>CM057342.1:666381140-668781140 GCA_030015575.1 Agapanthus africanus | reverse complement strand
ATCAGCTTCAAAACAGCTTAGGAGTTTAACTCCACTCTAATTTCTCTTTCAGGAGTTTCTGTGGCTAAAAGCCCATTTTTCTTGCCGGCGCCCAAGCGCCCGAGCGCCTTACGGTCAAGCGCCCAGCGCCCACGTGCCGACACGTGGCGCGCTAGCGCCTAGAGCTTAAGCGCCCAGCACCCACGTGCCGACACGTGGCGTCTAGCGCTCAAGCGCCCTGCGCTCAAGCGCCAAGCGCCCACATGGCGCGCTGGCGCTCGAGCGCCCAGCGCTCAAGCGCCAAGCGCCCACGTGCCGACGCGTGGTGCGCTAGCACTCGAGCGCCTAGCGCTCTAGCCCCCAGCGCTCAAGTGCCCAGCGCCCATGTGTCGGATACGTGGTGCGCTAGCGCCTAAGCGCACAGCGCTCAAAGCGCTGGCCCCACGCGTCCTTTGGGTGCATTTTCCCTTTTTTTTATATATGTATACATGTATATATATAGATACACACACACTTCACAACATTGTCCCCCCCCCCCAAAATATTTTTTGGGCCGGGGCGCTGCCCCGCACCCCGTAAAGGGGGTTACTAGCCCCCTTGACCCCCAACCCGCTATCCGGGTAGCGGGACCCCCGTAAAAACTCTGCGTGGCCCCCGATATATCCAAAACACAACACTGCACATTGAGTTCGCATGACCAGTTTAACCCGTTAATCGGAGGTTCCCTCGCCCCAAAGGTGATGGGTAATTAACGGCAGCTTAGTCTGCGGCTGCCGGAGATTCGGATCCCCACAATCAATAAACTCCCGCCTACCCTAGGCAGGGGGAATCTGTAGTACTCCTGACAAGCGCGTGCGTATTCCCATCTCAATGGGGTGGTGAAAAACACCCTACAGATTCTGGAACGCCCGGTGGGACCCTTCTCTCCTCCCATATTTCGGGTTAAACGTTCATGCGAACTCAATCAATATACATATCGATTGCCTCTACTGAAATGATGTTTTTTTCCGTGCAGCAATCAACTTTCGACAACAATGTTTCCCAAGATGAATTCAGCTTCCAACGTGACCCCGATCTCATACGTGGTCAAGGTCAATGCTCGTGTGGTTCTCCCCGCAAGCCTTAGTTGACAGTAGGAGCAACTGCCCCGCCAGTTTGGCTCCGTCATCATCTACCCTGCCGGAAGCGCTCATCTGGCAGAAATCCCGGCAAAACAGGTGGCCAAGCCGGTCTCAAGGGGAAAGAGGCCAAATGTTGTGATCGCTAAGGCACTACAACCGAAGCTTAATACGGTGTCTGAACGACTCTCTGGCGCTCCAGCCGGGGGCAAGACTGTAAGTGTATATGCCCTAGAGGCCATTACTGTATCATACTAGTATGTATATTACTTAATAGAAGCTTGGGATATTCACCTTGTATTGACAATCTTGCTCAATATAGTAGTATGCTACTTGGTTTGTTTCTAATTTAATGTGTACATGTGTTTATTTTAGTATATCACCTATACACATTAGTGGAGCCCTTAGGATCTTTGCTTGATTACCAGCGTTGTGATGGCAGTCACACTCGTGGGGGCTGGGTAATCTATAAGCACATCCTTATGCAGGTCCCTAGTCGTAGGACTATCGAGACAGGGCATCGACACTCCGGAGTAGACTAGCATATGCGCTTCTCATCCCAGTGTGGGAGACGGTCTGTCCCACAGCCGTCAGTACGTCGTACTTGAGATAGTATGCGGGTGCTCGTTAGGTTACGAGTACACTAGACAGGACTCGTCGGGAACTGTTGGTTGGTACTATACCTATCGTCAGTTATCAGTTCCCAGGTGACATGAGTGTTGGAGATAGTGCCCTCAGAGTCAATTATTGGATCACAGGCACGTGATTGCAATGATTGAGGGAGGACCTATCCCGGTAGGACAGTCTTACTCGAGATGATAGTATGCTATCTGGTTTATCTTTATCATCGTGTACTGCTTTAGGTGACCTGACAGGTCGCTATTACACGTTGATAGAGCCCCTAGGATTCTTGCTTGACGACCAGCAGTATGATGGCGATCATATACGTGGGAGCTGGGGTCTATAAGCACATCCTTAAATGGTCCCTAGTCGTGGGAGTTTCGAGACAGGGCATCGATACTCCATTAGTAGACTAGTGTATACAGTCGAGACCCCGACGAGGGGCGGTGGCCGGTCTCACAAGCCACTGGTGTCAGTTGGTTCACCTAAGATGTATACAGGTGCTCATTGGGTTATGAGTACACTGGACAGGACTCGCCGGGAACCTGCTAGTTGGGATTATACCAGACGTCAGATAGCAGTTCCCAGGTGACATGTGTACAGGTTAGTTCATCGACCTGAGATCGTCATTTGTCTCGTGTGAGTTCCCACTGTATTTTGATTACTACCCTACCACGGCTCAAAGGAGTCATGCAAACAGGTTTTAGTTGGGTACAGTCCCGAGCCACATGGAGGCAGTGAGCGGATCTGCAGGGGTTCGTCTCTCCCGGTATTGGGGGTGAGGTCGCGCTGTGTCTAGGAGAGCCATTACACAAAGCCCTCGGCCGAGGCAGGAGATTTGCTGGTAGGTATTCCAGTAGTATCTCAGGGTGTTCTGGGCTTCACTCCGACACGACTTGTACCGCCTTTGGGGGTCTGACTTTTACCAACCCCCTAGGCCCGCCATGCGATGCTCATAGACGAACGGACCGGACTGTACGGATATTGTCACTGACAGGCTCAGTAGGGTGTCAGGATGAGTTCGCTCGTCGACGTCCCTTTTGGTCAATAGCTGGTGGCCCGTCACGTATTGGCTAATACCTCTGACGTGCTAGTGGTTAAATCCACAGCCATAGTATTGACGAGTCTTTAGAGTCCACCACACTTTCAGTTACTCAGCTTTCGGGCGAAACGCTGTAGAGGCCGTATGGAGATATGGCAGGGTCCGATCAGATACATGCGGTATTGCACGGATCAGGATCGGACAGTTTTGTACTAGTAGCCTTATGGATATATGGCAGGGTTCGATCAGATACGTGCGGTATTGCACGGATCAGGATCGAACGGATATTACTAGCCGGCTTTGGTTTAAGCCGGATCCTAGTTTAGTACAGTGTAGATTTTGTCTCATTGCATTTGTATCCGGACAGAATACAGATGCGGGTGTGTATGCACAGTATCGGGGTTTTCCTGTAATTTATTACGGGACCAGTTTTCTGGAGTTGCCTGTTTGCATTCCGTCCCGGCCGGTTTTCCTTTGCTCTTTCCCGGCCGGACTTTTCCGATGGAGGGTGTTATTTGCAAGTTTGCAAATAACATTTTGTGGAGGGTTTATTTGTAAGATGAGATATTATGAAAGCATCTTTTTGATACCATTCTTATCTATCATCATCACTTGCTTTATGTTGATTTGAGGTGATTGGAGGTTGATGTGAATTTGTTATGATGATGTTTGGATATGGTCACCCTCTCTCTTTTCCTACACTCACCTCCCTCTTGCTTTCATATTCTTTCCTCCACCATTCTATTATGAGAAGTTTTTCATTTTTTGGAAAGAAGAAGAAGAAGGAGAGCTTCATCTTGAGAGTTTCATTCTTGATCTCATTTTCATGCTAGAAAAATGCAAGCACCATTTTTCTAATCTTGATTCCTCCATCATCTTCAAAGGCAACAAACCCCAAATGAGACATAGCCTCTACACTACACATTCTACAGCATATCTTGAGCATGTCGAGTTGCCGGCTTCATGCCCGAGTTGCCTCGGTATTGAGGCGGGAGCCCGTAAAAGACGCAGGCGATGTGGTGCCCTTCCAGCGAGGAGGCGACGATGTGGAGACAAGACTTTCCGCGGGAGATCGGGACGATGACGAGAAGACCGGAGGACTCGGATCACTCGGTATACTTCTCTTCCCTTCTCTTGTTAGCTTGTATAGGTTAATGGTTAACGATCCGGGTTTTCATTGTCCGCGGTAGCGCCGGTTTCCAAGTAAGGAAAAATTTTGATTCCGCATTTTGGCCTCGGATAGACGGCCAGGGCGCTGCCGTGGCGCAACATGGTATCAGAGCCACGCCATTAACCTTGTATAGCTTGTTCTAATGCGTTTTACTTATCCGATCGACCAAAATTCCAAAAATACGCGTTTTATGTACATCAGTTTTCTGTTGATTTTTTTCTTGCTCAAAAAATTTTTCAGGTTGCATAAAAGTGATGTACTGGAAATTCTAAGACATCTGTAAAAATTCGACACATTCAGTCGACAACTTTAGCGCGGAACCGCGGCCAAACCCCCCCTTGGGCCGCGGTTCCACCGCACATTGTTGTCTTCACTGTGTCCAATTTTTCCAGTGAGCTTGTGGGCTATTTTTAGGGGTTTTGGGATATTAAATTTGGGCCCAGAATTTCTGTAAGTGCTACAGTATTGCTTGGGGGCCCACTTGTTAATTATTTGATCGATCGGATATTTTAAACACATTATTTCACAGTATTTACATTATATCTGCGACCGTGAATGTCACTTGATCGGTAAATCCTGTCTAACTGCTATAGCCCGGTTAGACGGATTTGCGAACGTGACTTTTCACGTTGATGTTCTATGTTTATGCTGTGTTGTTGCGGATCGGTCGTGGGGGATAGCCTGGATGCAATGCTAGTACAGTTTTGTTTTATATGTACATTTGATATTGCGGGGCGAGCGTCCGACATGTGGACTGCCGTCACTGCCTGTTTGTATTATTCTTTTGGGGCACGACCTGGTTGCGGTCGATGTACCCGGTGTATGTATATTTTACTTTCTGTACTAGGATTGCCCCGCGGTGGGGTGCACGGATAGCCGGGTTCTGGAGGGCAACAAGCCCGCATCTTATGGCATTGGGACGGAGGGGGCTTCACTCCAGGATTGGCGGGCTATTCGCCGCACTCGTAGGGGGTACAGGTTGACCCAGGAGGGGTGCCTAAGTTACCGGATTCCGTGAAGTGCTGGGTGGTCCATTCACGGTGCTGAAGGGGGCTGCCTCGCTTCAGGTTTTGGCGGGTGACTTGCCGCGCCCGTAGGGGTCTAGGATTTCATTGCACAGGCTATCCACACGACCAGGGGAACGTCGGGTTTCAGCAGAGGCTCTGTGAAACCCGGGGCTTCCAGATATCTGTATTGTTCTGTGATGCTGTATATTTCTGTGATGTTGCATTTTATTCACGCCTTGAGCGAAATACTATATATTGGTATATATATTAGTAGATGTTGTATATGTTTTTCATCCGCGCTAGTCCAGTCCCCGCTCTGCCGTTAGTTAGCTAACCTAACGGGTGATGACGGGACCCAGTGGCGAATGCGGATGGCATATACGTACGTCAGTATATTTTCGTTCTTTGTGGTGTGATCAATTGATGGGACTGCGTTGATTCGGATCAATGCAAGATAAACAAACCTATTCTGATGTTGTTGGAACACTTTTCAAAAAGCTGTTATTGCAAGGACGTTCACTTTTGTTTTGCATCGTGGTATTCATTTTGAATATCCTGCTCCTCAGTCGACGAGGCAAGGGCCGAGATCCCTTCACCGGGAGTGACCCCTTAGACAGAAGTTTGCGTCAGGGCATTAACTTCACTATAGCCGATTACTTTTGCTTTGCATCATGGTATTCAGTTGGAATATCCTGCACCTCATTCTACGGGGAAAAAGCCGAGATCCCTTCACCGGGAGTGACCTCTTTAGTAAAAGTTTTCGTCACTATATTTTTATAAAATGCTATGCAGTTCCTTCAACGATATCAAGTTCATTACGTTAAAGGTTTTTCGCCAAAAACCAGTCGTAGCCCTCCGTCATTTCTTACAAGTATTACTTAGTATTCGTGCTGCGTTTGTTGACTGTGTCAAGGCGTAGTGTGCGGTAGCTAAGTAGTGTTTGTTTGCAGCATATTAATAGGATTGGTTAGGACAGTCGTGCGGCCTTGTTGACTGTGTCAAGGGCTCGTACGGGTGGGTTTAATGCAATCCAGGATAATGACGGGCTGAACTTGACTAGGACTCTTTGATTTGTTGACTGTGTCAAGGTCACTTGGGTCCTAGGGGTAAAAATCACATCGGGAGTTTCAAAAGAACTGAAACTTGCCAGACATGCGCATACCTTCTGGAGTGTGATAATGTGAGTGGATTCCGTCACGTTGTCATGCGATGATAGTTGGATCCCGATTCCCACTGATGAGTTAGTTTACTCCTCGGGTGACCCCGACTAATTCTTCTTTCAGGTTTGAAAAGAATTTGAGGTTACAGTGGAAGGTTTCCAGATTAGATAAAGTGATAACCATTCTGATCTAGGTTAGAGTGCATGCTGAGTGTTTCTTTTCTCTCTCTTTGGCAGCGACCATTGACCTGACTCTGGACTATGACTCAGTGACCAAGTTGACCGAACCTTCTTAATACTGGCTTTTGGATTGTCAGAGTTGCAAACCTCATTGCCACTCCTACTTTTACCCTTTTCTCCAGGACACCCCGTATTACTACGAACGTCCACTTCCATTGGACAAAACCATCGTATGGTTATATACGAACTCGAAGGACTTCGAGGATGGTTTCTGGTTCTGGAGAAAACGAATAGGATTATTCAGTTGTCTTTTCTTTTCACCTTCTCTCATTGCGAGTACTCCTTGGTTTAGGAGATAGTACACCTATTATGCAAATTGGATAGTCTTCTTCCAAACCTTAGGCTGGTGCCGACCGGTAGGGAATGAAGAAAACCAATTAGCCTAAACGGTGTGCAGAAGGTATTAAGATTAAGACAAAGCAAGGGATTAGTAAGAGGGCAAAGTAAATTGCGACTGATATTCACGACCAAACCAAGTATTTCTTCGCCAATCCTAAATCACCTTTGTATTTCTCCAGGACACTCCGTATTACTACGAAGATCCCAGTTTATTGGATAATCCATCGTATGGTTATATACGAACTCGAAAGGAACTTGTTCCAGTTCGGGGATGGATCCTAGTTCAGGAGAAATAGGAATAAAGTACATTCAGGTGGCTTTTATCTTCACCTTCTCTCGCGTTGCGAGTGCTCCTAGGATTAGGACTTTACACCTTTTATGCTTATTGGATAGTCTTCTTCCAAACCATAGGCTGGTGCCGAACGGTAGGGAAGGAAGAAAACTAATTGGCCTAAAGGGGTGTGCAGAAGGTAACGACTAAAGACATATAAAGGGATTTGGAGAAATGGCAAAGAATTATACGGTTACAGTTGTGAATCTGGATAATGGAAGAGGCATTACTAGGAATACCAGGATACCCCACCGAAACATTTCAATGTTTCAGTTTCACTGTGTAATGTTAAAAGAAAACTGATTTCCCGATTAAACACTTGCTCCAGGGTATGTATTTACCAGTTTTGATTCTCACATCTGTATGGTTTTACAGATGATGAGTGGGAGTAAGTTATTGGGAATTGGGTGATCATCCTCATTATATCGGGATTCGTTGTAATCGGTGATGTTTGAGGAGATCACCTGGCCTGTTTGCCGGTCGGCAAATATTTGGTTTTGAATATCCGCTGTTGTGCACCAATTTCAAATTGATATATCTGTACGTCTATTTTCATAGAGTGAGATATACCTTTTGATATTATGTCGATGACATTTACCTATATCAGTGGATGGTTAGGTAAGGAGCATCAAACAGCGGTGTAATTCTTCTTAACCATAAGTACAGTTTTCAACCTACGAAGCACAGTGAAAGAGTTGTTAGACTCAGCGGACTTATACAGAGTATTGTATGTTGTCCAGTGTCCATTAGGACAAAGGGGTTGGTCCTCATACTATATCCTGTTTACTTTTAACTTCTCTAGTTCTTAGACATGTGTTTCGTAGAAACACAGGGTCTAAGTTTTGAGGAGTTATAGGTATTTGAATAGAGTAGAGAACCAAGTATTGCAAGTATCGGGATTCTTCAAAGTGATCGAAGATGTAGATACTTGTGTATGGTGTTCAGTTGATAGTAATGATAAAGAGAAATTGCTTCTCTTTCAGGTTACTCATAATTGGAAGCATTCCTAAGTTGAGTAACGCTGATCGGCCTTCTTCCATTTAGTTGACATGCACTGGAGACAGATGCATGATTTGAATCTGGTTCATTTAAATCAGTGCCTCTGGTTCTATATTGGATATAGAACAGTTCATATCTTGACGATGTTAAGGTACGGGGAGTTGTCCGGCTTATGCTTGAAACAAGACTCCGGATAACTCTAGGCACGTTTCTGTAATGGCTGTTTGTGGGTTGACCCAGGCTATGACGAGGGTTGACTTTCTACCATCTGGAAGATCAATAGTGATATTGTTCTTGACTCGCCACATTTTTTAAAAGAAAGTTATTTTTTTTCAAAAACAGCAGTGGGAGTATGGTAGAACTGGAAGTGATTCCAGAACCGCAAACGATTACTGAAGATTTGATAAGGAACCTAAAGATTCAATCTGATTTGACATTCCATTAGCCACTCCGCAGATAAGATGGGTAACTTCAGGCACCCGAGAGGTACTCCGGTAGCCTCAAGGACGGTGACAGGGAAGTTCTTGTTTACCCACACTTGCCATTGTTGTTGTTCCAGGCTGCGAGACCCGGCAGGAGGATGAGTATAGCGTCGTTCTAAACTAGCTTTAGAAGTGCGCGTCTATATGACTCTGCCAGAGGGTTGTCGTAATCAGTGGGAGCAGCGGAAGCATTGGTGGACATCAGGCTTATGTCTATTTATAGACTAAAGCAGATATAGCGGAGATAGATCATCTATTTCTGATGTGAAGTCATAGGTTTGACTTCATCAGAATAGGGGATGGATCTGTTAAGAAGGTAGTAGGGTGTGATGTCCTGGTATTTGATGACATACACAGAGTAGGAAGTGACATTCCTATACTACGATCGGTTATACTTTGGTCGTTACACAGTGGTATCTCCACAAGGGACTTGGACACAATATCAGACATACTGGTTACTAGATCTATGGTTTTAGATCTAGATTTGGGTGGTTTCCCAATCAGGGTACTTTGACAGCATTCTGAGAGTATTTAGAATGGACGACTCCTGGCACGGTAGTATACCTGCAGGTAATGGAGTCACCCTCTCTAAAGGTGTCTTACAGACTAAAGGGGAGAGGATGCGCATGATTGACAGATCACTTGCTTAGGCAATTGAGTCAATCATCAGATGTCAAGTACCACACCAGATGTTGTTCTTGCAGTAGGTGCAATAAGTTGATATTAATCCAATCCTGGAGAAACAGTCGGAAGCAGTTTTAGAACATAAGTTGATGTTCTAGGGATGTGATAACGACAGCCTCTTTTAGGAGACGGTTATCATTCCAGGCTTCCAAGGTGACATGGATGGCAGAGTGGCTGTCAGAGTTATAGTTTCTCCTTCTGACGAGGGGCAGTATTTTGGACAGGTGGTCCAAGGTGATACTGAGGGAGGCATGGCGCTGGGTACTGATTAAGTTCAGTTATCGATACAGTCTAAGAAGTTTGGATTTGGAGTTCATTTATGAGCTAGGTCCCATCAGATATCCAGACATATTCTAAGACAGGTATTGCTCATTTCGGGAGATGGCTTTCTCCGCGAACTTGAGATATAGAGAGACATAGAAAGAAACATCACAGCGGATCCACTCACTGAGGCTATTCCTCGAACGCAATAGTTTCGCAAACGAGCTTTGTGAGACTGACTAGTAGAGAAATTGGGTGTTCGGTATCACATGGGCTGTGAGTATGCGACATCGCAATAATTAGCCTTGAGTGCAAGTGGGAGATTGTTGGAGATAGTGCCCTCAGAGTCAATTATTGGATCACAGGCACGTGATTGCAATGATTGAGGGAGGACCTATCCCGGTAGGACAGTCTTACTCGAGATGATAGTATGCTATCTGGTTTATCTTTATCATCGTGTACTGCTTTAGGTGACCTGACAGGTCGCTATTACACGTTGATAGAGCCCCTAGGATTCTTGCTTGACGACCAGCAGTATGATGGCGATCATATACGTGGGAGCTGGGGTCTATAAGCACATCCTTAAATGGTCCCTAGTCGTGGGAGTTTCGAGACAGGGCATCGATACTCCATTAGTAGACTAGTGTATACAGTCGAGACCCCGACGAGGGGCGGTGGCCGGTCTCACAAGCCACTGGTGTCAGTTGGTTCACCTAAGATGTATACAGGTGCTCATTGGGTTATGAGTACACTGGACAGGACTCGCCGGGAACCTGCTAGTTGGGATTATACCAGACGTCAGATAGCAGTTCCCAGGTGACATGTGTACAGGTTAGTTCATCGACCTGAGATCGTCATTTGTCTCGTGTGAGTTCCCACTGTACTTTGATTACTACCCTACCACGGCTCAAAGGAGTCGTGCAAACAGGTTTTAGTTGGGTACAGTCCCGAGCCACATGGAGGCAGTGAGCGGATCTGCAGGGGTTCGTCTCTCCCGGTATTGGGGGTGAGGTCGCGCTGTGTCTAGGAGAGCCATTACACAAAGCCCTCGGCCGAGGCAGGAGATTTGCTGGTAGGTATTCCAGTAGTATCTCAGGGTGTTCTGGGCTTCACTCCAACACGAATTGTACCGCCTTTGGGGGTCTGACTTTTACCAACCCCTAGGCCCGCCATGCGATGCTCATAGATGAACGGACCGGACTGTACGGATATTGTCACTGACAGGCTCAGTAGGGTGTCAGGATGAGTTCGCTCGTCGACGTCCCTTTTGGTCAATAGCTGGTGGCCCGTCACGTATTGGCTAATACCTCTGACGTGCTAGTGGTTAAATCCACAGCCATAGTATTGACGAGTCTTTAGAGTCCACCACACTTTCAGTTACTCAGCTTTCGGGCGAAACGCTGTAGAGGCCGTATGGAGATATGGCAGGGTCCGATCAGATACATGCGGTATTGCACGGATCAGGATCGGACAATTTTGTACTAGTAGCCGTATGGATATATGGCAGGGTTCGATCAGATACGTGCGGTATTGCACGGATCAGGATCGAACGGATATTACTAGCCGGCTTTGGTTTAAGCCGGATCCTAGTTTAGTACAGTGTAGATTTTGTCTCATTGCATTTGTATCCGGACAGAATACAGATGCGGGTGTGTATGCACAGTATCGGGGTTTTCCTGTAATTTATTACGGGACCAATTTTCTGGAGTTGCCTGTTTGCATTCCGTCCCGGCCGGTTTTCCTTTGTTCTTTCCCGGCCGGACTTTTCCGATGGAGGGTGTTATTTGCAAGTTTGCAAATAACATTTTGTGGAGGGTTTATTTGTAAGATGAGATATTATGAAAGCATCTTTTTGATACCATTCTTATCTATCATCATCACTTGCTTTATGTTGATTTGAGGTGATTGGAGGTTGATGTGAATTTGTTATGATGATGTTTGGATATGGTCACCCTCTCTCTTTTCCTACACTCACCTCCCTCTTGCTTTCATATTCTTTCCTCCACCATTCTATTATGAGAAGTTTTTCATTTTTTGGAGAGAAGAAGAAGAAGGAGAGCTTCATCTTGAGAGTTTCATTCTTGATCTCATTTTCATGCTAGAAAAATGCAAGCACCATTTTTCTAATCTTGATTCCTCCATCATCTTCAAAGGCAACAAATCCCAAATGAGACATAGCCTCTACACTACACATTCTACAGCATATCTTGAGCATGTCGAGCTGCCGGCTTCATGCCCGAGTTGCCTCGGTATTGAGGCGGGAGCCCGTAAAAGACGTAGGCGATGTGGTGCCCTTCCGGCGAGGAGGCGACGATGTGGAGACAAGACTTTCCGCGGGAGATCGGGACGATGACGAGAAGACCGGAGGACTCGGATCACTCGGTATACTTCTCTTCCCATCTCTTGTTAGCTTGTATAGGTTAATGGTTAACGATCCGGGTTTTCATTGTCCGCGGTAGCGCCGGTTTCCAAGTAAGGAAAAATTTTGATTCCACATTTTGGCCTCGGATAGACGGCCGGGGCGCAGCCGTGGCGCAACAATGAGTACAGCTTAGTCCGCTGACTTGACACTGTCACTTCGCCTCGAGTGTGTTCCCACTGTACTTTGATTACTACCCTACCACGGCTCAAAGGAGTCGTGCAAACAGGTAGTTTTTGGGTGCAGTCCCGAAGCACTTGGAGGCAGTGACGGTTAGACAGGATTCGTCTCTCCCGGTATTGAGGGTTGACATCGCGCTGTGTCTAGGAGAGCCATTAAACGAGTAGTCCCTGGCCAGGGCAAGCGAGATATACTGGTAGGTTTCCAGTGCTATCTCAAGGTGTTCTGGGCTTCACTCCGACACGACTTGTACCGCTATTAGGGGACTGACGTTTACCGCCCCCTAGGCCCGCCATGCGATGTATCAGACGAACAGACCGGACTATACGGAGATTCAGGCTCAGTAGGAGTTCAGATGGGTTTCACCTCGTCAGTCTTCTTATCGGCATCTACCTGGGGACCGTTACGCACAGTTAGTGCCGCTTGCGGTTTGTGGTTAAACCCACTGCCAGCGTAGTGTCGAGTCTTTAGAGTCCCACACAGATAGCTATTCGCCTTTAGGCAAAAGAGTAGAGGTCGCATGGTTTTGCGACAGGGTTCGGTCACATCCGTGCACTTGTGCACGTTTGGTGTCCGGACAGTTAACACTAGCGGGCTTTGGTTTAAGCCAGATCCTAGTATACGTTTTGGGATTGGTTTTATCTCGTTTGTATTCGTGTTCCTCGGAACGCGGATGCGGGTGTGTATGCACAGTTGACAGAGAGACAGAGGCAGAGGATTCTCATTAGGGTTGTTGACTGTTGACTATTGACTTTTGCTAAACCCTAATGAGAATAAGAAATATGATTGATAATAATATTAATTAAGTATTATAGTGACATGGTTGTTGAGGGGTTGACTTTGTTGACTAGTTGACTTGGTTGACCGGTTGACCAGGTTGGACTAGTTGACCATTATCATAACAATGGTTGTCATTTCATGCAAAGACTTTTGCTTGCTTGTTGTGCTTTGCAAAATGAGTGCATGAAATGATAATGCCACTTGATATGATATGAACCATCACATAATACTCAATTATTATTATTATTATTATTATTATTATTATTATTATTATTATTATTATTATTATTCTTTTTGGATTATGAGAGAGAGGTTGAGAAAAGGCTTGCTCATTCTTGGATTTACTTTCTCTCATTCTCGAGCTCTCTCATTCTCGAGCTCTCTCATTCTCAAGCTCTCCCTCTTCTTTTTGCTCTCTCTAGCTCAAGGCAAACCATTCTCATGTGTTGAGACTCATTGCCTTAGAGATAAAAAGACACCAAAATAATCCTCTACTCATTCTAGTTCACAAGGCCTAGCAAGCCAAGTGTTCTAGTTTCTTCAAAGTTCGAAGAAGAAGCCAAAGGTAGAAGCTTTCAGGTGGATCCATCTTCGGCGCAAGGAGACGACGAGGTGAGGCCGATCCGTACACCGGAAAGAGTGGAAGACGAAGAAGTTCAAGAAAGGTATAGCCCCCTAACCGAGTAGGTAAAACTCTAATTAGGTTGTTAGTTAGTTGTTTAACAAAGATCCGTATTTTGAGTCCATGTTACCACCCTCTTGAAAATCGTTTTTTATCACTTCCGCAACCTCGTAAGTACCGGGGAAGGGTAGCATGTACTTACAAAGACTTCCTGTACAAAGGGCAACATCAAATGTGGCGGACGAGCTCGGGTGATGACTCCAACAAATACACAATCGAGCATATCTCCAAAATCCTCCATCGCCCGGTCTACGGCGTCTTCCCAAAGAGCCGAAGTCTGCCAGGTGCTTAGTTAAGAAAAGTTAAGGCAGAAGCGGCTCAGGTATCGAGCCAACAAGAGGGCCAGGGCTTCGGCCAAGTGGAATCTTGTGAAGTTCCAACAGCAGGGTTACTCTGTGACGACGGCTGAGTCGGCCGTAAAAATCAGCAATTCCTTCGAACCTCTGAAGTGGGTTCAGAGAAATGCCATGACCGCCAGAATCAAGAAGACAGCGGTCCGAACATCGCTACAAAGAGACGTGTCCCGGCCTCAACAGAAAAAGTATGACACCGTCTCTTCAAGAGTCTATCAGGCGCTCTGTGCCGCATGAAAGCAGCGGGGCAAACCCAGAAAAGAAGTGCCAGCACCATTCAAGAACCTGGTCAGGCCAGCCGCCTTCAATCGACTGCCCGCTACCAAAACAGGGGGGGTCAAGACAGCGATCTGTGAAATCAGCCGCCGATGATAAAAAGACGGCCGGATATATTATCCATACGGTCTATATGGCGGGTGGGCGCCCCAGCGACAACCTTCGCAGCAAAAGCAAGGAGGGGGCCACCACATCCCAAGCCCAATCTGGCTTGAATGTGGGTGTCACTTCCTAAGAACAGCCGCCTCCGCCGGATGATGAAAACCCCCTCGAGGAGGATGATAGGCAGAAAGACCCCTAGGTCCATGCAGAGTCGAGCTCGGACAGCGAGGAAGAGCCGACTTTCCGCCCCAAGAACGCGGAGCAAGAGCTGCTTCAAGAGCTTCGAAAACAGCTCAGGAGCAAAGATAAAGAGATGGCCAAGCTCTATTCGAAGATTGACGACTTAACAAACGTTGTGATGCAGTTTATAGCTCAAATTGCTCGAGCGCCTCCCAATCAAGCACAAGTCGCTACTAATCAGCCGGGTGATGACAATCCGAAGCAGCCAATGCCTGTTCCTTTGGGTCCAAGACTGGTCGAGCCGCACGAAAGCCGGCCACATTCTGCTTCTGGGGAGGCCTTGGCCCCAGATAGCACTATCCCGCTAACACAAGATCGGATAATGGATTTGGTCACCAGCAAAGTTAAAACATTGGTGGCTGAAGCTGAAGCTCAGAAAGAAATTGGCAGTAGTGGGCGGCCATATCCCGTACAGTACGATATGATCGAGTTCCCGAGCGGCTACGTCATTCCTAAGTTCGGAAGATTTGACGGAATGGGGAATGCAAATCAGTACATCGCCCACTTCAAAGCCTTGTGCAGAAACACAGGGGGCAATGACGCGCTCTTTCTTCGTCAGTTTGTCAACAGCCTGACCGGTGTCGCCTTCGACTGGTACGCGAGTATACCAGACGGGTCCGTCATTACCTTTGCCCAAATGGAGTCTCTGTTTCGGCAATGGTTCATGAGTGTCAGTGATAAAATCTCCATTGCCCGCCTTGTGAGGACCAAGCCGGGGAAGAATGAAAGCAACACCGACTTTATCGCCCGATGGCATAATCTCACGGTCAAGTGCGAACCGCCGCTGGAGCAGGACCAGTCCGTCAGCCTTCTCATTGGGAACCTCAGCAATTGGATGGTCCCATTCTTGTGTACAGCAGGCCTCAAGACGTTTCAAGAGCTAACCAAGAAAGTACAAATGCTGGAACGCTCAAAGAAAGAGTCTACCCCGGACTCTCAGAGAGACAAGACTTGGAAAAGCAAGCGTGACGACAGCCGTAGAAGCGGGAGTTCCAGCCGTACCAATGTCTTCAATGCATCCGACAATGAAGAAAAGCGAAGGGCGGGCGAATCCAAAACCAACCGATCTCGAAAGCCATTACTGGGAGGAGAAGGGCCTTCCCTAGAGGAGAAAAAGAACAAGGTTTACTCTTTCAGGAGGGACAAGGTCCGAAAGATATTTAAAGATACCTTGAACAACGGTCTACAACTGCCGAAGTCGAAAAGACCTCAAGAAGTAAAAATGACCGACAATCCCTTGTATTGACCGTACCACCGAGTAGTGAGCCATGCGATCGAGGATTGCTATATCTTCAAGGACTGGGTCGAGAAGCAGTACAAGGCTGGATAGATCAAGCTGTCCAAAAGCGTATTGGTGAACAATCAAGTTGCAACCACCAACTTTATACAGACAGATGTTGAAACCTTCTGGGAGCGGACAGCCGAACCCGCTGCCCTGAGAAATGGAGTGGACTCACCGCGGCCTCCGTGGAGTACGCACATATCTAATAAGACGAAGAAGATGATAAAGCTACTTCGAAAAGAGCCCAGGACGGAATGGGAAGGGCAGAAGAAGCCCACCTTTCCAGCTGCCAATGCGGCT
The DNA here is from genome assembly GCA_030015575.1 of Agapanthus africanus. NCBI lineage: Eukaryota > Viridiplantae > Streptophyta > Magnoliopsida > Asparagales > Amaryllidaceae > Agapanthus > Agapanthus africanus. The sequence goes on along the minus strand of CM057342.1, from coordinate 668,765,093 downwards.
CCATCAGGCTCAAAATCCAAAAAGCTTAAGAAGAAGAAAAGTGCAACTCGGCGCGAAAAGGAGTCCCCAGGGAAGTCGACCATCTAAAAATATATCGATTCCCTCGATGAATATGAACAGAAGGAAAGAACTCTGATTCAATTGAAGGAGTTCCTCCCTGTATGAGAGGCTGAAATTCTGGAGGAGTTAGAAGAAGACTCCAATGAAGAGATCCCAGTAGTGACCTGCTACGCCATCCATCTTGGCAGCGACTCTGAGGAGGAGCACTGTTTTCCCGAAGAGGACGAGGAGCTCACCACAAAGGCCAACCAAATCCAGCTCAGAAGCGGCAGGGCACTACCGCCAAATCAGGGCAATGCCCCAAAAGGGAAGGAAAAAGAAGTCGCTAATGAAGAAGATGGAAGAGAACTTGCTCGTGAAGATTCGAGTCCTTCCCCAGTAGACTATAATGTCTTAGCTCACCTCTGAAAGCTTCCGTCTCTCCTTAGCGTCTATGATGCCTTGGTTCTATCTCAAGAGCTTAGAGATGTTCTCATTCATGCTCTACAAAACCCTGAGCGGTTTCAGGCTCGCTTTGCGGAAATTAATATGAAAGAAGCTCTGTACGCTTTGCAAGCCGCCGCAGTCACGTTTAAGGATGAAGACCTGCTACTGGGAACGACTGAGCATAATCGGCCGCTTTACGTGATCGGGTATAGCGACGGAGATCGGATTAATCGCATATTGATTGATCTGGGGTCCTCAGTAAATATCATGAACTTGCGGACACTGAAGAGTTTGTCAATGGACGTCCGACACCTGTCAAGGGAAAGGATTGTTATTCAAGGCTTCAATCAAAACTGCCAGCAAGTTCTGGGGTCTATAGCTTTGCCAATCAAATTCAGGGATCTGCAAACTAAAGCTAAGATATACGTGATCGACGCCGACACGTCTTATAAGGTTCTCTTGGGACGGCCATGGCTCCACGATTATGGCATCGTTCTGTCAACTCTCCATCAATGCATGAAGTATACTAAAAATGGCGAAGAAAGACGCATTGACGGAGACATCCAGCCGTTCGGTGTGCATGAAGTCTGATATGAAGATTCTCGGTACTTTATGAACCACCAAAATGCTAAGCCACAACTGGCTGGGGATAGAGCGGCCCCAAGACTCAAAAGCAAATCTGAGCTGGCTGTCACTTTCAAAAGCAAAAATGCCCAAGTGCGCCCGCGTTTCGGTAGTGACACTGATGAGTCCGACGCTGGAAGTCCGTCCTTCCGTAAAACTCGCCCTCATTTCGGTAGTGATACGGACGAATCCGATACTGAAGGCCCATCTAGCAGCAAAGTCCGCCCTCATCTTGGCAGCGACACTGAAGAATCGGAGGACGAGGACCTGCCGTGCAACAGTGGTGCAGATTGGACCCCCATGCAACAAGCAAAACTACGAGAGACCTTCGAAATTGCGGAAGGGTCCCTAGCCGTCACAAGGGTACCGGAGCAGATGTGCAAAGAGCTCAATGCGTTGTCAGTCTCCACCGTGGACCAGCTGAAAACTTTCTACGTCCCCGAAAGGAAAAGTGGACAGAAAGGCATCCTGTTTTATGGGTCAAATCCCGTTGTGCACCAGGACGATTTGTCTGTCGCGTGCCTTCCATATAAGAGAGGGATAAGAGCCGTCCTCAATCCCAGATACTATGCACCCGAGATGCGGAAATATTTCAAAAGGTGTGGATGCCGGCTATATCAAACGGAGTCCGAAGCAAAGTTTTATGAAGGGCTATGGCATCCGCCCCAGGTCCGAGCACTCATCGATGGACGAATTCCAGATAGGCAGGGCATAGGCTTCATTCAACCTGATTCCAAAACGTGCTACATGATCTATATTGGTGAAGCCAGCGAAAGATCAAATGATGATGACGAGATAGCCGAACCAGAAGAAGCTCCTCAAGAGCTCGAAGATGGCGGACAAGCAACCTTTGACGAGCTAACCGAGATTGACTTAGGAACGCCCGATAATCCAAGGCCGACCTACATCAGCTCACTCTTGTCGGAGGAAATGAAAGAGCAGATAATTGCCCTGCTGCATGAGTTCGTCGACTACTTTGTGTGGACATACAAAGAAATGCCTGGCCTTTCCCCTGAAGTGGCCGTGCATAAGCTGGCTATATCTTCTGATGCTAGGCCAGTCAAACAAGCTCCTCGATGAATTAGAAGGGAACTGGAAGAAAGGGTCATTGAGGAGACCAAGAAACTCATCGATGCCGGCTTCATCAGGGAAGAGAAATATGCGGACTGGATCACATGCATAGTCCCAGTGAAGAAGAAAAATGGGCAGATCCGAGTTTGTGTCGATTTCAGGGACCTCAACAAGGCATGTCCTAAAGACGACTTCCCGCTACCGGTCATGGAAATGATGGTCGATGACACCTCAAATTACGAACTGTTCACCTTTATGGATGGCTCGTCTGGGTATAATCAGATTAAGATGTCGCCTGAGGATGAGAAGCACACAGCATTTCGAACTCCGATTGGAATATACTGCTTCAAAGTGATGTCGTTCGGACTGAAGAACGCAGGTGCTACATATCAAAGGGCAATGACCAATATCTTTGATGACCTAATTCATAAGGTCGTCGAATGTTATGTTGATGATCTAGTCGTCAAGACTAAAGCCAAGGCCGATCACATCCAAGATCTTAGGACCGTTCTCACAAGACTGAGGGACTACGATCTGAAAATGAATCCTCTGAAGTGCGCTTTTGGCGTGTCATCGGGAAAATTCCTGGGCTTCATATTCCGACATCGACGGACTGAAGTTGACCCATCCAAGATAAAGGCCATCATGGAGATGCCCCCTCCGAAGAGTCTGATGTAGCTAAGATCTTTTCAAGGCAAGCTTGCTTATATACGGAGGTTTTTCTCAAATTTATCGGAGAGATGTAGGCCCTTCTCAAAGCTCATGAAGAAAGGAGCTCCTTTTGTCTGGGATGCCGAATGTCAAGAAGAGTTCGAAAGCATCAAACAGTACTTGTTGCACCCTCCAGTGCTGGCCTCTCCCGTTTCAAATAAACCACTGATTCTCTACACTGCCGTGCTAGATGAGTCACTCGGTGCGCTCCTTCCCCAGAATAACGAGGAGGGAAAAGAAAATGCTCTCTACTACCTCAGTCGAACTCTGGTCGAGGCGGAACACAACTATTCCCCAATCGAGAAGCAATCCCTGGCTCTGATATTTGCTGTGAAGAAGCTGAGGCACTATCTGCTCGCTCATCGGGTTATGCTGATCTCCAAGGTCGACCCGCTCAAACACATGATGACCAAAGCAAGCCTAGCCGGCAGAATGGCAAGATGGGTTGTCATGCTACTTGAGTTTGACATAGTTTATACTCCTCAGAAAGCAGTAAAAGGGCAAGCTCTTGCAGACTTTCTCGCTGCTCATCCCATACCAGAAGGGTCACCGCTCAATTGCGAGTTACCCGACGAACAAGTGCTGCACCTCGAGAATGACGAGCCATGTTGGGAGCTCTACTTCGATGGGGCCTCATCGATAAGGACCTCCAGTAAATCAAGCATCCCGGAGATAAAAGCAGTGATAGGATTGGTGTTCATCACGCCATCGATGGGAACCCTACGGCGTTCTTTTGCTCTCACCGAGCCTCGCACAAACAACGAGGCTGAGTATGAAGCTCTGATAGCTGGTCTGGAGCTCACCATAGAAATGGAAATCCTTTGGCTACGGGTTTACGGTGACTCCCAGCTTGTCATCAACCAAGTAAGCGGCGACTATAAGATATACAAACCTGAGTTAGCTCGGTACAGAAGCCGAGTGGTGGAACTCATGAAACGGTTCACTCATATTGAGCTGATGAGAGTTCCTAGGGCGTTGAATGGAAAGGCTGACATACTCGCTCGCTTAGCCAAGGAGCTGGCTGATCCTAACATGGACGAAATTCTGATCATAGTCAGGAGCCGGCAAATTCTACCCCCAGTATCTCTACGAGAAGAGGAAAGAGCGGAGCAGAAAATCAGTCCTGCCGAAGAAGCTTCGATCATCCAAGACGAGCCCGATTAGAGAGAACCCTTCATAGAGTACCTCCGATACGACAAGCTTCCCGAAGGAAGATCTGCGAGGGTTCAGCTGAAAAAGAGAGCTCTCCGATACGTGTTTGTAAATGACACGCTATACCGCAGGTCATATGACCAACTCTGGCTCAGGTGTCTGTCATTGGCCGAAGCCCAAAAGGTCACGAAAGAAGTTCACTCGGGCGTTTGCGGTGCTCACCAATCTGGCCCCAAGATGCGACTTCAAATTAAACGGCTTGGGTATTATTGGCCCACCATGATACGGGATTGCGGAGAGCATGCAAAGAAATGTCATATCTGCCAAATTCACGGTGATTTCATTCACAAGCATCCCAATCCGTTGCATCCTACGGTGGCGTCATGGCCCTTCGAAGTTTAGGGCACCGACATAGTTGGTCCAATTGATCCTCCGTCATCCAAAGGCCACCGGTTCATACTGGCCGCAACAGACTACTTCTCCAGATGGGCTGAAGCTGTCCCGCTAAAAGAAGTCAAAACAGAAGATATTCTGACATTCTTCCAGCATAATATTCTATACTGCTTCGGTACACCAAGAAGAATCATTTCTGACAACGGGCCTTCTTTCAAGAGCTTCAAAGTCTCAAGATTCGCTACTCAGCACAAGATAGACTAGAGATATTCCTCCATCTATAATCCAAGGGCCAGTGGGCTAGCCGAAGCCTTCAATAAGACTCTATGCAAGCTCCTGAGGAAAAATGCTTCAGCCAACAAGAGAGACTAGAATCTCAAGCTTCACGAGGCGTTGTGGGCATATCGTACCACGCACCGTACTCCAACTCAGTCCACTACATACTCATTGCTCTTCGGAGTGGAGGCGGTCCTCCCCCTCGAAGTCGAAGTTCCAAGCTTAAGAATGGCCGCTCAACACGAATTGACAGAGGAGGAAAACGTCCTCCTTCGGCTGGAAGAGCTCGACGCCCTCGAAGAAAATAGGCTCGCGGTGCAGAAAAATCTTGAGCTATACCGAGCCCAAATGTCACGGGCCTATGAAAAGATAACCCGTCTCCGCGCTTTCAAGAAAGGCGAATTGGTGTTGGTCCTCAAAAGACCGATCATCCCCAATCGACATGCTAAGGGAAAATTCGAGCCAAACTGAGAAGGACCATACATCATCGAGAAAGTGTTCAACGGAGGATCCTACCAACTAATAAGTGTCGAGAGAGAAAGGCCCATGCCACCCATCAATGGCCGATATCTCAAGAAATACTACGCGTGAATGCTCCAAGTCGCAGGCGAATCGAGCACACAGGCCCTACGGTCCGGATCACACATCCTGCAAAACCGTATACAATCCACGGGCGTAAACGACCCTATCTCTCCAAAGTCCTGCCGGTGAGACTTCTTCTAAATTCCCACCAGCGGCCAAAAAAAAAGGTATGTCCACAAGCAAAACGGGCACGGTTGAAAACCTGAAGGGGCTCCGTGAGTAAAAACAGCAGGACTGCCGGCGAGTTTGTGAAAACCCGAAAGGGCGCAAACTCGTGAAAAGAAATAAAACACACTCGCAAAGTCCTCTCGACCTTGTGAGGAGAAAATCCCTGCGTGAGATCCTTACGACTCACAAAGGGGCAACACACTTAGGAATCCTCACGATTCCTAAGGAGAATATACACCTGCGAGATCCTTGTTTCCCCCAATCAAAGCAAAACTCTGTTTAAATTTCAAAAATTCAAAATTCGAAGCAACGCTTCAAATTCTTTGCGCTGCGTGCAACGCGCCACGTGTCAAAAGCAGATACGTCAGCGCAGCGCCTAAGGCAGCGCGCCCAATCAGAGCAAGGCTCTAAAGGAAGCAACGCTTCAGTTGCGCAAGCGCTGCGCTGCGCGACACGTGTCAGCGCAGTGGCGCAAGCATTGTGCTGCGCGACACGTGTCAGCGCAACCGCAGTTGCGCTGCGCTGCGCGACACGTGTCAGCGCAGTTGCGCAAGCGCAGTTGCGCTGCGTTGTGCGCTGCGCGACACGTGTCAGCGCAGTTGCGCTGCGCTCTGCGCTGCGTGACACGTGTCACGCGCTGAGGCGTTTGCGTCAAACAGAATTAAATTCTAGAAAGATTCTTCTATTCCTGTTAAAACAAGAAGATTATCTTCTGTAAAACAGAAGCCTTTGGATCAAAGATCCAACGGTGGGGAAATTCCCCAAATCACTCAGAGAAAGATCTCTTTAACAAATTTATGGGCACTATATAAAGGCCCCTAGACCCCAATTCAAATAATAATCAACTTTGTGAGAGATCAAGAACTTCAAAATAGAGAGAACTCTGAAGAAAATTCAAGAAAAAGGGAAAAACCTTTATAAAATAGAAGAATTTCTTCTAAAAGATCAATGATCTTCGATAAAAAACAAATAATAACAGTGCCTTGCACTTTTTATAAACCACTGGTTCTTTGAAAACAAGAAAAAAAACAAGAAAAACCTGTTTTCTTTGATCTAAGTTGGATCAAGAAATTAAAACAGTGCCTTGCACTTGTAAATTTGCACTGTTGCACTCCTTGGTTGGCGCAAGCCACCAGAGAGCGCCACGTGTCAGCACCTGAACCATTTGCGCTATGCGCTTTTAAGAAAGAGCCTTGTTCTCTAAAATTGGCGCAACTCACCAGAGCGCGACACGTGTCAGCAGCGCAAGCGCAGCGCACTACGCCTGCGTGACACATGTCATCACCACAAGCACTTGCGCTCAGTGATTAGCGCAAAGCGCCTGACAAATGCACTGCATTGTTTAATGAAGAGCCAGGCCCAAATCAAAAAGGCCTAGTAGGCCAAAATAAATTGCAATGCAATAAAAGGGCAGAGCCCAAACAAAACTGATGCTCTGCATCCTTTATAAAAGGGCAGAGCCCAAACAAATGCAATAAAAGGGCAGAGCCCAAACAAAATTGATGCTCTGCATCGTTTATAAATGGGCAGAGCCCAAACAAAATAAAAAAAGGCAATGCATTATTTAAAAAGGGGCAAAGCCCTAGCACAGGCTTAGTAGGCCAAAAACAAATAAAAATGTTGAACATTTTTCAACTGGACTTAGCCCAATCATGGCCGTAAGTCCTCAAATTAAATTGACTGAGCACGGCTGCTCTCCTAAATCAATTTATATCCGGTTCGAGGGTACATCTCCGAACTCCTCTGACACCTATCGTTGTAATCCTTTAACGACGTCAGAGAGGTGACGGATCCCGACAACCACACATCAACACGGACTGTGGGGTCCTTAAACTCATGGACTTATGCGTCTTTAAACTACCTATGGACCACCATGTCCCTAAATTGGAATATGGACCGCAATGTCCTTAAACTACCTATGGACCACTATGTCCCTAAACTAGAACAATAGAGCCCCCAAATGCTCTTTTGTCGGATCCAAACGATCCCGTTAAGTTGATCTTAGTCTCAAATCAGACTAACGTATCCTTAAGAAACGTTTAAGTTGATCTTAGCCTTAAATAGGGATAACTTATCCTTAAACTAAAACACCAAACCCAAATCAAAGTAAATACGGATTTGGACTAATCCACGTCCTACGGGCGACGGCATAACTTAGTCTCCGTATACAATCCACGGGAATCTACAAACAAAACAAACACACACGACACGAAGTGAAATTCTGGAGAAGGATAAAGTTGTTACCGCGATGCGGTAGCGTAATTAACTGCAGGGGCTTGCGCCTGCAGGGAAGAGCGTCCCCACAATCAAAAACCCCTCAAGCGAGGGGGAATCTGACGAAGTCTGCTACATCGGCTGCATCCATCCAAACCTCCGATACACGGTGCCATAAATCAACTTGGCATCTTCGGAGAGGTGGACGGGTAAAACCAAATAGCATCTGCCCCGAATTTCAGGCAAGACGTCCATGTCTTGGCCGCCGTTCGGAGGGGAACAGATTCTGGCACGCCCGGTGGGACCTTTTCCTCTTTCCACTCCACACTTCGTGTGTCGTCTTCGCGAATGAATCGCGGTTTGTTAATGGTTTGCCCTAGGATTTCAAGTTACTAAGATTTGGTCTTTTGCCTGGCGCAGAAATCAAGCATCAATGGCCTCCAATTGCTCGAACTGCTCGAAGTGCCAATGCAACCGACGCTCCACCTCACCTGGAGGTGTAGCATATGGGCCTCAAGCGGCCTCCGTCCTTACTATGCCTGTGGAGAAAGTGACTCAAGCCACCACCGGCCTGTTTTTCGGGACCATGATCCCGCCAGCAAGCTTCACCATCCCTGTGCCCGTAGCGGAAGCTTCAAAGAAGTCGGTCTTCGATCGACTTGCTACTCCCACGGCCCCTCTCAACGGGTTGTCCAATTCTTCAGTCTTCACCAGGCTGAGCTTGAGCACCAAAGGGCCCGCCAAAAAGCCCATGATACCTGAGAAGGCCATCCCAAAGAAGACGGCTGCTCCCGAAGTCGCCAAAACGGCTTCTCCTGTCAAGGAGTCAGTCTTTTCAAGGTTGACTATTCCAGCTCCTGCCCCTGCTCGAGGATCTGTCTTTGACAGATTGAATATTGCCACTCAAAGGACGACCTCAGTCTTCAAGAGGCTGGCACCAGCAGCGCCTCATGCAGGCAGGGGGCAAGATAAAGTTGCCCCGATCGCCGAGCCAGTCCCAACGGCTCGTCATGCTCGACGTCGCCACTGGCGCGGAGTAAGAAAGGCTGGGGGCAACTCCCCTTCAGGGCTAACTCCACCTGCTCCAGTAGTGGAAGTTCATGCTGCTGTTCCAACCGGGAACAGCTTTGAACCGTTAAGGAGGGTGCGCAAAAACTCTCCAACTGCCACACTGAAGAGATCTCCTCCACCTGCGGAGAGGGTTCCGGAAACGAAGCTGGAGCAGCCCCCTCAACGGCTGTCCTCCAGGATTTATAAGGTCTGGCGGAGAGTTCAAGACTCGATAATCAACCAAAATCACTTTCGCCAACAGAAAAGGGCAAAAGTGCAAGAAGAAAAGAACCGTCCAAACAAACAGCAAAGGACGACCACCACCAGGGTGCCTGCTACAACAGTCCCCTCAACTTCAACGGCCCATAAGAGAAGGAGGCCAGAGAAAATTCCCACGCCCGCGGCAAATGCCAAGGACAGCGAGTCCAAACGCCCTAGGTTTGGGGGCATGGTGGTTCATACCGTGTACATAGCGTCTGGTAAAGAGGACAGCCGTGCATCTACAGGTCATCGACCGCTTACACGATCAGTGACCAAAGCTCAGGAGCAACAGCAAAAGCTCCAGGAGATGATGAACGCAATGGCCGCACTCACTGGGCCAAAAGAAAGCCCCGAAGCATCCTCGGATGAACGCCAGGAGCAAGAAACTGACGCTGAATTCCTTCGTCGGATATTGGAGAAGAAGGATAAAGAGGCTGCTGAACAAGCAGCCAACATAAAGCGGATGGCCCTCCTGTTCCAGGACATGGTAGGGATGATGATCCAATAAGATCCTCCAGCCGAAGATCCCCCAATCGTCCTTGAAGACGACAGGGGAGAAACGTCAAATCCTCCACCGGCTCTGTCAACAGCCAAGGAGGATACAATCTCCAAAGCTGACTTGGACGAGTATATAGCCCAAAAAATACGGGTTCATCTTGCGACTGAAGCAGCCGGTCAGGTCGTAAAAATAGTACAACCATATCCGAGCTGGTATGATCAAATCAAGTACCCGCCGGGCTACACAATTTCCAAATTCCATGTCTATAAGGGGACGGGAAATCCTCACCAGTATGTTGCCCAGTTCAGGGCGCTCTGCGGCAACACCGGCGGTGATGATAAGTTGTTGCTTCTCCAGTTCGTTGGCAGCTTGTCAGATACAGCGTTCGAGTGGTACTCTGAGCTCCCGAATGACTCTATCAAGACCTTCAGGGAGATGGAGATGTTGTTTACCCAGCGTTTTGCAAGCGCCAGTGAACGCACCCCGATGACGGCATTGATTAACGCCAGAGTGAAGCCAGGCGAGACATGGGTCCAATATGCTATACGGTGGCGGAACTTATGGTCAAAGTGTGAGCAGCGCATTGAAGAAGCTCCTGCAGTGGGTATGTTTGTGGGAACCCTTGATCCGCAAGCAACCATCTCGCAATTTATGATGTTCTTCAAGCCGACTACCTTCCAGGCCCTGATCGACAAGCTACCGCAAATGGATCAGATGGGCCATAGACCTCCTCTTCCAAAGCCGGACTCCCGAAATGAAAAGGGGAAGGGGAAAGAGATCGTTGTCGCTAATGCTCAACAACAGCCGAGCAACTCGAAGCCGGTTGTTCGTCAAAATAATATGCGTCCGCACGTACCCCTTGAGGAGAGACTAGGACATCCTTACTCGTTTCCCCGAGATAAAACGAGAAGATTATTCGAGCTGGCGTTGCGCAACATACTCATAAACCTGCCGAATCCAAAACGTCCGTCGCAACCAAATGATGTCAATGAGCCCAACTACTGTCCCTATCACCGAGTACTCGGTCATCCGATCGAAGATTGCTACGTCTTCAAAAATTGGCTTGAAGATCAGTACCAACAGGGCAAGTTCGCGTTATCCGACAGATGGAAGGTGAATCCTCCGCAACCTCGCGCCTCTAAAAGGATGAATATGCTGGGGGCAACGTGCTCTCTCGTCGAAGAAGCCCCATGGGAGGTTGTGCTGTCAGCCAAGACAAAGAGGATGCTGAACGATCTTCAAACATGCCCAGCGATCAAGTGGAAGAACCCGTTGGAATCGCAGGTCATTGAGGGGATGTTGAAGCCGCGTCCAACTCCAAAGACCGATGGTGGTGGCCCAAGCGCTCACAACCAGCCGTCAAAATCTTCAAAGAAGAAGAAGAAGAAATCCAAGAAGCCTGTGAAGCCTGGCGACAAGCGCACGGACTTACAAAAACAAATTGATGCGCTGGAGGAATATAACCAGAAAGCACGGGCTCCCATTACACTCCAAGAGTTCCTCAACCACGTCTTTCAAGAGGAAGATGAGGGAGACAGTTCGTCGGATGAGTCTGAGGAATACGTGGCGAGCTGCCATATGATCTCCCATTCGTTGACAGACGATGGGGAGACTCCTTGCACTGAAAAGCTGGGGGCAGATCCTGAACCAAAAATTCTGGGGCCATCGGATGAAGTAATTGACGCATTCCTCAATGAAGCTCTGTTGAAAAGTAAAGCTGATCGGAAATGCGAGACGGCTATATTTGAAAGGGCCAAGTGCCAGCAACTTGACGAAAGAGCTAAGACACTCCCGCTGGAGCAAAATACATCCACCACAGACAAAAGCAAATTCAAGACGAGGAAAAGGTTTGCTAAGGCCATATTAATGGGCATGAAGCTACCTTTCTCTGAAAGAAGCATTACTGGTGAAGTAGAAATGCACCCCTCCTACTGCCTGTATCATCGGAAGATTTCGCACCCCACCGAAGAGTGCAAAGCTTTCGATAGATGGTGGCAAGGATATGTTGCTCATCGACAACATTTTAAGCGGGAGAAGCGCAAAACCCGTCGGGAGCGGAAAAATACGACCGAGGAGCTTAATGGCACTACCCGTGATTGTCGCATGGTTAACGCCGGGGGATCGCAAGTTCTCATATTCGAGAGCGACTCTGGCGAAGAAATGGCTCTTAGCCCCCTCTTCAAAGAGTCCACCTCGGGAAAAGAGGAAGAGCCAAAGGTCTGCGAAAATATCCGGCTGCGTAATCGGACGCTTCCCGAAAAGAATCTCGGACCCTCAAACAAAAAAGATAAAGGGAAAGAAAAGGTCTCTGAGGACATCGCCCTGGATGACCAAGTTGTGGAAGAGCTAACTGCCAAGGACCCGCCAAAGAAAAATAAGGTGGATTACAACGTCTTAGCACATCTGAGAAAGCTACCCTCGCAGCTCAGCATTCTTGACGCCCTTTTACTATCAAAAGAGGCAAGGGATTCATTAATCATGGCACTACAGGAGCCGGAGCAATTCCAAGCTTTCCTGGCCGAAGAAAAGATGAAGGATGAATTGGAGGAAGTGCACACGGCCGATGTCACTTTTGGTGATGAAGACCTTCTCCTTGGGACATGCGAACACAATCGCCCCCTCTATGTCTTAGGATACTGCCACGATATAAAGATAGGAAAAATTCTGATCGACAATGGATCCTCCGTTAATCTCCTCAACATGCGGGTGTTAAAAGAAATCTGCATGAGCGTCCAGCACCTTGCTCGGGACAAGATCACCATCTCCGGGTTCGACTCCCAGTCATCAAGAACTCTTGGGTCTGTAATACTGACGCTACGCTTTGGGCTACTCGTCACGGACATTAAGTTCCACGTCATAGACGCCAAGACATGCTACAATGCTCTGCTCGGTCGACCATGGTTACACAAGTACAACATCATCCCTTCTACGCAACATCAGTGTATGAAGTATTTTAAGGATGGTCTCGAGTATACCGTGACGGGAGAACTAAACCCGTTCTCTGTGAACGAGGTCCGCAAATGTGAAGATGCCAAATACTTCTTACCGGATTTCGAGGATACGGAGAGGTGTCACAGGCCGGAGAGTAAAGCTAATGCCACCATCCCTGTCTTCGGCAGTGATACCGAGGAGGAAGAGAAGATAGTTTATTCGGGTCCGCCCCAACACAACAAGCCAGGACTATCCGCTTCTACGTTGATTTTTGGTAGCGACTCGGAAGATGAGGTCCATGCTGTATTCTCTGCTCGACCTTCAATAAAAACGTCCGCTGACGAAGAGCAAAGTCTGCAAGTCGCCATAGTGCCGCTTAATCTCCATAAAGAACTGGATGCACTTGATATCTACAGTGTAGAGGAGTTGCGGACGTTCTTTGTCCCTCCCAGGCGAGAAGGCGAAAAAGCAATTATATTCTACCGCTCTAAAGAAACCAAAGTGGAGAAAGAAATCTGGCACGGTGTGGATCCTACGCTTGATAGGCTTCAGCCCATCCGTCTGCCCAGATATTATACAGAAGGCTTGAAAAGGCTGTTGAAGCGCCAGGGGATATCCTTTAAACAGACCGCTCGAAAAGCCAAATTCTATGACAGGGTCTGGAACGTTCCCGGGACTCAGCACAAGCTGCCTAACGGGAGAATGGAAACAATCGGGCTTGGATACAATCGGTCCAAGATACGAGGGCTACTCCATGGTTGCTACGTCGTGCATGACTTCGATGAAGAAGCAGATGCTCAATGGGAAGACGCTAATCTTGAACCAATAAAAGTCCCTGATGCAAAAGTACCCAGTCCGTCGTTCGAAAAACAAATGGACAAGCTTATAAGGGAAGCTGGTCAAAAAGTCTGAGACGACCATAACCGCGAAATGGCCATCTATGAGAAAGCCAAAACGCAACGCCTCCTCCAACAGGCCATGGAAGATGAAGATGCCGCTCCCTGTCAACCTGTTATAAAAAAGGCTCAACGCAGAGGCAGAAACAAGTCGAAACGCGAAAAAGACGCTCAACAGCAACAAAACGGGACTAAGAAGCCACGCAAGCGGGCATCGAGCGGTTCCGATCTATCCCTCATAAGGAAAATGGGTCGAGCGTACTCTTTTCCTCGGGACAAGATGAAGAAAATACTTGACCTCGCTCTGAAACATCAGATGCTTACACTGTCGGAGTCTAAACACCCCGAACAAGCAAGCGAAGTCTCTCACCCGGACTATTGCCCTTATCACCGAGTGATAGGGCACCCTCTCGAAGACTGCTTCACCTTCAAGAATTGGGTCGAAGATCAGTATCAGCTTGGCAAGTTCGCTCTGTCTAACAACTGGAGGGTAACGCCGCCACAGAAGCACGAACCCAAAGCCACGAAAGCAGAACCAGTTCTACATTGGGCTTGGAAACGAATTCGTACTTGTCACATGATAACAATATCAAAAGAAGAGCCCGAGAATATGGATGACCATCCATGTTGCTTTGAAAACAGCAACGATGAGGTGATCTCACAATTTCCACCAGCACCGAAAGAGCTGGAAGATGGACTACATACCACTACAGATAACCTCAAGAAAATTGAGTTGGGGACGGCGAACGACCCGCGACCGACATTTGTCAGCGAGCTGCTATCTGAAGAAAGGGTGGCTGCGTTAAAAGATATGCTTGTACAGCATAGAGATTGCTTCGCATGGAACTACTCCGAAATGCCGGGACAGATCCAGAAATTGCTGTGGACAAATTGGCGATATCCCTGGACGCCAAGCCGGTCAAACAGGCGCCAAGAAGAATGCGGTTCGAGCTTGATAGGAGTATCAATGCTGAGGTCAAGAAACTGATCGACTCTGGCTTCATCCAGGAAGTCCAGTATCCCGAGTGGATCGCCAACATCGTCCCGGTAATAAAGAAAAATGGGACAGTGCGCATATACGTAGACTTCCGGGATCTCAATAAAGCTTGCCCGAAGGACGATTTCCCAGTGCCAGTCACCGAGCTGATGATAGACAATACGTCCACTCATGAGGTTTTCTCCTTCATGGACGGCTCGTCAGGGTATAATCAGATAAAGATGCATCCCGAAGACCAGAAGCACACCGCCTTCAGGACCCCTTTGGGTATATTCTGTTACAAGGTGATGCCCTTCGGTTTAAAGAATGCCGGTGCCACCTATCAGAGGGCCATGACGAAAATCTTTGATGACCTTATACACGAAATTGTCGAATGCTATATCGACGACCTTGTGGTGAAAAGTAAATCGTACGAGGAACATCTCGAGCATCTGAAGACCGTATTTCAACGTCTTTGACAATTCAACTTGAAGATGAACCCTCTCAAGTGTGCATTTGGAGTTTCCTCGGGCAAATTCCTGGTATTTATCGTCCGACACCGAAGTATTGAGATAGATCCGTCAAAGATCAAGGCGATCATGAAAATGCCTCTGCCAAAGACTCTCAAACAGCTCCGGTCTCTCCAAAGAAAGCTCGCGTATATACGGCGATTTATATCCAACCTTTCAGGAAAGTGTTGTCCCTACAGCCACCTGATGAAGAAGGGAACCCCGTTCGTCTGGGACCAAAAATGCCAAAGTGCGCTAGACGAGATCAAGCAATGCCTGCAGAACCTGCCAGTGTTGGCTGCTCCGGTCAAGGGAAAGCCCCTTATTCTTTATACAACCACCCTCAAAGGTTCCTTAGGCGCATTATGGGCACAAGAGAACGATCAAGGGAAGGAGAGAGCTCTCTATTACTTAAGCCGAGTTCTATTGGGGGCAGAAAGCAATTACTCCCCTATTGAAAAA
Organism: Agapanthus africanus; assembly: GCA_030015575.1. Taxonomy (NCBI): domain Eukaryota; kingdom Viridiplantae; phylum Streptophyta; class Magnoliopsida; order Asparagales; family Amaryllidaceae; genus Agapanthus; species Agapanthus africanus. The sequence goes on along the minus strand of CM057342.1, from coordinate 668,749,832 downwards.
CACTGCCTGGCGTTGATCTTTGCGATAACAAAGCTCAGACACTATGCGTTGGCACATGAAGTCCGCCTCATTTCGAAGGTGGACCCCCTTAAATATTTGATGTCGAAGGCCATATTGACGGGGTGACTCGCTAAATGGGCCCTGCTCTTGATGGAGTTCTCGATAACGTATCAACCTCTCAATGCAGTGAAAGGCCAGGCCATCGCCGACTTTCTCGCTGAACATCCGATACCTGCCGATTCTCCTCTGAATTGCGATCTTCCAGACGAACATGCGTTTGATGCGATCGATGGTGGTGATACCCGATGGGAGCTTTATTTCGATGGAGCATCTTCCATGAAGAAGCGCAAACAAAGTACCCCTATAATAAAATCGGGGGTAGGACTCATCTTTGTAACTCCACAAGGAGAGATAATGCGCTTTGCTTTCTCCCTAACAGAGCCGAGGACAAACAATGAAGCCGAGTATGAAGCTTTGATAGTAGGCCTCGAGATCGCCATCAACATGGGAATTGAAAACCTCCTCATTTACGGAGATTCCCAACTGGTCGTTAGTCAAGTAAATGGCGACTACCAAACGTGCAAACCAGAGTTGGTGAAGTACGGCGAAAAGGTGCAACAACTGTTGACCCAAATTCCCTCCTACACTTTGGAAAACATACCGCGCACGGAAAACAGCAAAGCGGACGCGTTGTCCAAGCTTGCTAAGGAACTGGCTGATGAGAACCTCGATGACGTAAGAATCGTGGTACAAAGCCGTCGGGTGCTTGCCCCAGCAGAAATATCTCCGGAATCACCCGAAGAGAAGGAAGCGACTGAACAAATGTCTATGCAAATAAAAGACCGGGAAAATGCTGAGGATTGGAGAGAAGTCTTTATAGACTACTTCAAATACCATCGAACGCCCGAAGATGCGTCCTCAAGACATCAGCTTATGAAACGAGCTCTGTCTTTCGCCTTCGTCAATGATACTCTGTACAAGAGGTCATTCGATTCTCTGTGGTTAAGATGTCTGGGACCTGACGAACCGAAAAGAGTCGTTCAGGAAGTACACGACGGACTCTGCGGTTCTCATCAAGCAGGCCCAAAGATGAAGTTGAAGATCAAACGGTTGGGCTACTACTGGCCCACGATGATTCAAGACTGCCTTGAGTATGCGAAGCAGTGCCAATCATGCCAAATTCATGGGGACTTCATCCACCAGCACCTAAATCCGCTACATCCGACGGTAGCTAGCTTGCCGTTCGAAATGTAGGGAACTGACATAGTCGGCCCCATCGAACCAGCATCGTCCAGGGGACATCGTTTCATCCTGGCGACGATTGACTACTTCTCCAAATGGGCAGAAGCAGTACCGTTAAAAGAAGAGAAGACGGAGAATATCCTCCATTTCTTCAAGACGCACGTCATATATAGGTTTGGAACTCCGCGACGGATCATCTCCAATAACGGGCCAGCTTACAGAAGCCACAAGATCAGTCGCTTCGCGCAACAACACAATATAGACTGGAGATATTCCTTGGTTTATAATCCGCGAGCTAACGGTCTAGCTGAGGCCTTCAACAAGACCTTGACCAAGATCATGAAGAAAATGGTGTCCCGAAATAAGAAGGACTGGCATGAGAGGCTGCAAGAGGCTCTCTGGGCTTATCGAACTACGTTCAAGACAGCCACGAACACAACGCCATATGCATTGGTATTCGGTACAGAAGCAGTACTCCCCCTCGAGATAGAGTTACACTCTCTGCGAGTGGCGGTCCATTACGAGCTGACGAACGAAGAAAATGCTCACCTTCGGCTTGAGGAACTTGATGCCCTTGATGAATCCCGACTCATAGTGCAACAAAATCTGGAGGCCTATAAAGCAAAGATGACGCGCTCATATGAAAGATTGACCCGGCCAAGGACATTCCGCTAAGGCGAACTCATACTAGTGGTCAAAAGGCCTATGATCCCCAATCGCGCCAAGCGGGGAAAATTCGAACCAAACTATGAAGGCACGTACATCATAGACAAGGTCTACTAGGGTGGAGCCTATCTACTCATGGATATGCACGGTGAAAGTCCTTACAGGCCAATAAACGGTCGATTTCTAAAGAAATACTACGCTTAGCGAGTTACTGCTTAGGTCAATGATTGATGACGACGACTATGTACGCTCGCTATCTTTCTAAGCTCAAACTTTATAAGCAGTGACCAGCCTTCTCCTGGCGGACCGAAACGTCCTTAAACTAATACCGCAGCATCCTTAGGCTGACGAAATAAGTAAATATATATATATATATATATATATATATAATAAACGGTATGTCCATTAGCAAAATGGGCACGGATGAAAACCCGAAAGGGCTCCGTGAGTAAAAACAGCAGGGCTACCAGCGAGTGTTCGTGAAAACCCGAAAGGGCGCGACCTCGTAAAAAAAATATATAAAAATAAAAAGAATAAAAAAAGGTATGTCCATAAGCAAAAAGGGCACGGATGAAAACCCGAAAGGGCTCCGTGAGTAAAAACAGCAGGACTACCGGCGAGTGTTTGTGAAAACCTGAAAGGGCGCAACCTCGTTAAAAAACACTTACAGGGTCCTCTCGACCTTGTGAGGAGAAACCACCCGCGTGAGATCCTTACAACTCACAAGGGAGCAACACGCTTAGGGATCCCACGATTCCTATGGAGAAAATACACTTGCGAGATCCTCACGACTCGTAAGGAGAACTCTCTTTTGGGACCCTCACGACTCACGAGATTTGAAAGTCTTAGGTTACAGAGACCTAAACCTGTGCTTAAGCAACCCCCACAACCTTCGATATTGCCCTACAAGTGGCTCAATACTGACCCTTGTATACAATCCACGGGCGCGAATAAAAATTTCCCTAACCAAGTCCCACCCGTGACTAGGGATATGTCCATACGGTGAACAACCCTTGTAAGTCCTCTCGACTTATAAGGAGAAAACCCTCGTGTAGGATCCTTACGACTTACAGAGGAATATACACTTAGGAATCCTCACGATTCCTAAGGAGAAAATACACCTACAAGATCCTCATGACTTGTAGGGAGAAATACCTTTGTGAGACCCTTACGGCTCATGAAGTTAAAAGCCTTGGTCGATAGGACCTTAACCCTGTTCGCTAAGCCACCTTTGTTCGACATCGACAGAGGCAAATGATGATTCGCTCCTGGCAATATCCCAGTTGTAGCGGTGCTGATGCCGAAATCGGTGTCTAATTTCAGGTTTACGGCGAAAAGCCGGTAGGCCGCACATGCATACGAAATAGCCGAAATGATGGGGCAACTTGCAATAAAAAGCAGCAAGTAAAAACGTATGCATATAAAACAGCCGAAATGATTGGGCAACTCGCAATAAAAAGCAGCAAGTAAAAATAAAATAAATAGCCGAAATGATTGGGCACCGTGAAAAATAGCCGAAATGATTGGGCAATCGCGACTTTCGCGATGTAAAAAGCTGAAATGATAAAGCATCGCAGAAAAAAATAAAAAAAATGAGAGAATGAAACTTTTGCCCTGCAGGTAAGTCCATAGTGACCCCTGTATACAATCCATGGGCATAAACAAAAAAGGGAAAGGGGACTACATTTCCCCACCAGGCTGCGTCGAAGGGAAGTCAAATCTCGACGACCGCATCTACAGCCTAGAGACCAACAGCGGCGTTCATCCTCATTCCAGCTGGACACGGACGTGACATCACCAATCGGAGCCACGGCAAAGTCCCCAGTTCCATGACTCTACGGTTCACAGACATCCTAGAGTCATCCAATGACCACCGTCTCGGAAACAAGTCAGCCAATGACCACCGTCGCGGAAACAAGTCAGCCAATGACCTCCGTCTCGGAAACAAGTCAGTCAATGACCTCCGTCGCGGAAACAAGTCAGCCAATGACCTCCGTCTCGGAAACAAGTCAGTCAATGACCTCCGTCTCGGAAACAAGTCAGCCAATGACCTCCGTCGCGGAAAAAAGTTAGCCAATGACCTCCGTTTTGGAAACAAGTCAGCCAATGACCTCCGTCGCGGAAACAAGTCAGCCAATGACCTCCGTCTCGGAAACAAGTCAGTCAATGACCTCCGTCTCGGAAACAAGTCAGCAAATGACCTCCGTCGCGGAAACAAGTCATCCAATGACCTCCGTCTCGGAAACAAGTCAGCCAATGACCTCCATCGCGGAAACAAGTCAGCCAATGACCTCCGTCTCAGAAACAAGCCAGTCAATGACCTCCGTCGCGGAAACAAGTCAGCCAATGACCTCCGTCTCGGAAACAAGTCAGAGAATGACCTCCGTCTCGGAAACAAGTCAGCAAATGACCTCCGTCATGGAAACAAGTCATCCAATGACCTCCGTCTCGGAAACAAGTCAGCCAATGACCTCCGTCTCGGAAACAAGTCAGCCAATGACCTCCGTTGCGGAAACAAATCAACCAATGACCTCCTCGTTGGAACAACGCTCCGACCCAGAAACAAGTCAGCCAATGACCTCCCCGTCGGAGCAATACTTCGACTCAGAAACAAGTCAACTCACTAACCACTTACGAGTCCTCTCGACTTGTAAGGGAGAAAATTCTCTTATAAGATCCTTACGACTTATAAGAGAAAACACACTTAGGAATCCTCACGATTCCTAAGGAGAAAATCCACCTACGAGATCCTCTCGATCCGTAGGGTGAAAAGTCTCTATGAGACCCTCACGGCTCATAGAGTTGAAAAGTCTTAGGCAGCAGATCTGAACCTGCGGCCTAAGCCATCGCTATCTCTTGGAGAAATCTAGATGCTTACTCTATTATCTGTCAATTGTGTTTATCAAGACAGCATGCTGATAATAAGAGAAGGGAGAAAGCAAAGAAATAGTATAAGACATTGCAAAGAAAAATGTGTATCTTTATTTATTAATTTAATCAAGTACAAGGTGAAGCGTACAAAAGAATAAAGAATGGATACATCTTATTCGAAAAAGAAATTTTTTTACAAGTATATGGATACAAGGGGAACTACTGGGAAGGAAGCGTCTTGCATAGCTCTAGCAATTGTTCGCGCACCTCCTTCCACGCTTTCTCCTGATCAGCCACCACCGCCAGTTCTGCCTCCACTTGAGCCCGCTGCTGCAAGAAAGATGCAAGCTTCTCCCCTACGGCATGATGAGCAGCTTCGCGGCCTGGGGTATCACGCTCGGCGGCATCAAGCTCTTGCTTCAAGTTTAGCCCATGAGAGATGCGTTCCAGGACTCCCTCAAAGACAGCTTTCACTTGGGCAGCATTCGCCTCAACCTCAGCATGAAGACGAGCTATCTCGCTCGAGGTCTTTTAGTATTCCCTCAGCCTTAAAGCCGCTTCTTGTTCCAAGTGGTGGACGTAAGAAGCGCTTTGCTCAATCCACGCCGCTCTTTGATTGCTTACGGCTAAGGTCTCGGGAGCAGGGCGCATAAACTCCAGTTGATGCAGGCGGGCCTCGATCTCCCTGCAGTGGTTAACCCAAGACGCGACAATGTCCTCATTATGGAAGTTCACGAGTATCACCAGCATTGGGTTAACCGCCGTAGCAAAATCTACGGCAGACGTAGGAGTCTCGATGTCGAGCTCCTCAATATAATCGCTCACCATGCGCAAACTATTCGCGGCGCCTTTCGAGGATGGACGTTGTTTACCCCCAATCAGAGCAAAGCTCTGTTCAAATTCCAAGGTGGGAAAAGAAGCAATGCTTCTGTTTTCCTCCAATCAGAGCAAAGCTCTGTCTTGAAAATTAAAGTGAAAATTGAAGTTAAAATAAATGAAGCAACGCTTCAGATCCTCTGTGCTGCGCGCAGAGCGCCATGTGTCAAAATCAGACACGCTAGCGCAGGGAGTGCAGCGCCTAAGGCAGCGCACCCAATCAGAGCAAAGCTTTGTTTTAAAAAATTAAATGAAGCAACGCTTCAGTTGCGCAAGCACTGCGCTGCGCGACACGTGTCAGCGCAGATGCGCTCGCACAGTTGCGCTGCACGACACGTGTCAGCGCAGGTGCGCTGCGCTGTGCGCTGCGCGACACGTGTCAGCACAGATGCGATAGCGCAGTTGCGCTACTCTGCGCGCTGCACGACACGTGCCACGCGCTGGGGCATTTGCGCCAAACAGAATAAAGATTTTAAAGAAATCTTTCTGTTCTTGTTAAAACAAGAAGATTTTTTTCTGTAAAACAGAAGCCCTTGGATCAAAAATCCAATGGTGGGGAAAATTCCCCAAATTACTCAGAGAAATATCTCTTTAACAAAATTAACTAATTTACGGGCACTATAAAAAGGACCCTAAGCCTCAATTCAAAGGTATCAACATTTTTCAGAAAAAAAAAAGAGAACTCTGAAGAACTCCTCAAGAACAATAAAGGTAAAAAGCCTTTAGAGAAAAGAGAAAGTTCTCTTATGAACAGATCATAGATCTAAAAACAAGATCAATGATCTTTAATAAAAACAAAAAAAAATGAAATAGTGCTTTGCACTCTTTTATGAACCTTTGGTTCTCTGAGATAAGAAAGACAAGAAAAACTTATTTTTCTTTGATCTAAATTAGATCAAGAAATCAAATAGTGCTTTGCACTTCTGTTCTTGAATCTAAAAGATTCTTAGTGCTTTGCACTTCCAAATTGCGCTGTTGCGCTCTTGGGAAAGCGCCACGTGTCAACATCTGAACTACTTGCGCTATGCGCTTTAAGATAGAGCTTTGCTCTCTGTAATTGGCGCAACTCACCAGAGTGCGCCACGTGTCAGCAGCGCAGCGCACTAGCGCAGCGCACTGCGCCTGCGCGACACGTGTCAACACTACAAGCGCTTGCGCTCTCTAATTGGCGCAACGCGCCTGACAAATGCAATGCATTTCTTAAAGGGCCAGGCCCAAATCAAAAAGACCTAATAGGCCTAAATAAATTGCAAAGCAATAAAAGGGCAGAGTCCAATTTAAATTGATGCCCTGCATCATTCATAAAAGGGCAGAGCTCAAATAAAATTGGTGCCCTGCATCATTCATAAATGAGCAAAGCCCAAGATAAATTGATGCTTTGCATCCTTTATGGGTAGAGCCCAAAGAAAAATAAAAAGAGATGCAAATCAAAAGCAAATAAAATGTTGAACATTTCCAACTGGACTTATCCCAATTTTGGCCGTAAGTCCTCAAATTAAATTGACTGAGTAAGATTGCTCTCCTAAATCAATTTACAACCGGTTCAAGGGTACATCTCCGAACTCCTCTGACACCTATCGTTGTAATCCTTCAACGACGTCAGAGAGGTGACGGGTCCCGACGACCACACATCAACACGGATTGCGGAGTCCTTAAACTCGTGGACCGAGACGTCCTTAAACTAATGTTGGACCGAAATGTCCTTAAACTAATGATGGACCGAAATGTCCTTAAACTAATGATGGACCGAAACGTCCTTAAACTAATATTCATCCCAAAATGGGAATGTTGGACCGAAATGTCCTTAAACTAATGATGGACCGAAACGTCCTTAAACTAATGATGGACCACCACGTCCCTAAACTGGCGATGGACCACCACGTCCCTAAACTGGAACATGGACCACTACGTCCCTAAACTGGAACAATAGAGCCTCCAAATGCTCTTTTGCTGGATCTAAACGGTCCCGTTTAAGTTGATCTTAGCCCCAAACACGGCTAACGTATCCTTAAACATTCAAATGGACTATAAAACCCCCAATCAACTTTGGTTCAAGGGTACATCTCCGAACTCCTCTGACACATGTCGTCGTAATCCTTCAACGTCGTCAGAGAGGTGACGGGTCCCGGCGGTCATATATTAAATGGACCACCATGTCCCTAAACTGGAAATGGATCTAGACGATCCCGTTAAGTAGATCTTAGTCTGGAAATCAGACTAACGTATCCTTAACAAACGTTTAAGTCGATCTTAGCCTAAATATGGCTAACGTATCCTTAAACCAAAACCCAAAACCCAAATCTAAGAAAGCACGGATTTGGACTAATCCACGTCCTACGGGCGACGAAATAAATAGTCTCCGTATACAATCCACGGGCAACCAGAAACAAAACAAACACCCACGACACGAAGTGAAATTCTGGAGAAGGAGAAAGTTGTTACCGCGATGCGGTAGCGTAATTAACTGCAGGGGCTTGCGCCTGCAGAGAAGAGCGTCCCCACAATCAAAAACCCCTCAAGCGAGGGGGAATCTGACGAAGTCTGCTACATCGGCCGCATCTGTCCAAACTTCCGATACACAGTGCCATAAATCAACTTGGCATCTTCGGAGAGGTGGACGGATAAAACCAAATAGCATCTGCCCCGAATCTCAGGCAAGACGTCCTCACGTCATCGGCGCCGCCGTTCGGAGGGGAACAGATTCTGGCACGCCCGGTGGGACCTTTTCCTCTTTCCACTCCACACTTCGTGTGTCGTCTTCGTGAACCAATCGCGGTTTGTTAACGGTTGCCTTTGGGTTTCAAGTTACTAAGATTTGGTCTTTTTCCTGGCGCAGAACTCAAGCATCAATGGCCTCTAACTGCACGAACTGCTCCAAGTGCCACTGCAGCGGACGCTCCACCTCACCTGGAGGTGTAGCATATGGGCCTCAAGCTGCCTCCTTCCACGCTCTGCCGGTAGAACAGGTGACCCAGGCCACCACCGGCCTGTTTTTCGGGACTATGATCCCATCTGCAAGCTTCTCTATGCCAATGCCTGCACCAGAAGCGAACAAGAAGCCGGTCTTCAACCGGCTCACTGCTACGACGGCCCCTGTCAACGGGTCGTTCACTTCCAAACCAACAGCCTCCGTCTTTGCCAAGCTGGATCAGAACTATGAGGGGCCCGCTAGGAAGCCCACGAACTCTAAAATGGCTGTTGTTCAGACCATAATATTGCATTTATCATTCCCCTATTCTTATCCTTTTTATAAATAAACAGGTACTCTTGACGCACGTTTGTTGCATATTACAGGATACAGGTCACTGGAGCAAAAACAGTTAAAAAGACACAAAGCAACAGAAAAAGGGACTTTTGACCAACTATTAGATGGATCCTAGTCAAGCCCGGTTCACATAGGTGCAAGGCAACGAATGTCAACGTGAAACGGTTAAAAAGCCCAATACAAGTCTTCACTGAAGATCTGGAGAAGAGTGAGAAGCCAACTGAGAAAATACATATAACAATACAGAGCCCCAGAACTCCTGAAGAAAGCCCAAAAGACTGGCAGCCCAAGACCACCAAAGGGCCGCGGATCCGCGGCCCAAGCCAGCATTTGCCGCGGATCCGCGGCCGTCTATTGCCCGGGTCGGTGGAGTTTTCTTCTGTTGCTGCGACGTTGTGGATGTTAGGATTTTACGTGGGCAAATCTGTAATTTTGCATATGCGAGAGTCTGTAGCCCTAGGTTTCCTATTTTCCTATAAATTGTAATCTTAGATCTGAAAAATGTATGCCTCTTTTCAATCAATAAAATTCAGATTTTCTGAGAGCAAAATTCAGATCTGTTCTTCTTGTTTGGAGGGAGCCGTCAACCTAGTAAGCACTTTATCTATGTTTCTTTTAATTATAATGTCTTCTCATTCCCTAATGAGCGAGTAGTCTCCTCGCTTGTTAGGGTTAGCCTTAGGGAAAGGGTTGAGAGATGAGATCTCTCATCCCTTTCAATGCCACTTTAACCTAATGAAATAGAACTCCACGCATATGCGCACAACCGCTCCCTGCGGCATCCTACCCATCGAGGTAACGATGAACCGTAGTATAAAGGGCCGGTTGCGCGCATTTTCCGTGGGGGTTAGGGTGATTATCAACAAAGGAAGGATACGAATCTTGAGGAAGAAACATCTTCCCAAAAGATTCGTATCCACTTTATTGATAATTAACTTAACAACTAATAGATCTAAAAAAGATGGCATTGAAAGCGGTGATGAAAAACATTAATCAAAACTTCCCCTAAGCCTAACCCTAGCAAGATTCTTAATTAGATTAATTAGATCCAGTATTTTAGATTGTTATAAACCAACCCAAAACTACAAATTGAATCAACTCGTTAAAACACATAAAAGGAATTTACCCGTCTCTGTGGATCGACCCGTACTCACCGGCTAGCTGCGAAGCGACGCCGTTTCTGATTGCGGTAAACTATAAATTTTTGGATTAATCAAATGGCGCCGTTGCCGGGGACGGCGTAATACTTCTTTTTGTGAATTTTCGGGTTGATATAAATTTTGAAAAATTATAAAAATCTGAAAATATTAAAAAATATAAAAATTATCAAATTTGATCTGTTTGAAGGGTTTATTTTTGAATCTTGCAGGAATAGCGAAGATCTGAAATTTTACAGAGCGCAAATCAGAAAGGTACATATAAGAACAGAGAGGAACTTTCAGTACAGAGCTACACAATTTTTTCCAGTGGCTGAACCCATTCCCCGACCGCGTTTCCGCCGCAAAGAAGGGTCCAAGGCCGCGGATCCGCTCTCTGACTGCGACGTCAGCACATGAATTTTGCTCTGTTAGTTCTCTTTTTCTCCCCTCTGTAACCTCCATATATCTCTCTGTAAAAAACTTTTTCTGCAGGAATTCTTTGCGTAAAGAGTCTTTCTCCCCCTTCTCGATAACAGATTTTCTGCAGGTTTCTTTGCGCCGCGCTAAAATTGATTGCAAGTGATTTTATTTGTTTTGCATAATTTAACCGGACTCTAAGGGGCTATTTGACCAAACTCAGATTGGGTGGGGATTTCATCACCCTCCCCAGGACCCCAGAAAACACCTAAAGCATTTTGCATCGACCACCTTTAATTAAAAAAGATTAGACTCAGACCTAAGGACAGCGAGCTCAATAGGAAAAGGACTAGGGTAGGCATCGGCCGTTTATCCTAACCGACATTGCGGTGTCTAGGCTAGTGGTTATTAATTAGGCCCACTGTAGTGGTGGTTCCTTCCCACTTACCTGGCCGTATTTGTCCGTGAAGAGGCGGTTTGAGGTCTATTTCTAGCCCTAGTTAGGAGCTGTCTAGCAGACCTAGGCGACCCTAGATCTAGGCCTGATTGTGCATGTGTGGTTGACACATTGGTGTCACGAGTCCCTTTCCTAAAACCTCTTTGCAAAACCTTCACATAAATAAAAGAAAAAGAAAAAGAACAATCTTTTAAAAACTTGCAACTTGCCGCTGAAGAAAACTTGCAAACTCACTTCCACCACTTCTTCTCACTGACGTTACCTTACCCCCACATTCTGTTTTTCTCTTTTTTCTGACTGCACTACCCTTTAGTGTATGTCATTTTGGACTAGGGATACTAACGCCCGATTAGTCCGTGTTTCGTTGGTACCGACCAACGAACCCTTCGACGAACCCTTCGTCGACGTTCCCTCCATCTCCTTACCTCCATCTTCAAATTCTTCTTTCGAAGGTATGTCGGGATTCAACCCCAACGATACCTTACCGACGGGAATGATTCCACCTCCGCCAGGTGCGAATAACCCGAATCTTCAGCCTGTTGTAGCGCCCGCACGAGTTGCGCTCCAGGATCTCTTCTACCCCGTCCGCACTTCGTTACCTACATGTCTTTCACCCCCACCGGCAAATGGGGATAATTTTGAAATAAAACCACACTTCATCAATATGCTGCCTAAGTTTCATGGTTTGGAATCCGAAGATGCATATATTTTCATTAATAAATTCCAAAACGTTTGCGCCATGATGAAGACAACCCAATTAAGTGATGACGCGATAAGGCTAAGGGTCATTCCTTTTACCTTATGTGACCTAGCCGAGAAGTGGCTATACAGCACCGCATCACATTCCATTAGAAATTGGGACGAGTTTGTGAGAGCTTTTCTGAAAAAGTTCTACCCTCATCATAAAACTGCTAGAATCAGAAACGAGATTATACAATTTTCACAGCTTCCGTCCGAACCATTCTGGAAGTGCTTCGAGAGATTTAAAGACCTACTTGTTCAATGCCCTCATCATGGGATAGAAAATTGGCAACTTTGCCAAACATTATACGATGGATTAAACGCAGCAACGAAGCAGTTGCTAGAAACAATATGTCAAGGTCATTTTCTCTCCAAGTCTAGCGACGAAGCTTGGCAGTTTCTTGAGGACCTAAGTGAGCAAACAATTCAGTGGGAGAGTACCAAGACCACATCATCTTCTTCAGTTGGTCAATCTAGGGCAGGCATACATCAAATAGATATGTCGATTGCTATGAAGGCCGAGATGGCCTCACTTATGAAAAAGCTAGAAGCCATTGAGACAAAAATCTCATCGACTTCTCCTGCCCCTACTCTACCCACACGAACTGTTTGTGCTTGTTGTTCGAACCCATCACATCTAACCGAAGAGTGTCCTTATAATGCACCTATTCAAGGACAGGATCAAGTCAATGCTGCATTCCAGCAACGACAAAGAAATGATCCGTACTCTTCAACATACAATCAGGGGTGGAGGAGTCACCCAAATTTCGCTTGGAACCAAAATCAACAAGTCCAAGGAAATAACAATTTTCAAAGACCTCCTCCACAACAACAACAAGCACCCTCACAAACTCAAAACCAGCAACCTTTCCAACAACAACCTTATACAAATCAAACGAACAACTTAGTTCAACAAAATGATGATAAGGTTAGCTCGCTCGAGAAAAGTCTAGATGCATTTCTCAAGCAATCTACAGAATCCGCAGCAAGATTTGAAAGTTATGTTCAATCTTTAATGAATAACAATGCCTCACACGATCAAAGTATCAAATCTATTGAGGCACAAATTGCACAATTAACTGCTGCGTTGAGCGAGAGAGAAAAGGGAAAGCTTCCATCTCAACCAATGCCCAATCCCGGTCACACACAAAACGCATATCACAATCACAATATAAATGCGGTGACCACGTTGAGATCCGGAAGAGAGTTGCAAAATAATGTGGAAACTAGTGATGACATCCCCGCCGGTGGTTCTTCTTCCCCTTCTTCATTTTCTTCACTTCCTTCTTCACCTTTTTCTTTAGAGCCTATTCTCCACCCTTCACACGGCTCTACTTCTTCTGACTCGAACGGACCCATTTCTCACAACACGAACACATCCACACTGGGATCCGTTCCTACTCCACATTCTACTCCACAGACTTTTGACTCAACAAATTTTCAGAATGCTCCATTCCCAAACAGGTTGAGTCCTAATAAACCAAATACACAAGTGGAAAAGATTGTGGAGATATTTAAGCAGGTTAGCATAAATATACCTCTCTTGGATGCTATCCAACAAGTCCCTTCATATGCGAAAATCTTAAAGGGCTTGTGCACCTCGAAGAGAAAGGCATCTCAAGTACCCAAGAAAGTGCTAGTGGCTAGTGCAGTGAGCAATGCTATTAACCACCATCAAACCTTACCCCAAAAACGAAAGGACCCCGGCTGTCCTACTATTTCAATCACAATTGGGGATAAGAAAATTAATCGAGCACTTTTAGATCTTGGGTCTAGTGTTAACCTGATTCCTTACTCCGTGTACGAACAATTAGGGGTTGGAGAGTTGAAACCCACTCGTTGCACTCTCCAAATGGCTGATCGATCAATCACCTATCCAAGGGGTCAACTAGAGGATGTGTTGATCAAAGTCGGGGAATTCATATTCCCAGTTGATTTTATCGTTATGGATACACAACCTGTTGCTAACCCAAGAAACCAAATTCCGGTGATTCTTGGTCGACCATTTTTGGCCACTTCCAATGCCGTAATAAATTGTCGCAATGGCTCCATGACTCTATCCTTCGGAAAGAGGTCTAGTGAGTTCAATATTTATAAGATGGGAAGTCTGCCCCCCGTGCCTAAAACTAGTACACGAGAAGTTTGCTCTATTCACGAAATCACGCAGGAGGACTGCGAGCTTGAAAGATTTCTATTTGATGGAAACAGTTTTGACGCCACTAGTGTGTCCCTCCTTGAGCCTACTACCGTTGACACAACCGATGTTGATTATGAATGTTTCACTTTTTTGGATGATGACGACTCACAGCCCGAATATGAGTCGTTTGAATTTTTGGATGAGTCAGTCGAACCATCCGAATCGGTTGTTTGCAGTGATTTCGAACCTGTGTTAGAGTCCTTTGAGTTCGAGGTAGATTCCGCAATGATTCTTTCGCCTCAGAAATTCGAACTCACGCCCTTGCCGTATCACCTTAGATATGCCTACATAGGTGAGAATGAGACTTTTCCCATTATCATATCAGCCTCTCTAGCCTTCGAGCAAGAGAACGCTATTTTAAAAGTCTTACAAGATAGGCGGCAAGTTTTCGGTTGGACTATGGCGGACGTCGAGAAGATCAGTTCCCTCATAATTAAATATCATACACAATTGATGGATGATGCCATGTCAATAGAGGACCCACAGGAACATCTTGGGGGTATTGTGGTGAGTCAACTTCCTCCCTTAGAAGTTGAAATACCCCCATTTCTTTTAATAAGGTACGAGAATGCCAACACTCCACTGATTGCTGATCATTTACATTCTCGTTTCGATGCATCACCATCACCTGTATATTTACCTCCACACCTCCCATACCACTACTTCTATCTTCCCCAATTCTTTGCGGACCACCACAACTTATTTTTCCACCAACCAATATTCTTTACTGATAAATTTTTCGACTGGTTGGTGTTAACTTTTGGCCGATGCAAAGTTTGGCAGTAATGTCTAACATAGTTTAAATGAAGTTTGGGAGAGGGACTTTTTGTATATATTTTTCCTTAACAATAAAAATAAAAAAAATTTATAAATAAATAAACAGGGAAGTGCCGGTATTTTGACCCTCTTGGTTTAGCATGACAGTGAGGACACTGTCAAGTTCAAGTTTGGGGGTATGCTCGGTACGTCTTCTTCCTTCGCATTCATGTGTACATATTTTTGCATTTGCATACTTATTTGAAAACCTAGAAAAATTTGAAAAATTTCAAAAATTATAAAAATAAATGTATTCAATTTTGGCTAATTGACTTTAGTTTGACAAATAGGTCAACTAGTTAGGAACAACTAGATCTTAGACTTAGTAAGTTGAAAACCCTAAAAATAACCTTCCTTAAAGTTTAACGGTAGAAAGTATATGCCTTGTAGTTTATTTAGAAATAGGCAAATTTTGGGTTCACTTCTTGGGATAAGTCGAAACAAAGAAAGAGTATTGATGTTCTTATTAGAGTATAAGTTTGAAAAATAGTTCCTAGCTTAAGTCTAGATTCTGAAAACGTATACCCTACAATTTGCACAATCACACACCTTGAAACTTGGAATAGTAGAAGAGACCTTGAAATGTTCTTGTCTAAAGTCCTTAGCACAAAAAGTGAATAAAGAAAAAAATGGACACTGGTTTTTGTGATTACTTAAGGCTGTATAAATAGAAAAATATTTAGCGAGGGTGCTTCATCACCCAGTGCCTTAGACCAACTGGTTTGGGAGTCACTGCTAAAGCCTTGGGTGTTGCAAAACTAGGAAGTACGCTTTAAATTGCTAACGCATCTTGTAATCGGTTGTTGGTACCTCAAGAAGTATTAACGGTCGCATGAAGGATGTGTAAGCAAAATTTCATTTACAAATTCACTAATAAGTGCTTTGGACAATGGACGAGAGTACGATTGCTTGATTTGAATTTCCAAGTGTAGGGGTGATCTATATACACACGTAGGGGTATGTGATTGGAATTTAGATAAGAGAGAGGAGTGAAGAATAGAACTTGTATCTTTAATAGGGTTGATAGAAATTCTTAGGTGGAGATGGAACCCTAGAAGGAAAACTTAAGAGATGCCGAAAGCTAAGTAAGTTCACAGGATATATATAATCTTAAGTTAAATAATGAGGAAGTGTGAAGAATATGGGTGGATAATTTACAAGTATAAGATAATAGAATTCCTTGTTGGAAAACCTAATTGGAGAACAAAAGTCAATGGGCCGAGTTGATAGGATTTTGTGGGTGTAATCCGCTGAAAACCCTCAGGAGACAACACTCCTCCTACTAGGGACACCTAGAGGTTTAACGGCTTGTTGCACGTGCTCAGTGCAATCGCGTTTCCCTGCGAAAGTGCGGTTAGGATTTTAGAGAATAAAATAATAAGTTTGCTCGAGGACGAGCAAAAGGTAAGTTTGGGGGTATTTGTTCAGACCATAATATTGCATTTATCATTCCCCTATTCTTATCCTTTTTATAAATAAGCAGGTACTCTTGACGCACGTTTGTTGCATATTACAGGATACAGGTCTCTGGAGCAAAAACAGTGAAAAAGACATAAAGCAACAGAAAAAGGGACTTTTGACCAACTATTAGATGGATCCTAGTCAAGCCCAGTTCACATAGGTGCAAGGAAACGAATGTCAACGTGAAACGGTTAAAAAGCCCAATACAAGTCTTCACTGAAGATCTGGAGAAGAGTGAGAAGCCAACTGAGAAAATACATATAACAATACAGAGCCCCAGAACTCCTGAAGAAAGCCCAAAAGACTGGCGGCCCAAGACCACCAAAGGGCCGTGGATCCGCGGCCCAAGCCAGCATTTGCCGCGGATCCGCGGCCGTCTATTGCCCGGGTCGGTGGAGTTTTCTTCTGTTGCTGCGACGTTGTGGATGTTAGGATTTTACGTGGGCAAATCTGTAATTTTGCATGTGCGAGAGTCTGTAGCCCTAGGTTTCCTATTTTCCTATAAATTGTAATCTTAGATCTGAAAAATGTATGCCTCTTTTCAATCAATAAAATTCAGATTTTCTGAGAGCAAAATTCAGATCTGTTCTTCTTGTTTGGAGGGAGCCGTCAACCTAGTAAGTACTTTATCTATGTTTCTTTTAATTATAATGTCTTCTCATTCCCTAATGAGCGAGTAGTCTCCTCGCTTGTTAGGGTTAGCCTTAGGGAAAGGGTTGAGAGATGAGATCTCTCATCCCTTTCAATGCCACTTTAACCTAATGAAATAGAACTCCACGCATATGCGCACAACCGCTCCCTGCGGCATCCTACCCATCGAGGTAACGATGAACCGTAGTATAAAGGGCCGGTTGCGCGCATTTTCCGTGGGGCTTAGGGTGATTACCAACAAAGGAAGGATACGAATCTAGAGGAAGAAACATCTTCCCAAAAGATTCGTATCCACTTTATTGATAATTAACTTAACACCTAATAGATCTAAAAAAGATGGCATTGAAAGCGGTGATGAAAAACATTAATCTCCAAAACTTCCCCTAAGCCTAACCCTAGCAAGATTCTTAATTAGATTAATTAGATCCAGTATTTTAGATTGTTATAAACCAACCCAAAACTACAAATTGAATCAACTCGTTAAAACACATAAAAGGAATTTACCCGTCTCTGTGGATCGACCCGTACTCACCGGCTAGCTGCGAAGCGACGCCGTTTCTGATTGCGGTAAACTACAAATTTTTGGATTAATCAGCTGTCCCAAGGAAGGCAACAACGACTGCTCCCGAAGTCGTCAAGGCAGCTTCTCCCGTCAAAGAGTCAGTCTTTTCAAGGTTGAATATTCCTGCTCCTACCCCTGCTCGAGGATCTGTCTTTGACAGATTGAATATCACCCCCCAAAGAACAGAATCAGTCTTTAAAAGGTTAACACCAGCAGCGCCTCATCCGGACAGAGGGCAAAAAGAAGCTATTTCTATCGCTGAGCCAGGCCCAGCGGCTCGTCATGCTCGACATCGCCATTGGCGACGAGTGAGGAAGGCAGGGGGCAACTCCCCCTCAAGGCTAACCCCACCTGCTCCAGTGGTGGAAGTCAACGCTGCTGTTCCAACTGGGAACAGCTTTGAACCACTTAGGAGGGTACGTAAGCACTCTCTGACCGCTACACTGAAGAGATCTCCTCCACCTGCGGAGAGAGTTCCGGAAACAAAGCAAGAGCAGCCCCCTCAACGGCTGTCCTCAAAAATTTATAAAGTTTGGCGGAGAGTCCAAGGCTCCGTAATTG
Organism: Agapanthus africanus; assembly: GCA_030015575.1. Classification (NCBI taxonomy): domain Eukaryota; kingdom Viridiplantae; phylum Streptophyta; class Magnoliopsida; order Asparagales; family Amaryllidaceae; genus Agapanthus; species Agapanthus africanus. The sequence continues at coordinate 668,731,910 of CM057342.1, read as the reverse complement.
ACCTAGATCGCTCTCGTCAACAGAAAAAGGCAAAGGTGCAAGAAGAAAAAGACCGTCCGATCAAACAGGAAAGGATGACAGTCACCAGGGTGCCCACTGCAACGGTCCCCTCAACTTCAACGGCCCACAAAAGAAGAAGGCCGGAGAAAATCCCCGCGCCCGCGGCAAATGCTAAAGGTGGTGAAACTAAACGCCCCAAGTCTGGGGGCATGGTGGTTCATACCGTATACATGGCATCGGGAAAAGAGGACAGCCGTGCATCTACAGGTCATAGACCGCTTACACGGTCAGTGACCAAATCTCAGGAGCAACAGCAAAAGCTCCAGGAAATGATGAACGCGATGGCCGCACTTACTGGGCCAAAAGAAAACCCTGAAACGTCCTCGGATGAACGCCAGGAGCAAGAGACTGACGCCGAGTTCCTTCGGCGGATATTGGAGAAGAAGGATAAAGAGGCTGTTGAACAAGCAGCCAACATAAAGCGTATGGCCCTCCTGTCCCAGGACATGGTTGGCATGATGATTCAACAAGATCCCCCTGCTGAAGATCCCCCGATCATCCTTGAAGACGATAGGGGAGAAACGTCAAATCCTCCACCGGCTCTGTCAACAGCCAAGGAGGAGGCAATCTCCAAAGCTGACCTGGACAAATACATAGCTCAACAGATCCGGGTTCATCAGGCGACTGAAGCAACCGGTCAGGTCGTAAAAACGGGGAGACCGTATCCGAGCTGGTACGACCAGATCAAGTACCCGCCGGGCTATACCATTCCCAAGTTCCATGTCTATAAGGGGATAGGCAATCCCCACCAGCATGTTGCCCAGTTCAGGGCACTCTGCGGCAACACTGGCGGCGATGATAAACTGTTGCTTCGCCAGTTCGTTGGAAGCTTATCAGATACAGCGTTCGAGTGGTACTCTGAGCTCCTGAACAACTCTATCAAGACCTTCGCGGAGATGGAGCTGTTGTTTACCCAGCGTTTTGCAAGCGCCAGTGAACGCACCTCGATGACGGCACTGATTAACGCCAGGATAAGGCCAGGCGAGACATGGGTCCAATATGCTATACGGTGGCGGAACTTATGGTCAAAGTGCGAGCAGCGCATTGAAGAAGCTCCTGCATTGGGTATGTTTGTGGGAACCCTTGATCCGCAAGCAACCATCTCGCAATTTATGATGTTCTTCAAGCCGACTACCTTCCAGGCCTTGATTGACAAGCTAGCGCAAATGGATCAGATGGGCCATAGACCCCCTCTTCCAAAGCCAGACTCCCGAAATGAAAAGGGGAAGGGAAAAGCGATTGTTGTCGCTAATACTCAACAACAGCCGAGTAACTCGAAGCCAGTTGTTCGTCAGAATAATATGCGTCCGCAGGTACCCCTTGGGGAGAGACTAGGACGTCCTTACTCGTTTCCGCGAGATAAGGCGCGAAGACTATTCGAGCTGGCGTTGCGCAACCGACTCATAAATCTGCCGGATCCAAAACGTCCGTCGCAACCAAATGATGTCAACGATCCTAACTACTGCCCCTATCACCGAGTACTAGGTCATCCGATCGAAGATTGCTACGTCTTCAAAAATTGGCTCGAAGACCAGTACCAACAGGGAAAATTCGCGCTATCCGATAGGTGGAAGGTGAATCCGACGCAACCTAACGCCTCTAAGAGGATGAATATGCCGGGGGCAACGTGCTCTCTCGTCGAAGAAACCCCATGGGAGGTTGTGCTGTCACCTAAGACAAAGAGAATGCTGAACGATCTTCGGGCATGCCCAGTGATCAAATGGAAAAACCCGTTGGTACCACAGATCATTGAAGGAATGTTGAAGCCGCGTCCAACTCAAAAGATCGATAGTAGTGCCCCAAGCACTCACAACCAGCCGTCAAAATCTTCGAAGAAGAAGAAGAAGAAATCCAAGAAGCCCGTGAAGCCTGGCGACGAGCGCACGGACTTACAAAAACAAATTGACGCGCTGGAAGAATATAACCAGAAAGCACGGACTCCCATCACACTCCAGGAGTTCCTCAACCACGTCTTTCAAGAAGAAGATGAGGGGAAGAGTTCGTCGGATGAATCCGAGGAATACGTGGAGAGCTGTCATATGATTTCCCATTCGTGTGAAGACAATGAGGAGACTCCTTGCACCGAAAGGCTAAGGGCGAACCCTGAACCAGAAACTCTACGACCGTCAGATTAGATGATCGACGCCTTCCTGAATGATATTCATCTGAAGGTTAAAGCCAATCAAGAGCGTGAAATGGCCATACTGGAAGGAGCTAAACACCGCCGATTGGACGAAAGAGTCGAGGCACTCCCATCAAATCAAAAGACATCCGCTGCCGATAAAAACAAATTCAAGACGAGGAAAAGGTTTGCTAAAGCCATATCAATGGGAATGAAGCTACCACCCTCGGAAGAAAACACTCTCGGTGGAATAGAGATGTATCCTAATTATTGCCTATATCATCAGAAGATCGCACATGCTACTGAAGACTGCGACTCCTTTAAGTGTTGGTGGCAAGGGTATGTCACTCATAAACATTACGTCAACAGAACAAAGCGGGAAGCTCGTAGACGCCCAAAAAATACGACAGATGAGCATAAAAGAGTCACCGGCAATTGCCACAGGAACGACCCCGATGAAAAAACAGCCATCAACCCTCTCTTCGAGGAATACATCTCTGAAAAATTGAAGAGTCGTGAAAACATTCATCTGTGCGAGGGTGTACTACCCGGAAAGAATCATGGACCCGCAAACGACGGAGCGAACAAAAGGGATAAAGGAAAGGGAAAAATGACCTTCGTCGCCAATACTCAACAACAGCCTAGCAACTCAAAATCGGTTGTTCGCCAAAACAACATACGCCCACGCCCATCACTCGAGGAAAGACTGGGACGTCCTTACTCGTTTCCCCGAGATAAAACGAGGAAACTGTTTGAACTGACAGTGCGCAACGGATTCGTCAATCTGCCGAATCCGAAACGTCTGCTACAGCCAGGAGGTGTCAACGATCCTAATTACTGCCCCTACCATCGAGTAGTAAGTCATCCGTTCGAAGATTACTTCGTCTTCAAAAACTGGGTTGAAGACCAGTACCAACAAGGCGAACTCGCGCTGTCTGAAAACTGGAAGGTGAGCCCGCCACAACCACATGCTCCGAAAAAGATGGATGTGACTGGGGCATCATGTTCATTCATAGAGAAAGCCCGGCGGACCTCTACGTCCTAAAACTGGATAGCGGACCGAAATGTCCTTAAACTAATGACGGACCGAAACGCCCTTAAACTAACAACGGACCGAAACGTCCTTAAACTACTACCGCAGCATCCTTAGGCTGACAAGATGAATAAATAAATAAATAAAATAAAATAAAATAAAAAAAAATGGTATGTCCATAAGCGAAAAGGGCACGGATGAAAACCCGAAAGGGCTCCGTGAGTAAAAACAGCAGGGCTACCGGCGAGTGTTCGTGAAAACCCGGAAAGGCGCGACCTCGTAAAAAAAAGAGAAGAAGAAAATAAAAAGAATAAAGAAAAAGGTATGTACACAAGCAAAATGGGCACGGATGAAAACCCGAAAGGGCTCCGTGAGTAAAAACAGCAGGACTACCGGCGAGTGTTGTGAAAACCCGAAAGGGCGCAACCTCGTTAAAGGACACTTAGAGGGTCCTCTCGACCTTGTAAGGAAAAACCACCCGCGTGAGATCCTTACGACTCACAAGGGAGCAACACACTTAGGAATCCTCACGATTCCTAAGGAGAAAATACACTTGCGAGATCCTCACGACTCGTAAGGAGAGCTCTCTTATAGGACCCTCACGGCTAATAAGATTTGAAAGTCTTAGGTTACAGAGACCTGAACCTGTGCTTAAGCAAACCCCCCCACACACACAACTTTCAATATTGCCCTAAAAGTGGTTCAATACTGACCCTTGTATACAATCCGCGGGCGCGAATAAACGTTTCCCTAGCCAAATCCCATCCGTGACTGGGGATATGTACGTATGATGAACAACCCTTGTAAATCCTCTCGATTTACAAGGAGAAAACCCTCTTGTAGGTTCCTTACGATTTACAGAGGAACGTGCACTTAGGAATCCTCACAATTCCTAAGGAGAAAATACACCTACAAGATCCTCACGACTTGTAGGGAGAAATAACTTTGTAAGACCCTTACGGCTCATGAAGTCAAAAGCCTTAGTCGACAGGACCTTAACCCTGTTCACTAAGCCACCTTTGTTTGACACCGACGGAGACAGATGATGATTCACTCCTGGCAATATCCCAGTTGTAGCGGTACTGATGCCGAAATCGGTGTCTAATTTAAGGTTTACGGCGAAAAGCCAGTAGGCCGCACATGCATACGAAATAGCCGAAATGATGGGGCAACTTGCAATAAAAAGCAGCAAGTAAAAACGTATGCATACAATACAGCCGAAATGATTGGGCGACTCACAATAAAAAGCAGCGAGTAAAAATAAAATATATAGCCGAAATGATTGGGCACCGCGAAAAATAGCCGAAATGATTGGGCAATCGCAACTTTCGCGATGTAAAAAGCTGAAATGATAGAGCATCGCGGAAATAAAATAATAAAAATGAATGAAACTTTTGCCCTACAGTTGAGATCACATCGATCCCTATATACAATCCAAGGGCACAAACAAAGAGGGAACTACATTTCCCCATCAGGCTGTGTCAAAGGGAAATCAGAACTCGACGACCACATCTACAGCCTGGATACCAACAGCGGCGTTCCTCCTCATTCCAGCAGGACATGGACGTGACATCACCAATCGGAGCCACAGCAAAATCCCCAGTTCCAAGACTCTACGGTTCATAGATAACCCAGAGTCTACCAACGACCTCCGCCTCGGAAACAAGTCAACAAATGACCTCCGCCGCGGAAACAAGTCAACCAACGACCTCCGTTGCGGAAACAAGTCAACCAAAGATCTCCGTCGCGGAAACAAGTCAACAAATGACCTCCGCCGCGGAAACAAGTCAACCAACGACCTCCGTCGCGGAAACAAGTCAGCAAACGACCTCCGTCTTGGAAACAAGTCAACCAATGACCTCCGTCTCGGAAACAAGTCAACCAACGACCTCCGTCGCGGAAACAAGTCAGCAAATGACCTCCGTCGCGGAAACAAGTCAGCCAACGACCTCCATCTCGGAAACAAGTCAACCAACGAGCTCCGTCTCGGAAACAAGTCAACCAACGACCTCCGTCGAGGAAACAAGTCAGCAAACGACCTCCGTCTTGGAAACAAGTCAACCAATGACCTCCGTCTCGGAAACAAGTCAACCAACGACCTCCGTCGCGGAAACAAGTCAGCAAATGACCTCCGTCGCGGAAACAAGTCAGCCAACGACCTCCGTCTCGGAAACAAGTCAACCAACGACCTCCGTCTCGGAAACAAGTCAGCAAACGACCTCCGTCTCGGAAACAAGTCAGCAAACGACCTCCGTCTCGGAAACAAGTCAGCCAACGACCTCCGTCGCGGAAACAAGTCAACAAATGACCTCCGCCGCGGAAACAAGTCAACCAACGACCTCCGTCGCGGAAAAAAGTCAACCAAAGACCTCCGTTGCGGAAACAAGTTAACAAATGACCTCCGCCACGGAAACAAGTCAACCAATGACCTCCGTCTTGGAAACAAGTCAACCAACGACCTCCGTCGCGGAAACAAGTCAGCAAACGACCTCCGTCTTGGAAACAAGTCAACCAATGACCTCCGTCTCGGAAACAAGTCAACCAACGACCTCCGTCGCGGAAACAAGTCAGCAAATGACCTCCGTCGCGGAAACAAGTCAGCCAACGACCTCCGTCTCGGAAACAAGTCAACCAACGACCTCCGTCTCGGAAACAAGTCAGCAAACGACCTCCGTCTCGGAAACAAGTCAGCAAACGACCTCCGTCTCGGAAACAAGTCAACCAATGACCTCCATCGCGGAAACAAGTCAGCAAACGACCTCCGTCTCGGGAGCAAGTCAGCAAACGACCTCCGTCACGGAAGCAAGTCAACCAACGACCTCCGTCGCAGAAACAAGTCAGCAAATGACCTACGCCTCGGAAACAAGTCTGCAAACGACCCCCGTCTCGGAAACAAGTCAGCCAATGACCTCCGTCTCGGAAACAAGTCAACCAACTACCTCCCCGTCGGAGTAATACTTCGACTCGGAAACAAATCAACTCACCAACCACTTACGAGTCCTCTCGACTTGTAAGGGAGAAAACTCTCTTATAAGATCCTTACGACTTATAGGAGAAAATACACTTAGGAATCCTCACGATTCCTAAGGAGAAAATCCACCTACGAGATCCTCTCGATCCGTAAAAAAAAAAATCTCTATGAGACCCTCACGGCTCATAGAGTTGAAAAGTCTTAGGCAGCAGATCTGAACCTGCGGCCTAAGCCATCGCTATCTCTTAAAGAAAACAAGATTCTTATGCTATTATCTATCAACCATGTTTATCAAGACAGCAAGCTGATAATAAGAGAAGAAAATGACAGAAAGAACATCCAATTTACATTTGACCAAGCATTCAAGACACCCTCATTCATGCATAGGCAAAAGACTCCGAGCGAGAAATAAGACAAGCTGGGATAAGAAAATTTTTTTTTATATTGCCAAAAATCCTTACAATCATAAAAGCAGTAAACGAGAAACGTTATTACAAGGGAATAACCTCAGATCCAGGACACGGATTGAGGAATTCAAAAGTAAGGTCATCCAGAGTTCTCCTGGCCTTTCTGATTATTCTCGTGTGCAGCCTCTCGCACTCCTGTGTGTCAAGATCTTCGGCGAGGCCCCCCAGTCTTCGATAGGCAGCGATTAGCGTCGTCTGCTGGAAAATTTGATGCAGGATGTCGATAAGGTTATCCCGCCGCTTCTTCGAGATCAGCCCCGACAAGTACACTGAATGCACCTTGTCTTCGGCATCATCCAGCGCATTAAGCGGTAGGGCCTCGTGAAACCCCGGAAGTGCTCTCCATATTGCTCCCAACACGACTTTCAAGAGAGCTGAACGGCGGGGGAGCAGCCAACCAACACGTGCATTCAGACGACCCATGACCTCCGCACATTGGGCATCCGTAAACTCTTGGTTTTGTTGGCGGACCTGTACACGGATATCCTTGTAGGTGATGAATTCATGCAGACTATATAGACGCACCGCCATAACGCCTGAAGGAAACATCAATAGAAGATTAGCGATAAAAAAGGAGGGACACAGAAAGTTATAACTCCTCGAGAGCAATGCTCTGCAGACAAGAGTGACACCTGTCAAAATCAGTTATGAGGAAAATTTGAGGAAAATCCCCTAAAAACATTGAGAGCTTTGCTCTGCAAAGGTGATATAATAATGATAATAATGTAAAATGCCATCTTTAACTTCCAAAATCCGTGAAGAATTCTTAAGAGTTCTTCTATATGATTTTGAAGGAGCAAAGCTCCATTGATGAATTAAGAAAATCCCAAGAAAATCTTTTAGAGAGCAGATTCTAATGGAACCCTTATAGGGTTCTCCTTAGTTCTCTTTAGACCCTTTTTAGAGCAAAGCTCTGCTGAGTGAAACCCTAAATGGGTCTTCTTTAGATCAGGGATCTATTGAGAGCAAGGCTTTTAAAATTGATTTAATTTAATTCAAATTAATTTTTACCTAAAATTCGAACTTTTAAAAGTGCTTAAACAAAAGAGCAGGGCTCTGAATAAAATTCCTATGAAGAGATGAAAATCATCTAAAGGACCAAACGTCCTATTTATAGGCATCAAATGCCCTTTCAACTTCCAAGAGTTGCCGCGACGGTTGGAATTCTGCCACCGCTGCGCTCACGTTTGGAGGGCCACGTAAGCGCAACGGTGGGGGAGAATTTATTTACCCCAATCAGAGAAAAGCTCTGTTCAAATTCCAAGGTGGGAAAAGAAGCAATGCTTCTGTTTTCCTCCAATCAGAGCAAAGCTCTGTCTTGAAAATTAAAGTGAAAATTGAAGTTAAAATAAATGAAGCAACGCTTCAGATCCTCTGCGCTGCGTGCAGAGCGCCACGTGTCAAAATCAGACACGCTAGCGCAGGGAGCGCAGCGCCCAAGGCAGCGCACCCAATCAGAGCAAAGTTCTGTTTTAAAAAATTAAATGAAGCAACGCTTCAGTTGCGCAAGCACTACGCTGCGCGACACGTGTCAGCGCAGATGCGATAGCGCAGGTGCACTGCGCTGTGCGCTGCGCGACACGTGTCAACGCAGATGCGTTAGCGGAGGTGCGCTGCGCGACACGTGTCAGCGCAGTTGCGCTGCGCTGTGCGCTGCGCGACACGTGTCAGCGCAGATGCGCTAGCGCACGACACGTGTCAGCACAGATGCGCTAGCGCAGTTGCGCTACTCTGCACGCTGCACGACACGTGCCACGCGCTGGGGCATTTGCGCCAAACAGAATAAAGATTTTAAAGAAATCTTTCTGTTCTTATTAAAACAAGAAAATTTTCTTCTGTAAAACAGAAGCCCTTGGATCAAAGATCCAACGGTGGGGAAAATTCCCCAAATCACTCAGAGAAAGATCTCTTTAACAAAATTAACTAATTTACGGGCACTATAAAAAGGACCCTAAGTCTCAATTCAAAGGCATCAATATTTTTCAGAAAAAAAAGAGAGAACTCTGAAGAACTCCTCAAGAACAATAAAGGTAAAAAGCCTTTAGAGAAAAGAGAAAGTTCTCTTATGAACAGATCATAGATCTAAAAAAAAGATCAATGATCCTTAATAAATACAAAAAAATGAAATAGTGCTTTGCACTCTTTTATGAACCTTTGGTTCTCTGAGATAAGAAAGACAAGAAAAACTTATTTTTCTTTGATCTAAATTAGATCAAGAAATCAAATAGTGCTTTGCACTTCTGTTCTTGAATCTAAAAGATTCTTAGTGCTTTGCACTTCCAAATTGCGCTGTTGCGCTCTTGGGAAAGCGCCACGTGTCAACATCTGAACTACTTGCGCTATGCGCTTTAAGATAGAGCTTTGCTCTCTGTAATTGGCGCAACTCACCAGAGTGCGCCACGTGTCAGCAGCGCAGCGCACTAGCGCAGCGCACTGCGCCTGTGCGACACGTGTCAACACTACAAGCGCTTGCGCTCTCTAATTGGCGCAAAGCGCCTGACAAATGCAATGCATTTCTTAAAGGGCCAGGCCCAAATCAAAAAGACCTAATAGGCCTAAATAAATTGCAAAGCAATAAAAGGGCAGAGTCCAATTTAAATTGATGCCCTGCATCATTCATAAAAGGACAGAGCCCAAATAAAATTGGTGCCCTGCATCATTCATAAATGAGCAAAGCCCAAGATAAATTGATGCTTTGCATCCTTTATGGGTAGAGCCCAAAGAAAAATAAAAAGAGATGCAAATCAAAAGCAAATAAAATGTTAAACATTTCCAACTGGACTTAGCCTAATTTTGGCCGTAAGTCCTCAAATTAAATTGACTGAGCAAGATTGCTCTCCTAAATCAATTTACAACCGGTTCAAGGGTACATCTCCGACTCCTCTGACACCTATCGTTGTAATCCTTCAACGACGTCAGAGAGGTGACGGGTCCCGACGACCACACATCAACACGGACTGCGGGGTCCTTAAACTCATGGACCGAGACGTTCTTAAACTAATGTTGGACCGAATTGTCCTTAAACTAATGATGGACCGAAATTTCCTTAAATTAATGATGGACCGAAACGTCCTTAAACTAATATTCATCCCAAAATGGGAATGTTGGACTGAAATGTCCTTAAACTAATGATGGACCGAAACGTCCTTAAACTAATGATGGACCACCACGTCCCTAAACTGGCGATGGACCACCACGTCCTTAAACTGGCGATGGACCACCACGTCCCTAAACTGGAACATGGACCACTACGTCCCTAAACTGGAACAATAGAGCCTCCAAATGCTCTTTTGCCCGATCTAAACGGTCCCGTTTAAGTTGATCTTAGCCCCAAACACGGCTAACGTATCCTTAAACATTCAAATGGACTATAAAATCCCCAATCAACTTTGGTTCAAGGGTACATCTCCGAACTCCTCTGACACATGTCGTCGTAATCCTTCAACGTCGTCAGAGAGGTGACGGGTCCCGGCGGCCATATATTAAATGGACCACCATGTCCCTAAACTGGAAATGGATCTAGACGATCCCGTTAAGTAGATCTTAGTCTGGAAATCAGACTAACGTATCCTTAACAAACGTTTAAGTCGATCTTAGCCTAAATATGGCTAACGTATCCTTAAACCAAAACCCAAAACCCAAATCTAAGAAAGCACGGATTTGGACTAATCCACGTCCTACGGGCGACGAAATAAATAGTCTCCGTATACAATCCACGGGCAATCACAAACAAAACAAACACCCACGACACGAAGTGAAATTCTAGAGAAGGAGAAAGTTGTTACAGCGATGCGGTAGCGTAATTAACTGCAGGGGCTTGCGCCTGCAGGGAAGAGCGTCCCCACAATCAAAAACCCCTCAAGCGAGGGGGAATCTGACGAAGTCTGCTACATCGGCCGCATCCGTCCAAACCTCCGATACACGGTGCCATAAATCAACTTGGCATCTTCGGAGAGGTGGACGGATAAAACCAAATAGCATCTGCCCCGAATCTCAGGCAAGACGTCCTCACGTCGTCGGTGCCGCCGTTCAGAGGGGAACAGACGTCTCAAGAAAGGGCCTGCCGGCATCGTAACGCGATATTCAAAAGGCGCCGATATTGGAACGACAGCTGAAACGACAAAATGTGATTAGATGACGGTTCAAGAAATATGAAAAAGTCATTGATGAGATAGTCTACTATACCAGCTGCAGCAGGTGGCAAGGCCGGAAGGGCCGGTGGCGCGACCGATCTTTCATCTCCTCCTTCGATTTGTAGCACTGCAATCAGGACAAGGGAAAATTAGAAATAATTCCATTACTAAAAAAAAGAAAGACATCAGTTGGAAACTATACTCACCAGCGCCACCTGAGGAAGAAGCGAGTTCAGATGGGAAAGAGAAGTGTGGGAGCAACACTTGATAAAGATGATCAAAAAGCACGCCTGAAGAGACACAACAATATGACTTTAGTACATAAATTATATGTCTGAAAGATAAAACTAATAAGTTGCAAACCCATACCTTCCAACATCTTCGATGGTATGAGAAAGGGCTGAGAGGTGACCACCGCCAAGGCAGTAGTTGACGGCGCTCTCTCGAGCAATGGAGCATCGGCACAGGCTGCACCTGCGTTAAAAAACAAGGGTAAACCTGTCAGGAAAGATTCCAAGATAAAAAAAGGGGGACGGTAATCCGAAATTTACCGGATGAGCCTCCAGCCGAGATGGAGGCGTCTCTCTCCTCCATCGACATAAGTCCACCACCCGTGGCCACATCCCCAGACTCCACGGGGGCCATCGTCATGCTTGCGAGGCTAGGAGACGGCGGAGGGCCGTAGGCGGGGAGAGCTATGACCGGAGCATTGTCAGACTCTTGAGAAAGAGCGGTCGGCTCGTCCTCAGGAATCATGTCCACCTCACTCGCTACTCCCTCGGGCTCAGCAGTCACGGTTGTCTCGCCTGCCGTTGCTACGGGATCATCGGTCTCGGGCGCTCCGTCCGCTGCTAGCTCGAGCTCGGCATCGGCCACCTGCTCAGGCATAGTGGACGTGACCATTTCGTCAGCCACTAGCTCGGGCCCGGCAATCACGGTTGTGTCGTCCGCCATCGGCTCGGGTTCGACCAATGCCTCTTCCTCTGGCCCTTCAGGTTCGACGGTCTCCGCCTCCCCCTCGGTTGGACTTGGCCCTGCAGGACAGAATATATAAGAACAGACAGCTTTATAATTCTTACAACAAAATTCTGAAAGAAATATTACCTAAGGTAGACTTATCGTTAGCCTCCCTATTGGCGCGCACCGCCTGTCTGTGAGCTGTAGACAAGGCGACCGGAGGCTCTTCTGAGGGAGTATCAGCACGAGGGACAGTGCTTGGGCCCGCTCTAATGGCCAAAGCAGCCCTGCGTGCCTTCGCTTCGCGCCTCAACTGCTTCCTTTCCTCCCGGGCCGTCGCGATGGACCTCTTCGACGCTTCCTTCATCAAGGTGTCGTCATCCTCGTTTAGAGTTGCCTCCAGAGCCTTTAAGGAATCTCTCATCGTCTCTTCAAGTCAGGTCTCTCGCGGTAGCCCCGAGGAGGCAGAAACATCGGCTGTTGGCCCGGGAAGAGTCTCCGTGTCACTTGGCGGGATCGGCATTGTGGTTCCTGCGATAAAAAAAAGGGGAAGATTAGATCGACCATAACACAAGGAGAATAATGACTTGATGAATCGAAATGTACCAAGGCCTGAGGACGCTCTAAGTCGTTCCTCCTCTTGGAAAGTCTTGAGGGAAGCAGCAATGGCTTCTTCAGTGGTGATGCCTATTTAAAGAAAAGAAAGGAAAAACATTATTCAAAGGCAATAATAAAGATATAATGCAATAAAAAATGCGACTAGTGATTACCTGATTGCGCAAGCTTAGCTAGCAACGCGTCGCGCCTCGCCAACCGCTCTGAAGCTACGATGGCGGCCTTCAAGTCCGTGTCATCCGGCGGCATGACTAATCCCCTATTGGTCCCGTATTCACTCAGGCCCTCACCATAGGGAGCGTGGGGTTCCTGACCGAACACAACGTCGGCTGCGAAGAGCGACTTCTTTTTCTTCTTCAGCCCACCAGCCCTGGGTGCACCCGGGATCGACTTGCACTTTGCAGACACCTTGGGGCGGCGGGTCCCAATGTCCGCACCCACACCAGACTCCGGCGAGGCTACAACCGCTGTCTCCACTGGAGCACAGGGCACTGGTGGTGCATCCTCAATATCGGGAAGCGGCAATCCGAGTGGAGGACTCTGCGCACGCGGTGGTCCGGCTCTAGCATCTTTTAGAGGGGGGACTACCGGGGTCGTTGGCATTAAAGGAGCGTTGCGGTCGCTACCTGGAGGCACACCCTTACGGTCGACCAGCAATCGCTTTTACTCCTTTATAACGGCTCCCGTCGAATGACTGTACCATTCTGTATATACCTTGAGGAGTCGTGGGGCGCAAGCCGGCTCACTGATAAAAAAGTGGGAACCCGTATTCAGACGCATGAAGTGATGCAGCGCACTCTCCATCCCTTCTTCAGTAGCAGCAGGTTCCGATAAGAAAGCCTCTAATGGTACCCCTTGATTGTAGCTCAGTTGTTAGGTGAAACGATGTGGGTTGTATCTCATGAAAATCGCCGCACCGTTCTGCCTGAACACCAGGAAGCCCGGTCTGATAGAATATAGATGGAGGGTCTCCCGGGCCGTCAAAACTGAGGTCCCATCTTTGAAAGTGTCTTGCAATGGCCGCACCGCAGTGGTAGATGCTTTTCCAATAGTCAGCACCTTGTCGATGAAAGACACCCCGTCTCCAACGGTGTGCGGGCGAAGGAGTAAACCCCTGGCATTCCGTTGCGATGGAGTCACGATTGAGGCGCCAATCAGCTGTATGATGTGAGGGAAGCTGCACCTGTCATAGAACGAGGGCCTTTTGTGCATGCCGAAGACACCCGATGTGTGTAGCTCGAGACATGATACGAAGTAATGCATCGGGAAGATCACGTGCAGTACCCTAGGCTCATTAGCATCCGCCGCTTGACTGAGGCCGTGATACAAGTGTGCCAAGCCGGCGATCCCAACGGCCACTTTTACCCCGATGGTCATCCGGTGAGCTGGGTAAAAGACAGAGGGCCGCATATGGCGAGAATGCATCGGGAGCGCAAACCAACTCAGCCATAGCCCAAGAAATCCTAAGAAAAAGGCCTCCTCGTCCATCCCGGGGACTGCAACTTCCGCAAAAGACACAGTCGGGGAGTTAGGAAGGAAAAAAACCCTTTTGGTCTATTTCCTTCGCCGGGAGGTTATCCAAACCTAGACCGAAAGGGTCATCAAGGGTGGTAAACTTAGCAGCTTCTGCCGAGAGGACGCTTGGGTGAAGGAACCAAGCGATGAAATCATCGAAGCTAATTCCGCGACTCCCACGTTCGATGAAAAGGGCCTCATAGATGTTCAACACTTTGATCAAACTTGGGAATTGGTGTTGAACGGCATTCTCCGGAGTGAGGCCCCTTACTGCCGGCTTAGCATCGAAGACATACTCGTCTGTAGGAAGCAATTCCTCATAGTGCTCCCCTATAACCGGTTAGCCGGAGACCTCTGTGAATTCCTCCAAAGAAATCGATACTTCCCGGTCCATTGCGAGGAAAATGTGAGTAGGAATGTTCCACTGCTCCAAGAAGGCCTTGAACCACCAGGTGGGAAGCGTGGGATATTGGAAGAGGGAGACGTAAACCGCAGTGTACAACCCTAACCTTATCAACTGCGACTTCTTCGCCGACAGAATATAGCGAGCCCTTGGCAGATAGCCGATCGGGTGGCGGGGGATCAGACCTATGTTATATGATTGCCCTCAAGGTCGCGCCTCGTCTTGATAGATACGACGTCCCAGGATATCCAAAACCATAGGACGCTGAACCGGAATTGCATCTATAGTGGGATGAAGAAAGCCTTTCGAAGTCCAATCAACCATCTCCACAGCATACTGCACCGGGGGTGGGCAGGCATAGTGGATCGCCGTAATAGGCTCTGACGGCACTGCGCACGAAAAACTCCGTCGACCCATGATAATCTGGTTGTACTACGACCCCCAAAGATGGAGACTCTTATATTCCGGGTCGTGGTCCCTGATCATAGCGAGGACTTCGCGGTCCACAGGCGCTTCGGGAAATCCTTCCTCCGAAAGAATAAATGGGAATGAAGTATCGAATGACATGGTCACTGCAAGGGAACAAAATTAACCGTTAGTGTTGTAATTCCAAACGCTTGGCGTTCAAGAATTTTTTTTTAATTAATTAATTAAATTAAAGATTAATTAAAATTAATTACACCATACTGCAGTGCAGTGGGTAGGAGACCAAAGGGGGACCCACAAAATCTGGATGACAATGCATCAGTTAATAAGACAACCCCATCATTAGATGAGATTGTCAGTTAATCCCCAAGAGAATATTCTCATTAACGATAAAAAAATTCCCTAGAGACAAGGAGAAAATCTCCTCTTTCAGAGCAAAGCTCTGTCACAGAGTGACACTTGTCAAACTCTGGTCTCAGGGAAATAAAATTCTTTAAAAGAGCCTAGCTCTGTAATAATGATGGAAAAATCCATCAAAGAAAAAATTAATTAATTCCTAAAAAAAATTATTATTAATTAAAGTTCTGGGATCTTAAAGATCCATATAAAAAAAACTCTTAAGAGTTCATCATCAGAAGATCCAAAGATCTATGTTTGGTCCATGAGCAAAGCTCTGTTCATGGGTTAAAAACCCCTGAAACAAGATCTCTTTAGATCTATGGATTCATGAGAGCAAGGCTCTGTTAATAAAAACCCCCCAAAGGGGTTTTCTTTAGATCAGAAGATCTATGAGAGCAAAGCTCTGTTGATTAAGATTAATTAAAATTAATTTAATCTATGACTAATTTTACCTAAAATTTTTCTAACTTTGGAAATGAGAGCAAAGCTCTGGAGTTCTTGAAACAAGAGCAAGGCTCTGAAGTTCTTAAGCAAGAGCAAAGCTCTGAAAATCAAAATCTTGGAAAATAGTAAAGATTTTCTAAGGGCCAGGGGTCCTATATATAGGCGCTTGCGCCCCTTCAACTCCTGAGTTGATCCAACGGCAAGGATCTTGCCACCGCTGCACTCATGTGCACGCCACGTGAGCGCAACGGTGAGGGGGCATTTGTTTCTCCCAATCAGAGCAAAACTCTGTTTGAATTTCAAAAATTCAAAATTCGAAGCAATGCTTCAAATTCCTTGCGCTGCGCGCAACGCGCCACGTGTCAAAAGCTGATACGTCAGCGCAGCGCCCAAGGCAGCGCGCCCAATCAGAGCAAGGCTCTAAAGGAAGCAACGCTTCAGTTGCGCAAGCGCTGCGCTGCGCGACACGTGTCAGCGCAGTTGCGCAAGCGCAGTTGCCAAGCGCAGTGGCGCAAGCGCTGCGCTGCGCGATACGTGTCAGCGCAAACGCAGTTGCGCTGCGCTGTGCGCTGCGCGACACGTGTCAGCGCAGCTGCGCTGCGCTCTGCGCTGCGTGACACGTGTCACGCGCTGAGGCGTTTGCGCCAAACAGAATTAAATTCTAGAAAGATTCTTCTGTTCCTGTTAAAACAAGAAGATTATCTTCTATAAAACAGAAGCCCTTGGATCAAAAATCCAACGGTGGGGAAAATTCCCCAAATCACTCAGAGAAAGATCTCTTTAACAAATTTAACAAATTTATGGGAACTATATAAAGGCCCCTAGACCCCAATTCAAATAATAATCAACATTGTGAGTGATCAAGAACTTCAAAACAGAGAGAACTCTGAAGAAAATTCAAGAAAAAGGTAAAAAAACATTTATAAAATAGAAAAATTTCTTCTAAAATTTTCAATAAAAAACAAATAATAATAGTGCCTTGCATTTTTATGAACCACTGGTTCTTTGAAAACAAGAAAAAAACAAGAAAAACTTGTTTTCTTTGATCTAAGTTGGATCAAGAAATTACAACAGTGCCTTGCACTTGTAAATCTGTACTGTTGCGCTCCTGGGTTGGCGCAAGCCACCAGAGAGCGCCACGTGTCAGCACCTGAACCACTTGCGCTATGCGCTTTTAAGAAGGAGCCTTACTCTCTGAAATTAGCGCAACTCACCAGAGAGCGACACGTGTCAGCAGCGCAAGCGCAGCGCATTGGCGCAGCGCACTGCGCCTGCGTGACACATGTCATCACCACAAGCGCTTGCGCTCAGTGATTGGCGCAGAGCGCCTGACAAATGCACTGCATTGTTTACTGAAGGGCCAGGCCCAAATCAAAAAGGCCTAGTAGGCCAAAATAAATTGCAATGCAATAAAAGGGCGGAGCCTAAACAAAACTGATGCTCTGCATCCTTTATAAAAGGGCAGAGCCCAAACAAATGCAATAAAAGGGCAGAGCCCAAAAAAAATTGATGCTCTGCATCGTTTATAAATGGGCAGAGCCCAAACAAAATTGATGCTCTGCATCGTTTATAAATGGGCAGAGCCCAAACAAAATAAAAAAATGCAATGCATTATTTAAAAAGGGGCAAAGCCCTAGCACAGGCCTAGTAGGCCAAAAACAAATAAAAATGTTGAACATTTTTCAACTGGACTTAGCCCAATCATGGCCGTAAGTCCTCAAATTAAATTGACTGAGCACGGCTGCTCTCCTAAATCAATTTATATCCGGTTCAAGGGTACATCTCCGAACTCCTCTGACACCTATCGTTGTAATCCTTTAACGACGTCAGAGAGGTGCCGGGTCCCGACAACCACACATCAACACGGACTGTGGGGTCCTTAAACTCATGGACTTATGCATCCTTAAACTACTTATAGACCACCATGTCCCTAAACTGGAATATGGACCGCAATGTCCTTAAACTACCTATGGACCACTACGTCCCTAAACTAGAATAATAGAGCCCCCAAATGCTCTTTTGTCGGATCCAAACGATCCCGTTAAGTTGATCTTAGTTTCAAATCAGACTAACGTATCCTTAAGAAACGTTTAAGTTGATCTTAGCCTTAAATAGGGCTAACGTATCCTTAAACTAAAACACCAAACCCAAATCTAAGTAAATACGGATTTGGACTAATCCACGTCCTACGGGCGACGGCATAACTTAGTCTCCGTATACAATCCACGGGCATCCACAAACAAAACAAACACACACGACACAAAGTGAAATTCTGGAGAAGGAGAAAGTTGTTACCACGATGCGGTAGCGTAATTAACTGCAGGGGTTTGTGCCTGCAGGGAAGAGCGTCCCCACAATCAAAAACCCCTCAAGCGAGGGGGAATCTGACGAAATCTGCTCTTGGCATTATTCCAGTGCAGCAATGCTGATGCTAAACAAGATCCAAATTCCAAGTCCCCAAACGGCGAATGATGAGTCACTCCTGGTACCATATTCCAGTGCTGCGATACAGACGCCACCCAAAATCCAATTTCTCAAAATTCTCCCGGCCCTACGGTTAGTCCTCAAGTTGACTACCGTATACAATCCATGAGCTCAAATAATTCTCAGTATACCCATGCCCCACCGCAATCACCAGTTACGCGGCTGGTCTCCGCCCTTGGGATTATGCTCCATTTGGGAAGACCCACTCATGTGTCCTTACGATACATGAGGAGAACAACCTTACAGGATCCTCACGACCCGTAAGAAAATACCTTCGTGGGATCCTTACGACTCACAAAGGAAAAACACACTTGGGAGTCCCCACGACTCCTAAGGAGAACATACACCTACGGGATCCTTACGACCCGTAGGGAGAAAATGCTTTGTGAGACCCTTACGGCTCACAAAATTGAAAAGTCTTAGGTGATAGGGACCTAAAACCTGTCTCCTAAGCCATCGCTTCCTGATAAGCGAGTGCAAATGATGATTCGCTCCTAGTACCATA
Source organism: Agapanthus africanus (assembly GCA_030015575.1). Classification (NCBI taxonomy): domain Eukaryota; kingdom Viridiplantae; phylum Streptophyta; class Magnoliopsida; order Asparagales; family Amaryllidaceae; genus Agapanthus; species Agapanthus africanus. Next base: position 668,713,376 of record CM057342.1, on the reverse strand, counting down.
TTCCAGTGTAGCGATACTGATGCCAAGCAAAAACCAATTCCCAAATCCTACCAGAGCAAATGATGAGTTGCTCCTAGCATTATTCCAGTGCAGCAATGCAGATGCCAGACAAAAACCAAAATCCTCAAATCCTCTTATGGAAAATGATGATTCGCTCCTGGTACCATATTCCAGTGTAGCGGTGCTGATGTCAATCCAAATCACATCAAATCAGCAAAACAACAAATGACCTCCCTTGCAGAATCAAATTCCACCTCGGAAACAAGTCAACTTCATCCCTGACACCGCAAGAAGCGGAGCAAGTCAAATCTAGCACCGACCGTCCAAGTCGCTAAAAGGGCAGCACCGACCGTCCACGTCGCTAAAAGGACAGCACCGACCTTCCAAGTCGCAAAAAGGGCAGAACCGACCGTCCAGGTCGCTAAAATGGCAGAACCGACCGTCCAAGTCGCAAAAAGGGCAGAACCGACTGTCCACGTCGCTAAAAGGGCCGCACCGACCGTCCAAGTCGCAAAAAGGGCAGAACCGACCATCCACGTCTCTAAAAGGGCAGCACCGACCGTCCACGTCGCTAAAAGGACAGCACCGACCGTCCACGTCGCTAAAAGGGCAGCACCGACCGTCCACATGGCTAAAAGGACAGCACCGACCGTCCACGTCGCTAAAAGGGCAGCACCGACCGTCCACGTCGCGAAAAGGGCAGCACCGATCGTCCAAGTCGTAAAAAGGGCAGAACCGACCGTCCACGTCGCTAAATGGGCAGCACCGACCGTCCAAGTCACAAAGAGGGAAGAACCGACCGTCCACGTCGCAAAAAGGGCAGCATCGACCGTCCAAGTCGCTAAAAGTGCAGCATCGACCGTCCAAGTCACAAAAAGGGCAGAATCGACCGTCCATGTCGTAAAAAGGGCAGTGCCAGCTTCCCAAAAGCGGGAACCAAATCAAGTCGCTTCCACGTGAAAGAAGATCCATTAATTCTATGCACACGACCCACATGTGTGGTGTGCATTTATTAATGGGGGGCAATTTGTTGGGGTAAAAATTTACACCCCGGTTGACCAAGTCAAAATCAAAGTCAACCCCAAGCCAAGTGGGCCCATGCCCGGGTCGAGCCCGAACATGAAACGGCCGGCCTCCCCCCATGCCAAAATAAAAAAAATTTAATAAATAATTTTGTTGTATTTCTCTTATTTTATTTTTATGAATAAATGTAAGAAAAATGGGCATAAAGCCAAATTTTTGTAAAGCCCATGGCTTATGTGCAAAAAGAAATGGCACATGAGCCATGGGATAGGCAAAATGCCATTTTGAAAAGCCCAAAGGGCTAAATGAAAAATGTATAGCCTATAAAGGCAAAGATAATGAAATGTCACACGTGGTGCACTAGCGCTCGAGCGCCTGGCGCTCCACGTGTCGGATATGTGGTGCGCTAGCGCCTAAGCGCACAGCGTTCAAGGCGCTGGCCCCACGCGTCCTTTGGGCGCTTTTTTCCTTTTTTTATATATATGTATACATGTATATATATATATAGATACACACACACTTCACAACACCGTCCCCCCCCCAAAAAAAAATTTTGGGCCGGGACGCTGCCCCGCATCCCGCAAAGGGGGCTGCTAGCCCCCTTGACCCCCAGCCCGCTATCCGGGTAGCGGGACCCCCATAAAAACTCTGCGTGGCCTCCGATATATCCAAAACCCCTCCAAAACACAACACTGCAAATTAAGTTCGCATGACTAGTTTAACCCGTTAATTGGAGGTTCCCTCGCCCCAAAGGTGAGGGGTAATTAACGGCAGCTTAGTCCACGGCTGCCGGAGATTCGGATCCCTATAATCAATAAACTCCCACCTACCCTAGGCAGGGGGAATCTATAGTACGCCTGAAAAGCGCGTGCGTATTTCCATCTCAATGGGGTGGCGAAAAACACCCTACACATCTGGTCTGGTACACAATATCGTATACATTATAGATCCGACCACAGAAGCATAGAAAATAATACTCATGCGATTGTTCCCTTATAAAGAAAAGAAAAGAAGAAGAAAAGAAAAAAGAGATGGGAAAAATTCCCCTAATGGAGCATCACGTGCCTACACGTGATGCGCTTGGAGTAAAGATTATAGGCATTACGCTTAATAATTCAGGCTGAAATTGAGCCTCACGTGCAAGCACGTGACCATCTATATAGAAAGTATATAGGCCAGAGAAGCTCACGTGTTAACACGTGATACCCTTTGATGGGGTCACATGCTACACGTGATATTTCTAAATATCAGCTCACGTGCCAACACGTGATGCCCTTTCTTTGGGCTGTTGCATATAAGCAAACCGGTTTAATTCTGTGGGGGTCACGTGCTACATGTGAGTGTTCCTAATCACCTTCTAAGCTGATAGAATTAAATTCTATATAAAAGAATCAAAACCCTATTTGTAAAATATTTCCTCAAATCTTTCTAAACAAGAAAGATTACGCTTTGTAAAATAGAGCACCGTTGGATTAAAAATCCAATGGTGATTAAAAAATCACCAAGCTACAGAATAAGCTCTGTATGGGAAAATATTTTCCCAATCTTGTTAAAAACAAGAAAAATATTTTCTATAAAACAGAAGTCCTTGAATCAAAGATCCAACGGTGGATAAAATCCCCAAATCCACTAAAGATCTCTTAATGGGAGAGTTCTTTAACTAAATCAACAAACATGCCTCTACAATAAAAAGGACCCAAGACTTCAAGTTTTATATAGGGAAACCCCTCCCATAAGTGTTGAGAAACAAAAAGAAAAGAGAATTCAATTCTCCCGAAAAAGGATCTCTTTTTCAGAAAAAGAAACCCTAGGTAAACAGAAAGACAGAGAGATTATTTTATCTCTTCTTCGCCACTCCAAGAGTTAACTTAGTTCTTCCTTTAGTTTTGAGGTCTGCAGAAGCAGATCTCCTAACAAGTTGAGAATTTAATTCTCATCGGGGAGATTCTGTCATGCAGATTCAAAACTCAGGGGAAAGAATTAAGATCAAAGAATTTAATTCTTACCAAAAATATATAGGAATTTAATTCCTCTGATAAAACTAGGGTTCAACCCTATAAAAGAATTTAATTCTTATAAAAAATAAGGGACCTGAAATTCTCAAAACTCAGATCAAGAGCTCCATGCATATTAGTGTTCAACGCTATAATGACAGATCACATGTTCACACGTGAGCACCTCTGACGAACACAAAAGAAAGACTGGGATCTAGTCACGTGATCCCATATGACCCCCTGATAGTGCTTAGCACTTAAAAAAAGAAAAAGGAATCAATCAGAGACAGTTCCCATTTTTGGGCGCCTCACGTGATCCTACGTGACCTTCTAATAGTGCTTAGCACTTATGAAAAGAAAAGGGAATAAATCAGAGACAATTCCTATTTTTGAGGCGCTTCACGTGATCCCACGTGACCCCCTAATACTGCTTAGCACTTATAAAAAGAAAAATGGAATAAACCACAGTGTACAGCGCCAACTTTCTGGAGCCTCACGTGCAACACGTGAGCGCCCAAACATCAGTGTTTAAAACTGCTATGGCGCCTCACGTGCCACATGTGAGCGCCTAACATCAGTGTTTAACACTGCTATGGAACCTCACGTGCCACACGTGAGCATCCCAAGTTTCAGTGTTTAACACTGCTTTAGAGCCTCACGTGCCACACGTGAGCGCCCCCAGATCTCAGTGTTTAACACTGTCTTAAAGTATTACATGCGAGCACGTGAGCACCGAGCATACATTAGTGTTTAACACTATAAGAAGCCAACTTCTACCCCAGATTGGCTAAGTTTTCCTGAGATTAAATCTCTAAATAGATCGAGCCTCTATGCTCATGACTTCCCAAAACTGATGACTCCTCGATCTGGAATTTGGCTCAAGGGTACATCTCTCCACACCTCTGATACATGCCGTTGTAATTCTTCAACGTCTTTAGAAAGGTGGTGGGTCCCGATAACCAACAACTTTTCAGCGCATTCTCAAACTCTACAGACCGTAATGTCCTTAAACTAACTACGGACCGTAACGTCCTTAAACTAAACTCTATGGACCGCAATGTCCTTAAACTAAATACGGACTGCAACGTCCTTAAACTAAATTCTACGGACCATAACTTCTTTAAACTAGCTATGGACCGTAACGACTTTAAACTAAACCCTCACCTAAAAAAATGGTGATCTATGAACCGCAACGTCCTTAAACTAATAATGGACTGTAACGTCTTTAAACTAAAGCAATGGAGCCCAAATGCTCTTTTGTTGGGTCTGAATGATGCCAAAATCCTGTTGAGTAGATCTTAGTCTAAAATTAGACTAACGTATTCTCAACAAACATTTAAGTTGATCTTAATTCCAAACAAGATTAACGATTCTTAAATCAACCTAAACCCAAATCTAGGAATATAGGGATTTAGACAAAAGCTCAGGAGATGCTGACAAAGATGGCCGGACTCATTGGCCAGAAAGAAAGTCCGGAAACAGCGCCAAGATCAGGAGACCGATACGGAGTTCCTGTGGAGGGTACTAGAAAGAAAGCATAAAGAGACTGCGGAACAAGCCGCTAACATGAAACAAATGGCACTCCTGTTCCAAGAAATAGTGGGAATGATGATCCAGCTGGACCCTCCAGCCGAAGATCCGCCGATAATCATTGAAGACGACAGAGAAGAGACATCGAACCCTCCTCCGGCTTTATCAGCAGCCAGGGAGAAGACAGTCTCCAAAGCGGCCCTTGATGACTACATAGCTCAACAAATACGAGCTCATCAAGCGAGTGAGGCGGCTGGCCAAGTCGTCAGAACTGGACGACCCTATCCAAGATGGTACGATCAAATTAAGTACCCACCAGGATATACGATCCCCAAATTTCATGTGTATAAGGGGACGAGTAATCCACACCAGCACGTTGCTCAATTTAGGGCTTTGTGCGGTAATACCGGAGGCGATGACAAACTGTTGCTCCGCCAATTCATCGGCAGCTTTTCAGAAACAGCATTTGAATGGTATTCGGAGCTCCCGAATGATTCTATCAAAACATTCACAGAAATGGAGTTATTATTCACAAAGCGGTTCGCAAGCGCAAGCGAGCGTACCCCGATCACGGCATTAATCAATGCCAGAATGAAGCCAAGAGAAACATGGGTTCAATACGCAATTCGATGGCGGAACCTATGGTCGAAATGTGAACAGCGCATAGAAGAAGCTCCTACTGTGGGCATGTTCGTAGGGACCCTTGATCCCCAGGAAACTATATCCCGGTTTATGATGTTTTTCAAGCTGACCACTTTCCGGGCCTTGATTGACAAACTGGCCCAAATGGACCAGATGGGCCATAGGCCGTCCTCTTCAAACACAAATCTTCGGAATGAAAAAGGGAAAGGGAAAGTGACCTTCATCGCCAACGCTCAACAACAACCGAGTGAACAGAAACCGATGGCTCGCCAAAATAATAAACCAAGATCCCTCGAAGAAAAGTTTAGACGTCCCTACTCGTTTCCCCGGGATAAAACGAGGAGACTATTCGAACTAGCGGTGCGCAACAGGCTCATCACTCTGCCGGATCTGAGACACCCACTGCAGCCTGGCGACGTCACCAATCCCAATTACTGTCCTTACCACAGAATAGTGGGCCATCCAATCAAAGATTGCTACGTCTTCAAAAACTGGGTTGAAGACCAGTACTAACAGGGCAAGTTCACGCTGTCTGAAAATTGGAAAGTAAACCCGCCACAGCAGTACGCTCTTAAAAAGGTGGATACGCCGGGGGCATCATGCTCATTTGTAGAAGAAGAACCATAGGAAGTTGTCCTTTCGGCTAAAACTAAAAGAATGCTGAGGGATCTTCAAGTATGTCCGGCGATTAGGTGGAAAAGCCCGCTGGAGCCTGAGATTATTGACAGGATGCTGAAATCGCGTCCAATGCCGAAATTTGGTATCAATGGGCAAAACCTCCAGGCCAAGCCTTCGAAGTCTTCGAAGAAATAAGAGGGCCAAGAAGCCCGCGCAGCTTGACGACAATCGTACGGGTCTGCAAAAATACATCGACGCACTAGAGGGATACAACCAAAAGGCGCGGACCCCAGTCACACTGGAAGAGTTCCTCAAGCATATTATTGAGAATGGAGACAGTGACATTGATAATGGAGATGACTCGTCAAGAGAACCTGAGGATTATGGGGCGAGTTGCTTCATGATCTCTCACTCGTCGGTAAATGGCAAAGAAGCTCCTGACGTAGACAAACTGGGGGCAGAATCAGAGCCAAAATCCTTGCAACCATCAGACGACCCGATCGACAGGCTGCTGAGCGAAGCTCTTCAAAAGAGCAAAACTGACCGAGAACGTGAAGCGGCCATATACGAAAAGGCCAAGCGTCGGCGTCAAGCTGAAGAAGCTCCGGTAATGAGAATCTATAAAGTACCTCAACTGGATCGAAGCGTCCCTGCCACCAGCAAGAGTAGGATCAAGATAGGGAAGCAGTTCGCCAAAGCTCTATCAATAGGGATGAAACTGCCACCTTTCAAAGAAAATACTTCCGGGAGTACGTGCCTCGATGAAGCGGATGTATATCCGAACTATTGCTTATACCATCGGAGGGTCACGCACCCCACCGAAAAGTGCAATGCCTTCAAGAAGTGGTGGCAAGGATACATTGCTCACCGACAACACTTCAAGAGGATGAAACGTGAAGCTCGTCGACAGCGAAAAAGTGCGACAGATAAGCATGAAAGAACAGCTAGCAACTGTCATATGGTTGATACCATTTCGACAAAAGGAAAATCTCAAGTTCTTACCTTCGGGAGCGATTCTGAGGAAGAAATAACTCTCAGCCCGCTCTTCAAAGAATCTACCTCTGGAAAAGAAGAACTGCGAGAACATTCAGCTGCGTAACCGTACGTTGCTTGAAAAGAACCTCGGGCCTACAAACAAAAGTTCGAACAAAAAGGACAAGGGGAAAGAAAAGGTCCCTGAGGAAATAGCCCTTGATGATAGAGTCATCAAAGAACTCGCAGCCAAGGACTCGCCTAAGAAAAATAGGGTGGATTACAATGTCTTGGAACATTTGAGGAAGTTACCATCATAATTGAGCATACTGGATGCTCTCCTTCTATCGAAAGAAGCTAGAGATTCCCTGATCAAGGCATTACAAGAGCCTGATTAGTTTCAAGCTTTACTTGCAGAAGAAAAGATGAACGACGAGCTGGCAGAGGTTCATACAACTGACATCACATTCAGCGATGAAGATCTCCTCCTCGGAACATGCGAGCACAACCGTCCCCTATATGTCACTGGATACTGCCATGGCATCAAGATAGGGAAGATCCTGGTTGACAACGGGTCCTCCGTCAACCTTCTCAACGTGAAGGTGCTGAAGGAGATTTGCATGAACGTTCAGCACTGGCTCGGGATAGAATTACCATCTCCGGGTTCGACTCACTGCCATCACAAACGCTTGGGTCCGTGATATTGACGTTACGCTTCAGGATGCTCGTCACCGACATCAAATTTCATGTCTTTGATGCCAAGACTTGCTACAACGCTTTGCTCGGCAGGCCTTAGTTACATGAGTATAACACCATCCTTTCTAAACAACATCAGTGTATGAAGTACTTCAAGGACGGCCTCGAGTACACAGTTAAAGGGGAGCTGAACCCATTCTCCGTAAATGAAGTCCGCAAATATGAAGACACCAAGTAATTCTTACCAGACTTTGAAGACATGGAAAGATGTTGCAAACCGGAGAATAAACAAAAAGCTGTCTCCACTATCCCGATCTTTGGGAGCGATACCGAGGAGGATGAAGAAATGACCTACTCGGGACAACCCCAAGGCAACAGACCAAAACCATCTACTCCTATTTTGGTCTTTGGCAGTGACTCTGAGGACCAGGCCAACACAGTGTTCTCCGTCTGCCCGTCAATGCAGACCATTGCTGGAGCTGACCAGAGTTTACAAATTACCATGGTTCCGCAACGGCATTACAAGGAACTCGATGCGCTCAATACATACAGCATACAAGAGTTGCAGACTTTTTACGTCCCTCTTAGGCAAAGAGGTGAAAAGTCGATCCTCTTTTATCACTCTACGGAGACTAAAGTGGAGAAAGAAGTCTGGCATGGTGCCAAACTTGTGCTTGACAGACTCCAACCGATCCGTCTACCCAGATATTACGCAGAGGAATTGAAAAGGCTGTTAAGATGCCAAGGTGTACCCTTCAAGAAAACCGCGTGACAAGCCCAGTTCTATAACAAGATTTGGGACGTTCTCGGGACTCAGCGAAAGATGCCCAATGTTCAGTCGAAAATATTGCATTCTTAACACATCATTTTCCCTACTCTTATTGATCATCTAAGAGTGTTTATTGTAAATATAACACGGATTACAAATTCATCTGTAAAATACCAAATACCACGTGTTATAGTTATAATAAACATTCTAGAGGGAAATTGGGTGTTTATTACTACACGCATGATATTGTATATCTCAACATATTTTATCGAGATTGTGTGCAGAAAATTCTTCAGGTCAAAGAACCGGAATCGCAAAAGTGCTGATAAAACGCATCAAGTCAAAGACTTAAAATCTGGCAGCAACTAAGAAAGAATGATAAGATTCCAGGTATCAGAAAAGGACCCTAAAGACAACATCAAGAGACACAGGAAAAATCATGCAAAGATCTCCTCAAACGGCCGCGGAACCGCGGCCGAGTCAGGTCAATCCGCCGCGGATCCGCGGCCGTGTTGACTCGTTGGCGGTAGAAAATTTTCCCGAAGCTCCTTTGTAACTGCCAAGCTTCCTCAAGACGCTTCGAACTGTGTAGATTTCTCCAGAAGCTTCCCTTCAAACTTCTAAGCTTCTTGTGCAAGCTTGATACCTATCTAGCTTCCTATGCAAGTTTCATAACAACCTAGCTTCTAGGGGAAGATGGAGGAAAAACTATAAAAGGAGACCTAGGGCTTCATTCAAAAGGTTGTTCAATAATTCAAAAAAGTTGTTACACAATTCAAATTCAAGTTGAGTGACACAACTTGAGATCCAATTCAAAATCCAATCAAAATTAAGATCCATTGAGAGCAAATCAAGCGAGCAATCAACGATCTTTCATTGCAACGCTGGTCATCATCAAGAGCAAGAGATCCACGAAGATCCACGTCTCACGGCGATCGAGCCACGCAAAAATCAACGTCAAATTCACCTCTTCAAAAGAGCGATCGAGAGCTTAATCTTGTACCTTGAATTGAGGAGTTGTGTAATTTGAAGAAGATTTAATGAAGGTGATAAATTGTTAATTCTCGTTTTCATTACATTCTTGTATTATGAAATTTCTCGTTTGTGATTCTTTAATTTTCATGATGTGTGGGTGAAATCTCCGCTTGTAAAGGAATCGAGAGAATCGGTAGATCTAATGATGATGAAATCCTTTTACTACTCTTAAGTCTTATGAGATTTGTGAACTCTAGGAAAAAGAATCTTCGATGACCTAATTTGGAACGAGATCACCATTCTTGATCATCTCGTTGCAAATTAGGGATCAAACGATTGAAGATCATCTTTGCTAGAGGCTAGATTTGAATGATTATCAATGAAAAGACAAGGCATAGTGAAGGAGAAACCCTAGTTTCTTCAATAAATCCCTAATCTTCATTGATCATCATCGATCTGGCTACAATTCATCAATAGATAAGATTCGTAATTCTAGTATTCATCATTGCTATTAATTCAATCGATTCCTACAAGCTATTCTACATAATCTTGATAACTAAATTGATTGGACATCTTCTTGATTCTAGATCTATTTCTTGATGTTTCTTGAAATTAAATCTCACTAATCTTGAATCATTTTCTTTTATATTTTCTTTTCGACTCAACTAAAACAATATCGAACAAGTACTCACATCTCAGTGGACGATCCATGCTTACTAACGATCGCCACAAGCGACACCGTTAATTGATTGCGGTATAAATATCTTTGGTTCTGAAACATTTTACTTAACACATCAAGAAAAGACCAATCACCCAACGGGAGAATGGAGACGACTGGGCTTGGATACGTTCGATCCAAGAAATGGGAGCGATTCCATGGCTGCCATGTTATAAATGATTCCGGTGGAGAAGAGAAACCCTTCTAGATAGCGCTGATATTGAAACAGAGCGAAATCCCGCCGTATGAATACCAAGTCCGTCATTCGAAGAACAAATTGACTAGCTAATAAGGGAAGCGGGCCAGAAGGTTCGGGATGACCACAACCGCGAAATGGCCATTTACGAGAAAGCTAGGACGCAACGTCTCATTCAGCAGGGTACGGAAGATGACGATGCCCTTCACCCTCAGCCCGCTGCACGCTCTCGGGGCAAGAAAAAAGACCGACGTAGTGTCACGACCCGAAAGTACGGAACGTGACCGGCACTTAGATTACGAAGCGTCTAGAGGCGCCACGTGACCTAAGTAAGCCGAAGCCCAGAAATCTAAACCATAAAAGAAGAAAAAGAAGAAAAGAAAAGAAAACAAGTATAAAAACATCAGCAAATTTTACCAAAAATTTCGGCAGAGTCTCCTCTGTAAAAACTGGCCCCCAAACGGGTACAACAAGTATAATATACATAAACAATAAAAAGCATCCCCAACGGGAGCTAGCTCAACGCCAACAGGCGGAGACAACCACAACAATCACAATAATATACAACGCCAAAGGGCGAGGCTCAAAACTCAAAAGAAAACAAAAACCACCAGATCAGAATAACACATGCGCGACTCTAAGGTCGAAATAAACAACTGGTCCAATAAACTTATCAAGTAATACAAGTATGGTTGATGGAGCTTACTAGATACAAATGAAAGAATAAAAATACAATGGTGGTTCAGATACAAGTGAACCAACCTACCGTGCAAATCACCCTGAAGAAAAGATATGCCAGCAAGCTGCCAGGGAAGCCTGTACATCGAACCTGTAATAAAATTTGGCACAACGGGGGTGAGTTGCCAACTCGTGAGTACAAGACATCTATGAAAAGAAATCGAATGCACGACGCTATCCTAGGTCATAATAATACACTACTATATCCCAAACATCTAGTAATAGCAGGGTAATACTACGTGTAAGTGCAGATACTCCGTGTTCGTGTCATTGCCTCATATAATACTATGTCATATGAAATGAAATGCATGCACCATGAATGTAAAGTAACAAATCCTGAAATCCAGATATATATGTATAAGAACTCTTTAGCTGTTATCATAGTAAAGTGTGTATAAGCATCTGAAATCTCAACAATGAAATCCATGGAAATCCGTGTCAAACATCGACACAACACATGTAATCTCAAGTCTCAATATGTCGGGCTCCGTCAGTCCGGATCGGCCCATATCATCAAATCTCACGACAACGGTCGGTATCCTCCGGATATCCGCCGCGCCAGACATCACCGGTAGGTAGTCTTCCCCTGCCAGGCTCATCGTCTACAATTCGATCTTCTTGCCCCGGGGTACCATACCGGGCCCACCATGTACCCGAGACGGTTCATCCACTCCTCGAATCGGGTCTCGAAATCCAACAGAAAACATGAAATACTCATGGTGGACGACACATACATCACGAGAAAACCGCATCTTATTTTAAAAAAGAGAAGAGGAGAGAGAGAAGGTTTTATATATTTTTGCGGTTTTCCCCAAAAATCCAGAAATCTCATAGAAATCCAAATCTCAAAATCATGAGTAAGTATATGATAAGTGTCGGCATATGCCCATACTACTGTGCGATAACATGAAAATATGAATGCATGAATGTCTAAGTAATAAATATCATGTCTATACTAACGTCAGAGAATAATCACAATAATATATTGGTCAAGTTGTTAACTGATTTCATTCAATGAAAGATAATATAATCCAAAGTGTACGTGACATAGCAATTACCGATGATGATGTGTGTGAGCCGGCAAATAAGTGTGCGTGGAATATGCGCATCATCGGTAATGGTGCTGGTGTCCTAACAGGTAAAGTTTATACTGATTATAGCAACATATGAAAGAACATGCACCATGATGATTACAGTATGAATGCAAAGACAGATGTGCATTATCCACTCATTTGATATACAATTATCACTACCACTATGTGACTCGAACCTAACCTAGTATTCATCTAACCTCCTAAGGAACTAAACCTAAGAAACTAGTCATTAAGAAACAAGAGTCTACCTAGGTCTGAATCAATATCTCTAATAGTCGGCGATCCAGCCTCAATAGCGTCACGTACGTAGTACGGCTTCCTCGAATCAAGAGTGCGGATCAATCATCATATATATGCCTCGTACGGTAAAATCCATCGTACGGCATCCCAATATCGGGGTACGGGTCAAGTATCTCCTAGGTGTCTCATCAACACATCTCATGATCAAGGTGCTAAACTGTGATCGCATACATCAATCATATTTCATTGCCATCATAATAAGCATCATTAGTTTATCCTCAGAAATGTTATGCCATATGTATCATATTGTGATTAAGTCATACTGATATCACATCGTCCTCAAGTCACACCTCTATGATATCGACATCAGGTCACACCTATATAATGTCGTAATCAAGTCATACATATCCCATATCGTAATCAATTACAAGTTACAGTCCGGGTACTATTTTAGAGTCCCATGTACCTCAATATCATCATCACCCATTATAATTTAAGTATACATGTTCATTATCTCATTCTCTAATGATCCACTAACACTTAATACGACTGTATAGCCAAGAATCACGGCATCAAGCCCAGTTACACTGTTTCATCATACCTCGGATATCATATCACATCAATGAATCACCGATACGTGTTGTATATATATGTATATACCTATACCTAGTTCTATATATATACACATACACGTACCCTATGTCGAGTTTCAGTGTGTGCGTGGGTGTGTTTCTATCTGAAACCTACGAACCTCTTCCAAGGTACTCATCCTCTGATATGGTTTTCCTAAATCAGTCTAGTCCAGCCTAGGGTCAATACTAGGGTCCTACTAGGGTCACATCTGGTTTCCTAATGTCAATAAGTACTATTCCTATTCTACGTTGCGGGGGTGCTAAACGCCATCCACCCGACTTCCCCCCGTAGATATACATCTACTCACCTGGTCCATGTCTGCCGAAGACAGTGTCGCCATCCTCCTCTTTATCGCCCGCAGTCCACTTGAAGGGTACCTAAACGCAAACATATAAATAGCATCGTAAACCGAATCACATACAAAAGTCAAAACGACGCAATGAACCAGCATAGGTTAAAGCCTATGTCCCGTCCACGCAAAAGAACCAAATATCGCTCGATATCGGCGTACAAACTCCGATGGATCGAGATAGACATTAACAAATAACTCGTAGTTTTAAAACACAATACTTATATTATAAAACATGATTAAATCCATCGAAACCCTAAAATCCATCAAACCGTCCAATTTCGTAAAAACCGAAATTGCCAATTTACCGTTTTTCATCAAAACTTGACATTTAAATGAAACCAATAGTTATCAAACTCATTAAATAGCATAACTAGACTATACAAACCGTTACTATATTTTTATTACACAAATTTATATTAATTTGAAATTTCTAGTTTGCAACATTTAACAATTTTCAACATTTTTCAAGCAAAACACCACAATTCCACCACAAAACATGATTTGCATGAATTAATGTATTAAACCACAATTCATAATGATAATGATTTAATGAAACCATAAATTATATTTTTAATCACATTTATTTAGAAATTTCTAAAATCTAGTTTACAAAATAGCAATTTTTATCACAATTTATTAATTATCAATAGAAACTAGCATTCAAACTAAGTTTTTCTTTCCATTAACATGCTAAAGTTCTCACTAAAACTACAATCTAATGATAGCAACCTTAATTGGAATTTTATATTACTCACATATATATTTTACAAAAAACTAGTTAGCTAAATAGCTTTATTTAAACAATTTTAAATGAAAAATTTACAATTCAACAAATATGCAAGATTTTCCAATTCTAAAAGTGTTAAACTAACTATTATAACCCTAATTAATTATTAAAAATCATAACTTGAATTTACAAACCTAACTTGAATTTTAGAATTTGCAACTAGAATTAATCTAATTAATCTAATTATGCTTTAAAAGAAATATCTAATAGAAATAAAACAAAAGAGAAAGATTTATACCTCCACAACCTCATGTCCAAACTTGAAAATGAGCCACAAAAATACATGCTTTCCCACTCCAAAATCCATGTAAAGAAGAGTAGAGAATAAAGGGTATGAAATAATTAGGATTTTGTGGAATTTAATTTGAATTTTTGAAGTATTTTTGATGAATTTTGAAATAAAATGAAGTGGGAAATGGGGGGGCTGCCATGGGGTTGTGGCCGGCCATGAGAGGGAGTGAGGGAGAGAAAGAAATGAGTGAGGAAAAGTGTAGAAGTTTCAAGAGAAGAAATATCACATAAAGGTCTTTTCATGCTTTATTTATTTATTTATTTATTCCTTCACTATAGCAACTCAAGAAAACTCTAGAAAATAGGAGAAATTTGCAAATAAATTTTGCATGATACATACTAAATTCTAACATGCCATGGTTCATTTTTACAAATTAAAACCATTCAAATTTGTAATTTACACTATTTTAGTGTAAAAATAACGCTTATGTTAATATTTAAAATAATTAATTTAGGAAAAATATTTAATTACACTAAAAATTTATAAGTGGCTAAATAAACACTAATTACTAGTAATTACATAATTAAATAGGTATTTTTGAATTTATAATGAAAAACAATCACGGTTTGATTTTACGAAAAATACATTTTACTTTACCGAAAATCATAAAATTCACTTAAACAATTTTATTCATTTAATTATTTATTTAATTATTTTTAAAACGTTACACGTAGAAGCAACAACAAAGTGAAGAATGGGAATGACGTTCAAAAACAGCGAAGCGGATCCAAGAAGCCACGCGATCGAGAAAAAGTCAGCTGGAATCCGTCTTTTATGAAAAAGATGGGCCAGGAATATTCTTTCCCTCGAGACAAGACAAGGAAAATCTTCGACCTTGTCATTAAACATCAAATGATGACGCTTCCGGAGTCTTGGCATCCCGAACAGATAAATGAGGTCCATCATCTGAATTATTGCTCCTACCACTGAGCAATAGGACATCCTCTCGAAGACTGCTTCACCTTCAAAGACTGGGTTGAAGACCAGTATCGGCAAAGCAGGTTTGCTCTATCCGACAGTTGGAGGGTGATCCCACCATGAAAGCATGTGCCAAAAGCGACCTATATTACGAGTCCAGATTAACATCAAATTTGGAAACGAGCTCGTACCTGCCACATAATAACACTATCGGAAGAGGGAGAGCATGAGAATGTGGACAACCTTTCCCATTGCCTCACAGATGAAAATGAGGACGAGGTGATCTCAGAATTTCCACCGGCGCCAAAAGAGTTAGAATATGGGATACACACCACGGTGGACAACCTGAGAAAAATCAACTTGGGGACGGAGAACGATCCAGGGCCAACGTTCGTCAGTGAACTGCTATCTAAAGAGCAGGTGGCTACACTAAAAGACGTGCTTATACAGTATAAAGACCGCTTCGCATGGAACTATTCCTAGATGCCGGGATTAGATCCAGAGATAGCTGTGCACAAACTGTCTATATCGGCAGACGTTAAGCCAATCAAGCAGGCGCCAAGAAGAATGTGGCTCAAACTAGAAATGAGTATCAACGCCGAGGTCAAAAAACTAATTGACTCTGGCTTCATTCAGGAAGTTCAATATCCTGACTGGATAGCCAGCATTGTCCCAGTGATGAAGAAAAATGGGACAACGCGAATCTGCGTGGACTTTCGGGACCTCAACAAAGCCTGCCCGAAGGATGACTTCCCAGTACCTGTTACCGAATTGATGATCGATAACACGTCTACCCACGAGGTTTTCTCTTTCATGGATGGATCCTCAGGGTACAACCAGATAAAAATGCATCCTGAAGACAAAAAGCATACTGCCTTTCGGACTCCGTTGGGTATATTTTGCTACAAGGTGATACCCTTCGACCTGAAGAACGCTGGCGCTACTTAATAGAAGGCCATGATGAAGATCTTCGATGACCTCATCCATAAGATTGTCGAATGCTACATCAACGAACTAGTGGTGAAAAGTAAATCGTATGAGGAGCACTGGGAACATCTAGTCGTAGTGTTCCAACGCCTTCGAAAATATAATCTAAAAATGAATCCTCTGAAATGTGCATTTGATGTCTCCTCAGGTAAGTTCCTAGGCTTCATCATACAACACCGGGATATCAAAATTGACCCATCAAAGATTAAGGCGGTCATGGAAATGCCTACGCCAAAAACTCTCAAACAACTGCGGTCTCTCCAAAGAAATCTCGCGTATATCCGGCGGTTCATAACTAACCTTTTTTGGAAAATGCCGTCCCTACAGCCATCTAATGAAGAAGGGGACCCCGTTCGTTTGGGATCGTAGATGCTAAAGCGCACTGGATGAGATCAAGCAATATCTGCAGAATCCGCCAGTACTGACCGCTCCGGTCAAGGGAAAGCCCCTCATACTATACACAACAGCCCTTGAAGGTTCTTTAGGCGCGCTATAGGCACATGAGAACGATCAGGGAAAAGAGAGAGCTCTTTACTATTTAAGTCGAGTTCTCCTGGGGGCAAAAAACAATTATTTCCCCATCGAAAAGCACTGTCTGGCGTTGATCTTTGCGATAACAAAGCTCAGACATTACGCCTAGGCACATGAGGTCCATCTCATATCAAAGGTGGATCCCCTCAAATATCTCATGTCCAAGGCCATATTAACAGGAAGGCTCACTAAATGGGACCTCCTCTTGATGGAATTCTCAATAACCTATCATCCTCTCAAAGCAATGAAAGGTCAGGCTATCACTGATTTTCTTACCGAGCATCTGATACCAACCGATTCCCCCTTAAATTGCGAATCGCCAGACGAACACGAGTTTGACACAGGCGACAGGGAGAAAGAAGGGAGTGATTCCCGATGGGAACTATACTTCGACGGAGCATCCTCCATGAAGAGGCGGAAGCATAACACTCTTATAATCAAAGCCGGATTGGGCCTCATTGTCGTGAATCCGCAAGGAGGGATAATGCGGTTCGCCCTTTCCTTAATGGAGCCAAGGACAAACAACGAAGCTGAATATGAAGCTTTGATAGCAGGTCTTGAAATCGTTGTCGATATCGAAATCGAAAACCTCCTCATATATGGGGACATCCAGCTGGTCGTTAGCTAAGTAAATGGCGACTAACCGACATGCAAGCCAAAGCTGATAAAGTACGGCGAAAGTGTGCAGCAACGGCTAACACAAATCCCCTCCTACATCTTGGAGAATATACCGCGTGTTGAAAATTGCAAGGCTGATGCATTAGCCAAGCTTACTAAGGAGCTAGCTGACAAAAACCTCGATGACGTAAGGATCGTTGTTCAAAATCGCCGGATTCTCACGCCAGCAGAAATATCTCCAGAGGATTCAACTGAGTCGTCTGAGGAAAAAGAAATGACCAAACAAGTGGTCCTCCAAATAGAAGACGAAGAAAAGGCCAAGGATTGGCGGAAAGTCTTCATAGACCACTTTAAATCCTACAGAGCCCAAAGATGCGTCATCAAGACATCAACTCATGAAGCGGGCTCTGTCTATCGCTTTTGTCAATGACACTCTATACAAGAGATCGCTTGACGGTTTTTGGCTAAGATGCCTGGGACCGGAAGAATCGAAAAGAGTCGTTTAAGAAACCCACGACGGACTCTGCGGTTCTCATCAAGCCGGACCAAAGATGAAGCTAAAGATCAAAACAATGGGTTACTACTGGCCCATGATGATTCAGAACTGCCTTGAATATGCGAAGCAGTGTCACTCATGCAAAATTCACGGGGACTTCATCCACCAACATCCAAATCCGCTTCACCCAACGGTAGCCAGCTGGCCGTTCAAAATCTGGGGAACCGATATAATTGGCCCCATTGAACCAGTATCATCCAAAGGACACCGGTTCATATTGGCAATGACCGATTACTTCTCTAAGTAGGCAGAAGCAGTACCGCTGAGGGAAGTGAAAACGGAGAACATCCTCCATTTCTTCAAAACACATGTCATCTACCGGTTCGGTACTCCGCGACGGATAATCTTGGATAATGGGCCAGCCTAAAGGAGCCATAAAATCAGCTGATTCGCAGAACATCATAAAATAGACTAGAGATACTCTTCAGTCTATAATCCTCGTGCCAACGGTCTAACTGAAGCTTTCAACAATACCTTTACGAAGATCATAAAAAAAACAGTGTCCAGAAACAAAAAGGACTGGAATGAGAGACTGCATGAATCTCTCTGGGCATATCAAACCACGTTCAAAACGGCTACGAATACAACACCATACGCGTTAGTATTTAGCACTGAGGCAGTCCTTCCCTTGGAAATAGAGCTACCCTCTCTGCGAGTGGCAGTCCGATACGAGCTAACGCATGAAGAAAATGCTTGTCTTCGACTTGAGGAGCTCTACGCCCTTGATGAAACTCGACTCGTGGCGCAGCAAAACCTGGAAGCTTATAAAGCAAGGATGACACGCTCATACGAAAGATTAACCAGGCCGAGAACATTCCGCCAAGGTGAACTCGTGCTAGTCGTCAAAAGACCTATGATCCCCAATCGTGCAAAATGGGGGAAATTCGAGCCGAACTATGAAGGCCTATACATCATAGACAAGGTCTACCAAGGCGGGGCCTATTTGCTCATGGATATGCATGGCGAAAGACCTTTTCAGCCAGTAAACAGTCGGTTCCTCAAGAAATACTACGCTTGACAAGTCATAACTCTGGTTAATGATAGACGACGATGCTCGTGTCCGCTCACTATCTTCCTGGGTCAAGACTCTGTAAGTAGTATTCGGACCACTACGTCCTTAAACTGGCAACGGACCATAACGTCCTTAAACTAACAACGGACCGCAACGTCCTTAAACTAGTTATGGACCGAGATGTCCCGAAACTAGCAATGGATCATAATGTCGTTAAACTAAGCACGTCACCCCTAACATGGCGACGGTGGAATTCAAGTCCACGAGTCCCAGCGATGAAGACTGCAACTCAAGTCCCATCGACAAAAAATAAAAGTACGTTCACAAGCGAAATGGGCACGGATGAAAACCCAAAAGGGCACTGTGTGAAAAAACAGCAGGGCTACCGGCGAGCTTGTGAAAACCTTAAAAGGAGCAATCTCGTTGATAAAAAAAATTCATGTGCACTTGCAAGGCCCTCTCGACCTTGTAAGGAGAAAATACCCGTGTGAGATCCTTACGACTCACAAAAGGGAGCAACACACTCAGGGATCCTCACGATTCCTAATCAGAAATTACACTTACGAGATCCTCACGACTCGTAAGGAGAATTCCCCCTATGAGACCTTCACGGCTCATAGGATTCATAAGCCTTAAGATACAGGGGTCTGAACCTATTCTTAAGCCGTAATATCCCCCAATTTGCCCTACAAATGGTCAATATTGATCCTTGTATACAATCCACGGGCATAAATAAACTTTCCCTTGCCCAGTTCCACCAATGGCGAGAAATTCCCCCTTTCGGTGAACAACATTTGTGGGTCCTCTCGACCTACAAGGAGAAAACACTCTTGTGAGATCCTTACGACTTACGAGAGAAAATATCACATCGGAATCCTCACGACTCCTAAGGAGAAAATAGACCTATGAGATCATCACGACTCGTTGGGAGAAACACCTTTATGAGACCCTTACGGCTCATGAAGTTAAAAAGCCTTAGTCGGCAGGATCCTAACCTTGTCTACTAAGCCACCTTTGTTCAAACCCACAAAGGCAAATGATGATTCGCTCCTAGTAACATCCCAGTGGTAACGATACTGATGCCTAAATTGGTATCAACTTCTAAGTCTTTTCAAGACAAATGATGATTCGCTCCTGGTAACATCCCAGTGGTAGCGATGTTGATGCCTAAATTGGTATCAACTTCTAAGTCCTTTAAAGGCAAATGATGATTCGCTCCTGGAAATATTCCGGTCGCAGCGATGTTGATGGCAAGATTGGTATTAGCTCTCAAGTTCTATACTCGCAACAAAAAAAACAGCGAGCAAAAAAATGCATATAAATTAGCCGAAATGATGGGACGACTCGCAATAAAAATCAGCGAGTGAAATATGCATATAAAGACAGCCAAAATGTTTGGGCAACTCGCAATAAAATGCAGCGAGTAAAAAGAAAAATAGCCGAAATGATTGGGCACCGCGAAAATAGCCGAAATGATTGGGCAATCGCGACTTTCGTGATATAAAAAGCTGAAATGATAGTGCATCGCGGGAAAAAAAATAAAACTTTTGCCCTACAGGTGAGTCCATATCGACCCCTGTATACAATCCATGGGCACAAATGAAAAGGGAAACCACGTTTTCCCACCATGCTCCTTTAAAGGGAGAGCCAAGCCTCGACGGTTCATCGACAACCTAGAGACTACCTCGGAGCCATGGCAAAGTCCCTAATTCCAAATCTCGACGGTTCATCGACAACCTAGAGACTACCACGGAGCCATGGCAAAGTCCGTAGTTCCAAATCTCGATGGTTCACCAACAACCTAGAGACTGCCTCGGAGCCATAGCAAAGTCCGGAGTTCTAGGTCTCGACGGCTCATCGACAACCTAGATGTCAATAACGACGTTTCTTCTTACTCCAGCAGGATGCAGACGCGATGTCAACAGGCAACCCCAGGGTCAACAAAACGAAGCCATGGCAAAGTCCCTGGTTCCAAATCTCGACGGTTCACAGACATCCTAGAGATTAGCAATGACGTTTCTTCTCACTCCAACGGGATGCAGACGTAACGTCAACAAAGCGGAGCCATGGCAGGGTCCCTGGTTCTAAGTCTCGACGGCAACATCTACAGCCTAGAGATCAACAATGGCGTTCCTTCTCGTTCCAACCAGAGGCAGATACGATGTCAGCAAAACGGAGCCAAGGCAAAGTCTCCTAGTTCCAAATCTCGACGGTTTACGGACAACCTAAAGACTACCTCGGAGCCATGGCAGAGTCCCTAGTTCCAATTCTCGATGGCAACATCTACAGCCTAAAGATCAACAACAGCGTTCTTTCTCTCTCCAGCAGGATGCAGATGCGACATCAACAAACGGAGCCATGGCAAAGCCCCTAGTTCCAAGACTCGATGGTTCACAGACAACCTCGACATTCATCGCGATATTGCAAACACAATGTCAACAAACGAAGCCAAGGAAAATCCCTCGCTTCAGGGTCTTTATGACAACTCAAATGAGACCTGAAAAGACTATCGGAGATCATCCTACACCAGCGCGGAGTGGTCATGACTCATCGGGGCTCCCAAACTGAGCCTAACCTCAAGTAAAAAAGCGGCATGGAATATCCCTAACGCTTGCTCTTCCGACGGTAATATCACCTGGAAGATTACTTGAAGACGTCTTGTCCAACCCTCGAAGGGATCAGAGACACGACAGTCGCGGGGCTACTCGAATAGCAAGATTGCATATCGGGGAATACATCGGCCAACGCGACGGTATGATGGGTAAAAAACCCTAGTACCACAGACCCTAACGGACTTCTATTAGCAGGAGTTAACTGTGACGTTAGGACACCCTTGCGAGAACTTCTCGATTCGTCTCGACTCGTGGGAAAAATAATGTTCCTGCGAGAACTTCTCGACTTGTCTCGACTCGCAGGGAAAAGCCTTAGGCCACGGGGATAACAACCTGTTTCCTAAGCACTGGGGCCCTTAAAGTTGGTCCAAGATGGACTATTGCATACTATCAACGGCCCACACTCTCCAATGTCGAATATCGACAAGGAGGGAAAAAACCACTTACGAGTCCTCACGACTTGTAAGGGGGAAAGTTCTCTTGTGAGATCCTTACGACTCTCAAGAGAGAATGCACTTAGGAGCCCTCATGACTCCTAAGAAGAAAATACACCCTCGGGATCCTCTCGACTCGTTGGGAGAAAATTCTTTATGAAACCCTCACGACTCATAAAGTTGAAAAGTCTTATGCGGTAGATCCAAACCTGCTTTCTAAGTCATCGCTGCCCTACAAGGAGATCAAAATAGACTATCTACGGGACATATTCGCCAGAGTTACATGCCAATATGAGATAAAATATGTATTTTTATTCATGAATTCAAAATGAATACAAAATACATTTCATAAAAGAATCGAAATAAATACAAGATACTTTCATTCAGGAGTAAATGCAAAAAAAAGAGAGAAGGAAAATATACAAAAAATCTTTAAGCCAGCGGACGGTGCAGTAAGTTGGTAAGTTCATCATTCTTCCGATGTACATCGGCTTCAAGATCCATCAACGCTGTTAGCTGAGTCACTGCCTCTGCCTGTTGGTTTTGATAAGAAGCAAACCGGCTCTCAAGCTCCTTTTCGGCAGTCTTATGGGCCTCGACCATCTCGCGGGTAAAAATGATGGCTTTATCGAGAGTCACCACCTCCGTAATAGCCTCCTAAAGAACTCGCCAAATTTCATAGGCCCGAGTAGTCTTGGTGGTGAGCTGGACTTGTAGTTCCCTCAAAGCCTTCGTAGCTAATTCTCTCTCTGAAAATTTTCGGTTCAACCTCTTCTCGTATGACTAAAGATTGGTTGTGCACCGTTCAATCCATCCCAGTAGGCTAGCTTTTACAGCCAAGATATCAGAGGGAAGGTGTATGCATTCAAGCTCATGTAGATAGGCCTCCACTCGGCGACAATACCCGACCCAGGCACGCACTAACGCCTCATCATGATAAGTGGCCAAAATGGATAATGAAGCATTGGCTTCGGCAGCAAATTCTTCGGCCGTGACGGAAGTACCAGCACGAAGATCTTCGATGAGTGCCGCCAAGGAGTAAATGCTCTGTTTCGCCATCCTTTCAGACGCACGCTGGGCATCGGGGCTCGGTGGCATGCAAATCCGAGATTCTAACGTGGTCAGGGTTGGCCGAGCTATCAAGATTTATGAACAGTCGGTGAAATCTACAAACATGGAATAGACAAAACAATGTCAAAGATAAAACCTCACTTACCCACAGTCATAAAAAAGGGGTTTGAGAGATCCCCAGGCCCATCGAGGATCTCGACCTCGTCATCGGCTTCCAGAACTGTAGAACGCATATTAGCGTCATTATAAGGATTCATAACAAAACAAAAGGGGGTCAACGAACACCAACCTTGCCCGGAAGAAAGGACTATACTTTGCGGGGGTATCGCCAGTGGGGCAGCCATAACTAACAGACGCTGGAAAGTTCTCCTGGGAGATAGATCCATGATAAAGGCCGCCAATTCCTGCAATTCTAAAGAAAAGAAGGGTTTAGATAACAGGGGGATCGTTAAAAGGAAATGTAGAAGATTACCTTCGATATTTCGCCCTCCTTGAACTGGAGGGATAGAAGCTTCGGGAGGCTCCTCCACGTCCTCAAGAACATCGCCAGGAACACGAGCCGGTGAGGCAGCTTCCAATTGAGGAACGGCGGTCGCCACCGGAAGTTCTAAGACAAGACTAGTGGCTACGGCGACCTCTTCTACACCCTTCGATACGTCACTAGAGATGTCAATAGAGCCGCGGCCGGTGAAGTCACCTCTGCTTGAAGAATAGACACTGGAGGAACAGAAGTTGCCACCGGAAGCTCCACAGCGAGAGTAGCGGCTTTAATAGTCTCTTCTACACCTGCCGGTGCATCACGGGAGATATTCGTAGACTCTGCAATTATGGCCCGATCCGGACTCTAGCTCGCTTCTACTATAGAAGTCCCTACAAAGTTTTCGTAAAAAAAAAGATGAGAAAATGTAAAATAATATAGGCTGCTTGCTAAAAGAAGAACACGAGAAAAACACATACCGATACGCCAGGGAGCCTGAAGTATGGCTTTTTCCAGGCATTTTTCTTTTATGGCTATGGACGCTCGCCGAGGTTCAAGCACATATGAATGACTGCCTGTCTTTAACGCAAGCTCATCCTCAGAGGCAGCCGTTATGGGCTGTTTGAGGACCCGTTCTTCTTCCATTAGCAACGGACCCATATGTACCCGCCGCAACGATGGACCAACGTCATAGAATATGACCGGAGGGTATGGCTTTTTTGGGACGCCCACGTTCTCGGTCTCATCTTGAGAGCGCTTCAAAGCCTCAGCCAATTGCGCGGCTTCCTCGGCGAACTAGCCAGGATAAATAAGACCAGCGTCCGATTCCTCCATAGCTATCGGCTCGTCCTGAATGAACGGCTCAGACTCAAGCAAGGTATCGAGTAAGCCAGCGACTGATCTCTTCCTTCTCTTAGAACTTGTGCTAGCGCTAACAGAAGAACACTTCCTTCCCCTCGGTGCTTTGACGCGACGTTGGCCGACCTCGCCTCCGGTATTCCCTTTTGGCGATACCACCGCGGATGACACTGCCATTGATGACGCCGCCACTGATGGCACTACCGCGGGCGCTTCATTGGAAGCCTTTGCTTAGGCTCTAGTGCGCAATGGTATACCAGCAGTGCAGGGAGTCGATTCCGTTTCTGCGGCCTTGGGGATAAGTACCACACCGCTATCCCTTAATGGCGGACGAACCACTGTCCGCGGCCACAATGGGACACTAGTGGCTTGGGTCAGAGCTCAAGCTCTGCATTCAAAGAGTACTCGCCTCTCCTCGGCAATAACAGAACTGACTCAATGACGATACCAACCCGTGAAAGACCCCACACACCTTGGAATATAGTCGGCCTCAGGGACCATGAAACGAGAGCCGGTGTTCAGCCGTATGAAATGGTCGATGACGTGACGAGTAACTTTCAGAGATTGAGTGGGCTCAACTAAGAACGCCTCAAAAGGGAAACCTTGGTTATAGCCCAATTCATGGGCAAAGCGGTGCAGATTGTACCACTTAAAAGGGGCCGCGTTATTCTGACGCAACACCAAGTATCCTGGCCTAATCGAGTACAGGTGCATGATCTCCATAGGTTTTAAATATGGCGCTCCACCCTTCGGCAGATCAAACAGCTGCTGGATGGGCCCCGCGGGTGTAAAGAGGACTCGGTCGCTAAAAATCATCCCGCCCTCATTAGAGTACGGATTAAGCAGCACGCGGAGGGCTCCTAGCTAGGTCGGATCAGGAGAGGAATCATCCACCAACCTCATAACCCGTGGGAAGGTATAGGATTCATATAAATCTGGCCGCCGATGAGCTGCGAATGCTCCCAGTACATGCATTTCGATCCATGACGTGAAGTAGTGGAGGGAGGAATTCACGACATTTGTACCTGGGACTAAAGTATTGGCCGCAACACTTAATCAATGATATAGATGCGAAAGTCCCGCAATGCCAACTGCCAATCGTGCCCCTTCAGCTAAGCGATGAGCGGGGTAGAAAATGGAGGCCTTCATGAAGCATCGATGTGTCGGCATGGCGAACCAGCTGAGCCAAAGACTAATGAAGCCGACGAAGAAGGTCTCTTCGTCCATGCCAGGAGTCGCAATCGCATCGAAAGGCACGGCCGACGAGGCCGGAATATAAAACTACGGAAAGTCTTTCTCTTTGGCCGGCAGTTTGTTTAGCCCAAATCCAAAAAGGTCGTCAATGTTCGCAAACTTTGGAGCTTCTTCGGATAAAGCATCCTCACGGAGAAAACAGGCGATGAAGCTCTCAAAGGTGACGCCCTGTCCTTCTGACTTTACGAACAGCTTCTCAAAAATACCAAAAGTCTTGATTAAACTGGGGTACTTATGGCGGACGGCATTCTCAGTCGTCAGGCATTCAAGTATAGCCGGCATAGTCATGAACACGTATTCATCGGAAGGCAGCAACTCTTCATAATGCTCTCCCCTGATCGGCAGCCCAGAGATCTCGCGAAACTCTTCTAGTGAAATAGAGACCTCGCGATCCCTTAGCAAGAAGGTGTTGGTGGGAAGATTCCATTGGTTCATAAAATATTTAACCCACCAGACATGACGGGACTGGTAATGGAATAGAGATGCGTACACAGCCTGATATAACCCAACCTTCTGCAACCGTGCACGGTGGGCGGAGAGAACATAACGCGCCCAGGGAAGATAGCCTAGTAGGTGGCATGGGGTAAGCCCTACCTTATAAACTTGCTCCCAGGGCTGGGCTTCACCTTGATAGATGCGGCGCCTCAAAATGTCTATAGTCGGCAAAGGTTGGTTGGGTATCCTGGTCATTGACGGCTCAAGCCGGCCTGTAGGAGTCCAATTGGCCGCATCCACCGCATAAGTAGTCTTCGGACACTCCATTAGCGAAATTGGGCGGAGAGGCTCTGTTGACACCTCACAAGTAAAGCTGCGGCGTCCCCGGATGATGTGACCATACTAGACTCCCCATAAGAGCAAACTAGTACAGTCTCTGTCATGGGCCCTGATCATCGCCATAGCCTCCTCATCCGACGGCGAATGCGGGAAAGCAGCGTCCGATCGAGTAAAGGGAAAGTAGGAAAGAGAAGCCATTGTTCCTGAAATAAAAAAAACCGTTAATGAAACTTATATATATATATATAACAACAGAAGGAAACGACAGAGAGTTTGTTCCATGGGACCACTGATTGCAAAACTAATGGACCCTACAAAATCAATATGGCGGTTCACCAATGATGAGACAGGACAATCATTGTGAGAATCAAAAAGGATTCTCATTAAACAAACATGGAAGTTTAAACAACTCTTGACATCCTCATAGGAAAAACAAGTTCTGATAAAATACCCAACAAATTTGTGCAAATAAGAGAAAAACCCTATGAAAATATTCTCAAGAGCGCCAGGGAACGAAATTCCCGAAGGGCCCTCTTGATCTTCCAGAGCTAAGCTCTTTGGTGAGGAATTAAATTCCTTTTATGCGGTGGAATCAAATTCCAGAAACCCCATGATGAGGAAACAAAAAAAATTATTACAATGCCATGAATCCTTAAAGATCTGAGGAGGAATGCCTAAGAAATTGAGGTTTACTACTCAAAGATAATGTCTTTGGATCTCTAAGAGATGGGTTTCAGAAGAGGGAAAAGCCCTTATGGTGAATTTAAAATCCAGGAATTTTTTTTTGAAGAAAAGGGTTTCTTTATTGTTCAAGATCTTTACCTAAAAAAGGTTTCTTTTTCTGACAGAGTTTAACTCTGAAATTTCAATGGGCAGAGAACTAAGTTCTGAAGAAGAGAATTGAATTCTCAAAGAAGACAAAGAAGGAAGAAGATGAAGGAACAGAGGCTTCCCAAAGACAGGACCCTTGCATTTATAAGATGTGACGAGGTCGGTCCATCTCCCCGTTCCCTTAGGTAGATCCAACGGCTATAAGAGTGACAGCGTGCACTCACATGCAGGCCATGTGAGAACAACGCTGTGGGGGCATTTGTTCCCTTATAAAAAAAGAAAAGAAGAAGAAAAGAAAAAAGCGATGGGAAAAATTCCCCTGATGGAGCATCACGTGCCCATACGTGATGCACCTTAGAGCAAAGATTATAGGCATTGCGCTTAATAATTCAGGCTGAAATTGAGCCTCACTAGGAAGCACGTGACCATCTATATACAAAGTATATAGGACAGAGAAGCTCACGTGTTAACACGTGATACCCTTTGATAGGTTGTTGCAAACAAGCATAACTTCGTGAGGGTCATTTGCTACACGTGAGTATTTTTAAATATTAGCTCATGTGCCAACACGTGATGCCCTTTCTTTGGGTTGTTGCATAAAAGCAAACAAGTTTAATTCTATGGGGGTCATGTGCTACACGTGAATGTTCCTAATCACCTTCAAATAGAATTAAATTCTATATAAAAGAATCAAAACCCTATTTGGAAAATATTTCCTCAAATCCTTCTAAACAAGAAAGATTACTCTCTGTAAAACAGAGCACCATTGGATTAAAAATCCAATAGTAATTAAAAAATCACCAAGCTACAGAATAAGCTCTGTATTGGAAAATATTTTCCCAATCTTGTTAAAAACAAGAAAAATATCTTATGTAAAACAGATGTCCTTGGATCAAAGATCCAATGGTGGATAAAATCCTCAAATCCACTAAAAATCTCTCAATGAGATATTTCTTTAACTAAATCAACAAACATGCCTCTACTATAAAAAGGACCCAAGACTTCAAGTCTTGTATAGGGAAGCTACCCCATAAGTTTTGAGAAACAAAAAGAAAAGAGAATTCAATTCTCCCGAAAAAGGATCTCTCTTTCAGAAAAAGAAACCCCAAGTAAAGTAAAAGACATAGAGATTATTTTATCTCTTCTTCGCCACTCCAAGAGTTTAACTCTTCTAAAAAGAACTTAGTTCTTCCTCTAGTTTTGAGGTCTGCAGAAACAGATCTCACCACAAGTTGAGAATTTAATTCTCATCAGGGAGATTCTGTCATGCAGATTCAAAACTCCGGGGAAAGAACTAAGTTCAAGGAATTTAATTCTTACAAAAAAGATATAGGAATTTAATTCCTCTGATAAAACTAAGGTTCAATCCTATAAAAGAATTTAATTCTTATAAAAAATAAGGGACCTGAAATTCTCAAAACTCAGATCAATAGCTCCATGCATATTAGTGTTCAACGCTATAATGACAGATCACGTGTTCACACGTGAGTACCTCTGACGAACATAAAAGAAAGACTGAGATCTAGTCACGTGATCCCACGTGACCCCCTAATAGTGCTTAGCACTTATAAAAAGAAAAGGGAATAAATCAGAGACACAGTTCCCAATTTTGGAGCGCCTCACGTGATCCCACGTGACCCTCTAATAGTGCTTAGCACTTATAAAAAGAAAAGGGAATAAATCGGAGACAGTTCCCATTTTTGGGACGCCTCACGTGATCCCACCTGACCCCCTAATAGTGCTTAGCACTTATAAAAAGAAAAAGGGAATAAACCCCAGTGTACAGCGCCAACTTTCTGGAGCCTCACGTGTGCTATACGTGAGCACCCAAACATCAGTGTTTAACACTGCTATGGCACCTCACGTGCCACACGTGAGTGCCCAACATCAGTGCTTAACACTGCTATGGCGCCTCACGTGCCACACGTGAGCGCCCCAAGTTTCAGTGTTTAACACTGCTTTAGAGCCTCACGTGCCACACGTGAGCGCCCCTAGATCTCAGTGTTTAACACTGCCTTAGAGTATCACGTGGGAGCACGTGAGCACCGAGCATACATTAGTGTTTAACACTATAAGAAGCTAACTTCAACCCCAGATTGGCTAAGTTTTCCTGAGATTAAATCTCCAAATAGATCGAGCCTCTATGCTCATGACTTTCCAAAACTGATGACTCCTCAATCTGG
The DNA here is from genome assembly GCA_030015575.1 of Agapanthus africanus. Lineage (NCBI taxonomy): Eukaryota > Viridiplantae > Streptophyta > Magnoliopsida > Asparagales > Amaryllidaceae > Agapanthus > Agapanthus africanus. The sequence goes on along the minus strand of CM057342.1, from coordinate 668,683,990 downwards.
AATTTGGTTCAAGGGTACATCTCTCCACACCTCTGATACATGTCGTTGTAATTCTTCAACGTCTTTAGAGAGGTGGTGGGTCCCGATAACCAACAACTTTTTGGCGCATTCTCAAACTCTCCGGATCATAATGTCCTTAAACTAACTACGGACCGTAACGTCCTTAAACTAACTACGGATCGTAACGTCCTTAAACTAAACTCTATGGACCGCAACGTTCTTAAACTAAATATGGACTGCAACGTCCTTAAAGTAAATTCTACGAACTGTAACGTCCTTAAACTAAATTCTACGGACCGTAACGTCCTTAAACTAACTATGGACCGTAACATATTTATACTAAACCCTCACCTCATAAAATGGTGATCTACGGACCGCAACATCCTTAAACTAATAATGGACCGTAACGTCCTTAAACTAAAGCAATGGAGCCCAAATGCTCTTTTGTTGGATCTGAATGATCCCAAAATCCTGTTGAGTAGATCTTAGTCTAAAATTAGACTAACGTATCCTCAACAAACATTTAATTTGATCTTAATCCCAAATAAGATTAACGATCCTTAAATCAACCTAAACCCAAATCTAAGATTATACGGATTTGGACTAATCCACGCCCTACGGGCGACAACATAAATTAATCTCCGTATACAATCCATGGGCAACCAAAAATAAAACAAACACACACGACACGAAATAAACCTCTGGAGCCGGAGAAAGTGGTTATCGCGATTCAGTGACGTAATTAACTGCAGGGGCTTACGCCTGCAAAGAAGAGCGTCCCCATAATCAAAAACCTCTCGTAAACGAGGGGGAATCTGACGAAATCTGCTACAAAGGCCGCATCCGTCCAAACCTCCGATACACGGTGCCATAAATCAACTTGATATTTTCGGAGAGGTGGACGGGTAAATCCAAATAGCATCTGCCCCCAAAATTCAGGCCAGATATCCTAACGTCCCGGTTGCGTCTTTCAACGGTAAACAGGGATATCTTTCCATATCAGTCTTGGGAGACATCTCTTTGGAGAGGGTGATCTCGTGTCAAGCGGGTAAGTTATCTCGTTTAGAATCTTCCATACTAAATCTTTTTAATATGGTGTCAATGTATCTGGATTGTGAAAGTCCCAACATTCTCTTAGATCTATCACGATAGATCTGGATCCTCAGAATGTACGAAGCATTATCCAGGTCTTTCATGGAGAACCTCTGTGACAAGAATACTAATTATAGCATAGGAATGTCATTTCCTATCAGAACAATGTCATCCATGTACAAGACGAGGAATACCACAGTTCTCGCTACAATCTTACTGTAAATGTGTGGTTCATCTAGATTTTTGATAAAGTCAAATGCTTTGACCGTCTTATCAAAGTAGATGTTCCAACTCTGCGATGCCTTCTTTAATCCATAAATGGATTTAAGCAACTTGCAAACTCTACCGCTACTCCTACTCTCTATGAAGCCCTCTGGCTGATCCATATAAACACACTCTTCCAAATTTCTTCAGAAAATCGGTTTTTACGTCCATCTACCAAATTTCATAATCATGAAAAGCAGCAATGGCAAGCAGGATCTGAATGGATTTAAGTATAGCCACTGGAGAAAAGGTTTCATCATAGTCATAACCAGGTCTTTGACGAGAACTTTTTGCTACAAGTCTAGCCTTATAGGTTTCAACCTGTCTATCTGCACCAATGTTCTTTTTAAAGATCCATTTGCAGCCTACAGGTTTTACCCCTGAGATGCAATGTCCAAAGTCTAAACTTTGTTGGTGTACATGGATTCCATTTCGGTCCGCATTGCATCCAGACACTTTACTAAGTCTCTGCTCGTAATGGCCTGCTAAAAACTAGTTGACTCATCATCATCGATGATGCAATCCTCTCTATCCCCGTCTACAAGAAAACCGTAGTATCTCTCGGGCGGATGAAACAACCTACAAGATCCACGGAGTGGCATAGGGACGTCCGGCTCTTTTGAAACTTCTGGTTCCACCATGCTTTCAGTAATAGATTGTGGTTCTGAAATTTCTTCCAGCTCTATTCCGCTCCCACTTATTTCTTTTTCAAGAAATTGAGTTTCCAAAAAGTGGGCATGCTGAGAAACAAAGACCTTTTGTTCCTCCGCATAATATAAAAGATATCCCCTGGAGTTCTTTGGGTATCTCCCAAACTTACACAGTACTGAGCATGCCTCGAGCTTGTCCGCATGTTCCTTGGGTATCCCACAAACTTACAAAGTACTGATCGTGCCTTGAAATTGTTCGCATACTGCTTTTTGACAAAAGCTGGACATCCCCATATCTTAAGATACTTAAGATAGGATTTATTACCACTCTACATTTCGTATGGTGTGGTAGGCAATGACTTGACTGGAATTTTGTTCAAAAGATATGCAGCAGATTCTAGTGCATAACCTCAGAAGGATCGCGGTAACTCAACATTACTCATCATGGAATGCACCATATTAAGTAAAGTGTGGTTCCACCTTTTCGATACACCGTTGTGTTGAGGTACGTATGGAGGAGTAAGTTGAGAGAGAATTCAATTCTCTTTAAGTATCTCAGGAACTCGACACTTAAGTATTCACAAGCTCGATCAGATCAAAATATCTTGATACTTTTACCTGTTTGTTTTTCCACTTCATTCTTGTATTCCTGAAATTTCTCAAAGGCCTTGTATTTATATTTCATTAAGAATACATGTCCATACCTTGAGAAATCATCCGTAAAAATAATGAAGTAGGAATAACCACATCTTGCATATGTAGACATTGGACCATACACGTCGCTGTGTATGAGTCCCAAAAGCTCGGTGGCTTTTACTCCGTGCCTTGTGAACAGAGTCTTTGTCATCTTTCCTTTGAGACATGATTGACAAATTGCATAAGACAGATATTCAAACGGATCCAAATATCCCTTATTATGTAATTTCATCAACCGTGTTTCATTGATGTGACCTAGTCTACAATGCCATAAGAAATCTTGATTCAATTCTGGAGTCTTTCTTTTGAGTGTGTTCTGGACATTGAAAACTTTGTATTGATTTAATACATATATACCGTTATCTAGTGTATCAGGCCCAATCAAACCATGATTAAGGTGAATATTTACAATATCACTTACAAATGTAAAATCATAATCTTCTTTAGATAGTAAAGATACAGAAATGATATTACATGTCAAACTTGGTACACAAAAACAGTTAAGCAAAACCAAAATGTGTCCACTTGTCAATCCTAGGTGATATTCCCCTATAGAAACAGCATCCACGCTCGCTCCGTTAGCAACCCTGAGGGTCATATCACCTGTCTTTATAACTCTATGGATTCTCAGCGCCTGCAATGAATTACAGATATGAGATCCTGAACCGGTATCCAATACCCAGGAAGTAGAGTTGATTGGCAGACAGTTTTTAACCATAAACACACCTAAACCCGAAGCCACAACTTGCTTCGAATCCTGCTTCCTGTCTTTCCAAGCCCTACAGTCCTTCTTCCAATGACCTTTCTTACGACAATAGAAGCATTCTTCTTTCCCTACTGTTGGCCCCCCAACTTTTGCCTTGCCCTTCTCCTGTACCTTACCGACACCGCTTCTCAATTTGGTGGGGTCCTTCTTCTTCTTCCCCTTGGCTTTCGCCTTGGATCTAGAGGAAGAAGGTTCCCCAACAAGTAGAGTGGGTGTCTCCTTAGATTTCTTCAGGGTGCTCTCTGCATTCATCAACATGTTAAGAAGCTCTGGAAGTGAAACTTCTTTCCCTCGAATATTGAAATTCAATATAAACAGGGCATAGGTAGAGGGGAAGGGCTGTAGAATTAAGTCTTTGTATAAATCATTCTCCAACGTGGTCCCAAGGTCCGCGAGCTCTTCAATATAGCTGATCATCTTAAGGAATGATTCCCTACAGATGACCCGATAGCTAACCTCGCTTGAAATAATTTCTTCGAGATCTCGTATCTTACGATACGAGATTGCTTTTCATATAAATCTTTGGTATGAAGGAATTTGGAAGTAAGGTCCATATTCTTGTGCCGCCTCTGGTGTTCATTATCTATAGAGGCCAGCACGAGACACTTGGCTTTCGCATTGTCTAATTCCCATATCTTACGGATCTCAATATCCACGACGGTGGAATCTGGACCTGCAACGGTGGGAACTTCAGTACTAAGGAGGTAGCTCAGCTTTTCATAGGTAATGGCCACTTAGACATTCCTTAGCCAATTTTTATAGTTTGGCCCCGTCAATATATTTTTATTTAATAGTAATTTAAGCCCGGTCATCTTTGGTCGCTGCAATTAGAAGAGAGAGTGAAAAGAAATACTCTGCATGATACTCTTGCAACTTAAATTGGTTATTAATTTATCTAAACAGGATGGCTCCCACTGTTTTCTCAAATCCTCTTTCAAACCATAAAAGAATAATTAGTCGGGATTAATCACACCCTACAATTCTTGCTTAACCTTTCGGCCAGGCTGGTGTCAGTACTTCAAGGGAGGTTTTACAATGCTTTAGCGAAGTTCTTTAACTAAATAATCTCTTTTTCCTGGAGGTGTAGCCCCGCTAATACCGTTCTAGACACATACTTGGTTTATAGCATTTATTGTAAAGTGAAAAACTATCCAGAGGAGTAATAATACTCACAGTGGGATCGGGATCTAACTATCATTGTGTGATAAATTTGAAGGAATCCTACCAAAATCATCACACTCCAGATGATATGCAAAACTAGAAAGTTTCATTTTCCTTTGAAATTCCCGATGTGGATTTTTTCCACAGGCGCTTATAACCTTGACGAAGGCGAAAATATCATAAGACGCAGGTCAAGTTCTACCTGTCATTGTCCAGATTAATCTGAACCCATTCGTACAAACCTTTGACGAAGGCCAAAATAGTTGTACGCCTGTCCCAGATTAACGTATCTATCTATGCTACAGATGAATACCCAGCAGCTACCAATCACTATGACTTGACGAAAGTCAAAATACATAGCTTAAATACTACTGAATACCCATCTGAAATGACGGAGGGCTATGGCTGGTTTTGACGAAAACCGTGAACGTAATGAACTTGATATAGTCGAAGGAACCATGATAGCTTTTAAAAGGAGTGGTTTAGGCTCCGCATTTAAAAGTTATTTTTACAGAAAACTGAATGGTTTTGAAATTGTTTCAACGATTTAAACTTTTGGTTTTTTTTCTTTGCATTAATCAAAATTAATGCGGTCCCATCATTCAACCCTATCATTGCAGAAAGAAACGAAAATAGAACGTATGCTTATACCATCCGCATTCGCCACGGGGCTCCGTCATGCACCGTTAGTTTACTTAACTAACGGCAGAGCAGGGACAGAGCTAGAGCAGGTGCAAAACATAAGCAACGTTTATTATATATAACATATATAGCCATTCCTCTCATACAATAATAGCCATTCTAGATCACAGATCACAGCAGAAGTAACATAGATGAATATATTAGATATACTAGGATTTATGTATTTCGTTTTAGCCTAGAACGAAAAACAGATTCCACGGTCGTGATGAATAGCCAAACCCTCACTCCAGACCTCTACGGGTGTGGCAAACTAACCGCCAAATTCCCGAAATGAAGCAATCTCTCTCAATGAAATTAGTAGGCCATTCAGCACTTCAAGAACCCGGTAGTTTGTGCACCCCACCTTGAGTCTATCCTAGGTGCAAGAAAAAGTAAATGAAATAATACAACAATGGCTACAGCCTTAACTCGGATGTGCCCCGCAAAAGAATATTACATCACTTTTACAAATTATATGAATGAAAGAAAAGAACACACTTCTCACATCCTCCTGGCTATTCAATCATGATGATCCAATACTTCATATCCACAAACTGCAATCAAGATACTAGATGAAATCTGGGCAAAAACAAACAATACCATAAATCATAATTCCAAGAATACAAAACACCACAAAAAGCACGAGACCAGATACTACAGTAAAACCGCTAGAAACGAGATTTTGAGGAAATCTGGCGGTTCAATTTTTGAATTATAGTCTCGTTCTTCTCTGGTATTCTTGTTATATCATAAAGAGCACTCTGCAATTATTTAAAAAAATTTAGAGGCTCTGAAAAATTCGACAGTAACTTGGATTTAGGTTTTACCGATACGGAGTTATTTCGGTTTCGAAACTCTAGACTTCGTGTAAACCATTAGTTAATTGTTTGGGTAGGCTCTGATACTAGTGAAAGTGCATATGTACTCCTTGCCGTGACAACTACGTCTATGCGGAATCAAAAACTTTAAAATCTTGAACACTATACACTAAAAAACCCAGGATACAAGCCCAAACACTAAACTAAACAATTCTAACTAGAGCTTTAGCTACTAGGTTAGAATTACAATCTTTGTAGACGGTCCTTCGGGTCTTGAAAGGTTGACTCCACAAGATTCTTGGGTTGATGGAACGAGCTCTCGAAGTCGATCTTCCGTGTCAAACACGATCCACTTAAGGATGTCGATTCAAGCAATAGTTTCGTCTGAAGCAACTAAAAATCAAGTCTTGCTACGACAAAATGCGTAGAGTGGTGTAGTTTGTGAACAAGATACTCTCTTTTATTCATCATAACTCAAGTGGAGAAAAAGAGGAAGAAGAACAGGAGGTATGGCAACTTGAGAAAAAATCTTACATGATGAAAATGATAACCATGCCAAAAAAATATCTCTCACTCTCAAATACTTATCTCTTTCTCACAAAAAAAAGAGTGGGTGGGCTAGTGACTCACCCTATTCTCACAAAAAAAAGAGTGGGTGGGCTAGTGACTCACTAGGGTGAGTCACAAGCCTACACACTTCTTCATTAAATGAGAAGAGATGAGTAAGAGAGTGTAGCAACCCCACTAGATATACATACACATACACTTATAAATATAAATGGATGTATATAAACAAGTATACCTAAACCTGTATAAAAATGTATACCGTATTTCTACCAATATATAAATACCGTATTTTTACTGAAAATCCAAAATACACGTATTCATATTTAGAAAGAAATACATGTATTTGTATCAAAACACAAATACCCGTATTTATACAAATACACGTATTCGCATAAATACCGTATTCGTGTTAAAATATAAATACCCAAAAGACAGCAATATAATACTAGCATCAAAACTGGTTGTCTTTCAAACATGCTAGTACTACTAAACCATCCGATTAAAGCGCATGTATTAATACACGTGTTCAATAGAGCACCCGTGCGTAAAACCGTACGCAAACTACACCGTTTCGCCTGAACCGGAAAACCCTCTTTGTGGGGCTCTAAAGACTCGACAATACGCTGGTAGTGGGTTTAATCACAAGCATGTCAGTGGTACTAGCTGTACGTAACAGCAACCCAAGTATCTGTCGAAGGGATGATCGACACGGTAACTCGTCCGAAAACCCTACTGAGCCTATAGGTGACATTCTCCGTATAATCTGCTCTATTCGTCTAAGAGTATCACATATCGGGCCTAAGGGGTAGTAAACGTTAGACCCCTAATAGCGCAATAAGTCATGTCGGTGTGGAGCACAATATAACCTGAGAAACTACTGGTGTACCTACCAGTAAATCTCATTTGCCCTGGCCATAGACCTTATGTATTGGCTAACCGTGCACGGCGCAATATCAACTCCCAATATCGGGAGAGACGAATCTCTTCTATCCCCTACTGTCTTCAAGTGCTTCAGGACTGACCCAACTACTATCTGTTTGCACGACTCATTTGAGTCGTGGTATGGTAGTAATCTAAGTACAGTGGGAACACACTCGAGGCGAATAGTAATGTCAAGTCAATGGACTAACCTGTACTCATGTCACCGGGAAACTGCTAACTGATAATAGGTATAATACCAATTAACAGTTCCCAACGAGTCTATCCAGTGTAACTCATAACCCAATGAGCACATGTATACTATTTTTGGTACCGTATACGAATGGCTACGGAACATGCCACCTCCCCTGATGGGGATAAGAAGTGTATACACTAGTCTATTCTGAAGTATCGATTCCCAGTCTTGATAATCATATGATTAGGAACAAGTTTAAAGATGTCTTTATAGACTACTCAGCCCCCACTATTGTGACTGCCATAACAATGCGGGTAGTCAAGCAAATATCCTAAGGGCTCTATCAACATGTATTAGCGATATGTTAAAAGAAACATATACACATGTTAAGATAGACTCAAGCTTCCAAAATGTAATATGCAATCGAGTACTATAAAATAATGGCCTCTAGGGTATATATCACTAACATGTGGCTGCTTGTGTATCCCTGCGAGATCGCTCTCTCTCAACCGGCCAGTGTGGGTAAGAGGAAGCAAACCCATCGAACTCTTCCTTTGCCATGTAGTATTTGCAGATTAGGGTGACCACGACCGGAAGCAAGGGTTTCTTCTGAGCAACCCCCCTCCATTATCATACTGAACAGTTAACTCACCACACAAAAGTGATTATCTTTCTCCATTAAACAATGGACGATATGCCCCATACCAGCCGGGAAGGAAGAAATACAGCTAATACCCCTGATGTCGCGGTTTACCCATTGGCAAGTCGCAAGCACATTCCTATACATCTGTGCGGGGTTTAATCCCGCATTTTTCAACTCAACAAATTCTCCTAACAAAGATCAATACACCGCAAGTTTATTTGGTTGCTAATATCCTGACCTCATCGAGATGTTAGTCACTCTTGAGATCGTATCGGGTTGAAAAATTCTTCTTCTTCCTCGAAAATAAAATTCTACATATCCCGTACCCGGCTCACCATTTCTCAACGTATCGTAAAAATACTCAACCAATTCCCGATAGCAAAGAGGCCCTTACTGCCATAAATCAGAAATTCCCACCCCATTCGACAAATTTCATCATAAAAGTACTCCTATACGTTTCATCGGAGAAAACTTCTTAGAAATTCTTCTCACATTCAAAAGAAACCATCGTAGAAATTGAAGGAAATTGCGAACAGAACTGAATAGAGAATGGGAGAAGCTTACAATAGGGAAAATTTCATTGTTAATGAGGGAGTTCGGACCGCCAGATGCGGCCAATAAGAATATTCTGGCGGTCTAACTTAGGATTTGGGGCTAGATTTGGAGGGAAGGGGTATGGGAGGAAGAGAGGGTTTGTTGGTTTTAGGAAAAATTCAGAATAAGGGTTCGGCTGAGTTGGGAGTGTTTCTAATGGCATTTTACACATAAGCCCCCCACAAAAAATAATTAAAAATAAATGTTTACACAAGATTTTTACAAAAAGACCCAAAAAGAGACAAAACTTGTATTTACAAGAGGTGGGGACGTGATTAATCGTTATAACGCAGCTCATATAAAAACATGAGCTCCCCCGGTTCCACCGGCATTTCTAAAAATGACTTCAGACACTGGCCATTGATTTTAAAAGTGTTGTCAGAGAGCAGATCTTCAATATCGACTGCACCATGCGGAAAAATGGTGTGCACAAGAAATGGAACTGTACATCGTGACTTCAATTTCCCAGGAAACAGATGAAGTCGGGAATCGTACAGTAGAACCCTTTGTCCTACTATGAAGGTTTTCCGGCGAATCGCTCTATCATAAAAGACTTTCAACTTTTCTTTATAGAGTTTGGCGTTCTCGTACGCATCGTTGCATGTCTCATCGAGCTCATTCAGTTGAACTTTCCTTGCCTTACCGTCGTTTTCCAGGTCGAAGTTGAGCTGTTTAATTTCCTAGAATGCACGGTGTTCTAGTTCAACAGGCAGATGCCATGCTTTACTAAAGATGAGTCGGTATGGAGACACACCCAATTTCGTCTTGAAGGCGGTGCGAAACGCTCAAAGAGCGTCATTCAACTTCAACGACCAGTCCTTGCGATTGTGGCTGACTATCTTTTCCAGAATTTGTTTTATCTGTCTATTTGAGATTTCAACCTGGCCATAAGTTTGAGGATGGTAGGGTGTTGACAATTTATGGCTTATGGGATATTTCTTCATCAGCGATTCGAACGACCGGTTGCAAAAGTATGTTCCATTGTCGCTAATGATTGTACGAGGTGTGCCGAACCGAGAAATTTTGTTCTCTTTCAAGAATTTTACGACAACCTTATTTTCGTTGGTTCGACATGGCACTGCCTCCATCCACTTGGACATGTAGTCCACAGCAAATAGGATATACAAGTTCCTATAAGAGTTAAGGAATGGCCCCATGAAATTGATACCCCAGACATCGAAAATCTCTACAATAAAAATGGAATTTATGGGCATTTGATTTCGTTTTCCAATCTTTCTCAAGTGATGACATCAGCTACAAGTTTTGCAATACTCGAAAGCACCCTTGAAAACCATCTTTCTTGGTCTAAAATGGCCCCCACAAGTTTGGTCATGACAGAATGAAAACACACTTCTCGTTTCAGAGCTAGAAACGCATCATCTAATGATCTAGTCAGGATAGTACTTCAACAGATACGGCTCATCCAAATAAAAGAATTTGACTTGGGAGAGAAATTTTGACTTGTCCTGTTTCGACCAAAAGGAAGGTGTTCTCCAGTGACAAGCTAGTACACGATATCAGCGAATTAGGGTTCGACTGATACGGAGAGAAGTTGTTCAGCTGGAAATTGTTCATTGATTGGAATGTCCTCAATTGGTGCATTAGTTAGGCAAGACAGATGATCGGCAGCAACATTGTCGGTTCCCTTCTTATCTTTGATGGACAAGTCAAACTCTTGAAGAAGGAGAATCCAACGTATCAATCTGGCTTTGGCATCCTTCTTTGTAAAGAGATGCATAAGTACAGAATGGTCAGTATAAATTATGACAAGGGTACCGATCAAGTACGGACGGAACTTTTCAAGTGCATAGTCGACATCTAAGAATTCGTTTTCCGTGATGGTGTAATTCAGCAGTGCGTCATTCAACATCCTGCTCGCATAGTGTATCACGTGTGGCTTCTTCTCAAATCGATGTCCCAAGATAGCACCAATTGCGAAGTCAGAAGTATCGTACATCAGCTCGAATGGTTCGTTCCAGTTTGGTGCACTTAAGATCGGAGCGGAAGTGAGCTTTGATTTTAGCAGTTAGAAAGCAGTAAGACACTCGTAATTGAACTCGATAGGAACATCCTTAGTCAGCAAAGAAGTCAAGGGTCTGGACAGTTTACTAAAATCCTTGATGAAACGCCTATAAAACCCGACGTGGCCTATGAATGCCCTAATATCATGGACAGCCCGTATAGGTGGGAGACTTGAAATAACGTCGATTTTCGCTTTATCGACCTCAATGCCATTTTCAGAGATGATGTGGCCTAACACAATGCCGTGTTTGACTATGAAATGACACTTCTTCCAATTGAGTGTTAGGTGTTTTTCCTTTCATCGTATTATTACCATTCAAGAGGCATCAAACACTCAGAAAATGAGTCTCCAAAGATGGAGAAATCATCCATGAACACATCCAGAAATCGCTCTATCATGTCAGAGAATATGCTCATCATGTACCGCTGAAATGTTACCGGTGCATTGCATAGCCCAAAGGGCATGCGGCGGTAGGCGAATGTACCAAAAGGACAAGTAAAAGTCATCTTGTCTTGATCCTCTGGATCAACCATCTTTCTGGGTCTAAAATGCCCCCCACAAGCTTGGTCATGACAGAATGACAACACACTTCTCGTTTCAGAGCAAGAAACGCATCTTCTAATGATCTAGTCATGACAGTACTTCAATAGATAAGGCTTATCCTAATGAAAGAATTTGATTTGGGACAGAAATTTTGACTTGTCCTGTTTCGACCAAAAGGAAGGTGTTTCCCCGGTGACAAGCTAGTTAACGATATCAGTGAACTATGGTTCGACTGATACGGAGAGAATTTGTTCATCTAGAAATTGTTAATTGATTGGAATGTCCTCAATTGGTGCATTAGTTAGGCGAGACAGATGATCGGCAACAACATTGTCGGTTCCCTTCATATCTTTGATGGACAAGTCAAACTCTTGAAGAAGGAGAATCCAACGTATCAATCTGGCTTTGGCATCCTTCTTTGTAAAGAGATGCCTAAGTATAGAATGATCAGTATAAATTGTGACATGGGTACCGATCAAGTACGGACGGAACTTTTTAAGTGCAAAGACGACATCTAAGAATTCGTTATCCATTATAGTGTAATTCAGCTATGAGTTATTCAACATCTTGCTCGCGTAGTGTATCACGTGCAGCTTCTTTTCAAATTGATGTCCCAAGATAGCGCCAATTGCAAAGTCAGAATTATCATACATCAGCCCGAATGGTTCGTTCCAATTTGGTGCACTTTAGATCGGAGCGGAAGTGAGCTCTGATTTTAGCAGTTTGAAAGTATTAATGCACTCGGAATTGAACTCGAAAAGAACATCCTTAGTCAGCAAAGAAGTCAAGGGTCTGGCCAGCTTGCTAAAATCCTTGATGAAATGCCTATAAAGCCCGGCGTGGCTTACGAATGCCCTGATGTCATGGACAGTCCGTATATGTGGGAGATTTGAAATAACGTCGATTTTCGCTTTATCGGCCTCAATGCCATTTTCAAAGATGATGTGGCCTAACACAATGCTGTTTTTGACCATGAAATGACACTTCTCCTAATTAAGTGTTAGGTGTTTTTCCTTGCATCGTATTATTACCATTTCAAGATACCTCAAACACTCAGATAATTAGTCTCCAAAGACGGAGAAATCATCCATGAACACTTCCAGAAATCGCTCTATCATGTCAGAGAATATGCTCATCATGCACCGCTGAAATGTTACCGGTTCATTGCATAGCCCAAAGGGCATGCGACGGTAGGCGAATGTACCAAAAGGACAAGTAAAAGCCGTCTTGTCTTGATCCTCGGATCAACCGTCTTTCTGGGTCTAAAATGGCCCCCACAAGCTTGGTCATGACAGAATGACAATACCCTTCTCGTTTCAGAGCTAGAAATGCATCTTCTAATGATCTATTTAGGACAGTACTTCAACAGATAAGGCCCATCCCAATAAAAGAATTTGACTTGGGAGAGAAATTTTGACTTGTCCTGTTTCGACCAAAAGGAAGGTGTTTCTCTGGTGACAAGCTAGTTCACGATATCAGCGAACTAGGGTTCGACTGATACAGAAAGAAGTTGTTCATCTGGAAATTGTTCATTGATTGGAATGTCCTCAATTGGTGCATTAGTTAAGTGAGACAGATGATCGGCAACAACATTTTCGGTTCCCTTCTTATCTTTGATGGACAAGTCAAACTCTTGAAGAAGGAGAATTCAACGTATCAATCTGGCTTTGGCATCCTTCTTGTAAAGAGATGCCTAAGTACAGAATGATCGGTATAAATTGTGACATGGGTACCGATCAAGTACGGACGGAACTTTTCAAGTGCATAGTCGACATCTAAGAATTCATTTTCTGTGATGGTGTAATTCAGCTATGCGTCATTCAACATCCTGCTGGTGTAGTGTATCACGTGCGGCTTCTTCTCAAATTGATGTCCCAAGATAGCGCCAATTGCAAAGTTAGAAGTATCGTACGTCAGCTCGAATGGTTCGTTCCAGTTTGGTGCACTTAAGATCGGAGCAGAAGTGAGCTCTGAAAGCAGGAAGGCACTCGGAATTGAACTCGAAAGGAACATCCTTAGTCAGCAAAGAAGTCAAGGGTATGTCCAGTTTGCTAAAATCCTTGATGAAACGCCTATAAAACCCGGCGTAGCCTACGAATGCTCTGATGTCATGGACAGCCCGTATAGGTGGGAGACTTGAACTAACGTCGATTTTCGCTTTATCGATCTCAATGCCATTTTCAGAGATGATGTGTCCTAACACAATGTCGTGTTTGACTATGAAATGACACTTCTCACAATTGAGTGTTTTGTGTTTTTCCTTGCATCGTATTATCACCAGTTCGAGATGCCTCAAACACTCAGAAAATGAGTCTCCAAACACGGAGAAATCATCCATGAACACTTCCAGAAATCTCTCTATCATGTCAGAGAATATGCTCATCATGCACCGCTGAAATGTTACCGGTGCATTGCATAGCCCAAAGGGCATTCGGCGGTAGGCGAATGTACCAAAAAGACAAGTAAAAGTTGTCTTGTCTTGATCCTCTGGATCAATCGGGATCTGATTGTAGCTAGAGTATCCATCGAGGAAACAATATTAAGCATGGCTGGCTAGGCGTTCCTGCATCTGATCAATGAAGGGCGGCGGAAAATGATCCTTGCAAGTTGTTGCATTGAGCTTTCTGTAATCAATACAGACCCTCCAACCTGTCTATGTGGGGGTTGGGACTAGCTAGTTCGCTTCATTCGTGATCACCGTGATTCTCGATTTCTTTGGTACGACAAGAATGGGGCTTACCCATTTGCTATCAGATATGGGATAAATGATCTTATTGTCAAAACACTTCAGCATTTCTTTCCACACCGCTTCTTTCATAACCGGGTTTAGCCGGCGATGAGCATCCTTGAAGGGTTTAGACTCATTGGTCATATGGATTCTGTGCTGACAGATAGCAGGGCTGATTCCTTTGATATCATCCATCGACCAACCAATTACTTCCATGTCCTTTCTCAGAACATTCATGAGTGCCGACTCTTGCTCTGGCACAAGGCCGGTTGCGATTATAACTGGAAGTGTTTCGCTTTCGCCCAAGTATGCATACTTGAGGTGGTCGGGAAGAACTTTGAGGTCAAATTTAAGCGGCTCCTCTATAGATGGTCGTACTTTAGGGGTTGGTTCAGTACGAAGTGGTTCAAAATAAGGCCCCCATGTATGTAGGAGACTTGCTCAGACTTAGCTTCTCCAGCAAGAGAAGCTCCCCGGAGAATAGTTCTTCAAAAGTTTCTTCAAGACACTCATCATTGAAGTCAAGTGCTCCTCTTCAGACATATCGTGTACAGCATTGACTTCATACGTGTTATCGCATCGATCACTCGCTTGGTTTCCTAGACTGAAGATGTTGAGGTCAATTGTCATATTTCCAAAAGAGAGTTTCATAGATCCATTACGACAATTGAACAACGCGTTGGACTTGGATAGGAAAGGCCGCCCTAGTATGACTAGAATCTGACCGCTGGAATTGATGACAGGTTCAGTCTCTAAAATGATGAAATCTACAGGGAATATGAATTCCCCGGCCTTAATGAGAACATCATCGATCTCCCCCTTCCGTATCTTTATGGATCGGTCCGCCAATTGCAGAGTCATTTTGGTCGGCTTCAATTCTTCTAAACCCAGTTGTTCATAAACTAAGGAAAGGAGTAGGTTCACGCTTGCACCTAAATCTAACAAGGCTCGATTGATTTTCTTGTTCCCGATAGTGTAAGAAATGGTAGGATAACCAGGGTCCTTATATTTCACCGGAATGGATTTGTACAATACATCGCTTAAAGTGGCGGCCAAGAAGACTTTTTTAGGCACATTCGTGCGTCATTTCTGCGTACACAAATCCTTGAGGAATTTTGCATACGCCGGGACTTGTTGGACCACGTCCAACAGCGGGATGTTTACTTCACAACGTTTGAAAACTTCTAACACCTTCTCCATGCTTGCAGAAGGCTTCTTTGATCTTAACCTATTGGGGTAGGGAGCCTTGGGCTCAAACATTTGGTTCAAAGAAGGTGCAGATGGAGTAGGTGCAGAAGGCGTAATGGTTCGTGCTGGTACTACTGGATGAATTTGCAGCACTGAATCTGTTTGTTTCGAAAGAGTTGCAGCCGACAATGAAGAAGAAGAAGATGAGGGTGAAGAAGACGGAAAAGGAGATGAAGAAGTAGATAGACCGGAAGATGAAACAGGCGATGAAACAAGTGTCGGTGTATCGACAACCGCACGTTTAGATGCATCGTTAGGTTTGACAACCTTGTTGTCAATCGTGCATCCTAATCTTAGGACGGTGACGGCATTCGCATTCTCTATATAGTTCTGTTGAACAACATGAGCGTTGTGCTTCCTCTGTTCTCTCGAGTTTGTCACCGGTTGGGAAGGAAATGTTCCCTTCTCTCGTTCATTCACTGTAGCAGCGAGTTGACTGATTTGAATCTCTAGCCTGGCTATGGCTTGTGTGTTAGCGCTATTCAACTGACCAGACATTTGCATGAAAATATCCAGACTAGATGCAGTCTACGTGGAGGTTTTAATTAAAGTTTCCAACCCTTTTTCAATGGTCGACACCCTCTTGTCGTCTTGGACGAACCCAGGAGGTGCAAATGTTTGGTTGGGTTAATTCGGATGTTGGGGTTGGTTGTTGGAATATCCCAATTTCTGATTTTGAAATTTTGAGTTTTGAAATTGTTGGAACGGCGGGTTTGATTTGTTGTTTTGAAAAGGTTCCTGATTCCAAGAAAAATTGGGATGATTCTTCTAACCAGGATTGTACGTTTGTGAGAATGGGTCATTCCTAGGATGCTGGTTCTGATACAGCGCATTAACGTTTTCGTGTCCCTAAGACCCGATGAGAAACGGTCATTCATCTACTATGTGGTTAGGATGCTAACAATTAGCACACACCGGTTGAGAAACTTGGTTGACTGGTGACGGTGAATTTTTGCCCTCTAAAGCTTCCATTCACCGTACAAGAGCGGCGATTTTTGCTTCGGCTGCTATAGAGGCGTCAACTATGTGTGCATCGCCCCTGGTCGATGATGATGGTTCCTCGCTCACACTCTCCCACTGAAAAATGTTGTCAGCCAGCTCTTCTAAAAAGTTATATGCATCTTTAGCACCATAGCTCAAGAATTTGCATTGACACATGGATTCTAATATCATGCGTGAGCTGAAGTCTAAACCTTCATAGACTATCTAACAAAGTCGCTATTATTCTAAACTGTGGTGGAGACATTTTTTTAGGATATCTTTGAATCTTTCCAAGAATTTCCAAAAGATTTCACCCTCTTTTTATTTTAAATTGTGATTTCATTTCGAATTCAGAACATTTTTTGAATAGAGTAAATTTTTTTAAGAAAAACTTTCACAAAGTCGTCCCACGTCGCAATCGATCGAGCTGGCAAACTGTTTAACCAACTCTTCGCGGTGTCCTTAAATGCAAAGGGAATGAACTTAATCTTAATAACATCCTCACCCATTCCTTGGATTTTCATCATAGCGCATACTCCCTTAAATTCACTGATTAGAAGGTAGGCATCCGCGAACTCGAGTTCATGGAATTTTGGGAGTAGCGATATGAATTGCGGTTTGATTTCATAGTTATTTGCCACGATGGTGGGCAATACTATGTACGAGGGTAGGGATGAATAGTGAGGGTAGCATATGTCCTGTAACTCGGCTTCTCGCTGCTCCATGATCGTCTGTTCTGTCATCGTCGGTGATGTGGGAGAAGAAAAAGGCAAAGGAGAATGAAGAATAGAATCGGACGGCTTCGATAAAGCAGAAGGTGAGAATGTCTCGGATGGTTCCGAGGAATCAGACGGTAAAAAAGAGTCGAAAGATACAGTTTGGAAGCGGACTAATCGAGATTTTGAATCTCTAGACCAAGCTAACATGCACTATCCGAACGTGGTAGGATAAAACTAAGAGAATGGAAGAAAATGTTGTTTACAAATCCTAATTTTTGTTTTGTTTTGATTTTTTTTCTTTTCTTTTCTTTTCTTTTTCAAATATTCGTTAACAAGGAAATATCACACAAAAAGGTAAATAAAAAACACAACCACGACACATTTCACACACCTAAACAATCTAGGGTTCAGCTAGGTCAACTAGACCTACTCAAGAACTTGATTTGTGGAGTAAAATTGTATTACGAAACGGGCCCAAGATAGACTGATCAAGATGCCAGGTAAGTGCAGAGAAGAAGGGAGGTTTTACAACGCTTTCGCAAAATTCCTTAATTAGAATAACCTTCTCTCTTTTGGCAGTTGCTCCTTTAACACTTTCCTAGACACTTCTTGAACAATGTAACGATGGACGGTATTCGAAACACAATCAACTTTTCCCTATTGAGCGTGAAGTCCGTAAAAGTAAAAAGTCTAGTTCCTTTTAAATTACTTGGGGTATGAAAAATGCCCGTTCTTTGTGGTTTGTGAGCCACGGAGAAGGGTGATGAAATCCCTTACCGTATTTTGTTGGGGTTCATTGCCCTTAAATCCGTATTAAATTCATCCAATGCGCAAACAATAAAAGGTTGTTCAAATCATCAATCAATTTTTTTAAGTTTAAGCGGCACGTTGAAAGAAATATGGTTAGTTCTCTTTGGCACTTGTGCGGCGAAGTTTGTAAAGAAATCCTATAGAAAATCGAGATATTAGAGCGTCGGATTTGAGAGAAGGTGTTAGAAAAAATGCGTACCTCAAGTTTTGGGTTAAGAAACCCCCGTTGAGTCGATCCGCGATTACTTGAGTGTTCTCTTACGCAGGTCAAACAACCTGGATCTTTGGTACTGTAACTCCCTAACGCCTTGTTCTTGAATTTGCTCCTTGCTCCGCACGATCTCAGTTCGTAGTTCCGTTGAAATCTGAAAATGTCGGAAAATACGGTATTTAGTGCAAAATACGATATTTGTGACCAAAGTGTTGTAAACACATAATTATGAAATTTTGCATATCAAAATGATTCAACGCTAGAACAAGAGAGAAGAAACAAAAATATTTGGAGCAAACTGGAACTATTGGGTCGTAATTGCGGTCCTTTGGGTTTTTTTCCCGGCTAAAAGTTGGAGTTTTGGTTCCAACTTTTTGATGTATTCTCTTAGTTCTATGAGTGTCCCATTTCTATATGCAAAATATTTCAATGATACTCATTGTAACAGCATATCAAGAAAACAGAGAGCAAAAGTTAGCAAAAGTTTCAATTTTTGTGTTGTTTTTCAAGTTTTTCAATTTTTTGTTTGTTTTTCTAGAATTATATACAGAGGTAACTCAAAATAAACTCCGTGATGTTGCAATTTCTCTGGCAACGGTGCTAAAAACTTGTTCGCTCGATATTGTGTCGTGCGTTTAGGATGGTTATGATTCAATATCGGATATTTCAGTTATGTTGAAAAGACAGCACGATGTGATTCTTAAGTTATAAAAATACCGCAAGTGCACAGTGCATTGTAATAATCCGGCAAGTACGGGTCGATCCACATGGAATGGATATCACGGCATTCTTTTTGAGTTAGAAACAAATGATTTGAATTTTGTTTTTATCACGTTTTAATAAAAAGAATACGATGTAATAGGAAAAAGTGATATATACGGAATACTTTGGCTATGGTTTGGTAAATTGACTTGTGACATTACCCCCAGCTCTTATTCTTGATTCAAACGGACATTTCTAGTTTCTATTTGAAATCTAAAAGCATGCCGTATCTCAACCGATTACAATGAATCGTTTATGATACGATATAAAGTCAGAACAAAAGAAACTACAAGTGCAAGGAATTTAGATGAAATGAGGATGAAACAAACTAAATGAGGTTAGTAAATATAGGACATATGCTTTGTGGCTACATGTCCTATCTAGCTAGTTCACTTCACTTAGTTAAATTTAACCCTTCTTCCAACTTCAGTTTAATGTAAACACTAATGAGATGTAAAGAAAGAATAGGGTATCTGTCAGAGGTTGATTTGCAACCATTGAAAACAACATACCCTATCAAACAAAACACAAATAAGTTGTGAACATAAAAAAATAAAGTTCATTAAGTGCAAAGAATCAAGAATGAGGGGTTGGAAGGCAAGCCATTCATTAACCTACCTCACCATTGCCTAAGTAAAGGAACTACTGACACATCATAATAAAGAGAGCAAAAATAAACAAACACATGAGCAATAACAAGAATAGTACAGAAGAGAATACAAGGAACCAATTAATAAAAATGAAGTTTTATTGAAATTGAATCCAAGTACAAACTAATGAGTTCAATTAGCTAAATCTGACCTTGCAAACTCACAAGAGAAGTTGCAAGATAAGAGAAAGACAAAGAACTCAACTATCACTAGAGCTACAAAAGTACATTAATTGATTTTCAAAGAATGGAAATGTATATCCCTTTTCTCTCGAAATGATCTGCTATTTATAGACATTGTAAAAACTAAAATTGCATATAAAATGAGTTGTCAAGACCACCAGGGACCCACCAAAAGAGCATGAGCAAAATTGGGCATGTCTTGGCCGCAAATTGCGGCCAAGATGAATAAAATGGTGGCCAGTGTATGGGTTCTGGGGCCTACCTTTGTTGTGTGATCTCCTGTCTACTCCACTATCTCACTGTATTTGCAATTTTTTCTAATTATGAAGAAGATGCAATATGGAGTTTTGGAGGGAAAATGTATAGTTTGAAATCCATCACATCAACACTCTATCTTCACTCATCACTTGTGCCCACTTGTTTGCCCACTTGCGCCCACTTGTTTGCCCACTTACTCACACCAAATCATTGCTGGTTCACCATGGTTCATTGCACCAAAAATACTTGTGTTCACACTTATAAAATCATGTTGGACCAAAGTTGAATAAAAAGTTGTGCACACTTACATTGTTGCAAAATCTTCATGAATACTGATCGGTTTTCCATTCTGGTTGCAATGTTGGCTTACAAATGTCATATCCGTGTAATTTGAGTGTGTTTCTAGTGTTTCGTCATGAATACTTGTATCATGTACTTATTAAGTAGACAAGGGTTAATAGTACTAATATATCATAAAAATGATAACAAATGAGAGACATTGAAGTGCAGTTTTACGTGATGAACACCCACCCCCGAGGCCACCACGAGGTGGCCAGAAGGGAAGGGCAGACCCGAGCCTACCCTTTTGGGGTAGGTCTTGGGCCCCGACCTTCATCCCCTCGGGGCGACCCCCGATACCCCACAACACCCCGCGGCTTCTCTGTCCAAACCGTGAGCCCGCGGAGAATGCAGACATACTAAAACTTGGATTTTCGGGATTGTTTTTATCGGCAGTTTTTACGCAACGAAAATGATGGAATTCGAACATCGTAACTAACTAGTTTATGTGTTTAGGTGGCTCAGATACCATGTTACAGTTCCTAGCGCCCTTGCCGCTATAACCACGGCCTTTGCGGAACGAAAAACAAAAATCTAAAGGCGCTAGAAACTACAAACACTAGAATCTTAACTAAACACTTAAACTAAACATCTACAAAGAGTTTATCTACTATGGAAAAAAGGGTTAGACCAAATGATCTGTCCCCTTCAGTCTTCTACCCCCTTCCTTAGCTCTTCAGAGTCTCCATGATTGAGATTGACTGTCGTTCTTCCCTTTTCTGAAGATGATCCATCCGAAAGATTTGGTTTAAGGCTCCAGCTCCATACTAACAATTAAGTAGAGCAACTAAATATCCTAGCTTGCTACACTAGGATGTTTAGAGATGTAGTGAGTTGTTCTAGTATTTTTCTATCTCTTCCACCCTTGATTCTCAACACATGAGAGTGTAGAGAGGAAGAAGAAGGAGGAGCTCAAGAAAGGGAGAGAGAAAGAGAATTGTGAAATGAATCATCTCCACTCAAATGAAAAATGGCTAGCATAGTTTTGTTCAAAGCAATTTTTAAATAAAAAATTACAACCATGCTTGGATAGTGCATACAAATGCAATAAACAAATACAAAACGATTTCCATCACTATTCTTTCTCCATGCCTCACCTTTACACCTCATTTATATTTTTAACAAAAATTGAAAATCCATGATGAGGTGTCCACCTTCTAGAATGTTTTCCATATAAATACGGAATACACTCTACCATATATACATACCCGTATTCGTATCAAAATACGAATACCCAAAGAGATAGAATAATGCAATGAACATAATACTTGAATATACATATCGAAATATATATATATGTAAATTATTAAATCAATACCTGATTTAATAATCCGGCTTAATCCTAAGTCGGCTAGTATTATCAACCGTCCGATCAAAAGTCCAGATAGCTAGTACACTCATTTGATCAGAATTCTGCACGTATCAAAATACGGCCACTATATCATTTCGCCTGAACCAAGAAAACCCTCTGTGTGGGACTCTAAAAACTCGACGATACATTGGCAGTGGATTTAACCACAAGCACGTCAGCGGCACTAGCTGTACGTAACGGCTACCCAGATACCTGTCGAAAAGGAAGGCCGACGAGCAAACTCATTTGAATCCCTACTAAGCCTATCCGTGACAATCTCCGTACAGTCCGGTCTCTTCGTCTAAGAGTATCGTATACCGGGTCTAGGGGTGGTAAACGTCAGAACCTAATAACCCGATAATTCGTGCTGGAATGGCTCAGGACCAATCCGAGAAACTACTGATCTAAATATCAGTAAATCTCAACTGTCTTGGCCAAGGTCTTATGGTGTTGGCCAACCGAATACAGTGCAATATCGACTCCTTATACCGGGAGAGACGAATCCCCAACAATCGCTCACTGCCTCCATGTGGTTCGGGAATGTACCCAACTAAAATCTGTTTGCACGACTCAGTAGAACCATGGTAGGATAGTAATCTAAGTACAGTAAGAACTCACATGAGACAAATGACGATTTCAGGTCTAAAGACTAACATGTACTCATGTCACTTGAGAACTCCTACGATAGGTATAGTACCATCTAAAAGTTCTCGACGAGTCCGTCCAGTGTACTCACCCCCGGTAAGCACCTGTATATGATCTTAGATGCCAAAGACCAATGGCTATGGGACCAACCATTGCACCTCGTCGAGGTCTAAAAACGTATACACCAGTCTACTCTGGAATATCGATACCCAGTCTTGATACTCCCATGACTAAGGACATTTAAGGATGTGCTTATGGACTACCTAGCCCCCACATGTATGATCGCCATCATATCACCGGTAGTCAAGTAATAATCCTACGGGCTTTATCAACATGTATTAACGATATGTAATAACAAATAAAACATATACACATGTTAAAATAAAATCAAAGCAAATAGCATATTATCATATCGAACAAGATTGTCCTGTACATATATATATATCCAAGCATCCACTACACACACACACACACATACAATAATGGGCTCTAGGGCATACATATCCAACATTTTCTCAGTCAGTTTATGAGTACACCTACATCTATTCATTATGCATCTCTCATACGGGTTTTTCAATACCTTTCTTGCACTCATACTCGGTTGATGTTGTTTCCTTCCGATTCTGACCATGCTTTACGAGCATACTCTGATGCTAGATGGGCTGACGACCCTGATAATCGTCGATGTAACACTGTGTTCTGTGTCTTATTCGATACATATTTGATTTGCTGGCGCAGCAAGCCCCAAAATACTGTTTCTCACTCCAGCACTGAAGCCTAGTACCGTGCAATGGTTGATATTGCTGCAGAGCTTAAATGGTTTCGTAGTTTACTTGCTGATATGGGTGTTATCATTCCTTCTCACGTTCAACTTTATCGTTACAACAAGAGTGTTGTTCGTATTACTAAAAATCAATTTTTTCATGAACTTACTAAGCCTATTGAGGTGGATTGTCACATAGTTCGCCAAAAGTATGACGGAGGTCAAATTTTACTTCCTTACATCCATTCTAATAATCAAGTAGCCGATCTCTTTACGAAGCCTCAAACACGTACTCAACTTTCGCATTTCCTATCCAAACTCTCGGTTTACTATCCACCGTGAGTTTAAGGGGGCTGTTAAGATATGCATATATCTTTTATCATATTTTTTATATTATTTTGTATTTATCTTTATGTATTGGGATTTATGTGTATTATATGTATATTACGTATTAGGGTTTCATTGTTTCCCCCAATCAGAGTAAAGCTCTGTTCAAATTTTGAAATTTGAAATA
The DNA here is from genome assembly GCA_030015575.1 of Agapanthus africanus. NCBI lineage: Eukaryota > Viridiplantae > Streptophyta > Magnoliopsida > Asparagales > Amaryllidaceae > Agapanthus > Agapanthus africanus. The sequence goes on along the minus strand of CM057342.1, from coordinate 668,660,217 downwards.
AAGAAACGCTTCATAAAAGTGCTCGCGCCAAAAGCGCCAGCACTAAGAGTCAAAGACTCTGAGGCATCGCTCACGTGCAAAGCATGAGAGCGCCCGCGCCAAGAGCGCCAGCGCTAAGAGTCAAAGACTCTGAGGCAGCGCTCATGTGCAAAGCACGAGAGCACCAACGCTAGAACTAAACGTTCTCCACCCTTAGATCAAATATCCAACTAAGATGAATAAATCATCATATCGTAGAATTTAATTCTGTTGAGAAAATACTCCTCAAATCTTTCCAAACAAAAAATATTGTGCTCTATAAATCAGAGCGCCATTGGATCAAAATCCAATGGTGATTTAAAAATCACCGAGATACAGAACAAGTTCTGTATGGGAAAATATTTTCCTAATCTTGTTATTAACAAGAAAACTATTTTCTGTAAAACAGAAGCCCTTGGATCAACGATCCAACGGTGGATAAATTCCATAAATCAATTAAACGAGAGGTTTCCTTAACTGATTCAACAAATCAGCTTCCCCTATATAAAGGACCCAAGACTTCAAGTCTTAGGGAGAAGAACCGCCTCCCCCATAAGTTTCGAGTTTTCAGAAAAGAAAAGGAGAAGAGCAAGCTCTAAGAAGAAGAACCTTCTTCAAGATAAATAAAAAGAAGAGAGATCATAGCATCTCTTGATAAAAAATAAGAACTTAGTTCTTTTTCTAGATCACAGATCTATAAGACAAAGTTTTTCACAAAAACAGAAGAGATCATAGCATCTCTTCATAAAAAGAAGAACTTAGTTCTTAGATCTATGAGACAAAATCTCTTATAAACGAGAATTTAATTCTCAGAGCACAGAACTAACCAGAATTGCAAAAGAAGCGTCTCAGCACCACGTGCTCCTCACTTGTGCGCTATTTCAAAAGAAGTGCTTCAGCGCTCTAAGTCTGGCGCTCAACGCCAAGCGCACCACGTGCTCCTCACTTGTGCGCTATTTCAAAAGAAGTGCTTCAGCGCTCTAAGTCTGGCGTTCAGCGCCAAGCGCACCACGTGCTCCTCACGTGTACGCTATTTCACAAGAAGCGCCTTAGCGTTTCAGGTCTGGCGCTCAGCGCCAAGTGCACCATGTGCACCTCACGTGTGCGCTGAGGGAACACTAAGTGTTCTTTAAATAAAGCCCAGCGCCATAAAAAGTGTTCGACACTCAGTAAAAGACAAAAGAAAAAGGCGTGTCAGAACCCAAATTAATGCTCAGCATTATTGAACCAAAAGGGACTGAGCCCAAACTAGTGTTCAACATTTTATTCAAATCTGAGTGGACTGAGCCCAAGTTGGCCATAAGTCCTTAATTCAGATACTGAGCCCATGTGCTCATAATCTTTTTAATTGGTCCTGGTCCCAAACCTGACTATAGATCTCTCAAACAATATTGGTTCAAGGGTACATCTCTTCATACCTCTGATACATGTCGTCATAATTCTTCAATGTCTTCAAAGAGATGGAGGGTCCCAATAACCAAAAAACTTTTGGTGCATCCTTAAATTGTGAAACCAAAATACCAGACTATGATGTCTTTAAACCGGACTATGAGGTCCTTAAACTTTATGGACTATGAGGTCCTTAAACTCACGGACTATGAGGTCCTTAAACTTTATGGACTGTGAGGTCCTTAAACTCATGGACTATGATGTCCATAAACTTTATGGACTGTGAGGTCCTTAAACTCATGGACTGTGAGGTCCTTAAACTTTATGGACCGTGAGGTCCTTAAACTCATGGACTATGATGTCCTTAAACTTTATGGACTGTGAGCTCTTTAAACTCATAGACTATGATGTCTTTAAACTTTATAGACTATGATGTCTTTAAACTCCATGGACTATAATTTCCTTAAACCCAATGGACTGCAATATCCCTAAACTAAAACGATAGAGTCCAAATACTCTTTCGTTGGATTTAAATGATCCCAAAATCTTGTTGAGTAGATCTTAGTCTAAAATTAGATTAACGTATCCTCAACAAACGTTTAAGTTGATCTTAATCTCAATGAGAACAGCGATCCTTAAACCCAAATCAAACCCAAATCTAAGAAAATACGGATTTGGACTAATCCACGCCCTAGGGCGACAACATACATTAGTCTCCGTATACAATCCACGGGCAACAAAAAATAAAACACACACACACGACACGAAGTGACCATCTGGAGATGGAGAAAGTGGTTACCACTATGCGGTAGTGTAATTAACTGCAGGGGCATGCGTCTGCAGGAAAGAGCGTCCCCACAATCAAAAACCCCTCATACACGAGGAGGAATCTGACGAAGTCTGCTACAACGGCTGCATCCGTCTAAACCTCTAATACACGGTGCCATAAATCAATTTGGCATCTTTGGAGAGGTGGACAGATAAAACCAAATAGCATCTGTCCCCAAATTCAGGCAAGACGTTTGTCTTCCCGTCTTTCGGTGGAGAACAAATTCTGGCACACCCGGTGGGACCTTTTCCTCTTTCCAATACACACTTCGTGCGTCGTGTTCGCGAACGAATCACTGTTTAATGTGGTTACCCTTGGATTCGAGGTACTAAGATTTGGTGTCTTTCTCCCGTGCAGAGAAAATGTCTTCCAACTGCACTAGCTGCAACAACAACTCCCACTCCGTCCTCGCTGGAGAAGTGACCTACGGACCTTAAGCGGCCTCCATTTTCGCGATACCAGTAGAACAGGTGACGTAGGCCACCACTGGGTTGTTCTTCGGGACTATGCTCTCACCAATGAGCTTCAATGCCCCAGTGCCATCGCAAGAAGCTCAGAAGAAGTCAGCCTGTGATCATCTTGCAACTACCGTGACCCCTCTCAACGGGTCGTCCAAATCCAACGCCTCGGTCTTTAACAGACTGGGCCAAAGCTCCAATGGGCCCTTGAGGAAGTCCGCAATAACTGAAGGGGTTATACCGAAATGGATAACCATCCCTGCTCCAGTAAACAAAGTCATCAGAGGGGCTTCTCCGGCTAAAGGGTCGGTCTTTGCAAGTGTGGACATCTCAATTCCTGCTTCCGGTGAGGTCGTTACGAATGCTTCCCCTGCCAAAGAGTCGGTCTTTGCAAGATTGATCGTTCCCTCTCAGCGGACATCAGTCTTCGATAGGTTGGCATCAACAGCAACCCTTCACCAGAATAAATGGCATGATGAAGCCACCCTCGTAACTGAGCCAGTCCCATCTACAAGATATGCTCGACATCATCACTGGCGTCGAGTGAGGAAAGCTGGGGGCAATTCCCCTTCCGGACATACCCCACCAGCTCCAACGGTGAAATTTGATGCTGCTGTTCCAACTGGGAACAGTTTTGAACCACTTAGGAGGGTGCGAAAAAACTCTCCAACTGCAATGTTGAAAAGAACTCCTCCACCTGTGGAGAACGCTACAAAGGGAAAGCTGGAGAAGCCCCCTCAGCGGCTGTCCTCTAAAATCCACAGGGACTTGCGAAGAGTCCAGGAATCTGTGATAGACAAAAACTACTCTCGCCGATCGAAGAAAATGAAGGTTCGGCAAGAGAAGGACCATCCTACCGTACCACAGAAGGTATCGTCTATATGGGTTCCTGCTGCAACAGCCCCCTCAACTTCGACCGCCCACAAAAAGAGAAGGCCGGAGAAAATCCCTGTGTCTGTGACCAATCTCAAGGGCACTGAATCCAAACGCCCCAAGTCTGGGGGCATGGTGGTGCACACCATTTACATGGCTTTCGGAAAAGAGGATAGCCGTATCTCCATGGGTCATCGACCACTCGCCCGATCTGTGACAAAAGCCTAGGAGCAACAGCAAAAGCTCCAGGAAATGCTAGCGAAGATGGCCACGCTCACTGGGCCGAAAGAAAGCCCGGAGACATCGTCGGAGCAGCGCCAGGAACAAGAAACCGACGCCGAGTTCCTCCGAAGAATGCTCGAGAAGAAAGACAAAGAGTCCGCGGAACAAGCGGCCAACATAAAACAAATTGCGCTATTGTTCCAAGATATGGTGGGCATAATGATGCATCCAGACTACCCAGCCGAAGATCCTCCGGTAATAATTGAAGACGATAGAGGGGAGACATCAAACCCTCTTCCTGCGCTATTAGCAGCCAAGGAAGAGACCATCTCCAAAACCGCCCTTGACGACTATATAGCTCAACAGATACGAGCTCATCAGGCGAATGAAGCCGCTGGCCAAGTCATCAGAACTGGGCGACCATACCCAAGCTGGTACGATCAGATTAAGTACCCGCCAGGATACACGATTCCTAAGTTCCATGTATACAAGGGGACAGGCAATCCCCATCAACATGTCGCTCAGTTCAGGGCTCTGTGCGGTAATACAGGGGGTGACAAAAAACTGCTGCTTCGCCAGTTTGTTGGCAGCTTGTCGGAGACAGCATTCGAATGGTACTCTGAGCTCCCGAATGACTCCGTTAAGACTTTTGTAGAAATGGAGCTACTGTTTACACAAAGGTTCGCAAGTGCCAGCGAACGCACCCCAATCACGGCGTTGATCAATGCCAAGGTGAAGCCGAAAGAAACATGGGTTCAGTATGCAATTCGGTGGCGGAACCTATGGTCAAAGTGCGAACAGCGCATAGAGGAAGCTCCTGCTCTGGGCATGTTCATAGGAACCCTCGATACTTAGGCGACCATATCCCAGTTCATGATATTTTTCAAGCCGACTACCTTCTAGGCCTTGATTGACAAGCTGGCCCAAATGGACCAGACGGGCCATAAACCGTCTTCCTCGAAAATGGAGCCTCGAAACGAAAAGAGGAAAAGGAAAGCGACCTTCGTCGCCAACGCTCAGCAGCAGCCCAGTGGTCCAAAACCAGCTGATCGCCAAAATGATAAACAACGATTCTTCAACGAGAAGCTAAAACGCCCTTATTCGTTTCCCCGGGATAAAATGAGAAGACTGTTCGAGCTGGCGATACACAACAGGCTCATCACCCTGCCGGATCCAAAACGCCCACTGTAGTCTGGTGACGTCAACAGTCCCAACTATTGCCCCTACCATCGAATAATGGGCCATCCAATCGAAGATTGATTTGTCTTCAAAAACTGGATTGAGGACCAGTACCAGCAAGGCAAATTCGCACTGTCTGAAAACTGGAGGGTAAACCCGCCACAACTACACGCTCCGAAAAAGATGGACACGCCGGGGGCATCATGCTCATTTATAGAGGAAGCTCCATGGGAAGTTGTACTTTCGACAAAAACTAAAAGAATGTTGAAAGATCTCCAAGCATGTCTGGCGATTAGGTGGAAGAGCCCGCTGGAACCCGAGATTATTGAGGGGATGCTGAAGCCGCGCCCAACGATGAAAGTTGGTGAAGGTGGACAAAACATTCAGGCCAAGCCTCCAAAGTCTTTAAAGATAAAGAAGAAGGCCAAGAAGCCCGTCCAACCCGACGATAGCCGTACAGGTCTACAGAAATACATCGATGCACTGGAAGAATATAACCAGAGGGCACGGACCCCAATCACATTGGACGAATTCTTTAAGCATGTTCTTGAAAATGAAGACGATGACGCTGATGAAGGAGATAATTCTTCAGAAGAGCTCGAGGATTATGTGGAAAGCTGCCACGTGATCTCTCACTCGTCAATAAACGGTAAAGAGGATCCTGATATAGAGAAAATGGGGGCAGGTCCATAACCGGAACCAAAATCCCTGGAGCCATCAGACGAATTGATTGACAGGCTGCTGAGCGAAGCACTTTAGAAAAGAAAAGCTGATAGAGAGGGGGAAACGGCCATATACGAGAGGACCAAGCATCGGTGTCAATTTGAAGAAGCTCCGGTATTGAGAAACCCTAGAGTATTCCAACCAGATCGAAGCACGCCTACAGCAGACAAAAGCAGGCTTAAGACAAGGAAGCAATTTGCCAAAGCCCTGTCAATGGGAATGAAGCTGCCGCCTTTTAAAGAAAATACTCCTGGCAGCATACACCTTGACGAAGCGGATGCACATCTAAATTACTGCTTATACCATCGGAGGATCACGCACCCTACTGAAGAGTGCAACGCCTTTAAAAACTGGTGGCAGGGATATGTTACCCACCGACAATACGTCAGGAGATTGAAGCGCAAAGATCGTCGGGAACAGAGAAGCACGACAAATGAGCATAAAGGAACTGCCGGCAACTGTCACATGGTTGATTCTGGGGGAACGCAAGTTCTCACCTTCGGAAGAGATTCTGATGAAGAAATAGCCCTCGGCCCTCTCTTCAAAGAATCCACCTCAGGAAAAGAGGAAGAGGTGAAGAACTGTGAGAATATTCAGTTGCACAACTGTATGTTGCCCGAAAAGAATCTCGGACCTGCAAACAGGGATCGATAGAAAAGATAAGGGGAAGGAAAAAGTGCCTGAGAATATCGCCCTCGATGACAGGGTCGTCAAAGAGCTGGCAGCCAAGAACCCGCCCAAGAAAAGCAAAGTGGATTACAACGTCCTAGCTTACTTGAGGAAAATACCCTCATAGCTAAGCGTCTTGGATGCCCTTCTATTGTCTAAAGAGGCACGAGATTCCCTGATCAAGGCACTACAAGAGCCCGAATAGTTTCAAGCGTTCCTCGCCGAAGAAAAGATGAAGGACGAGCTCGAAGAAGTTCACACGGCTGACGTCACTTTCGGCGATGAAGATCTCCTCCTCGGAACATGCGAGCACAACCGTCCCTTGTATGTCACCGGATACTGCCATGACATCAAAATAGGAAAATCCTAGTTGACAACGGGTCCTCTGTCAATCTCCTAAATGTGAGGATGCTAAAAGAAATCTGCATGAGCGTCCAGCACCTCGCTCGGGATAAAATCATTATCTCCGGATTCGACTCCCAGCCATCACGGGCGCTCGGGTCTGTGATATTGACGCTACGTTTTGGGCTGCTCATCACTGAAATCAAATTTCATGTCATTGACGCTAAGACCTGCTACAACGCTTTGCTCGGCAGGCCTTGGTTACACGAGTACAACATCATCCCTTCTACACAACATCAGTGTATGAAGTACTTCAAAGATGGTCTCGAGTATACCGTGACAGGAGAGCTGAACCCATTTTCCATGAATGAAGTCCGAAAGTACGAAGATGCAAAATATTTCCTACCAGACTTTGAAGACACGGAAAGATGCGATAAACCAGAGAATAAGCAGAAAGCTATCACCACTATTCCAGTCTTTGGGAGCGATACCGAGGAGGAGGAAGAGATAGTCTATTCAGGACCGCCCTAATGCAACAAACCGGGACCGTCTACCCCTATTCTGGTCTTTGGCAATGACTCTGATGAATCAACACGGTATTCTCGGTCCGTCCATCAGCACAGGCCTTCGCTGGAGATGATCAAAATTTGCAAATCGCTATGGTTCCACGACAGCACTATAAAGATCTCGACGCACTTGATACCTATAGTGTGCAAGAACTGCAGACGTTCTACATCCCTCCCAGGCGGAAAGATGAAAAGGCAATCCTCTTTTATCGATCCACGAAAACCAAAGTGGAGAAAGAAATCTGGCATGGTGCCGATTCTATGCTTGACAGGCTCCAGCCCATCCGTCTACCCAGATATTACACAGAAGGATTAAAAAGGCTGTTGAGGCGCTAAGGCGTACCCTTCAAACAGACTGCTCGACAAGCTCAGATCTACAACAGGATCTGGAACGTCCCCGGAATACAGCGAAAATTGCCTAACGGGAGAATGGAAACGATCGGGCTTGGATATGTTCGATCCAAGAAACAGGAGAGATTCCATGGCTGCTGCGTTATACGTGACTTCGATGAAGAAGGAGATACTCTGTTAGAAGACACTGCGATTGAACCAAAACGAGATCCTGCCGTAAAAGTGCCAAGTCCATCGTTTGAAGAACAGATGGACAAGCTAATAAGGGAAGCGGGTCAAAAGGCCCGGGATGACCACAACCGTGAAATGGCCATTTACGAGAAAGTCAGGACGCAACGCCTCCTTCAGCAGGCTACGGAGAATGACGATGCCCTTCGTCGCCAGCCCGTCATATAGAAGACCCGACGCGGAGGCAAAAACAAACTAAAGAACGGAAAAAACTTTCGACAGTGGAAAAGCGGGTCCAAGAAGCCACGTGATCGAGAATTGAGTAGCTAGGATTCGTCTCTTATAAAGAAGATGGGTCGAGCATATTCTTTTCCCCAAGACAAGACAAGGAAGATATTCGATCTTGTCATGAAACATCAAATGATTACGGTCCCGGAGTCTAAACACCCCCAAACAAGCAGACGAGGTCTCTCATCCGGATTATTGCTCCTATCACCGAGCGATAGGACATCCTCTTGAAGACTGCTTCACATTCAAAAACCGGATAGAAGACCAGTATCAGTAAGGCAGGTTCGCTCTATCCAGCAGTTGGAGGGTAACCCCACCACAAAAGCATGTTCCAAAAGCAACGTACATAACGAGAGTAGAACCAGATCAACATCGGTCTTAGAAACGATCTCGTACCTGTCACGCGATAACGCTGTCAGAAGAAGGAGTACGCAAGGATATGGATGAGCTCTCCTGGTGCTTCGAAAATGAGGATGAAGATGAGTTGATCTCAGAACTTCCACCAGCGCCAAAAGAGCTGGAAGATGGAATATATACTACTGCAGACAACCTAAGGAAAATCGACTTGGGGATGGCAAACGACCCGAGGCCTACGTTCGTCAGTGAGCTGCTGTCCAAAGAACAGGTAGCTACGCTAAGAGACGTGCTCATGCAGTATAAAGACTGCTTCGCATAGAACTATCCCAAGATGCCGGGGCTAGATCCAGAGATAGCGGTGAATAAATTGGCGATATCTCTATATGTCAAGCCAGTCAAACAAGCACCAAGAAGGATGCGGCTCGATCTTGAAATGAGCATCAACACCAAAGTCAAGAAGCTAATCGACTCCTGCTTTATCCAAGAAGTTCAGTATCCTGACTGGATCGCCAACATTGTCCCGGTGATGAAGAAAAATAGGACGGTGCGCATCTGCATAGACTTTCGGGACCTCAACAAAGCTTGCCCGAAGGATAATTTTCCCGTACCGGTTACCGAGATGATGATAGACAACACGTCCACTCACGAAGTCTTCTCCTTCATGGACGGATCATCAGGGTACAATCAAATAAAGATGCACCCCAAAGACTAGAAGCATACCGCTTTCCGGACTATCCTGGGAATATTCTGCTACAAAGTGATACCTTTCGGCTTGAAGAATGCCGGCGCTACCTATCAGAGGGCCATGACAAATATTTTCGATGACCTCATACATGAAATTGTCGAAAGCTATATCGATGACCTCATGGTGAAAAGCAAGTCATATGAGGAGCATTGGGAGCATCTGAAGATCGTGTTTCTGCGCCTTCGGAAATACAACCTGAAAATGAACCCTCTAAAATGCGCGTTCGGTGTTTCCTCGGGCAAATTCCTAGGATTCATCGTACGACACCGGGGCATCAAGATAGACCCGTCGAAGATCAAGGCGATTATGGAAATGCCTCCGCCAAGAACTCTCAAGCAACTGCGGTCTCTCCAAGTAAAACTCGCATATATCCGACGATTCATAGCCAATCTCTCCGGCAAGTCCCACCCCTACAGTCACTTGATGAAGAAGGGAACCCCATTCGTCTGGGATCGCAAATGTCAAAGCGCACTGGACGAAATCAAGCAATACCTGCAGAATCCGCCGGTACTGACCGCTCCAGTCAAAGGAAAGCCCCTCATCCTGTACACAACAGCCCTTGAAGGTTCTTTAGGTGCGTTATGGGCACAGGAGAACGACCAAGGGAAAGAGAGAGCCCTCTACTATTTGAGTCGAGTTCTACTAGGGGCAGAAAACAACTACTCCCCTATCGAAAAACACTGCTTGGCGTTAATCTTCACGATAACGAAGCTTCGGCACTATGCTTTGGCGCATGAGGTCCATCTCATATCAAAAGTGGATCCTCTCAAGTATTTGATGTAAAGAGCCATACTAACGGGACGACTCGCTAAATGGTCCCTCCTCTTGATGGAGTTTTCGATAATCTATCGACCCCTCAAGGCAGTGAAGGCCAATCCATCGCCGACTTCCTCGCCAAGCATCCAATACCTGCCGACTCACCCTTAAATTGTGAACTGTCGGACGAGCACACGTTTGACACGATTGACAGGGAGACAGGAGGGAGTGATACCCGATGGGAACTCTACTTTGATGGGGAATCTTCCATGAACAAGCGAAAGCATAACAACCCTATAATCAAATCGGGGGTAAGCCTCATCTTCGAGACTTTGCAAGGAGGGATAATGCGCTTTGCCTTTTCCTTGACAGAGCCGAGGACAAACAATGAAGCAGAATATGAAGCTTTGATAGCAGGTCTTGAGATCGCCGTTGACATGGGAATCGAAAACCTCCTCATATACGGAGACTCCCAGCTGGTCGTTAGTCAAGTGAATAGCGATTATCAAACATGCAAACCAGAGTTGGTGAAATATGGCGAGAGAGTGCAACAACTGCTGGCTCAAATCCCTTCCTACGTCCTAGAAAGCATACCGCGAGCGGAGAATAGCAAGACGGATGCATTAGCCAAACTCGTTAAAGAACTGGCTGACGAAAACTTCGATGATGTAAGAATTGTTGTACAAAGTCGTCGGGTTCTTGCACCAGCAGAAATATCTCCGGAGTCGTCTGAAGAAAAGGGAGCAACCAAGCAAACGGACCTACAAATAAAAGACCAGGAAAAGGCTAAGGATTGGAGAGAAGTCTTTATAGACTACTTCAAATCCCGTCAAACACCTGAAGATGCGTCCTCAAGACATCAGCTCATGAAACGAGCTCTGTCTTTCGCCTTCGTCAGTGACACACTGTATAAGAGATCGTTTGACTCTCTATGGCTGAGATGTCTGGGACCGGAAGAAGCAAAGAAAGTTGTCCAAGAAACTCACGACGGACTCTGCGGTTCTCATCAAGACGGGCCAAAGATGAAGCTGAAGATCAAAAGGATGGGCTACTATTGGCCCACGATGATTCAGGACTGCCTCGAATACGCGAAGCAGTGCCACTCGTGCAAGATTCACGGGGACTTCATCCACCAGCATCCAAACCCGCTACACCCAACGGTGGCTAGCTGGCCGTTCGAAATGTGGGGAACCGACATAATTGGGCCCATTGAACCAGCGTCATCCAGAGGACATCGGTTTATATTGGCAACAACTGATTGCTTCTCCAAGTGGGCAGAAGCAGTACCGCTAAGAAAAGTGAAGACGGAGAATATTCTCCATTTCTTCAAGACACGCGTCATCTATCGGTTCGGCACTCCGCGACGGATTTTCTCTGATAACGGGCCAGCTTACAGAAGTCACAAAATCAGCCGCTTCGCACAGCAGCATAATATAGACTGGAGATACTCTTCGGTCTACAATCCCAGAGCTAACGGTCTGGCTGATACTTTCAACAAGACCTTGACGAAGATCATAAAGAAGACGGTGTCCAAAAATAAAAAGGACTGGCACGAGAGACTGCATGAAGCTCTCTGGGCTTATCGGACTACGTTCAAGAACCCCACGAACACAACGCCATTCGCGTTGGTATTCGGCACTGAAGCAGTACTCCCCCTGGAGATAGAGCTACCATCTCTACGAGTGGCAGTTCATTACAAGCTAAGAGACGAAGAGAATGCTCATCTTCGGCTTGAAAAGCTCGACGCCCTCGATGAAACTCGGCTCATGGCTCAACAAAACTTGGACGCTTACAAAGCGAAGATGACACGCTCATACGAGAGATTGATTAAGCCAAGAACATTTCGCCAAGGCGAACTCGTGCTAGTGGTCAAGAGACCTATGGTCCTCAATCGTGCCAAACGTGGGATGTTCGAACCGAATTATGAGGGCCCATACATCATAGACAAAGTCTACCAAGGTGGGGCTTACTTGCTTATAAATATGCATGGCGAAAGACCTTTCAGGCCAATAAATGGTCGGTTCTTGAAAAAATACTACGCCTGACCGAAACGTCTTTAAACTACTACAAACCCCCGGCACCCTTAAGCTGACGTGGTATAAAAAACGGTACGTCCACAAGCAAAATGGGCACGGATGAAAACCCGAAAGGGCTCCGTGAGTAAAAATAGCAAGGCTACCGGCGATGTTTGTGAAAACCCGAAGAGACGCAGAATCGTAAAAAAAAAAGGTACGTCTACAAGCAAAATAGGCACGGATGAAAACCTGAAAGGGCTCCGTGAGTAAAAACAGCAGGGCTACCGGCGAGTTTGTGAAAACCCGAAAGGGCGCAATCTCGTTAAAAGAAACTTGCAAGGTTCTCTCGACCTTGTAAGGAGAAAACTGCCTGCGTGAGATCCTTATAACTCACAAAGGAGCAACACACTTAGGGATCCCCACGATTCCTAAGGAGAAATTACACTTACGAAATCCTCACGACTCGCAAGGAGAACCCTCTTATGAGACCTTCACGGCTCATAAGATTCAAAAGCCTTAAGCTACAGGGATCTGAACCTGTTCTTAAGCCATCACCTTTCCCATTTTGCCCTACAAGCGGTTCAATACCGACCCTTGTATATAATTCACGGGCACAAATAATCATTTCCTTGCCAAGTCCCACCAGCGACGAGGAATGCCCTCATTTGATGAACAAACACTTGTAGGTCCTCTCGATTTACAAGGAGAAAACACTCTTATAAGATCCTTACGACTTACAAGAGAATATACACTTGGGAATTCTCACGATTTCTAAGGAGGAAAGACACCTACGAGATCCTCACGACTCGTAGGGAGAAACACCTTTATGAGACCCTTACGGCTCATAAAGTCAAAAGCCTTAGTCGACAGGATCTTAACCATGTTTGCTAAGCCACCTTTGTTCGAACCCACAAAGGCAGATGATGATTCGCTCCTGGCAATATCCTAGTTGTAGCGATGCTGAGGCCTAAATCGGTATCAAATTCCAAGTCCTTTCATGGCAAATGACGATTCGCTCCTGGCAACATTCCAGTCGCAGCAATACTGATGCAAGATTGGTATCAGACCTTGAGTTCCATACTCGAAAAAAATGCATATGAAATAGCCGAAATGTTTGGGCAACGAGTAAAATATATGCATACAAAAATAGCCGAAATGTTTGGGAAACGAGTAAAATATATGCATACAAAAATAGCCGAAATGATTGGGCAACTCGCAATAAAAAGCAGTGAGTAAAAAGGAAAAAATAGTTGAAATGATTGGGCCGAAATGATTGGGCAATCGCGACTTTCGCGATACAAAAACCTGAAATGATAGAGTATCGCGGAAAGAAAAAAAAATACAGATAAAAATGAAACTTTTGCCCTGCAGGTAAGTCCATACTGACCACTGTATACAATCCATGGGTATAAACGAAAAGGGAACCACATGTCCCAACAAACTCTATCAAAGGGAAAGTCTGATCTCAGCGGCAGTATCTGCATCCCTGAAGACCAGCAACGGCGCTCCTCCTCATGCCAGTAAGACACGGACGCGACACTACCAATCGGAGCCACGACAAAGTCCATAGTTCCAAGACTCTGCGGTTCATAGACAACCTAAAGTCAACCCTGACACCGTAGAAAATGGAGAAAGTCGATCCCGACACCATAGAAAACGGAGAAAGTCGACCCCAACACCGTAGAAAACGGAGAAAGTCGACCCCGACACCGCAGAAAACGGAGAAAGTCAATCCCGACACCCTAGAAAACGAAGAAAGTCGATCCCGACACCGTAGAAAACGGAGAAAGTCGACCCCGACACCGTAGAAAACGGAGAAAGTCGACCCCGACACCGTAGAAAACGGAGAAAGTCGACCATGACACCGTAGAAAACGGAGAAAGTCAACCCAACACCGTAGAAAACGGAGAAAGTCGAAACCCTGACACCGTAGAAAACGGAGAAACTCAACCCTGACACCGTAGAAAATGGAGAAAGTCGACCCCGACACCATAGAAAACGGAGGAAGTCGACCCCGACACCGTAGAAAACGGAGAAAGTCGATCCGACACCGCAGAAAACGGAGAAAGTGGATCCCGACACCGTAGAAAACGGAGAAAGTCGATCCCGACACCGTAGAAAACGGAGAAAGTCGACCTCGACACCGTAGAAAACGGAGAAAGTCGACCCCGACACCGTAGAAAATGGAGAAAGTCGATCCCGACACGACACCGTAGAAAACGGAGAAAGTCGATCCCGACACCGTAGAAAACGGAGAAAGTCAACCCTCGACCTCCCCGTCGAAGCAACGCTTTGACTCGGGAACAATTCAACTCATCAACCACTTACGAGTCCTCTCGACTTGTAAGGGAGAAAATTCTCTTGCGAGATCCTTATGACTCTCAAGAGAAAGCACACTTAGGAATCCTCACGATTCCTAAGGAGAAAATATACCTACGAGATCCTCTCGACTCGTAGGGAGAAAAGTCTTTATGAGACCCTCGCGGCTCATAAAATTGGAAAGTCTTAGGTGGACTCTGTCTTCTAAGCCAACGCTACCCTATAAAGAGTTCAAGACGAACTGTTACTTATTATCTACAAGCCACACTTGCCAAAATTACATGCCCTCGAAATCGAGGTGCTACTCAAGAGTACGTAAACTGCTTTGCGCCAAGTCAAAACAAAAAGGCATAACCAACGGACGTCAATCACATATTATGCAAGGCAATAAGGAGAACATTTGATTTACATCCAATTGAGCATCCGAAGCATACCCACTCATGTATGTACGAAAAAGATAAATAAACGAATGGAAAGGAAAAATTTATTATTCATACCTCAGAAAGTTCTTACATTGATAAAAACAGTAAACAAAAGCATCATTAAAATGTTTACAATGGAAAAACATTGAATCCAGGACATGGATTAAGAAATTCGAAAGTGAGGCCGTCTAAAATGTTTCTGGCCTCTCTGACCATTCTTATGTGCATCCTCTCATGATCGCAAGCGTCAGGATCTTCGCTGATGTCCTCCACCCTCTGATAAGCAGCGATTATCGTCGTCTGTTGGAAAGTTTGATGCAAAATATCAATGAGATTATCTCGCCGCTTCTTCGAGATCAGGCCCGTCAGATACACTGAGTACACCTTATCTTCAGCATTATCCAATGCATTAAGCGGCATGGCTTCATAAAATCCAGGAAGTGCTCCCCAAATTGCTCTCAATATAATCTTCAAGAGAGCGGAGCGACGAGGAAGTAGTCGACCATTGTGTGCATTGAAATGATTCATAATTTCAGCGCATTGGGCGTTTGTAAACTCCTGGTTTTGACAACGGCCTTGTGCACGAATGTCCTCATAAGAAATGATTTCGTTAAGATGGTACAGATAAGCGGCCATAGCGCCTGAAAATGGAAATCGGTGAGAGTTTAATGGACAGACTGATCAAGACACGGGGATTTAAACAACTCTTGATATCCGCATGAAGAAAACAATCGCTGATTAAGACACCTAATAAATTCAAATTTGTGCAATTAAGAAGGGAATCCTAAAAGGATTCTCATTTAATGAGGGTCCCCTCGGGCCAAAAAGTTAATCTCCCTTGAAAGCAACGCTCTGCAGACAGGGGTGACACCTGTCAACCCTAATCATGAGGGGAATAAAAATTCCCTAAGATTCCTAAAGAGCCATGCTCTGCGAAGAAGATGGAATAATCCATCAAAAAACCCTAAAAGCAAAGTTTTTTACAGAAGTTAAAAACATCAGGATCTTTAAGATCTGTAAAGTGAACTCTAAGAGTTCTTCATTAACGGGTTAAGAAACCCTAAAAAATATCTCTTTATCTAACAAGAGCAAAGCTCTGTTGAAAACCCCAAAAAAAATCTATATGATTTGAGAAGAGCAAAGCTCTGTTGATAGGTAAAACCCTAAAATATATTTTTAAGATCTATGATATGAGAAGAGCAAAGCTCTGTTAATAAGTTCAATTCTTACTGAATTTGGGCAGAGTTTTGACTCTGAGAAATTTCTTAAGGGCAGAGAGCTTGGCTGTGGAAGAGAATTAAATTCTCAGGAAACAAGAACAAAGGAAGAAGATGAACAGATGTCATCTCAAGGGCCAAAGGCCCTATTTATAGGCGTGGGAAGTCGATCTAACTTCCAAGGCAATCCAACGGTGGAAAAGCTGCCACCGTTGCACTCACATGTGAGCCACGTGAGAGCAACGATGGGGGGGGCATTTGTTTCCCCCAATCAGAGCAAAACTCTGTTCAAATTTTGAAATTTGAAATAAAGCAGCGCTTCATAAAAGCGCTCGCGCCAAAAGCGCCAGCGCTAAGAGTCAAAAACTCTGAGGTAGCGCTCATGTGCAAAGCACGAGAGAGCTAGCGCCAAGAGCGCCAGTGCTAAGATTCAAAGACTCTGAGGCAGCGCTCACGTGCAAAGCACGAGAGCGCCAGCGCTAGAACTAAACGTTCACCACCCTTGGATCAAAGATCTAACTAAGATGAATAAATTATCATATCACAGAATTTAATTCTGTTGAGAAAATACTTCTCAAATCTTTCCAAACAAGAAAGATTGTGCTCTATAAATCAGAGCGTCGTTGGATCAAAGATCCAATGGTGATTTAAAAATCACCAAGATACAGAACAAGTTCTGTATGGGAAAATATTTTCCCAATCTTGTTAGTAACAAGAAAACTATCTTCTGTAACAAAGAAGCCTTTGGATCAAAGATTCAACGGTGGATAAATTCCACAAATCAATTAAATGAGAGATTTCCTTAACTGATTCAACAAATCAGCTTCCCCTATATAAAGGACCCAAGACTTCAAGTCTTATGGAGAAGAACCCCCCCCCCATAAGTTTCGAGTTTTCAGAAAAGAAAAAGAGAAGAGTAAGCTCTAAGAAGAAGAACCTTCTTCAAGGTAAATAAAAAGAAGAGAGATCATAGTATCTCTTGATAAAAAAAATAAGAACTTAGTTCTTTTTTAAGATCACGGATCTATAAGACAAAGTCTTTCACAAAAACAGAAGAGATCATAGCATCTCTTCATAAAAAGAAGAACTTAGTTCTAAGATCCATGAGACAAAATCTTTTATAAACGAGAATTTAATTCTCAGAGCACAGAACTAACCAGAACTGCAAAAGAAGCGCTTCAGTGCTCTAAGTCTGGCGCTCAGCGCCAAGCGCACCACGTGCTCCTCACATGTGCGCTATTTCAAAAGAAGTGCATCAGCACTCTAAGACTGGCGCCAAGCGCACCACGTGCTCCTCACGTGTACGCTATTTCACAAGAAGCGCCTTAGCGTTTCAGGTCTGGCGCTCAGTGCCAAGTGCACCACGTGCTCCTCATGTGTGCACTAAGGGAACACTAAGTGTTCTTTAAATAAAGCCCAGCGCCATAAAAAGTGTTAAACACTCAGTAAAAGACAAAAGAAAAAAGGGTGTCAGAACCTAAATTAATGCTCAGAATTATTGAACCAAAAGGGACTGAGCCCAAACAAGTGTTCAACATTTTATTCAAATCTGAGTGGACTGAGCCCAAGTTGGCCATAAGTCCTTAATTCAGATTAACTGAGCCCATGTGCTCATAATCTTTTTAATTGGTCTTGGTCCCAAACCTGACTATAAATCTCTCAAACAATATTGGTTCAAGGGTACATCTCTTCATACCTCTGATACATGTCGTTATAATTCTTCAACGTCTTCAGAGAGATGAAGGGTCCCAATAACCAAATAACTTTTAGCGCATCCTTAAATTGTGAAACCAAAATACCAGACTATGATGTTTTTAAACCGGACTATGAGGTCCTTAAACTTTATGGACTATGAGGTCCTTAAACTCACGGACTCTGAGGTCCTTAAACTTTATAGACTATGATGTCCTTAAACTTTATGGACTGTGAGGTCCTTAAACTCATGGACTATGATGTCCTTAAACTTTATGGACTGTGGGCTCTTTAAACTCATAGACTATGATGTCTTCAAACTTTACAGACTATAATGTCTTTAAACTCCATGGACTATGATGTCCTTAAACCCAATGGACCGCAATGTCCCTAAACTAAAACGATAGAGTCCAAATACTCTTTCGTTGGATCTAAATGTTCCCAAAATCTTGTTGAGTAGATCTTAGTCTAAAATTAGATTAATGTATCATCAACAAACGTTTAAGTTGATCTTAATCTCAATGAGAACAACGATCATTAATGTAGGGTTCCTATGAACGACAGCAAGGTTTCGGGAGGCATCGTCCATGCCGTTTTTAAAAATTTTCCATTTTAAAGAACCCTAAACTAGAATCGATAACTAGAGAATCATACGAAACAATATGTAAACTACTTTACATCTAAGTGAACTAGGAATACAACCTTTGTAGATCGGTCCTTCACTTCAATAGCTCCTTGTAGTGGTCCCTTCGCTGCGATCACGGAACTCCCGGACTCTAGCATGGCTTCTCAAGGTGAAATGAACGATCTTTCTTGAAGTCTTCGAGGCCGAAGATGATCTACGTCGAGGAGACACTAACTCAAGCTACTACTTCATTAATGAGATATTAGTGAAGCTAACACCCTATACGAAAGTGCTAATCTAGTAGAGGATGATGAAGCAGGAAGTGAGCTCACTTTAGTTTTATTTTTCTCACAATATTTTCTCTCTTTAGAAAACCCTAGCAAGCTTTTTGCTCGAGGAAGAAGAAGATGAGCAAAAGAAATGAGAATGAACTAATGAGGTGAGAGAATGAACCATGGGTGAGTTTGTATCATATACTAACTCATGAAAAGACATAACCATGGCTAAATTATAATGGTTAGGTTAATAAATATCTTAAGTAAAACAAAATTAGTGGACTAAGTTAATGCATCCACAAGCTTTATGAAGCTTCATGTATGTGGGCTATTATCCACTAATTTGGAATTACTTTAAATACTAAAACCCAACATTATAATTAGTATGGTATAAGTCTCATACACCCATATAGTGTGTATCAACAACCATGATACAAAATAAAACACAATTAATATATATCGCATATATATTAAGTGTAACAACTGAGTTCAGTTATACCAATTTCTGTTGCCGTATTTGTTTGTTTGTGGCGTCTTATTGATTTATCATGTTTGGATGTGAATGGTAGTTTAATTTACATTGCACTCGACCGGACCCGCTTGCTTGAACTGGTTGATTCATATTCCTAAACCACCCTGTCATGTTAATTAGACACGTGCATCTCATGTATGCTGCATTTTAACATTCACCTAGCATCGCGTAATTTTACATATAACATTTTAGACCACGTAAAATAAATTAAAATTGCATTTCATAGCCTGCATGATACCCCTAACCCTGTGGTAGCGTCCGTGCATCTTGTTTTCGTCCCGTTTAGTAAAACGGACATGTTTGGATGGCGACGCGCACGTACGTGCGTCCGTTCTTGGGGGTATGCTTTTTCGTTACATAATCTTTCATTTTAAATTTTGGACCTTGCATAAAATTTTCGTATTTCAAATCTAAAATTTTGGACCCGAACCGGGCACAATTCTGAAATATTTTGTATCCCGCCAAATTCTAATTATTTTTTAAATCTCTTTAAATTCGTTTAAACGGCCTAAGATTTATTCTACTGCTAACGAAAATATTTTAACAACTAAAATCTTTTCATTTTATTTTTTTTAAAACCCTTTCTCATAACCCAGCTTCTATTTCTACTTCCCCAGCCAATCAAAATCCTTCTCTCTTATTTGCTGGGCCCCACGAGCTCTCTATCTCAGTTTCACTTTTTCCCTTTCTCTTTCTCCGCAGCTCTCTCTCTCTTTCTCTCTCCCCTTTCTCTCTCCTCCCGCGCCCTCTCTCTCTCCTCTCGCGAACACTGTTCGCTTCTCGATTCCCGTCACCCCCTCTGGATCCCGTCACCTCTCTTCTTTCTATCTTCTTCTTCTTCTGTTTAAAAACCCGAGCCCTCCTCCTTTAACCCACAACTTCTCATCGCCTTCCTCAAACCCTAACCCTAAACTCCATCACCTCCTCAACCCCAACTGAGCCTCGTCTCACCTCCTTCCCCCTCTTCGCCATCTCTTCCTTCTCCTCTCCATTCCCGAGCCTCACCTGCACCTACAAGAACCCAAGAACCCACCTTTCCATCACAGCCGACCATCTCCCATCGCCATCGCCATCTCCTTCCTCTCCTCTCCTTTCCTCTGCACCCTCACCTCACCAAGACCCCTGCACATACCCTGCACCAACACCCCCGCAACAAAACCCCAGCAACCAAACCCTAACCGAACACTAGCAGCCAACTTCATCGCCGGAGCTTCGTTCATGGCCGTCAACTCCTCACAACTCCTCTCTGCCCACAGTGAGACACTCATCCCTCCTCCATTCTCTTTTCTTGCTTTCTTTCTTCTTTCTTTCCTTTCTTTCTTTCTTTACTTTCTTTAAATGTTCTCTATCCATTGTCTAGATCGCCGGAGTTGGCCGCGACGTCGACGATCCCAACGACCCAGCGAGGATATCTGACCTGTGTGATCCCATTGTACGTTGTTTGAATTCGTTCCGTATACCGTGCGCGCATCACGACTTGTTCCGCCGACGTGTGACGTTCCGTATACCCGTTTCTGGATCCGAAGAGGCAAGTAAAACTTGCTGCATGCTATTATATTATTTTATACATATTTAATTTCATGATTAAACCTGTAAATTAAACCTAAGGCTATTAGTTTCCATTTTTTACATTTCGATGTCCGGTTATATCATTTTAGATTTACAACTTGAACCCTATCATGTTGCACTTTGTCTTACTATACGTAGTATCCACATCCGTATTTAAATCACATAATAATTATTTACATAATCCATAGTACTCTTTTAAATAGTTTATAACCGTTCAAACACCTGTTTGCATCCATATTGTTTAATATACATAGTATTGCATCCATGGATCATTTGAATATATAATATTACAATATTAACGTTCCATACTTGATATATTGTAGTTTAATTAGTATTGGAACTTTAACTTTAACCCTAACCATGACTGTGCATCTATATATACCTTAATATGTATCTGATTGCATTTCACATTACAGTGTTCCATTTTATTGTTTCACTAGTACCCCATGCTTGTTTTATTTACCCATGCTTACGTTAGTTGATTATGAGCACCCACATGACATTTTGTGCACCCCTGACATGACTTGTTACACTTACTACTTGACACGATATGGCACCGTGCACCTCTCGACATGACATGATACCTATATACTATCTGACTTGACCTGATGTACCATGGCTTTACCTGTTACCTGATCTTGTGATTAATGCCAACAAACCTGACCTGTTGTCCTTATGGACGTTTCCTGTTGTTTATCCAGACAAACCTGTACCTGCCTGATCCTGTGTTGGCATTAGCTCCAGATTATTTAATACCTGACTTGAGCACATATAAATTGGGGGTATGGGGAAATCAATGATGAAACCTGACTTGTAACTCGACAGTTCTATATCTTTTCTGATCAGTCTTACGGGCTAGGCCAGCCCCGGAGTGATGCTACTGACATCACTCGTCATTACCTACTACCCTTTACTGCCTTGCGGCACGTCTCGGGTTCAGCCCGAGAGTCATAGACCGTGATCCCGGACACGCACGGGATACTATTGAGTTACATCGATGATTCATCAAATTGATTTCAAAGACTTGAGAGTAGTTAAACCAATAGACCAGTTTAGATTACTCACTACACATTACCCTTCACTGCCCTGATTTATATTGCTGTTACACCTGCTTTACCATTTATGATCATACTTGCATGTCTTGCTACCCTGTTTATATATTATTATTTGATGTTATGACGCACTGACGTCTGGGTTTTGCATGGCCCAGATTCCGTACCTTTGCTGTAATACGAGCAGGAGTACTTCAGTCAACAGGCTGAGCAGTGAGGACTCGTTAGTAGTTAGTTCTTTTATTTTTTCAGTATTTTCATTCCTGATGTGAGCCCGCATTATGGGACATACATTCCAGTTATTCTTGTATTGGATCTTTTGCATCCGCATTATTTTATTCATGAATCATTTTATTTTGACTTATGGACATGTGTTAGATAGTTTATTATTGTTCTTGATATCTCTACAGCCATAATGTGACTGTGGAAGGATAATTCCTATCCACAGGTAGCATGGTTGGCTATGTTACGTGCCTACCGTAGCGTACTCTGGAAAGCGGGGCGTGACATGGTTCTTTTGGTATCAGAGCCATAGGTTATAAGTTAATCGGGTTTGATTCTTTTGTAGTTGGGTATTGGACCCAATACACAAATCAAAATACTCGTGATTAGGAAACATGTCCTGCCACCTTACCGTCTTACCATTCTTGAACTTAACCTCCTCCTGATCATACTTTTACGATATGCAAACCTCCTTTGCATATCGACTCAAAACCTGGTTCCTTGTTTATCTCTAGAACTTAGGCGACTTGGGTGGAGTTATGTAATTGTAGCTATGATACCGCGGCATGGTTACAATGCGGTACTCTATTTAAGTAACTTTGAGTTCTAGCCTTGATTTATATCCTTAATCTACATTTTGAATCTGTTATCATGCTAATCCTTTTGGTGCTTTGATTTCAGGAACATGACAGACAAGAATCTGAAGACGTACCAAAGGCGTGTTGACGAAGCCGCTATGCTTGGAGTAATACGTGGGATGTTGGAGAACCAAAAATGACAGACCGAGCTGATCCAGCAGCAAGCTGAATCTTTTTAGGAAGGTTTGCGGACCGTTCAGCAGTCCGTGAACAATGTTGTAGCCAGACCGGGAGATTGTGTGGGTACCGTGGCGGATTTCAGGAGACTGGGTCCATCTGTCTTTACTGGCTTAGAGGAGCCGTTGCCAGCGGAGCAGTGGCTGGTTGACACGGAGAATTTACTCATTACGGCACAGATCCCAGAAGATAAGAGAGTGGATATGGTACGCATCCAGTTGGTGGATTACGCCCGTGAATGGTGGCTTGTGGAAGAGACCCGCTTGCCCAAGCCGATCAAGTGGGCGGATTTTTTCAAAGAGTTTCCTGGAGAAGTTCTTCCCGCGGACTGCACGGGAGGAAATGGAAGAAAAGTTCGTCAGTTTGAAGCAAAACGGCGCACCTGTCGATGTACATGCAGCTGAGTGGACGCGGCTCAGTAGATTCGCTGGACCTTTGGTTGCCAACAATGCTGATAGGGCAAGGAGGTTCATGCGCAGTTTGGATGTGGACATCCAGAGGCAGATTGTCTCCCTGGGTTTGACCACTTTTTCCCAAGTACTTACAGCGGCTCGAGAGCAGCAGAGCCTATCTATGAAGACTGGGAGTTCACAGAAGCCAGCAGTTACAGTAAGGAAGCCGGCATTTGCACCGAACAGAGCACATGGACGCAGAGGTATTCCAGTGGACCGTCGTGGTGTAACACCGATGAAGAAGCATGCTGTTGTTGATCAGAGGAGGACCGTGATTTGTGACTACTGCCATTTACCTGGGCACGTGCAAAGGGAATGTCGAAGGAAACAGGGACTCTGCTTGGTTTGTGGATCGGCGGATCATACTATCAGCGCTTGGCCGTCGAAGCTTCGCACGAAGGATGATGTTCAGAAGCCACCGCAGAAACCGTTTCAGGGACAGAAGCAGCTGACTCAGGGACCCAATCAAGCTCGAGCTTTTACCCTGACGGCTGAGGAAGCCAAGGCTTCAGGAGAAGTTGTTTCAGGTATTCTACCGGTTCATGGTTTTCCCGCATTAGCGTTATTTGATTCTGGTGCATCCCACTATTTTATGTCGTCCAAGTTTATTGCTACACACTCGATCACTTGCACGATCCTGTCTAGTTTCTGGGACATACACACTAGGAATGGGAAGATCATATCTTGTAGAGAATGTAGGGATTGTACAGTTGTTGTTTGCGGACGGGAGCTTTTTGCAGATTTCTTGGTGATTGATACAGGCAGCTATGAAGTCGTCTTGGGAATGGATTTTCTCGGCGCTTTCCACGCTCACATCGATTGTATGGCAAAGAAAGTAATTTTCCAGATTCCTGGACATCCAGAGTTTATCTTCACTGGAGGAAGCAGTTCTGTCGGGCCAGTCGAGTTTAGGGCTAGGCCGACAACTAGTGTTCTTTCGTAATTGGAGGTTGATAAAGATGGAGCGCCGGCTGTTGTTCGAGATTTCATGGACGTGTTCGAAGACATATCAGGATTACCGCCGAAGCGAGACGTAGAGTTCGCGATTGATCTTGTTCCTGGTGCAGCGCCAGTTTCTAAAGCGTACTATCCAATGGCACCAGTGGAGTTGGAAGAAGTTAAGAAGCAGGTTACTGAATTACTTGAGAAGGGTTGGATTCGAAGCGGTAACTAGCCTTGGGGAGCTCCAGTTCTTCTAGTCAAGAAAAAGGATGGCACAAGGAGAATGTGCATCGATTATCGAGAATTAAACCGGGTGACTATTAAGAACAAGTACCCGATCCCTCGCATTGGCGAATTGTTTGAGCAGCTTAGTGGTGCGAGGGTATTTTCGAAGCTGGATTTGCGATCCGGATATCATCAGGTCCGAGTTAAAACAGAAGATATTTGCAAGACGGCGTTCCGAACTCGGTATGGACATTACGAGTACTTAGTGATGCCTTTCGGAGTAACGAATGCACCGGCGATATTTATGAACTTGATGAACCGAATCTTTTCACCATTCTTGGACCAGTTTATTGTGGTGTACATTGATGATATTCTGGTCTATTCGAAGAGTATGGAAGAGCTTGCAGAACATTTGAAGATCGCACTGCAGACGCTGAGACAAGAAAAATTATATGCAAAGATGAGCAAGTGCGAGTTTTGGCTGGACGAAGTAAAGTTTTTGGGGCATGTCGTGTCTGGCGATGGAATCGTCGTTGATCCCGAAAAGATTACGGCAGTTTGAGATTGGCCGATTCCGAAGAATGTTGCGGAGATAAGAAGCTTTCTTGGACTCGCCGGGTACTACAGAAGGTTCGTGGAGAACTTTGCTCGTCTGGCGGAGCCGTTGACCAAGCTTACGCGTAAGGAGGTACCATTTGTGTGGACGGATAGGTGTGCGTCAGCTTTTGAGGCGTTGAAGAAGAGATTGATAACCGCTCCAATTCTGACCGTGCCAGACAGTTCCGTAGGATTGGTGATTCACAGCTACGCATCTGGGAAAGGATTGGGGTGTGTTTTGATGCAGCATGGGAAGGTTATAGCGTACGCATCGAGACAGTTGAAGACCCATGAGAAGAATTACCCAACTCATGACTTGGAGCTTGCGGCTGTGATCTTCGCTTTGAAGATTTGGAGACACTACCTTTTGGGAGAAAGGGTCAAGGTTTTCACCGATCATAAAAGCTTGAAGTATGTGTTCACGCAGAAGGAACTTATTGAAGATTTTCGAAGATTTGATTTGGAGATTGTGTTACCGCATTCTTCGGGGCAGCTGATGCAGCTACAAGTACAATCGCCGTTAATCGAGAATATTAAAGCAGCGCAATTGCAGGACCCAAGATTGCGGAAGTTTTGAGAACAGGTTGAAGCTAGACTTCGAACAGACTTACTGATCCACGAAGATGGTTCGTTGCGTTATGGTAGCCGTTTGTGTGTGCCAAAGGGAGATATTCGCGAAGAGCTTATGAAAGAGGCGCACAGTTCAGCATATTCCGTACATCCAGGAGGCACGAAGATGTACCGAGATATACGTCAGCAATTCTGGTGGGAAGGCATGAAATGGGAGATTGGCATGAAATGGGAGATTGCCCGCTTTGTGGCAAAGTGCTTGGTGTGTCAGCAAGTCAAGGCTGAACATCAAAGGGTTGCTGGTTTATTGCAACCACTTCCGATTCCTCAGTGGAAGTGGGAATATATAACCATGGATTTCGTGACGGCTCTACCGCGGAGTCCAAAAGGCAATAATGTAGTTTGGGTGATTGTTGATCGTTTGACCAAGGCAGCTCATTTCATATCTTTTCGGGTTAGTCAATCAACAGAAACTTTGGCAGAACGGTACATGCAGGAGATTGTAAGATTGCATGGAGTACCGGTGAGTATCGTGTCCGGCCGTGACACTCGTTTTTTATCACACTTTTGGAGGAGCTTACAGGAAAGTTTGGGGACTCGATTGAAGTTTAGCACAGCTTATCATTCTTAGACAGATGGACAATCGGAGAGAACGATCCAAACTCTTGAAGACATGTTGAGAGCTTGCATGTTGGACTTCAAGGGTTCATGGGAGGATCATCTACACTTGGTGGAGTTTTCTTACAACAACAGTTTCCAGGCGACTATTCTGATGGCTCCATTCGAAGCTTTATATGGTCGCAAGTGTCGTTCACCTGTTTGTTGGGACGATGTTGGTGAACGAAAATTATTGGGACCGGACTTGATCGTGCAAACAGTTGAGAAGGTTAACACTATCCGGAATCATATGAAAGCAGCACAAGACCGAAAAAAGAGTTGGGCAGATACGTCGAGAAGACCTCTAGAGTTCGCCGTGGGTGATTTGGTATTCTTGAAAATATCACCGACTAGAGGGGTGATTCGTTTCGGAAGTCGAGGAAAGCTCAGTCCTCGATTCGTCGGACCTTTTGAGATTTTGGAGCGTGTTGGTGAGGTAGCGTATCGATTGGCGTTACCGCAATCCTTGGCGAATGTTCATGATGTGTTTCACGTATCTCAACTCCGTAAATATGTTCGAGATGAAACACATGTGTTGGATCATACAGAGCTAACCGTCCGAGAAGACTTGACTTTTGAGGAGCGACCGATGTCGATTGTGGATCGAAGGGAAAAGGTTCTTAAGAACAAAGTTATCCCTCTTGTACTTGTTTCTTGGGGTAATCACTCACATGGAGAGTCAACTTGGGAATGAGAAGATGAAATCCGGCAGAAGTTTCCTCATCTTTTCTTGTAGTTTGTTGGTCGTTTATCCTTTTTGTGTTCTTGGAATTTCGAGGACGAAATTCTTTTTGTAGTTGGGTATAATGTAACAACCGAGTTCAGTTATACCAATTTCTGTTGCCGTATTTGTTTGTTTGTGGCATCTTATTGATTTATCATGTTTGGATGGGAATGGTAGTTTAATTTACATTGCACTCGACCCGACCCGCTTGCTTGAACTGGTTGATTCATATTCCTAAACAACCTTGTCCTGTTAATTAGACACGTGCATCTCATGTATACTGCATTTTAACATTCACCTAGCATCGTGTAATTTTACATATAACATTTTAGATCGCGTAAAATAAATTAAAATTGCATTTCATAGCCTGCATGATACCCCTAACCCTGTGGTAGCGTCCGTGCATCTTGTTTTCGTCCCGTTCAGTGAAACGGGCGTATTTGGATGGCTACACGCACGTACGTGCGTCCGTTCTTGGGGGTATGCTTTTTCGTTACATAATCTTTCATTTTAAATTTTTGACCTTGCATAAAATTTTCGTATTTCAAATCTAAAATTTTGGACCCGAACCGGGCGCAATTCTGAAATACTTTGTATCCCGCCAAATTCTAATTATTTTTTAATTCTCTTTAAATTCGTTTAAACGGCCTAAGATTTATTCTACTGCTAACGAAAATATTTTAACAACTAAAATCTTTTCATTTTATTTTTTTTAAAACCCTTTCTCATAACCCAGCTTCTATTCCTACTTCCCCAGCCAATCAAAATCCTTCTCTCTTATTTGCTGGGCCCCACGAGCTCTCTCTCTCAGTTTCACTTTTTCCCTTTCTCTTTCACCGCAGCTCTCTCTCTCTTTCTCTCTCCCCTTTCTCTCTCCTCCCGCGCCCTCTCTCTCTCCTCTCGCGAACACTGTTCGCTTCTCGATTCCCGTCACCCCCTCTGGATCCCATCACCTCCCTTCTTTCTATCTTCTTCTTCTTCTGTTTAAAAACCCGAGCCCTCCTCCTTTAACCCACAACTTCTCATCGCCTTCCTCAAACCCTAACCCTAAACTCCATCACGCCATCACCTCCTCAACCTGAGCCTCGTCTTATCTCCTTCCCCCTCTTCGCCATCTCTTCCTTCTCCTCTCCATTCCCGAGCCTCACCTGCACCTACAAGAACCCAAGAACCCACCTTTCCATCACAGCCGACCATCTCCCATCGCCATCACCATCTCCTTCCTCTCCTCTCCTTTCCTCTGCACCCTCACCTCACCAAGACCCCTGCACATACCCTGCACCAACACCCCCGCAACAAAACCCCAGCAACCAAACCCTAACCGAACACTAGCAGCCAACTTCATCGCCGGAGCTTCGTTCATGGCCGTCAACTCCTCTCTGCCCACAGTGAGACACTCACCCCTCCTCCATTCTCTTTTCTTGCTTTCTTTCTTCTTTCTTTCCTTTCTTTCTTTCTTTACTTTCTTTAAATGTTCTCTATCCATTATCTAGATCACCGGAGTTGGCCGCGACGTCGACGATCCCGACGACCCAGCGAGGATATCTGACCTGTGTGATCCCATTGTATGTTGTTTGAATTCGTTCCGTATACCGTGCGCGCGTCACGACTTGTTCCGCCGACGTGTGACGTTCCGTATACCCGTTTCTGGATCCGAAGAGGCAAGTAAAACTTGCTGCATGCTATTATATTATTTTATACATATTTAATTTCATGATTAAACCTGTAAATTAAACCTAAGGCTATCAGTTTCCATTTTTTACATTTCGATGTCCGGTTATATCATTTTGGATTTACAACTTGAACCCTACCATGTTGCACTTTGTCTTACTATACGTAGTATCCACATCCGTATTTAAATCACATAATAATTATTTACATAATCCATGGTACTCTTTTAAATAGTTTATAACCGTTCAAACACCTGTTTGCATCCATATTGTTTAATATACATAGTATTGCATCCATGGATCATTTGAATATATAATATTACAATATTAACGTTCCATACTTGATATATTGTAGTTTAATTAGTATTGGAACTTTAACTTTAACCCTAACCATAACTGTGCATCTATATATACCTTAATATGTATCTGATTGCATTTCACATTACAGTGTTCCATTTTATTGTTTCACTAGTACCCCATGCTTGTTTTGTTTACCCATGCTTACGTTAGTTGATTATGAGCACCCACATGACATTTTGTGCATCCCTGACATGACTTGTTACACTTACTACTTGACACGACATGGTACCGTGCACCTCTCGACATGGCATGATACCTATATACTATCTGACTTGACCTGATGTACCATGGCTTTACCTGTTACCTGATCTTGTGACTAATGCCAACAAACCTGACCTGTTGTCCTTATGGACGTTTCCTGTTGTCTATCCAGACAAACCTGTACCTGCCTGATCCTGTGTTGGTATTAGCTCCAGATTATTTAATACCTGACTTGAGCACATATAACTTGGGGGCATGGGGAAATCAATGATGAAACCTGACTTGTAACTCGACAGTTCTATACCTTTTCTGATCAGTCTTACGGGCTAGGCCAGACCCGGAGTGATGCTACTGACATCACTCGTCATTACCTACTACCCTTTACTGCCTTGCGGCACGTCTCGGGTTCAGCTCGAGAGTCATAGACCGTGATCCCGGGCACGCACGGGATACTATTGAGTTACATCAATGATTCATCAAATTGATTTCAAAGACTTGAGAGTAGTTAAACCAATAGACCAGTTTAGATTACTCACTGCACACTACCTTTCACTGCCCTGATTTATATTGCTGTTACACCTGCTTTACCATTTATGATCATACTTGCATGTCTTGCTACCCTGTTTATATATTATTGTTTGATGTTATGACGCACTGACGTCTGGGTTTTGCATAGCCCAGATTCCTTACCTTTGCTGCAGTCCGAGTAGGAGTATTTCAGTCAGCAGGCTGAGCAGTGAGGACTCGTTAGTAGTTAGTTCTTTTATTTTTTCAGTATTTTCATTCCTGATGTGAGCCCGCATTATGGGACATACATTCCAGTTATTCTTGTATTGGATCTTTTGCTTCCGCATTATTTTATTCATGACTCATTTTATTTTGACTTATGGACATGTGTTAGATAGTTTATTATTGTTCTTGATATCTCTACAGCCGTAATGTGACTGTGGAAGGATAATTCCTATCCACAGGTAGCATGGTTGGCTATGTCACGTGCCTACCGTAGCGTACTCTGAGAAGTGGGGCGTGACATTAAGTGTGCACATGTGAGAATAATAAATGCTTAAGTGAGCTAACATTAGTTAATGTAAATTAATATATCAAATATACAATTATACACTAAATTATTAAATCAACACTTGATTTAATAATCCGACTATATCATATATAACCGACTAATATTAAATGTACCATCTTATCGAATCAACACTTGATTCGATAACCCGGCTATATCATATATAACCGTCCGATACAAATATCGCGAGAATAGAATACGGCATCACATACTCGCATTGTTCTCGGTCCTGCACATATCATATATGTACTCCTACTTCATTTTTCCTGAGCCAGTAAAACCTCTATGTAGGACTCTAAAGACTCGTCAATACGCCGGCAGTAGGTGATGATCATATCAAGCACCCACAAGCCGTCAGCGGTACTAGCTGGACGTAACGGCTACCCGGGTATTGAGCAATCAGAAGATCAACAAGCAAGCCCACTCTAGCTCCTGTAAAGCCTGTCAGCAACACTACCGTACAGTCCGGTCTCTTGGTCTGATATGTCGTATATCAAGTCTAGGGGTGGTAAACGTCAGACCCCAATAACCGATAAGTCATGCCGATATGAGGCTCATAACGGGTCGAGAAACTACTGATAACACTTACCAGTAAATCTCTAAATCAGTCATGGCCAGGGACTTCCCTGTTATGGCCAATCGAGCACAGCGCAACATCAACCCCCAATACCGGGAGAGACGAAACCCCTCCTATCGCTCATTGCCTCCATGTGACTAAGGACTGTACCCAAAAACCACCGTTTTGCACATCCTCTTGAATGTGGTAAGGTGGAAATGAAAACACAGTGGGAATCACACAAGACTCTATGACGATCTCGGGTCTACAGACTAACCTGTACCAGTGTCACCAGAGAACTGCTATCTGACAATATGTATAATACCAACCAGGAGTTCTCGGCGAATCCGTCCAGTGTACTCAGTCTCCACTGAGCACCCGTATACCATCTCTGATGTCAAACACCAATGGATATGGGATCATCCATCGCCCATCAAATGGGTCGAGAATCATATACTCTAGTCTACTCTGGTATATCGATGCCCCGTCTCGATACACCCATGACTAGGAACATTAAAAGATGAACTTATGGACTACCATGGCCCCACAAGTATGATCTGCATCATAATCCTGGTAGTTAAGTACTCATCATAAGGGCTTTACCAACATGTAACCATAAGACAGTATCAAGAGACAAGTATACATGTTAAGATAAAAAGCAACCAGATAGCATACTATCATGTCGAGCAAGAAAGTCCTCTCTATATATGTCCAAGCATCCAATAATATACATCATATGTACAATAATGGCCTCCAGGGCATACATACAACTAACAATCTCCCACCTGCACTAGGGCCAGCTGCTGTAGTATCCCATACCCAACATCCCGAAGAATCTTTCGAACTGTATCTGGGGAATGGCCTTCGTGAGTGGATCTGCTATGTTGTTCTTCGTGTCAACTCTCCTGACCTCGATCTTTCGGCGATCAACTATCTCCCGGATTAGTTGATACCGCCTCAGAATATGCCTGGATCGCTGATGGGACCTGGGTTCCTTGGCCAAAGCCACCGCTCCATTGTTATCACAATACAAAGGTATTGGATACTCAATGGATGGAACCACTCCAAGTTCAGTTATGAACTTCTTCATCCAGACAGCCTCTTTGGCAGCATCGTTGGCAGCGATGTATTCAGCCTCCATCGTCGAGTCTGCCACGGTTTCCTGCTTGGAACTCTTCCAGCATACCTCCCCTCCATTGAGGGTAAAGACAAATCCCGAGTGCGACTTAGAGTCGTCCTTATCACTCTGGAAGCTCGAATCGGTAAAGGACTCCACTTGGAGTTCTCCGTTACCATACACCAAGAGCATCTCTTTAGTCCTTCTCAAGTACTTGAGAATGCTCTTCATAGCTGTCCAGTGACTCTCTCCAGGATCTGCTTGATACCTACTCACTACACTTAGTGAGTAAGCTACATCGGGTCTGGTACATAGCATCGCGTACATGATAGAGCCTACTGCCGAAGTATAGGGTATCCATTGCATGCGAGCTCTCTCCAAATCAGTCTTGGGAGACATCTCTTTGGAGAGAGTGAGTCCTGAGATCATGGGTAAAAACCCACGCTTGGATTCTTCCATACTAAATCTCTTTAGTATGGTGTCAATGTACCTGGATTGAGACAATCCCAGTATCCGCTTAGATCTATCTCTATAGATCTTAATCCCCAAGATGTAGGAGGCATCCCCTAGATCTTTCATTGAGAATCTTTGTGATAAGAAGAGCTTAACCGAGTGCAACATAGGAATGTCATTTCCTATCAAGAGTATGTCATCCACGTACAATACGAGGAAGACAACCTTACTCTCTGCCACCTTCTTGTATATACAAGGTTCATCTACGTTTTTGATGAAGTCAAACTCTTTGACCACGACATCAAAACAGATATTCCAACTCCACGATGCCTGCTTCAACCCGTAGATGGATTTAAGCAGCTTGCACACCTTTTCTCTGCTCCCACTGTCTACGAAGCCCTCTGGCTGAGTCATGTAAACGCACTCTTCCAAATCACCATTTAGAAAGGCGGTCTTAACATCCATTTGCCAGATTTCGTAGTCATGGTATGCAGCAATGGCAAGTAGGATCCGGATGGACTTAAGTATAGCCACTGGAGAAAAGGTTTCGTCATAATCCACACCCGGTCGTTGACGAAAACCCTTTACAACAAGTCTAGCTTTGAAAGTCTCAACTTTTCCATCTACACCAAGTTTCTTCTTAAAGATCCATTTGCTCCCAATGGGTTTTACCCCTTCAGGAGCAACTTCCAAAGTCCATACTTTGTTGGTGTACATGGATTCCATCTCAGATCGCATTGCATCCAGCCACTTCACCGAGTCCTCACTCGTGATGGCCTGCTCGAAGCTAGTTGGGTCATCATCCTCCATGATGCAATCCTCGCTTCCACCATCAATGAGGAAACCTTAATATCTCTTAGGAGGATAAGGAACCCTACTAGATCGGCGGAGAGGCTGAAGTTCGTTGGGAACTACCGAATCCTCTGGTTCCACCAAATCTTTTGTCGTAGTTTGTATAGCTGGAACTTCTTCCAGTTCTACCTCCTTGCCATTAATTTCTTTCATAAGAAAACCTTTTTCTAAAAAGGTGGCATGTCGAGAAACAAACACCTTTTGTTCCTCGGAATGGTAGAAGATATACCCTCATGAATGTTTGAGATATCCTACAAACTTACATAGAACTGATCTTGCCATGAGCTTGTCCGGATTTTGTATTTTCACATAGGCTGGACAACTCCATATCTGAATAAAATAAAGATATGGCCTCTTCCCATTCCATATCTCATATGGAGTGGTAGGCACTGATTTGGTGGGAACTCGATTCAATAGATATGCTGCTGTCTCAAGCGCATGCCCCCAAAAGGAAATAGGTAACTCAGCAGTGCTCATCATAGAGCGCACCATATCTAATAGGGTGTGATTCCTCCGTTCCGATACACCGTTGTGTTGTGGTGTATACGGAGGAGTAAGCTGAGAGAGAATCCCATTCTCTTTTAGAAAATCCAGGAACTCCGTGCTTAAGTATTCACCTCCTTTTTCAGATCGAAGGATTTTAATACTTTTACCCGTTTGGTTCTCAACTTCGGATTTATATTCCTTGAATTTCTCAAAAGCTTCAGACTTGTGTTTCATCAGGAACTCATGTCCGAATCTTGAGAGATCGTCAATGAATGTAATGAAGTATGAGGAACCATTCCTGGCATGTGTAGACATAGGACCATATACATCACTATGTATCAGTCCCAAGAGCTCACTAGCTCTTTCTCCGTCTCCTGTAAACGGAGTTTTGGTCATCTTGCCTTTGAGACATGACTGGCAAGTGTCATAAGATGAAAATTCAAACGAATTCAAATATCCATCTTTATGCAACTTAGCTAGTCGTGTCGCATTGATATGACCTAGTCTACAATGCCACAAGAAGGATTCATTCATTTCTGAACTCTTCCTCTTGTGTGTGTTTTGTACATTAAGAACTGTGGTTTGATCTAGAACGTATATGCCATTATTTAACGAGCCTGATCCAATAAATTTTTGATTCAGAAAGATGTTCATAACATTATCCTGTATTACAAAATTATATCTCTCTTTACTTAATAAAGAAACTGATATAAGATTGCATATCAGGGTCGGAATGTAATAGCATTTGTTCAGAATCAATGTATTACCATTTGGTAATACAAGGTGATATTCACCAACTGCTTTGGCTGCAACATTTGCACCATTCCCTACTCTTACGGAATGATCACCCATTCCCAGTTCTCTACCTTTCTTTAGCCCATGTAACATATTACATATGTGGGATCCTGATCCGGTATTTAATACCCAGGACGTAGAGTGAACTGAGAAACAGTTCTCAATAACTAACACACCCGAAGAAGATGCATCATCATGCTTATTCTTCATTTAGGCGGCGTGGGAATCCGGATATGTCCCTATTCCCTGTTCAGTCTTATAACAATTATAAGAAAGAATGGAACCAACGATCCCCGGCACTGTATAACATGCGGGTTCGGTCAATACATCCATATTATTATCTTGATTAAGACGTGACATGGTCGCTACCTGGAGAGAGAGAGAGAGAATAAAACACTTTAGCGTATGCTCTTGCAAGATTAGATTGGTTATTATTTTATCTAATCAGGATGGCTCCTACTGTTTTTATCAAATCTTCCTTCAAACCCTAAAAGGAAAGACTAGCCGGGATTAATTACACCCTATAACTTCGCCAATCTTTCAGCCAGGCCAGTGCCGGTACTTTGAGGGAGGTTCCCCGTGCTTTCGCACGGACCTAATTAAAATAAACCTCGTTTTCCCAGAGGCATAACCCCGTTGACACCTTTCTAGACACCTACTTGATCGGCTAATTGTCTTGTATAAAATTCTCCCAGGAGTAACTCTTACTCGCAGTGAGTATCGGGATCCAACTATCTCATAGAAGGTATGAAATCTCATTGCAAATTTCAACACTTGAAATTCCCGATAATATTTTACCCCTAGCGTCCTATGACCTTAACGGAAGCCAAACTACCCATAGTCCGCTAGTCAAGTTCAACCCGTCATTTCCTGATTGAATTAGACCCATCCGCACGATCCTTGACGGAGGCCAAACTACGCTGTACGAATACCCTAATCCAATCGCATCGTATGCTGCAGATAAGCAATAATTTAGCTACCGTACACTACGCCTTGACGGAGGCTAAACTACCGTAGCACGAATACTAAAATAACACTTATCTAAAATGACAGAGGGCTACGACAGGATTTTGCGAAAATTTTTTGCGTAATGAACTTGATATCGTTGTAGAATCGAGTGAATTTTGAAAATGAGTGTTTTTTAGGCTTTTACTAGTTTCGCTAAAGAGGTCACTCCCGGTGAAGAGATCTCGGCTCTTTCCTCATCGAATAAGGTGCGGGATATATCACATATATCACTATGCAAAGCAAGAAACTCTAAAAGCAATCAAAAGACAAACCGAGTGTTGTAGTATCTGTCGGTTATTGTTAAAGAGGTCACTCCCGATGAAGGGATCTCGGCTCTTTCCTTATCGAATAAGGTGCGGGATATATCACATATATCACTATGCAAAACAATAACTGTAGCTACCCTTTTTGAAAATTTGACTCTACAACATCTTTTAGGTTTTTTTTCTTTCATTAATCATATTAATGAAGTCCCATCATTTAAGCTTCTTAAGCATCACAGAAAATGAAACGAAAATACAACGTACGCTTATACCATCCGCATTCGCCACAGTGTCCCGTTATGCACTGTTAGGTTACTTAACTAACGACATACTGGGGCGGGACTAGCGCGGGTGCAAAACATAAGCAACATCTACTATATATCTCATATATAATGTATATCCATTCGTCTCAGAATCTACAGTGATCACATCACAGAGCAGCAGAAGAAACATATGAAATATTGGATATACTAGGAGGTCCGTGTTTTATTTTGAGCCTGTATAAAACATGGATTCCGCGGTCACGATGAACAGCCAAACCCACATCCCTAGACCCATACGAGAGCGGCAAGAAACCCTAGCAATTCTAGAGTTAGGAGACCCGGACTCGACTCCTCGAGTTGGTCTCCCACTGGACTCTAGAACCCGGTTACTTATGCTCCCCTCCTTAGGTCTATCCTAATGCGGAAAAGTAAATAATATACAACAACGGTGACATCTTTCTCAACCCGGAAGTGCCCCAATAAAAGAATATTACATATATTGAATTTTATATGAATGAAAATAAAAACTCTCATCTCACAAAAAACCCGGCTATTCAAAACACAACGATCCATTATAACATATACAGCAACGCATAACATCACATGTCATCAACGTAAGTAAATATGCGTATCCCAATTGTCGTTGACATATAGCAACGAAACCTGCGATACACCACATATTACACTTACAGTCGCAGAAAAAACTAGACGATGTTAAACATTCCGATCGAATCAACAAACACCCACAATTACCCAAAAAGCTCGACACTTGAGCGTAGTTTAAAATTATTCAGCACATGCCACAGTACCAATGGACCAGCCGTAGAAGGGTCAACCAACGCCTCACATGTGGCACCGCTGAACCACCATAAACCCGAGGGTTTAGTGGCGGTTCTGATGGTCACATAATCGAGTTAAGGTTTTGTTCTTCTAGAGAGTCCATCACATAACTTGCATGATATTTGAATGTTTTTTAACTACGGAAAAAATCCAACACTTGGAAAATTTTCCGGCAAGGGTTAAAGCGGGTATTTGATATCCGATCGAACTTTTTAACACCATCTAAAGTAACCCGAAAATAGTTAGAATTACGAATACGAAACACTCCGAGTTGCCTTTATAGTAAATTAACATATCATGCAAATTTAGCAAAAATAAACAACACTTGAAACACCAAAACCCAGTCAATGGATCACTGGAAAAATTTGGGGGGTTGTGCTCGATTTTAGGCTGAGATGGGGGGTATGGTGGCCGGCCACTTTTCTTCAGAAAAGCCTCAAATTTCTCCAGTGTTCTTGTTATATCACATACAACATTCTGTACTTGTTTGAAATTTTTTTTTGACAACTTTAAAAAACGACAGAAACTGCAATTTCGTATTTCAAGTTTCGGAGTAGTTTCGGTTTCGTAATCCTACACAATTCGTCTAATTCTCTAGCTAGGCTTTGATACCACTGTAGGGTTCTTATGAACAACAGCAAGGTTTCGCGAGGCATCGCCCATACCGTTTTCAAAATTTTGCCGTTTTAAAGAACCCTAAACTAGAATCAATAACTAGAGAATCATACGAAACAACAAGTAAACTACTTTACATCTAAGTGAACTAGGAATACAACCTTTGTAGACCGGTCCTTCACTTCAATAGCTCCTTGTAGTGATCCCTTCGCTGCGATCATGGAACTCCCGGACTCTAGCATGGCTTCTCAAGGTGAAATGAACGATCTTGCTTGAAGTCTTCGAGGCCGAAGATGATCTACGTTGAGGAGACACTAACTCAAGCTACTACTTCACTAATGAGAAATTAGTGAAGCTAACACCCTATACTAAAGTGCTAATCTAGTAGAGGATGATGAAGTAGGAAATGGGCTCACTTTAGTTTTATTTTTCTCATAATATTTTCTCTCTTTAGAAAACCCTAGCAAGCTTTTTGCTCAAGGATGAAGAAGATGAGCAAAAGAAACGAGAATGAACTAATGAGGTGAGAGAATGAACCATGGGTGAGTTTGTATCATATACTAAATCATGTAGAGACATAACCATGGCTAAATTATAATGGTTAGGTTAATAAATATCTTAAGTAAAACAAAATTAGTGAACTAAGTCAAGCATCCACAAGCTTCATGAAGCTTCATGCATGTGAGCTATTATCCACTAATTTGGTATTACTTTAAATACTAAAACCCAACATTATAATTAGTATGGTATAAGTCTTATACACCCATGTAGTGTGTATCAATAACCATGATACAAAATAAAACACAATTAATATATATCACATATATATTAAGTGTGCACATGTGAGAATAATAAATACTTAAGTGAGCTAATATTAGTTAATGTAAATTAGTATATCAAATATACAATTATACACTAAATTATCAAATCAACACTTGATTTAATAATCTGGCTATATCACATATAACCAACTAATATTAAATGTACCATCTTATCGAATCAACACTTGATTCGATAACATGGCTATATCACAGATAACCGTCCGATACAAATATCGCGAGAATAGAATACGGTATCACATACTCGCATTATTCTCAGTCCCGCACATATCGCATATGTGCTCCTACTTCGTTTTGCCTGAGCCAGTAAAACCTCTATGTAGGACTCTAAAGACTCGTCAATACACCGGCAGTAGATGATGATCACATCAAGCACCCACAAGCCGTCAGCGGTACTAGCTGGAAGTAACGGCTGCCCGGGTATTGAGCAATCAGAAGATCAATAAGCAAGCCCGCTATAGCTCCTGTAAAGCCTGTCAGCAACACTACCGTACAGTCCGGTCTCTTCATCTGATATGTCGCATATCAAGTCTAGAGGTGGTAAACGTCAGACCCCAATAACCGATAAGTCATGCCGATATGATGCTCATAATGGGTTGAGAAACTACTGATAACACTTACCAGTAAATCTCTAAATCAGCCCTGGCCAGGGACTTCCCTGTTATAGCCAATCGAGCACAGCGCAATATCAACCCCCAATACCGGGAGAGACGAAACCCCTCCTATCGCTCATTGCCTCCATGTGACTCGGGACTGTACCCAAAAACCACCATTTTGCACGTCCTCTTGAACGTGATAAGGTGGAAATCAAAGCACAGTGGGAATCACACAAGACTTTATGACGATCTCGGGTCTACAGACTAACATGTACCAGTGTCACCAGAGAACTGCTATCTGACGATAGGTATAATACCAACTAGGAGTTCTCGGCGAGTCCATCCAGTGTACACAGTCTCCACTGAGCACCCGTATACTATCTCTGATGTCAAACACCAATGGATATGGGATCATCCATCGCCCATCAAATGGGTCGAGAAGCGTATACGCTAGTTTACTCCGGTATATCGATGCCCCGTCTCGATACACCCACGACTAGGAACATTAAAGGATGAACTTATGGACTACCATAGCCCCACAAGTATGATCTGCATCATAATCCTGGTAGTCAAGTACTCATCCTAAGGGCTTTACCAACATATAACCATAAGACAGTATCAAGAGACAAGTATACATGTTAAGATAAAGAGCAACCATATAGCATACTATCATGTCGAGCAAGAAAGTCCTCTCTATATATGTCCAAGCATCCAATAATATACATCATATATACAATAATGGCATCTAGGGCAAACATACAACTAACACTTAAACCCAAATCAAACCCAAATCTAAGAAAATACGGATTTGGACTAATCCACGCCGTACGGGTGACAACATACATTAGTCTCCGTATACAATCCACGGGCAACAAAAATAAAACAAATACACACGACACGAAGTGACCATCTGAAGAAAGAGAAATTGGTTACCGCTATGCGATAGCGTAATTAACTGCAGGGGCTTGCGCCTGCAGGGAAGAGCGTCCCCACAATCAAAAACCCCTCGTACACGAGGGGGAATCTGACGAAGTCTGCTACAACGGCCGCATCCGTCTAAACCTCCGATACACGGTGCCATAAATCAATTTGGCATCTTCGGAGAAGTGGGCGGATAAAACAAAATAGCATCTGCCCCCAAATTCAGGCAAGACGTTTGTCTTCCTGTCTTTCGGCGGAGAACATTCATCTTGTAGGCTATATATATAGAGAGTCATATTGTATATTGCTTCTTGATCAATCATCAATAATATTTTTCCTCTTCCCAATCTACAATTTCTAATATGCTATCAGAGTTAGGTTGATAACATTTATGGATTTTCACTTTAACTCACACCTCTACGAGCCTTTGTGCTCTCGGTTTTCGTGCCCTCCTTTGAGCCTTCATACTCTCTTAGTCTTGTGCTATCTCTTGTGCCTTCGTGCTCACTTGTGTGTAATCCCGATCTTCATGCTGGACTTTGAGGCTTCGTACTCTGTAAGATTCGCGTGACAACCACGTTGCACATGAGCGGGAGTGTTTAGATGTGTGGATTATAAAATAGTCCCACATTGAAACAAGTATGAGAAGTGCATGGGTATAAAACACAAGATGGGCCAAATCTCAATAAGGCTTGAGTCTTATTAATGTAGCCCGTCTATGTTAAAATCCCGTGTACACTCATATAAATAAAATATGTATTCTCTCCGCTCGTTTGTGTATAATTAAATTTAATAGAAGATAACTCAGAAAATTGTAACTCGTAGAAAAGAATGGTTTATGTGAAGACTTTTGAATAGTAAACTGCCATCTGCCACATGACTAATTTCAAAAGGAGTGTTATTCATGCTCCAATGATAACATGGAATCTGTGAAACATTTGTTTGGAGATGGACTTTCTAGTTCTCTTATCTGCTGAACTCGGAATTAGGCTCAAACATATAGCTTTCATTGACCTGATTGTTACACTGGAAAGTCGAGGAAAGCCACCACAAAAAGAAAACCAGGATTGCACTCACTGTTGCCGCCTGGAACTGGTGGAAATTTAAGTCTACTTGGAGAATAGAAGAAGGAAACTATTTTTCCACTCTCTGAAACTACCATAGTATTATTGACATAAGCCAGAAACAAAAGCAGACGTCTGAAGATATACGCGTAGACATCTGCAAGAGGATACAGACGTCTGCAGAAGGAGATCTAGACATCTGCAATCATTTGACCAAAGAAAAGAGCGAAGCCAGACGACTGAAGGAAAAGAGCTAGTCGTCTGGTCTTGAGTCTTCAAAAATAACAGAGAATACACAGACGTCTACCCATCGGAACAGCAGCAGCGGATCTTTCCATAACTTGTGATAATTGGATTTTTCCATAAATTGTGATATTTATGATTAGGAAAGATGTAATACCCCAGAGTAGTACGGTCTTTGTACATCGTAGTGATATGCTCTGTATACACTCAGTGCAGTATGTTGCAGACACATAATGATATGAGTGTGGAGCCGTTTCAGAACAAAGGGATCGAGTCCCTAAAATACATTCCGAAAGAGGACCAAACTGTATTATAAATGTAATGATGTCACTCTCAATTACGGAAGCGCCTTTTGGATGAACTGGCACTATGGAGTTTGAAGAACTCCATAGTTAATATGCTCGGGCTAGGGAAATCTTAGGATGGGTGGCCTCCTGGGAAGTGGCCCCTTCTCGAGTCTAGTTCGCTCCAAAGGACAAAACCGTGCTGCTTTGGCCAGAGCGGACAATACCATCAGTACTAGTGTTAGTTATATGTATGCCTTAGAGGCCATTGTTGTACATGATTGTATATTATAATGGATGCTTGGACATACATAGGAAGGACTTTCTTGCTCGATATGATAGTATGCTATCTGGTTACTCTTTATCTTAACATGTAGATTAGTATTGTGATACTATCTTGCTCTCACATGTTGGTAAAGCCCTTAGGATGTATGCTTGACTACCAGGATTATGATGAGATCATACTAGTAGGGCCTGGGTAGTCCACAAGTTCATCCTTTAATTGTTCCTAGTCGAGAGTGTATCGAGACGGGGCATCGATATTCCAGAGTAGACTAGCGTATACGCTTCTTTTCCCATATGATGGGCGATGGATGATCCCATATCCATTGGTGTTTGACATCAAAGATGGTATACGGGTGCTCAGTGGAGACTGGGTACACTGAACGGACTCGCCGAGAACTCCTAGATGGTATTATACCTAACGTCGGATAGCAGTTCTCAGGTGACACTGGTACAGGTTAGTCTGTAGACCCGAGATCGTCATAGAGTCTTGTGTGATTCCTACTGTGCTTTGATTTCCACCTTACCACGTTCAAGAGAACGTGCAAAATGGTGGTTTTTGGGTACAGTTCTGAGTCACATGGAGGCAATGAGCGATAGGAGGGGTTTCGACTCTCCCGGTATTGGGGGTTGATGTCGTGCTGTGCTCGATTGGCTGTAACAGGAAGTCCCTAGCCAGGGCTGATTCAGAGATCTACCGGTAAGTGTTATCAGTAGTTTCTCGACCCGTTATGAGCTTTATATCGGCATGAATTATCAAGTTACTAGGGTCTAACGTTTACCATCCCTAGACTTAATATGCGACATATCAGACGAAGAGACCGGACTGTATGGTAAGTGTTACTGTTAGCTTCACGGGAGTATGGACAAGCTTGCTTGTTAATTTTCTGATCGCTCAATACCCGGGTAACCGTTACGTCCAGCTAGTACTGCTGACGTCTTGTGGGTGTTTGATATGATCATCATCTACTGCCGGCATATTGACGAGTCTTTAGAGTCCTACATAGAGCTTTCCTAACTCATGCGAAACGAAGTAGGGCACATATGTGATATATGTGGGACCGAGATTAATACGTGTATGTGATACCGTATTCTAATCTTGCAATATGTGATATCGGTCGGTTATATGTGATATAGCCGAGTTATTGAATCAAGTGTTGATTTGATAAGTTGATACAAATGATATTAGTCGGTTATATGCGATATAGCCGGATTATTAAATCAAGGGTTGATTTAATAATTTAATGTGTAATTATATATTTGATATATTAATATTCATTAACTAGTATTGGCTCACTTAAGAATTTCTTTTTCTCTTTTATACATTTAATATATATGTGATATATATTAATGTATTATTATATGTGTCATGCTAGATGATACATTGGACTTGGGTGTATGAGACTCATACTATACATAAGATAATTAGGGTTTTTAATTATTAAGGGAAAATCAAAACTAGGTAGAAAAATGTCATGGTTGTGAAGCTTGTAGAAGCTTGTTGTAACCATTGACTTAGTCCACTAATTTTTTCTTACCCTTGATATTTATTAACCTAACCATTATGTTTAACCATGGTTAAGTCTCTACAAGAGAATTGTATTAGATATTTTTCTCATCCATGGTTCACACTTGATTCTGGACTTCTTCTTCTTCATCTCAAGTTTGCTCTCTAGGTTTTCTTGAGGTGAAGAAAGAGAGTGAGAAAAATATTTCTAAAGTGAGAAAAATTCCTACTTCAATAATCTATACACTAGACTAGCCCTTTCGTATAGGTTGTTTGC
Source organism: Agapanthus africanus (assembly GCA_030015575.1). Lineage (NCBI taxonomy): Eukaryota > Viridiplantae > Streptophyta > Magnoliopsida > Asparagales > Amaryllidaceae > Agapanthus > Agapanthus africanus. The sequence goes on along the minus strand of CM057342.1, from coordinate 668,616,795 downwards.
TTTACTAATTCCTAATTAGTGAAGAGGTAGCATGAGTTAGAGTCTGCTCGACGTAGATCATTTTCGGTCTCGAAGATCTTTGAGCAAGCTCGTTCATTTCGCCTAGTGGAGCCTACGAAGAGTTTGGGAGACCACTACTTGGAGCGAAGGGACTACTACACGGAGCTTTAGAAGTGAAGGACCGGTCTACAAAGGTTGTATTCCTTGTTCACTTAGAGTAAAGATGTTTACTTGCGTATGTTAAACCCTAATTCTCTAGTTAAATCATTGGTTTGGGTTCGTTAGCACTCTAGATTTTTTAAAATGGCATGCTTGATGCCTTAGAAAACACGGTGAAGGTACTAAGGTCCCCATCAGTGGTATCAGAGCCTTGCAAAAGCATCAGGGGTCGTCTAGGCGAAGTTAAAGTGTTCGATCGAACTCCGAAACCTACCTTCCCATGCTCTCTGGAAATTTTTCCAAATGTTGGATTTTTCCAATTAAAAATATTCAAAAAATTATGCAGGTAATTTTATGGATCCCCAAGAAGAACGAAACCCTAACTCGACTAAATGACAGCGGAACCGCGGCCAAACCATGGGTTTGGCGGCGGTTCCGCCGCGCCCTTGGTGAGGCATGGGTTGAGCCTTCAAGGGTTGGTCCGTAGGTACTGTTGGCATGTTCTGGGTATTTTTAAAACTGCTCAAGTGTTGAGATTTCTGGAAAATGTGGGTGTTTTTTTATTCGATCGAAATGTTTAACATCGTCTAGATATCTGTGATGTGATACAATATCTGGAATCCACAAGAATTGGTTTTGTGAAAACTAGTTAGCACTTTATGAATCCAGCAAATTAATCTCATGTGATCGGTTGCCATGGGGTTTGATTCGGATCAAAATTCCGTCGCAATCACGTAGTGTACGCAGACACTCGCCGAGTAACACTAAGAAATAGCCACTCCCCATCGCACCGACCAAGTGACTGTAGGAGAACTCCGTTGCCAAAAGCTTCCGATAGGGTGCTAGCGGACACGATGTTCCACCTAAGTGCACTTCGTCGATGGCATCGGGGGTGCGGCCGTCTAGTAGCGTTCGATCATTTGTTGGGAATCTTGTTGAATTGCCAGACTGGATATTGAAAAGGTGTTTTCAATTTGAGACTAAAATGCGGGTTTATAATGTTAGGCATGAAATCCGGAGTATGAGATATTTCAGGTTTATGATGTCTAAGGCTGTTGCAGATTCTAATTGTTGTATGTTTCACTTTCTTTTCTGCGACCGTAAGTGTAATATGTGGTGTATCGCCGATTTCGTTGTTATACATCAACGACAATTGGGATACGCATATTTACTTACGTTGATGATATGTGATGTTATGTGTTTCTGGGATATGTTGTATTGGATCGTCTGTTTGAATAGCCGGGGGTTTTTGCTTGAGATGAGAGTTTTTCATTTTCATTCATGTAAAAACTTGTATGTAATATTCTTTTATTGGGACACTTTCAAGTTGAGGATAATGTCGCCATTGATGTATATTATATACTTTTCCACATTAGGATAGACCCAAGGCGGGGAGCTCAAGTAACCGGGTTCTAGAGTCCAGTGGGAGACCATCTCAAGGAGTTGAGACCGGGTCTCCTAACTCTAGAATTGGTAGGGTTGCTTGCCGCTCTCGTAGGGGTCTAAGGATGTGGGTTTGTCTATTCATCACAACCGTGGAATCCGCGTTTTTTACTGACTTAATTTAAAATACGGACCTCCTAGTATATCCAATATTTCATATGTTGTTTCTGCTGCGATGTTCTATGATGAGATCATATTACTGTTAGAGATAAATACTTTATATTATATATATGATATATGATAGACGTTGCTTATGTTTTGCACCCGTGCTAGTCCTGGCCCCGCTCTGCCGTTAGTTAACTAACCTAACGGTGCATGACGGGACCATGTGGCGAATGCGGATGGTATAAGCGTACGTCGTATTTATCTGTGATGCTTAGGAAGCATAAATGATGGGACCTTCATTAATGAGATTAATGAAAAAAAGAAACCTAATGATGCTATGGAATTAAATTTTCAAAAGGTAGCTCTAGTTGATGTTTTGCATAGTGGTATTGTGAATATCCTGCACCTCATTCGACGAGAAAAGAGCCGAGATCCCTTCACCGGGAATGACATCTTTAGCAAAAACTAGCAGATACTACAACCAACTCGGTTTGTTTTGAAAACTGTTCGATTTTAAAAAGTATAGCTTAAACCACTCATTATCAAATCACTCGATTCTACAACGATATCAAGCTCATTACGAAAAAGGTTTTCTTAAAAACTTGTCGTAGCTCTCCGTCATTTCAGATAAGGACTATTTAGTATTCGTGCTGCGTTTGTTGACTATGTTAAGGCGTAGTGTACGGTAGCTAATTAGTACTTATCTGTAACCATATGATGCGATTGAGTTAGGGTAGTCGTACGACTTTGTTGACTATATTAAGGGTCGTACGGATGGGTTTAATTCAATCAGGAAATGACGGGTTGAACTTGGCTAGCGCTTATGATTTGTTGACTATGTTAAGGTAATAAGTTGCTAAGGGCAAAATATTATTGGGAATTTCAAGTGTTAAAATTTGCAATGAGATTGCATACCTTCTATGAGATAGTTGGATCCCAATACCCACTGCGAGTAAGAGTTACTCCTGGGAGAGTTTTGCACTTTACAATTAGCCGATCAAGTAGGTGTCTAGAATGGTGTCGATGGGTTATGCCTCTGGGAAAACGAGGTTTATTTTAATTAGGTCCGTGCGAAAGCACGGGAAACCTCCCTCAAAGTACACTGGCCTGGCTGAAAGATTGGCAAACTTGTAGGGTGTAATTAATCCCGGCTAGTCTTACCTTTTAGGGTTTGAAAGAAGATTTGATAAAAACAGTGGGAGCCATCCTGATTAGATAAAATAATAACCAATCTAATATTGCAAGAGCATACGCTAAGTGTTTTCTTCTCTCTCTTCAGGTAGCGACCATGTCACGCCTTAATCAAGATAATAATATGGATATATTGACCGAACCCGCTTGTTATACTGAGCTGGAGAACGTTAGTCCCGCTCTACCTTATAATTGTTATAAGACTGAGCAGGAAATAGGGGAATACCAGGATTCCTATGCTGCCCAAACGAAGAAAATGCAAGTTGATGCACCTTCTTCGGGTGTGTTCGTTACCGAGAACTGTTTCTCAGTATGCTCTACATCCTGGGTATTAGATACCGGATCAGGATCTCACATATGTAATCTGTTACATAGGCTAAAGAAAGGTAGAGAACTGGGACTGGGTGATAAGGATATAAGAGTTAGAAATGGTGCAATTGTTGCAGCCAAGGCAGTTGGCGATTATCACCTTATATTACCAAATGGTAATACATTGATTCTGAATGAATGTTATTACATACCGAACCTGATATGCAACATTATATCAATCTCTTTATTAACTAAAGAAGGATATAATTTTGTATTGCAGGATAATGTTATGAACATTTTCCTGAATCAAAAGTTGGTTGGATCAGGCACGTTATCTAATGGTATATACGTTCTAATTCAAACCACAGTTTTCAACGTACAAAACACACACAAGAGGAAGAGTTCAGAAATGAACGAATCCTTCTTGTGGCATTGTAGACTAGGTCATATCAATGCGACACGACTAGCTGAGTTACATAAGGATGGATATTTGAATCCGTTCGAATTATTATCATATGAAACTTGCCAGTCATGTCTCAAAGGTAAAATGACCAAAACACCGTTTACTGGACACGGAGAAAGAGCTACTGAACTCTTGGGACCGATACATAGTGATGTATGTGGTCCCATGTCTACACATGTCAGGAATGGTTCTTCATATTTCATTACATTCACCGACGATCTCTCAAGATTCGGACATATGTTCTTGCTGAAAAACAAGTCTGAAGCTTTTGAGAAATTCAAAGAACATAAGTGTGAAGTCGAGAACCAAACGGGTAAAAGTATTAAAATCCTTCGATCTGATCGGGGAGGAGAATACTTAAGCACGGAGTTTCTGGATTATTTAAAAGAGAATGGGATTCTCTCTCAGCTTACTCCTCCGTATACACCACAGCACAACGGTGTATCGGAGCGGAGAAACCACACTCTATTAGATATGATGAGTACTGCTGAGTTGCCTATTTCCTTTTGGGGTTATGCGTTTAAGACAGCAGCATACCTATTGAATAGTTCCGACCAAATCTGTGCCTACCACTCCATATGATATATGGAATGGGAAGAGACCATCTCTTAAACATGTTAAGATATGGGGTTGTCCGGCCTATGCCTAAAAGCAAAATCCGGACAAGCTTGAGGTAAGGTCAGTTCTATATAAGTTTGTTGGATATCCCAAGCATTCGTAAGGGTATATCTTCTACCACACCGAGGAACAAAAGGTGTTTTGTTTCTCGGCTTGCCACCTTTTTAGAAAAGGAATTTTTTTGAAAGAAATTAGTGGTCATGAGGTAGAACTGGAAGGAGTTCCAGCTATACAAACTACAACTGATGATTTGGTAGAGCCGGAGGATTCAATAGTTCCCGACGAACCTCAGCCTCTCCGCCGATCTGGTAGGGTTCCTCATCCGCCTGAGAGATACTACAGTTTTCTCAATGATAGTAGGAGCGAGGATTGCATCATAGAAGATGATGACCCAACTAGTTTCGAGCAGGCTATCACGAGTAGGGACTCTATGAAATGGCTGGATGCTATACGATCTGAGATGGAATCCGTGTACACCAACAAAGTATGGACTTTGGTTGCTGCACCTAAAAGGATAAAACCCATCGGAAGCAAGTATATCTTGAGAAGATTACTTGGTGCAGATGGAAAAGTTGAGACTTTCAAATCTAGACTTGTTGCAAATGGTTTTCTTCAACGACCAGGTGTAGATTATGATGGAACCTTTTCTCCAGTGGCTATGCTTAAGTCCATCCGGATCCTACTTGCCATTGCTGCATACCATGAATATGAAATCTGGCGGTTGGGTGTCAAGACCGTTTTTCTAAATGATGATTTAGAAGATAGTGTCTAGAAGACACAGCCATAGGGCTTCATAGAAAGTGGGAGCAGCGGAAAGGTGTGCAAGTTGCTTAAATCAATTTACGGGTTAAAACAGGCATCGCGGAGTTGGAACATCTGTTTTGATGTGGTAGTCAAACAGTTTGACTTCATCAAAAAGGTAAATGAACCTTGTATATACAAAAGGGTTGTAGAGAGTAAGATTGTTTTCCTCGTATTGTACGTGGATGACATACTCTTGATAGGAAAGGAGTTTCTTCTGCTACACTCGGTCAAGCTCCTCTTATCACAATGATTCTCCATGTAGGATCTAGGTGATGCCTCCTACATCCTGAGGATTAAGATCTATAGAGATAGATCTAAGCGGATGTTGGGATTGTCCCAATCCAGATATATTGACACCATACTAAAGGGGTTTAGTATGGAAGATTCCAAGCGTGGGAATTTACCCACGATCTCAGGAATCACTCTCTCCAAAAAGATGTCCCCCAAGACTGATTTGGAGAGGGCTCACATGCAAGGGATACTCTATACTTCGACAATCGGGTCTATCATGTATGCGATATTATGTACCCAACCGGATGTAGCATGCTCACTAGGTGTAGTGAATAGATATCAATCAGATCATAGGGAGAATCACTGGACAGCTGTGAAGAACATTCTTAAGTACTTGAGAAGGACTAAAGAAATGTACTCGGTGTTTGGTAACGGTGTACTCCTAGTCGAGTCCTTTACCAATTCGAGCTTCCAGAGTGATAAGATCGACTGTAAGACAGTCGCGGGTCTTGTCTTTACCCTCAATAGAGAGACAGTATGTTGGAAGAGTTCCAAGTTAGATACCGTAGCAGACTCGATGATGAAAGGCTGAATACATCACTACCTATGATGCTACCAAAGAGGCTGTCTGAATCGAGATGTTCATGAGATGAACATAGTGAGGTTCCTACCATTGTGGTGACAATGGAGTTGTGGCTTTGGCCTAAGAACCCTGGTCCCATCAGTGATCCAGATATAATCTTAGGCAGTATCACCTGATCAGGGAGATGGTTGATCTCCAGAAGATCGAGGTTAGGAGAGTTGACACAGAGGTTAACACAGCGGATCCACTCACCAAGGCCTTTTTTCCCCAAATACTAATTGAGAGATTTTGGGATGGTTGAGTATGAGATACTACAACCACTAGCTTTTCTGTTGGGTATGAGATACTACAACTACCGGCCTTAGTGCAAGTGGGAGATTGTTAGTTATATGTATGACCTAGAGGCCATTGTTGTACATGATTGTATATTATAATAGATACTTGGACATACATAGGGATGACTTTCTTGCTCGGCATGATAGTATGCTATCTGGTTACTCTTTATATTAACATGTAGATTAGTATTGTAATACTGTCTTGCTCTCACATGTTGGTAAAACCCTTAGGGTGTATACTTGACTACCAGGATTATGATAAGATCATACTAGTGGGGCCTTGATAGTCCACAAGTTCATCCTTTAATTGTTCCTAGTCGAGGGTGTATCGAGACGGGGCATCGATACTCCAGAGTGGACTAGCGTATACGCTTCTTATCCCATATGATAAGCGATGGACGATCCCATATCCATTGGTGTTTTACATCAAAGATGGTATACGGGTGCTTAGTGGAGACTGGGTACACTAAACAGACTCGCCGAGAACTCCTAGATGGTATTATACCTAATGTCAGATAGCAGTTCTCAGGTGACACTGGTACAGGACAGTCTGTAAACCCGAGATCGTCAAAGAGTCTTATGTGATTCCCACTGTGCTTTAATTTCCACCTTACCACGTTCAAGAGAACATACAAAACGGTGGTTTTTGGTACAGTCCCGAATTACATGGAGGCAATGAGCGATAAGAGGGGTTTCGTCTCTCCCGGTATTAGGGGTTGATGTCGTGCTGTGCTCGATTTGCTGTAACAGGAAGTCCCTGGCCAGGGCTGATTCAGAGATTTACTGGTAAGTGTTATCAGTAGTTTCTTGACCCGTTATGAGCCTTATATCGTCATGACTTATCAAATTACTGGGGTCTGACGTTTACCACCTCTAGACTCGATATGCGATATATCAGAGACCGGACTGTACGGTAAGTGTTACTGTTGGTTTCACGGGAGTATGAACAAGCTTGCTTGTTGATCTTCTGATCGCTCAATACCCGGGTAGCCGTTACGTCCAGCTAGTACCACTGACGGCTTGTGAGTGTTTGATATGATCATCATCTACTGCCGGCGTATTGACGAGTCTTTAGAGTCCTACACAGAGATTTCCTAGCTCATGCGAAACGAAGTAAGGCACATATGTGATATGTGCGGGACCAAGATTAATGCGTGTATATAATAGCGTATTCTAGCTCAAGTTCGGTTCGCTCCAAAGGACAAAACGGTGTTGCGTCTGCCAGAGTGGACAATACCATCCTTACTGGGGCATGGAGCGTGACATTTATGGTGTCCTATCTAGGTTGCTCAGTAGCAGGTCTGTGGTTCGAGGACGAACCATTGTTCTTAGGTGGGGGGAATGTAATACCCCAGAGCAGTGCGCTCTTCGGACATCATGGTGATCTACTCTATCCAAACTCAATGCGGTCTTTTGCAAACACGTAATGATCTGAGTGTGGAGCCGTTTCAGAACAATAAGATCGGGTCCCCGAAGCACATTCCGAAAGAGGCCCGAACTGCATTACAAATGTAATGATACAACTCTTAATTACAGAGGCACCTTTTGGATGAACCCGCACTCCGGAGTTTGAAGAACTCCATAGTTAAGCGTGCTCGGACTAAGAAAATCCTAGATGGGTGACCTCCTAGGAAGTGGCCCCTTCTCGAGTCCGGTTCACTCCAAAGGACAAAACTATGCGGTTTCGTCCATAGCGGACATACCATCCGTACTGGAACATGGGGAGAAACCATTGTTCTTAGATGGGGGAAATGTAATACCCCAGAGCAGTCTGCTTTGTCCACACTCAGTGCGGTCTTCGGACATCATGGTAATCTACTTTGTCCACACTCAGTGCGGTCTGTTGCAAACACATAGTGATCTGAGTGTGAAGCCACTTCAAAAAATGTTATCAGGTCCCTGAAACACATTCCGAAAGAGGACCGAACTGTATTATAAATATAATAATATCACCCTCAATTACAGAGCCATCTTTTGGATGAAATGGCACTCTGGAGTTTGAAGAACTCCGTAGTTAAGCATGCTCGGACTAGGAAAATTCTAGGATGGGTGGCCTTCTTGGAAGTAACCCCTTCTCGAGTCCGGTTCGCTATAAAGGACAAAACCGTGCGGTTTCGGTTAGATCGAACAGTACCATCCATACTGTGACATGGGGCGTGACAAAAGATTTTATTTTATTTTAGCTTTCAATCATGTAAAGTGTATTATATACATACATTTGATATTCAATACAGTTACCAAATTCAAACCCTAAAAACTATCTTCTCTAAAATATCTATACATAGATCCCTTCGACGGGTCGTTTGAAATGCTAAACTTCATATGGAAGTAAGGTTATAAATATTGGCGGTTTCTTATTTAATTTATAGGGTTTTAACTTTATGGGCTGGATGCATGCGAATGCTATTAGAATGTTCATATACAAAAGAAACGGTAGAAAAGGATTTCAGGTCCTCAAAACTACCCCACTTTGCATAAACAATCAACATATCAGTAATCTATGTGGCATCTAATGGATCGGTAGGAAAAGTATACGAAGTTAGGTCGTTGACATATGTGCATCGGATATTTCTAAATAATTTAAACCTTTTCAAAGAATATATTCACAAGTATATCACTTATATACCTAAAGTTTTGTATGTGTCACTTTAATATCTTAAAGTATCACTCTTTGGCACTATGTTTGCATATCCGTTCTCTAAAAATTTGTAATTTCCTCATCGATTTCCTTATGCTTCTCATGTAACTTGTTTGGTATTTTTTGTTGATATATATATATATATATATGAGATTAATGGAGGAAAGAGGCCATAGGACGGGATTTCCTCCTATGGCGTGGAAAAAATACAGCCTCCACCATTTTTTCTGACGATCGACATCCATCATCATCATGGTTATCATCTAAGATGTGCGTACACCAAATTTCATATGATTCCACAACTTTTTCACCGTTGATTTAGTGGGTTCAAAATTAACGGTTTACCGACAATAGAACTTTTTACATTGCTAAATCAACGGTGAAAAAGTTGTGGAATCACATGAAATTTGGTGTATCCACATCATAGATGATAACGATGAAGATGATAGGGGCCGATCGTCGAAAAAATTGGTGGAGGTTGTATTTTTTCCACGCCATAGGAGGAAATGTCCTCCTATGGCCTCTTTTCTCCATTATTCTATATATATATATAGAGAGAGAGAGAGAGAGAGAGGGAGAGAGAAAGAGAGACACATACACACACACTTTGTTATTTAATGAATTTATTAATTAGTTTTAATCGAAATCATTGAAAGCAATGGGTAGATCGAACGGCTGTTATTTAGATTCATGAATTTAAAAATACGAACCCGTCCTGACGGATCCGTACTCTCTCTCTCTCTCTCTCTCTCTCTCTCTCTCTCTCTATATATATATATATATATATATATATATGGGGAAATGAGATGACGGCCCCTTTTCTAAAACGGGCCTCCCGTCCCAAAGCACATCTACCCTCATATATTTCACCGATCCAAACCGGTCATCTTGTTTTACGTAACATGAAACCCCTATACAAAAGATCTCGAGATATGAGAGCCACTAACTCAACCATCAAGAGACCGTATTTTCCTTATACTGATATGCCGTTGATTTTTCTTTCCGCTTGATGAACGTGTTAGAGATATTCAAATCTTGAGATTTTTTGTACGTTGGAGTTTCATGATATGTAAATCAAGATGACATGAAAAACATGAAGGATATGTGTGTTTGAGACGGTGGCCCCTTTTTAAAAAAAGGACTGACACCTAATACACCTTCCCCCTCCCTCCCTCCGCAAAGTCGTAAGACCATGTATGGGGGCTGACGCCTGCCCAGTGCCGGAAGGTCAAGGAAGTTGGTGACCTGATGATAGGGGAGCCGGCGACCGAAGCCCCGGTGAACGGCGGCCGTAACTATAACGGTCCTAAGGTAGCGAAATTCCTTGTCGGGTAAGTTCCGACCCGCACGAAAGGCGCAACGATCTGGGCACTGTCTCGGAGAGAGCCTCGGTGAAATAGACATGTCTGTGAAGATGCGGACTACCTGCACTATATATATATATATATATATATATATATATATATATATATATATATATAAGAATAATGAAGGAAAGAGGCCTTAAGAGGATTTTTGCGTTCGGTGGCGGTACAAATCACATCTTCCACCGTTTTATTCGACAATCGGCACCGGCCATCTTGATTTTCATCATCTAATATATCAATACACCAAATTTCATGTGATTCCAACACTTTTTCACGGTTGATTTAGTGGTGCAAAATTAACGATTTACCGAAAATATAACTTTTTGCATTACTAAATCAACGGTGAAATAGTATTGTAATCATATGAAATTTGGTGTATCAAAAAATTCGGGGATGGTGATCAAATTGGAAGATGCCAATCGTCGAATAAAATGGTGGTAGACGTAATTTTTGCCGCCACCTAACGCAAAAAACCTCCTAAGGCCTCTCCCTCCCTCCTCCTCTCTCTCTCTCTCTTTATATATATATATATATATATATATATATATATTTCGACTAGAATCCTACCGGAAGGATTTCAAAACAAATCCTTCCCGTTTTTTTCTAATTGAACTAATAGTGCAAAAATGGGAAGAATTTGTTTTGAAATCCTTCCTATAAGATCCTAGTCGAACTATATATGTGTGTGTGTGTGTGTTTTTCATGCACGTGAAGAATTGATAAAGCCATTACAATTTACAAACAAAATTGATAGCTTCATATATGAATATGGTATATAATCATTAGCCTACACATTGTTTTTAAAAGATTTTTTCTATTCTTAGAAAACCAAAACGGTTGTATGTTTATAATGATTTGATAAATTTTGGTATATTTATAAAAAATTAAAAATATCCTAAATATTAGTTTTGATAAGAGAAGAAAATGTAACAGAAAAAATTTTAATTAATTTTTTTTTGAAATGATATAGATAACTAACTTATTGAAAAAATCCTCATATACCTTTTCTCTCTCACACACACACACAGGAGAGCGCTTTATAGCAATCCGATCAGCATTTTTTAAAAAATGAAACTCTCGATGCACGATATATTTGAACGATTCGAACCGTTCAAGTTGATCACCCTATATTCAAGTCTATGTGTATGAAAAGTCAAAGGATTTGAAAATCTCTAACTAATGTATTAGATAGAGTTTATGTTTCTATATTGAAAGACGTTCATTTTGCACTCATTCGATGCATAGGTTAAAGGTCTTTAAATTCTTTGATTTTTCATACACATACATTTGAGGGTAGGGTGATCAACTTGACCGGTTCGGATCGTTCAAATATGCCGTGGATCGAGGGTTTTCATTTTTGAAAAACACGTACTAGCTTGCAATAGATCATTTATATATATATATATATATGGAAAGAGGCTATAGAAGGAATCTTTAAACGGCTTATTTACTAAAATCTCTCAATAAGTTTGGGTCATTTTAACAAAACTATCATTACCTTTAAAATTATCAAGAAACTACCAAAATTAACGGTGTCACGTTAGCACCGTCTGTATCACGTCACTTAAGTTCCCACATCAGCAAATTTTTTTTAAACCCCAAATTACCTCTATTCTAACCGAAACCCTAATTTCAAAAAATAAAAAATACAGATACACAAATAAAAAAACCCTCATTTTCTCATCCTTTCCGGCCATCATCATCGGCGATGAAGACACCTCGCCGGCGCCGCCGCCGCTGCCATCATCATCACCACCTCCGCCACTACCGCCACCACCAACAACAACGCTGCTACCTCTTTCTTCCTCCTCCTCTTCCTACTGCCACCGTCATCATCAACACCATCCTCAACAACATCATCACCATCATCAACATCAACATCACCATCACCGTCTTCCTCCTCCACTTCTTCAACCCACCACCATCATCACCATGACCATCATCAACATCAACACTATCCACAACACCACTACCATCTTCTTCTTCCTCACCTTATTCACATCACCACCATCATCATATCCCCCGCGCCGGCATTCTCCTCATTTCCCTTCCTCACTCCGACCCCTTTTTCTCCTCTCCCTGTCCCTCCCTCCAGCCCTTCCCCTACCCCGGCCCCAACCCCAACCCTAACTCCATTCCCTCCTTCCTGCCACCAAAAATCTCGACCGCCAAAAATCTCCACCGCCACCATCATCACCACTTCCTTACCCCTGACCTCGTCCCCTCCCCTACCCCCGACCTTCAATCCTCCCCGGCATCAAAAAAGCCCTAATTTATTTTATTAATTATATAAAACTATTATTAATATAGTTAATGATTAATTATTTGTTTTATGGGAAGGGCAAAATGGTTTTTTACTGTGATATTTAACACCGTTAACTCATAGTAGATGAAAGTTCCTAGTGCTCTCGCCGCGTGAGCCGCAGCCGTTGCGGAACCGAAAAACAAAAATTTACGAGAGGACAACTAGAACCAAATTTCTAGTGATCTATCCAAACACCAAAACTAGCATACAAGGTTAGGGAATACAACTTTTGACGCGTGTCCATCCAATTGTGTAAGACTCCTCCAAGTTTCTTGTAGGCCGTCGAAAACAAACTTGAATGGTGGCTGCCCTTACCGAAAATGATCCATCCGAGAGAACCGATGTAAACTCCACCTTCACCTAGTAAAGCACCCGACGCTCCAAGCTCGCTACGAATGAAAAATGGTGATATAGGAATTTTTCACTATCTTTTTCTTTCTACTATAGTGCTCAAGAGAGCAAGTGAAGAAAAAGAATGAAGAGGTGAAAGGAAGAGAAAGAACTCTCTCCAAAAATCTCTAAGTGAAAAGTATGTAGAGAATAGAATGGCTTCATTTTCAACCATACTAGAATAGTAAAATCAAATGATTTTATGAATATTAAATCAAAGCCATGCATCTCTACTATACTCCATTTACACCTCATCCTCCATCTCATTTCCATTGATTTTCTAAAAAGAAAATCAAATATGAGGTGTTCTTCTTCTAGAACAAATTCTGTATAAATACGGAATACAACCCGCTATACGTATCGAAATACATATACACGTATCTGTATAAAAATATGCATAGCCAAGAGAGAAAATGAATAATGAATAATAATACTAGAATACATATATTAAACATATATATATATATATATATATATATATTATTAAATCAAAACTTGATTTAATAATCCGGCTTAATCCTGAGCCGCTAGTATTATCAACCGTCTGATTAAAATCCGTGTAAATTATACACATATTTAATCAGATAGCTGTACATACGTCATCTATATCATATCGTCTGAACCAGGAAAACCCTTTGTATGGGACTCTAAAAGCTCGACAATATGGTGGCAGTGATTACTGTATAAATCCATAATCACAAGCATGTCAGTGGCACTGGCTGTACGTAACGGCTACTCAGGTATATGCCGAAAAGGAGATTGACAATCAAGTCCATCCGTACCCTATTGAGCCTGAATGTAACAATCTTCATACAGTCCAGTTTCTTCGTCTAAAAGTATTGCATACCGGGTCTAGGGGTGGAAATGCCAGACCCCTAATAACCCGATAAGTCGTGTCGGAGTCAAGCTCATCATCAACCGAGAAATTACTGAACTCATATCAATAAATCTCATTCACCATGGCCACGGATTTATGGTGATAGCCAACCGAACAAAACGCGACATCGACTCCTAATAACAGGAGAGACGAATCCCCGACAATCGCTCACTGGCTCTACGTGTCTTGGGACTGTACCCAACTAAAACTCGTTTACATGACTCCTCTTGAGCCGTGGTAGAATAGTAATCTAAGTACAGTAGGAACTCACACGAGACATCTGACGATCTCAGGTCAAAAGACTAACTTATACTTATGCCACTAGAGAACTTCCATCTGATAATAGATATAATACTATTTAAAAGTTCTCGACGGGTCCGTCCATTGTACTCACCTCCAGTGAGCATATGTATACCATCCTAGGTGACATAACATCAATAGCTTGTGAGACCGGCCATCGCCTCTCGTCGGGGTCTCGAAACGTATACACTAGTCTATTCCGGAATATCGATGCCCAGTCTTGATACTCTCATGACTAAGCACATTTAAGGATATGCTTATGGATTACCCAGCTTTCATGTATACGATCGCCTTCACAATGCTGGTAGTCAAACAAGAATCCGACGGGCTTTATCATTATGTATTAGTGACACACAATAATAAGTAAAACGTATACACATTAATAATAAAGACAAATCAGATAGCATACTATCATCTCGAGTAAGACTGTTCTACCTATACAGGTCCTCACTCAATTATCATAATCGCGTTCATGTAATTACAATAATTGTCTTGAGGACTCTATATCCAACAGTAGCTTCATAATAGTTTTAAAGGCAATGATAATTTTGTTAAAATGACCCAAATATGTTGAGAGTTTTTTGTAAATATGCCATCCCCAACTCATGTTAATTTGAGACTTTTTGAACGTGAAGATACGGTGCTTTATAGAATATGCCCTCCATCTCAAGCATAAGAATAAGTACAAAGCAAAGTGTTAATTTGAGTATGGGTTTACATTCAACGCGGTTTTCCTCTCTTACCAAAGTCGTGGGTTTACCCCCTTTAATAATAATATAAACGTGAGACGTTGATTGAAGGCATCACTTGCTTTAAATGATTGGTTTATCCAAATTGAAGAAAAGTTTAAATTCTTATTACGATTTTCAAATGTGCAACTTTCACTAAAAAAAATATGATTAATAGATCCATACATATTTTAATTACATTTCTTTTTGGCTTTAATGGCCCTGAGCATGTCTCAGGAACAGTACCCTGAGAACATGAGTCATGATTAGGTGTAGTATAGGCCCCGCCTACTTAGGAAACAGTGCCCTGCGAACATGTCTCAGGACTGGGTGTAGTACAGGGCCCGCCTATACTACACCTGGCTCTGAGTCATGTTCTTAGGGAACAACTCCCTGAGAACCTTCTTAGGCCATTTACCTCTTTCTTTTTCTTTTTTCTTTTTATTTTGTTTGCATGCGGTTAACTTACAATATTCTTGCTCTATCTAGTTAGGCTAAATTGTTAGTAACAACTTTAACTAGCACTCTGCCCCTCTCAATTTTAATTTATTTCCAAAATGCCCTCTTGACTTAAATATCTAGTTAACAAATCTCTTTTTTTCTTTTTTTTATATTTTATTTAAATATTTAATTAAATATTTTAATGGAAGTCATTTAAGGAGGGCAAGGTGTAGGTTTCGAAAGTTCAATATATTAGAGTTAAGAAGGGCAAGGTGTAGGTTTCGAAAGTTCAATATATTTTTTGTTAAATATTCTTGAATAAATTAGAGTTAAGAAGGGCAAGGTGTAGGTTTCGAAAGTTCAATATATTTTTTGTTATTGGTCTTGGACAGTATTTCCTATTATTTAGCCTCTTTTTGATCTTTCCATCATCTAATAGTTTTTGTTAAAAGATGTTCTTATTCTAAAATTTATTTTGCACATGTGTATATGTACGCTTTACATTAGTCAAGCCATGCACTCATTCATCCAATCAAACCCATACTCTCTTCATGACTAAATCAATTTCTTTTCCCTTTTTAAAATTTGTACATATTGATAACCTCAAAAAAGGTTTTACGTATCGAATGCCTGACTTTTCTCTTGTCATAATTTTATGTTCTAATAATACTAGAAAGCTTAATGCCTCCATAAACATTAAGCCGCATAACCCAAAAAAAAAAAGATTTCCTTTAGAAATTTCTTTTGAAAAACAACAGAGCAAGAATTGTAACATAGAGAGGAGAAATCTTTCCTACTCCAGTCAAAATCAAACTCGTCATCGATTATTTATTATCAAAATCGTCATATTAATTAAAATATTCTTCGAAATAGTCACACTAAAAATTATATATGGTACCAATAATCATTACTATTGATTTGAATGATTGCAAATTTAACGGCTTTTACAGTAGAATATATATCATGCCTCTAAATCAATAGTCAGATAGTATCCAAGCCACATGACAAATAATATACATATTCCTAAAGTGATGAAGGTCAAGATGGAAATTTTAAAAAGCATAAGAGAGACTAATTCCGTAATTAAATAATGCCAAGTTCCCTTGTTGGCATCTGGGGAGGCAAAATTAAACTTGTATATAATTATGTACACGTGCTCATCACCTCGTGTCCGTGGTTGATTATTAATATGCACCAGTTATTTGACACATTCAATACTTTGAATATATAAATATACAGATTTTAAAATAAAGTATTATTAGTATGTTGGGATAATGGGACCTAAATATAATGGGGAGGGAGATCAAGAACGACCGAAGGAGAGGTAGATATATATATAGGTTTGAATTTTTAACTAAGAAATACATTTATAAAATTTAAGTATGATATTGAGGAATAGGAGTTTTTTTTTTTCAATTCTTGAATTCTTTTCACTAGAAAAATAGGCCGGTAATAAATAACATTAGCTATACCTTTGGAGTTTGTATTATGATATTAGAGATTAGCTAGGTAAACGATAGAAGGAAATTAATTAAAGAAAATTAACTCTACATGTATATAGACGAAAAATAAACACCAAAAGACTCGTGTATATAAAGACATGGGCCTCACTTTTGTATTTCTTGGGCGCATATAGGTAAGATAAAATATATATTTTAAGTTAGATAGATCTTGACTTTGGTTCTAAGAAATGATCCTACGGAGTGCCCCGATACGTGCTCATCACCTCGTGTCCGTGGTTGATTATTAATATGCACCAGTTATTTGACACATTCAATACACCGAGTGGCTGTAATTTGAATATATAAATATACGTACAGATTTTTAAATAAAGTATTATTAGTATGTTCGGATAATGGGACCTAAATATAATGGGGAGGGAGATCAAGAGCGACCGAAGGGGAGAGGTATGTGTGTGTGTGTGTATATATATATATATGTTTGAATTTTTAACTAAGAAATACATTTATAAAATTTAAGTATGATATTGAGGAATAGGAGTTTTTTTTTTCAATTCTTGAATTCTTTTCACTTGAAAAATAGGCCGGTAATAAATAACATTAGCTACACGTTTAGAGTTTGTATATTATGATATTAGAGATTAGCTAGGTCAGCAACAGAAGGAAATTAATTAAAGAAAATTAACTCTACATGTATATAGGCAAAAAATAAACACCCAAAAGACTTGTGTATATAAAGACATGTGCCTCACTTTTTTATTTTTTGGGTGCATATAGGTAAGATAAAATATATATTTTAAGTTAGTTAGATCTTGACTTTGGTTCCAAGAAATGATCCTAAGGAGTGCGCTGATACGGTGCGAGGACTTTTATAGTTGTTGGCAAGTGGAAGAAAAGCTATGCATAATTTTCTCAATAAAAGAAAGAAACTAATGTATTAGCCACGGTCCCACAACAAATATTGTCAAAATGAGGATTAGTGTTAATTAAGTGGGCCGGGGCCCACCCCATGTGGCTGGGTGTGGCGAGCACAGAAAATTACATGTGCGTAGCCTTAACAACATTGAAGTAAAAAGGAAAATATGTTTAGGCGGCAAGTTTGTTGCACCAAAATAATCTCTCCAATTTCTCCGTAACTTTTAGGGTTCATCTCTACTATCATAACTTCAAATTTTAGAATATTTGCAACTAAAATTTCATATTAGACTAACAGACAATATTTGGATGCCATGTGGAGTTTTAATAAAATTTGTAAACGAATTTTTTTATAGAAAAAATACAAACAAAAAATTAAAATAGAAGGAAATTCCTAGATTAGTCAAAATAGGATCAAAACAAAAAATGGGGAAACAGCTTAAAAGATTAATAAACATTTTTAAACATATTTAGTTAACATATTTAGTTAGAATATCCATATAATACCCTTATTTTACTGTACACGTGCATGGCATGTGCAACATATTAGTAATTTTAATTTCAATTTAATGGTGTGACATAGTCTTTAATAGCGCAGTATCAGCATTAAAAAAATTAATTTCTTTTACAAATGCAACCACCAACTTAATCTATAGTATAAAAACCAGATGAAGAGCCTCTCATAATTAACTAGAATTAAATATTTGAAAAAACGAGAAAAATCTTTAATTCTTAGATGGTTCACGGTATAGTACCTTTGCACATGCAAAATATATAGATATATGCTAATATTATAGACAAAAAATTTGAAAAGATTCTAAAAGGCTTTTCACATAAGATAATAGATTTTTAGATAATTTTAGTTAAGATAATGGAGATTTCCACGTAAAACTGTTCTTTTAATACATAAGTGAATTGCACATACAAAATACTAGTGCTTAATTAGAGTTGTTAAATTTGCTCGGCTTAGCTCGTTTATTTAAGCAAGCTCAACAATTTGTTCAGGATCGGCTTGTTTATTTGTCGCACAAGCGTTCACCAAGCCAAGCCGAGCCTTGTGTTTTATCAAGTCTATTTAAAATTTAGAAATAGCTATAAATAATTACAAAAATATATAAATGCTCGATATCATTTTCGACAACCTGCGTAGTGAGAAATATTATTATTACTACTAAATGAACTGCTAGTTCTTGTTTAAAACCCTGTCGAATCTTGATTTTTCGATATTGTAGTATAACAAATCTTGAATAAATGACGATATGAATTTCTAGTTAATATCTACGAGTTAATATTATCATCTGAATTTAAAAATAAGTAATAATTTTATTATTACCACAAAATACTAATTAATCCATAAACTATTCGAGCGTACATGAGCCATATACGAGCGAGCTTGAACACGAACTGATCTCGAACAGGCTATTTTTATGTTTGCTCATTTATTTTATTGAGCTTTAATTTGCGTACTTGTTTAACTATCAAACATTGTTGTTCCTAAGTGGTATGCAATGGAACCAAAGTCAAATTAAATCATCTAAAATACAATGAAATGTACATGATGAAATAAAGCAAAAATAAATATGATTGACATTGATGAATGCTCATCACAAATAACTGCATTTAATACTACTCATCCAATATCATTTTTGTGAATAAACGGTGCTATTTAATCCGTGTCTGCTCATTAAGTACAGGATACAGGTATTCAAGACAAAACACTGGAAACACGCATAACATGCACGGATACAACAGTTTTGAGCCGATACTGCAACCAGAACGGATAACCGATCAAGTCCAAGGAGTTTTTGCAACAAAACAAGTGTATGCAACAAAAGAATTAAAATGGTCCAACATGATACAATCTTTTTCAAGTGTGAACACACAAAAATAATTCATGGACCAACTAGGCATACAAGTGGGAATGATGTGGCACATAAGTGGACTGGGCAAAATGATGATGTTTTAAGCTTAAAAGTTATGATGTGATGTTCAAAAGCTTGATCATGTTAGGAATTTGTGTGCCGTAGAGGCCATTATTGTATGATATAGTGGATGCTTGGACATATATATAGAGGACTTTCTTACTCGACATGATAGTATGCTATCTGGCTGAACTTTATCTTAACATGTACACTAGTATTATTATACTGTCTCTCTGATACATGTTGATAAAGCCCTTATGATGTTAGCTTGACTATCAGGACTATGATGAAGATCATACTAGTGGGGCTTGGTAGTCCACAAACATGTCCTTTAACAGTTCCTAGTCGAGAGAATACCGAGACAGGGCATTGATATTGCAGAGTAGACTGGTGTGCGTGTTTCTTGACCCTGCATGAGGCGATGGATGTTCCCACATCCATTAGTGTTTTGACATCAAAGATTGTACACAGATGCGCATTAAAGAATGGGTACACCGAACATGATTCGTCGAGAACTCCTAGTTGGTATTATATCTATTGTCAGATAGCAGTTCTCTGGTGATACTGGTACATGTTATTCTGAAGATCCGAGATCGTCATAGATTCTTGTGTGGTTCCCACTGTGCTTTGATTTCCCCCCTACCATGGCTCAAAAGAGTCGTGCAAACAGGTGGATTTTTCGGTACAGTCCCGAGTCACATGGAGGCGATGAGCGATAGGAGGGGTTTCGTCTCTCCCGGTATTGGGAGTTGATATTGCGCTATGCTCGATTGGTTATAACAGCAAGTCGCTGGCCAGGGCTGATGAGATTTACTGGTAAGTGTTATCAGTACTTTCTCGAACGGTTATAGGTCAGATATCGGCATGACTTATCAGGTTATTGGGGTCTGACGATTTCACCCTTAGACTTGATATGCGACATATCAGACGAAGAGACCGGACTGTATGGTAAGTGTTGCTTATAGGTTTTGCGGGAGTTTGGACAACCTTTTTTATTGATCTTCTATTCGCTCAATACCTGGGGAGCCGTTACGTCCATCTAGTACCGCTGACAGCTTGTGGGTGACTGATGTGATCATCACGTACTGCTGGCGTATTGACGAGTCTTTAGAGCCCCACACAGAGGTTTCCTAGCTCAAATGAAATGAAGTAGGGCACATATGTGATATGTGCAGGACCTTAATTAAATACGTGTATGTGATACCGTATTCTAATCTCGTGATTTGTGATATTAGTTCAGTTATATGTGATATAACCGGGTTATTGAATCAAGTGTTGATTCGATAAATTGATATACATATAAATGATATTAGTCAATTATATATGATATAGCCGGATTATTAAATCAAGTGTTGATTTAATAATTTGATATATATATCATTATATATGTAAGCAAGAGAAGAAAATTCTTTAGTGAGCTAATATTAGTTAATATATATTAATATATCAAATATAGATATATATATTTGTGTGTGCGCGCGCGCGCGCGCATGTGTTTATTTATATATAGATTACTATTGTGTCATGGTGGATGATACATAGGACATGGATGTATGAGACTCACACCAAGACTAAAAATTAATTGGGTAATTATTTATTTAGAGTAAAATCAAAATGAGGTGGAAATTAGCATGGCTTAGATGCTTGTGGAAGCATGTAGAAGCCTTGAATAATTCCACTAATTTAATTTTACTCTAGATATTTTATAATCTAACCATTTATCTTTAGCCATGGTTAAATCTTTACTAATATCACATGTGATATTTTCCTCACTGTAGTTCTTGACTAGTTCTTCACTAGTTCATCTTCTTCTTCTCTTGATTTTCTTGGAGTGAAAAAGAGATAGAGAAATAAAATTCCAAAGTGAGCAAATTTTCTATTTTATCAATCTATACCAAACTAGCCCTTTAGTATAGGTTGTTTCCTTCACTAATTCCTTAATTAGTGAAGAGGTAGGTTGAGTTAGAGTAACTTCAAGGTGGATCATTTTCGGCCTCGAAAACGACGAATCAAGCTTGTTCCTTTCGCCTAATGGAGCCTAAGAAGAGTTCTAGGGACCACTATTTATAACTAAGGGACTACTACTTGGAGCTTTAGAAGTGAATGACTGGTCTCCAAAAGTTGTATTTCTTATTCACTTAGTGTAAAAGTTAGTTTACATGTTTTAAACCCTAATTCTCTAGTTCGATTCTAGGTTAGTATAGCTTAGCCTACTAGATTTTTAAAATTGCATACTTGATGCCTCTAGAAACCTCATAGTGGTGATAAGACATGCTTTCATGGTATCAGAGCCAAGCTAGAGCATTAGGAGAGGTCTAAACGACGTTAAAGTGTTCGATTGATTTTTCGAAACCCTAATTTCATAGTTTCAATCTATTTTTCAAAATGTTGGAATTTTTCAAATTAAAAATAATCAGAAAATCATGCAGGGTTTTTTATGGAGCCCCAAGAAAAACGAGAGCCCGACTCAAAAAATTGTTAAATTAGGCACTCATTCTTCTTGTGCTGCTCCATTATGTGACTTTGCACTTTCTGGGTATATTTGTTGTGACTCAAGTTGTTGAGGTCTCTATGATTTATGGGTGTTTGATGTATTGATCGAAAAGTTTAACATCGTCTTGATTATATTGATATGTGATACAATATTTGGAATCCACATTAATTAGTTTTTGAAAACTAGTTTGTGTTTGGTAAATCTAACGTTTTAGTCTCGGTTCATCGATTGCCACGGAGTTTCGATTCGGATCAAAACTCCGTCGCCATCGCGTATGGTACACGAACACTCACTGGATAACTCTACTAGATAGCCATACCCCATTATCCCGACCAAGTGAATATAGGAGAATCTCGTTGCCAAAAGCATCCACTCGGATGCTTACGGCCACGGTGTTCCGCCTAAGTGCACTTCGTCATCGGCATCGGGGGTACGGCCATCTACTAAACTTCCCAACGAGCATTCGATTAGGTAGTCGGAAATCTTGTTGAATTATCCGACTAAGTTATTGAAAAGTGTTTTCGATTTGAGACTAAAATGCAAGGTTTATCATGTTAGGCATGAAATCTGAAATATGTGATATTTCGGGTTTATGATGTCTATGGATGATGCGGATTCTAACTATTGTAGTTTTCTTTTATTTTCTGCAACCGTAAAGGTAATATGTGGTGCATCGCCGATTTCGTTGCTATACATCAATGACTATCGGGATACGCATATTTATTTACGTTGATGACATGTGATATTATGTGTTGCTGTGATTTATTATATTGGATCGTCGTGATTGAATAGCCGGGGGGTTTTGCGTGAGATGAGAGTTTTTCATTTTCATTCATGTAAAAAAATGTATGTAATATTCTTTTATTGGGACACTTCCGATTTGATGATGATGTCACCATTGATATATATTGTTTACTTTTCCGCATTAGGATAGACCCAAGACGGGGAGCACAAGTGACCGGGTTCTAGAGTCCAGTGGGAGACCATCTTGAGGAGTCGAGACCGGGTCTCCTAACTCTAGAATTGGCATGGCCACTTGCCGCTCTCGCAGGAGTTTAGGGATGTGAGTTTGGCTATTCATCAAGATCGTGGAATTCGTATTTTTCATTACTGGTTTAATTTAAAATACGGACCTCCTAGTATATCCAATATTTCATATGTTGTTTTTGCTGCCTGAGTTCTATGATGTGATCGTATAACTACTTGAGACGAATACTTTATATTATATATATGATATATAATAAACGTTGTTTATGTTTTGCACTCGCGCTAGTCCTGACCCCACTCAGCCGTTAGTTAAGTAACCCAACGGTGCATGACGGGGCCCCGTGGCGAATGCGAATTGCATAAGCATACGTTCTATTTTTCGTTTCTTCTGTGATGTTTAGGAAATATAAATGATGGGACTTCATTAATGAGATTAATGAAAAAAAAAACCTAAAAATATTGTAGAATCAAAATTTTCAAAAAAGGTAGCTCTAATTATTGCTTTGCATAGTAGTATTCCTTGATAAATACCAGCACTTCACTCGATGAGGAAAGAGCCTAGATTTCTTCACTAGGAGTGACTTCTTTAGCAAAACTAGTAAATGCTACAACCCACTCGGTTTGTTTTGAAAACTACTTGATTTTAAAAGCGGAAGTTAAACTACTTCTTTTCAAATCACTAGATTCTACAACGATATCAAGTTCATTACGTTAAAATTTTTCATCAAAATCAGTCGTAACCTTCCGTCATTTCAGATAAGTGCTATTTAATATTCGTGCTGCGTTTGTTGACCTTGTCAAGACGCAGTGTGCGGTAGCTGATTAGTGCTTATCTGTAATCATATAATACGATTGGATTAGGATAGTCATATGACTTTATTAACCTTGTTAAGGGTCGTACGGATGTGTTTAATTCAATCACGAAATGACAAGTTGAACTTGACTAGCGCTTATGATTTATTGATCTTGTTAAGGTCATAAGATGTTAGGGGTAAAAACAAATATTGGAAATTTCAAGTGTTGAAATTTGCAATGAGATTGTATACCTTCTATGACATAGTTGGATCCCGATACCCACTGCGAGTAAAAGTTAATCCTTGTTTGTCTTAACTAGGAGTAGGCTGCTGTTGCTTCTTCTTCTTCTTCTTCTTTTGAATAATTTGTCGTAATATGATTGCATGTTTTTGTGAATTTTTGAATAACTGGCAGAATAATTAGATCTAAACACACCTCAAATTCAATCTAACATTCTGAAAACTAAGATAACATCTGATACGTCACTGTTCCTCTTACTAACAAAGACAACAATCTCTAGTTCTGAACAATTTAACTGACATCACACAATACAAATCTACCAACAAACACCAACAAAATACCATAACAAACTACCATAGCTAAACACTGATCCATTCTACATCTAATGCTTTTTAAAACGTCCCTCATTTGCGAGCTTGAAGATCCGTGCCTGATCCGAAGCAACTTTCTCAGAAACGAGCGAAGAAGCAAAGGCATGCCTCACTTCCGGAGTAGTGAAAGGGAATTTCTTGTTAACCATGGAGTTGAGGAAAGAGGCCGTGCCTTCACGATACAAAGAACCGAAACCATCGGTCCGAGTATTTTCCAACGCCTCTTGCACGCTTAGGTTCCGACCGAACGGTAATGTGGTTGCCGGACCGAAGAGTCCACCGATGGTTGTCCAGTATCCGAAGATGCCCCATATCATTGTCGGGTTCATGCTCCAGAAGCTGAAATTAGCATAGAAAACATGACAAGTTTGATACGTAAAAATCAGGTCTTACTTTTGCTCGTACAACAAGAAACTACTCTGACTTTTAAAAACCTGCACTAAACCCTAAAAATAAGAGAGGTTTCCTGCAATTAGCCTAAAACCTAAACACAAGTGTTTGAGCTGGCTTACATGCAAGTCCCAGGGGCCGGGGTGAATGGCGGAGAGTTGGGATCCACAGGAACGAACGGAGGCGAAGGAACGAGTGGAGGCGAAGGCGGCATAACGATTGACGGAGTGGTAGGCGTCGGGGGGCCCACAGGGACTGTTGGAGGTGGACTGTTGTAGTACCCTCCCCCGCCTCCATGCGGCGGCGGCGTGGCGCAGCTGCATCCGCTTCCGCCTTGCGGCGGGGGCGGGCAAGCCGGAGTCCTGTGTGAATCTGCACTCACAACAACAATTGCTTTGAAAAAAGAAAAGGCAATGGAAAGAAGTGAATTACATATCAAGAGTTTGGTTTACGTACGCTTTGGAGGGCTGACACCGATATGAGACGGAGGGGTAACGACATGAGGATCAGGAGAGTAGTAGTTCTTCTCGTCACCGAACTCAACCTCAAGGCTCTGAGAGATGAAAACTGCTAACAAGAAACAGATGAGGACTTTCCTTCCTCTTTTCCTCTCCATTGTTAGCAAAGCTCAGTGTCTTTCCTGCGAGGAGAAATGTGAGCGGTAGGTGTATACTTATAAATTCTAAGGTGAAAGCATTTGATTTGAATGATATCTATGAGCCAGAGTAAATACTGAGGCAGAGTTGGTTGTCATGTATAAATGCAGGTGCATTTATGCTGACTTAAATGTTTTCTGCATTAGTTTTGTTTGCAACTTGAGAATACTGAAATCTGCTCCTGCATGACACCTAAGCTTTGAAAAGCATTTTCCCTTCAAGAAAATGAAGTGCAAGCTGTAAACTGTGTGCACTACATGCGACAGTAAATTGCCCGTGGTTTCAACTTGACTGAAATGAAAATTTTTGGTGGACCAAGCTCAAAATCCAGCTGAAAAATCTAGTGATGAGTTGAAGTAGGGAGTTTTGAAGTGGTTTTAGGGGCTGTTTGGTTGCAGGATTATGGAATTTGGATTCCAAAAATAGTACGGTTGAAATTTCTGGATTTGGTAATTTGTTGTTTGGTTGGTTTTGGATTTGTAGATCTGGATTTGTAGATCCTTGTAATCTTTGTTTGGTTGTTGGAAAAAAATAGGATTTGGATTTGAGGATTTTAGAGAGAGATAGAGAGAGAGAGGATTGTTAAATAAATAAAGTGCATGGGCCCCATCTAAAAGTACAATGAATAGTGCTAAATCCTTAAGAATCCTTGAAAATTTTTAGGATTCATGAATCCTTCTCATATGGTGGGCCCCCGATATAAAACAAAGAAATCCAAAAAATCCTAATCTTGCAACCAAACACAAAATTGTGGAATCCTGTGATTCCACAATCCAAAATCCAAATCCAAACCCATAATCCTGCAACCAAACAGGCCCTTAGTAAAGAGCTTGCCTGTGGCCATTATATATGGACACATACAGTAGATAGGTGCAATTTATGAGTGGAGCTGTGACCTTTAATTCCTTTGCTTTATATGAGCACAAGCTCCTTCAAACCTCACAAGTGTTGAAAGCATGCTACAGTCACTTGCCTATGTCTCATGGGGAAGATGCATGATGTAATGTTGCTCAAAAACTGATTATTTAGTACTTATGACACATGTGAGATTTTGTATGCATGTGGGATTGTAGGAATATGGCACTTTAGATAGTTATTTTAAGGGTATTTATGTGCTTGAATTTAATTTATGTGGGTTGCTCATATGAGATTCAGGGTGCAGGATGAGTTGGACCACCTAATCTTATTTTGTTTTAGAAATTGTAGGTTGTTCAAGATCAAGGAAATGTGATCTCCTACATATAATTCTGGAGGGAGATTTTATAAAAATTTCGAGGTTTTTGAGATAGCATCATTGAACTTTTAAAATGCTCTGAACCATTTTTGAACTCGCAATATTGTATGAGTTTCTTTAACTCGAGTGGATTATATAACCCCCAAAATGATCTATGGACCGCGAGCATAGTTCGGTTGGTCATAGCACTTTTTTTCTGGGAAGTGTGCAGAGATTGATCCCTTGGAGTGGAAGTGACCACAATTTAATGGGTTCGGCGTACAGCAGTGGCATCCCTGGATGTGTGTATGATGTGTGCATGAGTTAGGCTTAGGGGCTAGTTCCAAAAAAAAATGACCTTGTACGTGGATTGAATACCCCAAAATGCACTGAATATGTCATTTTTTTGGGAAAATATCCTTACAAAAATATTTTTCAAGTGGGATTCATGGTATTTTGAAAGTTAAATAGTGCAATCTCAAAAATTGAAAGTTTGATGGTGACTTAAGAAATTTACCAATATATTTGTTATTTTAATTGCTAGATATCCTTTGGAAGTGTATTTTGAGCAAATAGGTTAAAACTTATGCGCTAGAGTTGCATTCTTCAAGATTTTATTTTTCCTTTATTATATTTCCCTTTTAAACAGCTTTCGGGAGACCTTGCCTGTGGCTTAATGAATGAGTTCCTCTGTGTTAAAAGAGCACAGTTCTTTGAAACCTCACAAGTGTTAAAAGCATAATGAGTTCAGTTACGTACGTCTCATGGGGAAGATGCATAATGTATTATTGCTCAAGCTTAAAATTGTTTTACTTATGTGATGGAGGTCCTTTCAGGTCTCCGTCAGATGTTGTTTTCCGTTGATCTCCCGGTGGGTTTTCGTGGTGATCTTCTGTTGCGTGTGGATCTCAGTGGGTTTTGGCGGGATTGGTGATTTGAGAAGTTTAGCGCCGAGTACCTGCAAAGAAGTTTCGGGATGGTTTGGTACCACCGAGGACCCTCCGAAGATCAAGTTAATGCTAGATCCGAGCAGAGTAACGGCTAAGTGGAATAAAAAAGGGCTTACTTGACCCCTCTGTGAGGGGGTTTATATAGCGGTGATGGCACGCAGCAGCATGCGCGAGAATGCGCGAGAATCTCGCCAGCAGTTACGCTCCCGACGTCACGCCCGTGTAGAGAGCGGATCGCCCATTAATGGGGATCGCGGAGACGTGGAACGTGGGATGTTGCTGGCGGAGAATCCGCGCATGGCGAGATTCGCAAAGCGGTGGTTACGCCTGTGAGCGGTGGAGCTGGTCGGAGGGGCCGAGAAAGACGGCCTCGGCTGGGGAGCTCGGAACCGGGCAAGAGGGTTGAGGAACCTTGGTCCCCTGGCGGCCCGGGACGAGCTGAGGGGCCGAGGAGGCAAATATGCAGGGGGGCCCGTGGAGGGCCGGCTTGTGCTTGCAGGTCGGGTATAAGGGTGGCCTGGTCAGCCTCCGTAGGCCCTTTCTTCCGGGTCCTGGGACATGTCGTCCGCCACGTGTCCTGATCTCGCATCGCCAATATTGAGTATCATCATTAGCCCCCCACTCTTGTCCCGACCAGCTAGCGGGTCGGGTCAGGAGTGGACTGCCAGGCCTCCCGAGGTGAGCTCCTTCCCAAGGATTTGTCGGGACGGGTCCTCGGGCCATCAGTTGTCTTTTCTGCTAGCGAATCAGGGCGAGATCTCAGCATTTAAAGAGGGTGCGCTGGTTTGTGCACTCTGCCACTGAAGCGACGGTCCACGCGTCAAGCGTTGATTGGCCGATGCGACGTATGCAGGCCTGCGACGTCTGATGGGATGCGGTCCAGCGCAGGATCGACACGTGGAGCGATCGGAGCCGCTGGACGCGAGGAGTCGTTTTGGCGGGAGATGACGGGCGTCGTTGGATGAGGCCGCTTGCAGCAATAAGTAGGGGTGGGCCCGCTCTCAGGCCCCTACTCCTTCATATTTCCCTCTTCTAAGTCCTGGTTGCTCGGCGTTCATCTTCTTTCTCCCGCTTTCGGCTCCCGAAGACTCTCCTTTTCAAGGTTAGATGTCTTCCTTTGTAGAGTCAGTAGATGTTGTAGAAGTAGGTTCTAGGGACCCTTTAGTTGTGTCTGAGTCCCCCCGGGGAGCAGGGGTTGGATCCTCTTCCCGGGATCGTGCGGCGGGGGCAACCCCCAGGGAGGAGGAGGCAGATGCGGCCCCCGGCTCCTCGTGTTGGGTGAGGCATGAGGACGAGCTCGCCAATGCTCGGGCTCGATTCCACATCCCCTCGTGTTACACGCTCCGACTGGCCAAGGAGGGAGAGAGGGTGGATCAAGTACGGGGCAGGGAAATTGCCCTGTATTTGGAAGCTTTTTGGGGCGAAATGCGCCTGCCCTTCTCTCCCGAGGTCGTCGCCACGCTGAATTTTTTCGGTCTGGCCCCCTGCCAGTTAGTGCCGAACTCGTGGAGGATCCTTCTCGGGTTCTTGATCCGGCTGAAGTTACAGGCGGTTCCCTTTAGCCTCTCCCTTCTCGATTCTTCTCTCATCTTCAAACTTCACCCTGGTGGTCGAGCGGGCGATCCGAGATGGGTCTATCTCTCTTTTAGAAAGCGGCCGGGGTCGTGGCCTTGCCCTCTTCTATTCATGATTGGAAGAAGAAATTTTTCTTCGTTTCCGCTCCCGAGGGCGAGGACTGGCTCGTGCCTACCAAGTGGTCGAGGGAGAAATGTTTGCCGGGGGACCAATCCAATGACCCCGCCACGGTGAGAGTGGTGTCGTGGGAGCCCATCCCCCGACCTGATGTGCTGCTGTCTGAGAGAGTTCTGAGCTGGATCGGGCTCAGCCCCGTTGAGTTCGTCGGTAAGTTAGGCTAGCTTTCTGGCTTGTGTTTTGCTCGTGTTGCTGACTCGTTGGGTATTTGCTTTGTGCAGGATCCATGGACTTCGACTTGCTTAAAGCCTCCATGCGCCAGCCGAGGAAGGTTGCGAAAGCTGGGTGTAACACCCGAGCCCAATACTACTAATTTCTGTTACTGTTTGAGCATTAATGTGGTACTCAGTTCATTTAGCCTGCCTATTTGTCACTTACTGTAAAATTTAATCTGGCATAGTCATTTCTGCACATAACAAATTTTAGCATCTAAAATGAAATTAAAAATATCTATCTTGGCCTACTCGACACCCCTAACCTTGTGGTAGCGTCCGTGCATCGTGTTCTCGTCTCGTTCGGTGAAACGGGCGAGTTTGGACGGCTACGCGCGCGTACAGGTGTCCGTCTTGGGGGTATACTTTTTAATTATAAAACACTCAATTTCAAAATTTGGAACCCGCTTAAAATCCTATTATTTAAATTTCAAATTTTTGGACCCGACCCGGGCGCGATTTGGAAATGTTTTATTTGGCGCCAAAATCCCAAATTATAATAATATTTAAAACTATATATATATCGTTAACATATAAATCTTTTACTGTTTCTCAATCTTTTAAAAATATTTTTCTTTAACCTCTGCTAACTCCTCAGCCAATCGCGAGGCTGATAGCCTCCCGTGGGCCCCTCTCCATTATCTCTATCTCTCTCTCTCTCTCCCCTATATATATAATTTTTCCCCCTCACTTTTTTATTCATCACGAGAACAGTAGCACCGCAACAGAACCCATCGCGAGCCCTCAACCCTAGCCACCTCCATCCTTGTCGCCGCAGCCCCGACGCCGGCGCCAGTGCCACCAGCACCCTCGCCTCGTCAGCCTCGCCTCGCCCACACCTCCTTTCTTCCACCCCCGCGCACCCTGCGCAGCCGGGACCGCCTGCATTTTTCCTACACTCCTCTGCATCGTCTGAGATGCCGCCGGCGACCACCTGCGCCGCCCCTGGCCGTCGCCGACGATCCCCGACCACCCCAGAACACCATGTAAGTGTCTCTCTACCTCACCTTTCCTCTCTTCATTTTCCAGAACTGAAAACACCCGCTGGATCTTTGCTGCAGATCGCCGGAGACGCCGTTCTCGCCGCCGTCGATCTCGCCGTCGTCGCTAGTGCCCTCTGGGACCAGTGAGTATCCCCATCTTCTTCCTTCTCTGGTCATTGCTTTCTTTCTCTAGATCTACACCCGTTCGAAACCCTATTCACTGTTTTTGTGCTCGCCGGAATCAGGCCGTGCCGGCGACGTGTCCCGACGATCCAGCAGAGTACTCTGACCCGTGTGGTTCCTTGGTTCGTTGTTTGGATTCAATCCGTGAACCGTGCGTCCGTCGCGAGTTTCCCCGCCGACGTTACGTTCCGTTTTTCCCGGTTCGCGACCCGTCGAGGAAAGTACCCCTTGCTACATGCTATACAGTATAATTATATATGTATTGACATCCTAAACCTGTAAAATTAGCTTGGTACAATCGTTTTCCATTTCGGTTATAAATTGCATT
The DNA here is from genome assembly GCA_030015575.1 of Agapanthus africanus. Taxonomy (NCBI): domain Eukaryota; kingdom Viridiplantae; phylum Streptophyta; class Magnoliopsida; order Asparagales; family Amaryllidaceae; genus Agapanthus; species Agapanthus africanus. Next base: position 668,585,657 of record CM057342.1, on the reverse strand, counting down.
AAATCATTTTACGGTTAAACATGAAACTTACAGTTCGCAATTGAAACCCAATAATCAAATCTACCTGTTTAATCACATTTTACTGTTAAATAGATGGTGGCAATTATCCATGTAGTTCTGTTACATTCGGGCACTCGTATGTATTTAACCTGATATAACTAGATTGAACCGTCACATAAATCATTGCACCGCTAAGGGTGCTTAAACCTGTTAACATGACTAAACGGCTACATTGTATTACTGCACTCTTGTGATTGAATGAAACTGCTTATTATTTAATTCATTGCTTATTTCATGTTGTTAATACCCACGTGTGATTATATATCTGATTGGGAGCACACTCACGATATTGCGTACATCTTGACCTGACATTGCTACACATGTATATATTGATACACCTGACATGGTACCGTATACTGTTGACTTGACCTGATGTACCATGACCCGACCTGTTACCTGATCTCGTGCCTAATGCCAACAAACCTGACATGTAGTCCTCATGGACCGTTCCTGTTGTCTATCCAGACAAACCTGCTTTTACCTGATCCTGTGTTGGCATTAGTTCTTGATTACTGAATACCTGACTCGACACATATAACTTGGGGGTATGGGGAAATCAAAGGTGAGATCTGACTTGTAACTCGACAGTTCACTACCTGTATTGAGTGTACACATTCCTGTTTTGTGCCTAGCGGCATGTCTCGGTTTCAGCCGAGAATATTGTGGCCGTGGTCCCGGGTATGTACGGGATACTATCGAGTGTACACATTCCTGTTTTGTGCCTAGCGGCATGTCTCGGCTGCAGCCGAGAATATTGTGGCCGTGGTCCCGGGTATGTACGGGATACTATTGAGTTATATCGACGATTCATCAATTGATTTCAAAGACTTTAGACTAGAAAACCTGATAGAACAGTTTAGTTACCGACTGCACACTACCCTGCACTGCTTGTTTCATATTATTGCTTTATTCATGTTTATTTTTGCATGGCATGTTACATTGTTCATATTATATTACTTGTTGACATGACGCGCTGACGTCTGGGTTTTGCATGGCCCAGATTCTGTACCGCTGTCGCAGTCCGAGCAGGAGTACTTCAGCCAGCAGGCTGAGCTGTGAGTTCAGTAGTAGTTAGTTTTATTTCCTGCATTCATTTCCTGATGTGAGCCCGCATTATGGGACATACCTTTCAGTTATTTGTATTGGATCATTTGCTTCCGCATTTATTTATTATTGACTCTTGTTATTCTGAATTATGGACATGTTTTTAGATTGTTTTAGCTTGTTCTTGATATCTCTACAGCCGTAATGTGACTGTGGATGGATACTTCCTACCCACAGGTAGCATGGTTGGCTATGTCACGTGCCCAATCTAGCGTACTCTGGGAAGCGGGGCGTGACACTGGGGGCGCCGGCTCTTCTCGCGCGAAACCCGCTCCGTCTCCTACTGTTCCGGTGGTGGCGTCCCGTGAGCGTTCGGGGGCAGATCCTGCCCCGGGTCCCAGCAGAGTGTCAGGCCGGAAGCGAGCCCTGGTTCTGGAGGACCCGGACTCGGAGGAGGAGATCGGCTCTCCCTCGGAGGCGCTCAAGACGAGCTCCCAGAGATCTTCCTGGGGCCGGTCCTCACCGATCGTGGTGGAGGAAGGGGGCCTCCGGTTCGCGGTGCCATCGAGGCTACCCGTTGCGGATAGCCTTCTGCATGAGATAGAGGCCTCGACCGGGGGTAGAGTTCCCGGGGGGACTTTCAAGGCTCAGCTGGCATCTATCGCCCAGGAGTCCGTGTCGGTAAGTGTTTGGTTCATCGTGAGATTCGGTGCCTCCTTCGTCTTTCTGATCTCTTTCGTATCTCCCAGGTTCTCCAGCACGTTGCCCTCGCCCTGCGTATGGAAGCCGAGGTGGTAGCCCCGACGCTGGAGGCTACGGGCCGGCTCGCCTCGCTGGAAGAGAGCTCCAGGCGGGAGCTGGAGGCGGTGACGGCGAGGGTTGTCGCCTTGGAAGGTGAGGTGGAGGCCGGGAAACGGGAGGTAGCCCGGCACCGCGAGGCTGCCGTGATTGCCGAGGTCAAGCTCGAGGATGCCCAGGTGCTTGCTGGCAACCTGAAGAGGACGGTGAAGACCCTCCGAAAGGAGCTTGGGGCGGCGGCCGAGGCGGCCAAGTCGGCCGAACTGAAGGCGGTGGAGAGCTATAAGAAATTGAAGGACTTCTATGATGATCTGGCCGTGGCTACGACCCGCATCTGGCACGACGCCTTCGATGCCGTTAAGGCCCGGATGCCGGAGTTTGCCGACGGAGATCTCCGGGCCGAGTTCCCCCTCGCGGACACCGATAAGCAGGGGGAAGAGGTTCCTGACGAGGAAACCGCCGAGGACCCCGCGCGCCATGTGGTGGATGTCGAGGACTGATTTGTACGATGTTTTGTGATCAAATAATTAATTACCGCAATCAAGAACGGCGTCGCTTGGTAGCTAGCCGGTGAGTACGGGTCGGTCCACAGGGATTTTGTGTATTCTCAATTTGTTCTAACGAGTTAATTCCAAGTGGTGTTGGATTGATTTATCACTAAAAACTAAAGTTGATTTAAACAAGGATTAAAACCTTGCTAGGGTTAGGTTTATGTTAAGTTTGGAAAGTCAATGTTCCTCACCGCTTTCAATGCCCTAATTTAGATCTATTATGTGTTACGGTAATAATTAATAAAGTGGATTATTACCATCGGGAAGAAACGATGTTTTTTCCTCTAGGTCCTTGTCCGTCCTTTCTTAATTCTTACCCTAACCTCCATGGAAAACATGCACAACCGGTCTTTTAAACTACGGTATCACCGTTATCTCGTGGGGTAGGGTGCCGTAGTGAGCGGTGTGTGTATGTATGCATGGAGTCCTATAAAAAATATGCGATGGGCAAGAAAGGGGTGAGAGATTTTCATCTCTCAAACCTTTTCTATTCCTAACTCTAACAAGTGAGGAATTACTCACTCATTAGGGAATTGATTAAAAGAAACATTTTTATCTACGACAAATAATTAAAAGTGCTAAACTAATTAATTAGGGAAGATAATAAAATTACTAAACTACGGTAGAAAAGAAATTACCTAGGGCATGGAAATGAAAAACCTTACTTTATTTGATGCTATCTTCATACATTACAATGGATTCTGAATTTTTGATCAATGAAAAGAGGCATAGCTAAAAAAGAGGTTTAGGGTTTCTATTTATAGATCATAGAAACCCTAGGGTTACATTCGATTCACATCTGCATTTTACAATTTTACCCTAAAAAAGCCTAGTCAACGCACCGCCACACCGTCAGAAAAATGCACCGACACGTGCTCTATATGGCCGCGGATCCGCAGCCAGAAGGCATGTTTGGCCGCGGTTCCGCGGCCATATTGTGGGATTCTTGGCTGTACTTTTCTAGGCTGCTTCTCGTTGCATTTGGCTTCTTATTTCTTCACTTTGCCTTCTAGTTCTCTTCCAGATTTCCACAGTGCATAATATCGTGGACTTTTACCCTTTACTTCGTGTCGAAGTCTTGAACCTTGCGCTGCCTTTGTGCTTTGTGAAATTGTCCATTGATCTTCGTTTATTCTTCAAACTGTAGGCATGATCAAGATTCTTCCATTTGTTGGTCGTAGTCTCACTTTTGTATCGTCTTTTCATCATTTTCACTGTTTTTATTCCGAGAACTTGTAACCTGCAACTATGTAGCAGATATGGATCAAAAGCACCTGTTTATTTGTAAAATGAATAAGAATGGGGAATATAATAATGCAAAATTATGATATGAACAAATACCCCCAAACTTATCTTTTGCTCGTCCTCGAGCAAAACTAGTTTTATTCTCGAAAAAGACCTAACCTCACTTTCGCAGGGAAACACGATTGCACTGAGCTCGTGCAACAAGCCATTAAATCTCTAGGTGTCCCTAGTAGGAGGAGTGTTGTCTCCTGAGGGTTTTCAGCGAATACTACCCACAAAATCCTATCAATTCGGCCTATTGACTCTTATTCTCCAATTAAGTTTTCTAACAAAAAACTCTATTATCTTCAACTCAGAAATTATCAACCCATATTTTTCATGCTTCCTTATCATTTAACTTAAGATTATATATGTTTTGTAGATTTACTTAGCTTTTAGCATTTTTTGAGTTTTCCTTCTAGGGTTCCATCTCAACTTAGGAATTTTTATCATTTCTACTAAAAATATAAGTCCTATTTTTCATTCCCATCTCTTATCTAAACCCCAATCACATACCCCTACGTGTATGTATATATCACCCCTACACTTGGAAATTCAAATCAAGCTATTATACTCTTGTCCATCGTCCAAAGTACTTCTTAATAGGTGAATTTTTAGATGAAATTTGCTCACACATCCTTCATGCTACCGTTAATACTTCCTGAGGTACCAATGACCGATTACAAAATTTGTTTGCACATTAAAGCGTAATTCCTAGTCTTATAACATCTAAGGCTTTAGCAGTGACTCCCAAACCAGTTGGTCTAAGGCACTAGGTGATAAAGCACCCTCGTTAAATATTTTTTTATTTATGCAGCCTTAAGTAATTACAAAAACCAGTGTTCATTTTTTTTATCTCTTATTCACACTTGTATTTTTATTTTATTTTTCTTCGTACTAAGGACTTTAGGCAAGAGCATTTCAAGGTCTCTTCTACTATTCCGAGTTTCAAGGTTCGTGTTTGTGCAATTTGTAGGGTATATATTTTCAGAATTTAGACTTAAGCTTGAGAATTATTTTTCAGACTTATACTTTAATAAAAATATCAATACTTTTCCCTTGTTTTAACTTAGCCCAAGAAGTGAACTCGAAATTTTCCTATTTCTAAATAAACTATAAAGACATATACTTTCTACTGTTAAATTTTAAGAAATGTTATTTTTAGGGTTTTTAATTTACTAAATCTAAGATCTAGTTTTTTCCTAGCTAGTTAACCTTTTTGTCAAACTCAAGTCAATTATGGCCAAAATTGAATGTTTTAATTTTTATAATTTTTCAAATTTTTCAGTTTTTTATTTGATTTTTTATTTTTCTATTTTTTTTATTTTTATGATTTTTATATTAGGATGCAATGCAGAATTTAAACATGCAAAAGAAAAAGAAAAATATATACAAAAATTTAAAAAAAATATGCAATGCAACAGATAACTATATACAATCACCAACTCCCCCAAACTTATCACAAGCAGTGCCCTCACTGCTCGGCCCCATGCCGTGCTCTTGAGCGTGAACGTGAACGCTCAGCCTTACCCAGCAGGATTCGAATCCCCTGCTCAACCTCAGTCAACCGCCTGTCGTGCTCCCTCAATGTCGCCCTCAACTCCTCTATACCCCTCACAGCTCTCCACATCAACTGTGCATGTTCTAGAGGGGTCATTTCTCCTTCGCTCGCGGCTGAGCTAGAGCTAGGTGTGCGGGCGGGCACGTGCTCCGCCGGTTCAGTCCTCGACCATACATCTGTCAATCGTGAATAGGACGTAGAAACGCCCTCAATAAGAGGCCTGACAGGTATGCCTCCATGCATGTAAAAATCGAACTCCTCCACGGGAAGGAAATATCGACAGAGTTGTGTAACAAGTATTGGGCAAGGGTAATTTGCGGCTCGTTTGCCCGCACCTATAGAGTTTAGCAAAACTGTGCACATGTCGAAACGGGGGTTTCTTGTCATGAGGGTATGCACAATATGCAATGAGGGTGTAAAAAATGTTGTGTTGTGGGAGCTACCGAAAATATTATTTTGTGCCCATCGGCACACAGTTAAGACATTTGCGAAAAGGGTTCTCGCTTGGATATCCTTCCGCGGCTCTCTTGAGCAATCGTTGCCCATCAAGGGCATGCAATCCTCAAATTGTAAAGGTTGGTCATGTACGGGTATTCGAGAGATTAATGTGATCTCGTGTATAATGTCCCTATCAATGATAATTTCCCTATCACCCCATAGCAATTTTATAAATCCGAATTGGGTGAGACACCCATCTTCCATACACTCGTAAAAACGAGTGACTAATTCCGGTAGTGCATAAGCATTAGGGTGATTGTATATCAAATAGTTCCAACCCCTACGCGCTATCTCGTTCGCAAAATAACTACCGTACACCTCGTGAGAAAAAAATTGCGAAAAATCGTGTTCAAGTTGCATGCTGTGTGCCATCAGGAAGTTACAGATCTAAAAAATTAAAGACAGAGAGGGTTTTCAGTGATCGTACCTCCCCTGAAAAACTCAGGAGGTGAAGCGGCAGGGTTGCGGCGGATCAGCGGTGGGAAGCGCCTTCTTGCGGCGGAAGCGCGGCAGAACAGGAGGATCTCCTTACAGAAACAGCGGCGGCGGCGGCTAGGGTTTGAGGAGTGCAGAAAATTTTTTAGGGTTTAGAACAGAGGGGTCGAGTTCTTTATATAGGGGGAGAGTGATGGATATTTGCAAATAAACCCCTCTAAAAAGTGGAAATTATTTGCAAATAAAAATTTTATTTTGAAATCTGAAAATTTACGAAAATACCCCAAATTTTTTTTTATTTTTATTTTCAAAAATTTTATATTTTTTTATGTTATTTTTGAAAGCCAAATTATACCCCCCCCAAAAAAAACTTGAGTTAAACAATGTTACAAATCAATGCCAAGCTTTGCAAAGACCAAAAGTCAACACCAACCAATTGAAGAATTTATCTGTGTAACGTATAGGTCGGTGGAAGAACATGTTATAAAGATCCAAGAAGAAGTGCGGAAGAGATAAGTGGTGATATGGAAAGTGTTTGCGTGAACGTGGATGTGAGGAGATAAAAGGTGATGATAAATAAAAACGAGAATGTGAATGACCATTAATGAGTGGAATATTGGCATTCTCGTATTTTAATAGAAGAAAAGGTGGTGGTTCAACTTCTATAGGTGGAGGTTGATCAACCATAAAATCCTCGAGTTGTTTCTGTGGATCCTTTACTGGCTTGGCATCATCCACCATATGTATATGATGCTCAGTTATGAAGGAACTAATCTCCTTGATGTCCGCCATAGTCCAGCCAAAAGCTTGCCAGTTGTTTCGTAAGACCATTAACGGAGCTTTCTCTTGCTCGAGAGCTAGAGATGCCGAGATGATAACAGGAAGGGTCTCATTCTCACCTAAGTGAGCGTGTTTAGAGTGAAACGGCAACAGCTTGAGTTCGAGTTTTGGAGGTGATAAAATTGGTGAAACTGTCTTGAACTTGAAGGATTCCATCAATGGTTCGAAATCACTGTAAGCAATCGAGTCGGATGGTTCAACTAACTCATCCGAAAATTCAAAGGACCCAAACTCGGACGATGAGTCTTCAAAATCGTCCGAAAAAGTGAAACACTCGTGATCGTTATCGGTTGTGCAAACTTTGTCAGATTCAAGGAGGAACGCACTAGTGGCGTCAAAACTGCTGTGATCGAACATAAATTTTTCAAGCTCACAGTCCTCCTGCGTGATTTCGTGGATCAAGCAAACATCACGTATACTAGCTTTAGGTACGGAGGGCAGACTTCCTATCTTGTAAATGTTGAACTCACTTGATATCTTCCCGAAGGATAGAGTCATAGAGCCATTGCGACAATTGATTACAGCATTGAAAGTGGCCAAAATGGGTCGACCGAGGATCACAGGAATTTGGTTCCGTGGGTTAGCCACAGGCTGTGTGTCCATAACAATGAAATCAACGGGAAATATGAAGTCCCCTAATTTGATCAACACATCCTCTAACTCACCTCTAGGATGGGTGATGGATCGATCAGCCATTTGGAGAGTACAATGAGTGGTTTTCAACTCTCCAACACCTAATTGCTTATACACGGAGTAGGGAAGCAGGTTAACACTAGAACCAAGATCTAAAAGTGCTCGATTGATGTTCTTATCCCCAATTGTTATTGAAATTGTAGGACAGCCAGGGTCCTTCCGTTTTTTGGGTAAGGGTTGAGGTTGGGTAATAGTATTGCTCACTGCACTAGCTACGAGCACTTTCTTGGATATTTGAGACTTTCTCTTCGTGGTGCATAAGCTCTTTAAGATTTTCGCGTAAGAAGGGACTTGTTGGATTGCATCTAAGAGAGGTATGTTGATGCTAACCTGCTTGAATAACTTCACAATCTTCTCCATTTATGGAGTTGGTTTATTGGATCTCAACCTGTTTGGAAATGCAACATTTTGAAAATTTGTTGAGTCCAATTTTTGTGGAGTAGATTGTGGAGTTGGAGAGGATCCCAGTGTTGGTGTGTTCGTGAAGTGAGATGTGGGTCCGTTCGAATTAGAAGAAGTAGAGCCTTGTGAAGAATGAAGAACAGGCTCTGACGAAGAAGATGAAGATGAAGAAGAAGAAGAAGAAGAAGCACCGGCACATTGTTATCACTATTACCCATGTTATTGTGCTACACTCTTCCATATCTCAACGTGGTCACATCATTTACATTATGATTTTGTTGTTCATATGCAACATGTGCGTTGTGTGTGTGACCGGGATTTGGCAATGGTTGAGATGGAAGCTTTCCCTTTTCTCGCTCGCTCAACGCAACATTCAGTTTTGCAATTTGGGCCTCAATTGATTTGATACTCTGATCATGTGAAGCATTGTTTTGCACTAAAAATTGAATGGAAGTTTCCAACCTTGCTGCGGATTGTGTAGATTGTTTTAAAAACGCATCTAGACTTTGTTCTAGCGAGAAAACCTTATCGTTATTTGGTTGAACAAAATTGTTTTGAGGATAAGAGTTGTTGGGCACAAAATTGTTCATTTGGTTTGGCTAAGGTTGTGGTTGGAAAGGTTGCTGGTATTGAGTTTGTTGGGGTGCTTGTTGTTGTGGAGGAGAAGGCCTTTGAAAGTTATTGTTTCCTTGAAATTGTTGATTTTGATTCCAAGCAAAATTTGGGTGGCTCCTCCAACCAGGATTATAAGTCGAAGAGTATGGATCATTTCTTTGTCTTTGCTGAAAGACAGCATTGACTTGATCTTGTCCTTGAACAGGTGGATTGTAAGGACACTCTTCAGTATGGTGGGATGGATCCGAACAACAAGCACAAACAGTTCGTGGGGGTAAAGCAGGGGCAGGAGAAGGCGATGAGATTTTGGTCTCAATTGCTTCTAGCTTTTTCGTAAGTGCGGCCATTTCGGCCTTCATTGCAATCGACATATCTAGTTGATGTATGCTTGCTCTAGATTGACCTGTTGAAGAAGATGAGGTGGTTTTAGTACTTTCCCACTGAAGTTTTTGTTCAGTAAATTCGTCGAGAAACTGCCAAGCTTCCTCGCTTGATTTTGTTAGAAAATGACCTTGACAAATGGTTTCCAACAACTGCTTAGTTGCTGGGTTCAATCCTTCATATAAAGTTTGGCAAAGTTGCCAATTCTCGATACCGTGGTGAGGGCATTGAACAAGTAGGTCTTTAAATCTTTCAAAATACTTCCAAAAAGGTTCGGAAGGAAGCTGGGAAAATTGAATAATCTCATTGCGAATTCTCGCGGTCTTGTGATGTGGGTAAAACTTTTTTAGAAAAGCTTTAACAAACTCTTCCCAATTTTTAATCGAGTGTGATGCTGTGCTATATAACCATTTCTCAGCTAGGTCACATAAGCTGAATGGAATGACACGTAGCCTTATAGCATCATCAGAAAGTTGTGTTGTCTTCATCATTGCGCAAACATTCTGGAATTTGTTAATGAAGATATAGGCATCTTCGGATTTCAGTCCGTGAAATTTTGGCAACATGTTGATGAAGTGGGGTTTAATCTCAAAGTTATCCCCATTTGCCGGTGGGAGTGAAAGACAAGTAGGTAAAGCAGTGCGGATAGGGTAGAAAAGATCCTGGAGCGCGATTCATTGGGGTGCTTCAACAGGTGAGTGTTGTGGGTTATTCGCACCTAGCGGAGGTGAAATCAGTTCCGCGGGTAAGGGGTTGTTAGGATTGAATCCCGACATCTCCTTAGAAGACGAAGAATGTGAAGGTGAAGGTAAGGAAGTGGAAGGAATTTCGACTTCGGAGTTAAAGCGTCGTCAGTCGGTATTAACGAGACACGGACTAATCGGGCACTAGTGTCCCTAGTCCAACCGGACATACACTAAAGAGGTAGTGTAGTCAAAAAGGTGAAAAACAGAAGGTGGGGGGTAAGAAAACGTCAATGAGAAGAAAGTGGGGGTAAGTAGGGTGCACGGATTTCTTAGCGACAAGTTGCAAGTTTTTGTAAAAAAATTTCCTTTTTGTGTGTGTGTGTTTTTTTTTATAAAGAGCTTTTTGTAAAAAGATTTTCAATAAAAGGCTTAGACACACGTTCAATCAATCACAAATGCACAATCAAGCCTAGATCTAGGATCACCTAGGTCAGCTAGACAGCTCCTAACTGTTCCAAAGGGCAAGATGTGAGGACCTCAAACCGCCTCTTCACCGCCAATTGTGGCCAGGTAAGCACAAGTGGAGAAAGGAGGGATCCACTCACGAATCATCGTGAGACGGGCCTTTTAAAGTTACCTTCCCCTACCTGTCTAGCCTAGGCACCACAAAGTTAGGTTAGGATCAACGGTCGATGCCTACAACTATTTCTTTGTCCTATTGAGCGCGAAGTCCTTAGGGCTGAGTCTAATCTTTTTTAATTGACTTGATGGTCAATGAATATACTTTACGTGATTTTTGGGGTCATAGGAAGGGTGATGAAATCCCCACCCAATCTGGATTGGTGTTCAAGCCCCTTAAAGTCAATTTAGATATGCAAAGCAGTAAACACAATCACTTGCAAACAAATTTTTTTTAGCGGCGCAAAGAATCCTGCACAAGATCAAGTTATTGGAGAAGGGGAGAAGTTTTTGCGCAAAAAATCCTGCAGGAAAATTTTACAGAGGAGATAATGGGGTTACAGAGGAGAAGAGAAAACTTACAGCGATTTTTCCACGTGCTGACATCACTACAAGACCGCGTTTCCGCCGCCAAAGTAGCGTTCCTGCCGCGGTTCCGCGGTGGGCTCTGCGGTTCGGTTCCCGAGGTTCCTTCTGCTTCTCTGTTCTGATTTTCCTCTGTTGTTCAGATCTGTTGTTTTTTGTTTTGCACTCTGGATTTTTTCAGATCTGAATTCGTTCGTCGATCCTGCAAAATTCAAACGAAACACCCTTCAAACAATAACAAGATGATAAAATATTTATATTTTTTTATTTTTCAGTTTTTATGAATTTTATGATTTTATATTAACCCGAAATTGCAAAAAGAAAATACTACGCTATCCCCGGCAACGGCGCCATTTGATTTGTACGATGTTTTGTGATCAAAGAATTAATTACCGCAATCAAGAACGGCGTCGCTTGGTAGCTAGCCGGTGAGTACGGGTCGGTCCACAGGGATTTTGTGTATTCTCAATTTGTTCTAACGAGTTAATTCCAAGTGGTGTTGGATTGATTTATCACTAAAAACTAAAGTTGATTTAAACCAGGATTAAAACCTTGCTAGGGTTAGGTTTAGGTTAAGTTTGGAAAGTCAATATTTCTCACCGCTTTCAATACCCTAATTTAGATCTATTAGGTGTTATGGTAATAATTAATAAAGTGGATTAGTACCATCGGGAAGAAACGATGTTTTTTCCTCTAGGTCCTTGTCCGTCCTTTCTTAGTTCTTACCCTAACCTCAATGGAAAACATGCACAACCGGTCTTTTAAACTACGGTATCACCGTTATCTCGTGGGGTAGGGTGCCGTAGTGAGCGGTGTGTGTATGTATGCATGGAGTCCTATAAAAAATATACGATGGGCAAGAAAGGGGCGAGACATTTTCATCTCTCAAACATTTCCTATTCCTAACCCTAACAAGTGAGGAACTACTCACTCATTAGGGAATTGATTAAAAGAAACATTTTTATCTACGACAAATAATTAAAAGTGCTAAACTAATTAACTAGGGTAGATAATAAAATTACTAAACTACGGAAGAAAAGAAATTACCTAGGGCATGGAAATGAAAAACCTTACTTTATTTGATGCTCCCTTCATACATTACAATGGATTCTGAATTTTTGATCAATGAAAAGAGGCATAGCTAAAAAAGAGGTTTAAGGTTTCTATTACAGATCATAGAAACCCTAGGGTTACATTCGATTCACATCTGCATTTACAATTTTACCCTAAAGAAGCCTAGTCAACGCACCGCTACACCATCGGAAAAATGCACCGACACGTGCTCTATATGGCCGCGGATCCGCGGCCAGAAGGCATGTTTGGCCGCGGTTCCGCGGCTATATTGTGGGCTTCTTGGCTATACTTTTCTAGGCTGCTTCTGGTTGCATTTGGCTTCTTGTTTCTTCACTTGGTTTCTCAGATTGTCTTCTAGTTCTCTTCCAGATTTCCACAGTGCATAATGTCGTGGACTTTTACCCTTTGCTTCGTGTCGAAGTCTTGAACCTTGTGCTGCCTTTGTGTTTTGTGAAATTGTCCATTGATCTTCGTTTATTCTTCAAACTGTAGGCATGATCAAGATTCTTCCATTTGTTGGTCGTAGTCTCACTTTTGTATCGTCCTTTCATTATTTTCACTGTTTTTATTCCGAGAACCTGTAACCTGCAACTATGTAGCAGATATGGATCAAAAGCACCTGTTTATTTGTAAAATGAATAAGAATGGGGAATATAATAATGCAAAATTATGATATGAACAAGGACCTCGAGGTCGCACCTGGCCCCGAGGCCTAGAGCCCCCGTCTTCCTCCTTTTATTTCTTTGTTTTTGGAATTTTGTAAGGCTGGGAAGCCCCAAAAAATACCCTTTGTAAAGCCTTTTTCTTTGGTAGTAATAAAATTTTTCCTTGGTTTCATCGAATCGCGCTCTACCATCTGTTTGTGAAGAATGCTCGTAAGATATCTCTGTTTGCACCGTTGTGTTTTCATGTCAGGATGGCCATCTGTCTAGCGATCGTCCGTCGAGTTGATTTCGATCACTTGTCGACGAGCATGCTAAGCGCCGCCGAGGAGGTATTCCCATGGGCCCCGAAGTCGAGGGGAGATCGTTTAGACATGGATAGACTTGATGTCCCTCACTGGGGTTTCGGATCCTCTGCGGGTGACGGGCAGAGCGCTGTTTGCCGTATTTGTGCCGAGCATGAGTGGGAGGCCCCATGGGGGGTGCCATCTTTTGACTTCTGGCGATGCAAGCATTGACCACCTGCCGGGGATGACCGAGCAGGGTAGCTGCTTGGTTGCCTTTTGCGAGGGCTTTGATCCTTCAGGACGGGGATCGAGCGGGGTTACCGCCCGGCGCCTCTTGGTGAGGGCTTTTGTCCTGACGGACAGCCGAGCGAGGGATCCTCAGGCTCGACTGCCTCTGGGAGGGCTTTCTGATCCCTGACGTTGCGATAGGGAAGCTACCTGCCAGGGACGACCGAGCAGGGTAGCTGCTCGGTTGCTTCTTGCGAGGGCTTTGATCCTTAGCGTTGGAGGGGCTGTAAGAAGCCCACTAAGGATGACCGGGCAGTGAAGCTGCGCGGTTGCCTCTTGGCGAGGGCTTTGACCTCTGGCATCGTGGGTAGGCAACTACCAGCCGGAGTTGACCGAACAGGGTAGCTGCTCGGTTTCCTCTTGCGAGGGCTTTGATCCTTCAGGACGGGGACCAAGCAGGGTTACTGCCCAGTGCTTCTTGGCGAGGACTTTGATCCTTGTCGGTTGTGGTAGGAAGCTACCAGCCGGGGATAGCCGAGCAAGGACTCGACTGCCTCTGGAAGGACTTTGGTCCTTGGCGTGGGAGGGGCCGTATAAGCCTACCAAGGACCCTTGGCCGAGCAGGGTTACTGCCCGGTGCCTCTTGGCGAGAGCTTTTGTTCTGAAGGATAGCCAAGCGAGGGATCCTCGGGCTCGAATGCCTCTGGGAAGGCTTTCTGATCCCCGGCGTTGCGGCAGGGAAGCTACTCGCCAGGGATTGCCGAGCGACGGTTGGGCTTGACTGCTTCTGATCCCTAGCGTTGCGGTAGGGAAGCTACCGGCCAGGTATAGCCAAGCAGGGTAGCTACTTTGGCCAATTCTTCGCGAGGTGTAGCCCGACCATCCAGCTGTAGGCATGGAGAACTGGAACGGTTGCGGCGACTGTGCGCGTAGCATGCGCATTGAATATGGGGGGAGGCGAAGCGCTAGGGGCGCGTTGTTTCGATTTCACCAGAGAAGGCTTGATGACCGCCGCGTGGTAGCGACTTTTTGGGTGAAAGCGGGCGACTGTTGAGCTCCGTTGGGGCGCAGTGGGCTATATATAAGGCTGAACGAGTACTGGTCCTCCCATCCTTCATAAACAGGTTGTCGAAAATGCAAGACTTCCCGTTTACCATCCCCGACATCATCCATTTCGAAGACGTGTACCTTTACGACCAGAACTGCACCGAGGACACGGTGCAGTTGGTCTATGGGAGCATCGAGGACCATTTCGGCCGGGTGCTCCCCCGACGCTCCTCTCTGCTGCAGCTGCTGATGTACTCCATCTGGAGGGCATCGCCGGGGCTTTACAACCCCCTGTCCGAGCAGCTCTATGACGAGGCCGTGGACAAGCTGCGGTCCCTGAGGCGCTTCGGCCTGATCTCCGCGAACCGGCTGACTCGCTCGGAGGGGGTTCATCCGCGCCTCCGGTGAGGGACAGGCGGCGGCTGGTACCCGAATCTTCTGGATGGTCGCTTGCCATGTTGACGGAGATCGGAAGGCCAACTTTGTTTTTTATGGAGTTTGGCGTTTCCCACAGACGGCGCCAACTAATGGAGGTCCTTTTCAGGTCTCCGTCAGATGTTATCTTCCGTTGATCTCCCGGTGGGTTTTCGTGGTGATCTTCTGTTGCGTGTGGATCTCAGTGGGTTTTGGCGGGATTGGTGATTTGAGGAGTTTAGCGCCGAGTACCTGCAAAGAAGTCCCGGGGTGGTTTGGTACCACCGAGGACCCTCCGACGATCAAGTTAATGCTAGATCCGAGCAGAATAACGGCTAAGTGGAATAAAAAAAGGGCTTACTTGACCCCTCTGTGATGGGGTTTTATATAGCGATGATGGCACGCAGCAGCAGGCGCGAGAATATCGCTAGCAGTTACGCTCCCGACGTCACGCTCGCGTAGAGATCGGATCACCCATTAATGGGGATCGCGGAGGCGTAGAACGTGGGATGTTGCTGGCGGAGAATCCGCGCATGGCGAGATTCGCGGAGCGGTGGTTACGCCTGTGAGCGGTGGAGCTGGTCGGAGGGGCCGAGGAAGATGGCCTCGGCTGAGGAGCTCGTAACCGGGCAAGAGGGTTGAGGAACCTTGGTCCCGCGGCGGCCCAGGGCGAGCTGAGGGGCCGAGGAGGCAAATATGCAGGGGGGCCCGTGGAGGGCCGGTTTGTGCTTGCAGGTCGGGTACAAGGGTGGCCTGTTCGGCCTCCGTGGGCACTTTCTTCCGGGTCCTGGGACATGTCGTCCGCCACGTGTTCTGATCTCGCATCGCCAATATTGAGCATCATCATTATGAAATTACTAGAGTAGTTAAATTTTGCTATTAGGATGCATGGGGAGATCATACGAAAATTTCACTGTTGGTAGAGGTTTTCTAATACTGTATGCTTGGATTTAATTTTGTGCAGGTTTCCCAAATGAGATTCAAGGTGCAGAATGAGGGGATCATCTAATCTAATGTGTTGGAAGTTGCAGCTTATTCAACATCAAGGTAAATATGTTCAGATCTCTGTTGGGCTTTGGGGCCCAGATTGATGGGCCCAGCTTAATTAGGGTGCAGGCCTGGTTCGTACGCAAGTCCGGTTCATGGGGCAAGGCCCAAACTGCCCATGAGTCTAAACCCGAGTCCGACCAGCTCAATCGAGCCGGGTTGGGTTAGGACCATATCTTTGACTCCTTGCAGGATATGGTTTTAGTCTCTTTGCCCTATGTGTAGATGAATAGTGATAGGTTACCAACTGGACCTATCTCACTTGGTATAACTTTTCTCTATATAAAGTAATAGGTCGCCAGTTCGATTCCCAAAGGGGTCGCATCCCCCCCCCCCCTCCCTCCTCCCAAAAAAAAAAAGGAAAGGGCAAGGTTTAAAGCAGTCCTCAGGTTATTCTTCCTAAAGCTCCCTTTCTCCTACTAATCATAGGACCTTTGCATGGCGGAAAATGGAAATGCTTGTTATCATATGTGACTGCTTTTTCCGACTGCCGCAAGGCTCGTGAGAACAAGGACGTCGACCTTATATTGCAAAAACTAATGGATTTGGGGTAAAAGCTCTATCATCTTTACTTATCTAGATAAATTGCATCAGATTTTCTGTTGCTAGGTGTGTAACAAAGTTTAACGAACACACGACAACAAATCTTCATTACTGTATTTGACCTTAATCATAAAGAAAAATGACTATTTCTGAAGATTTTGAAGAAAAAATGGAGGACTAATTTCGGATAAATGGTACTTGATGTATTTTTTTCTTGAATTGATGAGAACTTTTAGATAAAAGGTTATGACAAAAAGATTTCCATATATATATAGATTTTTTTGAAAGTTCTAGCTTCTCTTTCACTATTTTAAATACTTATCAGTTATCAGGAACTGATTAGGCCCCTAACAATCTGCTACGCATCCGTTTGGCTTTAAGGGGAGAATTTTAATTTGAATTTTCTACGGTTCAAATTTGGGATGCTTAAACTTTCTTAATAATAGATATAAGATTAAGGGCAAGGGTAAATTCCCAAAACTTTATAATTACCCAACAAAGTAAATCATCAAAAGCTTCATATTACAAGGGTATTCAAACCTGGCAATAGAAGTAAGCTCTAATTCTTACATAACCTTAAATTGGTAAAAAGATTAATCTGCTGGCAGTAAAACAAACAATGTACATTCGGGTGGTTAAATTTATTTCAGCCACATGCAAACTTATTTGAGGAAATAGACATATAACCTGATGTGTGATACTGTTTCACAGCAAAATTTACTTTGACCCAAACGCTTTTAAGTTTTGTCTCAGAGCTGATTAAAGTGGCGTAATTAGTTTTAGTCCAAAAACTGTTAAATTTTTGCTTGTTTGGCTTGAATCCAGATGTTCCCATTAAAGTATAATTACTATAATTAACTATTTCTGAAGTGCCACAATTTACTTGATAATGTTAGTTTACACAGCACGCGGGCAGGGGGTGGGGGGGGGGGTTGTTACTTTTCGCTGTATACCTCTTATTTACGGTTTAGCATAGCTTGTCAAGTTGATCTATATGATGACCCGATTTGTTCTACATCAAGATCATTATTCATTTCCGATCATTATTTAAGGTTTATATCAATCTCCAAATAGTGCGAGTTCTCTTCAACTACGATATCGTTGTTTGAGCCATATCATCGTGATCCTTCTAAGTCTCCAGGGATGAAACAGTTGGTTAGAACATGACGATTATGACAAGAAGATAGCTTTAAGACATGCAACCAACATAAAGAAAGAGAAAACCGGCTTTATTTATTTAGTACAGAGGAAAAAGGATGGATCTTTTGTGAACTCAACCGTGTAACTCAAAACACACACTAATATCAAACTGTTATATAGATTCAAATCAAGACTTCTCTCAATTCTACATGTCTCTCTCAACACCAACTTTTTGTATGCATCCAAATCAAGCCTTTAAGACCACGTTAGGATTAACCCTCTTTCAACACCAAACTCTATATATACATCCAAAACTAGCCTTTTCTCAATCCAACAACATGCGTCGAGATTTTCTCACTCCTCTCTCTCTCTCTCATGCAAACTCAATATAACATCATCCAACTCTAGCCTTGTTGATTCTACCTTTTTCTTTCATCTTCTTCAAGATATGGCAAGCATTCTACTAGCAGCAACCTTGATGTGTCTGGCCTCGATATCAAGTGCAAGCGACTTCCATGTCGGAGGAAAAGGCGGGTGGGTTCAGCACCCGAAAGAGGACTACAACAAATGGGCAGAGAGGAACAGGTTTCAAGTCGACGACAAGCTAGGTATCGATTTCTCCAACCCTTGGTACTTGTAATTTAACCTGTAATCTTATTTCCTAACTGGGTTTTGTTTATATCGATTTGTTTGTTTGTTTGTAGTGTTCAGGTACAAGAAAGGAGAAGATTCTGTTTTGGTCGTAAAGAAAGATGATTACAACTCTTGCAATGTGAAGAAACCGATTAAGATACTAGCAGAAGGCCAGTCGGTGTTTCAGTTCGAGCGGCCGGGGACTTATTATTTCGTCAGCGGAGTTTCGAATCGATGCAAGAAAGGACAGAAGCTGATTATAGTCGTTTTGGTTGAGAAGAAGAAGAAGAAGAGAAAGAAGCCCATCCCTCCCCCTAGTTGTCCGCCTCCTCCCGTGGTTCCATCACCTCCGCTTCAGCCACCACCGTCTCCGGCTCCTGTTCCTGAGGCGCCAACACCGTCTCCTATCCAGGCAGCTACACCTTCTCCGGCTCCTATTGAGGCACCAACACCTTCTCCTGCTCCTGCTCCTGTTGTGACACTGACACCCGCTCCTGCTCCTGTTATAACACCAACACCTGCTCCTGCCGTGACACCAGCACCTTCAAATGGCCCTGCTTCTGCTGTGGCACCGACACCGTCTCCTGCTCCTATTGTGACACCAGTACCTTCAGCTGGTCCTGCTCCTAGCGAGACACATGTACCTTCGACTGGTCCCGCCCCTACGATTCCACTACCGTCTCCTCCGACGCCCGAACCTATCGAGCCACTGGTACCTTCGCCTTCCACACCCGAACCTGTCAAGCCACTGGTTCCTTTCCCACTTTCTCCTGTGCCGTCTCCTTTTGAGGTGTCGCCAACGGAAGCACGCAGCTCTGGTAACGGAAGCGGATCAACGGAAAATGTATCCGAAGAATCAGATATCTCATCTGCACCAACAAAGTCGCTCCCACGCTCTTTCAGTGCTTGGAGTGTGGCTCCTTGGATCCTTGCTCTACTCATTCTTGGTTGAGCTAGCTCGGTATTGTAAAAGTAATTTGAAATGGTTTATATAATAATGAAAGAAGAATTAATAGGATGTTCAACAACTCAGCATTTGTATTTTAATCTCACACCTCTTGTTCAACTGCAAATAAGCTTTATTATGACACGCAAATCCAAATTGATTTATTAAGAAGGTACTCTTTTCCCGATCGCATGTGAATGTTCCATGTATGATTGCCCATTATTCATCCTACATTATAATTTTCATGATTGCTCTTCTTGTAATTCCATTTTAGATGTCTTAAGGATGTTGGTATGTCAATTATCTTCCTTGAATGAATGAAGAATAAAAGAGTTCTAAGCTAAATGTACTATGATAACTGCAATATTATTATGCATCTTTGATAATGCCAATTGAGTACATAAGAAACTTTAGGTCATGATTTACACATTAGAGTAGTCTTGGAAAAAAGTAAGATGATAATAATAATACTCCAATTATTATTACTGGCACCCATTATTCCTTGCTAGTATTTTGAATAACTAAAACCTTCACTCCCTCTATGCTCTTGTTTCTTTCAATGATGGATGTTGAATACTTGACATTGAAATGGGCCCATGTAAATGTGAAAGCAACTCCCGCACAAATAAGGGTTCGGTTGAATTGAAATTTGATAGCTTCTCCACGTTGCGATACAAAGATAACTGAGATTATAAGAAAAATCAAATCTTATTATTAAGAAAAAAAAATCTCTCTTACAAAATCTTAACTGTTTGTGTATTACGCCACTAACGGTGAATAACCTGTTTTTCGAAATAGGTCAAATATGAATTCTACTTGATTTTTACCGCCTGGCGCAGGAATCGAGAATGATGGAATGGTCTATGATTCTTTCGGATGAAAAAGAGCCCATTTCATGAATTAGTGTTTCAAAATTATAAAATGATATACTATAAAACAAAAAGGACAAAGGAAATATCAACATAAGTTGTATTTCTTCAAGCATACTGAATTGGGTTTCTTATTGCAGCTGGAAATAAAAAATTTATTGAGTTGCAACTGTATCAAAGCAATAAGTTGCTTCTTAGTAATTTAGAAGTAAAAGAATATTTCCCGGAATTTAGGATTACCATGCTAATAGATGACCCCATCTTATAGGAATCATATTCCTCCTAAAACCGGCGCCGATCCTATATTACTACGAAATATTCCCACTTAACACAAGATGTGACATGACTGCCCCTCTGCAGCCGGTCGGCCGTCGACAGACCGCCGCCGGTCGATAGTTGTACATACATATATTACCGGTGATAATTAAAATATATCAAGCACGTTACTACAAGATTTCTTTTGTGTTAAGGGAAATATTTTTTTGTGTTGAGGGAAAATATTAGGAATCAAATTTATTCATTTTCCTTACAATTACTGGTTGACTCATCCATAGCTAGTAGTTACAAAGCCTTTAGATGTATGCAGTGGATCATATTTCAGCATACATTTCACTGCAAATTATTATGGATAGCCCAACCCTAGACCCTTGAGGGAGAAAAGAAAAGAAGAAGAAAAAAAGGGTAAAGGTTGGAATATCTGAAATACCGATATTTATCGGTATACTAGTTCATGAACGGTACTAGTATTTACTTATATACTAACCAGAATAACCGGTTTACCAGTATAATAAAATACGTAGATTAGTATATACCATTTAAAAAAATGTATTTTAAACTAGAAATATGCATAACAATAATAACCATTAATGATACATGTCAGTATTCGCTGCTATACCGGTAGCTGTCTGAACCAATATAACGATATACCTGCCGGTATTCAGTCGCTATTCAATTCAATTAATGTTTGTACAATAAAAAACCATGAACCGTTTTATCTCTAAAGCCCCACATGTGTGCATGCATGCATCAAATGTTACAATTACCTCCTCCAAAGAAACGGAAGAAAACTTCTCATTATTACCAAAACCTTGTAGCTTGCAGAGCCCCGCCCCAACGGTAACTTTCAACATCATGTATCCTTTAAATACCCATACACACCCTCTCCTCTTTTATCCATCAACCTCTCTCTCTCTCCCTCTCTCTCTCTCTAAAAATGGCAGCTCTCATCCTCTATGCAATGTCGATGGCTCTAATCACAACCTCAAGTGCTATGACATTCAATGTTGGTGGCGGATATGGCTGGGTCCCAAACCCCAAAGAGAGCTACAACACTTGGGCATCAAGGCTAAGGTTTCAACTCAATGACACCCTTGGTAATATAAAGTTATAAACTCAATCTTGTATTAGAATTTCCTAAGTTTTTTTTCCTCCAAAATTTATGCTAAAGATTTGTGTAACTTGCATTTTGGGCAGTGTTCAAGTATAAGCAAGCAGAGGACTCTGTTTTGGTCGTGAACAAACAAGCCTATGAGACATGCAATGTGACCAATCCAATTCAAAAGCTTGAAGGAGGGGTCTCAATGTACCAGTTGAATCATCCAGGGTATCATTATTTCATTAGTGGAGATCCGAATCGATGCGCGAAAGGGGAGAAGCTCATTGTTCTTGTAATGGCTCCTAGAAACAAGCCGGTCTCGCCGCCGCCAACTTCTTCACCTCCTCCTCCGCTTCCTCCACCTCCTTCAATCTCTCCATCACCACCAACTCCAACACCTCCTTTGACTTCTCCATCACCATCTCCTTCTCCAACACTTGCTCCTCCTCCTCCAACAAATGTAGCCACTTCAACTTCAATGTGTGGGGTGCTTGTGATGGGGGCTTTGGTGTTGGGTCATGCCATTCTTGGTTGAATTTGTTGCAGGGGATTTGTTTATGCATAGTTGAGATTGTTTGAGGGGTTTGTTTATTTTTATGGTTTTGAGTGTTTTCTTAGGGAGGTTGAGATGTTGCAAATGATTAAGATGATGTAATGAAATGTGTTTCTTAATTTCTTTTGAGTTAGTGTTTTTTCAATTTATATATTCTTGAGTTCATCACCTTTGCAATTTGATTTTTTGTTAGAGAGATGAAAGAAGGCAAGAGAAGCTCATGTGATTGGGCTTTGACCTGAACAATATTTGCACTATGGTTTCTTTATTTGTTCTTTTAAGAGAATTCTTCTATTGTTTGTGTTTTTCAAACCCCCCACCCAAATAATAATCATCATCTTTGTGTGAAATAACCTACCAAGGGTTTTTCGTTTGAGCGAGAACTCCTAATTAAATCACTCAGATTTAATTATAGTTGAATTAGATTTAATAGATTTAGAATCAGAATCCTTTGCACTTAATTTATCAGCACACACGTACACAGATAAAACCTTTAAAAAATCCATTATAAATACAGGACGACATTTGTATGGATTTTCAATGCATACACGTACATGAACAATCCAAAGATTTTCATGGATACTACAGGGCCGCATTTGGATGAATTTTAAATATGTATTCATTTTTTGTGAACAACTTAAGTGTATTTGGATCCCGTGTTTCTTATGCAGTCGCATAAGTCTTGCGAATTTCAGGATGGCATCCTTCATTATAGCATTTTGTCCTCAAAATTTCATCAATTCCATCTGAATTCTCAACAAACAAGCATCTCCTATACACAAAATAAGATAAAGGAAATTTTAGCCTTATGATAAATATTATTAAAAAAAGGCTCAAGTATATGCATATTCTAAAGGAATGTTAGAGAAGAAGCTTCCCCACTTTGAGTTTCATAATGGAAATGATTTTATATGTTTCCACATGAATCATCAACATCCAAATAATATTTGTAAAGTTTGCCTCCTATTCTCTATCCCTATAAGTTTTCCAATCGAATTCTGCATTTCACAAAGTTTTGTTTCAGTTTCATATTCGCTTCCAGTAAAGGGACAGACGTCTAAAACTTAAGCTTCAGACATCTATCGACGCTCTATAGTTTGGGAATATTTTGAGCAAACGTCCGGCAATTCTTCTTTAGACGTCTGGTTCCACTCTGCATTTTGGTCAGACGTTTACAATGTTGTTCTTCAGACGTCTGCGCACGTCTTGAGCCGAGTCTTGGCTGTTTCAGGAAACCTGTTATTTAGCCTTATCTGTCTCATACTATATATATTATAGTTTCTAGCCCTAATTGGGTTAACCCTTTTGTAATCTGCATTAAGAAAGAGCATGCTGAGGTTCTTTGTTAAGAATTTTGCAAGAGTTGATCCACCATTGTAATCTTCCATATTTGTTTAATTAGTAAAACTGCTCCTTCGCATGTGGTGTTTCCCATGTAAGTCTTGTATCTTTTGGTTTGTGCTCTATTCCTATTGCTTGTGGTCATTTGCTTGCTTCTCTTTATCGTTTGTTTATTATTTCATGACCGTATTTGCCGCAACAAACTGGTATCAAAACTATGTTGTGTTTGCGAGATTTGGTGTTTTATTTGAACCGTTAGATCTTCGATCTTACGATCTAAGTTTATGGTAGGTAACGACGCTTGTGTCCTCTTCCCCATCTTCTTAGATTGTGATCGTGAAGTTTTAAGGTTTGTAAGTACTCAAGATGTCTTCTTTTGATTCTACATCATGTCTCCAATGATTATGAAGTTCAACATTGAGAAGTTTGATGAGATTATGAGATTTTATCTATGACAAGTTCGTATGATTGCCATATTTACATAAAATAACTTGAGAAAGGTGATTCTTGGAAAGGATACAAGGCCTTCCACTATGAGGGAGGAAGTATGGAAGGAGTTGGATGAAAAGGCTCTCACAGCTATCCAGTTGTGTTTGACAAATGAAGTTTTGCAAGAAGTTTTGGGAAGAAAACGGCGGCTAGTTTGTGATTGAAGTTAGAGAAGGTATTTTTGAAGAAATATCTTACAAATCGATTCCTTTTGAAGCAGTGTCTCTATACATTTCGTATGTTAGAAGGCTCTCTTATCAAATTTTACATCGATGAGTTTAATTCTTGTTAGTCAGTTGTGCTCACTCTACAATGAAAGTAGAGAGACGGAATGCAAAAAAAATCAAATTTTGAGCAATCACAACCAACAAAACCCAAGTGAACGAATCATAACCCTAAACTAGCAACTAAAAAGAGTTTATCTACTATAAAAGAAAGTTATAACAAAGAGATTCGTGTCCTTCGATCTTCAAAACTCTTCCTTCTTGTGATTCTTGAGATCCTAGATCAAACTTGCTTGAGGGCCTTCTTAATCCTAGATGATCTACCCGAGAGTTTGTAGTCCAAGATAGGCTTCACTGATGAAGCAATTTAATAACCTAGTTTGCTAATCTAGATTATAAAGACAATATTGAGATTGTTAATAGAGTTTATTTATTTCTAAAACCTTGTGATTCTCAACCCATGAGAGGGTTGAGGTTGAAGAAGAAGATAAGAGCTAGAGAGGAGAGAGAATGAGCTCATGAAAATGAAATCAAAGTGTGAAAAATATCATAACCTTTTTTGTTTTTGTGAAAAGAATTTCATAATTAAAAATGGCTACTATACTTGAATAGTAATGACAAATGAATATATAATTCATTTTCCCATTCCTTTCTACACTCTTCATGCAACCTTGAATGCCACCTCATTTCATATTTTTCAATAAATAGAAAAACCTAAATGAGGTGTCCATCTTCTAGAACCGATTCTTGTATAAATATAAGAATACCAAACCGTATAAACATACCCATATTCGTACTAAAAATACGAATACCAAGAGATAGATAAATCCAATAACATGATACTAGAATTAAATCAATACGTAATTTAATTATCTGGTTTAATCCTAAGTCCTCTAGTATCACAAACCGTCCGATTAATTTTCGCGCAACCAGTACACGTATTTAATCAGAACCTTGCACGTATAAACATACGGCCTCTACATCGTCCCTGAACCAGGGAAATCGCCTGTGTGAAACTCTAAAGACTCGACAGTACACTGGCAGTGGATTTAACCACAAGCACGTCAGTAGCACTAGCTATACGTAACGGCTACCCAGGTACCTATTGAAAATAAAGTTGACGAGCAAGCTCATCCGAACCCCTACTAAGCCTATCTGTGACAATCTCTGTACAGTCCGGTCTCTTCGTCAAAGAGTATTATATACCGGGTCTTAGGGTGGTAAATATCAGACCCATAATAACCCGATAAGTAGTGCCGATGTGGCTCAGGAACAATCCGAGAAACTACTAATCTAACTATCAGTAAATCTCAACTGTCTTGGCCAAGATATTATGGTACTGGCCAACTGAACACAGTGCAATATTGGCTCCCTATACTGGGAGAGACGAATCCCTGACAATTGCTAACTGCCTCCATATGGCTCGGGATTGTACCCAACCAAAACATATTTGCACGAATCGGTAGAGTCATGGTAAGGTAGTGATCTAACTACAGTGGGAACTCGCCCGAGACAAATGACGATCTCAGGTTTATAGACTAATTTGTACTCATGTCATCTGAGAACCGCTATATGATGATAGGTATAATACCATCTACAAGTTCTCGGCGAGTCCGTCCAGTGTACTCACCCCAGTGAGCACATGTATACAATCTTAAGTGATCACACCAATAGTTGTGGGACCAACCACCGCTCCTCGTCGGGGTCTAGAAATATATACACAAGTCTACTTTGGAATATCGATGCCCAGTCTCGATACTCCTGCAACTTGGGACATTTAAGGATGTGCTTATGGACAGCCCAGCCCCCACAAGTATGATCTCCATCATAACGCTGGCGGTTAAGCAAAATCCTATGGGCTTTATCAACATATATCAGCTATATATGATATCAAGTAAAACATATGTACATGTTAAGATGAAGACAAACCAAAATAGTATACTAATGTATCGAGTCTTTATCAACATGTATAAGCAATACAAAATAGCAAGAAAAACAAATACATATGTTCAGATAAAAAAAAATCAAATAATATATTATATAACCGAGCAAGATTGTCCTGTACATACATATCCCTAGAATTCTATACAATACAGGCCTCTAGAGCATACATATCCAATAATCTCCCACTTGCACTAAGGCCTATAATTGGCATACCGAATACCCAATGTCTGCTCTAGGGCCAGTTGTTGGCGTATCATATACCCAACATCTCATAAAGTCGCTCGAACAACGCTTGAGGGAGGGCCTTGGTAAATGGATCCGCCGTTTTCTCTTTCATATCTACTATCCGGATCTCGATCTTCCGGCAATCTACGATCTCCCTGATTAGGTGATACCATCTCAAGATGTGTTTAGATTTCTGATGGGACCGTGGTTCCCTTGCTAAAACTATAGCCTCATTGTTATCGCAATACAATGGTATTGGATTAACAATGGACAGAACCACCTCAAATTCTGTAATGAACTTCTTCATCCAGACCGCTTCTTTTGCGGCATCGTTGGCAGCAATGTATCCATCCTCCATCGCCAAGTCTGCGAAGGTGTCCTATTTGGAGCTCTTCTAACAGACTGCCCCTCCGTTGAGGGTAAACATATAACCCGAGACAGACTTTCTGTATCCTTGTCACTTTGGAAGCTTAAGTCGGTAAAGGACTCGACCTCGAGGTCTCCATTACCGTAAACTAAGAACATCTCTTTAGTCCTTCTCAGGTACTTGAGAATGTTCTTTACAGCTGTCCAATGATTTTCACCTGGGTTTGACTAATATCGGCTCACTACGCTAAGTGTATAAGCTGCATCTGGTCTGGTACATAGTATCGCATATATTATAGATCCAACCGCCGAAGCGTAGGGTATAATGCTCATGCAAGCCCTCTCCTCATTAGTATTGGGAGACATCTCTTTAGAGAGAATGACTCCGTGCAAAGCGACTATATTTCCGTGTTTATAATCTTCCATACTAAACCTCTGTAGTATGGTGTCTACGTACCTGGACCGTGATAGTCCCAACAATCTCTTGGATCTATCTCTGTAGATCTTAATCCCCAGAATGTAGGAGGTATCACCCAGTTCTTTCATGGAGAACCTTTGTGACAAGAACAACTTGACCGATTGGAGAATAAGAATGTCATTTCTTATCAAGAGAATGTCATCGACATACAAGACGAGGAATATGACAGTTCTCCCTATAATTTTCTTGCAGATATATGGCTCATCTTTGTTTTTGATGAAGTCAAATTCTTTGACTGTCTCATCAAAACAGATGTTCCAGCTCCACGATACCTGCTTTAATTTATAAATGGATTTAAGCAATTTGCACACCTTCTCGCTGCTCCCACTATCTATGAATCCCTATGGCTGATCCATATAAACGCACTCTTCTAAACTTCTATTTAGAAAATCCATTTTTATGTCCATCTGCCAGATATCATAGTCATGGAAGGCGGCAATAGCAAGTAGGATTCGAATGGATTTCAGTATAGCTACTGTAGAAAAGATTTCGTCATAGTCCACTCCTGGTCTTTTGCAACAAATCTAGCTTTATAGGTTTCCACCTGTCCATCTACACCAATTTTCTTTTTGAAAATTCACTTGCATCCAACGGGTTTTACCCCAGGAACAGAAACATCCAAACTCTAGACTTTGTTGGTGTACATGGACTCCATTTCGGATCGCATAGTATCCAGCCATTTTACAGAGTCCCTACTGGTAATGGCCTGCTCGAAACTAGTAGGATCATTTTCTTCCAAGATGCAATCCTCTCGATCCCCGTCTACGAGAAAACCGTAGTATCTTTCAAGCGGATGAGAAATCCTATTAGATCTGCGGAGTGGCTGAAGTTCATCCAGGATTATTGAATCCTGAGATTCCAACAAATCTTCAGTTTCAGTTTGTGGTTCCAGAATTTATTCCAGTTCTATCGTGCTCCCACTAATTTCTTTTGCAAGAAATTCCATTTCTAAGAAAACGGCGTGCTGAGCAACAATCATCTTCTGTTTCTCGGTGTGGTAGAACGTATTTCCATAACCAATCTTTTAATATCCCACAAACTTACATAGAACTGACTGTGCCTCTAGTTTGTTTGGATTATGCTTTTTAATGTAAGCCAGACAATCCCATATCTTAAACCGTTTATGATATAGTCTCTTACCATTCCACAATTCGAATGGTGTTTTAGGCACAGATTTGGATGGAACATGATTCAATAGATATGTCACTGTCTGAAGCGCATATCCACAGAATGAAAGAGGAAACTCAGTATTACTCATCATGGAGCGAACCATATCCAAGAAAGTGCGATTCATTTGTTCCAATACACCATTGTGTTGTGGTGTATACGAAGGAGTAAGCCGAGGGAGAATACTATTCTCTTTTAGAAAATCATGGAACTCTATGCTCAAGTATTCACCATATCGATCAGATCTAAAGATCTTGATTTTTTTCCTATCTGGTTCTTTACTTCGCTCTTATATTCATTGAATTTCTCAAAAACTTCATATTTGTGTTTCATTAGAATACATATCGGAACCTGGAGATACCTCTTGCATGTATAGACATTGGACCACATACATCACTGTGTATCAGTCCTAAAAGCTCTGTAGCTATCTCTCCGTGTCCCGTAAACGGAGTTTTAGTCATCTTTCCTTTAAGACAGGACATGAAAGTTTCATAAGATGAAAACTCGAACGAATTCAGAATCCATCCTTATGAAACTTGGCCAGTCTTTTCTCATTGATATGACCAAGTTTACAATACCACAAGTAGGTATTGTTCGTATCTGAACTCTTTCTCTTGCGTTTATTTGTTATATTGAAAACTGTGTTTTGATTAAGAACATAGATACCGTTGCATAATGTAACTTCTGCAACTAATACCTGATTGAGGTAAATGTTCATGATATTTTTATCTAGAACAAAGTTATATCCGTCTTTATTTAGTAAAGAAACTGTTATAATATTGCAGAGCATGGAAGGTACATAGTAACAATTGTTCAAAATCATAGTATTGTCACTTGGAAACACAAGGTGATATTCGCCAACGGCAGCAGTATCAACTTGTGCTCTGTTCCCTACTCTGAGAGACATCACCCTGTCTAACCATTCTACTTTTTCTCAGTCCTTATAACAAATTACAGATATGAGATCCAGATCCGGTATCTAGTACCCATGAGGTAAAGTTGACCGAAAAACAGTTTTCAATAACAAATACACCCAAAGAAGATGCATTAGAATACTTCTCCTTCACTAGGATCATATGAAATTCCTTACAGTCCTCTTTCCTTGCCCATACCCGTGACAGTCATCATAAGTTAGAGCCGAACCGACGTTCCCCAGCCTAGTGTAATAAACTGGTCGGTCAAGTCAAATATTTTATTATCTTGATTAGGGCGTGGCATGGTTGCTACCTGGAGTGAAAGAAAAGAAACACTCAGCGTGTGCTCTTGTAAAATTAGATTGGTTATTTAGTTCATCTAATCAAGATGGCTCTCACTGTTTCGTTGAATTTTCCTCTAAACCTTAAAAGGAGAACCAGTCGGGATCATTCACACTTCACAAGCTCGCTAACCGTTTAGCCATGTGGGTGTTGGTACTCTAAGGGAGGTTCCTCGTGCTCTCGCACGGACCTAATTAAAATAAACCTCGTTTCCGCAGAGGCGTAGCCCCATTAACACCTTTCTAGACACCTAATAGGTTAGCTAATCGTGAGGAGAAAAATATCTTCCAAGAGTAATCCTACTCATCAGTGGGATCGGGACCCAATTATCATCGTGTGATAGCCTAGATGGAAGCCACTCTGGTTACCACACTCCAGAAGGTATGCAACACTAGCAAGTTTCCAGAATGTTTGAAACTCTCGATATGGTTTTTACCGCTAACGACCTATGACCTTGACAAGGCCAACAAACTATAAGTCGCTAGTCAAGTTCAACCCGTCATTATCTTGATTACCCTAAACTCACCCGCATAAGCCCTTAACAATATCAACAAGGCTATGTGACTGTCCTAATTAATGGCATCGTATGCTACAAACAAACACCACTCAGCTACCATACACTACGCCTTGACAAGGTCAAAAAATGCAGCACGAATACTAAGCACTACTCGTAGGAAGGGACAGAAGGCTACGGCTGGTTTTTGGAGAAAAAACCTTTAACGTAATGAACTTGATATCGATGAAGGAACAGAGCAGTTTTGAAAAGGAGTGGTTTAGGCTCCGCTTTTAAAAACTAATGGTTTTGAAGAAAACCGGATACTGTATAGTAACATTAACTTTTGCTCAAGAGATCACTCCATGTGAAATGATCTAGGCTCTTGCCTCCTCGAATAAGGTATGGGATATTTCTGACCGAATACTTCTATGCAAAGCAAAAGAATACGACTATAGTTTTTCGAAAAATGGTTCCGACAACATCTTATTCGGTTCGGCTCTAACTTACTCACGTGCTATTTTGGGTGTGATAGGAATTAATTGATAGGACCGCATTAATTTTGATTAGTGCAAGAAAATAACGAAAATAGAATATACGTATATGCCATCCGCATTCGCCACAGGGCCCGTCATCCACCGTTAGGTTACTAAACTAACTGCAGAGCGGGGGCAGGGCTAGCGCGGATGCAAAACATATACAACATTTATATATATATATATATATATATATATATATATATAAAACCATTTATCACAGGCATGATATAAGCAACATAACAGAGAAGCGATAAGCAATATGAAATAGTGGATAATTTAGGAGCCCCGCGTTTCATTTGAGCCGCAAATGAAACTCGACGTTCCCTGGTCGTGTGGTACAATGCAGAACCAAGACCCGTACGAGCGCGGCAAGTTACCCACCAATTCCAGAAAAGAGGCAATCTGCACTCTAGGTCATGAGTGTGTCACCCGGCACTTCATGGAATCCAGTAATTTGAGCACTCCACCGTGGGTCATCTTAAAACCCCTACAAGCGGTGAATAGACCACCAATTCTAGAGCGAGGGGGCTCGAACTCGCCATTATGAGACGACCACCTAGCGCACTCTGGATGTTGGCTATAGTGCCCTCAAGTCAATTATTGGATCGCAGGCACGTGATTGCAATGATTGAGGGTGGACCTATACCGGTAGAACAGTATTACTCGAGATGATAGTATGCTATCCGGTTTGTCTTTATCATCGTGTACATGCTTCAGGTGACATTACAGATCACTATTACATGTTGATAGAGCCCATAGAATTCTTGCTTGACTACCAGCAGTATGATGGCGATCATATACGTGAGAGTTGTGTGGTCTATAAGCACATCCTTAAAGTGTCCCTAGTCGTAGGAGTTTCGAGATTGGGCATCGATATTCCAAGAGTAGACTAGTGTATACGGATCGAGACCCTGACGAGGAGCGGTGGCTGGTCTCACAAGACATTGGTGTTAGTTGGTTCACCTAAGATGTATACAGGTGCTCATTGGGTTATGAGTACACCGAACGGACTCGCCGGGAACATGCTGGTTGGTATTATACCTATTTTCAGATAGCAGTTCCCTGGTGAAATGTGTACTGGTTAGTCTATCGACCTGAGATCGTCATTTGTCTCGTGTGAGTTCCCACTGTGCTTTGATTACTATCCTACCATGGCTCAAAGGAGTCGTGCAAACAGGTTTTAGTTGGGTACAGTCCCGAACCACGTGGAGGCAGTGAGCGGATCGTCAGGGGATTCGTCTCTCCCAGTATTGAGGGTTGATGTCGCGAAGTGCATGGGTGGCCATCACCAGAAATCCTCGGCCGGGGTAGTCGAGAATTACCGATCTAGAATCGGTAGTTTCTCAGTTAGTGATAGGTTTCATGCCGACACTAAATGTCGCGTTATTAGGGGTCTGAATTTATCCACCTCTCTAGACTCGATATGCGATACTCATAGACGAACGGACTGGACTGTATGGATATTGTCACTGTCAGGCTCAATAGGGTTTCAGGATGAGTTTGCTCGTCGGCCTCCCGTTTGCTCAATACCTGGGTAGCCGTTACGTACAGCTACTGCCACTGACGTGCTTGTGGTTAAACCCACTGTCAGCGTATTGATGAGTCTTTAGGGTCCCACACAGAGGGTTTTCCTGATTCGGGCGAAACGTTGTAGAGGCCGTATGGTTTTATGGTAGGGTTCGATCATATACGTGCACTTGTGCACGGATCACGATCGGACGGATAATACTAGTGGGTTTTGGTTTAAGACGGATCCTATTATTATATTGTTGGATTATTTTTGTCTCGTTGTATTCGTATTTAGTCGGAATATGGATGCAGGTATGCATATACGGATGAGAGGTGTTCTTGTAATTCGTTACGAGTTTACTTTAGGATTGTCATTTCTTTTCTTTGTATTAAACATTTAGAGTTTTGTAAATGTTTAATATTGTTGAGGTGGAAAGTATGATTGCAAGTCTTGGCTTGTGGCATTTATTGATGAGGCATGGACATTCTTGTTTCATTTATTGATTGTTGATTTTTGGTGAGGCAAATTAAGTGACTGTTGATTTGTTGTGCAAGGGGTTAAAAATTGAAGTGGCTGTTGATTTTTATTTGGGTGTGCAGGGGCTAATTCGAGGCTGCACTTTTTTTGGTGGAATTTTTTTTTCTTTTCTTTAGTTGCTAATTCCTCACTACTTCATTAGCAGCCACTTCATTCACAGCCAATTCATTAGCCATCACCAATTCAACAGAGCCTCTTCTTTTTATTTTCAAGTCTTGGCCAAAACTCTTGAGCTCACATTTTCCATCCATGGCAACTTCTCCACCTCCACCCATTCCATCTCATGTGTTGAGAATCATTGGGTGTTTTAAAACAAAGTAATCACACACAATCTCTACTTCATCTTGGGTATCTAGGCTAGCAAACTGGATGCCCGAGTTGTTTCGGTTTTGAAGCGGAAGCCCGTATTACTAATTCTCGACGTGGATCGTCTTCGACGAGGAAGACCGGAGATCGAACTTGATCGAGGAAGCCGCGAGAAGTTTGGGATAGAGGTTAAAGACCGAAGGACATGGATCGATTGGTATAACCTCTTTAAACTCCTTTTACAGTTAACTAGTATATGGTTAATGGTTCGATCCGGGAATCGGGTTCCGTTAGCGCCGAGTTTTAAAAAGTTTCTGTTCCGCGTTTGGCCATGAATTGATGGCCGGGGCGCTGGCATAACCTTACATGGTATCAGAGCTAACCCATTAACCGTATACTAGTTGTTTAGACGATGTTAAAATATTACAACCGAAACAACCCCAAAACAATACCAACGATATTCCATTCTCTGTCGAAATTTTATTGGTCTTCTAAAATTATTTTAGCAACTGCAGAAGACTATTTAGGTGATAACTAGAAGACACACCAAACACGAGCCCCTAATTCCACTACTTAGCCGGCGAGACTTGATGAAAATCCGGCCATGCCAGTTTTGTAGTTGAGTTGGGACTTGATTTTTGGCATGGCATATAGTCTCTGGAATATTAGTTCAGTGGTATTGCTTGTTTAGCTCAGTTTGGATATAGTTTTATCTAGTTGTTTGGGAGCTATTCGGGGTTATTTCGAAGTCGATATTTCTAACATTGTTTAAAGTTTACAGTACATACATTTCTATCTGCGACCGTGATTGTCATTAGATCGGTACAACTTGTCTAATTGCTATAGTTCTTTTAGACGGGTTTGCGAACGTGACATTCACGTTGATGTTCTGTGTTGTGCTGTGTTGTTGCAGATTGTCGTGGTGGATAGCTTGGGTGCAATGTTAGTACAGTTTAGTTTTATTTGTACATTTGATATCGCGGGGCGAGCGTCCGACATGTGGACTGCCGTCACTGCCTGTTTGTATTATTTATTTGGGGCACGACCGGGTTGAGATCGATGTCACCGTTGTACATATTTTTCTTTTCTGTACTAGGATTACCCCGCGGTGGAGTGGACGGATAGCCGGGTTCTGGAGGGCAACGGGTCCGCATCTCATGGCGTTGAGAAGGAGGGGGCCTCACTCTAGAATTGGCAGGCTATTCGCCGCACTCGTAGGGGGTACAGGTTGACCCAAGGAGGGGTGCTCAAGTTACCGGATTCCGTAAAGTGTTGGGTGGCCCATTCACTTTGATGAAGGGGACTGCCTCGCTTCTGGTTTTGGCAGGTAACTTGTCGTGCTTGTAGGGGTCTAGGTTTTCATTGCACATGCTGTCCACACGACCAGGGGAACGTCGGGTTTCACTTGTGGCTCAAATGAAATCCGGGGCTCCCAGATTATCTGCATTGTTCTATGATGTTTATTACTTATCTGTGATATTGCATTTATCACGCCTGGAGCGATTATTATATATTGTTATATATATACTAGTAGATGTTGTATATGTTTTACACCCGCGCTAGTCCAGTCCCCGCTCTGTCGTTAGTTAAGTAACCTAACGGGTGATGACGGGCCCAGTGGCTAATGCGGATGGCATATACGTACATCATATTTTCGTTCTTTTCTGGTGTGATTAATTGATGGGATTGCGTTGATTCAGATCAATTCAAAGAAAACAGGCTTATTCTGATGTTGTTGAAACAATTTTCAACAAGCTGTTGTTACAAGGACGTTTTCTTTTGTTTTGTATTGCGGTATTCGATTATGAATATCTAGCACCTCATTCGATGGGGCAAGGGCC
The DNA here is from genome assembly GCA_030015575.1 of Agapanthus africanus. NCBI lineage: Eukaryota > Viridiplantae > Streptophyta > Magnoliopsida > Asparagales > Amaryllidaceae > Agapanthus > Agapanthus africanus. Next base: position 668,551,231 of record CM057342.1, on the reverse strand, counting down.
GAGATCCCTTCATCGGGAGTGAACTCTTGGGCAGAGGTTTGTTGTAACATTTCAAAAAAAAAAAAAAAAAATAAAATATTATTTTTTGGGATTTTCATAATTAAATATTAATTTTTAATGAATATTTTAATAGTCGGTATAATTAAATACCGATAAATGGTGAAAATTCCGGAGAAAATTATGGAAATTCTAAAGTTGGGTATTTTGTGGAAATTTTACAGTTTTTATGATGGATTATATGTGATTTTGGTGTTAATCGCGATTAAAAATCGCTAAGTGGATTTTTGGCTTTTGTGCAAAAATGTGCACATGACATTTTCTGCACTTGTTACACTTGTTTCATGTTTTGGACTCATGATGGCCTAGGTTTGGACCATGCTTAGGTGACCATGGTGGCTTAAACCTTTTGATTAGGCTAATTGGATTAATTAGGGTTTTGGTGTTGATTAAGGGTGATTAGGGTAGGTTGACATTTGGTAGGAGAGAGAGAGGGGATTGGATGGTTGTCATGCAACATTCATGAGAGAGGGGGTGGTGGCTGGGAAGTGTCACGCTCCATTTCTCTTCACAACTTTTACATACCTATTACATCTCTACCTCTCACTCAAACACCCACACCAACACCATCAGCTTCAGCATCTACAGCCCCAGCAACCCCCTTTTAGCCAACAGCAGCAGCTGTAGCCCCAAACCTCAGCCATTGATACAACACATCAGATCCTACAACTCTACACCCCACATCAGCCACACTACATCAGCCTCAACTGCAGCAGCTGATGTAAGCTTTAGCCACCAAAAGAAATCCAAAAAGTTCAGCCCAATGAAAATTACATCAGCTGAAACCTTACATCAGCCACCCATTTTCCTCAGCAACAATATTCTGCAGCCCAACACCAGCACATTTCAGCCATCAAACCTCATTCACCAATACATCAGCAACAACACCATCATGAGCTCCAACAGCAGCTGATGTGAACCTCAGCCTACCCTCAACATTTTCAGCCCCCCTAGCTAACCTACACACCCCCATCATGACTTATCAGCCCAATAGCTGACTTCAGCCACAAAACAGCCCCCTCCCTACACCTACAGCCTTAATAGCAGCTGAAACCATGCACTTCAGCCCATTGTATCAGCCTTTAACCAACCCACACCCTCACCACACCACATCAGAATGCACCATTTACACCCCCCCTCAAGTGTTGCAACTGCTACTGCAACACATAGAGAAAATAAAGAAGAGAAAGAAGAGCAAGAGAGAGAGAGAGTTGCAAGCAGCAGCAGCTGCAGAAACAGCATCAGCATCAACAGCAAGAACAGCAGCACTCCAGCACCCCTCCTCCTTCCTTCATCTTGATCTTCCCTTCTCCTTCATACTAGGACCCCCCTTGAGGTATAATCTCACATCCGAACTCAGTTCTTGCTCAGTTCTGGTTAAATAGCTGAAAGTTACTGTTTTATTTGCGACATTGTGCTAGTTTAGGCAAATTTGAGTGAGACTTGACCAAGAGGTGGTTTTGAACGTTAGAATAGCCCTATTAGGGGTATGTGAGACCAGTTAACCCAAGATTGTCCCAGATTTCACCCATATACCAGATTTGTTATACTTGGCGTAATTTAGCAATTTTGTCGACTTTGGACCTTTCTGGAAACTGCTACAATCCGGGACCTCCTAAAATGAAATTGACTTGGCAGTGAGACATGCAGGTAGAGGGAAACCAGCACCCAAAGCCCCAAACCCCGGACCCCAACCCCGGCCGCAGATAAATCCCCCCTGGCCGCAATTTGCGGCTAGAGCAGGGGAAAACCCTATCGTTTTGCGTGCACGGCCCTATTTCATGTAGATTTGACCCCCTGTATGTCTAGTTTTGACTGATTCCAGTTTGGATAGAATCTGAGTTGATTTTCATGAGTTGGCGTATGATTTACGACTTGTTTAGCATGGATTTGTGTTACTTAGTGATTCGTGACTGTCGGGTGGCGTTTGAACGCCAACGGCAGCGGGTTGTTGACTGTGTTCACACGCAAGACGATAGGTTTTTACTTATTGCCGTAAAGTGCACCATTTTGGTTTCCGACATGGTTTTCATGAGTTTTAGAGTGTGATATCCTTGTAGATACCCCACGTGGCGTCGAGGAGTTGGAGATCCAAACGGCGACATCGGCACCGGCACACATAAGCAAGGTGAGTAGATTTATATCTACGGGGAGAAGTCGGGTGGATGGCGTATAGCACCCCCGCAGTTCGAGGTGATGTATACGGATGCGTATACACACCTATAAATATTATATGTTGTTGGGATTATTATTGATGTTTAAATGGATAATGGTATATTGGATTGGTGAAAGGTTACGAAACCATAGGGTAGTGGGTGCACTACACATACATACACACATACATACTTGCATACATCCTCATTTCATATATGGTTATGGGATTCGTTATGGATATGTGTTCACATGGGTTTGGGTTTATGTGTTCACATAAGGATTGAGGATGACACATGGGATTGATATGAGTCGATGAGTTCGATCTGAGATTATGACGTCGGTGATATGATAAAATTCATAATTGAGATACGCCTTAATGCTTTAGTGGATTTGGGATGATGATGCCATAGGAATAGTGACATAAATATGTAAATGATCGACATGTGACTACGATACGTGATGAGATATGATATGATATGATATGACAAAATAATTATGATATGCCGCATTCGGCGATGTATATTCTTTGGTGACGATATATGATGATGTTTATCGAGTTGCTAGAGACTGTCGATCAATAGTCAGGTCTTGATTATAGTGATGATTTTAGTATTGTACTAGACGCAGGTCAGTACCCCAGATGATGATCTTGATAAAGAGGATACTTGATGAATGACATGATAAATGTGATATTGACCCGTACCCAGATTTGGGGATGCCGTACGACGGATTTACGTATGAGCTGTATTTTGATGTTTGATCCGCCTACTTGACTTGGGAATAACCGATTATAGAGATATGGTATCGGATGTGATATGATCGAGGCGGGATCACCGACTATATATGTGTATACTTATGTTTTGACTCAGAGGTTAGGCGGTTTCCCTTACCTACTGTTAGCTTCAGCTCAGCCTTGTAGTGGTGTAGCTATGTGACTTTTATGATATTAGATGCAGTTTAGTGGTCATGGTGTTCATTACTTCAGCTCCCACATATTATTATTGTTTCTCTGCATCGCATAATGTTATGATTCATATTCTATTATTGATATCCTGCTGCTAGGACACCAGCACCATTACCGATGATGTGTATGTACCATGCACACTTATTTGCTGTCGCACACACATCTTCATCGGTAATTGCCATGTCACGTACACTTAGAGAATATTACTGCCTGGTTTAGCTTGTTAGCTAGTAGGGACATGATATTAGTGCATTGCCTTAGATGCTAGCTTGACATTGTAGCTATTACTTGCCACTTCATGCATGCTATTATTCATTATATGCTGCATTCATGGATTCTCATGCTCATATTCATGATTTCACATGCTATTGATGATTTGGATTCGGGTTTCCATGATATTTTCTGGATTTGGAGGAAAACCGCAAAAACATACATATAAACTGCTCTCTCTTTTTATCAAAATGCGGTTTTCCCGTGATGTACGAGTCGTCCACCATGAGTTTGCTGATAGATTTCGAGACCCGATTCGAGGAGTGGAGGAACCGTTTCGGGTACATGGTGGGCCCGGTGCGGTACCCCGGGGCAAGAAGATCGCAGGAGATGGCGTTGAGCCTGGCAGGGGAGCACGACCGACCGGTGATATTACCCGACACGTCGGATATCCGGAGGATACCGTCGTAGTCATGAGATGGATGGTAGGGGACGATCTGGACTGACGGCGCCCTGGATATTATGATTGAGACATTGAGATTTGAGATATTGAGGTACAGAGATTATGATACAGAGATATCGAGATATTGAGATTTATGTTTTGTGCCGATGCTAGGCACTGTTTTATGCTGATTTCATTATGATACCTCATTTTAAAAATACAGAAATCTTACAAAGTTACAAAAGCAGTTTTCTTCAGTACATGCATTCTGTTTCATGCATTTATACATCATCCATATGATATATTGCCACTTGATGCACCGACACAGGCATATGGGTTTACACTTGGGTTAGATATTTGTACTAGCCATGGTTAGAGATTTCTGGTTATATATTTGAGGATTATATACATATTGATCGTATGACCTAGGATTGCGTCATACATGCATTTTTCTGTTCGTAGATCTTTTTCTACTCACGAGTTGGCAACTCACCCCCGTTGTGCCCCAGTTTCTTGCAGGTTTGCCGTACAGGTTCCATTACGGCTTTGCGGGCACGGTTTCTTTTCGGGTGACTTGCTAGTAGGTGGGTTTTTTGTATCTTACCCATCATTATACCTTGTATATTATATTTCAGTTGTATCTAGAATTTCCATCAACCAAACATGTACTTATTTGAGATAGAGACCAGTGATGTTTATTCTTTCGACCTTAGAGTCGTGCGTTATATTTCTCTGGGTTTTTTGCTGTTGAGTTTCCTTTTCTGTTGTGATCCTCGCCTTTAGGCGTTGTATATTATGTTGCATACAGGTTGTTTTGATATGGTTCTTCCTACACTCTACTACTTCTCTTGGTTTGGATTTCTGGGTTCGGCTTACTTAGCTTACGTACGCCTTGAGACGTTCGTAGTCTAAGTGCCGGTCATGTTCCGTATTTTCGGGTCATGACATTTGCGTCAGGGTAATAATTTCACTATAGTCGATTACTTTTTTCTTTGCATCGCGGTATTCAGTATGAATATCCTGCACCTCATTCCACGAGGAAAGAGCCGAGATTCCTTCACCGGGAGCGACCTCTTTAGCAAAGGTTTTCGCCACTATATATTTGTAAAAAGCTATCTGGTTCCTTCAACGATATCAAGTTCATTACATTAAAGATTTTTCGCCAAAAACCATTCGTAGCCCTCCGTCATTTCAGACGGGTAGCACTTAGTATTCATGCTATGTTTGTTGGCCTTCGTCAAGGCATAGTGTATGGTAGCTACTTGTTACCTTTCTGTTGCATAGATAGATGTGTTGGTTTGGGACAGTCGTACAGCCTTGTTGGCCTTCGTCAAAGGCAAGTACGGGTGGGTTCAAATTAACCTGGACAATGACGGGTAGAACTTGACATGTGACTTATTATTTGTTGGCCTTCGTTAAGGTTATAAGAGCATGGGGTAAAAATCACATCGGGAGTTTCAAACATACAGGAAACTTGCCAGATATGCGCATACCTTTTGGAGTGTGATAACTTAAGTGGATTCCATCGGGTTATCATGCGATGATAGTTGGATCCCGATACCCACTGATGAGTTGGTTTACTCCTCGGGTGATCCCGACTAATTCTTCTTTCAGGTTTGGAGGAGAATTTGAGGAAACAGTGGGAGACATCCTGATTAGATAAAGTGATTGACCATTCTGATCTAGGTTTGAGTGCATGCTGAGTGTTTCTTTTCTCTCTCTCTTTGGCAGTGACTTTGACCCGACCCCAGACTATAACTCAGTAACCAAGTTAACCGGTCCTTCTTAAAACATTGACTTTTGGATTGTCAAAATTGTATATATCATTGCCACTCCTACTTTTACCCTTTGATTTTCTCCGGAACATTCCGTATCACTACGAAGATCCAAATTTATTAGATATGACTATCGTATAGTTACATACGAACTCGAAGAAACTTGTTTCAGATTCGAGGATAGTTTCTGGTTCTGGAGAAATTGAATAGGACTATTTAGTTGTCTTTTCTTTTTACCTTCTCTCAGATTGTGAGGGCTTCTAGGATTAGGAGAGGGTACACCTATTGCGCTTATTGGATAGTTTTCTTCCAAACCATAGGCAGGTGCCGAAAGGTGGGGAAGGAAGAAAACCAATTAGCCTAAGTGTGGTGTACAGAAGATAATAAGTAAAGACAAATAAAGAGATTAGAAAGAGAGCAAAGTAAAATGCGACTGCTATCATTCACGTCCAAACCGCGCAGTTCATCTTCACTCCTACTTCACCTTTGCATTTCTCCGGTTCAGGAGAAATAGAATAAGGTTTATTCAGTTGTCTTTTATCTTTACCTTCTCTCAGGTTGCGAGTACTCGTAGGATTAGGAGAGTACACCTATTACGCTTATTGGATAGTCTTCTTCCAAACTATAGGCTGGTGCCGAACGGTAGGGAAGGAAGAAAACCATTTAGCCTAAGGATGGTGTACAGAAGGTAATGAATAAAGACAAATAAATGGATTTGGAGAGATGGCAAAGAAATATACGGTTACAGCCATGAATCTGGATAGTGGAAGAGGCATTACTAGGAATACCCGGATACCCCTTCGAAACATTTTCATATTTCAGTTTCACTATGCGTTGTTAATTGAAAACTGATTTTCCAATTAGATCCTTACACCATGGTATGTATTTACCAGGTTTTGATTATCACATCTGTATAATTTTACAGATGATGAGTGAGAGTAAGTTATTGGGAATTACGTGATTATATCCTCATTATATCGGAATTCGTTGTAATTGGTGATATTTGAGGAAATCACCTGAGGTTTTGCCTGACGGCAAATATTTGGTTTTGAATATCCGTTGTTATGCACCAATTTCAAACTGATATATCTGTACGTTTATTTTATAAAGTGAAATATAACTTTTTGAAATTATGTCCATGACATTTACCTATATCAGTTGATGGTTAGGTAAGGAGTATTAAACAGCGGTGTAATTCTTCTTAACCATAATACAATTTTCAACCTACGACACACATGGTATGAGTTATTAAACACATGGGACTTATACAAACTATTGTATGTTGTCCAGTGTCCATTCGGATAAAGGGGTTGGTCATCATACTATATTCTGTTTACTTGTGACTTCTTCAGTTTTAGACAAGTGTTTCGTAGAAATACAAGGTCCAAGTTTTGAGAAGTTATAGGTACAAGAATAAAGTAGAGAACCACGTGATGCAAGTATCAGGATTCTTCGATGCGATCGAAAATGTAGATACTTGTGTTTGGTATTTAGCTGATAGTAATGGTTTTGAGAACTTGCTTCTCTTTCAGGTTACTCATATTTGGATTCACTCCTAAGTTGAGTAATACTGATCGGCCTCTCTCCATTTAGTTAACATGCACTGGAGACAGCTGCATGATTTGAATCTGGTTCCAATTAAATTAGTGCCTCTATTTCTATATTGTATATAGAATGGTTCATATCTTTGTTAGTGTATATGCCTTAGAGGCCATTACTGTATCATACTAGTTTGTAAATTACTTAATGGAAGCTTGGGATATTCAAAGTTGTATAGAAAATCTTGCTCAAAACGGTAGTATGCTACTTGGTTTGTTTCTACTTTAATGTGTGCATGTGTTTCTTTTAGCATATCGCCTATACACATTAGTGGAGCCTTTAGGATCTTTGCTTGATTACCAGCGTTGTGATGGCAGTCACACTAGTGGGGGCTGGGTAATCTACAAGCACATCCTTATACAGGTCCCTAGTCGTAGGATTACCGAGACGGGGCATCGATACTCCAGAGTAGACTAGTGTATACGCTTCTCATCCCAGGAGGGGAGATGGTCTGTCCCACAGCCATCAGTACGTCGTACTGGAGATAGTATGTAGGTGCTCGTTAGGTTACGAGTACACTGGATAGGACTCGCGGGGAACTGTTGGTTGGTACTATGCCTATTGTCAGTTATCAGTTCCCGGGTGACATGAGTACAGCTTAGTCCGCTGACTTGACACTGTCACTTCGCCTCGAGTGTGTTCCCACTGTTCTTAGATTGCTACCCTACCACGGCTCAAATGAGTCGTGCAAACAGGCAGCAGTTGGGTGCAGTCCCGAAGCACTTGGAGGCAGTGACGGTTAGACAGGATTCGTCTTTTCCGGTATTGGAGGTTGATATCGCGCTGTGTCTAGGAGAGCCATTACACGAAGTCCCTGGCCAGGGTAAGCGAGATATACTGGTAGGTTTTCCAGTGTTATCTCAGGGTGTTCTGGGCTACACTCCGACACGACTTGTACCGCTATTAGGGGACTGACGTTTACCGCCCCCTAGGCCCGCCATGCGATATTCTCAGACGAACAGACCCGACTGTACGGAGATTGTCACATTCAGGCTCAGTAGGAGTTCGGATGGGTTCACCTCATCAGTCTTCTTATCGGCATCTACCTGGGGACCGTTACGTACAGCTAGTACCGCTTGCGGCCTGTGGTTAAACCCACTGCCAGCGTAGTGTCAAGTCTTTAGAGTCCCACACAGAGGGTTATTCGCCTTTGGGCAAAACAGAGTAGAGGTCGCATGGTTTTGCGACGGGGGTCGTTCACATCCGCACACTTGTACACGTTTGGTGTCCGGGCAGTTATTACTAGCGGGCTTTGATTTAAGCCAGATCCTAGTATTTGTTTTGGGATTGGTTTTGTCTCATTGTATTCGTGTTCCTCGGAACACGGATGCGGGTGTGTATGCACAGTTGATAAAGGCAGAGGCAGAGGATTCTCATTAGGGTTGTTGACCGTTGACTTTTTCCAAACCCTAATGAAAATGAAAAATATGATTAGTGATAATAATTAAAGATAATTATGCCATGGTTAAGTTGACCATTTGACTTATGTTGACATTTTGACTTTGGTTGACCGGTTGACTTATGTTGACAATTTGACCATCATCATTTCACATGGAAGTCGCTTCTTGATTCTTGCAAAATTCATTTAATGTGAAATGATAATGGTCATTCCAAATGAACCATCACAATTTCTTTTTTAATTATTATTATTAATTCATTATTCTCTCATATGAGAGTATGGTTGCAAAAAAAGTAGCTCATTCTTTCTTGCTCTTTCTTTCTCATATGTTTAGCTCATCCTCTTCCTCTCTCTCAAAACTCTCATCTCTCATGTATTGAGAACCATGAGCTCTTGAGATAAAACCACCTTAACTCCTCTCTACTCATTCTAAGGTTCTAGGTTTAGCAAGCCAAGCACTTTAGTTACCTCTAGGTTGAGGTAGGAGCTCAAGGTAGAGGCCTTCGGGTGGATCCTTCTTCGGTAAAGAGAAGACAACGAGGAGGAGCCGTTCAAACCACTCCAAAGAGCAAGAAGAGAAGGAGTTCAAGACCTAGGCATAACCTTCTAACCGAGTAGCTAAACTTGTAGTTAGTTTGCTAGGTTTTTGTTTAGCAAAGGTCCTCTAGTTTCTAGTCCATGTTGCCTTGCGTCAAAAATCGTTTTTTATCTATTCCGTCTCCCCGCAAGCACCGGGGTGGGCAACGTGGACTTACAGTGGTATCAGAGCCTAGCTAAACAACAACTAGCATGTTAGCAAAGTGATTAGAACTTCGATCCGAAAAAAAATCGCGAAACATATCAAAAACATATACTTTCTGTCGATTTTTAAAACTGCTCTAAAAATAATTCCACGTACCTTAAAAATCGGTGCAGGGTTTTTTAGGAACATGCAGGAAAAACGAGCCTATGACTCGGTCAACGAGCCGCGGAAGCACGACGAAACCACGCGTTTCGCCGCGGATTCGCGGCCGAGTTGACTCGGCCGCGACTCGGGTTTCCTGCAGTTTCTTCAGTATACTGTTTTGAGATTTTTAAAATATTTTGTTTCTGCGCAGATTATCCAGAGAACAATGTTGTGTTTGGGGTAGTTATAAATTGGTATTTTGATCGATGTTCTACAAACTTTTGCTAAATGGTTCTATCTGTAATGTGATATATGCACTGAACGTTGGCTAATCGCTATACGTCGATTAGTGGGGGTTGTGTATATCTGTGATCTGTAATGTTGTTGGATTGTGTATATGAATTTGTTGGATTGTCGCGGATGAATAGCCGGGGGTTTGTGAGATGAGAGTTTCTTTATCTTTCATTTGATGTAATATGTAAATTGATGTAATATTATTTTTATGGCCGCACATCCAGGATGAAGTTGTAGCCGCCATTGTATATTATTTCTTTTACTGTTTTTGCTCCTAGGATAGACCCAAGGTGGGGTGCACAAACTACCGGGTACTTTGAAGTGCTGAGTGGCCTACTCACGTTGTTGAGGGAGGTTGCTTCACTTCGGGTACTTGGCGGGTAGTTTGCTGCACCCGTAGGGGTCTAGGGTGGGGTTTGGCTATTCATCGCGACCGTGTAATCCGTCTTTCGTTGCAGGCTCGAACGAAACACGGATTCCTAGCATATCCAATATGTGCATCTGTGATATGGAATGGCTATCATTGCATCTGACGAATGTATATATCTATATATGATATCTAGTAGGCGTTGCTAATATTTTGCATCCGCGCTAGTCCAGCCCCCGCTCTGTCGTTAGTTAAGTAACCTAACGGGTGATGACGGAGCCCCGTGGCGAATGCGGATGGTATAAGCGTACGTCATATTTTCGTTGTTTTTTGCAATTGTAGGATTAATTGATGGGACGCATTAAATTAATGCAAGAAAATAAACCAAAGTAAAGTCGTTGGAACAATTTCAAAACCACTCGGTTTCTTTTCAAAACAGAAAACTTTTAAAACGCGGAGCTTGAACCACTCCTTTTAAAAGCTATCACGTTCCTTCGATTATATCAAGTTCACTACGTTCACGGTTTCGCCAAAACCATTCGTAGCCCTCCGTCATTTCATATGGATAGTCAATAGTATTCAAGCTGTGTTTGTTGGCCAAACTCAAGGCATAGTGATTGGTAGCTATTGGATATTCATATGTAGCATAGATAGATGCTATGGTTTGGGACAGTCATACTGCCTTGTTGGCCAAAGTCAAGGGTAGGTACGGGTGGGTTCAAATTAACTTGGAAAATGACGGGTAGAACTTGACATGGGACTTATGATTTGTTGGCCAAAGTCAAGGTCATAAGAGCATGGGGCAAAAATCCACATCGGGAGTTTCTAAAGAAACTGAAACTTGCTAGTGCTGCATACCATTTGGAGTGTGATGATTCTGGTAGGATTCCTTCAGTTTTATCATACGATGATATTTGGATCCCGATCCTACTGTGAGTATATGCTACTCCTCGGGAAACTTTCTCATTTAACGATCAATGCTATAAACCAAGTAGGTGTCTAGAAAGGTGTTAGCGGGGCTACGCCCACAGTGAAAAGAGGTTATTTAATTAAGAAACTTCGCGAAAGCGTCGTAAAACCTCCCTCGAAGTACCAACACTGGCCTGGCTGAACGGTTAAGCAAGTATTGTATGGTAAGATTGATCCCGACTAATTCTTCTTTTATGGTTTGAGGAAGGATTCGAGAAACAGTGGGAGCCATCCTGTTTAGATAAACTAAAAACCAATTTAAACTTGCAAGAGCATCATGCTAAGTGTTTTCTTTTCTCTCTCTTAATTGCAGCGACCCTGTGACCAGACATAGGTTACATCTAGATACTAAAATGACTGAATCTGACTGTTATGACTGGCAAAGGTCTGTCCATATGACCATTACCCATGACAAGCTGGGACACCTCCTGACCAATCAAACCCCTGCCGTCTCAGGACCAGTTTCCCCTGTCACGGATATTGATATCCGTAAGACATCGGAAAAAGACTGTGCGAATGCCAAGTGCCTCGTGTTGGCCTCAGTTGATGGTGCATACCAGAGGCAGCACGAGAAGATGGACTTAGCTTCTGTCTTCCTCCATAACAAAGATTTATATGGAGAGCAATCTTGTATCGCAAGATATGAGACCTCGAACGAATTGCTTCAAGCGAGGTTGGCATTCGGGTCATCTGTAGGGGACAACGTCCTTACAGAGACTAGCTATTTTGATGAGCTCACGGACCTGAAGACCACGTTGAAGAATGGGTCAAGTACTGACTTGATTCTACAGTCTCTGCCCTCTACCTATACCCTGATGGAAACCAGGGAAGAAGAAGGAAAGGGAAGGGCAAAAGTTTCGGGATTAGATGTAGTGAAGGAGGGATGTTCCTATTGTTACGGGAAAGGACATTGGCAGAAGGATTGCAGGGCTAGCAAAGCCAGTAGCCAGGATTCGAAGCATGTTGTGGCTTCGGCTTCGGGTGTGTTTGTAATAGAAAACTGTATGTCAATTAACCCTACTTCCTGGGTATTGGATACCGGATTAGGATCTCACATCTGTAATTCATTATAGGCTCTGAGAAACCGTAGAGTTATCAGGATAGGTGATATGACTCTCAGGGTTGCCAACGGAATGAGCGTGGATGTTGAATCCGTAGGGGAATATCGCCTTGGACTGACAAGTGGACAGATATTGATTCTGCGTAACTGTTTGTATGTACCTATTATGGCTTGTAATATCATATCTGTATCCTTACTTTCTAAGGAAGGATATGATTTTACTTTTGTAAGCGATGTGGTCCACATCCACCTAAATCAAGTTCTGATTGGGTCAGGTACATTAGAAAACGGAATATACATACTGAATCAAGCTCAGGTTTTCAGTGTCCAGAACACACTTAAAAGAAAGTCTCCGGACACAAATCAGGCTTTCTTATGGTATTGTAGACTGGGTCAGATTAATGAGACACGGTTAACAAAGTTACATAAAGAGGGATACTTGAATCCGTTCGAGTATCAGTCTTATGCTATTTGTGAATCTTGTCTCATGGGAAAGATGGCAAAAACTCCGTTCACTGGACACGGAGTAAGAGCGAGCGAGCTCTTGGGACTTATACACAGTGACGTGTGTGGTCCAATGTCTGCAAATGCGCGAAGTGGTTATTCATACTTCATTACTTTTACGGATGATTTCTCTAGGTATGGACATGTCTTCCTGATGAAGCATAAATCCGAGGCCTTTGAGAAATTTCGGGAATACAAGAATGAAGTTGAAAAAAAACAGGCAAAAGTATCAAGACACTGAGATCTGATCGAGGTGGTGAATACTTAAGTGCCGAGTTTCTGGACTACTTAAAAGAGAATGGAATTCTCTCTCAGCTTACTCCTCTATACACACCACAACACAACGGTGTATCAGAAAGGCGAAATCGAACCCTATTGGATATGATTCGTTCCATGATGAGTAAGGCTGAGTTACCGTGATCTTTCTAGGGTTATGCACTAGAAACAGCTGCATATCTTTTGAACTGAGTTCCAACTAAGTCAGTGCCTACTACACCATATCAGATGTAGAGTGGGAAAAGACCCTATCTTAAACACATCAAGACATGGGGATGTCCAGTTTTTGTTAAAAAGTAACATGCGGACAAACTCGAGGCACGCTCAGTACAGTGCAAGTTTGTGGGATATCTAAAGAACTCCAAGGGATATTTCTTCTATTACACAGAGGAACAAAAGATTTTTGTTTCTCGTCATGCTTGTTTCTTGGAAACTGTATTTTTAGAAAATCAGATAAGTGGGAGCGCAATAGAACTGGAAGAAATTCCAGAACCACAAGCTATTACTGAAAGCTTAATAGAACCAGAAGGTTCGAAAGAACAGGACATTCCTGCGCCACTCCGCAGGAGTAGTAGGCAGTCTCATCCGCCCGAGAGATACTACGGTTTTCTCATAGACGGGGATAGAGAGGATTGCGTCATTGAAAATGATGAGCTTACTAGCTTCCAGCAAGCCATTCAGAGCGGTGACTCAGTAAAATGGCTGGATGCAATGCGGACCGAAATGGAGTCCATGTACACCAACAAAGTTTGGACTTTGGACATTGCTCAAGAAGGGGTAAAACCCGTAGGCTGCAAATGGATCTTCAGAAAGAAGATGGGTGTAGATGAGCAGGTTGAAACCTATAAAGCTAGACTTGTTGCAAAGGGTTTTCGTCAAAGACCTGGTTTGGACTATGACGAAACCTTTTCTCCAGTGGCTATGCTCAAATCCATTCGGATCCTTCTTGCCATTGCTGCCTTCCACGATTATGAGATCTGGCAGATGGACGTAAAGACGGCTTTTCTGAATGGAAATTTGGAAGAGTGCGTCTATATGGATCAGCCGGGGGGTTTCATTCAGAGTAGGAGCAGCGGTAAAGTGTGCAAGTTGCTTAAGTCCATTTATGGACTGAAGCAGGCATCACGGAGCTGGAACATCTGTTTTGATGATACTGTCAAAGAATTCGGCTTTATCAAAAATTCAGATGAACTATGTATTTACAGTAAGATTGTAGGGAGAACTGTGGTATTCCTCGTCTTATACGTGGATGACATTCTCCTAATAGGAAATGACATTTCTATGCTACAGTCAGTCAAAGGATTCTTGTCACAGAGGTTCTCCATGAAGGACCTGGGCGATGCCAACTACATTCTGGGGATCCAGATCTATCGTGATAGATCTAAAAGGATGTTGGGACTTTCGCAGTCCAGGTACATCGACACCATACTGAAATGATTCAGTATGGAAGATTCAAAGCGCGGTAATCTACCGGCTTGTCACGGAATCACCCTCTCCAAAGAGATGTCTCCCAAGACTGATTTGGAAAGGGCTCGCATGTCATCTATACCCTACGCATCTGCGGTAGGCTTTATAATGTATGCGATGTTGTGTACCAGACCAGATGTAGCATACGCATTAAGCGTTGTAAGCCGGTATCAGTCGGACCCAGGGGAGAAATACTGGATAGCAGTAAAGAACATTCTCAAGTACCTGAGAAGGACTAAGGAGATGTTCTTGGTGTATGGCGGAAAAGACCTCCAGATAGAGGCCTTTGCTGACTCCACCTTCCAGAGTGACAAGGATGACTCCAAGTCCATGTCGGGTTATGTCTTTACCCTTAATGGAGGGGCAGTTTGCTGGAAGAGCTCCAAGCAGGAAACCGTTGCCGACTCAACTATGGAAGCGGAGTACATAGCTGCTTGCGATGCCGCAAAGGAAGCCGTCTGGATGAAGAAATTCCTCACGGAGCTTCAGGTGGTTCCAACCATTGTTGATCCAATACCGCTGTATTGCGACAACAACGGCGCTATAGCTTTAGCGAAGGAACCTAGGTCCCATCAGAAGTCCAGACACATTTTGAGGCGGTATCACATGATCAGGGAGATCGTTGATCGCCGGGAGATCGAGGCGAAGAGAGTAGATTCGGAGAATAACACTGCAGATCCATTCACGAAGGCCATACCCCAGACTCAGTTCGAGCGGCTGATCGAGATGATAGGTCTTCGATACGCCAGTACATGGCCTTAGTGCAAGTGGGAGATTGTTAGTGTATATGCCCTAGAGGCCATTACTCTATCATACTAGTTTGTATATTACTTAATGGAAGCTTGGGATATTCACAGTTGTATAGACAATCTTGCTCAAAATGGTAGTATGCTACTTGGTTTGTTTCTACTTTAATGTGTGCATGTGTTTCTTTTAGCATATCGCCTATACACATTAGTGGAGCCCTTAGGATCTTTGCTTGATTACCAGCGTTGTGATGGCAGTCACATTAGTGGGGGCTAGGTAATCTACAAGCACATCCTTATACAGGTCTCTAGTCGTAGGATTATCGAGACGGGGCATCGATACTCCAGAGTAGACTAGTGTATACGCTTCTCATCCCAGGAGGGGAGATGGTCTGTTCCTCAGCCATCAGTACGTCGTACTGGAGATAGTATGCAGGTGCTCGTTAGGTTACGAGTACACTGGACAGGACTCGCGGGGAACTGTTGGTTGGTACTATGCCTATCGTCAGTTATCAGTTCCCGGGTGACATGAGTACAGCTTAGTTCCCTGACTTGACACTGTCACTTCGCCTCGAGTGAGTTCCCACTGTTCTTATATTGCTACCCTACCACGGCTCAAATGAGTCGTGCAAACAGGTAGCAGTTGGGTGCAGTCCCGAAGCACTTGGAGGCAGTGACGGTTAGACAGGATTCTTCTCTTCCGGTATTGGGGGTTGATATCGCGCTGTGTCTAGGAGAGCCATTACACGAAGTCCCTGGCCAGGGCAAGCGAGATATACTGGTAGGTTTTCCAGTGTTATCTCAGGGTGTTCTTGGCTACACTCCGACACGACTTGTACCGCTATTAGGGGACTGACGTTTACCGCCCCCCAGGCCCGCCATGCGATATTCTCAGACGAACAGACCGGACTGTACGGAGATTGTCACATTCAGGCTCAGTAGGAGTTCGGATGGGTTCACCTCATCAGTCTTCTTATCGGCATCTACCCGGGGACCGTTACGTACAACTAGTACCGCTTGTGGCCTGTGGTTAAACCCACTGCCAGCGTAGTGTCGAGTCTTTAGAGTCCCACACAGAGGGTTATTCGCCTTTGGGCAAAACAGAGTAGAGGTCGCATGGTTTTGCGACGGGGTTCGTTCACATCCGCGTACTTGTGCACGTTTGGTGTCCGGGCAGTTATTACTAGCGGGCTTTGGTTTAAGCCAGATCCTAGTATTTGTTTTGGGATTGGTTTTGGCTCATTGTATTCATGTTCCTCGGAACACGGATGCGGGTGTGTATGCACAGTTGACAGAGGCAGAGGCAGAGGATTCTCATTAGGGTTGTTGACCGTTGACTTTTTCCAAACCCTAATGAAAATGAGAAATATGATTAATGATAATAATTAAAGATAATTGTTCTATGATTAGGTTGACCATTTGACTTATGTTGACATTTTGACTTTGGTTGACCGGTTGACTTATGTTGACAATTTGACCATCATCATTTCACATGGAAGATACTTCTTGATTCTTGCAAAATTCATTTAATGTGAAATGATAATGGTCATTCCAAATGAACCATCACAATTTCTTTTTTAATTATTATTATTAATTTATTATTCTCTCATATGAGAGTATAGTTGCAAAAAAAGTAGCTCATTCTTTCTTGCTCTTTCTCTCTCATATGTTTAGCTCATCCTCTTCCCCTCTCTCAAAGCTCTCATCTCTCATGTGTTGAGAACCATGAGCTCTTGAGATAAAACCACCATAACTCCTCTCTACTCATTCTAGGGTTCTAGGTTTAGCAAGCCAAGCACTTTAGTTACCTCTAGGTTGAGGTAGGAGCTCAAGGTAGAGGCCTTCAGGTGGATCCTTCTTCGGCAAAGAGAAGACGATGAGGAGGAGCCGTTCAAACCACTCCAAGGAGCAAGAAGAGAAGGAGTTCAAGACCTAGGCATAACTTTCTAACCGAGCAGCTAAACTTGTAGTTAGTTTGCTAGGTTTTTGTTTAGGAAAGATCCTCTAGTTTCTAGTCCATGTTGCCTTGCGTCAAAAATCGTTTTTTACCTATTCCGCCTCCCCGCAAGCACCGGGATGGGCAACATGGACTTACAATCTTAACGATGTTAAGGTATATGGAGTTGTCCGGCTTATGCTTAAAACCAGACTCTGGATAATTCAAGGCACGTTTCTGTAATGGCAGTTTGTGGGTTATCCCGGACTATGACGAGGGTTAATTTTCTACCATCTGGAAGATCAATAGTGATATTGTTCTTGACTCGCCACAGTTTTTGTAAAATGGACTTTTTCAAAAAACAGTAGTAGGAGTATGGTAGAACTGGAAGTGATTCTAGAACCACAAACGATTATTAAAAATTTAATAGAATCTAAAGATTCAATCAGGTTTGACATTCCATTAGCCACTCCACAGATATGGTGGGTAACCTCAGGCGCCTGATAGGTACTTCGGTATTCTCAAAGACGGTGACAGGGAGGTTCCTGTTTACCCAGACTTGCCATTATTGCTGTTCTAGACCATGAGACCCGGCATGAGGATGAGTATAGCGTCGTTATAAACTAGCTTTAGAAGTGCACGTGTATATGACTTTACCAGAGGGTTGTTGTAGTCAGTGGGAGCAGTGGAAGCAGAGTGGACAAGTTGCGTATGTCTATTTATAGACTAAAGCAAATATAGCGGAGAAAGATTATCTATTTTTGAGGTGACAGTCATAGGCTTTGACTTCATCAGAATAGGAGATGGATTTGTTAAGAAGGTAGTAGGGTGGTATGTCCTGGTATTTGGATGACATACACTTTGTAGGAAGTGAAATTTCTATACTACAATCGGTTATACTGTAGTTGTCACACAGTGGTTTCTCCACATAGGATATGGATATTATATCAGGTATTCCGGTTACTGGATCTATGGTTTTAGATCTAGATTTGGGTAGTTTCCCAATCTGGGTACTTAGACAGTATTCTAAAGGTGTTTTAGAATGGACGACTCCTGGCATGGTAGTGTACTTGCAGGTGATGGAGTCACCCTCTCTAAAGATGTCTTACAGACTAAATAGGGTAGGGATGTGCATGATTGGCATATCACTTACTTAGGCAATTGAGTCAATCATGAGATGTCAAGTACCACACCAGATGTTGTTTTTGCACTAGATGCAATAAGTTGATATATTAATCCAATCCTGGAAAAACATTCGGAAGAAGTTTTTGAACATAAATAGATGTTCTAAGGATATGGTAATGACAGCCTCCTTCGGGAGACGGTTATCGTTCCAGGCTTCTAAGGTGACATGGATGACAGAGTGACTGTCAGAGTTATAGTTTTCTCTCTTTTGAGGGGAAGTAGTTTGGACAGGTGGTCCAAACGGATACTGAGGGAGGCAAGGCATGGGATACTGATTAAATTCAGTTGACGATACAGTCTAATAAGTTTACTGGATTTGGAGTTCATTTGTGAACTGGGTCCTATCAGATATCCAGACATATTCTAAGACAGGTATTGCTCATTTCGGGAGATGGCTTTCTCCGTGAACTTGAGATAAAGAGAGACATAGAAAGAAATATTGGTGCGGATCCACTCACTAAGGCTATTTCTCGAACGCAATAGTTTCACAAACGGGTTTAGTGAAACTGATTAGTAGAGAAGTTAGGTGTTCGGTATCACACGGGCTGTGAGTATGCGACATCGCAATAATTAGCCTTAAGTGAATGTGGGAGATTGTTGGCTATAGTGCCCTTAAGTCAATTATTGGATCGCAGGCACATGATTGCAATGATTGAGAGAGGACCTATACCGGTAGAACAGTCTTACTCAAGATGATAGTTTGCTATCTGGTTTGTCTTTATCATCGTGTACATTCTTCAGGTGACATTACAGATCACTATTACATGTTGATAGAGCCCATAGGATTCTTGCTTGACTACCAGCAGTATGATGGTGATCATATACGTGAGAGTTGGGTGGTCTATAAGCACATCCTTAAAGTGTCCCTAGTCGTAGGAGTTTCGAGACTGGGCATCGATACTCCAAGAGTAGACTAGTGTATACGGATCGAGACCCCGACGAGGGGCGGTGGCCAGTCTCACAAGCCATTGGTGTCAGTTGGTTCACCTAAGATGTATACAGGTGCTCATTGGGTTATGAGTACACCGGACGGACTCGCCGGGAACATACTAGTTGGTATTATACCTATTGTCAGATAGCAGTTCCCTGGTGACATATGTACAGCTTAGTCTATCGACCTGAGATCATCATTTGTCTCGTGTAAGTTCCCACTGTGCTTGATTACTACCTTACCACGGCTCAAAGGAGTCGTGCAAACAGGTTTTAGTTGGGTACATTCCCGAGCCACATAGAGGCAGTGAGCGGATCGTCAGGCGATTCATCTCTCCCGATATTGGGGGTTGATGTTGCGGAGTGCTTGGTGGCCATCACCAGAAATTCTCAGCCGAGGTAGTCGAGAATTACCGATCTAGGATCGGTAGTTTCTCAGTTAGTGATAGGTTTCATGCCGACACTAAATGTCGTGTTATTAGGGGTCTGAATTTATCCACCTCCCTAGACTCGATATGCGATACTCATAGATGAACGGACCGGACTGTACGGATATTGTCACTGTCAGGCTCAGTAGGGTTTCAGGATGAGTTTGCTCGTCGGCCTCCCTTTCGCTAAATACCTAGGTAGCCGTTACGTACAGCTAGTGCCACTGACGTGCTTGTGGTTAAACCCACTGCTAGCAAATTGACGAGTCTTTAGAGTCCCACACAGAGGGTTTCCCTGATTCGGGCGAAATGCTGTAGAGGCCGTATGGTTTTATGGCAGGGTTCGATCATATACGTGCACTTGTGCGCGGATCATGATCAGACGGATAATCTAGTGGGCTTTGGTTTAAGCCGGATCCTAGTATTATATTGTTGAATTATTTTTGTCTCGTTGTATTCGTATTCAATCAGAATACGGATGCAGGTATGTATATATGGATGATGGGTGTTCTTGTAATTCGTTACTAGTTTACTTTAGGGTTGCCATTTCTTTTCTTTGTATTAAAAATTTAGAGTTTTTTAAATGTTTAATATTGTTGAGGTGGAAAGTATGATTGCAAGTCTTGGCTTGTGGCATTTATTGATGAGGCATGGACCATGCTTGTTTCATTTATTGATTGTTGATTTTTGGTGAGGCAAATTAAGTGGCTGTTGATTTGTTGTACAAGGGGTTAAAAATTGAAGTGGCTGTTGATTTTTATTTGGGTGTGCAGGGGCTAATTCGAGGCTGCTCTTTTTTTGGTGGAATTTTTTTTTTCTTTTCTTTAGTTGCTAATTCCTCTCTACTTCATTAGTAGCCACTTCATTCACAGCCAATTCATTAGCCATCACCAATTCAACGGAGCCTCTTCTTTTTATTTTCAAGTCTTGGCTAAAACTCTTGATCTCACATTTTCCATCCATGGCAACTTCTTCACCTCCACCCATTCCATCTCATGTGTTGAGAATCATTGGATGTTTTGATACAAAGTAATCACACACAATCTCTATTTCATCTTGGGTATCTAGGCTAGCAAACTGGATGCCCGAGTTGCTTCGGTTTTGAAGCGGGAGCCCGTATTACTAATCCTCGACGTGGATCGTCTTCGACGAGGGAGACCAGAGACCGAACTTGATCGAGGAAGCCATGAGGAGCTTGGGACAAAGGTTGAAGACCGAAGGACACAGATCGATCGGTATATCCTCTCTAAACTTCTTTTACAGTTAACTAGTATAGGATTAATGGTTCGATCCGGGAATCGGGTTCCATTGGCGCTGGGTTTTAAAAAGTTTTTGTTCCGCGTTTGGCCACGGATTGATGGCCGGGGCGCTGGCGTAACCTTACGTTAGAACCCGGCTATTCGAGCACTTCTCCGTGGGTTTATCCTAGTATATAAATGAAAGAATATACAACGGTGACATCTGTTAGGGATATGTATGCCCTAGAGGCCATTATTGTACATTGATGTATATTATAGTGGATACTTGGACATATATATAGAGGAATTTCTTGCTCGACATGATAGTATGCTATCTGGTTAATTTTATCTTAACATGTTCACTGGTATTATTATATTGTCTCTCATATACATGTTGATAAAGCCCTTAGGATGTAGGCTTGACTACCAGGACTATGATGCGGATCATACTACTGGGACCTGGGTAGTCCATAAGCAAATCTTTTAATTGTTCATAGTCGAGGGTATATCGAGATAGGGCATCGATATTTCAGAGTAGACTAGTGTGTACGTTTCTTGATACTGTATGGGGCGATGGTTGATCTCATATCCATTGGTGTTTGACATCAAAGATTGTGCTCATTAGAGAATGGGTACACCGAACAAGACACACCGAGAACTCCTAGTTGGTACTATACCTATCGTCAGAAAGTAGTTCTCTGGTAAAACTGGTACAAGTTAGTCTGTAAATCCGAGATCGTCATAGAGTCTTGTGCGGCCACCTACTGTGCTTTGATTTCCTCCCTACCATGGTTCAAAAGAGTCATGCAAACAGGTGGATTTTGGGTACAGTCCCGAGTCACTTGGAGGCAATGAGCGATAGGAGGGGTTTCGTCTCTCCGGGTATTGGGAGTTGATATTGCGCTATGCTCGATTGGCTGAAGTCCCTAGCCAGGGCTGTTAATGAGATTTACCGGTAAGTGTTATTAGTAGTTTCTCAAATCGTTATGAGCCATACATTGGCATGACTTATTAAGTTACTGAGGTCTGACGATTCCACCCCTAAACTCGATACGCGACATATCAGACGAAGAGACCGGACTGTACGGTAAGTGTTACTTATAGGCTTTATGAGATTTTGGACAAGCTTGCTTGCTGATCTTCTAATCGCTTAATACCTGGGTAGCCGTTACATCCATCTAGTACCACTGACGGCTTGTGGATGACTGTTGTAATCATCACCTACTGCTGGCGTATTGACGAGTCTTTAGAGTCCCACACAGAAGTTTCCTGGTTCAAGCAAAACGAAATAGGGCGTATATGTTGATATGTGTGGGGAGCCTGATTAAATACGAGTATGTGATACCGTATTCTAATCTGGCGGTTATTTATTATCAGGTTATATGTGATATAACCGGATTATCGAATCAAGTGTTGATTTGATAATGTGATATACAGATAAATGATATTAGTCAGTTATATGTGATATAACCGAATTATTAAATCAAGTGTTGATTTAATAATATGATATATATATTTATATTTGATATAATTATATATTAACTAATATTATTAGCTCACCAATTATTTTCTTTTCTTTATATATATTTATATGTGTGTGTGTGTGTATGTATAAATCAAGCATGGTTGATTTTCTATTTTTAGAAAAGAATAAAAGGTGGAAAAATAGGGAGATATTTTTGGGTATGGTGTGAAGCATGGGCTTTATCATTTTTTATTAGTCTTGACTCACTATTCAAGTATAGTTGCAATTTATTATTGCAAATAATTCCATGCTTGAATAAGTGAGCTCAAGAGAGAGCTATTCTTCATTTCATTCTACACTTAGTCATTTTTCTTGACTTGAGCTCATTTTGCTCTCTAGCTTCTTACATCTCCATCTTCTTCCACCTCAAAACCCTAACCCTTACATGTGATGTGAACCATAGGGCTTTGTATCAACCTAGTGAGCCAAACACCCCTACTTCACCATTCTCCACTTGATTAGCAATCAAGTGTAGTGTGTTTTCTTCACTAAAGATAGTTTAGTGAAGAGGTAGCTTGAGCTAGAGGAGCTTCGGGTAGATCATCTTCGACACGAAGTTCATCGAAGGAAGCTTGCAGCTTTTTCAAGTGGAGCCTAGTGGAGTCGCGTGGACTACAACCTAGAGCATTTGAAGAGAAGGACACGATCTACAAATGTTGTAGTTTCTTCCTCTTAGTATAGTTTTGTTTATATCATATTTAAACCCTAATCATCTAGTTTAAAATCTTGGTTAGTGTAGATTAGCACCACTATTTTTTTAAAAACGGCACGCTTGATGCTAGTAAAACCCAGTGATGGAGCTAACATACACTTTCATGGTATCAGAACCAAAGCTAGAAAATTAGACGATGTTATTAGAATTACGAAACCGAAACAACTCCAAAAACCGTAACCCAAAAACCAAGTTTTTGTTGATTTTAAAATGATCTCTAAATTTTTTTTAAACAACTGCAGAAGCTTACATATGATGTAATTAGAACACACTACGAAAACGAACCTTAAATTTTACAAATTGGCCGGCCAAATGAGCCAAAAAACTGGCCTGGCCGGTTTTTCCAAGCAGTTGGGGTTTGGATTTTGTATGGTGTTCTTAGCTCTTGGTTTTAGGGTTTCAGATCATGTTTGATTGGCCAGGTTTGCATGTGATGTTAACTTTTTTGCTGTGGCAACCTAGAGTGTTTCGTAGTCGTAATTTTAACATCGTTTCGGGTTTAAATTTGATATGTGATACAGTAGTTGGAATCCATATTAAATTAGTTTTTTGAAAACTAGTTTGTTTGTAAATCTAGCATGTTAGTCTCTATTGATTAATTGCCACGAAGTTTTGATTCGGATCGAAACTCCATTTCAAATGCGTATCGTACGTGAATACTCGTCAGATAACTTTACTAGGTAGCCACGCCCCATAGCCCCGACCAAGTGATTTTAGGAGAACCCCGTTGCCAAAAGCATCCACTCGGGTGCTCGTGGTCACGGTGTTCCGCCTAAGTGCACTTGGTCGACGGCATCGGGGGTGCGTCCATCTACTAAAGTTCCCGACGAGTATTCGATTGGGTAGTCGGGAATTTTGTTGGATTACCGGACTAAGTTATTGAAAAGTGTTTTCGATATGAGACTAAAATGCAAGGTTTATAGGGTTAAGCATGAAATTCGAAATATGAGATATTCTGGGTTTATGTTGTCTAAGAGAAATGAGGATTCTAATTATTGTAGTTTTTTATTTCTTTTCTGCGATCGTAAGTGTAATATGTGAGGTATCCCAAATCTAGTTACTATATGTCAACGGAATTTGGGATACACGTATTTACTTACGTTAATGACATGTGATGTTATGTGTTGCTGTGATATGTTATATTGGATCGTCGTGAGTGAATAGCCGGGGGTTTTATGTGAGATGAGAGTTTTAGAATTTTCATTTATGTAAAATTTTTATGTAATATTCTTTTATTGGGACACTTCCGGGTTGAGGATGATGTCACCATTGATGTATATTATTTATTTTTCCGCATTAGGATAGACCCAAGGCGGGGAGCAAAAGTAACCGGGTTCTGGAGTCCAGTGGGAGACCATCTCGAGGAGTCGAGACCGGGTCTCCTAACTCTAGAATTGGCAGGGTTGCTTGCCGCTCTCGTAAGGGGTCTAGGGATGTGGGTTTGGCTATTCATCACGACTGTGGAATCCGTGTTTTTCATTATTGGCTTAATTTAAAACACGGACCTCCTATTATATCCAATATTTCATATGTCGACTTCTGCTGCTTGGTTCTGTGATGTGATCATATAACTACGTAAGACGAATGCTATATATATATATATTATAAACGTTGCTTATGTTTTGCACCCGCGCTAGTCCAGCCTCCGCTCTGCCGTTATTTAAGTAACCTAATGGTGCATGACGGGGTCCTATGGTGAATGCGGATGGCATAAGCATACGTTCCATTTTCGTTTCATTTTATGTGATGTTTGGGAAGCATTTAATGATGGGACTTCATTAATGAGATTAATGAAAAGAAAATAAACCTAAAGATATTGTAGAATCAAAAGTTTTTAAAAAGGTAGCTCAAGTTCTTATTTTGCATAGTGATATTCCTTGATGAATATCCAGCACCTCATTCGATGAGGAAAGAGCCGAGATCTCTTCACCGGGAGTGACCTCTTTAGCAAAACTAGCAAATGCTACAACCCGCTCGGTTTTGTTTTAATAGCTTCTCTAGTTCTTGTTTTGCATAGTGGTATTCCTTGATGAATATCCAACACCTCATTCGATGAGGAAAGAGCCGAGATCCCTTCATCGGGAATGACCTCTTTAGCGAACTAGCAAAACCTACAAAAAACACTTCTTTTCAAATCACTAGATTCTACAATGATATCAAATTCATTACGTTAAAGGTTTTCTTCCAAACCAGCCGTAGCCTTCCGTCATTTCAGATAAGTACTATTTAGTATTCGTGCTGCGTTTGTTGATCTGCGTCAAGGCGTAGTATGCGGTAGCTGATTAGTGCTTATCTGCAGTATATGATGTGATTGGATTAGGGTAATCGTACGATGTTGTTTGTCTTGCGTCAAGGGTCGTACGGGTGGGTTTAATTCAATCAAGAAATAAACGGGTTGAACTTGACTAGCCCCTTATGGTTTGTTGGTCTGCGTCAAGGTCATAGGACTCTAGGGGTAAAAACAGATATTAGGAATTTCAAGTGTTGAAATTTTCAATGAGATTGCATACCTTCTATATGATAGTTGGATCCCGATACCCACTGCGAGTAAGAGTTACTCCTGGGAGAGTTTTCCATTTTATAATTAGCTGATCAAGTAGGTGTCTAAGAAAGGTGTTAACGGGGTTATGCCCCTACGGAAATGAGGTTATTTAACTAGTTCCATGCGAAAGCATGGAGAGATTCTCTCGGAGTACCAATACCTGCCTGACCGAACGATTGGTGAACTTGTAGGGTGTAATTAATCCTGGCTAATCTTACCTTTTAGGGTTTGAAAGAAGATTTGATAAAAATAGTAGGAACCATCCTGATTAGATAAGATAATAACCAATCTAATTTTGCATAGAGCGCACGCTAATGCGTTTCCTTCTCTCTCTCTCCAGGTAGCGATCAATGACCGAACCCGCTTATTATACTAAGCTGGGGAACGTTGGTTCCACTTTTTCTTATGATTGTCATAAGTCTGAGCAAGGAATAGGGAAATCTCAGGATTCCCACGCAACCCGAATGAAGAATAAGCATGTTGTAACGACCCTAATATTACTATACTTTCGTGTTTTCTTTTATTAGTAAAATATTGTATTTATTTATTCTTAGTATTTTTCCGTATATTTTGTTTTCTATTAAATATATTATTTTATTATTCCATCTAATTTTCTCAAACTCATTTCTGTAAACTAAATCTTAAGCTATTTCAAATTAAATGCAAGACTTGACCCAGCCCATAACCCAAATCCAATCTCATTTTCATTTTCTTTTATAAAACCATGAGCCCAAAAGCCTATTTTCTTTTCAAGCAACAATATATATTTAATTCTAATTAAATACGTGCATGAAAAACCTTGTAGCACATTGGTGAAGTTCTTGCATTGTTATTCCATAAGTCACATGTTCAAATCTCCATTCCTGCAATTATTTTTTTATCAATTTTTATTCTTCTCATAACCTACAAATGAGACATTTCATTTCATTTTCTTTTTAACTCCCAAAATAATTAGAATAATTATGAGACATGATTTATTAGAATTATGGTGGCTATAAACTTTTTTATATCCCACTCCTCTTTCGTTTCATCATCACACCTTTCTATCATTTCACATATCCCTCTTCATCTAAATTCCCCAAAGAAGAACATGAAGAAATTCACAAGGAAGTCTCACTAGAAATATGAGGCTATCGGCAGATAGACAAGCCCGGTGACAATACCGGCTTGTGTATGTAAATCACATCTCTCTTCCTCCCTCCATATCTTTATTCTCCTCTAGTCATATCTCGTGAACCCGCTATTCTTTTCATATCGTAATCCGTAAGAGAAAGTAAATATAAACATATACATATATATAAGTCTAGATATATATGGTTTTGTATGGTTTAATAATAGCTTATTGTTTCTTGTTCAAATTAAAGTGTTTTCAATTCTTTGTTCATGACTATGAATATTTATTATGAGTTGTGAGAACATAAATTTCATACCACAATATATATATATATATATATATATATATATATATATATATATATATATATATATATATATATATATAATGTCTCATGAAATCGGTTTGCTTATTAAAATAAAAATAGAAGTTTGCATAAAATACTAGTTAATCTTTTTGCCGATTTTAGTATACAAATCAATACCTTTACCCTTAAAATAATTTTTAGAAATTAATTTTTACTTCAGGAAATTTCAGAAATTTATCTTTGATAGAATATAATTTTGTGTACACGCTGTAAAAATTTTAGATCGAATCAGTTAACGGTTTAGGAATTATATCGTTGTTATTCACTGTTCGTAAAAACAGAAAACTGTATTTATTGATCAACTTATTAGACACATAATTTAGTCTACCGTTATCCAAATTGAGCAAAATTAGGTGTTTTAGACATCTACATCGAAATATATATATTTTATTAGTTTTAATTTTTTACTAAAAACCGACGCAAAATATAGAAAACCGCGTTACAATATTTAGTGACGGATCTGGACAGAATCTGTTTCGATTCGCACACTGTTTTTAAATTGGACATAACTCGAACACCCGATGTCCGTTTGTGACAAACTTTAGATGTGTAAATGGATAATTGATAGAACTATAATTTTCCGTATATTATATTACTTATAAATGCATGAAATAACTCGATATAGGCTTTGCAATATAACATATAGTTGCTGTCCAGAAATCTGAATTTCTATTTTAAACGCTGATATTAAAATGATCATAACTAGAGCTTCAGAAATCCAAATCGTGGGAATATTAGTGTTTTGGATAAGTAAATCGAAAGACCTACAATTTTCTACTAATCTTCGTAGCCTGAAACCTGATAAAAATTAACTCAAAATGTGCTTTAAAAATATGTGATGGTGGTGAACAGATTCTGATATGTTTTGCGCGGTGATACAAAAACATGTATATCTCCCAAACCGGTAGTCGTATTTAGGCGATATTAGAACTCACATGTGCATAACAATTAAAGATATGTTTTCGTTTATATTCTGATCTCAAATGACTTGATTAACTAGTCGAACATATCACATATTTACAACATTGTTTTGGACGTTACTTGTATACTTATCTCATATCATGTTATGTAATTACTTATTTATTTTTATTTATATGACTTGTGATTAAATCATTACATATTAGAATTGACTTGATCTTGACACGACTCAATCATGAATACTTGAACCCAGTATGTACACTTGAACCAACTTGACATCTAGCCATGAATACAATTGGCATGACTTGCACTTGACATGACTACATGAACTCAATCTTGAAAACTTGATATCATACATCACCTTTTGTATTCATGGATTCGATCAAGACTTATAACATTAATCATAGACTTATATACACGGGGTGTTGGGTAGTTTGAGTATGAATCCAACGGAATCTCATGAGTCCCATTAATACAAATCATGTTGCTGTGGTACCGGGCTGAAACGGTACAAATCATGTTGTTGTGGTACCGGGCTGAAACGGTATAAATCACGAATTCAAGAATGAGGGCCCGTGTTTCCAAGCCCCTGGATGATAGCCTGTTGGGTTTGGAATACTTCAATAACAATTGAAGTCCCGCTATTTTGGGCCCGTGATTTCTTACCCCTGGACGATAGCCTTGGGTTCGAGAATACTCTTGAGATTGGTTGACATTCACACTTGAACTCGCGTTAGTAGTTTTTACCCTTTTAGAGACCTTTTAGGACACTTACATTCACTTCATGTTCACTATACCTATACTTCACGGCCATATTATACTTGTTTGCCATGCTGATATAGTTGACATACACATTACCATGCATGCTACTATACTTGTTTATATGTTCATGATTTATATTCATGCTATACTTGTTTACTATGCTCATGTTATATTGCCATGCTTACATAGTTGTCATTAAAATTATCATGTTATACTTGTTCATATTTTATTTCCATTCATACTATATCACATGTCACCTTGCATATTCATTTATATACTTTCACATCTCACCTTTCTTGGGGACTTACCGAGCGCAAGTTCGCTGACGGGCATTCCACCCATCTTTCTTTCTTTCTTGGAATATTCGTCAGGTGATATTGAGACAGAGAAGATAGAAGTGGTCGAAAAAGAGCACAACCAGTTCGTATCACAAACTGACGTATAGTTTCATTTATCTTTTCATTTCATTTCACCTTATTTATGTATGACTTCTTGTTAAGGCTTATCATGTTATATATCTTGTATTCAGATATTTTGTCTACTATGAATCATGAATGTAATAAATCACAGTTGGATTTCATTTTTTTGTTTGTTCTTGTTACTTTATGTTGCTTATAGACGCTTAGCGTATTTATTTCGAGAAATGGCATTCTCGGAATAAATACGTCGCGGGCTTCCCACGTTATCGTTTCCATCTACTGAGAAGCGGGGCGTGACACATGTTAATGCATCATCTTTGGGTGTGTTCATAACCGAGAACTGTTTCTCAGTTTTCTCTACGTCCCGGGTATTGGATACCGGATCAGGATCCCACGTATGTAATTTGTTACATAGGCTAAAGAAAGGTAGAGAACTAGGAAATGGTGATAAGTCTCTAACAGTAGGTGTTATAGCCCGCTTTCCAGTGTATGGGCAGAGGACGCGACGAGGCCGCTGCATATTTACTCAGAAGCAAATACGCTAAGCGTAACTAAGAAATATAAATAAAAATGCACAAGAAACAAAGACAGTAGGTATAACTGAACAACAACTTTATTTATTAACGTTCTTTTGTACAATGCATGGAAAAGTAAATACATCTGAATGAAAGCAATGCCTAAACAATGACATAACAGAAATGGAAAGTGCTGAAATGATATATGTACAAGTGTAACTACAGCTCGGGATCTTCAATAAACTGGTCCAAGTCTTCAGTGCTAGGCTCGATCTCTGGAAGGTCCGAAATACCTGATGACATTTAAAGAAGAAAGAAAGAGAATGTCGTCAGCGAATAAATCGCTCGGTAAGTCCCAAAGATAAGGAAGAAGTAGAAAAGACAGAAAGAGAGAGAGAGAGTGTGTAACTTTTAAAGTTGTATTATATTGTTATAATGTTTTATTTAGTGTTAATGCTGTTTGTAATACCCAGCCCCTTTTATATCAAAACCTGTATTTTATTACTCTAGAATTCTATTTATTTTTGTTTATAATCCTATTTATTTTTATTTATAATTTTATTTATTTTAAAACCCATTTATTCTTTTATCAATAAAAATCCAAACCCATTCTTTTAAATTAAACTTAACTTCTATTTCTTAAAACCCAACCCTTTCCTGGCCCAACCGCAGCCGGCCCACAATCTTCACCATTTTTTCCCTTTATTTTTCTCGGCCCGGCCCAGTGTCCCTCCAAGCCCACTCACCTCTGCCCACACCCGACCCGCTTCAAACTCCGACCCGACCCGCCTTCTCATCTTCCCCAACGGCTCTTTCTTTTCCCGCTCGCGATCCGCTTCTTTCGCCAACGCTCGCGGCCACGATGCCCACGTCCACGCGCTGCCGTTTTCCCCACGACTCGTGCGCCGTTACCCCGACTCGCGCACCCTCCTCATCATCACCATCATCGTCGTAATCTCTCTCTTCCTCAGCTCTCATTCCTCTCTCTCTCTCTGTTTCTTGTCTCCTCTATTCTCCGAGCGCCAACCGCCCACGACCACTTCTCCAACCCCATTGCCCTCGCCTCCAGCCGATCAACCGTGACATCCACCACTCCGACCTCCATCACCTCTCCTCCCTACACCGGGCACCTGCATCACCCAACCCAGAACCCAACCGACGCCGCACCATTACCTTGTCGCCTTCCCCTTCGTCCCCTCGCCTCCGCGACCTCCACCTTCATCAATTCCACAACACCCCTCTAACCTCACAAACCTAAACCGAGCTCCACTTCTTTCACTACCAGCCACCAACCGCCGTCGGCCGCGTCTACCATCGCCATCAAACCCTCTGAAACCTACTCCCGACATCGTTGCCGACGGGCTCACCATCTCTCACTCCATGATATCTCTCTCCCTCACTCACTGATCTCTCCCTCTCAATCTCCCTGCATCACTCTCTCTTTCTCAATCTCTCGATCTCTCTCTCTCTCTCGATCACTCTCTCCCTCCTTCTCTCTCCCTTCCTCTGTTCTCACCCTCTCTCTCTCTCTTTCTCAATCTCTCTCTAGTTCTCTCTCTCTTTCTCTTTCCCTCTCTGTGTCTCTCTCTTTCTCACTCACTCCCTTCCTCTAATTCTTTCTCCCTCTAACTCTTTACCTCTCTTCTTCTCACTCAATCTCTCTGTGCTCTCTTTCTCTCTCCTTGCTTTTCTCACTCTATCTGATCTCTCTCTGTCTCCCTCTCTCTCTATACTTATCACTCTCTCTCTCCATATATCACTTTCCTTCTCTTGAACCCACACCCCGATACCACCTGAGCTCGCAACAACCTCTCCTCAAGCTCGAGCCGAGCCCAAGCTTAGCCGAGACTCGTCGTGCGTTTGCTACTCCGTGCCAGAGACGTGTCATTATTGCCTTCGCTGCCGCGCCATCAGTTCACCGTCTCCAGGCAAGTTCCCTACTTGCTACATGCTACCTTTTGTTAATTACAAATCAACATCGTATATATTTCATGCTTTACTTTTCCGTTAGATTATTCGACACAACTGTTCGATACTTGTTCTCATAGGAAATCATTATTTAATTTGACGGAACTCAATTGTATAAGCTGGCCCATATGGCTATGAATCTAATGTGTGAATTTCGTTGGAAAATATGACCGTTAACGACTAAAACGACTACCCCCAAGTTTGCTCGTAAAACTGGAATTTTGTTGTACCTGAAAACCGTTAAAATCACTATAAATTATATACACATTGGAATGATGCGTTCGAGGGCTCAAATCGAAGCCAACTCGATGAAATATAACCCTATACTAGTTTCCAGATATTTCTGTACTTAAACTGTGACCAAATTTGGATCGGAGTGCGACTCTGGACTGCAGTCCAGAGCGGCTCTGTTTACTGTGTGCTGTCCCGCAATGAGCACCACCCTGTTTCCTTAACTCGTAGCTTGCGGAACTCCACTGTTATTTATAGGTGAATCTGTTAGCTAGACAACACAAGTGGTTTCATCCTGTTTCGTTATTTTTTGATATTTAACTTGTAATTTAAAAGATCGGGACGCATAACAGTCCCAACAGAATCAGAATAGATATACCAGTATTAAACAGTGTATATCTCCTGACGTACAGACGCGATTGAAGATCCGTCTATTGAGTTGAAAACCTTACTGAAAACCCTAGATTTCATTCAACTGTAGCGTCACTAAAATCTGATCCCAATTGGAATTAAAATGCGTTGCGAAACGGATTTCTGATTCTGAAACCAGATTTCCAGCCGCGAACGTTTAAAATGAAATGGCCATAATTAATGATCCTGGAACCCGATTGGCATGAAACTAAATTCGGTGGATAGATAACTGAACATACTAATTATTACCCGTTCATCGTTTCACTAAATTGTAACCGTATGATTTATGATACATTATTCAAGTGGCAGATTACTAATTCATGACATCCTAAACATGCTTTATATACTGTTTACGCATCATATCATACACATGTCATTATATTGATAACATAGTGATAACGTGCATTTACCCAGTGTTAGGTTTTAGTGATGATTGTGGCAAGTACGTCAGTGTTCGTGTATCAGTGAATAAATGAAAGTGATACGTACTTGTACACAATCAGTGACCCTATTATTCTATTGCATTGTCGACGTCTGTGGGATGCGTGTACGTGTGACTATAAGTGGTATGGGACACTTATGGAAGCTCTTGCACGGGTGTCACAGATAAGGCACCAGACACTGCCGTTTATCTTAGGTATTAGTCGGGACGTGCTTGATGGAGGTCCTGCCTCCAGTTCTCGTGCAGACTTGTCACAGATCGATTGGTATTTAGGATTATGGTTAGCGTTTGATGTAGACCACGGGGTGTGGGGTAGTTTAAGTGTGAGTTCAACAGAATCTCGGGAGTCCCATACCGGCTTATATATTTAGGGAGATATATGGAGATTTACAGGGTATGTGATTATCACCGTGATATATATGTTGGGCCCGTGGTCCCTTGCCCTTGGGTTCTACCCTTGGATGGAGGACACTCGCGAGTGGTTGACTCTCACACTTGGACTGACGATAGGCTTAGTGACCTGTACAGTGAGACTTAGAGACTGATAGGGATACTGGCATTGATATACCTTACATACTGTGTTGACATACGTGGCATATTATTCTACTGCTTTTACTGTTCCGCTGCATTGATTACTGCATGTTCATATCCATACCTCCATTGATCTACTGTTATATATACCTATTATCACTGTTAGAATTGTCATATGATTTTATATATATTATATTGCTTTTGTGTCGCTCTGACGACCTGAGTATGCATGCTCAGTGTGAGGAGAAGATTTAGCCTGGACCAGGACTAGACGTATATCACAGACACCTCGACTTGCTATCCAGAGTTATATCTTTCGTTTCCCATCAGGTCAGTTCATTTTACTGTTTTGTTCCAGTTACTGCATTTCTCATTACCTGCGCATTATTTACTGTTTACCATGCAAAACTAGAAGCCGAAGTGTGACTACGGCAGGACATTTCCTTGACCGTAGGAGCATGGCTGGCCTTGTCAACCCCTTGTATTCCGTATTTTAGGAAGCGGGGCGTGACACTGTTGTTTGTAGCTTGGTACAGAAGGATGCCAGTGTATACGAGAGGAGTCTCACTTGCCCTGGAGACTAAGGTATCAGGAACTCAAGGAACCGTTCATGCCACGGTACAACAGCAAAGGAATACAGGTTAGGTGTCTTATGGTTGCAGTCTCATGCCACTTATAACACCTTCCGTACCAATCTACCCCTTAAACCCCATGATATCTTGGTTGTATTGTTTGTATTGTATTGCAACTTGTAATGTCTTGTAATATAGATTGTATAATTGGATAACTTGCCGAAACCATGATATCAGTAAATGGGTGTAACTGGAGAATCTTGAATGTAAGTAACTGAAGAATCATGTAAATGGAAGTATATCCATGATTCGGTTCAGTCAATACAGGTTGAATATATCGAATACATGGATTCATGGATTCATATTGAATTGTAATTTTGTAGATTATACTTGAATCATATTCAAGTCAGATTATTTATAAGGAGACCCAGTCTGAGTCAGAACAATTAGAAAGAGAAAATGAAGTCCTGACTTAGGTTTTGATATTATCGGTAACCGTTGCACATGGGTGGCAGGATTTGTGTCTTTTTCAAAAACGATTACCATGTTGATAACACCGTTGTTAAGTTGTCTACCTTAAATAGGCAAGCACCCACTTCTCCGGCTCCCTGAGGCTCAAGAGATTGGTCCCGCTTAAACCTATATTTACTAGGGTCCTTATTGTAATTTATAAAACTTGAGGGGGTTTTATGTAAAAATAATTTTGTATAATTTACAAAATACACCTCAAGTATTTAATTATCGTCTTTAGAGTTTTCATATTTGTGGATTTTATATTTGTGACATTTCTAGTGAATAAACCTATTTTTCATAATATAGGGTATTTAATTGTAATATTGAACTTGTATGGAATTTCATGGTATTTTCATGTAAAGTGATTCTTTTGATTTAGAAAAGTTGGAATATTTATATTATATCAAAAATAGATATTTTGATGATACATATATTTATTTATATAAAAATAATTTTTAATATATTATATTTCTAGAAATCTCATTTTCTTCAGATATTTGTATTTTTAAATCTCTCGAGACCGAATGCTCCTTGCGGAGCTCTGAATCTTGCATTACTAAGCCCAGGGATGTGCGATAATCCGCACCATCCCAGTCGGGTTTCCCAAAAATAGGTTGTATTGGCGCTTTGCAAAGATTTGTAAAAATACGTATTCTTGTAGAAAACGTTTTTTATAAGTTAAAGGTAGTTTTGTGTAAAACGGTATTTCCCGAATCTATATTTCCCGAAAGGTATTGTGCTATATTGCATATGAGTGTTGTGAAGAGGTAGGTCATTACCTCGTGATCTATTTAAGGTATAACAAGATTAATGATGTTCTAAAGTCGAAACTATACTACATGATATTTTACTGATAAAGAGTGGTAAAAGTTACAAAATGAAATATTTTTCTATGAAACTTGTTCAACATGTTTTGTTACTGATTAATAGTCAAGATGTAAGAGTTTAGTATGGTTGTGTTAAGGAAAATTGAACTTTATAAAGAAAACCGAATCGGAAGTCGGATTTAACTTCGCTTCCGTCGGGTTTTATTAAAAGGAGTTTTAAGGATAGATTAAAGAAGAGGAAGGTGGGACTTACGGGATTAGAGTCAAGAGAAGAGGGAGATGAGGACGTAGGAGTTGTCGGTGCGTCGTTTCATCGCCGGAAACTCCTCGGATCGTCGTCGGAAAATAGCCGGAGCTTTGCCTTTTGCTAACTCCAATTGCACACTAAAATTCTATAGAGTTTTCTTGAGAGTTTGGACAGAATTGTGAGTGAGGGAGGTGTGTTTAGGGGTGGTATTTATAGGGTAAAACTAAGGTTAGGGTAGGTGAAAAGTTGTATTAAAAATGTATTAAAAATATGATTTAGTGGGGTTTTAAAGAGTTCTGTTCATGTGCAGGAAATTTAAAGTATACAGGAATTTTCAGAAGACAAAGAGGCACAAGTTTCATGAAGGGTCAACTCGGATTCAGCCGAGTCAACCCGGCCTCGCCGGCCGATTCGGCCGAGTCACCGGCTCGAGTCGGCGAGTCGGGCCGGGGATCGCCGTCGAAGGTCCTTCGTCGTCTGGTTAGCACAGTGGGGTAGTTTGTTTTTAGTGTGACCATTGGTTTTACGGATTTAGCACGTGTAGACTCTTGGAATTCTAAAAATTTAAAAATAAATCAATATTAAAAATAATGTGGGTGATGGGATTTGAACTCTGGTGCTTTGGTTCAGCAGTGCAAGGTCTTACCAATGAGCTACAAGCTCCTTCTTGCTATTAAAAAGCAAAACAAACTTATAACTTATGCTCAGGCAAAAATACACCTTTCTGTATTTTGAAAAAAATTTGTACAGAAAGTTTAGGATTGTTACATTCTACCCGCCTTATAAAAATTTCGTCCTCAAAATTTGTAAAAGGGAAGTGTAACAGATTCAAGGAAAGTTTGGTGATAGAAGTACTTGATAGTGTATGAATAACAAAGTGATACAAGGGTTTTAAAAAATGTGAAAGAGACTTACTAGTGTTATCTTGGTCAACTGTCTCGGCTTCTACGGCTGCTAATGTGGAGGCTTGATATCTTGGCACATTTTTCTGTGTATGCAGGTACATCGATGCCTGACTGGGTAGAGGTGGTCCATGTGGAGGTGGTGCTGGGAGTGCAAGACGAGGTGCAGGAGCCTGGATAGCTGGCCGCTGCGGGTAGTTGGTGGATGTGTGAGCTGAGTTGCGTTTATAGGGACAGTTTCCAATTCTATGATCAGATGCGCCACAAACTAAGCACATGCCTTTTGCGCGCCTACAGTCCTCCCACAAGTGTCCATCCCTATGGCAGTAGTAACAAAAACTTGGACTTGGCTGGTTAATTGTTTCTTTCTGTTGTTGGAGATAGTGCCCTCAGAGTCAATTATTGGATCACAGGCACGTGATTGCAATGATTGAGGGAGGACCTATCCCGGTAGGACAGTCTTACTCAAGATGATAGTATGCTATCTGGTTTACCTTTATCATCCTGTACTGCTTTAGGTGACCTGACATGTCGCTATTACACGTTGATAGAGCCCCTAGGATTCTTGCTTGACTACCAGCAGTATGATGGCGATCATATACGTGGGAGCTGGTAGTCTATAAGCACATCCTTAAAAGGTCCCTAGTCGTAGGAGTTTCGAGACAGGGCATCGATACTCCATTAGTAGACTAGTGTATACAGTCGAGACCCCGACGAGGGGCGGTGGCCGGTCTCACAAGCCACTGGTGTCAGTTGGTTCACCTAAGATGTATACAGGTGCTCATTGGGTTATGAGTACACCGGACAGGACTCGCCGGGAACCTGCTAGTTGGTCTTATACCTGACGTCAGATAGCAGTTCCCTGGTGACATGTGTACAGGTTAGTTCATCAATCTGAGGATCGTCATTTATCTCGTGTGAGTTCCCACTGTGCTTTGATTACTACCCTACCACGGCTCAAAGGAGTCGTGCAAACAGGTTTTAGTTGGGTACAGTCCCGAGCCACATGGAAGCAGTGAGCGGATCTTCAGGGGTTCGTCTCTCCCGGTATTGGGGGTGAGGTCGCGCTGTGTCTAGGAGAGCCATTACGCAAAGCCCTCGGCCGAGGCAGGAGATTTGCTGGTAGGTATTCCAGTAGTATCTCAGGGCGTTCTGGGCTACACTCCGACACGACTTGTACCGCTTTTAGGGGTCTGACTTTTACCAACCCCCTAGGCCCGACATGCGATGCTCATAGACGAACGGACCGGACTGTACGGATATTGTCACTGACAGGCTCAGTAGGGTGTCAGGATGAGTTCGCTCATCGACGTCCCTTTTGGTCAATAGCTGGTGGCCCGTTACGTATTGGCTTATACCTCTGACGTGCTAGTGGTTAAATCCACAGCCATTGTATTGACGGGTCTTTAGAGTCCACCACACTTTCAGTTACTCAGCTTTCGGGCGAAACGCTGTAGAGGCCGTATGGAGATATGGCAGGGTCCGATCAGATACGTGCGGTATTGCACGGATCAGGATCGGACAGTTTTGTACTAGTGGCCGTATAGTTATATGGCAGGGTTCGATCTGATACGTGCGGTATTGCAAGGATCAGGATCGAACGGATTTTACTAGCCGGCTTTGGTTTAAGCCGGTACTAGTTTAGTATAGTGTAGATTTTGTCTCATTGCATTTGTATCCGGTCGGAATACAGATGCGGGTGTGTATGCACAGTATCGGGGTTTTCCTGTAATTTATTACGGGACCAGTTTTCTGGAGTTGCCAGTTTGCATTCCGTTCCGGCCGGTTTTCCTTTGTTCTTTCCCGGCCGGACTTTTCTGATGGAGGGGGTAATTTGCAGTTTTGCAAATTACTTTTGGTGGAGGTTTTATTTGTAAAAGTATTTATTATGAAAGCATCTTTTATATTCCTTTCTTTTCTATCATCATTTCTTGAAAAGGTGATTAGGATTGATTTTAAGCTTGATGTGAGATTGTGATGATGGTGTTAGGATATGGTCACCCTCTCCTTTTTCCTACACTCACCTCCCTTCATGTTTTTATGTTCATATTGTTTCCTCCACCATTCTTCTTCTCACTTGATGAATATGATAAGTTTTTCATGAGAGGAAAAAGAAAGAGAGAAGAAGAAGAAGAGAGAGCTTCATCTTGAGAGTTTCATTCATGATCTCATTTTCTTGCTAGAAAAATGCAAGCACCATTTTTCTATTCTTGATTCCTCCATCACCATGGCAACAAACCCCAAATGAGACAAGCATCTTCTACACTACATTCTACAGCACATCTTGAGCATGTCGAGTTGCCGGCTTCATGCTCGAGTTGCCTCGGTATTGAGGCGGGAGCCCGTAAAAAACGCAGGCGATGTGGTGCCCTTTCCGGCGAGGAGGCGACGATATGGAGACAAGACTTTCCGCGGGAGATCGGGACGATGAAGAGAAGACCGGAGGACTCGGATCACTCGGTATACTTCTCACCCTATCTCTTGATTGCTAGCATTAGGTTAATGGTAAACGATCCGGGTTTTCATTGTCCGCGGTAGCGCCGGTTTCCGAGTAAGGAAAATTTTTGATTCCGCATTTTGGCCTCGAGTACGAGGCCGGGGAGCTGCCGTGGCGCAACATGGTATCAGAGCCAGGCCATTAACCTTACCTAGCTTCGTTTGATGTGTTTGCGTTTCCGATCGACCGAAATTTCCAAAAACCGTATTTTTCTAGCACATCAGTTTCTGTCGAAATTTTTTGAAGTCCAAAAATTTTTCAGGTGGTCTCAGAATGATGTGCAGGGAGTTCTAAGAACACTGCAAAAATTTTGTGACATGACTCATCCGTACGACCGCGGAAGGGCGGCCAAAACCCTATTTTGGCCGCGCTTCCGCCGCAGGAGTGTGGGTTCGTTTGCTTAGTTTTTTGCAGTGGGCTTATGGACTTATATTAGGGGTTTTGGAATATTAAAATTGGGCCCAGGTTTTCTGTGAGTGCTACAGTTTTGATTGGGGGCCCACTTGTTAATTTTTGGTCAATCGGAAAATTTTAAACACATTATTTCACAGTATTTACATTATATCTGCGACCGTGAATGTCACTCGATCGGTAAATCCGGTCTAACTGCTATAGCCCGGTTAGACGGATTTGCGAACGTGACTTTCACGTTGATGTTCTATGTTTATGCTGTGATGTTGCGGATCGGTCGTGCGGGATAGCCTGGATGCAATGCTAGTACAGTGCTGTTGTATTATGTACATTTGATATTGCGGGGCGAGCGTCCGACATGTGGACTGCCGTCACTGCCTGTTTGTATTATTCTTTTGGGGCACGACCTGGTTGCGGTCGATGTACCCGGTGTATGTATATTTTACTTTCTGTACTAGGATTACCCCGCAGAGGGGTGCACGGATAGCCGGGTACTAGAGGGCAACGGGCCCGCATCTTATGGCATTGAGACGGAGGGGGCTTCACTCTAGGATTGGCGGGCTGTTCGCCGCACTCATAGGGGGTACAGGTTGACCCAGGAGGGGTGCCCAAGTTACCGGATTCCGTGAAGTGCTGGGTGGTCCATTCACGGTGCTGGAGTGGGCTGCCTCGCTTCAGGTTTTGGCGGGTGACTTGCCGCGCCCGTAGGGGTCTAGGATTTCATTGCACAGGCTATCCACACGACCAGGGGAACGTCGGGTTTCAGCAGCGGCTCTGTGAAACCCGGGGCTTCCAGATATCTGTATTGTTCTGTGATGCTGTACTTTTCTGTGATGTTGCATTTTATTCACGCCTTGAGCGAAATACTATATATTGGTATATATATATTAGTAGATGTTGTATATGTTTTTCATCCGCGCTAGTCCAGTCCCCGCTCTGTCGTCAGTAAGCTAACCTAACGAGTGATGACGGGACCCAGTGGCAAATGCGGATGGCATATACGTACGTCAGTATATTTTCGTTCTTTGTGGTGTGATCATTTGATGGGACTGCGTTGATTCGGATCAATGCAAGATAAACAAACCTATTCTGATGTTGTTGGAACACTTTTCAAAAAGCTGTTATTGCAAGGACGTTCACTTTTGTTTTGCATCGTGGTATTCATTTGGAATATCCTGCTCCTCAGTCGACGAGGCAAGGGCCGAGATCCCTTCACCGGGAGTGACCCCTTGGACAGAAGTTTGCGTCAGGGCATTAACTTCACTATAGCCGATTACTTTTGCTTTGCATCGTGGTATTCAGTTGGAATATCCTGCACCTCATTCTACGGGGAAAGAGCCGAGATCCCTTCACCGGGAGTGACCTCTTTAGTAAAGGTTTTTCGTCACTATATTTTTATAAAAGGCTATGCAGTTCCTTCGACGATATCAAGTTCATTACGTTAAAGGTTTTTCGCCAAAAACCAGCCGTAGCCCTCCGTCATTTCCTACATGTATTATTTGGTATTCGTGCTGCGTTTGTTGACCTAGTCAAGACGTAGTGTTCGGTAGCTAAGTGGTACTTGTTTGTTGCATAAGTGGGATTGGTTAAGACAGTCGTGCGGCCTTGTTGACCTAGTCAAGGGCACGTACGGGTGGGTTTAATACAATTCAGAATAATGACGGGTTGAACTTGACTGGCGGTTTATGGTTTGTTGACCTAGTCAAGGTCATAAACCGCTTGGGGTAAAAATCACATCGGGAGTTTCAAAAGAACTGAAACTTGCCAGGCATGCGCATACCTTCTGGAGTGTGGTGACTTGAGTGGATTCCGTCAAGTTATCATGCGATGATAGTTGGATCCCGATTCCCACTGATGAGTTGGTTTACTCCTCGGGTGACCCCGACTAATTCTTCTTTCATGTTTGGAGGAGAATTTGAGATACAGTGGGAGGTTTCCAGATTAGACAAAGTGATAACCATTCTGATCTAGGTTAGAGTGCACGCTGAGTGTTTCTTTTCTCTCTCTCTTTGGCAGCGACTTTTGACCCGACCCTGGACTATGACTCAGTGACCAAGTTGACCGAACCTTCTTAACACTGGCTTTTGGATTGTCAGAGTTGCAGACCTCATTGCCACTCCTACTTTTACCCTTTTCTCCAGGACACCCCGTATTACTACGAACGTCCACTTCCATTGGACAAAACCATCGTATGGTTAGATACGAACTCGAAGGAATTCGAGGATGGTTTCCGGTTCTGGAGAAAACGGATAGGATTATTCAGTTGTCTTTTCCCTTTTACCTTCTCTCAAGTTGCGAGTACTCCTTGGTTTAGGAGTAGTACACCTATTACGCAAATTGGATAGTCTTCTTCCAAACCATAGGCTGGTGCCGACCTGTAGGGAATGAAGAAAACCAGTTAGCCTAAACGGTGTACAGAAGGTATTAAGTTAAGACAAAGCAAGGGATTAGTAAGAGGGCAAAATAAGTTGCGACTGCTATTCACGACCAAACCAAGTATTTCTTCGCCAATCCTAAATCACCTTTGTATTTCTCCAGGACACTCCGTATCACTACGAAGATCCCATTTTATTGGATAATCCATCGTATGGTTATATACGAACTCGAAAGGAACTTGTTCCAGTTCGGGGATGGATCCTGGTTCAGGAGAAATAGGAATAAAGTACATTCAGGTGTCTTTTATCTTCACCTTCTCTCGCATTGCGAGTGTTCCTAGGATTAGGACAGTACACCCTTTATGCTTTTTGGATAGTCTTCTTCCAAACCATAGGCTGGTGCCGAACGGTAGGGAAGGAAGAAAACCATTTGGCCTAAAGGGGTGTACAGAAGGTAATGACTAAAGACATATGAAGGGATTTGGAGAGGTGGCAAAGAATTATACGGTTATAGTTGTGAATCTGGATAATGGAAGAGACATTACTAGGAATACCAGGATACCCCAACGAAACATTTCAATGTTTCAGTTTCACTGTGTACTGTTAATGGAAAACTGATTTCCCGATTAGACACTTACTCCAGGGTATGTATTTACCAGGTATGATTCTCACATCTGTATGGTTTTACAAGATGATGAGTGGGAGTAAGTTATTGGAAATTGGGTGATCATCCTCATTATATCGGGATTCGTTGTAATCGGTGATATTTGAGGAAGTCACCTGGGTTGTTTGCCGGTCGGCAATTATTTGGTTTTGAATATCCGCGGTTATGCACCAATTTTAAATTGTTATATCTGTACGTCTATTTTCATAGAGTGAGATATACCTTTTGATATTATGTCGATGACATTTACCTATATCAGTGGATGGTTAGGTAAGGAGCATTAAACAGCGGTGTAATTCTTCTTAACCATAAGTACAGTTTTCAACCTACGACACACAGTGAAAGAGTTGTTAGACTCAGCGGACTTATACAGAGTATTGTATGTTGTCCAGTGTCCATTAGGACAGAGGGGTTGGTCCTCATACTATATTCTGTTTACTTTTAACTTCTCTAGTTCT
Organism: Agapanthus africanus; assembly: GCA_030015575.1. Taxonomy (NCBI): domain Eukaryota; kingdom Viridiplantae; phylum Streptophyta; class Magnoliopsida; order Asparagales; family Amaryllidaceae; genus Agapanthus; species Agapanthus africanus. Next base: position 668,508,422 of record CM057342.1, on the reverse strand, counting down.
TAGACATGTGTTTCATTGGAACACAGGGTCTAATTTTTGAGGAGTTATAGGTATTTGAATAGAGTAGAGAACCAGGTGTAGCAAGTATCGGGATTCTTCAAAGTGATCGAAGATGTAGATACTTGTGTATGGTGTTCAGTTGATAGTAATGATTAAGAGAACTGGCTTCTCTTTCAGGTTACTCATAATTGGAAGCATTCCTAAGTTGAGTAACGCTGATCGACCTCCTTCCATTTAGTTGACATGCACTGGAGATAGCTGCATGATTTGAATCTGGTTCAATTAAATCAGTGCCTCTGTTTCTATATTGGATATAGAACAGTTCATATCTTAACGTTGTTAAGGTACGGGGAGTTGTCCGGCTTATGCTTAAAACCAGACACTGGACAACTCAAGGCACGTTTCTGTAATGGCTGTTTGTGGGTTGACCCAGGCTATGACGAGGGTTGATTTTCTACCATCTGGAAGATCAATAGTGATATTGTTCTTGACTCGCCACATTTTATTAAAAATGGATTTTTCAGAAAAAGTAGTGGGAGTATGGTAGAACTGGAAGTGATTCCAGAACCGCAAACGATTACTGAAGATTTAATAAGGAACCTAAAGATTCAATCTGATTTGACATTCCATTGGCCACTCCGCAGATTAGGTGGGTAACTTCAGGCACCCGAGAGGTACTACGGTAGCCTCAAGGACGGTGACAGGGAAGTTCTTGTTTACCCACACTTGCCATTGTTGTTGTTCCAGGCTGCGAGACCCGGTGGGAGGATGAGTATAGCGTCGTTCTAAACTAGCTTTAGAAGTGCACGTCTATATGACTCTGCCAGAGGGTTGTCGTAGTCAGTGGGAGCAGCGGAAGCATTGGTGGACATCAGGCTTATGTCTATTTATAGACTAAAGCAGATATAGCGGAGTTAGATCATCTGTTTCTGATGTGACAGTCATAGGTTTGACGTCATCAGAATAGGGGATGGATCTGTTGAGAAGGTAGTAGGAAGTGATATTCCTATACTACGATCGGTTATACTTTGGTCGTCACACAGTGGTTTCTCCACATAGGACTTGGATATTATATCTGACATACTGGTTACTAGATCTATGGTTTTAGATCTAGATTTGGGTGGTTTCCCAATCAGGGTATTTTGACAGCATTCTAAGAGTATTTAGAATGGACGACTCCTGGCATGGTAGTGTACCTGCAGGTAATGGAGTCACCCTCTCTAAAGGTGTCTTATAGACTAAAGTAAAGAGGGATGTGCATGATTGGCAGATCACTTGCTTAGGCAATTGAGTCAATCATCAGATGTCAAGTACCACACCAGATGTTGTTCTTGCACTAGATGCAATAAGTTGATATTGATCCAATCCTGGAGGAACAGTCGGAAGCAGTTTTAGAACATAAGTGAATGTTCTAGGGATATGATAACGGCTGCCTCCTTTAGGAGACGGTTATCACTCCAGGCTTCCAAGGTGACATGGACGACAAGGAGGTTGTCAGAGTTATAGTTTTCCTTCTGACGAGGGGCGGTATTTTGGACAGGTGGTCCAAGGCAATACTGAGGGTGGCATGGCGCAGGATACTGATTAAGTTCAGTAGACGATACAGTCTAAGAAGTTTGGATTTGGAGTTCATTTATGAGCTAGGTCCCATCAGACATCCAGACATTCTAAGACAGGTATTGCTCATTTCGGGAGAAGGCTTTCTCCGCGAACTTGAGATATAGAGAGACATAGAAAGAAACATCACAGCGGATCCACTCACTGAGGCTATTCCTCGAACGCAATAGTTTCGCAAACGAGCTTTGTGAGACTGACTAGTAGAGGAGTTGGGTGTTCGGTATCACACGGGCTGTGAGTATGCGGCATCGCAATAATTAGCCTTGAGTGCAAGTGGGAGATTGTTGGAGATAGTGCCCTTAGAGTCAATTATTGGATCACAGGCACGTGATTGCAATGATTGAGGGAGGACCTATCCCGGTAGGACAGTCTTACTCAAGATGATAGTATGCTATCTGGTTTACCTTTATCATCGTGTACTGCTTTAGGTGACCTGACATGTCGCTATTACACGTTGATAGAGCCCCTAGGATTCTTGCTTGACTACCAGCAGTATGATGGCGATCATATACGTGGGAGCTGGTAGTCTATAAGCACATCCTTAAAAGGTCCCTAGTCGTAGGAGTTTCGAGACAGGGCATCGATACTCCATTAGTAGACTAGTGTATACAGTCGAGACCCCGACGAGGGGCGGTGGCCGGTCTCACAAGCCACTGGTGTCAGTTGGTTCACCTAAGATGTATACAGGTGCTCATTGGGTTATGAGTACACCGGACAGGACTCGCCGGGAACCTGCTAGTTGGTCTTATACCTGACGTCAGATAGCAGTTCCCTGGTGACATGTGTACAGGTTAGTTCATCGACCTGAGGATCGTCATTTGTCTCGTGTGAGTTCCCACTGTGCTTTGATTACTACCCTACCACGGCTCAAAGGAGTCGTGCAAACAGGTTTTAGTTGGGTACAGTCCCGAGCCACATGGAAGCAGTGAGCGGATCTTCAGGGGTTCGTCTCTCCCGGTATTGGGGGTGAGGTCGCGCTGTGTCTAGGAGAGCCATTACGCAAAGCCCTCGGCCGAGGCAGGAGATTTGCTGGTAGGTATTCCAGTAGTATCTCAGGGCGTTCTGGGCTACACTCCGACACGACTTGTACCGCTTTTGGGGGTCTGACTTTTACCAACCCCCTAGGCCCGACATGCGATGCTCATAGACGAACGGACCGGACTGTACGGATATTGTCACTGACAGGCTCAGTAGGGTGTCAGGATGAGTTCGCTCATCGACGTCCCTTTTGGTCAATAGCTGGTGGCCCGTTACGTATTGGCTTATACCTCTGACGTGCTAGTGGTTAAATCCACAGCCATTGTATTGACGGGTCTTTAGAGTCCACCACACTTTCAGTTACTCAGCTTTCGGGCGAAACGCTGTAGAGGCCGTATGGAGATATGGCAGGGTCCGATCAGATACGTGCGGTATTGCACGGATCAGGATCGGACAGTTTTGTACTAGTGGCCGTATAGTTATATGGCAGGGTTCGATCTGATACGTGCGGTATTGCACGGATCAGGATCGAACGGATTTTACTAGCCGGCTTTGGTTTAAGCCGGTACTAGTTTAGTACAGTGTAGATTTTGTCTCATTGCATTTGTATCCGGTCGGAATACAGATGCGGGTGTGTATGCACAGTATCGGGGTTTTCCTGTAATTTATTACGGGACCAGTTTTCTGGAGTTGCCAGTTTGCATTCCGTTCCGGCCGGTTTTCCTTTGTTCTTTCCCGGCCGGACTTTTCTGATGGAGGGGGTAATTTGCAGTTTTGCAAATTACTTTTGGTGGAGGTTTTATTTGTAAAAGTATTTATTATGAAAGCATCTTTTATATTCCTTTCTTTTCTATCATCATTTCTTGAAAAGGTGATTAGGATTGATTTTAAGCTTGATGTGAGATTGTGATGATGGTGTTAGGATATGGTCACCCTCTCCTTTTTCCTACACTCACCTCCCTTCATGTTTTTGTGTTCATATTGTTTCCTCCACCATTCTTCTTCTCACTTGATGAATATGATAAGTTTTTCATGAGAGGAAAAAGAAAGAGAGAAGAAGAAGAAGAGAGAGCTTCATCTTGAGAGTTTCATTCATGATCTCATTTTCTTGCTAGAAAAATGCAAGCACCATTTTTCTATTCTTGATTCCTCCATCACCATGGAAACAAACCCCAAATGAGACAAGCATCTTCTACACTACATTCTACAGCACATCTTGAGCATGTCGAGTTGCCGGCTTCATGCTCGAGTTGCCTCGGTATTGAGGCGGGAGCCCGTAAAAGACGCAGGCGATGTGGTGCCCTTTCCGGCGAGGAGGCGACGATATGGAGACAAGACTTTCCGCGGGAGATCGGGACGATGAAGAGAAGACCGGAGGACTCGGATCACTCGGTATACTTCTCACCCTATCTCTTGATTGCTAGCATTAGGTTAATGGTAAACGATCCGGGTTTTCATTGTCCACGGTAGCGCCGGTTTCCGAGTAAGGAAAATTTTTGATTCCGCATTTTGGCCTCGAGTACGAGGCCGGGGAGCTGCCGTGGCGCAACATCTGTCTCTTGGGTTTAGAAGGTTGGGTAGGGTAGGCTCCTCTTGCCATCTGGGTGGCAGAGCGCTTTATACCGGTTGCTTTTGCTTCTGGTCAGTTCAATATTATAGCAGTCTGCTGCTGCAGTCCTTCCAGGAGGCTTCGGATTTCCTCAAGCAGAACCGTCTGCTCGTTGATCGGAACAGGGACGGAAGGTGTGATTGGTAGTGGAGGTGGATTGTTGTTGAAGTTGGTGCTGGTGTTGTTCGGGGAATCCATAACCTTAAATGAATATTTTAGGTTATGACAGATTCAAAGTATATGATTCAAAGAATATGAAATTGTAAGATTCAAGGAATATGAATTGTAAAGAATGTTTTAGTTGCTGGTTCTTGTGTTATATTGCTTAGGTTTTTCACGCAGAACAGAACTGCATGGTAGGGTTCCATACAGCTCTGACCTGCATGGGCCACCAACAAAACCTGTCACGCCCCGCTTCCCAGTGTACGGGCAGAGGACGCGATAAGGCCGCTATGTATTTACTTAGAAGCAAATACGCTAAGAGTAACTAAGCAATATAAATAAAAATGCACAAGAGACAAAGACAGTAGATATAACTGAACAACAACTTTATTTATTAACAATCTTTTGTACAATGCATGGAAAAGTAAATACATCTGAATGAAAGCAATGCCTAAACAATGGCATAACAGAAATGGGAAGTACTGAAATGAAATGTGTACAAGTGTAACTACAGTTCGGGATCTTCAATAAACTGGTCTAAGTCTTCAGTGCTAGGCTCGATCTATGGAATGTACGAAACACCTGACGACATTCAAAGAAGAAAGAAAGAGAATGTCGTCAGCAAACAAATCGCTCGGTAAGTCCCAAAGATAAGGAAGAAGTAGAAAAGACAGAAAGAGAGAGAGAGAGTGTAACTTTTAAAGTTGTATTATATTGTTATAATGTTATATTTAGTGTTAACGCTGTTATTTGTAGCTTGGTACAGAAGGATGCCAGTGTATACGAAAGGAGTCTCGCTTGCCCCGGAGACTAAGGTATTAGGAACTCAAGGAACCATTCATGCCACGGTATAACAGCAAAGGAATACAGGTTAGGTGTCTTATGCTTGCAGTCTCGTGCCACTTCTAACACCTTCCGTACCAATCTACCCCTTAACCCCCGCGATGTCTTGGTTGTATTGTTTGTATTGTATTGCAACTTATAATGTCTTGTAATATAGATTGTATTATTGGATGACTTACCGAAACCATGATATCAGTAAATGGGTGTAACTGGAGAATCTTGAATGTAACTGGAGAATCATGTAAATAGAAGTATATCCATGGTTCGGTTCGGTCAATACAGGTTGAATATATCGAATATATGGATTCATGGATTCATATTGAATTATAGTTTTGTAGATTGTACTTGAATCATATTCAAGTCAGATTATTTATAATGAGACTCAGTCTGGGTCAGAACAATCAGAAAGAGAAATTGAAGTCCTGAATTAGGTTTTGATGTTATCGGTAACCGCTGCACATGGGCGGCAGGATTTGTGTCTTTTCAAAAACGATTACCGTGTTGATAACACCGTTGTTAAGTTGTCTACCTTAAATAGGCAAGCACCCACTTCTCCGACTCTCTGAGGCTCAAGAGATTGGTCTCTCTTAAACCTATATTTACTAGGGTCCTTATTGTAATTTATAAAACTTGAGGGGGTTTTATATAAAAATAATTTTCTATAATTTACAAAATACACCTCAAGTATTTAATTATCATCTTTAGAGTTTTCATAGTTGTGGATTTTATATTTGTGATATTTCTAGTGAATAAACTTATTTTTCATAATATAGGGTATTTAATTGTAATATTGAACTTATATGGAATTTCATGGTATTTTCGTATAAAGTGATTCTTTTGATTTAGAAAATTTGGAATATTTATATTATATCAAAAATAGATATTTTGATGATACATATATTTATTTATATAAAAATAATTTTTAATAAGTTATATTTCTAGAAATATCATTTTCTTAAGATATTTGTATTTTAAAATCTCTCGAGACCGAATGCTCCTTGTGAAAGTCTGAATCTCACATTACTAAACCCAGGGATGTGCGATAATCCGCACCATCCCAGTCGGGTTCCCCAAAAATGGGCTGTAGCGGCGCTTTGCAAAGATTTGTAAAAATACGTAATTTTGTAGAAAACGGTTTTTATAAGTTAAAGGCATTTTTATGTAAAACAGTATTTCCCGAATCTATATTTCCCAAAAGGCATTGTTATATGTTGCATATGAGTGTTGTGAAGAGGTAGGTCATTACCTCATGATCTACTTAAGGTATAGCAAGATTAATGATGTTCTAAAGTCGAAACTATACTACATGGTATTTTACTGAAAAAGAGCGGTAAAAATTACAAAATGAAATATTTTGCTATGAAACTTGTTCAACATATTTTGTTACTAATTAATAGTCAAGATGTAAGAGTTTAGTATGGTTGTGTTAAGAAAAATTGAACTTTATAAAGAAAACCGAATCGGAAGTCGGATTTAACTTCGCTTCCGTCGGGTTTTATTAAAAAGAGTTTTAAGGATAGATTAAAGAAGAGGGAGGTGGAACTTACGGGATTAGAGTCAATAGAAGAAGGAGAGGAGGACGTAGGAGTTGCCGGTGTGTCGTTTCGTCACCGGGAGCTCCTCGGATCGTCGTCGGAAAATAGCCGAAGCTTCGCCCTTTGCTAACTCCAATTGCACACTAAAATTCTATAGAGTTTTCTTGAGAGTTTGGAAAGAATTGTGAGTGAGGGAGGTGTGTTTAGGGGTGGTATTTATAGGGTAAAACTACGGTTAGGGTAGGTGAAAAGTTGTATTAAAAATGTATTAAAAATTGTATTAAAAATATGGATTAATGGGGTTTTAAAGAGTTTTGTTCATGTGCAGGAAATTTAAAGTATACAGGAGTTTCCAGAAGACAAAGAGGCAAGAGTTTCTGTTAGTGTTTATACCCTAGAGGCCATTACTGTATCATACTAGTTAGTATATTACTTAATGGAAGCTTGGGATATTCATAGTTGTATTGACAGTCTTGCTAAAAATGGCAGTATGCTACTTGGTTTGTGTCTACTTTAATATGTGCATATTTTTTTTTTAACGTATCGCTTATACATATTAGTAGAGCCCTTAGGATGTTTGCTTGATTACCAGCGTTGTGACGGTACTCACACTAGTGGGGGCTTGGTAGTCTATAAGCAACATCCTATACAGGTCCATGGTCATAGGATTATCGAGATGGGGCATCGATACTCCGGAGTAGACTAGTGTGTACACTTCTCATCCCAATTGGGGAGATGGTCTGTCCCACAGTCATCAGTACGTCGTACTGGAGATAGTATGCAGGTGCTCGTTAGGTTACGGGTACACCGGACAGGACTCGCCGGGAACTGCAGGTTGGTATTATACCCATCGTCAGATAGCAGTTCCCAGGTGACATGAGTACAGCTTAGTCCGTCGACTTGACACTGCTACTTCGCCTCGGGTGTGTTCCCACTGTTCTTAGATTACTACCCTACCATGGCTCAAAGGAGTCGTACAAACAGGTAGTAGTTGGGTGCAGTCCCAAAACACTTGGAGGCAGTGGCGGTTAGACAGGATTCGTCTCTCCCGGTATTGGGGGTTGATATCGCGCTGTGTATGGAGAGCCATTACGCAAAGTCTCTGGCCAGGGCAAACGAGATTTACTGGTAGGCTTCCTGTAGTTTCTCAAGGTGTAATGGGCTTCACTCCGACACGACTTATACCGCTATCAGGGGTCTGACGTTTACCGCCCCCTAGGCCCGATATGCAATAGTCCTAGACGAACAGACCGGACTGTACGGAGATTGTCACATCAGGCTCAGTTGGAGTTCGGATGGGTTTCCTCATCGTCCTTCTTATCGACATCTATCTGGGGACCGTTACGTACAGCTAGTACCGCTTACGGCCTGTGGTTAAACCCACTGCCAGCGTAGTGTCGAGTCTTTAGAGTCCCACACAGAGAGTTTCCCTGCACCGGGCAAAAGGTGTAGAGGCCGTATAGTTTTACGGCAGGGCCGCGATCACTTACGTACACATGTGCATGTATTATGATCGGGCAGATAATACTAGCGGGCTTTGGTTTAAGCCAGATTCTAGTATTATACAGATGGATTTATTCAGTCAAAGATTATCCGTGTTTTTCGGAAATACGGATGGGAGGGGCAGTCTCGTAATTTGTCGGGAAGCTTCTAGAAGAAGATGACTCATTTGTATTTATTTCTTTTGGATTAAACACAAATGAGGTGGAGAGATGAGTTGTAAGTTTTCATTAAATGCTTAATGACTCATGAGGTGATTCACCCTTAGGATTAAATGAAGCTCACAAGAAATTTCAAGATATTTATCAAGAGATATTTGTATGCTTCATTATATTCTTTCATGAGTATTATTCATTATCATTATCACAAAAGCCTTCTCTCTCCTCAAGTCTTCATCTTCTTTCTCAAACCCTAAAAGCTCTCATGAGTTGAGAATCCTAGGTTTTAAGTGACTAAGTAATTCATCTAAATACTCTACACCCTTTAGGACTTCTAGATTAGCAAACTAGAAGCCGTAGTTATCTCAAATTTGAGATTAGAGCTCGGACTAAGACTCTCGGGTGGATCGTCTTTGACTCAAGGAGGCCGTTGAGGTGCCCATGTTCCATAGAGCCGACGAGGGGTGGAGGATTGCGATGAAGACCCGAAGGACAAGTAACGTGTGGTATAACTTCGAATCAGAGTAGTTAAACCTTTCGTAGTTTGCTAGTAATGGTTTAGACACGATCCGTGTGCTCAAGTCCGTGTTATGAAGCTTTAATAATTGTTTTTCATATATTCCACTTCTTCGCAAGCTCGTGGGGGTGTGTGACATGGATTTACAGTGGTATCAGAGCCTACTAAACCTTTACTAGCTTGTTAGCAACTAATTAGAACTTCGATCCTCGGAAAAACGCGAAAACTTAACCCCGGACTCCTCAAGTTTCTGTCAATTTTAAACGTGTCGAAAAAATTATTTTAGAGGTATTAAAATTCACAGCAGGGAATTCTAAGAATACTGGTGAAATACGAAGTCCCAACTCGGTTAGAACGCCGTGGAAGCGCGGCGGATTAGTGCAATTCGCCGCGGATCCGCGGCCGAGTCAACTCCGAGTTGACTCGTATTTATACAGTAACTCTTAGTTTTTGGTGTTCTGTTTTTCTGTATATTTTGTTTCTGCCCAGGTTATTTCAGTGCTGGCTTGCATTTGGGGGAGAGACGGAAAAATGTTGTCGATCGAAATTCTAAGTTATTTGCTAATCAAGTTTTATCTGTGATGTTTAATGTGTTCGTAAAGCTCCCCTAATTGCTAGCATGTCGGTTAGCAGGGGGTTGCACATTTCTGTAATGGTTTTTGCTGGTTTGTTTATATGAACTTCATTGGATCGTTGCGATGATTAGCCGGGGTTTGAGATGAGTTTTTATATTCATTCATTCGATGTAAATTGTAATATGATGTAATATTCTTTTATGGGGCACATCCGGGCTGAGGTTGTAGCCACCATTGTATTATTTCATTTACTGTTTTATGCTCCTAGGATAGACCCAAGGTGGGGTACACAAACTACCGGGTACTTTGAAGTGTTTAGTGGCCTACTCACGTTGTTGAGGGAGACCGCTTCACTTCGGGTACTTGACGGGTAGTTTGCCGTACCCGTAGGGGTCTAGAGTGGGGTAATGGCTATTCATCACAACTGTATAATCCGTCTTTCGTTGCAGACTCAAAGGAAACGCGGATTGCTTGTATATCCAATAATGTTCATCTATGATCTGGAATGCCTATTATTGCGTCTGACGAATGTACAATATCTATATATGATATCTATTAGGCTTTACTTATGTTTTACACCCGCGCTAGCCCGGCCCTAGCTCTGTCGTTAGTTAAGTAACCTAACGGGTGAATGACGGGATCCAGTGGCGAATGCGGATGGCATAAGAGGACGTTGTATTTTCGTTGTTTTCTGCAATGATAGGTTAATTGATGGGACGCATTATATTAATGCAAAGAAAATAAACCAAAGTTGAATCGTTGGAACAAATTTAAAAGAAACCACTCGGTTATTTTAAAAGAGCAGAAATTTTTAATTACGGAGCTTTAACCACTCCTTTTAAAAAGCTATCAGGTTCCTTCGATTATATCAAGTTCACTACGTTCACGATTTCGCCAAAACCAGTCGTAGCCCTCCGTCATTTCATATGGATGGTCAGTAGTATTCAAGCTATGTTTGTTGGCCTTCATCAAGGCATATTGTTTGGAAGCTGTTGGGATATTCATTTGTTGCATAGATAGATGAGTTGGCTTGGGACAGTCATACTGCCATTTGGCCAACGTCAGGGGTATGTACGGGTGGTTTCAAATTAACAAGATAATTGTAACGTTTTAGAAAATCGTTATGCTAATTTTTCCGTTTTAGGGTAATTTTGTCGGTATTTTCTGTTTTAACCCGACTGTGATCAAACGACCATATAAACTTACCAGCATCAAGTTTAGCTAAAATAAAGCTAGTGCGCAAGCTTTGGGGGTATATGGGACGTTTTGGTTCAATTTGATTTTTTCCCAATTTAAATATTATTTTAATGCGGTATTCACATTTTGGGAAATTTTTCTTAAGTGATCTTTTCAACAATTAAGTTTGAGTTAATTCAACCTCCACTTAATATCTAGATATTTGTTTGAAGATATGGATTAAAAATTCAAAGAAAAGAAAAGAAATTGAGAGAGGTGCATGCATGTGTGTGTGAATGCATTAAGTGTGCATTTATTGTTGAAATTGCTAGGAAACCCTACACAAAACCCTTTCCTTCTCTCTTGGCCGAGATCCCTCTTTCCCCCTCTGCTCTTGATCATTTCCCTTCCATTTTTGCATCAATCCAAGCCAATAAATCTCCAAAATTCCAAAATATATCACAAAAATACCCAAGACTTGTTTTTGCCTTCTTGATCACTTGGAGCTAGGGAAGCTTGGATCTTGTAAGCAAAGCTTGATAGGTATATTTCCTAATCTGTTAAATAGGATTTTTAAGTTGTTTAGCTTGTTGGTTGTAGCGTAGAACTCGTTAGATATCGATTTGTGCAATATCGTGTTTTGAGTGTCCTTTTAAAGTCTGTGTGAACTGCTATGACCTGGAATTCGTACAGAAAAATCAAACAAAATTGTAGTGATGTACGATTGACCCTGGAGCACCACCTGAGACACGAGACCCACCCTACCGGCCTGGGCCGACGACCCAAGAAGGAATTCCGGCGACGCCGGCTATAGAGGGATGTGCTGGGGTTTGGTTTTTGTGGGTAGTTGTCTGCTGTTGGTTAGGGGTGTTTGGTACCGTTTACTTTTTTAGTGTTTGCTGTATGAAAAATCTGGGATCGTTTCCTATAATCTAGTGTTTTTTGTCCGCGTGATACGTTATACGACACGGATCGTGTACTTTGTGTGGTTTTGCTCTTAAAGTTGTTTTCGTCGTGTCGCTACACACGTTAGCCACAATACGAACACTTGAGAGTGTGTTTTGTGTTGTTGCGTTGGTTAAATGTAGTATGTGCGTGTTTTGAGTCTATTATTAATATATGCTTGCTTTATTGTTTTGATGTGGTAGGTTCGCAGGTGGGGACTTCGGACACTGCTACAAGGGGTAAACAAATGGTTGGCTTCACTTAGCCAGGAGCGTTGGTGAATAGATTTAACATCTACAGGGGAATCGCCCGCATGGCGTTATGCGTCTGGGCTAGGAATGACTTAACTTGTCGCATATTCTATGTCATATTTAGAATTGCGCATTTACCCTACTTTTTAGTAAATCGTTGTGCTTGGACTAGTATCCTTAGGACACTGCACTATTATTGACGGCTAATGCTGCACGAGCACTGATTGTATGCCACACACACCGTCAATAATTGCCATGTCACGCACAACCCACATATAGAAATGCTATGGTTTGGTTAGAGACATTGAGACATTGATTTATATTTCTTTATGCATATGACTTATAGCATACATGTATACCTACATGCTTACACATATACCTTGACATAGTTACGTGCTAGTTACCCGTATACCTATAGAGTATTATACCATTAGCGATAGGTACATACACACTTCATGACATAGCTACAGGTATACCTTGCACACATACTTCACTTATACCCAGGGGGTATATTATATCATTACTCATAGCTAGATACATATACCTTGCTATACCTTATGTTTACACATATACCTGGTTATAACTACATGTTTACCTTTACTTGATGTCATTTCGAATTGGAGAGATTAGGAACCACATGATATTATATTAACTTGTTGCAGTTAATTGCGGCTTTTCCTTTGTATGCTCGCATTTCGGATTTATGATGCGTATATTATATTCATGGATTTTCGCATAGAGATATGGATTTTTCATGATGTTTTATGGATTTGGGGACCGTGGGAGTTTCATGAAATTATGCATTATTTGAAAAACCCGGCTTCCCTTGATATGATATTTTAACAGCCACCATGAGATTTATTGGTTCGGATATATATATGCCCCACACGAGGAAAGGAGGGATCCGTGTGCGGGTACATGGTGGGGCCCGGAGGTACCCCGAGGCAAGAATCTCAGTGAGGAGATGAGTTAGTGGGGGAACCATACTTTCCGGTGACATTACCAATGACTCGGCGGTTATCATGGGGATACCGACGGGAGTCATGTGCATGTGGATACGTCGAGAGGCGAGGGTCAGAGTTAGGCACTCGAGCTTTCGAGATAGCGTATGATACGTACCTATCAGGGGGCCAATTATGGAGACAGCACCTGATAGATCAGCCTTTCTGTGTCGATGCTTGACACATTGTTTTCATGATATTTTAGTCCTAAGTATATATAACAATGGAATGGGACGCTGTTATATATGCCTTTACACCAATATTAGTGGAATGGGACGCTAATATATGTGTATTGATATCAATTTATATATACATCATCATATTTGTTCATGAAAACACACAGGATATACGAGATATACTTGATATTGTACATACGAGATATGTGAGATCTACTTGATGTTGTATATTCAGGATATACGAGATATACTTGATATTGTACATACGGGATATATGAGATCTACTTGATGTGTACATTCGGGATACGAGATATACTTGATATTGTACATTCGGGATATATGAGATTTACTTGATATTGTACATTAAGGATATGTGAGACTTACTTGATATGATAGCCAATTTGGGGGCTGATTTGAGGAAATTGGGATTTGGATTGTCTTGATGGATTTTGATCCTACCACGATGCCAGGATTTCGTGGAAATGACATGTTTCATTCCATACTCTACTTTTACTGTTTATGCACTGCTTCATGCATTGGTGTACCTGTTAGAATACCTTCCATGACTGTTGCATTTACATACCTTTATTCATATCATTTCTTCATGTATTAGTAGTACCGATATAGTACCTTACATGATGCTGCATACAGATTGTCATATTATTATTGTTTCATGTATTAATTGTACCTGCTAGTATACTTTTCATGATTCTTGCCTTACATATGACCATTCATGGCTATTAGATGCTTATGTTAGTTTTGCGCTGTACGTACATATTCGCGATTACCTGCATATGTTATTTTACTATTCACGAGTTGGAAACTCACCCCCGTTGTGCCACAGTGTTTGCAGGTGTTCCTCAGGATAGTCAGAGGCAGGGCTATTTTCATCCATCGTATCACCTTTGCTGCGGATACCACTTCGCCTGACAGTGTGCAGTTTTGCTTAGGTAGGTTTTGCGGTTATCCAATATTGTTGGTTGTGTATTCGTTGTAACATGTACTCTCCATATACCATTATTATGTATGACTTAGAGACTTGATGTGAGGACGATATTGTATATTATTTTGTGACTTGGAGGTTTTTACGCAGTTTTATTTATATCGTCTCATTCTTCGCTACGGCGTTGTATATCTGTCGTGGTGGTTGTTTTCCGCCTTTTGGCATGGATTTTCTCCCGTTGGGGATGCTTTACTTTATATTTATGTTGTACCCATTTTGGGGGCTTGTTTTACAAAGGAGGTGCTGTCAAAATTTTAAAGGAAATAAGTTGGACTTTTAAAGAATTTGGGTTGAGATTTCAAAGAGTTTGAAAATGCTATTATTTCTTATTACTTTTGATGGTTTAGATTGCTGGGTTTTGGTTTTCTTTTACTACGTTACGCCTGTAGACGTTGCGTAGTATTAGGGCCGTCACGTGCCAATTTCGGGTCGTGACAAAGTTGGTATCAGAGCGCTAGGTTTTACCTTTCGGAGTGTAGGATGACCTTGGTATGATGGAGTAGGTAGCTTAAGTAGAGTAACGTAGTGTGTGTATGTCTGCAGCATACTCACGATGCGGTACTCCGCCTAAAGTGACCTAAGTACAAATTGCTTGAAATTCCTTCTTTGATGATTCATATCCTTGTGATTCGATTTCAGTGTTCATATCGAATCCTATCTCTATTTATAGCCTTTGCCGCCGATGACTATGGGGACTCAGAGAGCTGCAGCGAGGGCCGAGGTCAGAATTGACTCGGGTAGGACGAGGACTGACCAGGATGGCACGCTCGTTACACGGATCTGCCTTCGACAGATAGTATCGCTAGGCTTGTGGCAGAGATGCAGGACATGCGCCAGACGATGAGTTATTTGGTTGAGGCCATTCGAGCGTAGCGACAGGAGGTTGTCACCCCTGTTACCCAGTTGTTCCTTGCGATCAGCATGCATCATTCCGTCACCTACATAGCACCAGTGGATGCAGCCCAGTTGACGAGGCACGTATTCTAGAGACTTTGGGAGTTCCGGAACCGTGGAGGACTCGTACCGGTGTACCATCCTAGAGATAGAGGCTTAGTCGTCAAGACAGGTTTCTGTGACCATCGCAGGAGTAGCAGAGGTTTGGGACGAGAATAGTGTTAGCTAGATCATCCGGTTGTTGTGTTAACTTCTGTCAGCGATTCTTTTGTTAGGCAATGCGTATTTCACTCGTGTGCCAATCGATTAGGAGATAGAGATTCGTCCGTCACTCGATCCTTCTAGAGATGTTGGATTTGACGTTCTCCTAGGCACAGATTTGTTAGCTACGTGCTAGGCGTCTTGGACTACCGCGAGGAAACAGTCAGGTATGTTTTCCTGGCAAGTCAGTTCTTGTGGTGTATGGGGGACAGTTGTGCCGCTTCTCACCGCTTGAATTCAGCCTTTTCGCTAGTCGGCTTTTGAGGAAAGGATGTCGAGGATTCTTGGCGTTCATTCGTGATGTCGTAGCCACAGGGGGTTTGTTGGATTGGTTTTCTATCGTGCAAGAGTTTTCCGACGTTGTTCCAGATGAGCCGGCGAAGCTTAAGGAGCTTAAGAATCTGCTGCAGAGTTGTTTGTTGGGGGGTTTGTGCGTCTGAGTGTTTCGCTTTGGGGGAGCTCCTATTTCTGTTCGTCAAGGGGAAAGACGGCAGTTTGAGGTTGTGTAGTGATTGATCGTCAATTGAACCGGCTTACGGTGCGGATAGATATCCTTTACCTCGCATTGACGATTTCTTGATCAGCTCGCGAGTGCGAGACATTTTCTAAGTTGTTTAGGATCATGTCATCATTGTTGCGGGTTCGGAGTGAGGACATTCCGAAGACTGCCTTATGCGTGCTACGGGTTTTGTGTGTTTTGGTGGTGTCATTGGACTCACCAATGCCCTAGCAGCATTTGTAGATATGATTAACCTGATTTCTTCAGGCCGTTTCTCGACCAGTTATTGTTGTGTTATTGACGACATTCTGGTCTATTCAATGTGTCTTGAGGGACAAGAGTAGCACTTGAGGATTTGTTTTGCAGACATTAGGAGAGTCCCAGCGGTTTGCTAGATTCCCGGAGTGTTCTTTCAGGCTTGTTTGTGTTGACTCCTAGGTCTTTTAGTTACGGGAGACGGTTTTCGTATGGTTCCGAGGAGGATCGAGGCCGTACAACTTAGGCCCAGACTTGTGTACAGGATGGAGGTCCGCAGATTTTGGGCTTAGCAGGTTTTTACCGCCGTTTCGTGCAGGATTGCTTGTGTATCGCTGCACCGTTGACTGAACTGACCGGGTGGAGGTTATTTTTCTGTGGACTGAGGCATGTGTGCGGAGTTTTCAGCAGTTGGAGATTCGGTCACCGGTTCTTTCTTTGCTGTCTGGTTCGGGCGATCTTGTTGTTTAACTGTGATATTTCGCGAGTGGGGCACGATTTTGCGCTGATGTAGAATTATAGAGTTATCGCTTTTGCTTCCCTACAGTTGGAGGAAGTACGAGCATGACATCCCACTCATGATCTGGAGATGGCCAAGGTGGTCATGCGTTGAAGATCCGAGGACATTGCTTGTGTGGAAAGTCGTGTCAGATTTTCACGGACCACCAGAGCTTAATGTACATCTTCCTGCAGCGGGTTTTGATTGTTGAGATAGTCTTCTGCAGATTTACAGTTCTTATGCGATCATTGAGTACAACTTAAGTTCGCCTCTGCTGAGGGGACAGCTTGCTCATGACCGCGCCCGACCACTTTCCTTAATCGCTTTCGCAAGGCACAGCCCGCCGATGCTCGTTCGTCAGAGATACTTGAGCGTACTTGGCTGGGTAAGGATTCAGAATCCTTGATTTGTGACTAGGGTGTGCTACGTTCTGGACTCGTTGGTGTGTACCTGATATTGATAGGTAGAGACGCGAGATCCCAAAGTAGGCACATCGGTCCACTCTTAGTGTTCATGCAAGTTCCACCAACAATTAACGTGACTTGTGAGATAGTGACGGGTGGGCAGGGATGTAAAGAGAAGTTTCGAGTTTCGTTTCAAGGTGTCTGTCTTGTTGTGTGCTAAGGTTGAGCATTTGAGACCGGCTGGAGAGTTGCGACCTTTAACCGTTTCCGGAGTGGGAATGGGAGCAGATCTCCATGAATATTCGTTGTGGCGTCTACCCAGGTTTAGAGAGGGTGTGACTCCATTTGGGTGTTTGTTGTCCGGTTATTCTCAGTTTGCTCAGTTGTTCTTGTTAAGTTTGTGCGTTGCATGGAGTTCCTTCAGGGTCGTATCCAAATAAGGCACCCTATTCGCTTATCATCTTGGGCAGGAACTTCAGGAAGCCTTGGGTACTGGTTGAGCTTTAGCTCCGTCTTTCCATCCGCAGGATGATGGTTTTGTGAGAGCGGGCTATACCGACTCTGGAGGATATGCTTGTGCGTACGTGCTAATTCTTGTCGACAGTTGGGATCGTCACTTGCCATTGTTAGGATTCTTCTTTGATAGCAGTTATCAGGAGACACTCCAATTTGCAACCTTTAGGTTTTGTTGTTCGGTTGTATCGATCGCCATTCTGTTTTTATGACTCTGCGTGAGTAGGATTTTTGGACCCCAGCTAGTCTAGAGACTTCGGAAATGATCCAGTTGGTTCAGGTCAGGATGATGACAGTCCTGTGAGGACTGAGGTCTTATGCCGGCCATGGTGGTTGCAGGCTTGAGTTCGCGGTGGGAGATCATGTATTCCTACGGATTTTTCCGATAAATGACGTGTTGAGTTTTGGGAAGCTTACCCCAAGATTTTAGGTCCATTTGAGATCCTTTTAGCGAGTTAGTTCCATTGCCTATAATTTGGCACTTCCGTCCAGATTATTGAGTTTTCACCCCGTATTCCTTGTGTCATTACTTTGCAAATACCTTCATGACCTTTCTCACATGATTCAGCATTAGAAAATTTAGCTTGACCAGATCTTTTCATTCACCGGCAGCCATTTGTGTCAGTGGCTCGGCAGGTGGAGAAACTTCGGTCAAGGGTCTTGCCATTTATGGAGATTTTTCTTGGACGTAGCCATATAGTGAGGTGGTCAATTGGGAGGCTGCGAGCAAGATATGAGACTTTGTAATCTTTTCTTTGAAGGTATGCTTAGTGAGAATTTTAAATTCAGGGACGAATTTTTATAAGGGGGGAGATTGTAACGTTTTAGAAAATTGTTATGCTAATTTTTCCGTTTTAGGGTAATTTTGTCGGTATTTTCTGTTTAACCCGACTGTGATCAAACGACCATATAGACTTGCCAGCACCTAATTTAGCTAAAATAAAGCTAGTGCGCAAGCTTTGGGGGTATGTGGGACGTTTTGGTTCAATTTGATTTTTTCCTAATTTAAATATTATTTTAATACGGTATTCACATTTTGGGAAATTTTTCTTAAGTGATCTTTTACACAATTAAGTTTGAGTTAATTCAACCTCCACTTAATATCTAGATATTTTTTTGGAGATATGGATTAAAAATTCAAAGAAAAGAAAAGAAATTGAGAGAGGTGCATGCATGTGTGTGTGAATGCATTAAGTGTGCATTTATTGTTGAAATTGCTAGGAAACCCTACACAAAACCCTTTCCTTCTCTCTTGGCCGAGATCCCTCTTTCCCCCTCTGCTCTTGATCATTTCCCTTCCATTTTTGCATCAATCCAAGCCAATAAATTTCCAAAATTCCAAAATATATCACAAAAATACCCAAGACTTGTTTTTGCCTTCTTGATCACTTGGAGTTAGGGAAGCTTGGATCTTGTGAGCAAAGCTTGATAGGTATATTTTCTAATCTGTTAAATAGGAGTTTTTAGGTTGTTTAGCTCGTTGGTTGTAGCGTAGAACTCGTTAGATATCCATTTGTGCAATATCGTGTTTTTAGTGTCCTTTTTAAGTCTCTGTGAACTGCTATGACCTGGAATTCATACAGAAAAATCAAACAAAATTGTAGTGATGTACTAGTGACCCTGGAGCACCACCTGAGACACGAGACCCACTCCACCGGCCTAGGCCGGCGACCCAAGAAGGAATTCCGGCGACGCCGGCTATGGAGGGATGTGCTGGGGTTTGGTTTTTGTGGGTAGTTGTCTGCTGTTGGTTAGGGGTGTTTGGTACTGTTTACTTTTTTAGTGTTTGCTGTATGAAAAATCTGGGATCGTTTCCTATAATCTAGTGTTTTGTGTCCGCGCGATACGTTATACGACACGGATCGTGCACTTTGTGTGGTTTTGCTCTTAAAGTTGTTTTCGTCGTGTCGCTACGTTAGCCACAATACGAACACTTGAGAGTGTGTTTTGTGTTGTTGCGTTGGTTAAATGTAGTATGTGCGTGTTTTGAGTCTATTATTAATATATGCTTGCTTTATTGTTTTGATGTGGTAGGTTCGCAGGCGGGAACTTCGGACACTGCTACAAGGGGTAACCAAATGGTTGGCTTCACTTAGCCAGGAGCGTTGGTGAGTAGATTTAACATCTACAGGGGAATCGCCCGCATGGCGTTATGCGTCTGGGCTAGAAATGACTTAACTTGTCACATATTCTATGTCATATTTAGAATTGCGCATTTTCCCTACTGTTTAGTAAATCGTTGTGCTTGGACTAGTATCCTTAGAACACTGCACTATTATTGATGGCTCATGCTGCACGAGCACTGATTGTATGCCACACACACCGTCAATAATTGCCATGTCACGCACAACCCATATATAGAAATGCTATGGTTTGGTTAGGGACATTGAGACATTGATTCATATTTCTTTATGCATATGACTTATAACATACCTGTATACCTACATGCTTACACATATGCCTTGACATACTTACGTGCTAGTTACCTGTATACCTATAGAGTATTGTACCATTAGCGATAGGTACATACACACTTCATGACATAGCTACAGGTATACCTTGCACACATACTTCACTTATACCCAGGGGGTATATTACATCATTACTCATAAGTAGATACATATACCTTACTATACCTTATGTTTACACATATACCTGGTTATAACTACATGTTTACTTTTACTTGATGTCATTTCGAATTGGAGAGATTAGGAACCGCATAATATTATATTAACTTGTTGCAGTTAATTGTGGCTTTTCCTTTGTATGCTCGCATTTCGGATTTATGATGCGTATATTATATTCATGGATTTTCGCATAGAGATATGGATTTTTCATGATGTTTTCTGGATTTGGGGACCGTGGGAGTTTCATGAAATTATGCATTATTTGAAAAACCCGGTTTCCCTTGATATGATATTTCACCAGCCACCATGAGATTTATTGGTTCGGATATATATATATATATATATATATATACCCCATGCGAGGAAAGGAGGGATCCGTGTGCGGGTACATGGTGGGGCCCGGAGGTACCCGGGGTAAGAATCTCAGTGAGGAGATGAGTTAGTGGGGGAACCATATTTTCCGGTGACATTACCAATGACTCGGCGATTATCATGGGAATACCGACGGGAATCATGTGCGTATGGATACGTCGAGAGGCAAGGGTCAGAGCTAGGCACTCGAGCTTTCGGGATAGCGTATGATACGTACCTATCATGGGGCCAGTCATGGAGACAGCACCTGATAGATCAGCCTTTCTGTGTCGATACTTGACACATTGTTTTCATGATATTTTACTCCTAAATATATATAACAGTGGAATGGGACGCTGTTATATATGCCTTTACACCAATATTAGTGGAATGGGACGCTAATATATGTGTATTGATATCAATTTATATATACATCATCATATTGAACCCCGGTCCCATCAGAGATCCAGACATATTCTTAGGCGGTATCACCTGATCCGGGAGATAGTTGATCGCCGGGAGATCGTGCTCAGGAGAGTTGACACGGAAAACGTAGAGGATCCACTCACGAAGGCCCTCCCCCAGACGCAATTCGAGAGACTATTTGAGATGTTGGGTATGGGATACTACAACAACTGGCCTTAGTGCAAGTGGGAGATTGTTAGGGATATGTATGCCCTGGAGGCTATTATTGTACATTGATGTATATTATAATGGATGCTTGGACATATATATAGAGGACTTTCTTGCTCGACATGATAGTATGCTATCTGGTTAAATTTTTCTTAACATGTTCACTGGTATTATTATACTGTCTCTCATATACATGTTGATAAAGCCCTTAGGATGTAGGCTTGACTACCAGGACTATGATGCGGATCATACTACTGGGACATAGGTAGTCCATAAGCACATCCTTTAATTGTTCCTAGTCGAGGGTATATCGAGACAGGGCATCGATATTCCAGAGTAGACTAGTGTGTATGTTTTTTGACCCTGTATGGGGTGATGGTTGATGACATATCCATTGGTGTTTGACATCAAAAATTGTACACAGGTGCTCATTAGAGAATGGGTACATCGAACAAGACACGCCGAGAACTCCTAGTTGGTACTAGTACCTATCGTCAGATAGCAATTCTCTGGTGACACTGGTACAGGTTAGTCTGTAGAGCTAAGATCGTCATAGAGTCTTGTGTGGCTCCCACTGTGCTTTGATTTCCTCCCTACCACGGCTCAAAGGAGTCGTGAAAACAGATGGATTTTCGGTACAGTCCCGAGTCACATTGAGGCAATAAGTGATAGGAGGGGTTTCGTCTTTCCAGGTATTGGGAGTTGATGTTGTGCAATGCTCGAGTGGCTATAACAAGAAGTCCCTGGCCAGGGCTGTTGATGATATTTACTGTTAAGTGTTATCGGTAGTTTCTCGAACCATTATGAGCCATGCATCGGCATGACTTATCAAGTTACTGAGGTCTGACGATTATACCCCTAGACTCGATATGCGATATATCAAACGAAGAGACTGGACTGTATGGTAAGTGTTACTTATAGGCTTCATGAGATTTTGGACAAGCTTGCTTGCTGATCTTCTAATCGCTCAATACCTGGGTAGCCGTTACGTCCAGCTAGTACCGCTGACGGCTTATGGGTGACTGATATGATCATCACCTACTGCTGGCGTATTGGCGAGTTTTTAGAGTCCCACACAGAAGTTTCCTGGTTCAAGTGAAACGAAGTAGGGCGTATGTTGATATGTGTGGGGGGCCTAATTAAATACGAGTATGTGATACCGTATTCTAATCTGGCAGCTATTTGTTATCAGGTTATATGTGATATAACAGGATTATCGAATCAAGTGTTGATTTGATAATGTGATATACAGATAAATGATATTAGTCGATTATATGTGATAGAACCGGATTATTAAATCACGTGTTGATTTAATAATATGATATATATATATTTATATTTGATATAATTATATATTAACTAATATTATTAGCTCACTAATTATTTTCTTTTCTTTATATATATATATATATATAAATCAAGCATGGTTGATTTTCTAATTTTAGAAAATAGAATAAAAGGTGGAAAATGGGGAGATATTTTGGGTATAGTGTAAAGCATGGGCTTTATCATTTTTTATTAGTCTTGACTCACTATTCAAGTATGGTTGCAATTTATTATTGCAAATAATTCCATGCTTGAATAAGTGAGCTCAAGAGAGCTATTCTTCACTTCATTCTACACTTAGTCATTTTTCTTGACTTGAGCTCATTTTGCTTTCTAGTTTCTTACATCTCCATCTTCTTCCACCTCAAAGCCCTAACCCTCACATGTGATGTGAACCATAGTGCTTTGCATCAACCTAGTGAGCCAAACACCCCTACTTCACCATCCTACACTTGATTAGAAATCAAGTGTAATGTGTTTCCTTCACTAAAGATAGTTTAGTGAAGAGGTAGCTTGAGCTAAAGGAGCTTCAGGTGGATCATCTTCGGCATGGAGGTCATTAGAGGAAGCTTACACTTTTTTCAAGTGGAGCCTAGTGGATTCGCGTGGACTACAACCCAGAGCATTTGAAGAGAAGGACACGATCTACAAAGGTTGTAGTTTCGTTCTCTTAGTCTAGTTTTGTTTATATCATAGTTAAACCCTAATCATATAGTTTAAGATCTTGGTTAGTGTATATTAGTACCACTAATTTTTTAAAAACGGTATGCTTGATGCTAGTAAAACCCAGTGGTGGAGCTAACATACACTTTCAACATTGACCTCAATCGGTCCATATCCCAATAAAAGAATATACAAACATATAGAAATGGCAGTCCACATGTTGGACGCTCGCCCCGCAACAATAAATATACAAATGAACTCAAAACTGTACAACTAGCATTGCACAAAAGACTATCCAACATGACAATCCATCCAAACCATTACAGAGATAAATATCGCAACAACCAGATGCGTATAACCCCTTCTAATTGACGTATAGCGATTAGAATATGTTCACAACACATATACGCATCACATAAGCAAGTAATAATTGCCACGATATTAGAATTCCGCGCACAATTAGAAAACACATCCGATTTTCCAAAACTGAAAATCTAGTGTACTAAAGTCCCTAAAATCCCTCGTTTTAAGTCAATCCGAGAGTCGAAATGAACTCAAAACTCACCCGAATTTTCGTGGGGGCAAAGTACTCAAAATTAACTATCGTTTGGGGGCCTAGAGGGTACCCTTCCCCCTCGAGGCCACCACGAGGTGGCCAAGAGGGGATGGTAGACCTGAGCCTACCCTTTTGGGGTAGGTCTCGGGTCCCCACCCCAAAGACCACCTCATGGTGGTCTCGGGGGGTGGGCCCGACCTTCGTCCCCCAGGGGCAATCTCTACGGTACCTACGCAACACCCCGCAGCTTCTCAGTCCAAACTGGTGTTAGTTATATGTATGCCCTAGAGGCCATTACTGTACATACGATGTATATTGTAGTGGATGCTTGGACATATATAGGGAGGACTTTCTTGCTCGACATAATAGTATGCTATCTGGTTGTTCTTTATCTTAACATGTACTCTGATTGTCTCTATGTCACATGTTGATAAAGCACTTAGGATGAGTACTTGACTACCAGGACTATGATGCAGATCATACTAGTGGGGACAGTGTAGTCGCCAAGTACATCCTTCAAATGTTCCTAGTCGTGGGAGTACCGAGACAGGGCATCGATACTCCAGAGTAGACTAGCGTATGCGCTTCTTGACCCATATGATGGGCGATGGATGATCCCATATCCATTGGTGTTTGACATCAGAGAAGGTATACAGGTGCTTAGTGGAGACTGGGTACACTGGACGGACTCACCGAGAACTCCCAGATGGTATTATACCTCACGTCAGATGGCAGTTCTCTGGTGACACTGGTACAGGTTAGTCTGTAGACCCGAGATCATCATAGAGTCTTGTGTGATTCCCACCGTGCTTTGATTTCCATCATACCACGTCCAAGAGGGCATGCAAAAAGGTGGCTTTTGGGTACAGTCCCGAATCACATGGAGGCAATGAGCGATAGGAGGGGATTCGTCTCTCCCGGTATAGCTAGTTGATGTTGTATTGTGTTCGATTGGCTATAACTAGAAATCCCTGGCCAGGGTTGCTGAGATTTACTGGTAAGTGTTATTAGTAGTTTCTCGAACTGTTATAGACCTCATATCGACACGACTTATCAAGCTACTGGGGTCTGACGTTTACCACCCTTAGGCGAGATATGCGACATATCAGACGAAGAGACCGGACTGTACGGGAGTGTTACTGATTGGATTCGCAGGAGAATGTACAGGCTTGCTTGTTGTTCTTCTGATCGCTCGATACCTGGGTGGTTGTTACGTTTAGCTGACCGCTTGCAGCTTGTGGGTGTTTGATATGATCATCACCTACTGCCGGCGTATTGACGATTTTTTAGAGTCCTACACAGAGGTTTCTTGGCTCAGGCAAAATGGAGTAGGAGCACATATATGATATGTGCGGGACCGAGAACAATACGTGTATGTGATACCGTATTAGATTCTCGCGATATGAGTATCGGCCGGGTATGTGTGATATAGCCGGGTCATCGGATCAAGTGTTGGTTCGATGAATTGATTATATTAGTCGGTTATTTGTGAAATAGCCGGATTATCGGATCAAGTGTTGATTCGATAATTTAATGTATAATTATATATTTGATATATTAAATTACATTAACTAATATAAGCTCACTAAAAGATTCTTTTTCTCACTAGGGTAATACATTGATATATATGTTAATTGTATTATTTTATTTTGTTACAATAAATATTGTATATGTGATATATAATATTGTAACATGTTATGGTTATAAATGCAACATGTTTTGTGGAGTTTAATTGAGGTTAGGGTTTGGATTAGGGTTAAGTCTTCATGAAGCTTTCAAGAAGCTTCTTGAAGCTTTGACTTTGACTTGGATATTTCCTTAACCCAACCCAACCCTTTACCCTAGTTAAATCTCTACATGGGTTAAGTCTTCATACTTAACCCATGGTTGCAATTCTAACCATGGACTAGAGTTTCATTATTCATCACAAAGGATTCTTCTTTTTCTTCCTTGAGTTCTTGATGAAAAGCTTTCTAGTTTTTTCATTAGTGATGATTTTGAGTGAGATTAAGAAAACAAATGAGAGCTAAAATCCTACTTCATCATCCTAATCTATCCTAGCCATTTAGATTAGGGTGTTCACTTCATTTGTGAGTGAGGGCTTGTGTTAAAGAAACTTCAAGGTAGATCATCTTTGTTATCGAAGATCGGAAGCAAGTATGCATCATTCTCTTCGTGGAGCCTCTCTAAAGTCCGGGTACATGATGATCGCAGCGAAGGGACCTCAACACGGAGCTTTAGAAGTGAAGGACCGGGCTACAAAGGTTGTAATCCTAAACTCTTAGATGTTAAAGTATTTAACATGCTTTGTTTCGCCTAATCTCAAGTTTAAAGATCTTGGTTAGGGTTGTTCGGCACGTCTAAATTTTAAATCGGGCATGGTTGATGCCTTGTAGAACCATATTAGAGTGCCTAGTAACCCTACAACTGGAGCCTGCAGAGAGTGCGAACATCTTAAAACTTGAAATTTTGGGACTGTTTTTATCGGCAATTTTTACGCGACGAAAATGATAGAATTTAAACATCGTAACAAGCTAGTTAAGGCTTATGGAGTGGCTCTGATACCATGTTAGTCAGTTATGCTCACTCTATAATGAAAGTGGAGAGGCGAAATGCACAAAAAATCAAATTTTGAGCATGCACAACCAACAAAACCCAAATGATCAAACCATAACCCTAAACTAGAAACTAGAAGAAGTTTATCTACTATGAAACAAAGTTATACCAAATAGATTCGTGTCCTTCGGTCTTCAAAACTCTTCCTTCTTGTACTCCTTAAGGTCCTAGATCAAACTTTCTTGAGGGCCTTCTTAATCCTGGACGATCCGCCCGAGAATTTGTAGTCCAAGTTAGACTTCACAAATGAAGCAACTTAATAACCTAGTTTGCTAATCTAGGTTATAAAGATGATGTAGAGATTGTTAATGGAGTTTATCTATCTCTAAAGCCTCATAATTCTTAACACATGAGAGGGTTGAGGTTGAAGAAGAAGATGAAAGCTAGAGAGGAGAGAGAATGAGCTCATGAAAATAAAATCAAAAGTGTGAAAAATATTATAACCATTTTTTTTTTGTGAAAAGAATTTCACAAAAATGGCTACCATATTTGAATAGTAATGACAAATGAATATATAATTCAATTGCCTATTCCTCTCTACACTCTTCATGCCACCTTGCATGCCACCTTATTTCATATTTTTCAATAAATAGAAAAACCTAAATGAGGTGTCCATCTTCTTGAAGCCATTCTTGTATAAATACAAGAATACCAAACCGTATATAAATACCCATATTCATACCAAAAATATGAATACAAGAGATAGATAAATCCAATAATATGATATTAGAATTAAATCAATACTTGATTTAATAATCTGGCTTAATCCTAATCCCTCTAGTATCACAAACCGTCCGATTAAATTTCGCACAACTAGTACACGTATTTAATCGGAACCCTGCACATATAAACATACGACTTCTATATCGTTTCACTTGAACCAGGAAATCCTCTGTGTGGGACTCTAAAGACTCGACAATACGCTGTCAGTGGGTTTAACTACAAGCACGTCAACGGCACTAGCTGTATGTAATGGCTACCTATATACCTATCGAAAAGAAGGCCGACGAGCAACCTCATCCAAACCCTTACCGAGCCTATCCGTGACAATCTCTATACAGTCCGGTCTCTTCGTCTAAGAGTATTGCATACCAGATCTAGGGGTGGTAAACGTCAAACTCCTAATAACCCGATAAGTCGTGCCGATGTGGTTTAAGACCCATCCGAGAAACTACTGATCTAACTATCAGTAAATTTCAACTGCCTTGGCCAAGGTCTTATGGTGCTGGCCAACCGAAAATAGTACGATATCGTCTCCCTATACCGGGAGAGACGAATCCCTGAGAATCACCCACTGCCTCTATATGGCTCGGGACTGTACCCAACCAAAACCCATTTGCACGACTCAGTAGAGTCATGGTACGGTAGTGATCTAAGTAAAATGGGAACTCACACGAGACAAATGACAATCTCAGGTTTAAAGACTAACCTGTACTCATGTCACCTGAGAACCGCTATCTGATGATAGGTATAATACCATCTAAAAGTTCTCGGCAAGTCCGTCCAGTGTACTCACCCCAGGTGAGCAACTATATACAATCTTAGGTGATCACATCAATGGCTATAGGACCAACCACTACCCCTCGTCGGGGTTTAGAAACGTATACACAGGTCTACTCTGGAATATTGATTTCCGGTCTTGATACTCCTGCGACTTGGGACATTTAAAGATGTACTTATGGATTACCCATCCCCCATAAGTATGATCGCCATCATAACACTGGTAGTCAAGCAAAATCCTACGGGATTTATCAACATGTAACAGCCATATGTGATATCAAGTAAAACATATGCACATATTAAGATAAAAGAAAAATCAAAATAGTATGCTACTGTAACGAGTCTTTATCAACATGTATAAGCAATACAAAGCGGTAAGAAAAACAAATACACATGTTCAGATAAAGACAACTCAAATAGTATACTATATAACTGAGCAAGATTGTCCTGTACATACATATCCCTAGTATCTTATACAATACAGGCCTCTAGGGAATACATATCTAACAATTCGATCATTACAGATCTAGGTAAGATCGATATTAAGATTGATGATGAAGATCAAGCACTTTTATTGTTATGTTCTTTGCCAACCTCTTATAAGCACTTTCGTAACACCATAGTTTATGAACGAGATACTATCTCGATCAAGAATGTCAAAGAAAATTTAATGAACATGAAGAAGATCGACAAGGAGTTAACTTCTAGCGAAAGCGATGGTCAAGATTCAGGCTTATTTGTTCGAGGGCGGGCAGAGAAAAGAGATCCGGAAGGTAGTAAAAAGAAGTCAAGGTCGAAGTCCAAGAATAAGAACTTGACCTGCAACTATTGTAAGAAGAAGGGGCACTTTAATGTCAATTATTTCAAATTGCAGAACAAGTAAAAGTATGAAGACAGTCATCAGAAGGAGTCTTCAGCTGAAACTAGTATTGTGGAAGGAGAAAGAGATCTATTTGTGGTTCTTGACAACATACATCAATCCAAGGGCAAATGGATCATGGATTCAGATTGTTCCTACCATCTGTGTCCTAATAAGGATTTGTTCACCATCTATGAGTCTATTGATGGTGGAGTGGTTTTGATGGGCAACAATAGTTTATGTTGAGCTATTGGTAAGGGAATGATCCAAATCAAGATGTTTGACAGTGTTGTGAGAACATTAGCGGAAGTTCGGTATGTACCTGACTTGAAGAAGAATCTTATCTCATTGGGTATGCTCGACGTTAAGAGTTATAAGTTCTCCACTGAAGGCGGAGTTTTGAAAGTAACAAAAAGTGCTCTCGTCATTATGAAGGGCTTGAAAATTGGGTCCTTATATATGTTGCAGGGTTCGACAACTACCGGGTCAGCGGCAATTTCATCATCTAAATCTATATCAGATTCATATGTTACAGGTTATGGTAAATGAGGCTCAGGAATATGAGTGAGAGAGGTATGGCCGAGTTATCAAAGCATAACCTACTTTGTGGTCAAAATACATCGAAGATGGATGTCACGACCCGAAATAGCACGTGACTGGCACTTGAATCATGTGAAGTTTATAGGACCCCATCTAATTCAAGTAAGCCAAAAGCCCAGAAATCTAAACCATTTTAAAGAATAAGTGAAGGAAAACTTATTTTAAAGCAAGTGGTTTTAATAAAATAAGTAGCATTAAACTTTTAAAAGAAACATCATATTTTCCCGAAAATTTCGGCAGAGTCTCCTTTGTAAATACTGGCCCCAAATGGGTACAAGATGCAAAATAATAAAGCATCCCCAAGCGGGAGTTAGCTCTTCGCCAATTGGCGGACATAACCACGCAATGCAATATAATATACAACGCCGAAGGGCGAGGATCAAAACCCATCAAGAAAAGCAATATCCCCAAGAAAACCAGAGGAAAACCATAATAATACAGGCGCGCGACTCTAAGGTCAAAAGAATATACACTGGTTTTCTAATTCTATCAAATAATACAAGTCTGGTTGGTGGAGTTTTCTAAATACAATTGAATAAAAAAAGTACTGCGGTGGTCACGATGCAAGTGAACCCACCTATCCAAGCAATCACCCGGAAAAAAGCAGTGTGCTAACAAAGCCGCCAAGAAAACCTGTATGGAAAAACCTGCAAGAAACTGTGGCACAACGGGGGTGAGTTGCCAACTCGTGAGTAGAAAACATCACTGAGAAGAAATCGCATGTATGACTCTATCCTAGGTCATACAATAATATATCCTCAAAATAAAATCTGAAGCATCTAAATAATGGCAAGGGTAAACATCTATACATAAGTGTAATACCAAGTGCTTATGCTAGTGCCTCAGGTAGCAACATAATACATATATGATGTATGAATGCATGAAAACAGAATGCAACTGAATGAGAAAACTGTTTTTATATCACGGTGAGATTTCTGTATAAAAATCGAAGTATCATCAATGAAATCAACAGAGAATCTGTGTCAAGTATCGACACAAAATATATATCTTAATATCTCAATATCTCAGGCTCCGGCAATCCGGACTGGCCCATATCATCAAATCTCAATATCTCGGGCTCCGCATAATCAGGATCGGCCCATAACTCCAAACGGTATCCTCCGGATATCCGTTGACTCTCCATAAAGTTACCGGTCGGTAGTGCTCCCCTGCCGGGCTCAACGCCTTTCTATACGATCTTCTTGCCCCGGGATATCGCACCGGGTCCACCATGCACCCGCAGACGGTCCCTCCCCTACCTCGAATCGGGTGTATAATACCGCTCGTGAACCGAGAAAACTCATGGTGGACATCATAAATATCATATCATGAGAAAACCGCAAATTTCTATCTTTAGAAATGAAAATGAGTCTATAAATCCTTGCGGTTTCTCCAAATCCAGAAATCTTATGGAAAATCCGAATTCCATAATCATGAGTAAATAAACAGTGAATTACCAGCATAAAGTCCCATAATATTGCATGACAAATGAATATATATATGCATGGGTATCTAAATACAGAATACAATATCTAACCAGCACAGTAATGATATATTAGAACTATCAGCTAGCAAGTTATTGTCAATAAAATAATATTCTCTAAAGTGTACGTGACATGGCAATTACCGATGATGATGTTGTTATTGTTTATGCCCTAGAGGCCATTATTGTAGCATACTAGATTGTATATTGCTTAATGGAAGTTTGGGATATTCACAGTTATATTGACAATCTTGCTAAAATTAGTACTATGCTACTTAGTTTGTTTCTACTTTAATATGTGTATGTGTTTCTTTTAACATATCGCTTATACATATTAGTAGAGCCCTTAGGATCTTTGCTTGATTACCAGCGTTGTGATGGCAGTCACACTAGTGGGGGCTGGGTAGTCTATAAGCAACATCCTATACAGGTCCCTGGTCGTTGGATTATCGAGACGGGGCATCGATACTCCGGAGTAGACTGGTGTATACGCTTCTCATCCCAGCATGGGGAGATGGTCTGTCCCACAGCCATCAGTACGTCGTACTGGAGATAGTATGCAAGTGCTCGTTAGGTTACGAGTACACCGGACAGGACTCGCCGGTAAATGCAGGTTGGTACTATACCTATCGTCAGAATACTGTTCCCAGGTGACATGAGTACAGCTTAGTCCATCGACTTGACATTGCTACTTCGCCTCGAGTGTGTTCCCACTGTACTTAGATTACTACTCTACCACGGCTCAATGGAGTCGTGCAAACAGGTAGTAGTTGGGTGCAGTCCCGAAGCACTTGGAGGCAGTGGCGGTTAGACAGGATTCGTCTCTCTCGGTATTGGGGGTTGATAACGCGCTGTGTATGGAGAGCCATTATGCAAGGTCTCTGTCCAGGGCAAGCGAGATTTACTGGTAAGTGCTCCAGTAGTTTCTCAAGGTGTAATGGGCTTCACTCCGACACGACTTATACCGCTATTAGGGGTCTGATGTTTACCGCCCCCTAGGCCCGATATGCGATAGTCCTAGACGAACAGACCGGACTGTACGGAGATTGTCACATCACGCTCAGTGGGAGTTCGGATGGGTTTCCTCATCGTCCTTCTTATCGACATCTACCTGGGGACCGTTACGTACAGCTAGTACCGCTTGCGGCCTGTGGTTAAACCCACTTACAGCGTAGTGTCGAGTCTTTAGAGTCCCACACAGAGAGTTTCCCTGCACCGGGCAAAAGGTGTAAAGGCCGTATGGTTTTACGGTAGGGCCGCGATCACTTACGTACATTTATGCACGTACTATGATATGGTAGATAATACTAGTGGGCTTTGGTTTAAGCCGGATCCTAGTATTATACAGATGGATTTATTCAGTCTCAGTTTATCCTTGTTTTTCGGAAATACGGATGGGAGGGGCAGTCTCGTAATTTGTCGGGAAGCTTCTAGAAGGAGGTGACTCGTTTGTGTTTATTTCTTTTTAGATTTAAACTAAATGAGGTGGAGGAGATGAGGTGTAATTATCATTAATTGCACCATGACTCATGAGATGATTCATCTTAAGAATTAAATGAAGCGTGGATGATATTTGTGCAAGATATTTTAGATGCTTCATAATAATTCAAATTGAGTCAAGGTTCAATTCATTATCACAAAACACTTCTCTCTCCTCAAGTTTTCATCTTCTTCCTCAAACCCTAAAAGCTCTCATGAGTTGAGAATCCTAGGGTTTATGTGACTAAGTAATCCATCTAAATACTCTACACCCTCTAAGACTTCTAGATTAGCAAACTAGAAGCCGTAGTTATCTCAGATTCGAGATAGGAGCTGGACTATAGACTCTCGGGTGGATCGTCTTTGACTCGAGGAGGACGTTGAGGTACCCATGTTCCATAGAGCCGACGAGGTATGGAGGACAGCGATGAAGACCCGAAGGACAAGTAATGTGAGGTATAACTTCGAATCAGAGTAGTTAAACCTCTCGTAGTTTGCTAGTAATGGTTTAGACACGATCCGTGTGCTCAAGTCCGTGTTACGAAGCTTTGATAATTGTTTTTCATATATTCCGCCTCCCTGCGAACATGTGGGGTGCATGACATGGATTTACAGTGGTATCAGATCCTACTAAACCTTTACTAGCTTGTTAGCAACTAATTAGAACTTCGATCGTCGGGAAAACACGAAAACTTAACCCTGGAACCCTCAAGTTTCAGTCGATTTTAAACCTGTCGAAAAAATTATTTCAGAGGCATGAAAATTCACAGCTGGGAATTCTAAGAATACTGGAGAAATATGTTGCTAACCCGGTGAGACGACCGCAGAAGCGCGGCGAATTAGTGCAATACGCCGCGGATCCGCGGCCGAGTCGACTCCGAGTTGATTCGTATTTACACAGTTTTTCTTATTTTTGGGTGTTCTGTTTTTCTGTATATTTTTTATCTGCCCAGGTTTTTTCAGTGCTGGCTTGCAATTGGGGTAGACACGGAAAAAGGTTGTCGATCGAAATTCTAAGTTATTTTCTAATCAGGTTTTATCTGTGATGTTTAATGTGTTTGTAAACCTCCGCTAATTGCTAGTATGTCGGTTAGTTAGGGGTTGCACATTTCTGTGATGGATATTGGTTTGTGTATATGAACTCTATTGGATCGTCGTGGATGAATAACCGGGGATGTGAGATGATGGTTTTTTATTTTTCATTTGATGTAAATTGTAATATGTTGTAATATTCTTTTGCGGGGCACATCCGGGTTGAGGTTGTAGCCATCGTTGTATTATTTCATTTACTGTTTTATGCTCCTAGGATAGACCCAAGATGGGGTGCACAAACTACCGGGTACTTTGAAGTGTTTAATGGCATACTCACGTCGTTGAGGGAGACTGTTTCACTTCTGGTACTAGGCGGGTAGTTTGCAGCACCCGTAGGGGTCTAGGGTAGGGTTTGGCTATTCATCACGACCGTGTAATCCGTCTTTTGTTGCAGGCTCAAACGAAATGCGGATTCTTAGTATATCCAATATGTTCATCTGTGATCTGGAATGCTTATTATTGCATCTGACGAATGTACAATATCTATATATTATATCTAGTAGGCGTTACTTATATTTTGCATCCGCGCTAGCCTAGCTCCCGCTCTGTCATTAGTTAAGTAACCTAACGGGTGAATGACGGGGCCCAGTAGCGAATGCAGATGGCATAAGCGGATGTTGTATTTTCGTTGTTTTTTGCAATGATAGGATAAATGATGGGATGCATTATTTTAATGCAAAGAAAACAAATCAAAGCTGAATCGTTGGAACAAATTTAAAAGAAACCACTCGGTTATTTTAAAAAGAGCAGAATTTTAATTACGGAGCTTTAACCACTCCTTTTAAAAAGCTATCAGGTTCCTTCGGTTATATCAAGTTCACTACGTTCACGGTTTCGCCAAAACCAGTCGTAGCCCTCCGTCATTTCATATGAATGGTCAGTAGTATTCAAGCTATGTTTGTTTGGCCCTTAGTCAAGACATAGTGATTGGTAGCTGCTGGGGTGTTCACATGTAGCATAGATAGATGAGTTGGTTTGGGACAGTCGTACTGCCATTTGGCCAACGTCAGGGGTATGTACGGGTGGGTTCAAATTAACATGATAATGACGGATAGAACTTGACATGTGACTTATGATTTGTTGGCCCTTAGTTAAGGTCATAAGAGCATGGGGCAAAAATCCACATCGGGAGTTTCTAAAGAAACTGAAACTTGCTAGTGTTGCATACCATTTGGAGTTTGATAATGTTGGTAGGATTCCTTCAGCATTATCATACGATGATATCTGGATCCCGATCCTACTGTGAGTATATGCTACTCATCAGGAGATTTGTCACTTAACGATCAATGCTATAAACCAAGTAGGTACCTAGAACGGTGTCAGCAGGGCTACGCCTCCAGGGGAAAGAGGTTATTTAATTAAGGAACTTCTCGAAAGCGTCGTAAAACCTCCCTCGAAGTACCGACACTAGCCTGGCTGAACGGTTAAGCAAGTATTGCATGGTGAGATCAGTCCTAACTAATTCTTCTTTTATGGTTTGAGGAAGGATTCGAGAAACAGTGGGAGCCATCCAGTTTAAATAAACTAAAAACCAATCTAAACTTGCAAGAGCATCATGCTAAAGTGTTTTCTTCTCTCTCTCCAAATTGCAGCGACCATGTGACCATGGCTAGGTTACATATAGATAACAAGTTGACTGAATCTAACTTTTATGACTGGCAAAAGTCTGTCCAGATGTCCATTGCCTATGACAAGCTGGACCACCCTATTACTACTCAAGCCCCCGCCGTCCCAGATCTAGTTTCCACCGTCACAGATATGGATATCCGTCAGACAAGGGAAAAGGACAGTGCGAATGCCAAGTGCCTCGTGTTTGCTTCAGTTGATGGTGTATACCAGAAGCAGCACAAGAAGATAGACTTAGTTGTAAGTTTATGGTAGCGCCCCGGCCGTCTTTCTGAGGCCAAAATGCGGAAACGAAAACTTTTTCTAAACTAGAAACCGGCGCTATCGTATACTTTTTCCCGGATCGAACCATTAACCTACAACTAGCTATCTAGAGAAGGGATAGAATGCTATACCGATCGATCCGTGTCCTTCGGTCTTTGGCCACCATCCCAAGCTCTTCGCGGCAACTCCGGTCTCGATCTCCTCGTCGGAAAGGGCACCATATCTACGAGTCTTTTTACGGGCTCTCGCTTCATCCGAAGCAAATCGGGCACGAAGTGTGCTAGCCGACGTGTCCAAGGTGTTGTAGAGAATGTTTGTGATCACTTTGTCTCTTGCATCCATTGCTTGGATGGAGGTTGAAGGTATTGCCATTAATGGAGGTTGTGAGCTAGAGCAAGAAGAAGAAGAGGAAAGCTTTTCTTTCTTGTGTTGTGATAAAAATGAGAGAGTTAGAATAATAATATGAGAGCAATCCACCATTTCATGGCTGCCCCTCTCTCCTCCTCTCATTTCATCACTCAAATCTATCATATAATGTGACATAAGCACATAAAAAGAGACCATGAGTCACCAATGAAGTCCATGTCACATTAAATGCACAAAATGATGATTTCTAGCTCACAGTTTCCATTATCCAAACATTAATCCAAATGTTTGGTCCAACAAAAAGATACGGCAACATCTAAAGTAAACTCGTGACGGATCACAAGGATACCCCTCACCTGTATATACATACATGCATCCGCATTCCGACTGAATGCGAATGCGACGAGACTAAAGTAATCCAACAAATTTAATACTAGGATCTGGCTTAAATCAAAGCCCACTAGTATGATCCGTCCGATCATGATCCGTGCACTACTGCACGTATATGATCGGACCCTGCCATATATTATACGACCTCTATAACGTTTCGCCCGAAACTTGAGAAACTGTCTGTGGGGGACTCTAAAGACTCGCCACTACATTGGCTATGGATTTAACCACTAGCACATCAGAGGTACTAGCCGTACGTAACGGGCTACCAGGTATTAACCAAAAGGGAGGTCGATGAGCGAACACATCCTGACACCCTACTGAGCCTGTCAGTGATAATATCCGTACAGTCTGGTCCGTTCGTCTATGAGCATCGCATGGCGGGCCTAGGGGGTTGGTAAAAGTCAGACCCCCAAAAGCGGTACAAGTCGTGTCGGAGTGTATCCCAGAACACCCTGAGATACTACTGGAATACCTACCAGTAAATCTCCTGCCTTGGCCAAGGACTTCGTGTAATGGCTCTCCTAGACACAGCGCAATCTCACCCCCAATACCGGGAGAGAAGAAACCCCTGCCGATCCGCTCACTGCCTCCATGTGGCTCGGGACTGTACCCAACTAAAACCCGTCTGCACAACTCCTTTGAGCCGTGGTAGGGTAGTAATCAAAGTACAGTGGGAACTCACACGAGACAAATGACGATCTCAGGTCGATGAACTAACCTGTACACATGTCACCAGGGAATTGCTATCTGACGTCAGGTATAATACCAACTAGCATGCTCCCGGCGAGTCCTGTCCGGTATACTTATAACCCAATGAGCACCTGTATACATCTTAGGTGAACCAACTGACACCAATGGCTTGTGAGACCGGCCACCGCCCCTCGTCGGGGTCTGGACTGTATACACTAGTCTACTCTGGAGTATCGATGCCCTGTCTCGAATACTCCCACGACTAGGGACTACTTTAAGGATGTGCTTATAGACCCCAGCTCCCACGTATATGATCGCCATCATACTGCTGGCCGTCAAGCAAGAATCCTAAGGGCTCTATCAATGTGTAATAGTGACCTGTAAGGTCACCTAAAGCTGTACACGATGATAAAGATAAACCAGATAGCATACTATCATCTTGAGTAAGACCGTCCTACCGGTATAGGTCCTCCCTCAATCATTGCAATCACATGCCTGTGATCCAATAATTGACTATGAGGGCACTATATCCAACAATCTCCCACTTGCACTCAAGGTTAATTATTGCGATGTCGCATACTCACAGCCCGTGTGATACCGAACACCCAACTCCTCTACTAATCAGTTTCACAAAACCTGTTTGCGAAACTATTGCGTTCGAGGAATAGCCTCAGTGAGTGGATCCGCCCTGATGTTTCTTTCTATGTCTCTTTTTATCTCAAATTCGCAGAGAAAGCCATCTCCCGAAATGAGCAACACGTGTCTTAGAATATGTCTGGATATCTGATGGGACCTAGTTCATAAATGAACTCCAAATCCAAACTTCTTAGACTGTATCGTCAACTGAGCTTAATTGGTATCCTGCGCCATGCCTCCCTCAGTATCCGCTTGGACCACCTGTCCAAAATACTGCCCCTCATCGGAGGGAAAACTACAACTTTGACAGTCACTCTGTCAGCCAGGTCACCTTGGAAGCTTGGAATGATAACTGTCTCTTAAAAGAGGCTGTTGTTATCATATCCCTAGAACATCCACTTATGTTCTAAAACTGCTTCCGAATGTTCCTCCAGGATTGGATCAATATCAACTTATTGCATCTACTGCAAAAACAACATCTGGTGTGGTACTTGACATATCATGATTGACTCAATTTCCTAAGCAAGTGATCTGCCAATCATGCACATCCCTCTCCCTTTTAGTCTGTAAGACACCTTTAGAGAGGGTGACTCCATCACCTGCAGGTACACTACCGTGCCAGGAGTCGTCCATTCTAAAACACCTTTAGAATGCTGTCTAAGTACCCTGATTGGGACACTTCCTAAATCTAGATCTAAAACCATAGATCTAGTAACCAAAATGTCTGATATTATATCTATATCCTATGTGGAGAAACCGCCGTGTGACAACCAAAGTATAACCGATCGTAGTATAGGAATTTCACTTCCTACTCTGTGCATGTCATCCAAATACCAGGACATCACACTCTACTACCTTCTTAACACATCCATCCCCTATTCCGATGAAGTCAAACCTATGACTGTCACATCAGAAATAGATGATCTATCTCCGCTATATCTGCTTTAGTCCATAAATAGACATAAGTTACTCGTCCACTATGCTTCCGCTGCTCCCACTGACTACGACAACCCTCTGGCAGAGTTATATACACGTACACTTCTAAAGCTAGTTTAGAATGACGCTATACTCATCCTCCTGCCGGGTCTCACAGTCTGGAACAACAGCAACGGCAAGTCTGGGCAAACAAGAACCTCCCTGTCACCGTCCTTGAGGCTACCAGAGTACCTCTCGGGTGCCTTAGGTTACCCACCATATCTGCGGAGTGGCCAATGGAATGTCAAACCAGATTGA
Organism: Agapanthus africanus; assembly: GCA_030015575.1. Classification (NCBI taxonomy): domain Eukaryota; kingdom Viridiplantae; phylum Streptophyta; class Magnoliopsida; order Asparagales; family Amaryllidaceae; genus Agapanthus; species Agapanthus africanus. The sequence goes on along the minus strand of CM057342.1, from coordinate 668,470,058 downwards.
ATCTTTAGGTTATCAAATTTTCAGTAATTGTTTGCGGTTCTGGAATCACTTCCAGTTCTACCATACTCCCACTACTGTTTTCTGAAAAAAAAATCCATTTTTATCAAAACTGTGGCGAGTCAAGAACAATATCACTATTGATCTTCCAGATGGTAGAAAGTCAACCCTCGTCATAGTACGGGTCAACCCACAAACAGCCATTACAGAAATGTGCCTTGAGTTATCCAGAGTCTGGTTTTAAGCATAAGCCGGAAAACTCCCCGTATCTTAACAACGTTAAGATATGAACTATTCTATATCCAATATAGAAATAAAGGCACTGATTTAATTGCAACCAGATTCAAATCATGCAGCTGTCTCCAGTGCATGTCAATTAAATGGAGGGAGGCCGATCAGCATTATTCAACTTAGGAGTACTTCCAATTATGAGTAACTTGAAAGAGAAGCATGTTCTCTTAATCATTACTATTAACTGAATACCATACACAAGTATCTACATCTTCGATCACCTTGAAGAATACTGATACTTGCAATACCTGGTTCTCTACTTTATTCATATACCTATAACTTCTCAAAACTTGGACCTTGCATTTCTACGAAACACATGTCTAAGAACTAGAGAAGTCATAAGTAAACAGAATATAGTACGAGGACCAACCCCTCTGTCCTAATGGATACTGGACAACATACAATACTCTGTATAAATCCCCTGAGTCTTATAACTCATTCCCCATGTGTCGTAGGTTGAAAACTGTACTTATGGTTAAGAAGAATTACACCGCTGTTTAATACTCCTTACCTAACCATCCACTGATATAGGTAAATGTCATAGACATAATTTCAAAAAGTTATATCTCACTTTATAAAAATAAACTAACAGATATATCAATTTGAAATTGGTGCATAACAACGGATATTCAAAACCAAATATTTGCCGTCCGACAAACAACCCAGGCGATTTCCTCAAATATCACCAATTACAACGAATCCCGATATAATGAGGATGATAACCCAATTCCCAATAACTTACTCCCACTCATCATCTGTAAAACCATACAGATGTGAGAATCAAACCTGGTAAATACATACCCTGGAGCAAGGACTAATTGCGAAATCAGTTTTCTTTTAACAATACACAGTGAAGCTGAAACATATAAATGTTTCGAAGGGGTATCCGGGTATTCCTAGTAATGCCTCTTCCATTATCAGATTCACAACTGTAACCGTATATTTCTTTTCCATCTCTCCAAATCCCTTTATTATGTCTTTAGTCATTACCTTCTGTACACCTTCGTTAGGCTAAATGGTTTTCTTTCTTCCCTACCGTTCGGCACCAGCCTATGGTTTGGAAGAAGACTATCCAATAAGTGTAATAGGTAAACTGTCCTAATCTTAGGAGCACTCGCAATGCGAGAGAAGGTAAAGTTAAAAGACAACTGAATAAACCTTATTGCTATTTCTCCTGAACCAGAATCCATCCCCGAACTGGAACAAGTCCCTTCGAGTTCGTATATAACCATACAATGGAGTATCCAAATAACTGTGGATCTTCGTAGTGATACGGGGTGTCCTGGAGAAATACAAAGGTGAAGTAGGAGTGGCGATGAAATACTTGGTTTGGTCGTGAATAGCAGTCGCAATTTACTTTGCCCTCTTACTAATCCCTTTATTTGTCTTTACTTAATACCTTCTGTACACCTTTTAGGCTAAATGGTTTTCTTCATTCCCTACCGTTCGACACCTGCCTATGGTTTGGATGAAGACTATCCAATTAGCGTAATAGGTGTACCGTCCTAATCCAAGGAGCACTCGCAACCTGAGAGAAGGTAAAAGGAAAAGACAACTGAATAGTCTTATTCATTTTCTCCAGAACCAGAAACCATCCTTGAATAAGTTCCTTCGAGTTCGTATATAACCATACGACGGTTTTATCCAATGGAAGTGGATGTTCGTAGTAATACAGGGTGTTCTGGAGAAAAGGGTAAAAGTAGGAGTGGCAATGAGGTATGCAACTCTGACAATCCAAAAGCCAGTATTTTAAGAAGGTTCGGTTAACTTGGTCACTGAGTCATAGTCAAGAGTCGGGTCATGGTCGCTGCTAAAGAGAGAGAGAAAAGAAACACTCTGCGTGAACTCTAACCTAGATCAGAATGGCTATCAATTTATCCAATCAGGAAACCTCCCACTGTAACCTTAAATTCTCCTCCAAACCTGAAAGAAGAATTAGTCGGGATCACCCGAGGAGTAAACCAACTCATCAGTGGGAATTGGGATCCAACTATCATCGCATGATAATGTGATGGAATCCACTCGCGTTATCATACTCCAGAAGGTATGCGCATATTTGGCAAGTTTCAGTTTCTTTAGAAACTCCCGATGTGATTTTTACCCCATGCTCTTATGACCTTGACGAAGGCCAACATATCATAAGTCACATGTCAAGTTCTACCCGTCATTATCCAGGTTAATTTGAACCCACCCGTACATACCCTTGACGAAGGCCAAAATAGTAGTACGACTGTCCCAAACTAACGCATCTATCTATGCAGCAGAAAAGTAACAAATAGCTACCATACATTATGCTTTGACGAAGGCCAACATACATAGCATGAATATTAAGTGCTACCTTTCTGAAATGATGGAGGGCTACGAATGGTTTTTGGCGAAAAACCTTTAACGTAATGAACTTGATATCGTTGAAGGAACCGGATAGCTTTTTATAAAAATATAGTGGCGAAAACCTTTGCTAAAGAGGTCACTCCCGGTGAAGGGATCTCGGCTCTTTCCCTGTAGACTGAGGTGCTGGATATTCCAACTGAATACCATGATGCAAAGCAAAAGGCAATCGGCTATAGTGAAGTTATTACCCTGACGCAAACTTCTATCCAAGGGGTCACTCCCGGTGAAGGGATCTCGGCCCTTGCCTCGTCGACTGAGGTGCTGGATATTCATAACCGAATACCACTGTGCAAAACAAAAGAGAACGTCCTTGCAATAACAGCTTTTTGAAAATTGTTCCAACAACATCAAACAGGTTTGTTTAGCTTTCATTGATCCGAATCAATGCAGTCCCATCAATCGATCACACCACAAAAGAACGAAAATATGATGTACGTATATGCCATCCGCATTCGCCACTGGGTCACGTCATCACCCGTTAGGTTACTTAACTAACGACAGAGCGGGGACTGGACTAGCGCGGGTGTAAAACATATACAACATCTACTAGTAAATATACCAATATATAATATTCGCTTAAGGCGTGATAAAACGCAACATCACAGAAATGTAATAAGTATCACAGAACAATACAGATAATCTAGGATCCCCGGGTTTCATAGAGCCGCTACTAAAACCCGACGTTCCCCTGGTCGTGTGGATAGCCTGTGCAATGAAATCCTAGACCCCTACGGGCGTAGCAAGTTACCCACCAAAACCTGAAGCGAGGCAGCCCCCTTCAACAACGTGAATGGACCACCCAGCACTTCACGGAATCCGGTAACTTGAGCACCCTTCCTTGGGTCAACCTGTACCCCCTACGAGTGCGGCGAATAGTCCGCCAATTCTAGAGTGAAGCCCCCTCTGTCTCAAAGCCATGAGATGCGGGCTCGTTGCCCTCTAGAACCCGACTATCCGTGCACCCCTCCGCGGGGTAATCCTAGTACAGAAAGTAAAATATATACAACGGGTACATCGACCTCAGCTCGGTCGTGCCCCAAAAGAATAATATACAAACAGGCAGTGACGGCAGTCCACATGTCGGACGCTCGCCCCGCAATATCAAATGTACATATACAACCAAACTGTACTACCATTGCATCCAGGCTATCCACCATGAAAAATCCGCAACATCACAGCACAACACAGAATATCAACGTGAATGTCACGTTCGCAAATCCGTCTAAAAGAGCTATAGCAATTAGACAGGATTTACCGCTTGAATGACATTCACGGTCGCACATATAATGTAAATATTGTGAACTAACATGTTTAAAATTTTCGATCGACAAAAATTCCCGAAGTGGGCCCCAAGTACAATACCCAGTACTCAAATAAATCTGGGCCTAAAATAAAATTACCAGAAACCCCATTTCCAACTCAGAGAACACTGTACAAAATTTGGTGCATTGAAGACATGGAATGGCGGCGGAACCGCGGCGAAAGCATGGGTATGGCCGCGGTTCCGCGGCGCAACAGTAGTATTAGGCAACCAAATTTTCACAGTAATCATAAAAAACCCTGCCTATTTTTCTGCAGCATACCAAATAATTTTTTGACCACAGGAAAAAATCGACAGAAACTGTGACTTGGAAATGCAGTTTTTAGAAAATTCGTCTGATCGAAGTTCTAAACACGTTAGAGCAAGCTAATAAAGGTTAATGGCGTGGCTCTGATACCATATAAGTCTACGGTAGCGCCCCGGCCGTCTTTCCGAAGCCAAAATGCGGAAACGAAAACTTTTTCTAAACTAGAAACTGGTGCTATCGTATACTTTTTCCTGGATCGAACCATTAACCTACAACTAGCTATCTAGAGAAGGGATAGAATGCTATACCGATCGATCCGTGTCCTTCGGTTTTTGGCCACCATCCCAAGCTCCTCACGGCAACTCCGGTCTCGATCTCCTCGTCGGAAAGGGCACCACATCTACGAGTCATTTTACGGGCTCCAGCTTCATCCAAAGCAACTCGGGCACGAAGTGTGCTAGCCGACATGTCCAAGGTGTTGTAGAGAATGTTTGTGATCACTTTGTCTCTTGCATCCATTGCTTGGATGGAGGTTGAAGGTGTTGCCATTAATGGAGGTTGTGAGCTAGAGCAAGAAGAAGAAGAGGAAAGCTTTTCTTTCTTGTGTTGTGATAAAAATGAGAGATTTAGAACAATAATATGAGAGAAATCCACCATCTCATGGCTGCCCAACACATTAAATCAATCATAAAATATGATTTCTAGCTCACAATTTCCATTATCCAAATATTCATCCAAATGTTTGGTCACACAAAAAGATACGGCAACATCTAAAGTAAACTCGTGACGGATCACAAGGATACCCCCCACCTGTATATACATATCTGCATCCGCATTCCGACTGAATGCGAATGTGACGAGACTAAAGTAATCCAATAAATCTAATACTAGGATCTGGCTTAAACCAAAGCCCACTAGTATGATCCGTCCGATCATGATCCGTGCACCACTGCACGTATATGATCGGACCCTGCCATATATCATACGGCCTCTATAACGTTTCGCCCGAAACTTGAGAAACTGTCTGTGGGGGACTCTAAAGACTCGTCAATACATTGGCTGTGGATTTAACCACTAGCACGTCAGAGGTACTAGCCGTACGTAACGGGCTACCAGGTATTAACCAAAAGGGAAGTCGATGAGCGAACTCATCCTGACACCCTACTGAGCCTGTCAGTGACAATATCCGTACAGTCCGGTCTGTTCGTCTATGAGCATCGCATGGCGGGCCTAGGGGGTTGGTAAAAGTCAGACCCCCAAAAGCGGTACAAGTCGTGTCGGAGTGTAGTCCAGAACACCCTGAGATACTACTGGAATACCTACCAGTAAATCTCCTGCCTTGGCCAAGGACTTCGTGTAATGGCTCTCCTAGACACAGCGCGATCTCACCCCCAATACCGGGAGAGACGAAACCCCTGCCGATCCGCTCACTACCTCCATGTGGCTCGGGACTGTACCCAACTAAAATCTGTTTGCACGACTCCTTTGAGCCATGGTACGGTAGTAATCAAAGCACAGTGGGAACTCATATGAGAAAAATGACGATCTCAGGTCGATGAACTAACCTGTACACATGTCACCAGGGAACTGCTATCTGACGTCAGGTATAATACCAACTAGCATGCTTCCGGCGAGTCCTGTCCGGTGTACTTATAACCCAATGAGCACCTGTATACATCTTAGGTGAACCAACTGACACCAATGACTTGTGAGACCGGCCACCGCCCCTTGTTGGGGTCTCGACTGTATACACTAGTCTACTCTGGAGTATCGATGCCCTGTCTCGAATACTCCTACGACTAGGGACCACTTTAAGGATGTGCTTATAGACCCCAGCTCCCACGTATATGATCGCTATCATACTGCTGGCCATCAAGCAAGAATCCTAAGGGCTCTATCAATGTGTAATAGTGACCTGTAAGGTCACCTAAAGTTGTACACGATGATAAAGATAAACCAGATAGCATACTATCATCTTGAGTAAGACTGTCCTACCGGTATAGGTCCTCCCTCAATCATTGCAATCACGTGCCTGTGATCCAATAATTGACTCTGAGTGCACTATGTCCAACATTAGTTTCCATCTTCCTCTATAACAAAGATTTATATGGAGAGAAATCTCGTATCGCAAGATATAAGACCTCAAACGAATTGCTTCAAGCGAGGTTGGCTGTCGGGTCATTTATAAGGGACGATGTCCTTACGATGATTAGCTATATTGATGAGCTCACGGACCTGGAGACCACGTTGGGAAACAGGCTATATGCTGACTTATTTCCACAGTCCCTATCCTCTACTTACACCCTGAAAGAATCTAGGGAGACACCCGCTCTGCTTAATAGGGGACCTTCTTCTTCTGCATCCAGGCGAAAGCAAAGGGTGAAAAGAAGAAAACCTCCACAAAGCCGATATGCGGTGTCAGTGAAGTAGAAGGAAAGGGAAGAGCAAAAGTTTCGGGACTTGGTGTAGGGAAGGATGGATGTTCCTATTGTTATGGGAAGGGGCATTGGCAGAAAGATTGCAGGGCTTTGGAAGCCAGTAGCCAGGATTCGAAGCATGTTGTGGCTTCGGCCTCGGGTGTGTTTGTAATTGAGAACTGTTTGTCAATTAACTCTACTTCCTGGGTACTAGATACCGGATCAGGATCTCATATCTGTAATTCGTTACATGCTTTGAGAAACCGTAGAGTTATCAGGATAGGTGATATGTCTCTCAGAGTTGCGAACGGAATGAGCATGGACGCTGAATCCGTAGGGGAATATCGCCTAGGACTGACAAGTGGGCAGATATTGATTCTACGTAACTGTTTGTATGTACCTAGTTTGACTTGTAATATCATATCAGTATCCTTACTTTCTAGAGAGGGATATGATTTTACATTCGTAAGCGATATGGTAAACATCCACCTAAATCAAGTTTTGATTAGGTCCGGTACATTAGATAACGGTATATACGTATTAAATCAAGCTCAGGCTTTCAATGTCTAGAACACACTTAAAAGAAAGTCTCCGGAAGTAAATCAGGCTTTCTTATGGCATTGCAGACTAGGTCACATCAATGAAACACGGTTGACTAAGTTACATAGAGAAGGATATTTGAATCCTTTAGAATATCAATCTTATGCTACTTGTGAATCTTGTCTCATGGGAAAGATGACAAAGACTCCGTTTAATGGACACGGAGTAAGAGCAAGCGAGCTCTTGGGACTCATACACAGTGATGTGTGTGGTCCAATGTCTATACATGCGAGAGGTGATTATTCCTACTTCATTACTTTTACGGATGATTTCTCTAGGTATGGACATATCTTCTTGATGAAGCATAAATCCGAGGCTTTTGAGAAATTCCGGGAATACAAGAATGAAGTGGAAAAACAAACATGCAAAAGTATCAAGACACTGAGATCTAATCGAGGTGGTGAATACTTAAGTGCCGAGTTCCTGGGATACTTAAAAGAGAATGTAATTCTCTCTTAGCTTACTCCTCCATACACACCACAACACAATAGTGTATCGGAAAGGCAGAATCGAACCCTATTGGATATGATTCGTTCCATGATGAGTAAGGCTGAGTTATCGCGATCTTTCTAGGGTTATGCACTAGAATCAGCTGCATATCTTTTGAACCAAGTTCCAACCAAGACTGTGCCTACCACACCATATCAGATGTGGAGTGGGAAGAAACCCTATCTTCAGTACTTGAAGACATGGGGATGTCCAACTTTTGTTAAAAAGCAGCATGCGGACAAGCTCGAGGCACGCTCAGTACAGTGTAAGTTTGTGGGATATCCAAAGAACTCCAAGGGGTATTATTTCTATTACGCAGAGGAACAAAAGGTTTTTGTTTCTCGTCATGCCCACTTCTTGGAAGCTGAATTTTTAGAAAATCAGAAGAGTGGGAGCGCAATAGAACTGGAAGAAATTCCAGAACCACAAGCTGTTACTAAAAGTATGGTAGAACCAGAAGTTTCAGAAGAAAGGGACATCCCAGCGCCTATCCGCAGAAGTAGTAGGCAGTCTCATTCGCCCAAGAGATACTACGGTTTTCTCATAGACGGGGATCGAGAGGATTGCATCATTGACAATGATGACCCTACTAGCTTCCAGCAAGCCATTCAGAGCGGCGACTCAGTAAGATGGCTGGATGCAATGCGGACCGAAATGGAGTCCATCTACACTAACAAAGTATGGACTTTGGATATTGCTCCAGATGGGGTAAAACCCGTAGGATGCAAATGGATCTTCAGAAAGAAGATTGGTGAAGATGGACAGGTTGAAACCTATAAGGCTAGACTTGTTGCAAAGGGCTTTCGTCAAAGACCTGGTTTGGACTATGATGAAACCTTTTCTCCAGTGGCTATGCTCAAATCCATTCAGGTCTTTCTTGCCATTGCTGCCTTCCACGATTATGAGATCTGGCAGATGGACGTAAAGACAGCTTTTCTAAATGGTAATTTGGAAGAGTGTGTCTATATGGATCAGCCAGAGGGATTCATTCAGAGTGAGAGCAGCGGTAAAGTGTGCAAGTTGCTTAAGTCCATTTATGGACTAAAGCAGGCATCACGGAGTTGGAACATCTGTTTTGATGATACTGTTAAAGAATTCAACATTATCAAAAATCCAGATGAACCATGCATATATAATAAGATTGTAGAGAGAAATGTAGTATTCCTCGTCTTGTACGTGGATGACATTCTCTTAATAGGAAATGATATTCCTATGCTACAGTCAGTCAAAGAATTCTTGTCACAGAAGTTCTCCATGAAAGACCTGGGTGATGCCATCTACATTCTGGGGATCCAGATTTATCGTGATAGATCAAAGAGGATGTTGGAACTTTCACATTCCAGGTACATAGACACCATATTGAAAAGATTCAGTATGGAAGATTCTAAGCGCTGTAACCTACCGGCTTATCACGGAATCGCCCTCTCCAAAGAGATGTCTCCCAAGACTGATTTAGAAAAGGCTCGCATGTTGATTATACCCTACGCTTCTGCGGTAGGCTCTATAATGTATGCGATATTATGTACCAGACCAGATATAGCATATGCATTGAGCGTTGTAAGCCGGTATCAGGAAAACCCAGGGGAGAAGCACTGGATAGCAGTAAAGAACATTCTCAAGAACCTGAGGAGGACTAAGGAGATGTTCTTGGTGCATGGCGGAAAGGACCTCCAGATCGAGGCCTTTGCTGACTCCAGCTTCCAGAGTGACAAGGATGACTCCAAGTCCATGTCGGGTTATGTGTTTACCCTCAATGGAGGGGCGGTCTGTTGGAAGAGTTCCAAGCAGGAAACCGTTGCTGACTCGACGATGGAAGTAGAGTACATAGCTGCTTGCGATGCCACAAAAGAAGTTGTCTGGATGAAGAAGTTCCTCACAGAACTTCAGTGGTTCCTACCAGTGTTGATCCAATACCTCTGTATTGCGACAACAACGGCGCTATAACTTTAGCGAAGGAACCCAGGTCCCATCAGAAGTCCAGACACATCTTAAGGCGGTATCACCTGATCAGGGAGATCATAGATCGCCGGGAGATCGAGGTGAAGAGAGTAGATACGGAGGATAACACTGCTGATCCATTCACAAAGGCCATTCCTCAGACGCAGTTCGAGAGGCTATTCGAGATGATAGGTCTGGGAAATGCCAGTACATGGCCCTAGTGCAAGTGGGAGATTGCTAGTGTTTATGCCCTAGAGGCCATTATTGTATCATACTAGATTGTATATTACTTAATGGAAGCTTGGGATATTCACAGTTATATTGACAGTCTTGCTAAAAAATGTAGTATGCTACTTGGTTTGTTTCTACTTTAATATGTGCATGTGTTTCTTTTAACATATCACTTATACATATTAGTAGAGCCCTTAGGATCTTTGCTTGATTACCAGCATTGTGATAGCAGTCACACTAGTGGGGGATGGGTAGTCTATAAGCAACATCCTATACAGGTCTCTGGTCATTGGATTATCGAGACGGGGCATCGATACTCCGGAATAGACTGGTGTATACGCTTCTCATCCCAGCATGGGGAGATGGTCTGTTCCACAGCCATCAGTACGTCGATAGTATGCAGGTGCTCGTTAGGTTACGAATACACCGGACAGGACTCGCCGGGAAATGCAGGTTGGTACTATACCTATCGTCAGATTGTAGTTCCCAGGTGACATGAGTACAGCTTAGTCTGTTGACTTGACATTGCTATTTCGCCTCGAGTGTGTTCCCAATGTACTTAGATTACTACCCTACCATGGCTCAAAGGAGTCGTGCAAACAGGTAGTAGTTGGGTGCAGTCCCGAAGCACTTGGAGGCAGTGGCGGTTAGACAGGATTCGTCTCTCCCGGTATTGGTAGTTGATATCGCGCTGTGTATGGAGAGCCATTACGTAAGGTCCCTGGCCAGGGCAAGCGAGATTTACTGGTAGGTGCTCCAGTAGTTTCTCAAGGTGTAATGTGCTTCACTCCAACACGACTTATACCGCTATTAGGGGACTGACGTTTACCGTCCTCCTAGGCCCGATATGCGATAGTCGACGAACATACCGGACTGTACGGAGATTGTCACATCAGGCTCAGTAGGAGTTCGGATGGGTTTCCTCATCGTCCTTCTTATCGACATCTACCTGGGGACCATTACGTACAGCTAGTACCGCCTGTGGCCTGTGGTTAAACCCACTGCCAGCGTAGTGTCGAGTCTTTAGAGTCCCACACAGAGAGTTTCCCTGCACCGGAAAAAAGGTGTAGAGGCTATATGGTTTTACGGTAGGGCCGTTATCACTTACGTACATTTGTGCACGTACTATGATCGGGCAGATAATACTAGTGGGCTTTGGTTTAAACCGGATCCTAGTATTATACAGATGGATTTATTCAGTCAAGTTTATCCGCGTTTTTTGGAAATACGGATGGGAGGGGCAGTCTCGTAATTTGTCGGGAAGCTTCTAGAAGTAGGTGACTCATTTGTGTTTATTTCTTTTTAGATTTAAACTAAATGAGGTGGAGGAGATGAGGTGTAATTATCATTAATTGCACCATGACTCATGAGATGATTCATCTCAAGAATTAAATGAAGCATGGATGATATTTGTGCAAGATATTTGTGCAAGATATTTTAGATGCTTCATAATAATTCAAATTGAGTCAAGGTTCAATTCATTATCACAAAACACTTCTCTCTCCTCAAGTTTTCATCTTCTTCCTAAAACCATAAAAGCTCTCATGAGTTGAGAATCCTAGGGTTTAAGTGACTAAGTAATCCATCTAAATACTCTACACCCTCTAGGACTTCTAGATTAGCAAACTAAAAGCCGTAGTTATCTCAGATTCGAGATAGGAGCTCGGACTATAGACTCTCGGGTGGATCGTCTTTGACTCGAGAAAACCGTTGAGGTACCCATGTTCCATAGAGCCGACGAGGTGTGGAGGACAGCGATGAAGACCCGAAGGACAAGTAACATGAGTTATAACTTCGGATCAGAGTAGTTAAATCTCTCGTAGTTTGCTAGTAATGGTTTAGAAACGATCCGTGTGCTCAAGTCCGTGTTACGAAGCTTTGATAATTGTTTTTCATATATTCTGCCTCCCCACGAACACCTGGGGTGCGTGGCATGGACTTACAGATGTGTGTGAGCTGGCAAGCAAGTGTACATGGAGCATACACATCATTGGTAATGGTGTTGGTGTCCTGAGAGCATGGGTTCATCATAACTAATAAAAACACATTTAAGCATGCAATGTGATGCGAAAAGCAAGAATACATGGAAATTGAATAGTAAACGCAACATGTAAGAATAAACATTTATATATATACGAGTCATACAATTTTGGCGTTTGAAATAGCACGAATCATGGTTTTTAGAAAATGGGGACTACGATATTTTTAAGAAAAGATACGTCCTTTGAAATATCCATAATACCCCTCAGCCTGTCTTTAAAATACCCACGATTTATTAGTTTTGAAAATAAGTATGACTCGAGCCCAGTCTAACATCTACCTGATAAACTACATGACTAAACTAAGAGACTAATCGAAAGGGTAAGGAAATCCACCTAAGTCTGAGCCGATATATCTAGTAGTCGGTGATCCCACCTCAATAGCGTCACGTACTATAAATATATAATACGACATCGTCAAATCAAGAGTGCGGATCAATCATTATAATTAAACTTCGTACGGTAAAATCCATCGTACGGCATCCTAAATCGGGGTACGGGTCAAATATCACATTTATCTCATTATCATATGGCATCATTATCAATATATCATGAACTAAGGGTACTGATTTAAAGTCTGGTACATTGCGATACCATCAATATATATCCGCGTGTGTATGAAACACATTGCCCATCGATCCGCTATAATATCATGTCGTATCTCATAACACGACCGAAATCATATCATCGATCTCACGGCATCATGCGCAATCACATCGACTCATCTCTAAGTATCATATACTATCCTCATCATACATGTATACGTATACATATATATATACAAACTCACATACATATATGTATATATATATATATATATATATATCCCCATATACGCACAAGAAAATTATATGTATGAGTGTGTGTGTGTGCTTGTGTGCAAATCATTACTCTAAGGTTTGACGACTAAGAAACTAAACTAAAAGTATTTTCCTACAATTACGCTTAAACTAACCCAAAGTCATCTAAGTATTTCTTGCTAAGTATATGCATCTCATAAAACACATAAGTATATGTATGTATGTATGTATGTGTGTGTGTGTGTGTGTATCATAACGCATTCGCGTACTACACTACGAAACTGCGGGGGTGCTATAGGCAATCCACCCGAATTCCCCCGTAGATATATATCTACTCACGTTGATCCTTGCTTACCGAAGTCGATGTCGCCATGCTCCTCCTTGTTATTCGAAGTCCCTGCGAGGGTGCCTATACATATAACACATCGTATCGCATTAAAAATCCGATTCAAAACCAAAACGACACACGAATCGCACATATGTTAAAACCTATGGTCTACTCACGCAAATCACCCAAACAACACCCGATATCGACGTACAAACATCAAGTGACCGATACAAAACACAATTACCAAAACTTCATGTCATTAAAATCCACAAAACGTAAACAACAACTTAGAAAACTGGTCCCAGATTTTAGTTCAGGTGAAATAGGGATAAACAAACAGTACTGGGGTGTAGTATAGGGGGTATGTGAGCTATAGACCAAATCTAGACACCAGATTCCACAATGTGGCCGGCCACTCTACCCTAAATTCTGAGCTCATCGACCTGGGATGCTTGGATGGGTCTCGTACTTGCAGGGTGGTCTCCTGGTGTTCTAATTAGGTTAATGGTGTTGCTTGTTTTTCTCATAAACATTCCAGGTCATCCCAGATTCCCTGTAGGCATAAAGTAATCACAAAAACCGACATTGAAAATTTTAGATTTGGGTTTCCAGGTCTAGGCTCTGTTTAGATCTGGGTTTTTAACACTAAGGGGGTTTTGTAGAAACTAATTACACTCACCTACACCATCACAAGTCAAGAAATCCTCAAAACCTCATCTCGGAATTTTCCAAGATCGCTAAACTACACTAAATCGATTCTAAACTCAAATAGATGTTAAGGTAAATGAAATACTACTCTAATGGTGAAACAATTATCTTATTTGGCAAACCCTAGAATCCCCTAGAGCTTAAAATCTAATTTTTCTTGATCTCCCATGTTTGTAGTGAGCTTGTGCATATTTTTAATGAAAGGAATGAAGTGTTTTGATGTATTTTTGGGGTTGTTGTGAGGAGGTAGAGGAGGGGGGAGTGAGAGGGCAGCCATGAGAGAAAGGAGAGAAAAAAATGATGAAGATGATGAAGTGAAGGAAATGGTAAGGTCAAAGGAACCCCTCACCCTCTCCCTCTCTCTCTCTTTCTCGCCCATACTTCTTTGTTTATTCTTTTTCCTTTTTCTTTTCTTTTCTTTTTCTTTATCTCTTCATCTCATTGAAAACAAAGCCATGCATGAGAAAAGAAAAGGCCATGGTAGAAAAATGTAACAAATGTGTAATATGACATGGTGCATGTCACATGCACAAAGCACCATCAATGTGTGATTAGTGAACATTAATCAAGTTTAGGATAAACTTGTATATAATTAATTATAAAAATTTATAATTTTCTCACATAAATCCCTCCAAAAATCACCGTTCAATTAAATTTTCCAATTTATCGGTATTTATTTATACCATATCATTTAAAACTAATCTCCATTCATTAAAAATATTCATGATATTTATTATTCTATTACATAAATTTCCAAAAATAATATTTTATTTTTCTAAAATGTTACAGTCTTCCCCCCTTAAATAAATTCGGTCCCCAAATTTAAATTTAAACCCCTCAAATACTAAAACATTTCGGTAAAATAATCAAGTCGTCGGGGCTCCGAAATTATAAATACATAAAAACGTATCGTAGCGCAATGCATGAGCATAAAGAACGAGTATATGACTCAAAAATCAAAACTTCGTCAGGCATCCCACAATCATCAGAGTAATGGTGAAGACACCAATGTCAAAGTCTAATACGAAAACCAACATGATATACACCAAACTATAACATGTACATAGTACGCATCGTTGTAAACTCATCAAAATATCTGAAAGAAATGCATGCCAAATTTTTTTCAAATCGCTGTGCGATGCGCGTATGTAGCGGACGTTTAGTGTAGGAAAATAACCATATATATATATATATTCTTTGTTTAACATATACGTCCCGCCGTTTTGAAATTAATTTAGAAGGGTTTCCCTTATGAAATGTTTCGTGTCACCACGGGCACGTAGGTAAATACTGAGACTATAGCTCCCTTTTTGGAAATCCTTTCGATAACTATCGATGCATGCAAAAAAATATTCAGGTACTGTCCTCTGACTAGTCCTGCTCAGTTACTAAACCAAATAGTGAATATCATAAAAACGTAATGCTCCAAGAAATCACACTCAATAGCATATGTAAATAATGCAACGTGCGCCTGGCGCGCACAGAAATCGAAATCAATAAATGTGCCGTGCATGTGCACAGAAACAAAATCTAAGTGCAACGGATGTGCACGAAAACACCTGTTAAAGGCAACGGGTGTGCCTGACAGCAATATCAGGTGCATCTGATATGCATGAAGAATCCCGATTTAGTGCATCTGGCATGCACCAAAATTGCATCAAAATACTGAAGTGCATAAAAGCTACACTGAAGGCACAAGTCAAATCACATACATACCATAGGCATGAAATCAAAATAAACATCTCGAATGACATCAAATCGAAGTCGAGTGCAACTGTGGTGCACAAAATCTCAATCATGCAAATAAATCGCCCAAAATACCGAAACCCAAAATAACGGACACATGATATTCGAATCACCAAATCGCAATGCGTAAACACTGTCGTCGATATGTCCTTCTTTCAAGGTCGAGAAGGTGTCGGTGCATCCAAAGCTAGCAGAGCAAGGTATCTACTTGCCTCCTGTTTATGGCCTGGCGCCTGATGCCCTTAGGCTCTCGTCTCTCACTGCGAATCGTCAGTTACATAACTCCTCGGCTCAACGGTCCAATATGGAAATGATGACGGAAATAGTTCTGTTCTGGCACATCCTCAAAAGATCTCTGGTCAACTATCATGGTCACTCATATCATGTCTCATCGATATTGCCGAACTCTGGTCTACTGGGTGTGCGTAATACGACCGATCCTGGGCCAAGTCTCCTCGTTTAGTATTTCTAGAAAGATCTTGTTGGGGTCTCTCCCAAATCTCGTTTCTGCTAAATTGTTCGGAAGTTATCATCCTATACTAAATCTATTTCTTGTTTCGGAACGGCTGCATACTCATCACGACTCATTCTGGAAGATATATCCATATTCAACGCCTCTGCATATGTATCACATCTCTGATGTCAACAGAGTGGAACGTCATCTCATCCAAAATCTCGTACGAACCTCTTACTCCACTTTTCTCTAACGTCGACTGATTCGGACTCGTCTCTTCATAGCTGTATGGACTGCGCTACAAACAACTATACTTATATCCAGAGTCTCCCAAGTAATGTATCCCATCACATGATATCCGGACGACGTCGAACTTCCCGATCGATTCATCAAAGTCCCATATTTCCCCGAGAGCTCAACACTTGAGTATAGTTTAATAATATCCAGTACATGCCACAATACCTATGGACCAGCCGTAGAAGGGCAAACCCAAGCCTCATTAATGGCACCGTGGAACTGCCGCAAACCCTAAGGTTCAAATCGTTCCCATGGTCATTATGTCGAATTATGGTTTCATTCTTCTAGAGGGTCCACAGAATTACTTGCATATTTTTCCGAATACCTTAAACTTGGAGAAATGGGTTTTAGACATTCGTTCGTTTCCATCGACTCTCAACATACCTGCGTGAAGTCTCCTCTAGTTAAAATCAATCAATCTGAGGACCTCGCATCGGGGTATGCAAACGAACCATATGTCCTAGTCATTCATCCTTGGGTGACTAACGATCTTCTATCATATCTTTAAGTACAACTCGTACTGCATTAGCTTCAAACATCTGGGGCGATATCTTGTTAGTCGCAGCTGTTAGTTGTATGTATGCCCTAGAGGCCAGTATTGTACAGATGATGTATATTATATTGGATGCTTGGACATATATAGAGAGGACTTTCTTGCTCGTTATGATAGTATGCTATCCGGTTGCTCTTTATCTTAACATGTATACTTGTCTCTTTATACTGTCTGATGGATACATGTTGATAAAGCCCTTAGGATGTGTACTTGACTACCTGGACTATGATGCGGATCATACTAGTGGGGACATGGTAGTCCATAAGTACATCCTTCAAGGTCCCTAGTCGAGGGTGTATCGAGACAGGGCATCGATATACCAGATTAGACTTGCGTATACGCTTCTCGACCTATGAGATGGGCGATGGATGATCCTATATCCATTGGTGTTTGACATCAGAGATGGTATGCGGGTGCTCAGTGGAGACTGGGTACACTAGAAGGACTCGCCGAGAACCCCCAGATGGTATTATACCTTACGTCAGATGTCAGTTCTCTGGTGACACTTGTGCAGGTTAGTCTGTAGACCCGAGATCGTCATAGAGTCTTGTGTGATTCCCACTGTGCTTTGATTTCCACCTTACCACGTCCATGAGGGCATGCAAAACGGTGGTTTTTGGGTACAGTCCCGAGTCACATGGAGGCAATGAGCGATAGGAGGGGTTTCGTCTCTCCCGGTATTGGGGGTTGATGTTGCGCTGTGCTCGATTGGCCGTAGCAGGGAAGTCTCTGGCCAGGGCTGATATAGAGATTTACTGGTAAGTGTTACTAGTAGTTTCTAAATCCGTTATGAGCCTCACATCGGCACGACTTATCGGTTATTGGGGTCTGACGTTTACCACCCCTAGACTTGATATGCGACATATCAGACGAGGAGACCGGACTGTACGGGAAGTGTTACCGGCAGGCTTTCACAGGAGTTGGAGCGGGTTTGCTTGCTGATCTTTTGATCGCTCAATACCCGGGTAGCCGTTACGTCCAGCTAGTACCGCTGACGGCTTGTGGGTGCATGATGTGATCATCACCTACTGCCGGCGTATTGACGAGTCTTTAGAGTCCTACACAGAGGTTTTACTGGCTCAGGTGAAACGAAATAGGAGCACGTATGTGATATGTGTGAGACCGAGAATAAATGTGTGTATGTGATACCGTATACTATTCTCGTGACTTTTTGTATCGGTCAGGTTATATATGATATGACCGGGTTATCGAATCAAGTGTTGATTCGATAAGTCGATACGATGGATGTTAGCCGGTTATATGAGATATGACCGGATTATTAAGTCAAGTGTTGATTTAATAATTAAGTGTATAATTGTATATTAGATATACTAATTTACATTTGCTAACACTTGTTCACCTTAGGGTTTTTCTCACATGCACACTATTTTAACATGTATATGATATATGTTAAAATGTGTTATCATATTGTATCATGGTTGATGATACACAATCCATGGGTGTATGAGACTTACACTATTCTAATGTTTATTTTGGGTTTTTAATATTTAAAGTAATTGCAAAATCAAGTGGAGGATTTGTAAATACATGAAGCTTGTGGAAGCTTGTGGATGGATTGAATAATCCAACTTGATTTTATTTTTACTATGGATTTTTATTAACCCAACCATAACCATTAGCCTAGGGTTAAGTCTCTACAAGGGTTAGTATATGATACTCACTCACTATGGTTACTCTTCTCACTTGATCATTATCCTCATTCCTTTCTTTTGTTCATCTTCTTCATTGAGCAAAAGAAATAGCTTGCTAGGGTTTTGGAAAAGAGTGAAACTTTGTGAGAATTAAAAATCCAAAGAGAACCCACTTCCTATTTCTCCATCCTCATCAAGACTAGCACTCTTGTATAGGGTGTTTCCTTCACTAATTCTCCAATTAGTGAAGTAGGAGCTTGAGTCGGAATTCTCTCGACGTAGATCATCTTCGGCCTCGGAGACTTCAAGCAAAGTCGCATCCCACGCGTCATGAAGCCATTCAAGAGCCCAGAAGAACCTTGATCACAGCGAAGGGACTTCATCAAGGAGCTTTAGAAGCGAAGGACCGATCTACAAAGGTTGTATTTCGTATTCCCTTTAGAGTAAAGATGTTTACTTGCTAATTGTTTCGCCTAAACTCTAGTTAACGATCTTGCTTAGTGTTATTCGGCACATAAAAATTTAATTTTGGCATGGTCGATGCCTTGTTGAGCCTCGTTAGTGTGCCTAGTAACCCTACAGCAGCAACAACTGGATCATTCGTCCGCACGCTAAACAATACCATAATCATCAAGAATAAACGGTGCATTGACGGTCATCACATTCTAGCCGGCCTCTAGCAGTGGCCCAATCCGCTGGTGCTGATCTGCACGCTCGAGAATCATAGTAAAAACAACCCATCAAAACGCTCATGGCACGAAAAACACAATAAAATGACACATCTATGCAATCGTGTGTCACCGGAATTACGCCCTGGTCAGTCTTCGTCCAAGACGAGCTCATGCTGACCACAACTCTAGCCGCAGCTCTCTCTGCCCGTGCAATCATGATAACAAAAACCACCAACCGATATCGATGAGGATAGATCATAGGAATAAATAGAATACAGTGCAAAGAAATGTACATCCTAAGTATTCTTAAGCGGAGTAGCGTATCGTAAGTATGTCGCGGAACATACACACGGTACGTCGCTCTACTTAAGTCACCTACTCCATCAACCAAGGTCAACCTAAGCGACGAAAGTTCGGGTCTAATACTCTCTCGACCAAGTCTAAGTTCCGTAAGGTCAAGCCTAGGTTTCGAATATATATAAACGCCCTAGACTCTGCATAGTCAAATATAGACTCGAACCAAGGTTAAACATAGTACTCTGATACCAACTTTGTCACAACCCGAAATAGCACGTGACTGGTACTTGAATCATGTGAAGTCTATAGGACCCCACCTAATTCAAGTAAGCCAAAAGCCTAGAAATCTAAACCATTTTAAAGAATAAGTGAAGGAAAACTTATTTTAAAGCAAGTGGTTTTAATAAAATAAGTGGCATTAAACTTTTAAAAGCAACATCATATTTTCCCGAAAATTTCGGCAGAGTCTCCTTTGAAAATACAGGCCCCAAACGGGTACACCATGCATAATAATAAGGCATCCCCAAACGGGAGCTAGCTCTTCGCCAATTGGCGGACACAACCACGCAATGCAATATAATATACAACGCCGAAGGGCGAGAATCAAAACTCATCAAGAAAAGCAATATCCCTAAGAAAACCAGAGAAAAACCATAATAATACAGGCGCGCGACTCTAAGGTTGAAAGAATATACACTGGTTTTCTAAGTCTATCAAATAATACAAGTCTGGTTGATGGAGTTTTCTAAATACAACTGAATAAATAAAAGTACTGCGGTGGTCACGATGCAAGTGAACCCACTTACCCAAGCAATCACCTAGAAAGAAGCAGTGTACCAGCAAAGCCGCCAAGAAAACTTGTACGGCAAAACCTGCAAGAAACTGTGGCACAACGGGGGTGAGTTGCCAACTCGTGAGTAGAAAACATCACCGAAAAAATCACATGTATGACTCTATCCTAGGTTATACAATAATATATCCTCAAAATAAAACCTAAAGTATCTAAATAATGGCAAGGGTAAATATCTATACATAAGTGTAATACCAAGTGCTCGTGCCAGTGCCTCAGGTAGCAACATAATACATATATGTTGTATGAATGCATGAAAATAGAATGCAACTGAATGAGAAAAATGTTTTCATATCACAGTGAGATTTCTGTATAAAAATCGAAGTATCATCAATGAAATCAACAGAGAATCCGTGTCAGGTATCGACACAAAATATATATCTCAATATCTTGGGCTCCGGCAATCCGGACTGACCCATATCATCAAATCTCAATATCTCGGGCTCCGCATAATCAGGATCGACCCATAAATCCGAACGGTATCCTCCAGATATCCGTCGAGTCTCCATAAAGTCACCGGTCAGTAGTGCTCCCCTGCCGGGCTCAACGCCTTTCTATACGATCTTCGTGCCCCGGGGTACCGCACCAGGTCAACCATGCACCCGCAGACGGTCCCTCCCCCTACCTCGAATCGAGTGTATAATACCGCTCGAGAAACGAGAAAACTCATGGTGGACATCATAAATATCATATCACGACAAAACCGCAAACTTCTATCTTTAGAAATGAAAATGAGTTTATAAATCCTTGCGGTTTCTCCAAATCCAGAAATCTTATGGAAAATCCGAATCCTATAATCAAGAGTAAATAAACAGTGAATTACCAGCATAAAGCCCCATAATATTGCATGATAAATGAATATATATATGCATGGGTATCTAAATACAGAATACAATATCTAACCAGCACAGTAATGATATATTAGAACTATCAGCTAGCAAGTTATTGTCAATGAAATAATATTCTCTAAAGTGTACGTGACATGGCAATTACCGATGATGATGTGTGTGAGCCGGCAAGCAAGTGTATATGGAGCATACGCATCATCGGTAATGGTGCTGGTGTCCTGACATAATGGGTTCATAATAACTAATGAAAACACATTTAAGCATGCAATGCGATGCGAACAGAAAGAATACATGGAAATTGAATAGTAAACGCAACATGTAAGAATAAACATTTATATATATACGAGTCATACAATTTTGGCGTTTGAAATAGCACGAATCGTGGTTTTTAGAAAATGGGGAGTAGGATGTTTTTAAGAAAAGATACGTCCTTTGAAATATCCGTAATACCCCTCAACCTGTCTTTAAAATACCCACAATTCGTTAGTTTTGAAAATAAGTATGACTCGAGCCCAGTCTAACATCTACCTGATAAACTACATGACTAAACTAAGAGACTAATCGAAAGGGTAGGGAAATCTACCTAAGTCTGAGTCGATATCTAGTAGTCGGTGATCCCGCGTCAATAGTGTCACGTACTATAAATATATAATACGACATCTTCAAATCAAGAGTGCGGATCAATCATTATATTTATACTTCGTACGGTAAAATCCATCGTACGGCATCCTAAATCTGGGTACGGGTCAAATATCACATTTATCTCATTATCATATGGCATCATTATCAATATATCATGAACTAAGCGTACTGATCTAAAGTCTAGTACATTGCGATACCATCAACATATATCCGCGTGTGTATGAATCACATCGCCCATCGATCCGCTATAATATCATGTCGTATCTCATAACACGACCCAAATCACATCACCGATCTCACGGCATCATGCGCAATCACATCGGCTCGTCTCCAAGTATCATATACTATCCTCATCATACGTGTATACGTATACACACACACACACACACACACACACACACACACACATATATACTCACATACATATCGTATCTTATAACACGACCCAAATCACATCACCGATCTCACGGCATCATGCACAATCACATCGACTCAAGTATCATATACTATACTCATCATACGTGTATACGTACACACACACACACACACACACATATCCCCATATATGCACAAGAAAATCAGATGTATTCGTGTGTGTGCGTGTGTGTGCAAATCATTACTCTAGGGTTTCGCGACTAAGAAACTAAACTAAAAGCATTTTCCTACAATTACGCTAAAACTAACCCAAAGTCACCTAAGCATTTCTAACTAAGTATACACATCTCATAAAACACATAAGTGTGTGTATATATATATATATATATATATCATAATGTATTCGCGTGCTACACTACGAAACTGCGGGGGTGCTATACGCCATCCACCTGACTTTCCCTGTAGATATATATCTACTCACCTTGATCCTTGCTTGCCGAAGTCGATGTTGCCATAATCCTCCTTGTTATCCGAAGTCCCCGCGAGGGTGCCTACACATATGACACATCATATCACATTAAAAATCCGATTCAAAACTAAAACGACACACGAATAGCACATAGGTTAAAACCTATGGTCTACTCACGCAAATCACCCAAACAACACCCGATATCGACGTACAAACGTCAAGTGACCAATACGAAACACAATTACCAAAACTTCAAGTCATTAAAATCCACAAAACTTAAACAGCAACTTAGAAAACCGGTCCTAGATTTTAGTTCAGGTGAAATAGGGATAAACAAACAGTACTGGGGTATAGTATAGGGGGTATGTGAGCTACAGACCAAACCTAGACACCAGATTCAACAATGTGGCCAGCCACTCTACCCTAAATTCCGAGCTCACCGGCCTGGGATGCTTCGATGGGTTTCGTACTTGTAGGGTGATCTCCTAGTGTTCTAATTAGGTTAATGATGTTGCTTGTTTTTCTCGTAAACATTCCAGGTCATCCCAGATTCCCTGTAGGTACAAAGTAATCACAAAAACCGACATTGAAAGTTTTAGATTTGGGTTTCCAGGTCTAGGCTCTGTTTAGATCTGGGTTTTTAACACTAAGGGGGTTTTGTAGCAACTAATTACACTCACCTGCACCATCACAAGTCAATAAATCCTCAAAACCTCATCTTGGAATTTTCCAAGATCGCTAAACTACACTAAATCGATACTAAACTCAAATAGATCTTAAGGTAAATGAAATACTACTCTAATGGTGAAACAATTATCTCATTTGGCAAACCCTAGAATCCCCTAGAACTCAAAATCCATTTTTTCTTGATCTCCCATGCTTGTAGTGAGCTTGTGCATGTTTTTAATGAAGGGAATGAAGTGTTTTGATGTATTTTTGGGGTTATTGTGAGGAGGTAGAGGAGGGGGGAGTGAGAGGGCAGCCATGAGAGAAAGGAGGGGAAAAAATGATGAAGATGATGAAGTGAGGGAAATGGCAAGGTCAAAGGAACCCCCCGAGCTTGTGCATGTTTTTAATGAAGGGAATGAAGTGTTTTGATGTATTTTTGGGGTTATTGTGAGGAGGTAGAGGAGGGGGGAGTGAGAGGGCAGCCATGAGAGAAAGGAGGGGAAAAAATGATGAAGATGATGAAGTGAGGGAAATGGCAAGGTCAAAGGAACCCCCCACCCCCTCTCTCTCTTGCCCATACTTCTTTGTTTATTCTTTTCCCTTTTTCTTTTCTTTTCTTTTTCTTTATCTCTTAATCTCATTTAAAACAAAGCCATGCATGAAAAAAGAAAAAAAGTCATGGTAGAAAAATGAAACAAATGTGTAATATGATATGGTGCATGTCACATGCACAAAACACCATCAATGTGTGATTGGTGAACATTAATTAAGTTTAGGATAAACTTGTA
Organism: Agapanthus africanus; assembly: GCA_030015575.1. Classification (NCBI taxonomy): domain Eukaryota; kingdom Viridiplantae; phylum Streptophyta; class Magnoliopsida; order Asparagales; family Amaryllidaceae; genus Agapanthus; species Agapanthus africanus. The sequence continues at coordinate 668,445,950 of CM057342.1, read as the reverse complement.
TATAATTAATTATAAAAATTTATAATTTGCCTAAATCACATAAATCCCTCCAAAAATCACCGTTCAATTAAATTTTCCAATATTTCCCAATTTATCGGTATTTAATTATACTATATCATTTAAAACTAATCTCGATTCATTAAAATATTCATGATATTTATTATTCTATTACATAAATTCCCAAAAATAATATTTTATTTTTCTGAAATGTTACAATGGATTTTTGTGAGTATTGCATTTTTGGGAAGCAGAAACGAGTTAATTTCACTTCGGCGGTGCACAACACAAAAGGTGTTCTTGACTATATCCATTCGAATATTTTGGGTCCTTCTCAAGTTACATAAAAAAGAAGCGGTGTGAAATATCTGCTTACTTTCATCGATAATTTTTCGAGGAAGTTTTGGGTCTATTTTTGAAGCACAAAAGTGATGTGTTTCTTACGTTCAAATAATGGAAGACATTGATTGAGAAGAATACAGGCAAGAAGATTAAGAGACTAAGGACAGAAATTGGATTAGAATTTTGTGGTGGATATTTCACTGAATTCTGCAAAAACAAAGGTATTATTCGGCATCATACTGTTGTCCACACACCACAGAAAAACGGAGTCGCGGAGTGCATGAATCGGAATCTTATGGAGAAAACTCGGTGCATAATATATAATGCAGGACTCGGTAAGGAGTTTTGGGCAGAGGCGGTGAATAAATCATGCTACGTAGTGAATTAATCACCTCATACATCGCTTGGTAGTAATACACCAGAGCAAGTATGGTCTGAGAAGCACGCTAATTATTCTACACTTAAAGTGTTTGGTTACCCCGCATACGCACATTGTCGTGAAGGGAAGTTAGATCCTCAAGTGAAGAAATGCATTTTTCTTGGATATGCTACTGAGGTCAAAGGTTATAGGTTGTGGTGTTCAGATCCTAAGTCGCCAAAGTTTATGATTAACAGATATGTCACTTTTGACGAGTCTGCTATATTGAAGCCGAAGAACGAAGAATATCCAACTCAAGAAGATACAAGGAAGGACGAGCCAAGTATTGAATTTGCAGTCGGTGAAAGCTTGGGTTCGTAGGAGATCTCCCTTTCACCATCATCTGATGAAGAACAGTCCCAAAATGAGCAGTATCTACTTGCTCGAGACCGACAACGAAGAAACATTAGAAAGCCACAAAAATATGGCTACGATAATCTAGTGGAATATACGATGTCCATTGCAGAGATAGTTAATAATAGCGAGCCTACAAGTTATCAAGTAGCTATATCTTTCAATGAGTCAGTTTGTTGGCTAGCCACTATGAATAAAGAGATTGAGTCTCTTCACAAGAACTGATAAGTCTAATTTATTGCATAATTTTTACTATTTTTCCCTATCTTTTGTTAATTAATAAATGCAATAAATTATAATTTAAGATCATTTATGGATTTATCTGTTAAAAACACAATTTTATGTATCTTTAATAATAAATGAAATAATTATGAGTTAATTGGTTTAAATATTTTACTAAATAAAATAGATGCTACTAAAAGGTTTATTTTAAGATATTTTTTAGATTTAAATTCAACCAAATCAATTTAAGAGACCTAATCAAAGCAAGAGATCAAATCAAATATGTCTAATTTGGTAACAATCTGAGGATCGACGAAACTGCAAAAAGACAACGAGATATTCAAGATAATATATGTTCAAAATCCTTCAAAATCAGCGAAGAAAACACAAAAAAACTGGAGACACGACGCCAGAAAACGGCGACGGATTCGTGGCGCATCAAATCAAGTGGCGGCGGATGCGCGGTCAGGTTTTGGCCGTTCGATTTGATTTTTCAGGGTCATGATTGTTTTTTCACATCGATACGAGATGTAGGATTTCGTCTTTCGAAGTTTCTAAATATACCGGAGCAGCACCCAACAGAGATATCTAGATTTCCATGTTTAGAATTTGAGATTTTTAGGAAAAATTTGATTCTCTTATATCTTTTATTACCTGTTCTCTAAACTTTCTTAGCCATATATATTGAGATGTAATTATAGGGTTTGAGATATCTCTCTCATTACTTTTGAAATAGGGTTTTCTAGAGAAAGATCTGCAATTTGCAAGTTCTTTTATGCCATTAATAAAGTTTAGTTTTTTATTTTCAATATGTGTGGCTAATATAGTAGTCTAGGTTTTTTAGTTTGCATCTAATGTTGTGGATGTTTTTCTTCTCTTTATGTTATTTGCTTTAATATGAATGTTCTTAGATTTTTATGTTTCTCAACGAGATGAACTTTGAGAGACCAGAGATCGGGACGAGCAAGAGGAAATCCCCAACGATTTCACCTACCTGTTTGCAGCAACACGTGCTTCAACCGTCTTTGGTCTTGAATTCTCATTGTTGCTCGTACACAAACATATCTTAGATCTAGACTTTAGGTAAATTCTCGTTCTTCCCTAATCTTGATTTTTCCAACTAACAGTTTTTGCAGGATTCTTTGCGCTGCATAAAAAAAACAAAAATTTGTTTTTATTGTTTAAATTTTGTTTGATATTATTTTTGCATATTCAAAAAGATTCTAAGGGGCAACAACCCAATTAAGATTAGGTGGGGATTTCATCACCCTTCCTAAGCCCCACAAATCACAACCGAATATCCACATTCAACCCATATTAATTAAAAATATATATCTAGACTCAGCCCCCAAAGAACATTCACGCTCAATAGGACAAGAGGAGGTTGTAGATAATCTAACGGTTATCCGATTCAATCTTGAGGTATCTAAGTGGCGTGTGACTAAGTTGTGGTTATTTAATTAAAGCCCACTATTTCGGTGATTCATATAGCGGAACTCTCCCACTTAACTGGTACCGATCTAGTTTCAAGATTGATAAAGAGCTGTTAGAGGATTTATCCTGCAATTTGTCTCTTGGCAGTTAGGAGCGGGTCTAGTAACTTGACCTAGGTAACCCAAAATTTAGATTTGTTTGCGCATTTTGTTGGTGATTTTTTAGAATCTCTAGTTTATTTTCTGCATTTTTCAAAAAAAACTCAGAAGAATATAGTCTATATTCTTTTTCTTACGGTGTATGCACGTGTGGGATCGAGACGAAACGAACCTTTTGCCTCGTCTAGATTTTATAGATACTATGGCTGATCTTGTCCCCGCTACACCTAAGCTATAAGATAGATGATATCCTGCACATACTTCGCTCCCATATTGCATAGTCTTACCGATTGCTGCCAGTGACAATGAAATTAAACCGCTTTCATACACTCGCTTCCCAAATTCCATAGTCTAGAATCGAAAGACGCCTATATCTTTATAAGAGAATTTGAGAACTTATGTCATATGTTTAAAATGAAGCAGTTAAATCAAGATACAGTTAAACTTAGAATTACACCCTTTACCCTCACTGACAAACCTAAGCATTGGCTTTATAGTGTGCCGATCAATACTATTAGGACATGAAAGGAGTTTACTAAAACCTTACTTAAGAAATTCTACCCGCATTTTAAAATAGCTAAATTTCACAATGAAATTAGAACTTTTTCACAAAAACCGGAAGAATCCTTTTGGAAATATTTTGAACGCTTTAATAACCTTCTCATAAAATTCCCACACCATGTTATAGCCAATTGGGAACTATGTCAAATAGTATATAACGGTATGGAATCTAAGTTTATGATAGAGTCTATGTGTCAAGGGAACTTTATGCTAAAGAAAGAGGATGAAGTATAGGGCTTTCTAGAAGAACTATCCGATAAGACCATGGAATAGGAGAGGAGAGAGGGACAACTAATTCTAGGGGTGGGATACACGCAGTGGAAGCAACAATTGGCATGCAAGTCGAGCTAGCTGACATTAGAAAAAAATGGAAAAGCTTACAACTGCAACCGTCCAGTCAACCAAGTTAGTAAACCCTTTCTTTATCTTAATCGTCAAAACTCTTTCCATCTCTCTGAAGAATATCCCCTTCTAAATGATCCTCAAGGTCAAGAGACCACTAATGTTGTCTATCATCGTAATAATAATAATAATCCTTATTCTCAAAGCTACAACCAAGAGTAACCACCCTAACTTATAATGGAATCAAAGAAATACTAGTCAACAATTCCAAAATCAAAGACAAGGTTCACCACCCAACCCTGTCCAACCTAACACACAGTACGCAAACTAAGGATATAGGAATGAGAATAATAGGCTTAATAACATTGAAAAGTATATGAACACTTTGTTGTAAAATGAATTGGCCAACAAACAAACAATGGCAAATATTGAAAAGCAATTTGGTCAGTTAGCTGCAGCATTAGGAGGAAGAGAGCTAGGAATCCTACCTAGTCAACCTGTTGTAAATCCTAAAGATTCACGCACAAATCTCGCACAAGCAAATGCTATCACTACATTGCGATCGGGTAAACAAGTTGATAATCAGGTAAAGATGTTCGATGATGACACTGTTGAGATACCGAACAATGAGGAGTAGCAAACTCCCGATTCACCTATACGGCCGGCATCTAGTCCTAAACCCACATCTACATCCCAACCTTCTTCTATAGATACCCTTCTTGAGCCTAAAGCACCCTATCCGAAACTTTTAAAGGCCAAGAAGCTAGTAGTAAAGATAGAGAAGATGATGGAGATGTTTAAACAAGTGAAGGTCAACGTCCATCTTTTGGACGTGATTGACCAAATTCCTTCGTATGCAAAATATCTCAAAGATTTATGCACGAAGAAGAGAAAAACTAAGGTGCCTAAGAAAGTCTTTTTAGCAGGAAATATTTGTGACATCCTAAGTAATGTTATGCCCGTTAAGTATAAGGACCCCGGTTGTCTTACTATATCTTGCATTATAGAAGAAAAGATCTTAAATAGAGCATTATGAGACTTAGATGCTAGTGTACATCTTTTACTTTATTCAGTATATAAGCAGTTAGGGCTAGGTGAGTTTAAGCCCACCAATATCACTTTGAAATTAGCCGACCGGTCCATCAAGACTCCTATGGGTGAGATCAATGATGTGCTGATCAAAATTAGGGAATTTATATTCTCCATAGATTTTATTGTTCTAGAAACACAACCTGTCACTAACCCTAAGAATCAAATTCTTTTCATACTAGGTCGGCCCTTCCTAGCCACTTCGAATGCATTGATCAATTATCGCAGTGGTTCTATGAAACTATCAATTAGGAACATGACAATTGATCTTAATATTTTTAACTTAAGAAGGCAGCCAAGTTGTCACGACCCAAAGTTTGGCCCGTGACCGGCACTTAACCACGTAACGTCTACAGGCGTAACGCGACTAAGTAAGCCGAAACCCAGAAATCAAACCAGTAAAAGTATAGAGTGTCTAAACATTTAATAAGCACATTTACAAAAAAGTTAAGAAAACCTCAAGTAGACAATCACCACGGTAGCAATATACGACGCCGTAGCGAAGAAATGAGCAATAAGTGGAAAACATCACATATGATAAGAACTGCGTAAGTAAAGTCGGCTCACAACAAGCTCGACACCAGAGTACAAAATAATATACATCGTCCTCACAACTGATCTCTAAGTCAATACATAAGTGGTAGATGGAGAGTACTAGATACAACAATGTACTTAACTGAAAGATAAACAGATACCGCACAAAACCCACCTATCAGCAAAAGAGCTAGTACGCCAACTGTAGGGTATCTATGTCAAAAGATGCAAGAAAGCAGCTTTCCGCGACTACTCCGAAGGGCAACCTGCAAACACTGCGGCACAACGGGGGTGAGTTGCCAACTCGTGAGTAGTAGATAACATATAAAGGTAATGCGAGTATGCACGTGCTGCGATATTCTAACCTATGCCAACAGATAACATCTATATGATGAACTATATGAGCAGTAATCATGCATCAAGTACGATCTAATAACATCTCTAAATGATAAGCAGGGTATGCAATAATCGTGCATAGCAAATGCAATCTAATAACTTCTATATAGGATGAGCAGGGTATGCAATAATCGTGCATAACAAATGCAATCTAATGACATCTATATAGGATAAGCAGGGTATGCAATAATCGTGCATAGCAAATGCAATCTAATAACATCTATATAGGATGAGCAGGGTATGCAATAATCGTGCGCAAATGCAATCTAATAACATCTATATAGGATGAGCAGGGTATGCAATAATCGTGCATAGCAAATGCAATCTAATAACATCTATATCGGATGAGCAGGGTATGCAATAATCGTGCATAGCAAATGCAATCTAATGATATCTATATAGGATGAGCAGGGTATGAAATAATCATGCATAGCATGTGAACTCTATCAGGTACAACATATACAGGATGAGATATAAAATACTGAATGCCGAGCATGGGAATAATAATATCTACACGGAATATCAACGTGGAAAATAATCGGTGTCCATCCATATACCCAAATTATGTAAATCTCATAGAATCATGAGTGCCTAGCATCGGCACACTAAAATATCATGAAGCATCGTGTCTAGCATCGACACGCAAATCCTCAAGTATTGGGCTACGTCTGCGGAATCGGCCCTCGGCCCCGGCAGTACGGATCGTCCCGTATCCATCTCTCATCTCTGGTCAGTATCATCCGGATAACCGCCAGGTCTAACCAATCACCGGTAGGTAGTATTCCCTCTGCCAGGCTCACCGTCTACTGCACAGCGATCCGTTCTCGTCCCGGGGTACCATATCGGGTCCACCATGTACCCACAATCGGCCTCATCCAACTCCTCGATTCGGGTTCACATATCACATGTCTCAGTACCGAGAAAACGCATGGTGGACGCACTGAAATGTCATATCAAGGGAAACCGGGTTTTTAAATAATGCATATTTTCCTAAAAGAATTACCTCGATTCCCAAATCCAGAAATCATATGAATCCAAGACTCAATGCGTAAATCCATGCAAGTATGAAGATATCAATATATGTGTGCACTGGTATGAATATACAGTGTGCATGTGCGCAGGTATGAAAATATCAATATATGTGTGCACTGGTATTAATATACAGTGTGCATGTGCGCAGGTATGAAAATATCAATATATGTGTGCACTGGTATGAATATACAGTGTGCATGTGCGCAGGTATGAAAATATCAATATATGTGTGCACTGGTATGAATATACAGTGTGCATGTGCGCAGGTATGAAAATATCAATATATACCAATATGTGACAAGTCATGACAATCATCAATGATGCGACAATCTAACGATATGTATAATGCGTAGCAATCCTATAGTGCGAGTGTCATGGCAATCACTAACGGTGTGAGTGTAACATACAAATAGTGCCCGTGCAGCTTGAACCGTTAGTGACAGTGCAGTGTTCTATGCTAACATTTCTATATGCAACAATAAGGTATGCTACTATAGTCCATATGAATATCTATGACTAAATATCCAAACACGCCCTGACGCTTAACGCCGTACGGGCGATTTCCCCGTAGATGTTAAATCTACTCACCTGGTCGTGCGCTATTCGTAGTCGACCACCTGCTTCCCTTTCTTTGCTTCGCCCGTCGTACCCGCCTGCGAACCTAGAATTCACACAAAGAAAATCCACATAAGCAAATATCTCGCAAAACGCGATATCGAACCCAAACGAGAAACTCACGTCGCGAACCAAACGCGCATGTGTACGATACGCTAAAACGTGTGTACGCGTCTAAAACTATCCCGACACGCTGCGACACGCTGGATCACAGAACCCACTCACGTATCGCGCGTATCGCGCGAACTAAACATACGAGAAAAGCGATATAACGTCCCAGATTTTCCTACAGAGATAAACTTACAAAATTGCACATACCACTGGCCCTAAAAATGTACCAGACTCCTACCCAAGCAAACCCAACCCAAAGACTCCCTCATCTGGCCGCAAATTGCGGCCAGAAAGGATAAATCGGCGGTCTCAAAGTAGAATGGGGGTCTCATGTTCTGGTGGTGTGATCAAGGTATCTCAAGTAGTCTATAGTTAACTCAGATTTTATCTGAAACAAACGGGTCAATAGTAGATCATAGAATGGTAAAATCTCACAAAAAACGCTAAATTTTGCATAAAAAGGAAATCTAGGGTATTTTGGTGAAATCTGGGGTTATGCTAGGTTTAAGTGGTCCTGATAACACTTAACTAAGTTAGGTTAACCAATAAAATCATCCCCTAACCAAAAGTCCACACAAATCACCATTACAAGCACAAAAGCTCACTTTTAACACTAATCGAAGCTATTTTTACACATAAGCTAAGCAACACAAGAAATGAGTTCAGAGATTATACCCTAAAAGACCCTAGGAAGCAGGAGAAAGGAGGAGGAGAGGATGGGAAAAACTGCTATGGCTGCTGGAGCTGCTGCTGCTGCTGCTGCTCCATGCTGCTACTGATGTTGCTGCTTGCTGCTGATGGTGCTGCTGTTGTTGCTGCTGCTGATGGTGCTGCTGCTGCTGCTTCTTGTAGCTGAGTGTGTGTGTGTGTGTGTGTGTGAGTGAGAGTGAGAGGGAGAGATAAGTGTGAGAATGAGTGTGAGGGAAAACAATACAAGGGTTTTGGAAAATAAAATGGGAGTCAACCCCTCACCCTCTCTCCTCATTAAATGCCAAGCATGGCACAAGCCATCATGGCCTCTCTCTCACCTACACTAGTCAACCCCTAACACTAATTCAATTTAATTTTTAAAGGAAAAAAACTAACACACTTAATTAAAACAATGTTAACTTAATAAATGGGTTAGTCCACCATGCTTATCTAAACATGGTTTAACCCGAGACTTAACTCTAGTTAACATGCACAAGTGTGTGCAGTCCAGATAAAATTCTAATAAAATATTCATTAAATAGGATAAAATATTTGGAACTCAATTTGGTAAACTTTTTATTAAAAACAATATATTAAAATATAATTAACCCCTAAACACAACCGAAGGTGTTACACATGTGATCCCCTTAGTTCCTTCGAAGTCAACTTGGTTAATGATATTCCAAATGATGAAGAAGTTGATTTAAATAACTGCTCTATAGAAAGTTGCATAGAGGAGAAACTTAGTAACAAAGAAGTTGTTACTTTTGATAATTCTTTCCCAATAGCCTATATGGGGAAACACCCACTTGACCCATTTTTTCTTGAACCTAAGCCTCTTTTACGCCCATCGATAGGAGAAGCCCCACAGTTAGAGTTCAAACCCCTCCCATCTAACCTAAAATATTCCTATTTAGGTTTGAATAGCACGCTCCCAGTTATAATTTCTGCCGATCTAATTAACATGAGGATGCCTTATTATCTATCTTAAAAAAAATAAAGAGGTTATTGGATGGACTATAGCGGATATCAAGAAAATTAGCCCTACTATAGTACAACATAGAATTCACTTGATAGACAATGTCAAATCAGTTAGAGATCCTCAACGCCGTTTGAATCCTATTATGAAAGAGACGGGAGGGAAAGGCATAATTAAATATCTTGATAGTGGTATCATATACCCTATTTCTGACAATACGTGGGTCGTCCCAATTCATGTGGTACCTAAAAATTCGGGTATTACTGTTATTGAAAACCACATGAACGAGCTAGTCCCTATTCGCATGCAAACCGGGTGGTGTGTGTACATTGACTATCGTAAGCTTAATGCAGCAACTAGGAAAGGTCACTTTCCGCTGCCTTTTATTGATCAAATGTTAGAAAGGTTAGCTGGTCATGAGTAATATTATTTTCTAGATGGATACTCTGGTTATAACCAAATACATGTTGCACCCAAAGACCAAGAAAATGCCACCTTCACATGTCCATTTGGCACCTTTGCATATAGACGAATGCCCTCTGGGCTATGTAATATACTCGCCACTTTTCAGCGGTGCATGATGAGCCTATTTTCCGACATGGTGGAACATTTTCTTGAGGTCTTTTTGGATGATTTTTCAGTCTTTGAGAACACATTTGATGGATGTTTACACCATTTGGAGTTATTACTCCAAATGTGCAAAGAAAAGAATATAACACTCAATTGGGAGAAATGCCACTTTATGGTCAAGAAAGGTATTGTGCTAGGCCACATTATTTCATGCAAAGGCATTAAGGTAGATAAGTCTAAAGAAGATATAATCTCTAAACTACCCCTTCCCAAAACCATTAAGGACATAAGGTCATTCCTGCAGGGTTACCTAGCATGACTACAAGGTTTTGAGAGGTATCAACCATGCCGTTTTCAAAAATTTAGCGTGCTAAACAAACCTAGACTAAGAATCTTAACTAGAGAATTAGGGTAATATGCATGTAATCAAATATTATACTAAGTGAATAAGGAATACAATTTTTGTAGACCGGTGCTTCACTTCAAAAGCTCCATGTAGTAGTCCCATCGCTCCAAGTAGTGATCTCTCAGACTCTAGTAAGGCTCCACAAGGTGAAATGAACAGGCTTTCTTGAAATCTTCGAGGTCGAAGATGATCTACGTCGAGGAGACACTAACTCAAGCTACCTCTTCACTAATTAGGAATTAGTGAAGCAAACAACCTAAACTAAATGTCTAATCTAGTGTAGGTTGATGAAGTAGGAATTTTGCTCACTTTAGAAATATTTTTCTCACTAATTTTCTTCACCTCCTCAAAACCTAGAGAGCTCTTGGAGATGAAGAAGAAGATGAAGTGGAGAATGTCATGAGTGAGAATAGCAACCATGGGTGAGATAATATCTCATACTAACTCTTGTAGAGACTTAACCATGGCTAAAGATAATGGTTGGGTTAATAAATATCTTAAGTAAAACAAAATTAGTGGACTAAGTCAATGGTTCAACAAGCTTCTACAAGCTTCAACAATGTGCTAATTTCCAACTAATTTTGATTTACCTTAAATAAATAAACACCCTCAATTATCCATGTCATGGTGTGAGTCTCATACACCCATGTAGCATGTAGTAACAAGCATAACACAATAATAATATATATCACATATATATTAAATGTGCACAAGTAAGAAAAAGAAATGCTTAAGTGAGCTAATATTAGTTAATGTATGTTAATATATCAAATATATATTTATACATTAAATTATTAAATCAACACTTGATTTAATAATCCGGCTATATCGCATACAACTGACTAATATCATTTGTATCAACTTATCGAATCAACACATGATTCGATAACCCGACTATATCACATATAACCGACCGATATCACATATCGCGTGAATAGAATACGGTATCACATACACGTATTAATCTCGGTCCCGCACATATCACATATGCGCTCCTACTTCATTTCGCCTGAGCCAGGAAACCTCTGTGTAGGGCTCTAAAAATTCGTCAATACGCCGGCAGTAGGTGATGATCATATCAGTCACCCACAAGCCGTCAGCGGTACTAGCTGGACGTAACGGCTACCCGGGTATTGAGCGATCAAAAGATCAACAAGCAAGCCTGCTCATAGTCCTGCGAATCTAATAAGTAATACTACCGTACAGTCCGGTCTCTTCGTCTGATATGTTTCATATCTAATCTAGGGATAGTAAACGTCAGACCCCAGTAATTTGATAAGTCGTGTCGATGTGAAACTCATAACGGGTCGAGAAACTACTGATAACACTTACCAGTAAATCTCCATATCAGCCCTAGTCAGGGACTTTCTGTTATAGCCAATCGAGCACAGCGCAACATCAACCTCCAATATCGGGAGAGACGAATCCCCTCCTATCGCTCATTGCCTCCATGTGACTCGGGACTGTACCCAAAAACCACCGTTTTGCACGTTCTCTTGAACGTGGTAAGGTGGAAATCAAAGACAATGGGAATCACACAAGACTCTATGACGATCTCGGGTTTACAGACTAACCTGTACCAGTGTCACCAGAGAACTTCTATCTGACGTGGGGTATAATATCATCCAGGAGTTCTCGGTGAGTCATGTTTAGTGTACCCAGTCTCCACTGAGCACCCGTATACCATCTTTGATGTCAAACACCAATAGATGTAGGATCATCCATCGCCCATCATATAGGTTAAGAAGCGTATACGCTAGTCTACTCTGGAATATCGATGCCCCGTCTCGATACACCCACGACTAGGAACAATTAAAGGATGAACTTATGGACTACCCTGGCCCACTAGTATGATCTCCATCATAGTCCTGGTAGTCAAGTACACATCCTAAGTGCTTTATCAACATGTGAAAGAAAGACAGTATCACAATACAAGTCTACATGTTAAGATAAAGAGCAACCAGATAGCATACTATCAAGTCGAACAAGAAAGTCCTCTCCATATATGTCCAAGCATCCACTATAATATACAATCATGTACAATAATAGCCTCTGGGGCATACATACAACTAACTATTCCTTGGGCATGCAGGATTTTATAGATATTTTACAAGGACTTTAGCAAGATAGCTAGGCCCTAGACGTCACTTCTTATCAAGGATATACCTTTTGAATTTAATTCTAAATGTCTCAAATCATTCGAGCAATTGAAGAAGGAGTTTACATCCGCTCCTATTATTCACGCTCCTAATTTGAATTAGCCCTTTGAGATTATGTGTGATGCATCCAATTTTTCAATTGGAGCTGTCTTAGGACAACGAATTAACAAGATGCCACAAGTCATCCATTATGCGAGTAGGACCCTAAATGATGCAAAGTTAAACTATTCTACCACCGAAAAAGAATTTTTAACTGTTATATTTGCACTTGAAAAGTTTAGGACTTATCTCATCAGTTCACACATTACTATTTGTTAGTGATATATGCCCTAGAGGCCATTATTGTATCATACTGGAATATATATTACATATTAGAAGCTTGGAATATTCACAGTTATAATAACTTGCTCAAAATGGTAGTATGCTACCTGGTTTTATTCTACCTCAAAATGTGCATGTGTTTCTTTTATCATATCGCTTATACATATTGGTAGAGCCCTTAGGATCTTTCCTTGACTACCAGTGTTGTGATGGCAGTCACATTAGTGGGGGCTGGGTAGTCTATAAGCACATCCTTATACAGGTCCCTAGTCGCAGGATTATCGAGACGGGGCATCGATACTCCATAGTAGACTAGTGTATACGCTTCTCATCCCAGCAGGGGATATGGTCTGTCCCATAGCCATTAGTACGACGTACTAGAGATAGTATGCAGGTGCTCATTAGGTTATGAGTTACACTAGACAGGACTCGTCGGGAACTGCTAGTTGGTATTATACCTATCGTCAGGAAGCAGTTCCTAGGTGACATGAGTACATATTAATCCATTAACTTGCCAGCGCTACTTCGTCTCGAGTGTGTTCCCACTCCACTTAGATTACTACCCTACCACGGCTCAAAGGAGTCGTGCAAACAGGTAGTAGTTGGGTGTAGTCCCGAAGCACTTGGAGGCAGTAGCGGTCAGATAGGATTTGTCTCTCCCGGTATTGGGGGTTGATATCGCGCAATATTCGGAAAGCCATTACACAAAGTCCCTGGCCAGGGCAGTCGAGAAATACTGGTAGGCACTCCGTTAGTTTCTCAGGGTGTATTGGGCTCTCCTCCGGCACGACTTATTGGGCTGTTAGGGGTATGACGTTTACCATACCCCTAGGCCTGATATGCGAGTATCTTAGAAGAATAGACTGTACGAAGATTGTCACAGACATGCTCGGTAGGAGTTCGGATGAGTTTTCTCATCGACCTTCTTATCGACAAATACCTGGGTAGCCGTTACGTACAGCTAGTACCGCTGACGTGCTTGTGGTTAAATCTACTACCAGCGTACTGTCGAGTCTTTAGAGTCCCACATAGAAGGTTTCCCTGCTTCGGGCAAAAGATGTAGAGGCCGTATGGTTTTACGGCAGGGCTACGATCACATAAATGTACTTGTACACGGATGATGTTCGGGCGGACAATACTAGTGGGCTTTGGTTTAAGCCGGATCCTAGTATTGTATTATTGGATTGTTATCGTCTTAGTGTATTCATATTTTTCGGGATACGGGTATGTATATACGATGAAGGGTATTCTTGTAATTTTCTTAAGAATGCTTCTAGAAAGAGACACCTCATTATTTAGTATTATCCATTTTTGGTAAATGGATTAATGAGGTGGAAATGGAGGAGACATTTTTTGGTATGGTGTAAAGCATGTCTATTGCATTTTTTATTGATTTGGGATCACTATTGAAGCATGGGAGGATTTTATATTGTGGGATATTTCCATGGTTCAATAAATGAGTTTATTTGATAGCCATTCTCTTCACTTTGGAGGAACCTTAGCTCATTTGTTCACTTCTCCTTCTCTCTCCGTTTCAGCTCATTCTTCCTTAAGCTAAACCCTTACATTCACATGTGTTGTGAAATAAAGGGTTTAGTGAGATAATACAATCCATTAGACATTCTCTACATCATCTAGGCTACTTTAATTAGCGAACCATTTACCCTAATTACCTCGGTTTAGAGATTGGAGCTTGAAGCACAAACTCTCGGGTGGATCATCTTTGACGCGAGGAGGCTGATCATGCAACCTTCATCCGTTCATCGATGAGCCAAAGAGAGGAGTACAAGAAGAACCGAAGGACCGGTTCTAGGTGGTATAACACTCTTACCAAGTAGCTAAAACTCTTAGATAGTTTAGTTAGTTAAGGTTTTAGTATAGATCCTGGAGTTAGTCGGTATTGCGTAGTTCGTTAAAATCGTTTTTTGAAAATTCCGCCTCCCCGCGAACCCGCGGGGTGCGCGACATCGGCTTACAGTGGTATCAGAGCCTACAAACCCTTAACTAGCTAGTTAGTAAGTAATTAGAAATTCAATCGTCGGAAAAATCCCAAAATCACGTTCGAAAACCCATGTTTCTGTCAATTTTTAAAACTGGTCTAAAAATCTTTTCAGAGACCTTAAAAATATAAGCAGGGTTTTCTAAGAACACTCAAGTAAAACGAGATTGTAACTCGCCAAGACCGCCGCGGAAGCACGGCGAAACAGTACATTTCGCCCGGTTCCGCGGCCGAGTTGACTCGGTTTTTTTCTGTGGGTCTATTTTCTGGAATTGTGATTTTGGGAATATTTTGTTTCTACCCAGAATGTTTGTGTACTGGATTGTCCATAGGATAGACACGGTTTTAGTTAATCGATTAAAATTCTAAGATTACTTGGTTAAGCGGGTTTTCTTTGTTTGATATATGATGTTAAACGTCTGCTAATCGCTATACGTCGATTGGTAGGGGTTGCACATATCTGTGATGTGATGATGGTTTGTGTATATGGAGTATTGGATCGTCGTGGATGAATAGCCGGGGGATGTGAGAAGAGTGTTTTCTTTTCTTTCATTCATGTAATTTGTAAAAGTGATGTAATATTATTTTGCAGGGCACATCCAGGTTAAGGTTGTAGCCACCGTTGTATTATTTCTTTTACTGTTTTTGCTCCTATGATAGACCCAAGGTGGGGTGCACAAACTACCGGGTTCTTGAAGTGCCTAGTGGCCTACTCATTTTATTGAGGGAGGTTGCTTCACTTCAGGAATTTAGCAGGTAGTTTGCCGCGCCCGTAGGGGTCTAGGGTGGGGTTTGGCTATTCATCACGACCGTGGAATCCGTCTTTCGTTATAGGCTTAAACAAAACGCGGAATTCCTAATATATCCAATATATTCATTTATGATCTGGAATGCCTATTAGTGCGTGAGACGAATGGATATATATATATATATATATATATATATATATATATATATATATATATATATATATATAGGAGACGTTGCTTATATTTTGCACCCGTGCTAGTCCTGTAAGCCGATGTCGCGCACCGCGCGGGTTCGTGGGGAGGCAGAATTTTCAAAAAACGATTTTAACGAACTACGCAACACCGGCTAACTCCAGGATCTATACTAAAACCTTAACTAACTAAACTTACTAGGAGGTTCTAACTACTCGGTAGAATGTTATACCTCCATTAACCAGTCCGTCGGGTCTTCTTTGTCTCCTCTCCTTGACTCCTCAGAGAATGGATGAAGGTTGCAACATCGGCCTCCTCGCGTTAAAGATGATCCACCCGAGAGTTTGTGCTTCATGCTCCAACCTCTAAACCGAGGTAACTAGGGAAAATGGTTCGCTAATCCAAGTAGCCTAGGTGATGTAGAGAATGTCTAATGGATTGTATTATCTCACTAAACCCTATGCTAACAACACATGTAAAGGCTAGGGTTTTTCTTAAGGAAGAAGGAGATGAAATGAAGAAAGAGAAAGGAGAGAAGCAAATGAGCTAGGGTTCAATTAGCTAAGTGTGGAGAATGGCTAATATCATATACCTCAAATTGAACCATGGATTAAAAACCAATACAATATATCACCCATGCATCAATAGTGAATCGAGATAAATAAAATAATCAAAATATCCATACTTCACCCATGCCAAGTATGTCTCTCCAAATCCACCTCATTAATCTATTTTGCAAAAATAGATAATCCAATAATGAGGTATCCCCTTCTAGAAGCATGCCTTGTAAAATTACAAGAATGCCCTCATCGTATATACATATCCGTATTCGTATTCCGAAAAATACGAATACCCTGAGACGATAACAATCCAATAATACAATACTAGGATCCGGATCAAACCAAAGCCCACTAGTATTGTCCGCCCGAACATCATCCGTGTACAAGTACACGTATGTGATCGTAGCCCTGCCGTAAAACCATACGGCCTCTACAACTTTTGCCCAAAGCAGGGAAACTCTCTGAGTGGGACTCTGAAGATTCGACAGTACGCTGATAGTAGGTTTAACCACAAGCACTGTTAGGTTTTCGCCTGCGCCCTGGCCATCTACCATGGCCGATGCGGAACAAAAATGGGCGTTTAAAATTTTTTTGGCGCAAACAAAACCCTCTCAAGATCGAACCATAAACTTACACTAGCAAATAACAAAGAGCTAAACTAAAGGTTAGAAATGTTATACCGAATGAACCAAGTCGTTCGGTCTTCCATCAACTTCCTTAGCTCCTTAAGGCGTGCTCGAACAAGCTTGGCCGTCGGTCTTCCTCCGTCGAAGATGATCCACCCGAGAGATGTAGCTCATGGCTCTAGCTCCACATCAAAAACAAGTGAAACAACTAGGATTTCTAGGTTGCTAATCTAGAAAGCCTAGGATGTAGTGATCTAAGTGTTTATCTATCTCATCTCACCTCCACTCATGATTCTCAACACATGAGAGGGTTGAGAGGAGGTGGAAGATGAAGGTGGAGGAAAACTATGAAAGATGGACAGGGAGTGAAGCTAATGGTGATGAGAAGAGAGCTCAAGAAATGAACCATCTCCAGAAAATAATGCAGCATCCATGAGAGAGAAAATCTCATAGCTAGGTTTTGTAAAATCTTTTTCCAATTAAAATATACCACCCATACTTGAATAGTATGCATAAATGAATTAAAAATTCATTTGTGCACACTATGCAAGCATGGTCCTCACCATACTCCATCACATCCATGCCACCTCATTTATCCATTTATAATAAATGGTTAAACCCTAAAATGAGGTGTTCACCTTCTAGAATATTTTCCAGAAAAAATACGGATTACATTTTATTGTATATACATACCTGTATTCGTACCGAAATACGAATACCCAAAGAGATAGAGCAACACAAAGAATATATTACTAGAATATACATATCCAAAATATATATGTAAATTATTAAATCAATACCTGATTTAATAATCCGTCTCAAACCCGAGCCGGCTAGTATTATCAACTATCCGATCGAAAGTCGGAATACAAAGTACAATCGATCGATCAGAACCCTGTACGTATCCAATACGGCTACTACATCATTTCATCAGAACCAGGGAAACCCTCTGTGTGGGACTCTAAGGACTCGTCAATACGCTGGCTGTAATACCCCAGGTGGAGTTGGGGATGAATACCATCTACCCCATGAGAAGTGAGATATTATCCGGTATCGAGGTGGGGATGTAACCGATACGGATACACACGGGGATCCACTGTAGAACAATGGGAAGTATTGAATTCCATTCCGAAAGAGGGCACGATCTGAACTATAAATGGAATGATACCACTCCTATAACATGGAGGCGTCTTTTGGATGAATCGGAACTCCGGAATTTGAAGAACTCCGTAGTTAAGCGTGCATGAGCCAGAGAAATTCTGGGATGGGTGACCTACTGGGAAGTAGCCCCCTTCTTGAGTCCGGTTCATTCAAAGGGACAAAATCGTGCGGTTTGCTGGCACACCACTTCATTCCGGGTGATTGCTTGGGTAGGTGGGTTCACTTGTATCATGATCACCGTTGTACTTGTATTCATTTCAGTTGTATCTAGTAAACTCCATCAAGCAAAATATTTCACGACCCGAAGGTACAGAACGTGACTGGCACTTAAATTACATCACGCCTTTGACTATGCGGAGTCTAGGGCGTATATATATATATATATATATATATATGCGGAGTCTAGGGCGTATATATATATTATATATATATATATATATATATATATATATATATATATATTCGGAACCAGGCTTGACCTTACGGAACTTAGACTTGGTCGAGGGGGTATTAGACCCGAACTTTCATCACGTAGGTTGACCTTGGTTGATATAGTATGTGACTTAAGTAGAGTGACGTACCATGTGTATATTCCGCGGCATACTTACGATACGCTACTCCGCTTAAGAAGCCTTATGATGTACATTTCTTTGCACCGTATTCTATTCGTTCCTTTGATCTATCTTCATCGATGTCGGTGGTGGTTTCTGTTACTGCGGTTGCACGGGCAGAGATAGCTGCGACTAGAGTTGCGGTCAGCATGAGCTCATCTTGGACGAGGACTGATCAGGGCGTAATTCCGATGACACACGATTGTATAGATTTGTCCTTTATTTGTGTTTCTCATGACATAGCAATTTGACGGATTGATTTTACTAAGATTTCTCGAACGTTCAGATCAGCGCCAGAGGATTGGGCCACTGCTAGAGGCCGGCTAGAATGTGATGATCGTTAATATATCGTCTATTCTTGAGGATTGAGGCATTATTTTGCGTACGGACGAATGAGCCAGTTGTTGCTGCTACTGACAAGATATCGTCCCAGATGCTTGAAGCTATTGCAACACGAGTTTGGAATTAGGGATGTGATAGAAGATCGCTAGTCGCCCATGGATGAATGACTAGGGCATGTGGTTCGTTTGCATACCCCGATGCGAGATCATCAGATTGATTGACTACAGCTAGAGAAGACTTCACACAGGCACGTTGAAAGTCGATAGAAAGCGGACGAATGAAGAGTATTCCTCCGACGATTTGGAAGAGTTTCCGAGGGCGTAGTTGGCCAGATACCTACCACAAGATATTGAGCCGACGAGTTCATAGTTTCAGAAGGGAGACTCTAGATATAAGTATAGCTGTTTGTAGCACAGTCCATACAGCTACGAAGAGACGAGTCTGAATCAGTCCACATTAGAGAAAAGTGGGGTAAGAGGTTCGTACGAGATTTTGACGAGATGACATTCCACTCAATTGACATCAGAGACGTTGAATATGGATATATATTTTTTAGAGATGTTGTGATGTGTATGCAGCTGTTCCAGAACAAGAAATGGATTTAGTAAAGGGTGATAACTTCCGGGCGATTCGGCAGAAACGAGATTTGGGAGAGACCCCGACAGAACCTTTCTGGAATACTACACGAGAAGACTTAGACCCAGGATCGGTCGTATCACGCACACCCAGTAGGCCAGAGTTCGGCATCATCGACGGGACATGTTAAGAGTGACCATGATAGTTGGCCAGAGATTTTAGAGGATGTGCTAAGCGGAACTGTTTCCATCATCATTCCATATTGGGCCGTTAAGCCAAGGAGCTATGTAGTTGGCAATCCGCAATGAGAGACGAGGGCCTAAGGGCATATTGGCGCCAGACCATGAACAGGAGGCAAGTAGATATCTTGCTCTGCTAGCTTGGAGGAACCGACACCTTCTCGACTTTGAAGGAAGGACATATCGACGACAGTGTTTATGATTTGTGATTTGGTGATTCGAATATCACGTACCCGTCATTTTGGATTTCGGTATTTTGGGCGATGTATTTGCATGATTGAGATTTTGTGCACCACAGTTGCACTTGACTTCGATTTGATGTCGTTCGAGATGTTTGATTTTGATTTCATGCCTATGGTATGTAGGTGAATTGACTTGTGCCTCCGGTGTAGTTTTCATGCACTTTTAGTATTTAGATTCGATTTTGTGCACGCTGATGCATGTGGTTGTGAGATTATATACCACGGTGTACCTGATTTGGATTGATGTATGCTGTATACCGTCGATTTCGATTGTGATATTCGATATTTGTTTTCGTGTACCTTGTGCACTTGATTTGGATTCTTGCGCATACTTGGCGTGCTTGATGCGATTTTGGTGCACACCAGATGCACTAAATCAGGATTTTTCGTGCATATCAGATGCACTTGATATTGTTGTCAGGCACACCCATTGCTCTTGACAGGTGTTTTCGTGCACACCCATTGCACTTAGAATTTAGTTTCTGTGCACAAATATGGCACATTCATTGATTTCGATTTCTGTGCGCACCAGACGCACGTGGCATTATTGCATATACTATTGAATATGATTTCCTTTGAGCAGTACGTTTTTATGATATTTACTATTTGGTTTAGTAACCGAGCAGGATTGTTCTGAGAACAGTACCTAGGTGTTTTTTCATATATCGATAGTTACCGAAGAGATTTCTAAAAAGGAGCTGCAGTCTCTATATTTTTCCTGTGTGTCCGAGATGACACAAACCATTTTACAAAGGAAACCCTTCTAAATTATTTTCAAAAACGGCGGAACGTGTATGTTAAACAAAGGATATATATATATATATATATATATATATATATATTTTTTTTTTCTTACAATAAACATCCGCTACTTGTGCCATGATACGCGCATCACACAACGACTTGAAAAAGGTTTGGCATGCATTCTTTTTTTCCAGATATTTTGACGAGTTTACAACGATGCGTACTATGTACATGTTATAGTTTTGAGTATATCATGTTGGTTTTCGTATTATCCTTTGACATTGGTATTTTCACCATGACACCGATGATTGCGTGATGCTTGACGGAGTTTTGATTTTGAGTTATATACTCGTTTTCATGCGCATGCATTGCGCTGAGATGTGTCTTAAGTATTTAAGATTCGGAGCCCCGCTGATTTGAGTGTTTTTGCTGAAATGTTTTAGTATTTGGGGGAGTTTTAATTTAAATTCGGGGACCGAATTTCTTTAAGGGGGAATATTGTAACATTTTTAAAAATCGTTTAGGTGAAATTTCCGATAATCGGTAAAATAACTGGTGTTTTCCGTAAAAATTAAGATATAATTATTTTTCAACATAGACTTAAATATACCTATTCTAGCTATATGATTGCTAATATTTGGTATTTAATTGGTCACTTGTAAATTTCTAGTTTACTTAAATATTTTCCTTAATTAATTATTTTAAATATTATTATAAGCTTTCACTTATACATTTAATTGGTGATAATTACAAATTAGAATGGGTTAATACAAGTTTAGTGAACCATGACACATCTAAACACATATTGTAACATGTTCTTTCAAAGAAAAATATTTGGATGGTTCTAGATATTTCTATGTTTAAGCTTGAAAGTGAAATGGATTAAAATAATTAGAAAATGAGGTATGGGGGTATTTTCTTCACTTGGAACTTGCTACACACACACCCACACTCACTTACCCCCCATTTCCTGCACTTGGCCGAGCCCCCAAACCAGCAGCCCTCCATTCCCCATTTCCCCACTTCAAAGTTAAATAGAAATGGAATTAAAAAGAAAATAAAGTGAAAACAATGAAGTGCAGTGTATAGATAATTGAGGTATGGGCTTGTTCTTTGACTTCACACACACACACACCACTCCTCACCCCTCTCTCTCATTGCTGGCCTAGCCTGCAACTGCAGCAGCCCCTCCTTTGTTCTTCTTCATTTCATTGCTAAACCCTCAAAATTCCATCAAAAAATCCACATAAAACCTCTCAAATTCCTAATTAAATCTTTACCCATTATTCCTTGGCCAATCTAGCATGGGTCTTGGAGCATGGAAGCAAGTTTGGGAGGCTAAGTTGCAAGCTAGATCCCTTGTTTGTGAGGTAAAAATCTTAACCAAATTGTTAATTTGTTGGTTAATTACTCTAATCTAAACTAATTAGGTGTTAACTTGGTTCTAATTTCAAGTTTAAGTTTTACATTAAAAGGGTTTGGATCAAGTTAGGGTTGTGATCATTTGATTATGGTTGTGTGATGTATTTTAACATCTTAAGGTATGCAAAACTTAATCTTGTTGCTATATTGCTAATTGTTACATTTAATTTGTCCTAATTAAACCTTTTTGCAAACTAACTTTTTGATTAATCTAAAATGGGTGAGATTAAAATATAGTTAGTAGTTATGTGGCTTAATTAAGTTATTAAGGGAATATTGTGGCCACTAGTTTTGCTAAAACATCTAGATTTGAACTAAAATAGTTAAGTGATGCTTACTAGGTTTTGGAATAAATCGATTTTAAATTAAGTTTGAGGTTTTGACGATATACAACTTATTTCATATAATATTTATTGTTGTGAACGCGCGATTGGTGCTATTGGATTTTTGGTTTGGTAGTTTCCACGTATAGCGAGCCTAGTTGTGGTTTGTGGTATTGTCGCGAGCGGGTTTTGTGCACCAAGTGCGTGCGCGTTTAGTTAGTATGCGTGGTTGACTTGTATTGTTTGTGTCCGCGGCTATTTATATTTATTCTCTTATTTCCTTGTGCACGTTTCTAGGATCGGGTGCAGAGGCGTCGGATGTGGCGCGGAAATGACAGAGCTGAAATCGAATCAGATTAGCCGAGGCATCCAGATGAGTAGATGTATATCTACGGGGAAAGTCGGATGGATAGCGTATAGCACCCCCCGCAATATCGTAGGATATGATGCGTTTATGATATATATATTTATATGTTATTGTGAGATGTGGATACTTAGCAAGAAAGGTTTTAGGAGACCATGAGTTGGTTTTAGTGTAATTGGAAGAAAGTGTGATTAGTTAGTTCCTTAGTCGCGAAACCATAGAGTAAAGGTTGACACACACACACACACATGCACACACGTGATATGATTTTGTGTGTATATGTTTATATATATATATATATATATATATATATATATATATATGAGTTGGCGTATATATATATACACTACACACACACACACACACACATATATACGTATGAGCCCAGTAGATGATGCTTAGAGATGAGCCGATATGATCGGACATGATGCCGTGATATTGTGATATGTGATTGGATCATGATATGATATAAGACATGTTATTATAGCGGATCGTTGGGCGATGTGTTTTCATACACACGAGAATATATGTTTGATGATATTAGAATTGTACTAGATTTTACAACGGTACCCCTAATTCTTGATTTTACGATAATGATACTATATGAATAATGAGATACACGTGATATTTGACCCGTGCCCCAATTTTGGGATGCCATACGATGGATTTTACCTTACGAGATTTAGATATGATGATTGATCCGCACTCTTGATTCGAAGATGTCGTACTTCGTATTTTACCGTACGTGACGCTATTGAGGCAGGATCGCCGACTACTAGATATATCGACTTGGACTTTAGGTGGATTTCCTTACCCTTTCTACTGGGCTTCCTTACCCTTTCTACTGGGCTCGAGTCATACCTATTTTAAAAACTAACGAATCGTGATTATTTTAAAGACAGGCCGAGGGATACTACGGGTTTTTCAAAAGACGTATCTTTTCTCAAAAACCTCATAGCCCATATTTTTTTAAAACCACGATTCATGTTATTTCAAACACCAAAAACTGTATGACTCGTATATGGATAGGTATATTCTTCATTGTTGCGATTACTACATCATTTTCTGTATGTTCATGCTGTTCTCATCGCATTGCATGCTTATAAATGTGTTTTCTTTAGTTATTATGAACCCCTGTTGTCAGGACACCAGCACCATTATCAATAATGCGCATGCTCCACGTACACTTGCTTGCCGGCTCACACACATCATCATCGGTAATTTCCATGTCACGTGCACATTAGAAAACATTACTTCGTAAGTATAAATTGCTAACTGGTAGTTGCAACAAAGTACTAGTACGATTGCTTTCATATGCTAGTTTAGTTATTGCATTCCTTACTTGGATACCCGGTGCATTCATATATTCATTTGTCATGCAATATTATAGGGCTTTATGCTGGTAATTCACTGTTTATCGACTCTTGATTTTGGGATTTCGTATTTTCCATGAGATTTCTGGATTTGGAGAAATCGCAAGGATTTTATAAACTCATTATCATTTCTAAAGATAGAAATTTGTGGTTTTCTCGTGATATGATGTGAGAGGCGTCCACCATGTGTTTTCTTGGTTCTTGAGCGGTATCATATACCCGATTCGAGGAGGGGGTGCGCTATCTGTGGGTACATGGTGGACCCGGTGCGGTACCTCGGGATAAGAAGATCGCAAATGATGGCGTTGAGCCCGGCAGGGGAGCACTACCGACTGGTTATTTGTGACGCGGCGGATATCTGGAGGATATCGACGTAGTCGTGAGATTTGATGATACAGTCCGGACTGCCGGAGCCCAAGATATTGAGATATTGAGGCATTGAGACATTGAGATATTGAGATATTGAGACATTGAGACATTGAGAATTGAGATATTGCGATATATATATATATATATATATATACATATTGTGTCGATGCTTGACACGGATTTTCTGTCGATTTTATTGATGATACTTCGGTTTTTACACTAAAATCTTACTAAGATAAGAAAACAGTTTTCTTGTGCAAGATGTTTTCTGCTTTCATTCTCAATGCATTCCTACATCATATATGTGACATGTTGTTATCTGAGACACTGGCACGAGCACGTGGTATTACACACATGTTTAGATGTTTACCCTTGCCACTATTAGATGTTTCAGAGTATATTATGAGGATATTATTGTATGACCTAGGAGAGAGTTATACATGCAATTTCTTCTCAGTGATGTTTTTTTACTCACGAGTTGGCAACTCACCCCTATTGTACTATAGTTTCTTGCAGGTTTTGCCGTACAGGTTTCCTTGGCGGCTTTGCTGGCACACTACTTCATTCTGGGTGATTGTTTGGGTAGGTGGGTTCACTTGTATCGTGACCACCATTGTACTTGTATTCATTTCAGTTGTATCTAGTAAACTCTATCAACCAGACTTGTGTATTTGATAGACTTAGAAGACCAGTTGTATATTCTTTCGACCTTAGAGTCGCGCGCTTGTATTATTATGATTCTTCTCTGGTTTTCTTGAGGATGTTGGTTTTCTTCTGAGTTTTTGATCCCGCCCTTCGGCGTTGTATATTATATTGCTTGCATGGTGATTTCCGCCAATTGGCGAAGAGCTAGCTCCCGCTTGGGGATGCCTTTATTCATTACTTATGTATATGCATGTTTGTACCTGTTTGGGGCCAGTATTTACAAAGGAAACTCTGCCGAAATTTTTGGAAAAACCTGATGCTTTTAAAAATGCTTACTATGACTTTCAAAGTGATTTTATATGTTAAATTTTAAACAAGTTTTCCTTCACTCATTTTAAATGGTTTAGATTTCTGGGCTTTTGCTTACTTAGATTACGTCACGCCTCTAGACGTTTCGTAATTTAAGTGCCAATCACGTTCTGTACCTTCGGGTCGTGACACCGGCAGTGGGTTTAACCACAAGCACATCAGCGGCACTAGCTGTACGTAACGGCTATCCAGGTATTGAGCGAAAGGAAGGCCGACGAGCAAGCTCATCTAAACCCCTACTGAGCATGTCCGTGACAATCTCTATACAGTTCGCTCTGTTCATCTAAGAGTATCGCATATCGGGTCTAGGGGTGGATAAAATCAGACCCCCTAATAACACGATATTTCATGTCGGTATGAAGCCCATCACCCGCTGAGAAACTACTGATTCAAATCAGTAATTCTCATCCACTGTGGCCACGGATTTCTGATGATGGCCACCCGTACACAACGCGACATCAACCCCCAATACCGGGAGAGACGAATCCCTGACGATCCGCTCATTGACTCTATGTGGCTCGGGACTGTACCCAACTAAAACCTATTTACACGACTCCTTTGAGCTGTGGTAGGGTAGTAATCAAAGCACAGTGGGAACTCATACGAGACAAATGACGATCTCAGGTCGACAAACTAACCTGTTCTCATGTCACCTAGGAACTGCTATCTGACAATAGGTATAATACTAACTAGCATGTTCCCGGCGAGTCCGTCCAGTGTACTCATAACCCAATGAGCACCCGTATACTATCTTAGGTGACTAACTGACACCAATATCTTATGATACCGGCCACCGCCCCTCCTCGGAGTCTTGATAAGTATACATTAGTTTACTCCGGAGTATTGATGCCCAGTCTCGATAAGTATACACTAGTCTACTCTGGAGTATCGATGCCCAGTCTCGATACTACCATGACTAGGGATGTTTAAGGATGTGCTTATAGACCACCCAGTTCCCACGTATATGATCGCCATCATAATGTTGGTAGTCAAGCAAGAATCCTATGGGCTCTATCAACATGTAATAGTGATCTGTAATGCCACCTAATGCTACATGATGATAAAGACAAACCAGATAGCATATTATCATCTCGAGTAAGACTGTTCTCCCCGTATAGGTCCTCCCTCAATCATCACAATCGCGTGCCTGCGATTCAATAATTGACTTGAGGTCACTATAGCCAACAATCTCCCACTTGCACTTAAGGCTAACTATTGCGGTGTCACATGCTCATAGCCCGTGTGATACCGAATACCCAATATCAGTTTCGCAAAGCCTGTTTGTGAAACTATTGTGTTCGAGAAATAGCCTCAAAGAGTGGATCCACTCTAGTGTTTCTTTTTGTATCTCTCTATATCTCAACTTCGCGGAGAAATACTATCTCCCGAAATGAGAGATACATGTCTTAGAATTTGTCTGAATATCTGATGGGACCCAGTTCATAACTGAACTCCAAATCCAACAAACTTCGTAGACTGTATCATCCATTGAATTTAATCAGTATCCTATGTCATTCCTTCCTCAGTATCCTCTTGGATCACCTGTCCAACATACTGTCCCTCAAAAAGAGAGAAAACTATAACTCTGAAAGGTAATCTGTCATCCAGGTCACTTTGGAAGCCTCAAATGATAACCGCCTCCCGAAGGAGGCTGCCTTTACCATATACCAAGAACATCCACTTATGTTCATAACTGCTTCCCAACGTTTCTCCAGGATTGGATTAATATATGCTTATTGCAGCCAGTGCAAAAGCAATATCTGGTGTGGTACTTGATATTTCATGATTGACTCAATTGCCTAAGCAAGAGATATGTCAATCATGCAAATCTCTCTCCTCATCAGTCTAGAAGACATCTCTTTAGAGAGGGTGACTCCGTTACCTACGGGTACACCACCACGTCAGGAGTCTTCCATTCTAAAACACTTTAGAATAGTGTCAAAGTACCCAAATTGGGACACTTCCCGAATCTAGATCTAAAACCATGGATCTAGTAACCAGAATCTCTGATATTTTATCCAGATCCTATGTGGAGAAACACCATGTGACAACCACAGTATAACTGATCGTAGTATAGGAATATCACTTCCAATTAAAAGCATGTCATCCAAATACCAGGACATCACTCCCTACTACCTTCTTACCAGATCCATCTGTTATCCTGACGAAGTCAAACTCTATGACTGTCACATCAAAAATAAATGATCTATTTCCGCTATTCCTGTTTTAGTCTATAAATAGACATAAGCTACTTGCCCATTATCCTTCCGCTGCTCCCACTGACTACAGCAACTATCTGGCAGAGTCATATAAACGTGCACTTCTAAAAATAATTTAGAATGACGTTATGCTCATCCTCCTGCCAGATCTCGTAGTTTAGAACAACAGTAGTGGCAAATTTTAGGCAAAAACCTCCCTGTCATCGTTTTTGAGGAGACCGAAGTACCTCTCGGGTGGCTGAGGTTACCCACCAAATCTGCGGAGTGGCTAATGGATTGTCGAATCCAATTTGAATCTTTAGGTTCTATTAAATCTTCAGCAATCGTTTGTGGTTCTGGAATAACTTGCAGTTCTACCATACTCCCACTAATGTTTTCTGAAAAGAATCCATATTACTAAAACTGGTGGTGAGTCAAGAACAATATAACTATTGATCTTCCAGATGGTAGAATGTTAACCCTTCTCAATGCCCGGGATAACCCACAAACTGCCATTACTGAAACGTGCCTTGAGTTTATCCATATTCTGGTTTTAAGCATAAGCCGGACAACTACGTATACCTTAATATCGTTAAGATATGAATCTATTCTATATCTATTATAGAAACAAATGCACTAATTTAATTAGAACCAGATTCAAAATACATGCAGCCGTTTCCAGTGCATATCAACAAAATGGAAGGAGGCCGGGCATCATTACTCACCAAGGAATGCATCCATATATGAGTAACCTGAAAGAGAAGCAAGTTCTCAAAACTTTTACATACGACGGTATACCTAGCACAAGTATCTACATTTTCTATCACCTTGAAGAATCCTGATACTTTGCAACATATGGTTCTCTACTTTATTCTTATACCTATAACTTCTCAAAATTAGGACATTGTCTTTCAACGAAATATTTATCTAAAACTTAAGAAGTCATGAGTAAACAGAATATAGTATGAGTACCAACCCTTTTGTCCTAATGGACACTGGATAACATACAATACTTTGTACAAGTCCTCTGAGTTTTAATAACTCATACCCTGTGCGTCGTAGGTTGAAAACTATAGTATGGTTAAGAAGAATTACACCGCTGTTGAATACTCCTTACCTTACCATCAACTGATATAGGTAAATGTCATGGACATAATTTTAAAAAGTTATATCTCACTTTATAAAATAAACGTACAGATATATCAGTTTGAAATTGGTGTATAACAACGGATATTCAAAACCAAATATTTACCGTCAGGCAAAACCCAGGTGATTTCCTCAAATATCACCAATTATAAAGAATTCTGATATAATGAGGATACAATCACCTAATTCCCAATATCTTTCTCCCACTCAGCATCCGTAACGTCATATAGATGTAAGAATCAAATCTGGTAAATGTTGGGTTCCCTAGGTAGGCAGCGAGGTTTCGGGAGGCATCGCCCATGCCGTTTTCAAAAATTTGTCGTATTAAGGAACCCAAAGCTAAGACCTTTAACTAGAGAATCATACGAAAACAACAATGTAAACACTTTACATCTAAGTGAATGCGGAATGCAACCTTTGTAGATCGGTCCTTCACTTTTAAAGCTCCGTGTAGTAGTCTTTTCGCTGTTCGCTGCAAGTTGTGAACTCCCGAACTCTAGGAATGGTTCACTTGAAGAAATGAACAAGATTGCTCAATGTCTTCGAGGCCGAAGATGATCTACGTCGAGAAGACTCAAGCTCATGCTATCTCTTCACTAATGGTGAGATTAGTGAAGCAAACACCCTAAACTAAATGGCTAATAGTAATGGATGATGAAGTAAGAATTTTTCTAACTTTAGATTTTATTTTCTCATAATATATCATCACTTCATCAAAAGCAAGCCTGCTCATACTCCTACGAATCCAATCAGTAACACTACCGTACAGTCCGGTCTCTTCGTCAGATATGTCGCATATCATAGCCTGGGGGTGGTATAACGTCAGACCCTAATAGCCTGATAATTCATGCCGATGCAAGGACCATAACGGTTCGAGAAACTACTGATAACACTTACCAGTAGATCTCAGCAACCCTGGCCAGGGATTTCCTGTTATGGCCAATCAAGCATTGCGCAACATCAACTCCCAATACTGGGAGAGACGAATCCCCTCATATCGCTCATTGCCTCCATGTGACTCGGGACTGTGCCCAAAAACTATCTTTTTGCACGATCTCTTGACCGTGGTATGGTGGAAATCAAAGCACAGTAGGAATCACACAAAACTCTATGACGATCTCAGGTCGACATACTAACCTGTACCAGTGTCACCAGAGAACTACTATCTGACGATAGGTATAATACTATCTAGGAGTTCTCGGCGAGTCCGTCCATCATACCCAGTCTCCACTGAGCACCCGTATACCTTCTCTGATGTCAAACACTAATGGATATGGGATCATCCATCGCCCATCATATGGGCCGAGAAGCGTATACGCTAGTCTACTCTGGAGTATCGATGCCCTGTCTCGATACTCCCACGACTACCTCTACCCCATTAGTATGATCCGCATCATAATCCTGGTAGTCAAGTACTCATCCTAAAGGCTTTATCAACAAATAAAAAAGAGACAATTGGTCTCTGATAAAAACTGAATAATAAATAAAAAGCGACGGGAAAACCCCCAAATGGAGCATCACGTGCCCACACGTGATAGGCACTGCGCTTAACAAAATAAGCTGAAACTGAGCCTGACGTGCAGACACGTGACCCCTATATACAAAGTATATGAGCTCTTATCTAAAATAAACAATTGGCCAGAGAAAAAACCCACGTGATAACACGTGACGCTCTTTAGTATGCTTAATTTAGTGAGGTCACGTGCTACACGTGATGGGCTCCTAAGCCTTCTGAACCGATAGAATTAAATTCTAATTAAAAGGGATCAAAACTTTATGCTTAATTTGGTGAGGTCACGTGCTACACGTGATGGGCTCCTAAGCCTTCTGAATCGATAGAATTAAATTCTAATCAAAAGGGATCAAAAGACTTGTTGGGAAAATATTTCCTTGGACCTTTCTAAACAATAAAGATTACGTTCTGTAAAACAGAGCGCCGTTGGATTAAAGATCCAATGGTGATTAAAAAATCACCAATCTACAGAAAAATTCTGTGTAAGGAAATATCTTCCTAAACTTGTTAAGAACAACAAAAGAAATATCTTCTGTAAAACAGAAGTCCGTGGATGGCATCTCTTTTGATTGAGCCCACATTATACTCAGGTCTTCCAAAATTAGTCATCTCAGATGTCATTCAAAATAATGTGCATCCCATTCCCTCTCAATCTGACATTTGGTTCAAGGGTACATCTCTTCACACCTCTGATACATGTCGTTGTAATTCTTCAACGTCTTCAGAGAGGTGGTGGGTCCCGACGACCAATAACTATCTGGTGCATTTCCAAACCCATGGTTACATCTAAACTCTGGACCGTAATGTCCTTAAACTAACTCCGGACCGTAATGTCCTTAAACTAACTTTGGACCGTAATGTCCCTAAACTAAACTCTATAGACTATGACGTCTTTAAACTGTGGACTATGATGTCCTTAAACTCCATGGACTATGATGTCCTTAAATCCAATAGACCATAGCATCCCTAATCTAAAACGATAGAGCCCAAATGCTCTTTCGTTGGATCTAAATGATCCTCAAATCATGTTGAGTAGATCTTAGTTTAAGATTTTACTAATGTGTCCTCAACAAACGTTTAAGTTGATCTTAATCTAAAACAAGATTAACGATCCTTAAACCAACCCAAACCCAAATCTAAGAAAATATGGATTTGGACTAATCCACGCCCTACGGGCGACAACATAAATTAGTCTCCGTATACGATCCACGGGCAACCGAAAATAAAACAAACACACACGACACAAAGTGACCATATGGAGAAGGAGAAAGTTGTTGCCGCGATGCAGTAGCATAATTAACTGTAGGGGCTTGCGCTTGCAGGGAAGAGCGTCCCCACAATTAAAAACTCCTCACAATGAGGGGGAATCTGACGAAATCTGCTACATCGGCCGCATCTTTCTAAACCTCCGATATACGGTGCCATAAATCAACTTGGCATCTTCGGAGAGGTGGACAGATAAAACCCAAATACTATCTGCCCCCAAATTCAGGAAAGACGACCTACACCGTTTCGTCTCTGTTTTCGGCAGTAAACAGATTCTGGCACGCCCGGTGGGACCTTTTTCTCTTTCCACTCCACACTTCGTGTGTCGTGTTCGTGAACAAATCATGGTTTAATATGGTTGCCCCTGAATTCGAGATACAAAGATTTGGTGTCTTGCTCCCGTGCAGAGAAAATGGCTTCCAACTGCACCAGCTGCAACAAAAACTCCCACTCCGTCCTCGCCGGAGGAGTGACCTATGGCCCCTAAGAGGCCTCCATCTTCGCTATGCCAGTGGAAAAGGTGACTCAGGCCACCACTGGGCTGTTCTTTGGGACCATGATCCCACCGGCAAGCTTCAGCGTACTAATGCCGTCACAAGAAGGTCCGAAGAAGTCGGTCTTTGATCGGCTCATCACTATCACGGCCCCTCTTAACGGGTCGTCCAAGTCCAATGCCTTGGTCTTTAATAGACTAGTCCCAGGCTCAAGTAGACCCATGAAGAAGCCTACAATATCTGAAGGATTCATCCCGAAGCGGATAGCCATTCCAACTCCGACGGACGAAGTTGTCAAAGGGGATTCTCTTGCTAAGGGATCGGTCTTCGCAAGGCTGGCCATTCCAACTCTTGTTGGAGGCGAAGTCGTTAAAAATGCTTCCCCTGCCAAAAAGTCGATCTTTGCAAGATTGACCGTTCCTTATCAGCGGATGTCAGTCTTTGATAGACTGGCACCAACAACAACCCTTCACCAGAACAGAGGGCATGATAAAGCCACCCTCGTAACTGAGCCAGTACCATCTGCAAGGCATGCTCGACGTCGCCACTGGCATCGAGTAAGGAAAACTGGGGGCAGCTTTCCTCTGGACTGACTCCACCAGCTCCGATGGTAGAAATTGACGCTGCTGTTCTAACTGGGGACAACTTTGAACCACTCAGGAGGATGCGCAAGAACTCTCCGACCGCCATGTTGAAAAGGTCTCCTCCACCGGTGGAGAACGTTATTAAAGCAAAGCCGGAACATCCTTCTCAACGGCTGACTTCCAAAATCCACAGGGTCTGGCGAAGAGTTCAAGACTCTGTGATCGACAAAGATAACTCCTGCCGATAGAAGAAAGTGAAAGTTCGGCAAGAGAAGGACCACCCCGTCGTACCACAGAAGGTATCGTCTATATGGGTGCTCACTGTAATGGCCCCCTCAACTTCGACCGCCCATAAAAGGGGAAGGCCGGAGAAGTTCCCTGTGTCTGCGACAAATCTTAAGGGTGCTGAATCAAAATGCCCCAAGTCTGGGGGCATGGTAGTGCACACCATCTACATGGCTTCCAGGAAAGAGGATAGCCGTATCTCCACGGGTCATCGACCACTCACCCGGTCTGTGACAAAGGCTCCGGAGCAACAGCAAAAGCTCTACGAGATCCTAACGAAGATGGCTGCGCTCACTGAGCTGAAAGAAAGCCTAGAGACGTTGTCAGAGCAACGCCAGGAACAAGAAACCGACGCCGAGTTCCTCCGAAGAATGCTCATAAAGAAAGACAAAGAGGCTGCGGAACAAGTGGCCAACATAAAACAAATGACGCTCTTGTTCCAAGACATCGTCGGGATGATGATCCAGCCGGACCCTCCAGCTGAAGATCCCCCAATAATCATTGAGGACGACAGAGGAAAGACATCAAACCCTCTTCCGGCCTTTTCAGCCGCCAAGGAGGAAACAATCTCGAAAGCCGCGCTCGATGATTATATAGCTCAACAGATACGAGCTCATGTAGCGAACGAAACTGCTGGCCAAGTCGTCAGAACTGGGCGACCATATCCTAGCTGGTACGATCAGATTAAATATCTGCCAGGATCGCGATTTCTAAGTTTCACGTATACAAGGGGACAAGCAATCCCCATCAACATGTCGCTCAGTTCAGGGATCTGTGCGGCAACACTGGAGGTGACGATAAGCTACTGCTTCGCCAATTCGTCGGCAGCTTGGCGGAGACGGCGTTCGAATGGTATTCAGAGCTTCCCAATGATCCCGTCAAAACTTTTATGGAGATGGAGTTGCTATTCACCTAGCGTTTCGCAAGCGCTAGAAAACGCACCCCAATCACGGCATTGATCAATGCCAGGGTGAAGCCGGGAGAAACATGGGTTCAGTACGCGATACGGTGGCGGAACCTATGGTCGAAGTGTGAACAGCGCATAGAAGAGGCTCCTACAGTAGGCATGTTTATGGGAACCCTCGATCCGTAGGCGACCATATCCCAGTTTATGATGTTCTTCAAGCCGACCACTTTCCAGACCTTGATCGACAAGCTGACCCAAATGGACCAGATGGGCTATATGCCTTCCTCTTCAAAGACGGAGCCTCGGAATGAAAAAGGGAAAGGGAAAGCGACCTTCATCGCCAATGCTCAGCAACAGCCGAGTGGTCCAAAACCAGCTGATCGCCAAAACGACAGACAACGATTTATCAACGAAAAGTTAAAACGTCCTTACTCGTTCCCTCAGGATAAAATAAGGAGACTGTTAGAACTGGCGGTGCGTAACAGGCTCATCACTCTGCCAGATCCAAGATGTCCACTGCAGCCAGGTGACGTCAACAATCCCAATTACTGCCCCTACCATCGAGTAGTAGGCCACCCAATTGAAGATTGCTTCGTCTTCAAAAGCTGGATCGAGGATCAATATCAACAGCGCAAATTTGCACTGTCCGAGAACTGGAAGGTAAGCCCGCCGCAGCCGCACGCTCTTAAAAGGGTAGACACGCCGAGGGCATCATGCTCATTTATAGAAGAAGCTCCTTGGGAGGTCGCTCTTTCAGCCAAAACAAAAAGAATGTTGAAGGATCTTCAAACATGCCCGACGATTAGGTGGAAAAGCCCGCTGGAACCCGAGGTCATTAAGGGAATGCTGAAACCGCGCCCGACGCCAAGAATTGGTAGCGATGGGCAACACGCCAGGCCCAGCCGTCAAAATCATCGAAAAGGAAGAAGAAGACCAAAAAGCCCGTGAAGCCTGATGACAAGCGCATGGACCTGCAAAAGCAGATTAACACATTGGAAGAATATAATCAGAAGGCGCGAACCCCGGTCACACTCCAAGAATTTCTCAACAACATCCTTGGGAGCGGAGATAACAACAATAACGACGGAGATGACTCGTCAGAAGAAGAGGATTATATGGCAAGTTGCCACATGATCTCTCATTCGGCGCTAACTAACGAAGAAGCTCACTCGGCGTTAGAAGACAACATAAAGGAGCTGGGGGCAGGATCGAAGCCAAAACCCTCGGAACCGTCTAACGAGATGATCGATCTGCTGCCGACCGAATCCCGTCAGAAGAGCAAGGATGATCAAGAACGCGAAATGGCCATATTCGAAAAGTCCAGGAGTCGGCGTCAATTTGAAGAAGTCATGGGTCACGAAACACTCCAACCAGATCAAAGCATATCCGCGGTAGACAGAAGAAAAATTAAGATGAGGAAACGGTTCGCAAAATCCTTGTCCATGGGAATGAAGCTGCCACTTTTCAAAGGGAATACTCCCGGCGGTATGCACCCTGACGAAGCGGATGTACATCCCACCTATTGCTTATACCATCAAAGGGTTGCACATCCTACCGAAGAATGTATGGCCTTTAAAAAATGGTGGCAAGGGTATGTCGCTCATAGGCAACACTTCAAGAGGATGAAGCGTGAAGCTCGTCGACAGCGAAAAAGTGCGACAGACGAACGTAGAAGAGCTGCCGGCAACTGCCACATGGTTGATAGCAGGGGATTGCAAGTTCTCACCTTCGGGAATGATTCTGAGGAAGAAATGTCTCACGGCCCTTTCTTCAAAGAATCCACCTCAGGAAAAGAGGAAGAAACGAAGAGCTGTGAGAATATTCAGCTGCGAAATCGTACGCTGCCCGAAAAGAATCTCGGACCCACAAACAAAAGATCGAATAAGAAAGATAAGGGGAAGGAAAAGGTCCCTGAGGATATCACCCTCAATGACCGAGTCGTCGAAGAGCTTGCAGCCAAGGACCCGCCCAAGAAAAACAAGGTGGATTAAATGTTCTGGCACATCTGAGGAAGATACCCTCGCAGCTAAGCATTTTGGATGCCCTCCTGCTATCTAAAGAGGCACAAGATTCTCTGATCAAGGCACTGCAAGAGCCCGAACAGTTTCAAGCCTTCCTTACCGAATAAAAGATGAAGGACGAGCTAGAAGAAGCTCACATGGCCGGCATTACCTTCAGCGATGAAGACCTCCTCCTCGGGACGTGCGAGCACAACCGCCCCCTATATGTCACCGGGTACTACCACAACATTAAGATAGAGAATATTCTAGTTAGCAACGGGTCCTCCGTCAACCTCTTAAATGTCAGAGTGCTAAAAGAAATTTGCATGAGCGTTCAACACCTAGCTAGAGATAAAATTACCATCTCCGGTTTTGACTTCCAGTCATCACGGACGCTCGGGTCCGTAATACTGATGTTACGCTTTGGGTCGCTCGTCACCGACATCAAGTTTCACGTCATTGACGCCAAGACCTGCTACAACTCCTTGCTTGGCAGGCCCTGGTTACACGAATACAACATCATCCCTTTTACACAACATCGGTGTATGAAGTACTTCAAAGAAGGTCTCGAGTATACCGTGATAAGGGAGCCGAACCCATTCTCCATGAATGAAGTCTGAAAGTATGAAGATGCAAAGTATTTCTTACCAGACTTTGAAGATATGGAAAGATGCCATAAGCCGGAGAATAAGCAAAAAGCTATCATCACTATTCCGGTCTTCGGGAGCGATACCGAAGAGGAAGAAGAGATAGTCTGTTCGGGGCCGCTCCAATACAACAAGCCCGGACTGTCTACCCCTATGTTGATCTTTGGCAATGACTCTGAAGACGAAGTCAACGCAGTGTTCTCGGTCCGTCCATTGGTGCAGGCCCTCATTGGAAATGATCAGGGTTTGCAAATCGCCATGGTTCCGCAAAAGCATTACAAAGAGCTCGACGCACTTGATACCTATAGTGTGCAAGAATTGCAGACGTCCTACGTCCCTCCCAGGCGAAAAGATGAAAAGACGATCCTCTTTTATCGATCCGCGAAAACCAAAGTGGAGAAAGAAATCTGGCAGGGTGCCGATTCTACGCTTGACAGGCTCCAGCCCATCCGTCTGCCCAAATACTACACAGAAAGATTAAAAAGGTTGTTGAGACGCCAGGGCGTACCCTTCAAACAGACTGCTCGACAAGCTCAGTTCTACAACAGGATCTGGAACGTCCCCGGAACTCAGTGAAAATTTCCCAACATGAGAATGGAAATGATCGGGCTTGGATATGTTCGATCCAAGAAACGGGAGCAATTCCATGGCTGCTACGTTATACATGACTTTGATGAAGAAGGAGGATGCTATGTTAGAAGACACTGCGATTGAACCAAAATGAGATCCTGCCGTAAAAATGCCAAGTTCGTCGTTTGAAGAACAGATGGACAAGCTAATAAAGGAAGTGGGTCAAAAGGTCCGGGATGACCACAACCGTGAAATGGCCATTTACGAGAAAGCCAGGACGCAGCGCCTCCTTCAGTAGGCTACGGAGAATGACGATGCCCTTCGTCTCCATCCCGTCATACAGAAGACCCGACGCGGAGGCAAAAACATACTGAAGAACGGAAAAAACGTTCGACAGCGGCAAAGCGGGTCCAAAAAGCCACATGATCGAGAATTGAGCAGCCGGGATCCGTCTCTTATAAAGAAGATGGGTCGAGCATATTCTTTTCCCCAAGACAAGACAAGGAAGATATTCGATATTGGCATGAAACATTAAATGATTACGCTCCCGGAGTCCAAACACCCCGAACAAGCAAATGAGGTCTCTTACCCAGATTATTGCTCCTATCACTAAGCGATAGAAAATCCTCTCGAAGACTGCTTCACATTCAAATACCATGATGAAGATCAGTATTAGCAAGGCATGTTCGCTCTATCCAACAGTTGGAGGGTAGCCCTACCGCAAAGGTATGTGCCAAAAGCGACGTATATCGCGAGAGTGGAACCAGGTCAATATCGGTCTTGGAAACGATCTCGTACCTGCCACGAGATAACGCGGTCAGAAGAAAGAGAGCGCGAGAAAATGGACGACCTCTCCCATTGCTTCGCAAATGAGGATGAAGATGAGTTGATCTAAGAACTTCCACCGGCACCAAAAAAGCTGGAAGTTGGGATACATACTACTGCGGACAACCTAAGGAAGATCGACTTGGGGACGACAAACGACCCGAGGCCTACATTCGTCAGTGAGCTGTTGTCCAAAGAACAGGTAGTTACGCTAAGAGACGTGCTCATGCAGTATAAAGACTGCTTCGCATGGAACTATTCCGAGATGCCGGGGCTAGATCCAGAGATAGCTGTGCATAAATTGGCGATATCTCCGGACGTCAAGCCAGTCAAGCAAGCACCAAGAAGAATGCGGCTCGAACTTGAAATGAGCATCAACGCCGAAGTCAAGAAGTTAATCGACTCTGGCTTCATCCAAGAAGTTCAGTACCCTGACTGGATCGCCAATATCGTCCCAGTGATGAAGAAGAATGGGACGGTGCGCATCTGCGTAGACTTTCGAGAGCTCAACAAAGCTTGTCCAAAGGATGACTTTCCCGTACCGGTCACCGAGCTGTTGATAGACAACATGGCCACTCACGAAGTCTTCTCCTTCATGGATGGCTCATCAAGGTACAATCAAATAAAGATGCATCCCGAAGATCAGAAGCATACCGCTTTCCGGACTCCTCTAGGAATATTCTGCAACAAAATGATGCCTTTCGGTCTGAAGTACGCCGACGCTACTTATCAGAGGGCCATGACGAAGATTTTCGATGACCTCATACATGAAATCGTCGAATGCTATATCAATAACCTCGTGGTGAAAAGCAAATCATATGAGAAACACTGGGAGCATTTGAAAATAGTGTTCCAGCGTCTTCGGAAAATGAATCTGAAGATGAACCCTCTCAAGTGCGCATTTGGAGTTTCCTCGGGCAAATTCCCAGGGTTCATCATCCGACACCGGGGCATCGAAATAGATCCATCAAGGATCAAGGCGATTATGGAAATACCTTCGCCAAGAACTCTCAAGCAATTACGGTCTCTCCAAGGAAAGCTCGCGTATATCCGGTGTTTTATATCCAATCTTTCTGGCAAATGCCGCCCCTACAGCCATTTAATGAAGAAGGGAACCCCGTTCGTTTGGGATCGCAAATGCTAAAGTGCACTGGACGAAATCAAGCAATACCTGCAGAATCCGCCGGTGCTGACCGCTCCAGTCAAGGGAAAACCCCTTATCCTGTATACAACAACCCTTGAAGGCTCCTTGGGCGTGTTATGGGCACAGGAGAATGACCAAGGGAAAGAGAGTGCCCTCTACTATTTGAGTCGAGTTCTCCTGGGGGCAGAAAACAACTACTCCCCTATCGAAAAACACTGCATTGCATTAATCTTCGCGATAACGAAGCTCAGACACTATGCTTTGGCGCATGAGGTTCATCTCATATCAAAGGTGGATCCTCTGAAGCACTTGATGTCAAGAGCCATACTAACAGGACGACTCGCTAAATGGGCCCTCCTCTTGATGGAGTTTTCGATAATCTATCGACCCCTCAAAGCAGTGAAAGGCCAAGCCATCGTTGACTTCCTCTCCGAGCATCCGATACCTGCCGATTCGCCCCTAAATTGTGAACTGCCGGACAAGCACGCGTTTGACACGATCGACAAGGAGAGAGGAGGGAGTGATACCCGATGAGAACTCTACTTTGATAGGGCATCTTCCATGAATAAGCGAAAGCACAACTCCCCCATAATCAAATCTGGGGTAGGCATCATCTTCGTGACTCCACAAGGAAGGATAATGCGCTTTGCCTTTTCCTTGATAGAGCCAAGGACAAACAATGAAGCGGAATATGAATCTTTGATAGCAGGTCTTGAGATCGCTGTCAACATGGGAATCAAAAACCTCCTCATATACGGGGACTCCCAGCTAGTCGTTAGTTAAGTAAACAGCGACTATCAAACATGTAAACCAGAATTGGGTAAAGTACGGTGAGAGAGTGCAATAATTGCTGACTCAAATCCCTTCCTACGCCCTGGAAAGCATACCGCGTGCGAAAAATAGTAAGATGGATGCGTTAGCCAAACTCGCTAAAGAACTGGCTGACGAAAACCTCGATGACGTAAGGATCGTTGTACAAAGCCGTCGGGTTCTTGCTCCAGCGGAAATATCTCCGGAGTCTTCTGAAAAAAAAGGAAGTGACGGAGCAAACAGCCCTACAAATAGAGGACCAGGAAAAGGCCAAGGATTGGAGAGAAGTCTTTATAGACTACTTCAAATCCCGTCAAACACCTGAAGATGCATCCTCAAGACATCAGTCCATGAAATGAGCTCTGTCTTTCGCCTTCGTCAACGATACTCTGTATAAGAGATCGTTCAACTCTTTGTAGCTAAGATGTTTGGGACCAGAAGAAGCAAGGAGAGTCATCTAAGAAACTCACAACGGACTCTGCGGTTTTCATCAAGCCGGGCCAAAGATGAAGCTGAAGATCAAAAGGATGGGTTACTATTGGCCCACGATGATTCCGGACTGCCTTGAATATGCGAAGCGATGTCATTCATGCCAGATTCATGGAGACTTCATCCACCAGCATCCAAACCCACTACATCCAACCATGGCTAGCTGGCCGTTCGAAATGTGGGGAACCGACATAATTGGGCCCATCGAGCCAGCGTCATCCAGAGGACATCGGTTCATATTGGCGACAACCGATTACTTCTCTAAGTAGGCAGAGGCCATACCGCTAAGAGAAGTGAAGACGGAGAATATTCTCCATTTCTTCAAGACACACGTCATTTATCGGTTTGGTACTCCGCGACGGATTATCTCCGATAACGGGCCGGCCTACAGAAGTCACAGAATCAGTCGTTTCGCACAGCAGCATAATATAGACTGGAGATACTCTTCGGTCTACAATCCATGAGCTAACGGTCTAGCTGAGGGTTTCAACAAGAATTTGACGAAGATCATAAAGAAGACGGTGTCTAAAAATAAGAAGGACTGGTACGAGAGACTGCATGAAGCTCTCTGGGCATATCGGACAACGTTCAAAACGGCTACGAACACAACGCCATTCGCGTTGGTATTCGGCACTGAAGCAGTACTCCCCTTGGAGATAGAGCTATCCTCTCTACGAGTGGCGGTTCATTATAAGCTAACAGACGAAGAGAATGCTCATCTTCGGCTTGAGGAGCTCGATGCCCTCGATGAAACTCGTCTCATAGCGCAACAAAACTTGGAGGCTTACAAAGCAAAAATGACGTGCTCATACGAGAGATTGACTAGGCCGAGAACATTCTGCCAAGGCGAACTCGTGCTAGTTTTCAAAAGACCTATGATCACCAATCGTGCCAAGGCGAACTATGAGGGCCCATACATCATAGACAAAGTCTACCAAGGAGTGGCCTATCTACTCATAGAAATGCATGGAGAAAGACCCTTCAGGCCAATAAATGGCCGGTTCCTGAAAAAATACCATGCCGGACGAGTCGGGTGACATGAGTACAGCATAGTCCGCAGACTTGACACTGCTGCTTCGCCTCGAGTGTGTCCCACTGTTCTTAGATTGCTACCCTACCACGGCTCAAAGGAGTCGTGCAAACAGGTAGCAGTTGGGTGCAGTCCCGAGCACTTGGAGGCAGTGGCGGTTAGACAGGATTCGTCTCTCCCGGTATTGGGGGTTGATATCGCGCTGTGTCAGAGAGCCATTATGCAAAGTCCCTGGCCAGGGCAAGCGAGATTTGCTGGTAGGTTCCAGTAGTTTCTCAGGGTGTAATGGGCTTCGCTCCGACACGACTTATACCGCTATTAGGGGACTGACGCTTGCCGCCCCCCTAGGCCCGATATGCGATAGTCTTAGACGAACGGACCGGACTGTACGGAGATTGTCACATCAGACTCAGTTGGAGTTCGGATGGGTTTCCTCATCGGCCTTCTTATCGACATCTACCCGGGGACCGTTATGTACAGCTAGTGCCGCTTGCGGTCTGTGGTTAAACCCACTGCCAGCATAGTAGTCGAGTCTCTAGAGTCCCACGCAGAGAGTTTCCCTACTTCAGGCGAAACGATATAGAGGTCGTATGGTTTTACGACAAGGGTTCGGACGCATACGTGTGTTTACGCACGTACGACTTTCGGACAGTTTTTACTAATCGGCTTTGGTTTAAGCCAGTTACTAGTATCCGGTTATTGGATTTATACAGTCTAAAGTTTTTCCGTGTTTTCACGGATAGGAGGGGCGTTCTCGTAATTGCGTGAGAAGCTTCTAGAAGATGGTGACTAAGAAGGTTTAGGTGGCATATACATTGAATGAGATTAGTGAGTCATATGGATGATTCATCCATGTCATTAATGCTTCATAATTGCTTAATGACTCATGGAGATAAATCACCATAAGATATTTATCAAGCATGGTTGTAAATCATTTTCTTTTCTTTTCTTGATAAAATAAAATGCTTGATATATATTATGATAACTCATTTTCTCTTCTCATTATTATGTTCATCTTCTCTCTCATCAAGCTCTCTCTCTTCAAACCCTAATCCTCCCCTCTCATGTGTTGAGTACAAGAATTAGTTAGACTACTTAATCCATAACCATACTCTATTTCATCTAGGTACTTTGATTAACACTTAAAGATACCTAGTTGCCTCAAGTTTAGAGGCAAAGCTTGGAGTTAAGCTCTCGTGGTGGATCGTCTACTACTTGGAGAAGGCCGAGGAGGAGGTGGAGTTCGTAAAGATGAAGGACACGGTTTTTTAGGTATAATCCCTTTACATAGTAGTTTAGAACTTCTATGTTTGATGTTAATTATCGTTTAGCTTCGATTCATGCAGTTAGTCGATGTTTAAGCAAAGAACAAGATCGTTTTTCATATTTCCGCCTCCCCGCAAGTCGTGGGGTGTTGTACATCGACTTACAGTGGTATCAGAGCCTCGCTAAACAATAAATAACTCGCTTGCAAAATTGTATGAATTTCGAACGAAAAAAACCAAAACTGGAAAACCCCGATATCATGGTTTCTGTCGATTTTTAAATGAAGTCCAAAAATTTTTCAGGCAGGTTCAGAAAGCCCAAAATGATAGTATTAGAACACCCAAGAAAACTGGGCTCGCGAATCGACTAAACCGCCGCGGAACCGCGGCGAATCCCCCCGATCCGAGGCGATTCCGCCGCCGAGTTGCCGATTCACAAGCCCAATTTTCCTGTGTTGGTTCTCTGTGATATTTGGTATTTTCTGGAATTTTTATTTTTTGCTCAGGTTTCAGATTTACAGAGAAGTATTAGAGGAAAATTAAATGTGTTTAATCGATCGAAATTATACGGTATTTGCTTGTTGGATTATATCTGTGTTTGTATAATGTGTTCGTAAACCTCCCCTAACTGCTAGTATGTCGGTTGGCAGGGGGTTGCACATTTCTGTAATGGATTTTATCTGTTTGTGTATATGAACTGTGTTGGACTGTTGTGATGTATAGCCGGGGTTATGTGATGGGTTATTATTTAATTCATTTGATGTAAATGTAATTTGTTATAATATTATTTTGCGGGGCACATCTAGGTTGCGGTTGTAGCCACCGTTGTATTATTTCATTTTACTGTTTTTGCTCCTAGGACAGACCCAAGGTGGGGTGCACAAACTGCCGGGCGGGTAGTTTGCCGTACCCGTTGGGATCTTGGGTGGGGTAATGGCTATTCATCACAACTGTATAATCCGTCTTTTGTTGCAGGCTCAAAACAAACACGGATTACTTGCAAATCCAATAAAGTTCATCTGTGATCTGGAATGCCTATTATTGCGTCTGACGAATGTACAATATCTATATATGATAGCTATTTAGACGTCACTTATGTTTTACACCCACGCTAGCCCAGCCCCCGCTCTGTCGTTAGTTAAGTAACCTAACGGGTGATGACGGGACCCCGTGGCGAATGCGGATGGCATAAGAGGACGTTGTATTTTCGTTGTTTTCTGCAATGATAGGTTAATGATGGGACGCATTATTTATAATGCAAAGAAAATAAACCAAAAAGTTTAATCGTTGGAACAATTTAAAAGAAATCACTCGGTTAATTTTAAAAATAGATATTTTTAAATGCGGAGCTTTAACCACTCCTTTTA
Source organism: Agapanthus africanus (assembly GCA_030015575.1). Lineage (NCBI taxonomy): Eukaryota > Viridiplantae > Streptophyta > Magnoliopsida > Asparagales > Amaryllidaceae > Agapanthus > Agapanthus africanus. The sequence continues at coordinate 668,401,774 of CM057342.1, read as the reverse complement.
AAAGCTATCAGGTTCCTTCGGTTATATCAAGTTCACTACGTTCACGGTTTCGCCAAAACCATTCGTAGCCCTCCGTCATTTCATCTGGGTATTCAGTAGTATTCAAGCTATGTATTTTGACCTAACGCCAAGGCATAGTGTTTGGTAGCTACTGGGTATTCATTTGTTGCATAGATAGATGAGTTAGTTTGGGACAGTCGTATTATCATTTTGGCCGAACGTCAGGGATATATACGGATGGGTTCAAATTGACAAGATAATGATGGGTAGAACTTGACATGTGAGTTATGACATTTTGACCTAACGCCAAGGTCATAAGAGCATGGGGCAGAAAAATATATATCGGGAATTTCTAAAGAAACTGAAATTTGCAAAGAGTTGCATACCATTTGGAGTTTGATGAATGTTGGTAGGATTCCTTCAACATTATCATACAATGATATTTGGATCCCGATCCTACTGTGAGTATATGCTACTTATCAGGAGATTCGTCACTTAACGATCAATGCTATAAACCAAGTAGGTGTCAAGAAAGGTGTCAGCGGGGTTACGCCCCCAGAGAAAAGAGGTTATTTAATTAAGGAACTTCGCGAAAGCGTTGGAAAACCTCCCTCGAAGTATCGACACTAGCCTGGCTGAACGGTTAAGCAAGTATTGTACGGTGAGAATAGTCCTGGCTAATTCTTCTTTTATGGTTTGAGGAAGGATTCGAGAAACAGTGGGAGCCATCCAGTTTAGATAAACTAAAAACCACTCTAAACTTGCAAGAGCATCATGCTAAAGAGTTTTCTTCTCTCTCTCCTATTTGCAGCGACCCTGAAAATGACTGGACTTAAGTTACTTTTAGAGAAAAATATACTGACAGGGCCAAACTATAAAGATTGGCTGCGGAATGTCAAAATGGCTTTGACCTGTGACAAATTGGGGTACGTCCTCACCGCTACAGCACCTGCTGTCCTTGGTCCCAAATCCAGTAATGCGGATAAGGAAATCCGCAAAACCTGGGATTTAGATTGCGCGAAAGCCAAGTGCATCATGCTTGCCTCGATGAACAATGAACATCAGAGGAGGCACGAGGATATGGAACTAGATGGCATATTTCTCCATACAAAGGAACTTTATGGAGAGCAATCTCGTATAGCAAGATACGAGACCTCTAAGAACTTGTTTCGAGCGAGGTTGGCTGTCGGGTCATCGGTAGGAGAACATGTCCTAAAGATGATCGGCTATATTGAAGAGCTCGCAGACCTTGGGACGACTTTGGATAATGAGCTCTATACAGACCTTATTCTCCAGTCCCTTCCTCACACCTACGCCCAATTTATCCTGAACTTCAACATTCAAAGAAAAGAAGTTGAACTTCCGGAACTCCTGAACATGTTAAGGAGTGCAGAGGGCACCTTGCAGAAGACAAGGGAAACACCCGCTATGTTTGTTGGCGGTGCATCTTCTTCCGGGTCCAAGGCTAGGGCCAAAGGAAGGAAGAAGAAGGCTGCCACCAAACCTAGAGGAGGAGTTAGTAAGGTGGGAGGGAAGGGAAAGAAAAAGTTTGCGGTACCGGTAGTAGGCCAGGATGAGTGCTTCCATTGTCATAGGAAAGAGCACTGGAAGAAAGATTGCAAGGCGTGGAACGCCAAGAACCAGGAACCGAAGCAAGCTGTGGCTTCGACTTCAGGTGTGTTTGTAATTGAGAATTGTCTGTCAATTAACTCTACTTCCTGGGTATTGGATACCGGATCAGGATCTTATATTTGCAATTCATTGCAGGCACTGAGAAACCTTAGAGTGCTGAAGGAAGGTGATATGACCGTAAAGGTTGCTAACGGAGCTAGCGTGGGAGCTGCGTCCGTCGGGGATTATCACCTAGGATTGACGAGTGGACACATTTTGGTTTTACATAACTGTTATTTTGTACCAAGCTTAACGTGTAATATCATATCAGTTTCCTTGTTATCAAATAAAGGTTATGATTTCACGTTTGTAAGAGATGTTGTTAACATCGACCTTAATCATGGTTTGATTGGGTCCGGTACACTAAATAACGGTATATATGTTTTAAACCAACTCCAAATTTTCAATGTCCAGAACACACTAAAAAGAAAGTCTCCAGATTTAAATAAAGTTTTCTTATGGCAATGTAGACTGGGTCACATCAATGAGAGAAGGTTGACTAAGTTGCATAGAGAAGGATATTTGGACTTGTTCGAATATCAAACTTATGACACTTGTCAATCTTGTCTCAAAGGAAAGATGACAAACACTCCATTTACTGGACATGGAGTAAGAGCGAGCGAGCTTTTAGGACTCATACACAGCGATGTATGTGGTCCAATGTCTACACATGCAAGAGGTGGTTTTTCCTATTTCATTACTTTCACGGATGATTACTCAAGATACGGATTCATTTATCTGATGAAACATAAATCCGAGGCTTTTGAGAAATTCCAAGAGTATAAGAATGAAGTAGAAAACCAAACCGGCAAAAGTATCAAGACACTTAGATCTGATCGAGGTAGTGAATACTTAAGTGCCGAGTTCCTAGGTTACCTAAAAAAGAAAGGAATTCTCTCTCAGCTTACTCCTCTATACAGTCCACAGCATAATGGTGTATCGGAGAGACGGAATCGAACCCTATTGGATATGGTATGATCCATGATGAGTAATGCTGAGTTTCCGTGATCTTTCTGGGGTTATGCGCTAGAATCAGCGGCATATCTTTTAAACATGGTTCCTACCAAGACTGTGCCTACCACTCCATATCAGATGTGGAGCGGGAAGAAACCCCATCTACAGTATATAAAGATTTGGGGATATCTAGCTTTTGTTAAAAAGCAGCATGTGGACAAGCTCGAGGCACGATCAGTAAAGTGTAAGTCTGTGGGATATCCAAAGAACTCCAGGGGATATTTATTCTATTATGCAGAGAAACAAAAGGTATTTGTTTCTCGTAATGCCCATTTTCTAGAACATCAGTTTTTAGAAAAGGAATCAAGTGGGAGCGAAATAGAACTGGAAGAAATTCCAGAACCACAAACTAATACTGAAAGATTGGTAGAACCGGTAGTTCAAGAAGAACAGGACATTCCCGCACCCCTCCGCAGGAGTAGTAGGCCGTCTCATCCGCCTGAGAGATACTACGGTTTTCTCATAGATGGGGATAGAGAGGATTGTATCATAGATGATGATGAACCTACTGACTTCCAGCAGGCCATCCAGAGCGGCGACTCGGTACGATGGCTAGATGCAATGCGGACCGAAATGGAGTCCATGTACACCAACAAAGTATGGACTTTAGACTTTGCTCCAGATGGGGTAAAAGCCATAGGATGCAAATAGATCTTCAAGAAAAAGATTGGTGTAGATGGACAGGTGGAAACCTATAAGGCTAGACTTGTTGCAAAGGGTTTTCGTCAAAGACCTGGTTTGGACTATGACGAAACTTTTTCTCCAGTGGCCAAATCCATTCGGGTCCTTCTTGCTATTGTTGCCTTCCATGATTATGAAATCTGGCAGATGGACGTAAAGACGGCTTTTCTGAATGGAAATTTAGAAGAGTGCGTCTATATGGATCAGCCAGAGGGTTTCAATCAGAGTGGGAGCAGCGGGAAAGTATGCAAGCTGCTTAAATCCATTTATGGACTAAAACAGGCATCGCGGAGTTGGAACATCTGTTTTGATGAAACAGTCAAAGAATATGACTTTATCAAAAATCTAGATGAACCGTGCATATATAGTAAAGTTGTAGCCAGAAGTGTCGTATTCCTCGTCTTGTACGTGGATGACATTCTATTGATAGGAAATGACATTCCTATGCTACAATCTGTCAAAGGATTCTTGTCACACAGGTTCTCCATGAAAGACCTGGGTGATGCCTCTTACATTCTGGGGATCCGGATCTATCGTGATAGATCCAAGAGGATATTGGGACTTTCACAGTCCAGGTATATCGACACTGTACTGAAAAGATTCAGTATGGAAGATTCTAAGCGCGGTAATCTACCGGCTTGTCACGGAATCACCCTCTCCAAAGAGATGTCTCCCAAGACTGATTTGGAAAGGGAACGCATGTCTATTATACCCTACGCTTCTGTGGTAGGCTCTATAATGTATGCGATGTTGTGCACCAGACCAGATGTAGCTTACGCACTGAGTGTGGTAAGCCGGTATCAGTCAGACCCAGGGGAGAAGCACTGGATAGCAGTAAAGAACATTCTCAAGTACCTGAGAAGGACTAAGGAGATGTTCTTGGTTTACGGCGGAAATGACCTCAGGTTGGAGGCCTTTGCTGATTCCGGCTTCTAGAGTGATAAGGACGATTCCAAGTCCATGTCAGGTTATGTCTTTACCCTCAATGGAGGGGCGGTGTGCTGGAAGAGCTCCAAGCAGGACACCGTTGCTGACTCGACGATGGAAGCGGAGTATATAGCTGCTTGCGATGCCACAAAAGAAGCAGTCTGGATGAAGAAGTTCCTAACAGAACTTCAGGTGGTTCCTACCATAGTTGATCCAATACCTCTGTATTGCGACAACAACGGAGCTATAGCTTTAGTGAAGGAACCAAGGTCCCATCAAAAGTCCAGACACATCTTGAGGCGGTATCACCTGATCAAGGAGATCATTGATCGTCGGGAGATCGAGGTTCGGAGAGTTGCTTCTGAAGAGAACATTGCTGATCCATTCACAAAGGCCCTACCTCAGATTCAGTTCGAGAGGCTGCTCGAGATCATCGGTCTTCGATATGCCAGTACATGGCCCTAGTGCAAGTGGGAGATTGTTAGTGTATATACCCTAGGGGCCATTATTGTATCATACTAGTTTGTATATTACTTAATGGAAGCTTGGGATATTCACATGTATATAACAGTCTTGCTAAACATGGTAGTATGCTACTTGGTTTTTCTATCTTAATATGTGAGTATACGTATTGATAGAGCTCTTAGGATCTTGCTTGACTACCAGCGTTGTGATGGCAGTCACACTAGTGGGGGCTGGGTAGTCTACAAGCACATCCTTATTCAGGTCCCTAGTCGTTGGATTATCGAGACAGGGCATCGATACTCCGGAGTAGACTAGTGTGTACGCTTCTCATCCCAGTTGGGGAGATGGTCTGTCCCACAGCCGTCAGTACGTCGTACTAGAGATAATATGCAGGTGTTCGTTGGGTTACGGGTACACCGGACAGGACTCACAGGGAACTGTTGGATGGTTTTATACCAGTCGTCAGTGAACAGTTCCCAGGTGACATGAGTACAGCATAGTCCGCAGACTTGACACTGCTGCTACGCCTCGAGTGTGTCCCACTGTTCTTAGATTGCTACCCTACCACGGCTCAAAGAAGTCGTGCAAACAGGTAGCAGTTGGGTGCAGTCCCGAGCACTTGGAGGCAGTGGCGGTTAGACAGGATTCGTCTCTCCCGGTATTGGGGGTTGATATCGCGCTGTGTCAGAGAGCCATTACGCAAAGTCCCTGGCCAGGGCAAGCGAGATTTGCTGGTAGGTTCCAGTAGTTTCTCAGGGTGTAATGGGCTTCGCTCCGACACGACTTATACCGCTATTAGGGGACTGACGCTTGCCGCCCCCCTAGGCCCGATATGCGATAGTCTTAGATGAACGGACCGGACTGTACGGAGATTGTCACATCAGACTCAGTAGGAGTTTGGATGGGTTTCCTCATCGTCCTTCTTATCGACATCTACCTGGGGAGCATTACGTACAGCTAGTGCCGCTTGCGGTCTGTGGTTAAACCCACTGCCAGCGTAGTAGTCGAGTCTCTAGAGTCCCACGCAGAGAGTTTCCCTACTCCAGGCGAAACGATATAGAGGTCGTATGGTTTTACGACAAGGGTTCGGACGCATACATGTGTTTACGCACGTACGACTTTCGGACAGTTTTTACTAGTCGGCTTTGGTTTAAGCCAGTTACTAGTATCCGGTTATTGGATTTATACAGTCTAAAGTTTTTCCGTGTTTTCACGGATAGGAGGGGCGTTCTCGTAATTGCGCGAGAAGCTTCTAGAAGATGGTGACTAAGGAGGTTTAGGTGGCATATACATTGAATGAGATTAGTGAGTCATATGGATGATTCATCCATGTCATTAATGCTTCATAATTGCTTAATGACTCATGGAGATGAATCACCACAAGATATTTATCAAGCATGGTTGTAAATCATTTTCTTTTCTTTTCTTGATAAAATAAAATGCTTGATATATATTATGATAACTCATTTTCTCTTCTCATTATTATGTTCATCTTCTCTCTCCTCAAGCTCTCTCTCTTCAAACCCTAATCCTCCCCTCTCATGTGTTGAGTACAAGGATTAGTTAGACTACTTAATCCATAACCATACTCTATTTCATCTAGGTACTTTGATTAGCACTTAAAGATACCTAGTTGCCTCAAGTTTAGAGGCAAAGCTTGGAGTTAAGCTCTTGTGGTGGATCGTCTACTACTTGGAGAAGGCCGAGGAGGAGGTGGAGTTCGTAAAGACGAAGGACACGGTTCTTTAGGTATAATCCCTTTACATAGTAGTTTAGAACTTCTATGTTTGATGTTAATTATCGTTTAGCTTCGATTCATGCGGTTAGTCGATGTTTAAGCAAAGAACAAGATCGTTTTTCATATTTCCGCCTCCCCGCAAGTCGTGGGGTGTTGTACATCGACTTACAGTATGCAGCGAAACTTTGCCTCAAAATCGCTACCGGACCGAAACGTCCTTAAACTAACAACGGACCGCAACATCTTTAAACTACTACAAACAGCAGCATCCTAGGGCTGACCCAAAAAAAAGGGTACGTCCATAAGCAAGATGGGCATGGATGAAAACCCGAAAGGGCTCCGCGAGTAAAAACAAAAAGGCTACCGGCGGTGTTTGTGAAAACCCGAAAGGGCGCAGACTTGTGTTAAAAAAACGGTACGTCCATAAGCAAGATGGGCACGGATGAAAACTCGAAAGGGCCCCGTGAGTAAAAACAGCAAGGCTACCGGCGAGTCTGTGAAAACCCGAAAGGGCACAGACTCGTAAAAAATTCATGCATACTGGCAAGGACCTCTCGACCTTGTAAAGAGAAAATACCTGCGTGAGTTCCTTACGACTCACAAGGGAGCAACACACTTAGGGATCCCCATGATTTCTGTGGAGAAATTACACTTACGAGATCCTCACGACTCGTAACGAGAACCCTCTTATGAGACCCTCACGGCTCATAAGATTCGAAAGCCTTAAGCTACAGGGATCTAAACCTGTTCTTAAGCCATCACATTTCCCAGACTACCCTACAAACGGTTCAATGTTAACCCTTGTATACAATCCACGGGCATAAATAAACGTTTCCCCACCCAGTTCCACCAATGGCGCGAAATTTCCTCATGTGGTGAATGACACTTGTAAGACCTCTCGACTTATAAAGAGAGAACACTCTTGCATGGTCCTTACGACTTATAAGAGAACACACACTTAAGAATCCTCACGATTCTTAAGGAGAAAACGCACTTACGAGATCCTCACGACTCGTAAGGAGAAACATCTTTATGAGACCCTTACGGCTCATGAAGTCAAAAGCCTTAGTCGACAGGAACCTAACCCTATTTATTAAGCCGCCTTTGTTCAAATCGATAGAGGCAAATGATGATTCGCTCCTGACAACGTTCCAGTAGTAGCGATGCTGATGCCTAAATCGGTAACAAATTCTAAGTCCTTTCACGGCAAATGATGATTCGCTCCTGGCAATATTCCAGTCGCAGCGATGCTGATGCTAAGATTGGCATCAGATTCCAAGTTCCATACTCGCAGCAAAAAGTCAGCGTGTTATAAATGCATATGAAATAGCCGAAATGATAGGGCAACTTGCAACAAAATCAGCAAGTAAAATATATGCATATAAAAATAGCCGAAATGTTTGGGCAACTCACAATAAAAAGCAGCGAGTAAAGAAAAAGAAAAATAGCCGAAATGATTGGGCACCGCGAAAAATAGCCGAAATGATTGGACAATCGTGACTTTCGCGATATAAAAAGTTGAAATGATAGAGCATCACGGAAAGAAATAAAAAAAATGAAATGAAAATTTTTTCCCTACACGCGAGTCCATACTGACCCCTGTATACAATCCATGGGCATAAACGAAAAGGGAACCACATGTCCCCCACCAGATCCGGTCAAAAGGTAAAGTCAGAGCTCGACAGCAACATCTGCATCCCAGAAGACCAACAATGACATTCCTCTTCATGCCAGCAGGACACGGATGCGACACCATCAATCGGAGCCACGGCAAAGTCTCCAGTTCCGAGACTCTACGGTTCACAGACAATCTAGAGTCAGCCCCGACACCGCAGAAAGCGGAGCAAGTCAACCCGACCCCATCTCGGAAATACGTCAGCAAATAACCCCGTCGCGGAAATACGTCATCCAATGACCCCATCTCGGAAATACGTCAGCAAATGACCCCGTCGCGGAAATACGTCATCCAATGACCCCATCGCGGAAATACGTCATCCAATGACTCTGTCACGGAAATACGTCATCCAATGACCCCGTCTCGGAAATACGTCAGTAAATAACCCCGTCGCGGAAATACGTCATCCAATGACCCCGTCGCGGAAATACGTCAGCAAATGACCCCGTCTCGGAACACGTCAGCAAATGACCCCGTCTCGAAAATACGTCATCCAATGACCCCATCGTGGAAATACGTTAGAAAATGACCCCGTCGTGGAAATACATCAGCAAATGACCCCGTCGCGGAAATACGTCATCCAATGACCCCGTCTCGGAAATACGTCATCTAATGACCCCGTCGCGGAAATACGTCAGCAAACGACCCCGTCGCGGAAATACGTCAGCAAATGACTCCGTCACGGAAATACGTAATCCAATGACCCCGTCTCGGAAATACGTCAGCAAATGAACCGGTCTCGAAAATACGTCAGCAAATGACCCCGTCGTGGAAACACGTCATCCAATGACCCCATCTCGAAAATACGTCAGCAAATGACCCCGTCTCGGAAATACGTCAGCAAATGACCCCGTCTCAGAAATACGTCAGCAAAAAGACCCCGTCACGGAAATACGTCATCCAATGACCCCGTCTCGAAAATACGTCATCCAATGACCCCGTCGCGGAAACAAGTCAACCAACGACTCCCCGTCAGAGCAATGTTTCGAATCGGAAACAAGTCAACTCACCAACCACTTATGAGTCCTCTCGACTTGTGAAGGAGAAAATTCTCTTATGAGATCCTTAAGACTCTCAAGAGAAAACGCACTTAGGAATCCTCACGACTTATAAGGAGAAAATACACCTATGGGATCCTCTCGACTCGTAGGAGAAAAGTCTTTATGGGACCCATACGGCTCATAAAGCTGAAAATTCTTAGGCGACAAATCCTAACCCGGTTTCCTAAGCCATCGTTGCCCTACAAGCAGGTCCAAACTGACTCTTATACATTATTCATGGGCCACACTCTCCAAAGTCGAATCTTGACAAGGAGGGAAACAACTATTTACGAATCCTCTCGACTCGTAAAGGGGAAAAATTCTCTTGTGAGATCCTTACGACTCTCAAGAGAAAGTACACACTTAGGAATCTTTACGATTCCTAAGGAGAAAATATACCTACGGGATCCTCTTGACTCATAGGGAGAAAAGTCTTTATGAGACCCTCACGGCTCATAAAGTTGAGAAGTCTTAGGCAGCAGATCTGAACCTGTTTCCTAAGCCGTCGCTGTCCTGCGAAGAGATCAAGATAGATTATCTACAAAATGCATTTCCTAAAAGGGACACACCATCATGAAATAAAATGTCTTTTATTCATTAATCCAAATGAATACAAAGTACAATCTATAAAAGAATCAAAAAAATACTCTCATTCAGGAGTAAGTACAAAAGGAGAATACAAAAAAAACATATATATCTTCAGGCCGGCGGACGATGCAATAAGTTCGTCAACTCGTTATTCTTCCGCTGGGCCTCGGCTTCAAGCTTTATTATGGCCACAAGAAGGGTCTCCGCCTGAGACTGTTGAGCCTGGTACGAGGCGAGCCCACTCTCAAGCTCCCTTTCAGCTACTTTGTAAGCTTCAACCATCTCGTGGGTAAAAATAACGGCTTTATCAAGAGCTACCACCTCCGTGATAGCTTCTTGAAGCACCCGCCAAAGTTCGTACGCACGAGTGGTCTTAGCAGTGAGTTGAGCTTGATGTTCCTCCAAAGCATTTGAAGCTAGCTCCCTCTCCGAAAATTTCCGGTTGAGCCTCTTTTCCCAGGACTGAAGATTAGCGGCATACCGCTCAATCCACCCCCACAGGCTCACTTTGACAGTTAAGAGCTCGGAAGGAAGGCGGATACACTCGAGATTATGTAAGCAAGCCTCCACTCTACGAAAATACTCAACCCAGACGCGTACCAATGCTTCATCATGATAGGTGGAGAGGACGGACAAGGAAGCATTGGCTTCGACAGCAAATTCTTCGGCCGGGACAGAGCTACCAGCGTGAAGGTCTTCAATGAGAGCCATCAGGGAGTGGATGCTTTTCCTCGCCATACTTTCGGATGCACGCCAGGCATAGGAACCCGGTGGCATGAAGATCCGAGATTCCAACGGAGTTACAGTTGGCAGAGCTGTCAAGGTTTGTGAACAGTCAGTGAGAGCCACAAACATAAAATAAGTAAATCAATGCCAAAAGTAAAAGTCTAACTTACCCGCAGTCATGCAAGGAGGGTTTGAGAGATCCCCGGACCTATCGAGGATCTCGACCTCGTCAGCAGCCTCCAGAACTGTGGAGCGCATATCATCGTTATTATAAAAAATAATAATTAAAAAAAGGGAGGGTCAAAGAACACCAACCTTGCACGGAGGAAAGAACTATGCTTTGCGGGGATATCGCCTGTAGAGCACCTATATCAAGTAAGCGCTGGAAGGACTTCCTGGGAGATAGGTCCACAATAGAAGTAGCCAATTCCTATAGTTCTGAAAGGAAGGAAAGGTTCACATAATGGAAAGGCTACTAAAAAATAGAGTATAGAAGATTACTTTCGATGCTCTTCCCGCCTTGAACCGGAAAGATAGCAGCCTCGGCAGGATCCTCTACACCCTCAGGTACATCATTAGGAATATGGGCCAATGAGGCAGCTTCCAATTGAGGAACAACAGTCGCCACCCGGGAGCTCCAAGACAGGACTAACGGCTCCGACAACCTCTTCTACACCCTTCGGTGTGTCACTAGAGATGTCCATGGGTACTGAGGTCGATGAAGTCACCTCTGCTAGAATAATAGACACGGGAGGAACGGAGGCTACTAGTGGAAGCTCCACAACAGGAATAGCGGCTGTAACGACCTCCTCCGCACCTACTAGGGCCTCATCGGAGACATTTACAGAGTCTACAGTCAGGACGCGACTTGAGCTCAAATCCTCTGTCGTTCCTGAAGTCCCTGTAAAATTTTCGCAATGATAAGGAGATATAAAAAGCGATACAAATTATTTTCCAAAAAAAATACGAAAAGCACACATACCGATGCACCAGGATGCTTCTAGTATGGCTTTTTCAAGCCGTCGTTCCTTCCTGAGGAAGTGTGCTCGCCGGGGTTCAAATGCAGATTCATGGCCACCGGTCATCAATGCCAGCCCATCTTCGGAAGCGGCTGAGATAGGCTGCTTGAGGGCTATATCATCTTCCCATCACAGGGGACCCATATGTACCCTCCGTAGTGATGGGGGATCTTCGTAGAATATGACGGGAGGATAAGGTTTTTTTGGGACACCCACGTTCTCAGTTTCTTCTTGTGAACGCCTTATAGCCTCAGCTAATTGTGCGGCTTCCTTGGAAGACGAACCCGAAAAGAGAAGACCATCATCCAGCTCTTGCATGGATATGGGTTCGTCTTAGGCAATGGCCTCAAATTCGAACAAGAGGTCGAGCAGTCCAGTGACCGTTTTCTTCCTCTATTTTGAGCTAGAGCTAACACTAGATGAAGATCGCTTCCTGCCCCTCGGCGATTTGGCGCAACGTTGGATGATTTCGTCTCCAGTATCCTCTTTCGGAAGTACTACCAATGATGACACCGCCATTGATGACGCCACAACTGATGAAACTACTGCTGGCGTCTTATCGGAAGCCTTTGCCTGAGTCCTAGTGCGCATTGGCATACCAACTGTGGGAGGAGTTAACTCCGCATTCGCTGCCTCAGGGATGAGTAAAGCACCACTACTTCTCAATAGAGGGCGAACCATTGTCCGTGGTCGAGGCGGAATTCCTTTGGCCTTGATCGGGGCGGGAGCTCTATATCCGAAGAGTATCCGCTTCTCCTCGGTAATGATTGGACCAACTCGATGACGGTACCAGCCCGTATAAGACCCCACGCACCTCGGAATATAGTCAGCCTCGGGGATCAAAAAACGAGAGCCGGTGTTCAGCCGCATGAGGTGATAGATGATGTCACGAACGACTCCCAGAGACGAGCTGGGCTCCACCAAAAATGCTTCGAAGGGAACACCCTGGTTATAACCTAATTGCCGAGCAAAGCGGTGCGGATTATACCACATGAAAAGAGCTGTATCATTTCGACGGAACACCAAATAACCCGGCCTAATCGAATACAAGTGCATAATTTCCTTAGGCTTTAAGGATGGTGCTCCCCCTTTCGATAAATCGAATAGCTGTTGAACAGGTCCCGAAGGAGCAGAGAGGACTCGGTCATTGAATACCATCCCACCTTCGTTAGCATACGGGTTAAGCAATACACGAAGGGCCCCTATCTGAGTTGGATCAGGAGCAGAAGCATCCACCAATCTCATGAGCCGCGGGAAGGTGTAAGCATCATAGAAATCTGGCCTCTGATGCGCTGCGAACGCCCCCAATACATGCATCTCGATCCACGACGTAAAGTAGTGGAGGGAGAAACTCACAACATTTACACTCGAGGTCGATGTATTGGCCGCAGCGCTCAGCCCATAGTATAAGTGCGATAGCCCCGCGATGCCCATGGCCAGTCGTGCCCCTTCAGCCACACGATGAGCAGGATAGATAACAGAAGATCTCAAGAAGCGACGGTGCGTTGGAATGGCGAACCAGCTAAGACAAAAGCTGATAAAACCGACAAAGAAGGTCTCTTCATCCATGCCGGGAGCCGTGATTGAATCGAAGGGCACGACCGATAAAATCAGGATGTAAAACTGCGGTAAATCTTCTTCTTTGGCCGGCGGTTTATTTAGCCCAAATCCAAAATGGCCGTTAATGTTCGCAAACTTTGGAGCCGTCTTGGATAAAATATCTTCACGGATAAAGCAGGCAATGAAGCTCTCAAAAGTTACGCCATGCCCTTCCGACGCTGTGAACAATTTCTCAAAGACAACCAAAACCTTGATTAAGCTAGGGTGCTTATGGAGGACGGCATTTTCAGTCGTCAAGCCGTTAAACGAAGCTGGCATCATCTCAAACACATACTCATCGGGAGGCAGCAACTCTTCATAATGCTCTCCCCTGATTGGTAGTCCCGAAACATTGGGAAACTCTTCCAATGAAATAGAGACCTCGCGATCCCGTAGCAAGAAGGTATTGGTGGGAAGATTCAAGTGGTTCACAAAAGCCTTAACCCACCAGACATGAGGGGACTGATAATGAAAGAGATACGCATACACTACCTGATAGAGCCCGACCTTCTGCAATCACGCACGATGAGCAGACAGAACATATCGAGCCCAGGGAAGATAGCCCATTGGGTGGCGATGTGTAAGCCCTATCTTATAAATTTGTCCCTAGGGTTAGGCTTCACCTTGACAAATACGACGCCCCAAAATGTCTATAGCCGGCAAAGGTTGGTTGGGTATGTTAGTTATATGTATGCCCTAGAGGCCATTGCTATACATAGGATGTATATTGTAGTGGATGCTTGGACATATATAGGGAGGACTTTCTTGCTCGACATGATGGTATGCTATCTGGTTGCTCTTTACCTTAACGTGTACACTGATTGTCTCTCTGTTACATGTTGGTAAAGCCCTTAGGATGTGTACTTGACTACCTGGACTATAATACGGATCATACTAGTGGGGACATGGCAGTCCATAAGTACATCCTTCAAGGTCCCTAGTCGTGGGTGTATCGAGACGGGGCATCGATATACCAGAGTAGACTAGCGTATACCTTCTCGACCCATACAGATGGGCGATGGATGATCCCATATCCATTGGTGTTTGACATCAGAGATGATATACGGGTGCTCAGTGGAGACTGGGTACACTGGACGGACTCGCCGAGAACTCCCAGATGGTATTATACCTTACGTCAGATAGCAGTTCTCTGGTGACACTGGTACATGTTAGTCTGTAGACCCGAGATCGTCATAGAGTCTTGTGTGATTCCTACTGTTCTTTGATTTCCACCTTACCACGTCCAAGAGGGAATGCAAAATGGTGGATTTTGGGTACAGTCCTGAATCACATGGAGGCAATGAGCGATAGGAGGGGATTCGTCTCTCCCGGTATTGGGGGTTGATGTTGCGCTGTGTTCGATTCGCTATAACCGGAAATCCCTGGCCAGGGTTGCTGAGATTTACTGGTAAGTGTTACCAGTAGTTTCTCGAACTGTTATAGACCTCATATCGACACGACTTATCGAGCTATTGGGGTCTGACGTTTAACACCCCTAGGCGAGATATGCGACATATCAGACAACGAGACCGGACTGTACGGAATGTGTTACTGGTTGGATTCACAGGAGTGTGAGCGGGCTTGCTCGTTGATCTTCTGATCGCTCAATACCCGGGTGGCCGTTATGTTTAGCAGACCGCTTGCGGCTTGTGGGTGTTTGAAATGATCATCACCTGCTGCCGGCGTATTGACGAGTCTTTAGAGTCCTACACAGAGGTTTCCTGGCTCAAGCGAAACGAAATAGGAGCGCATATGAGATATGTGCAGGACCGAGAATAATACCAGTATGTGATACTGTATTCTATTCTCGCGATTTGTATCATTAGACGGTTATATATGATATAGCCGGGTTACCGAATCAAGTGTTGATTCGATACATTGATACACTTGATATTAGTCGGTTATATGCAATATGACCGGATCATTAAGTCAAGTGTTGATTTAATGATTTAATGTATAATTATATATTTGATATATTACTTTACATTAACTAATATTGGTTCACTTAAGATGTTTTTCTCACTTGATTGTGCACATTGTATATGTGATATATTTTTGTGCACAAGTTTGTATCATATTTGATGATACATGTAAACTTGGGTGAATGTATGCTTTAAACTATGTTTAGGTAAATGGTTAGGGTTTTGCTTAATTATTTATTTTATTTCATTTATTTTGGCAAGAAACAAAAACAAAATGGTGGTGGCTTTTCTCACTTTGACTTGAAGCTTCATAGCACCTTTGACAAAGTCTAAGCCATTTGGTTTTATTCTTAACCTAACCATTTAACTAAACCCTAGTTTATTCTCTACACTCACCCATGGTTACTAAATGATAACCATCACTTGATTTAATTTTAATTGATAATTCTTTTTCCTTCTTCTTCTTCTTCTTCTTCAAGAGGAAAAAGAAAACCTTGGCTTGAAAAAGATCAAGTGATGATTCCAAGTGAGAAATCAAAATCCAAAGTGAACCCACTTCCTATTTCTTCATCCTCTACCACTTGCCATGTAGTATAGGGTGTTTTCTTCACAAGTTTCATGACTTGGTGAAGGTGGAGCTTGAGTTTGAGTTGCCTCGACGTAGATCATCTTCGGCATCGAAGTCAACGACCTAGCCCGACCATTTCTCCGATGAAACCAATGCTAGAGTCCGGGATCCGATGATCGCAGCGAAGGGACATCGTCACGGAGCTATGGAGGTGGAGGACCAGATCTACAAAGGTTGTATTTTCCGTTCACTCTTAGTTAAGTTGTTAACTAGCTTCTAGTTTCGCCTAATTTCTAGTTAACGATCTTCATTAGGGTTTCTCGGTAACTAAATTTTTGAATTTGGCATGGTTGATGCCTTGTGGGACCACTTGAGTGTGCCTAGGAACCCTACAGGGTATCCCAGTTGTCGACGGCTCAAGCCGGCCTATAGGAGTCCAATCAGCCGCCTCCACCGCAAAAGCTGTCTGCGGACGCTCCATTGGCAAAATTGGGCGAAGAGGCTCTATTGACACTTCGCAAAGAAACCTGCGGCGGCTCCGGATGATATGTCCATGTTGGGGTAAAAATTTACACCCCGGTTGACCGAGTCAAAGTCAAGGTCAACCCCCAAGCTAGGTGGGCCCAAGCCCAGGTCAAGCGGACCCATGCCCAAGTCGAGCCCGCGACCAGCCTCCCCATGCCAACAACAAAATCATGTAATAAATAATTTTTATGTAATTTTTTATACATGAATGTATGCAAAATGGGCATAAAGCCAATATTTTGTAAGCCCGTGGCTTATGTGCAAAAATGAAATGGCACATGAGCCATGGGATGGCTAAAATGCCATTTTTGTAAAGCCCAAGGGGCTATGTACAAATATGTAAGCCTATAAAAGGCAACATGATGAATAAAAAAAAAAGACACCTTTTCATTCCCCCAAAATTAGGGTTCTTTGTGCCTCTTGCTCCTTCTCCAAGGTTCTAAACCTTCTCAATTCTTTTGAATTAAATCGAGAGTTTTACTCTTTCTTTTCCAAAACTAAGTAGTTTTCCACCACAAAACCCACAAAGGGGAACTCAGATCTCCCATCAGATCCCAAAAAGGAGAGATTTTGATATCTCACATCTCTTGATCTTTAAGATCCGGCCAAACAACAGGAGGAAGAAGAAGAACATCTTTCACTAAACCCCAAAGAAAGAAGAAAAACACTCAGGAGTCCAACTCCTCTTTGATTTCTCTTCAGAGAAATCTTTTTAGGCTAAAAGCCTCTTGTCCTCTCCGGCGCGCAGCGCAAGTGCGCAAAGCGCCCGCGTGCCGACACGTGGCGCGCGCTTGCGCACCTGCGCGCTTGCGCAAGTGCGCAAAGCACCCGCGTGCCGACACGTGGCGCGCGCGCTTGCGCAAGTGCGCAAAGCGCCCGCGTGCCGACACGTGGCGCGCGCGCTTGCGCACCTGCGCGCTTGCGCAAGGGCGCAAAGCGCCCGCGTGCCGACACGTGGCGCGCTTGCGCAAGTGCGCAAAGCGCCAGCGTGCCGACACGTGGCGTGCGCGCGCTTGCGCACCTGCGCGCAGCGCTCTTGCGCAAAACGCCAACATGCCGACACGTGGCGCGTGCGCTTGCGCACCTGCGCGCAGCGCTCATGCGCAAGTTGCCCACGTGTCGACACGTGGCGCGCGCGCGCCTGAGCGCACAGCACCTTAGCGCACAGCGCTCTAGGCGCTGGCCCACGCATCCTTTGGATGTCTTTTTCCCCTTTACTTATATATGCATACATATATACATATGTATACAAATTTGTGCACACACGCACTCCACGACACTGTCCTTGTTAGAAAAAAATTTCTAACGGGGCGCTGCCCCACACCCCGCAAGGGGGCTGCTAGCCCCCTTGACCCCCAGCCCGCTATCCGGGTAGCGGGACCCCCGTAAAAACTCTGCGTGGCTCCCGATATATCCAAAACCCCCCTTTCAGAACAGAACACACGTACACTGCACATTGAGTTCGCATGACCAGTTTAACCCGTTAATCGGAGGTTCCCTCGCCCCAAAGGCGAGGGGTAATTAACGGCAGCTTAGTCCGCGGCTGCCGGAGATTCGGATCCCCACAATCATTAAACCCCCGCCTACCCTAGGCAGGGGGAATCTGTAGCACGCCTGACAAGCGCGCGCGTATTCCCATCTCTATGGGGTGACGAAAAACACCCTACAGTCCATACCAGGTTCCCTACAAGAGCAAACTGGTACAGTCCCTGTAATGGGCCCGGATCATCGCCATTGCTTCTTCGTCTGACGGAGATTGTGGAAAAGCAGCGTCTGAGCGAGTAAAAAGAAAGTAGGGAAGGGAAGCCATTGTTCTTGAAATAAAGGGAGGAAAGACTGTTAATGCAACTTATACGTGCAAATATATATATATATATATATATATATCTATATATGTATATATATATATATATATATATATATAAACAGCAGAAGAAAACGAAAAGAAGCTTATTCCATGGGATCAATGATTGCAAAAATAATGGACCCCACAAAATCAGTATGACAGCTCGCCAATCACGAGGCAGGGATATCATTGTGAGAATAAAAAGAGAGATTCTCAATAAATGAACATCGGAGTTTAAACGAATTGGGACATCCTCACAAAAGAACACCCATTACAAACCCTGTCAAATGGATAAAAAAAATTAAAGGAAAAATCCCTTTAAAAGATTTTCAAGAACACTGGGGAATCAAATTTCCGAAGGGCCCTCTTGATCTTTCAGAGCTAAGCTCTTCGGTGTGGAATTAAATTCCTTTTATACAATGGAATTAAATTCCAGAAACCCCATAAAGAGGAAATGAAAAATCAAATGTCATACCCAAAACATTGAGAGTAATTACTCAAAAATCACATATTTGGATCTCTAAGAGATGGGTTTTAGAGGAGAGCAAAGCTCTCATGATGGATTTAAAACCAAGACGCTTTCTTTAGAAAAAGGGTTCTCTGATGTTCAAGAGCTTTACCTAAAAAGGGGTTCTTTTTGGTAGAGTTAAACTCTGGAAATTTTCAATGGACAGAGAACTAAGCTCTGAAGAGGAGAATTAAATTCTCAAAAGAAAGCAAAGAATGAAGAAGATGAAGAAACAGTGGCTGCCTAAGGAACCCAACCCTCGCATTTATAAGATGTGACAAGGGCGGTTCATCTCCCCATTCCCCTGGGCAATCCAACGGCTGTAAATGTGACAGCGTTGCACTCACGTGCAAACCACGTGAGAACAACACTATGGGGGCATTTGTTCTCTGATAAAAACTGAATAATAAATAAAAAGCGACAGGAAAACCCCCCAAATGGAGCATCGCGTGCCTATATGTGATAGGCACTGAGCTTAGGAAAATAAGCTGAAACTGAGCCCCACGTGCAGACACATGACCCCTATATACAAAGTATATGAGCGCTTATCTAAAATAAATAATTGGCCAGAGAAAAAACCCACGTGATAGCACGTGACGCTCTTTGGTATGCTTAATTTGGTCAGGTCACGTGCTACACGTGATGGGTTCCTAAGCCTTCTGAACCGATAGAATTAAATTCTAATTAAAAGGGATCAAAAGCTTTATGCTTAATTTGGTGAGGTCGCGTGCTACACGTGATGAGCTCCTAAGCCTTCTGAATCGATAGAATTAAATTCTAATTAAAAGGGATCAAAAGCCTTATTGGGAAAATATTTCCTTGGATATTTCTAAATAAGAAAGATTACGCTCTGTAAAACAGAGCGTTGTTGGATTAAAGATCCAATGGTGATTAAAAAATCACCAATCTACAGAAAAATTATGTGCAAGGAAATATCTTCCTAAATTTGTTAAGAACAACAAAAGAAATATCTTCTGTAAAACAGAAGTCCTTAGATTAAAAATCCAATGGTGAATAAAATTCACCGAGTGATCTAAAAGATCATGTTGGTTGATTATAAAATCAATCAAAATCTCTCAATGAGAGATTTTCTAAATAAATTTATTCTTTTCTTTCTCCTATAAATAGGAGCCAAGAGACAGAAAAATAAAAAGAGGAGGAAAAAAAAGAGAGAGAAAACCCCTTCGTAAGCTAAAAGAAAAGAGAATTTAATTCTCCAGAGAGAAGAAGATCTCCAAAAGGAAACCCTAGGTAAGGAAAGGAACCAAATACAAAACCATTTTACCTCTTCTTCACCTTCACAAGAGTTTAACTCTTCTAAAAAGAAACTTAGTTCTTCCTCTGATTGAAGATCTGCAGAAGCAGATCTCCCACAAGTTGAGAATTTAATTCTTATCCGGGAGATCTGTTATGCAGATTCAAAACTTAGGAGGAGAATTGAGTCCAAAGAATTTAATTCTTACAACATAACATATAGGAATTTAATTCCTCTAAATAAACTTAAGGTTTAACCCTATAACAGAATTTAATTCTTATTAAGCAAGGAGCTTGAAAACTTAAGATCCCCATGCACGTAAAAGAAAAACATGATAATTGCAGATCATGTGACCCCACGTGACCCCTTAATAGTGCTTAGCACTTTTCAAAAGAGAATATAACAAAGGCAACTTTCAGTCTTTGGGAACGCCTCACGTGATCCCACATGACCCAATAGTACTCAGCTCTCAGAAAAGAAAAAGGGAACAATTCCAAAGAAGCTGTGCCAAGTCTTAGGCGCCTCACGTGACCTCACGTGAGCGCCTCAGTATTAACACTACTTCAAGCGCCTCACGTGACCCCACGTGAGCGCTTCAAATCTTCAGTGCTTAAAAGGATATTAGCATCCAAACATGATAATTGCAGATCACGTGCTCCCACGTGACCCCTGAACAAACCTTTGTAAAAAGAGAATAAAACAAAGGCAGCTTTCATTCTTTAGGGCGCCTTACGTGACCCCACGTGACCCCTTAATAGTGCTTAGCACTTTTCAAATGAGAATAAAATAAAGGCAGCTTTCAGTCATTGGGAACGCCTCGCGTGATCCCACGTGACCCAATAGTGCTCAGCTCTCAGAAAAGAAAAAGGGAACAAATCCAGAGAATCCGTGCCAAATCTCAAGCGCCTCACGTGACCCCACGTGAGCGCCTCAGACTTTCAGTGTTTAACACTACTTCAAGCGCTTCACGTGACCCCACGTGAGCGCATCAAATCTTCAGTGCTTAAACAATACTTTAAGGCCTCACGTAGGAGAACGTGAGCGCTGAACATACTTTAGTATTTAACACTATAATGAGGCTAATCTTAGCCCAAATCAGCTAGGTCTGCTAAAGCCAAAATCCCTTTTGACTGAGCCCACATTATACTCAGGTCTTCTAAAACTAGTCATCTCAGATGGCGTTCAAAATAATGTTTATCCCATTTCCTCTCAATCTGACATTTGGTTCAAGGGTACATCTCTTCACACCTCTGATACATGTCGTTGTAATTCTTCAACGTCTTCAGAGAGGTAGTCGATCCCGACGACCAATAACTATCTGGTGCATTTCCAAACTCATGGTTACATCTAATCTATGGACCGTAATGTCCTTAAACTAAGTCCGGACCGTAATGTCCTTAAACTAACTTTGGACCGTAACGTCCCTAAACTAAGCTCTATATACTATGACGTTTTTAAACTGTGGACTATGATGTCCTTAACTCCATGGACTATGATGTCGTTACACCCAATGGACAATAACGTTCCTACACTAAAACGATAGAGCCCAAATGCTCTTTCGTTGGATCTAAATGATCCTCAAATCATGTTGAGTAGATCTTAGTTTAAGATTAAACTAACGTGTCATCAACAAACATTTAAGTTGATCTTAATATAAAACAAAATTAACGATCCTCAAACCAACCCAAACCCAAATCTAAGAAAATACGGATTTGGACTAATCCACGCCCTACGGGCGACAACATAAATTAGTCTCCATATACGATCCACGAGCAACCGAAAATAAAACAAAAACACACGATACGAAGTGGCCATCTGGAGAAAGAGAAAGTTGTTACCGCGATGCGGTTGCGTAATTAACTGCAGGGGCTTGCGCCTGCAGGGAAGAGCGTCCCCACAATCAAAAACCCCTCACAACGAGGGGGATCTAACGAAGTCTGCTACATCGGCCGTATCTGTCTAAACCTCCGATATACGGTGCCATAAATCAACTTGGCATCTTCAGAGAGGTGGACGGATAAAACCCAAATAGCATCTTCCCCCAAATTCAGACAAGACGACCTACGTGGTTTCGTCTCTGTTTTCAGCAGTAAACAACAATAAGTGTACGTACATGTTAAGATAAAGAGAAACCACATAGCATACTATCATGTCGAGAAAGAAAGTCCTCCCTATATATGTTCAAGCATCCACTACAATATACATAACATGTACAGTAATGGCCTCTAGGGCATACATATAACTAACAATCTCCCACTTGCACTAAGGCCATTTGATGCAGTATCTCATACTCAACGTGCTATAGAAGTCTCTCTAGGGAAAGGCCTTTGTGAATAGATCCGCTGTGTTTATCTTTTGTGTCAACTCTCATAACCTCCATCCCTTGGAGATCAACCATCTCCTTGAGCAGGTGATACTATCATCAGAATATGTCTGGATCGCTGATAGGACCAGTGTTCCTAGGCCAAAGCCACAACTCCATTGTTGTTACAATAACAGTTATTGGACACTCAATGGTAGGAACCATGTTCATCTCATAAACAAGAAATGCCCAGACAACCACTTTGGCAGTATCGTTGGTAGCTATGTATTCAGCCTAATATGTCACGGTATTTAGCTTGGAACTCTTCCAACATACCGCCCCTCCACTGAGGGTAAAGACAATGCCTGTGACTGACTTTCAGTTGACCTTATCACTCTGGAAGCTCGAACCAAGAACATTCATTTAGTGCTTCTCAAGTACTTAAGAATGTCCTCCACAGCTGTCCAGTGATTCTCCCAAGATCTGATTGATTCCTGATCACTACACCTAGTGAGTTAGCTATATCTGGTCTGGTACATAATATCGCACTAATGATAGAGCCTACTGCCGAAGCATAGGGTATCCCTTGCACGCGAGCTCTCTCCAAATCAGTCTTGGAAGATATCTTTTTGGAGAGAGTGATTCATGAGGTAGTGGACGAACCACCACGCTTAGAATCCTCCATACTAAACCCCTTTAGTATGGTGTTAATGTACCTGGATTTGGGACACTCCCAATATCCACTTAGATCTATCACCATAGATTATAATCTACAAGATGTAGTAGGTATCATCCAGATCTTCTATTGAGAATCCTCGTGATAAGAGGAGCTTAACCGAGTATAGCATAGGAAACCATTTCCTATCAAGAGTATGTCATCTGCGTACAATATGTAGAGGACAACCTTACTCTCTACAACCTTATTGTATATACAAGGTTTATCTACCGTTTTGATGAAGTCAAACACTTTGACTGTTACAACGAAACAGATGTTCCAACTTCGCGATGCACGCATTGATCCTGATGTACTTAAGCATAGTTTTGAAAGTCTCAACTTTTCCATCTACACCAAGAATCTTCTCAAGATCTATTTGCTCCCAATGGGTTTTACCCCTTCAGGTGCAACATGCAAAGTCATACTTTATTGGTGTACATGTATTCCATCTTTGATCGCATAGCATCCAACATTTTCACAGAGTCGCCACTCGTGATGGCCTGTCTGAACCTAGTTGGGCCATCATCTACCATGATGCAATCCTCGCTCCCACTGTCACCGAGAAGACCGTAGTATCTCTCAAGTGGATGAGGAACCCTACCAGATTCGCGGAGAGGCTGGGGTTTGTTGGAGACTATTGAATCCTTTGGTTTTACCAAATCATCAGTTGTTAGTTTGTCAAGCTGGAACAACTTCCAGTTCTACCTCATGACCACAACTTTCCACACAAGAAATTCCTTTTCTAAAAAGGTGCCATGCTGAGAAACAAAACACTTTTTTCTCCTCAGTTAGGTAGAAGATATACCCTCGCAAATGTTTGGGATATCCTAACAAACTTACAGAACTGACCTTGCCTCGAACTTGTTCGGATTCTGCCTTTCAACATAGGCTGGACAACCCCATATCTTAACTCGTTTAAGACATGGTCTCTTCCCATTCCATATCTCATATGTAGTGGTAGGCCCTGATTTGGATGGAACCCCATTCAATAGGTATGCAACTTCCCAAGTGCATAACTCTAAAAGGAAATAGGCAACTCAGCAGTACACATCATAGAGTGCACCATATCTCATAGGGTGCAATACCTCCGCCCCGATACACCATCGTGTTATGGCGTACTCGAAGGAGTAAGCTGAGAGAGAATCACATTCTCCTTTTAGAAACTCCAGGAACTCCATGCGCAAGTATTCTCCTCCTCGATCACATCGTAGAACTTTAATACTTCTACCCGTCTGGTTTTTAACTTCAAGCTTATATTCCTTGAATTTCTCAAAAGTTTCAAACTTGTGTTTCAACAGGAACATACGTCCGAATCCTGAGAGATAATCAGTGAAGATAATGAAGTACGAAGAACCAGCCTTGGCATTTGTAGACATAGGACCGTATACATCATCATGTATCTGTCCCAAGAGTTCAGTAACTCTTTTTCTGTTTCCAGTAAACGGAGTATTGGTCATTTTACCTTTGAGACAAGACTGGCAAGTAGCATAAGATGAAAATTCGAAAAAATTCTCATATTCATCCTTATGTTACTTAGCTAATCGTGTCGCATTGATATGACCTAGTCTACAATGCCACAAGAAAGATTCGTTCATTTCTGAACTACTCCTCTTGTGTGTGTTCTATATACTTTGAACTGTAGTTTGATTTAGAACGTATATACCATGACATAACGTGCCTGATCCAATCAACTCTTGATTCAGGAAAATGTTCACAACATTATCCTTTATACAGAATTATATCCTTCTTTAACTTAATAAAGAATCTGATGTAATATTGTATATCAGGTTCGGTATCTAATAACATTTGTTCAGAATCAATGTATTAATACAAGGTGATATTTGCCAACTGACTTGGCTGCAACAATTGTACCATTCTTTAACACTTAGAGACATATCACCCAATCCCAGTTCTTTACCTTTCTGTAGCCCATGTAACATATCATATATGCGGGATCCTGATCCGGTATCACATACCCAAGACGTAGAAGATACTGAGAAACAGTTCTCGGTAATGAACATACCCGAAGAATATGCGTCAACATGCTTATTTCTCGAATGGGTGGCATGGGAATCCTGGTATTCCCCTATTTCCTGCTTGGACTTATAACAGTTATAAGATAGAGCGGAACCAACGTTCCCTAGCTTAGTATAATAAGCAGGTTCGGTCAATGCATCCAAATTATTATCTTGATTAAGGCGTGACATGGTCGCTACCAGGAGAGAGAGAGAGAAGAAAACACTCTGCGTACGCTCTTGCAAGATTAGATTGGTTATTATTTTATCTAATCAGGATGGCTCCCACTGTTTTTATCAAATCTTCCTTCAAAACCTAAAAGATAAGACTAGCCAGGATTAATTATACCCTACAAGTTCGCCAATCTTTCGACCAGGCTAGTGTCGGTACTTTGAGAGAGGTTCCCCATGCTTTCGCACGGACCTAATTAAAATAAACCTCATTTCCCTAGGGGTGTAACCCCGTTAACACCTTTCTAGACACCTACTTGATCGGCTAATTGTAATGTGTAAAACTCCCGTAGGAGTAACTCTTACTCGCAGTGGGTATCGGGATCCAACTATCTCATAGAAGGTATGCAATCTCATTGTAAATTTCAACACTTGAAATTCCCGATAATATTTTGCCCCTAGCAACTTATGACCTTAACAAGGTCAACAAATCATAAGCACTGGCCAAGTTCAACCCATCATTTCCTGATTGAATTAAACCCACCCGCACGACCCTTAACAAGGTCAACAAAGTCGTATGACTACCCTAATCCAATCGCATCATATGCTTAAGCAGATAAGCACTAATCAGCTACCGCACACTACACCTTAAAAAGGTCAACAAACGTAGCACGAATACTAAGTAGCACGTATCTGAAACGACGGAGGGCTACGACAAGTTTTTAAGAAAACCTTTTGCGTAATGAACTTGATATCATCGTAGAATCGAGTGATTTTGAAAAGGAGTGTTTTTGAGGCATTTATTAGTTTTACTAAAGGGGTCACTCCCGGTGAAGAGATCTCGGCTCTTTTCTTATCGAATAAGGTGCAGGATATTTCATAAATACCACTATGCAAAACAAAAACTATAGAAGCAATCAAAAGACAAACCGAGTGGGTTGTAGCATCTGCCAGTTTCGCTAAAGGGGTCACTCCCGGTGAAGGGATCTCGGCTCTTTCCTTATCGAATAAGGTACTGGGTATTCTACAAGGAATACCGTTATGCGAAGTAAGAACTAGAGCTACCAGTTTTTAAACAAGTTTCTACAATATCTTTAGGTTTCTTTTGTTTCATTAATCTCATTAATGAAGTCCCATCAAATTATGCTTCCTAAGTATCACAGAAGAAACGAAAGTATCAATATTTACTATATATCATCATATATATAATATAAGCATTCGTCTCAACATATAAAGTGATCACATCATAGAATATCAGCAGCAGAAAAACATATATGAAATATTGGATATATTAGGAATTCCGTGTTTTAAATTAAGCCAGTATAAAACACGGATTCCACGGTCGCGATGCATAGCCAAACCCTCATCCCTAAACCCCTACGAGAGCAGCGAGAAACCCTACCAATTCTAGAGTTAGGAGACCCGGTCTCGACTCCTCGAGATGGTATCCTACTAGACCCTAGAACCCTGTTACTTGTGCTCTCCTCCTTAGGTCTATCCTAATGCGGAAAAGTAAATAATATACATCAATGGTGACATCATCCTCAACCCGGAAGTGCCCCAATAAAAAAATATTACATATAAGCTTTTAGATGAATGAAAATGAAAAACTCTCATCTCACATAAAAAAAAACCAGGGCTATTCAGAACATGACGATCCAATATAACATATCACAGCAACACATAACATCACATGTCATCAACGTAAGTAAATATGTGTATCCTAATTGTCGTTGATGTACAGCAACAAAACCGGCGATACACCACATATTACACTTACGGTCGCAGAAAAGAAAATGAAAAACTACGACAGTTGGAATCCGCAACCACCTTAGATATCATAAACTAAATGTATCACATACTTTGAATTTCATGCCTAACAAAATGAATTCCTTAGACATCACATGCCTAACAATTATAAACCCCATATTTTAGTCTCGATATTAAAAACACTTTCCAATAACCTGTCGGGTAATTCAATAAGATTCCCGATAACCTGATCGAATGCTCGTCGGAAACTTTAATAGAGGGCCGCACCCCCAATGCCGTCGACGAAGTGCACTAAGGCAGAACTGTAAGTCTACGGTATCACCCCGGTCGTCTTTCAGACGCCAAATGCGGAACAAAACTTTTATACAACTGGCGCTATCGTATACTATATCCCAGTATCTGCCATTAACGCTAAACTAACATACTGTAAAGTGGGTAAAAATGTTTTACCGAACGATCCGGGTCCTTCGGTCTTCAACCATCATTCCACGCTTTGTTGCAGCTGATCCGAACTCGCTTGATCTCCAGTCTCGTCGTCCAGGTGGCACCACGTCGACGGATCTTTAAACGAGCTCCCGCCTTTGAACCGAGGCAACTCGATCATCAAGTTTGCTAAAAGAGATGACCAAGATTGATGTAGAGAATGAGTAGAACACTTTGTCTCGTTACGTCCAAGGCTATGGATGAACGGTTAATGAAGTTGCCTTTTTTGAATCGGGTAAATGGAAATTGAGCTATATGAAATTTCAATGAACTAAACTATCATAATCTTTTCCCAAAAATCAATCCATACCCTCCACTAATATGGCCGGCCAATATAAGAAGAGGGGGGTGAGTGTAGGAGAGAGGAGGGGGTGATCATAAGCATTAATGAAGAAATGAGTCACCTAACACCTTGCATTTATCATTAATGCAAACATTGAATCATAATCTAGTCATCATAACACATCACCACTCATTTAATGCTTCATTAATGAACTAATGACTCACTAGCCAAGTCACCATCTAGAACCATCTAGAACCATGACTCACCCAAGAAAAGATAAATCCGTCTTTAACCTAATGTTAAAGACGGGTAATAGAAAACTGGAAACTGGCAACTTCCAAAAGCGATCCCGAAACGAATTTCAGGATAACCCCGTAACAGTATAAACATACCAGCATTTGTATTACGACCGAATAAAAATGCAATTGAGACAAAGATATTATATCTACACAGTATAATACTCGGATACGGCTTAAACCAAAGCCCACCAGTATTATCTGCCCGAAATATGACACGTGCGTAAACGCACGTGCATTTTCCGAACCCTGCCATAAAACCATACGGCCTCTACAACGTTTCGCCCGAACTTGGGAAACTGTCTGTGGGGAACTCTAATGACTGATCAACACACTAGCACTGGGTATAACCTCTAGCACGTCAGAGGTATAAGCTGTACGTAACGGTTGCCTATGTATTGATCGGAAGGGGAGATGACGAGCGAACTCATCCAGAAACCCTACTGAGCCTGACAGTGACAATATCCGTACAGTCTGGTCCATTCGTCCATGAGTATCGCATATAGGGCCTAGGGGTCCGGTAAACGTCAGACCCCCAATAGCTGTATAAGTCGTGTCAGAGAGCAGCCCAGAACACCCTGAGAAACTACTGGAATACCTACCAGTAAATCTCGATTACCCTGGCCAGGGATTTCGTGTAATGGCTCTCCTAAACACAGCGCGATCTCACCCCCAATACCGAGAGAGACGAATCTCCGACGATCTGCTCACTGCCTCCATGTGGCTCGGGACTGTACCCAAAAAATACCTGTTTGCACGACTCCTTTGACCCGTGGTAGGGTATAAATCAAAGCACAGTGAGAACTCACACGAGACAAATGACGACCTCAGGTCGATGAATTAACCTGTACACATGTCACCAGGGAACTGCTATCTGACGCTAGGTATAATACCAACCAGCAAGTTCCCGGCGAGTCCTGTCCGGTGTACTCATAACCCAATGAGCACCTGTATAAATCTTAGGTGAATCAATTAACACCAATGGCTTGTGAGACCGGCCACCGCCCCTCGTCGGGGTCTCGAATATATACACCAGTCTACTCTGGAGTATCGATGCCCTGTCTCGAAACTCCCACGACTAGGGACACATTAAGGATGTGCTTATAGACCCCAGCTCTCACGTATATGATCGCCATCATACTGCTGGTAGTCAATCAAGATCCTAAGGGCTCTATCAAAGTATAATAGTGATAAAGATAAACCAGATAGCATACTATCATCTCGAGTAAGACTGTTTTATCGGTATAGGCCCTTCCTCAATCATCACAATCACGTACCTGCGATCCAATAATTGACTTTGAGGGCGCTATATCCAACAATCTCCCACTTGCACTTAAGGCTAATGATTGCGATGTCGCGTACACACAGCTCGTGTGATACCGAACATCCAACTCCTCTACTAATCAGTTTCACAAAGCTCGTTTGCAAAACTATTGTGTTCGAGAAATAGCCTCAGTGAGTGGATCCGCCCTGATGTTTCTTTCTATGTCTCTCTTAATCTCAGGTTCGCGGAGAAAGCCATCTCCCGAATCGAGTAAATGAACTCCAAATCCAAACTTCTTAGACTGTACCGATAACTGAACTTAATCAGTATCCAGCACCATGCCTCCCACAGTATCCTCTTGGACCACCTGTCCAAAATACTGTCCCTCATCAGAGGGAAAACTATAACTCTGACAATCACTCTGTTATCCATGTCACCTTTGAAGCCAGGAATGATAATCGTCTCCGAAGGAGGCTGCCGTCATCAAATCCGTAGAACATGCACTTATGTTCTAAAACTTCTTCCTTATGTTTCTTCAGGATTGGATTAATATAAATTTATCGCATCTAGTGCGAAAACAACATCTGGTGTGGTACTTGACATCTTACGATTGACTCAATTGCCTAAGCAAGTGATCTACCAATCATGCACATCCCTCTCTTTTTCAGTCTGTAAGACACCTTTAGAGAGGGTGACTCCATCACCTGCAGGTACACCACCATGCCAGGAGTCATCTATTCTAAAATACTGTTAGAATGCTGTCAAAGTACCCACATTGGGAAACCACCCAAATCTAGATCTAAAACCATAGATCTAGAAAACAGAATGTCAGATATTATATCCATACCCTTTGTGGAGAAACAACTGTGTGACGACCACAATATAACCGATCGTAGTATAGGAATTTTACTTCCTACTATGTGTATGTCATCCAAATACCAGGACATCACACCCTACTACCTTCTTAACAGATCCATCCCCTATTCTGATGAAGTCAAACCCATGACTGTCACATCAAAAATTAGATGATCTTATCTCCGCTATATTTGCTCAAGCCTATAAATAGACATAAGCTACTTGCCCACTATGCTTCCACTGCTCCCACTGACCACAACAACCCTCTGGCAGAATAATATATATACGTGTACTTCTAAAACTAGTTTAGAACGACGCTATACATATCCTCCTGCCGGGTCTCATAGTCTGGAACAACAGTAGTGTCAAGTCTGGGTAATCAAGAACCTCCCTGTCACCATCCTTGAGGCTACCGGAGTACCTCTCGGGTGTCTGAGGTTACCCACCATATCTGCGGAGTGGCTATTGCAATGTCAAACCTGATTGAATATATTAGTCCTATTAAATTTTCCGTAATCGTTTACAGTTCTGGAATCACTTCCAGTTCTACCATACTCCCACTTGTGTTTTCTGAAAAAATCCATTTGACTAAAACTGTGGCGAGTCAAGAACAATATCACTACTGATCTTCCATATGGTAGAAAATCAACCCTCGTCAAAGCCAGGGTCAACCCACAAACTGCCATTACAGAAACGTGCCTTGAGTTATCCAGAGTCTGGTTTTAAGCATAAGCCGGACAACTCCCCGTATCTTAACATCGTTAAGATACGAACCATTCTATATCCAATATAGAAACTTTGGCACTTATTTAATTGGACCCAGATTCTAAACATGCTACTGTCTCCAGTGCATATCAACTCAATGGAGAAAAGCTAATCAACATTACTCAACTTAGGAATCCATCCAATTATGAGTAACCTGAAAGAGAAACAAGTTTCTCAAAACCATTAACTGAATACCAATCACAAGAATCTACATCTTCGATTTCTTTGAAGAATCCCGATACTTGCGACACCTGGTTCTCTACTTTATTCTTATACCCACAACTTCTCAAAACTTAGACATTGTATTTCTACGAAACACTTATCTAAAAGCTAGAGAAGTCATAAGTAAACAGAACAGAGTACGAGGACCATCCCCTTTGTCCTGATGGACACTTGACAACATACAATACTCTGTATAAGTCCACTGAGTTGAATAACTCAAAACCTGTGCGTCGTAGGTTGAAAACTGTACCCAGGCGATTTCCTCAAATATCACCAATTACAACGAATTCCGATATAATGAGGATGATCACCTAATTCCCAATAACTTACTCCCACTCATCATCTGTAAAACCATACAGATGTGAGAATTATACCTGGTAAATACATACCCTGGAGTAAGCATCTAATCGGGAAATTAGTTTTCAATTAACAATGCACAGTGTAACTGAAACATGAAAATGTTTCGAAGGGGTTTCCTGGTATTCCTAGTAATGCCTCTTCCATAATCCAATTCATGACTTTAACCGTACATCTCTTTGCCATCTCTCCAAATCCCTTTATTTGTCTTTATTCATTACCTTCTGTACACCATCGTTAGGCTAAGTGGTTTTCTTCCTTCCCTACCGTTCAGCATCAGCCTACGGTTTGGAAGAAGACTATCCAGTAAGCATAATAGGTGTACCCTCCTAAACCAAGGAGTACTCGCAACTTGAGAGAAGGTGATGATAAAAGACAATTGAATAATACCTTATTCTATTTCTCCCGAACTGGGGAAAAAGGCAAAAGTGAAATAGGAGTGGAGATGAAGTACGCGGTTTGGTCGTGAATGATAACAGTCGCAATTTACTTTGCCCACTTTCTAATCCCTTTATTTTGTCTTTAGTTATTACCTTCTGCACACCCTACTTAGGCTAATTGGTTTTCTTCATTCCCTACCTTTCGGCGCCTGCCTATGGTTTGGAATAAGACTATCCAATAAGCGTAATAGGTGTACTCTCCTAAAGCAAGGAGCCATCGTAACCTGAGAGAAGGTGATAATAGAAGACAACTGGATAAACCAATTCAATTTCTCCTGAACCTGGATCCATCCTCGAAGAAATCCCTCCGAGTTCGTATATAACCATACGATGGATCTATCCAATGGAAGTGGATATCCATAATAATACGGAGTGTTCTGAGAAATACAAAGGGTAAAAGAAGGAGCGACAATGAGTTATGCAACACGGACAATCCAAAAGCCAGTATTTTAAGAAGGTTCGGTCAACTTGGCCACTGAGTTATAGTCTAGGGTCAGTCAAAGGTCGCTGCCAAAGAGAGAGAGAAAAAAAAACACTCTGCGTGCACTCTAACCTAGATCAGAATGGTTATTTCTTTATCTAATCGGGAAACCTCCCACTGTAATCTCAAATTCTCCTCCAAACCTGAAAGAAGAATTAGTCGGGATCACCCGAAGAGTAAACCAACTCATCAGTGAGAATCGGGATTCAACTCTCATCGCATGATAACATGATGGTATCCACTCACGTTATCACACTCCAGAAGGTATGCTCAAGTATGGCAAGTTTCCTGTATGTTTGAAACTCCCGATATAATTTTTATCTTATGCTCTTATGACCTTGACGTAGGCTAACAAATCATAAGCCACATGTCATGTTCTACCCGTCGTTGTCCTGATTAATTTAGGTCATCGTACATGCCCTTGACGTAGGCCAACAAGGCTGTACGTCTGTCCTAAACTAATGCATCTATCTATGCAACAAATGAATACCCAGCAGCTACCAAACACTATGCCTTGACGTAGGCCAACAAATATAGCTTGAATACTACTGACCATCCATAAGAAATGACGGAGGATTCGGCTGGTTTTTGGCGAAAAACCTTTAACGTAATGAACCTGATCTCGTTGAAGGAACCTGATAGCTTTTTATAAAAAATTATAGTGGCGAAAACCTTTTGCTAAAGAGGTCACTCCCGGTGAAGGGATCTCGGCTCTTTCCTCGTGGAATGAGGTGCAGGATATTCTAACTGAATACCGCGATGCAAAACAACTTGTGATAGACTATACTGAAGTTATTACCCTGACGCAAACTTCTGCCTGAGGGGTCACTCCCGGTGAAGGGATCTCGGCC
The DNA here is from genome assembly GCA_030015575.1 of Agapanthus africanus. NCBI lineage: Eukaryota > Viridiplantae > Streptophyta > Magnoliopsida > Asparagales > Amaryllidaceae > Agapanthus > Agapanthus africanus. The sequence goes on along the minus strand of CM057342.1, from coordinate 668,368,737 downwards.
CTTGCCTCGTCGAATGAGATGCTGGATATTCATAACCGAATACCGCGATGCAAAGCAAAAAGAAACGTCTTTGTAATAACTCTTTTTAAAATTTGTTCCAACAACATCAAATATAGGTTTGTTTTATCCTTGCATTGATAAGAATTAATGCAGTCCCATCAATTAATCACACCAGAAAAGAACGAAAATAAAATATACATATATGCCATCCGCATTCGTCACTGGGTCCTGTCATTACCCGTTTGGTTACTTAACTAACGACAGAGCGGGGACTGGGCTAGCGTGGGTGCAAAACATATACAACATCTACTAGTATATATAAATATATAATAATCGCTCCAGGCATGATAATATGCAACAATACAGAAAAGTAATAAGTATCACAGAACAATACAGATAATCTGGGATCCCCGGGTTTCACAGAGCCGCTACTGAAACCCGACGTTCCCCTGGTCGTGTGGATAGCCTGTGCAATGAAACCTAGACCCCTAAGGGTGCGGCAAGTTACCCGCCAAAACCTGAAGCGAGGCAGCCCCCTACACCAAAGTGAATGGACCACCCAGCACTTCACGGAATCCGGTTAATTGAGCACCCCTCCTTGGGTCAACCTGTGCCCCCTACGAGTGCGGCGAATAGCCCGCCAATTCTATAGTGAGGCCCATCTGCCTCTCAAAGCCATGAGATACGGACCCGTTGCCCTCCAAAACCCGGCTATCCATGCACTCCGCCGCGGGGTAATCCTAGTACAGAAAATAAAATATACAACGGGTACATCGACCTCATCCCGGTCGTGCCCCAAAAGAATAATATACAAACAGGCAGTGACGGCAGTCCACATATTGGACGCTCGCCCCGCAATATCAAATGTACAAATAAATCCAAACAGTACTACCATTGTACACTGCTATCCACCACGACAAATCCGCAACATCACAGCACAACACAGAACATCAACGCGAATTTCACGTTCGCAAACCCGTCTAAAAGAACTATAGCAATTAGACGCGATTTACCGCTCAAATGACATTCCCGGTCGGAGATATAAAGTAAGTACTACAAACTAACGCGTTTTAAATTTCGATCGACAAAACTTCCCAAAGTGGGCCCCACAAACATCTGCTGTACAGTAACAAAATATGGGCCCAAAAGAAATATTCCAAAAACCACAATTTGCCATGTAAAACATACTGTAGAAATTTGGATCACTGTTTCCACAAAAGCGCGGCAGATCTGCGGCCAAACCCTGGTTTGGGCCGCGGATCCGCGGCCTTTTTGTGGGATCACGTGACCAAATTTCACCAGTTTTCTTAGAATTGCCTGCACAATTTTCTGTGATGCTCAAAATTTTTAGGCTAGATTTAAAATCGAAAGAAACATTGAACAGAAAAATGTAGTTTTTGAAATTAGGTTCGATCAATATTTTAAACGCGTTAGCACAAGTTAGTAAAGCTTAATGGCGAGGCTCTGATACCAATGTAAGTCTACGGTAGCACCCCGGTCGTCTTTCAGACGCCAAATGCGGAACAAAACTTTTATACAACTGGCGCTATCGTATACTATATCCCAGGATCTTCCATTAACGCTAAACTAACATACTGTAAAGTGGGTAGAAATGTTATACCGAACGATCCGGATCCTTCGGTCTTCAACCATCATCCCACGCTTTGTTGCAGCTGATCCGAACTCGCTCGATCTCCAGTCTCGTCGTCCAGGTGGCACCACGTCGACGGATCTTTAAACGGGCTTCCGCCTCTAAACCGAGGCAACTCGATCATCAAGTTTGCTAAAAGAGATGATCAAGATTGATGTAGAGAATGAGTAGAACACTTTGTGTTACGTCCAAGGCTATGGACGAACGGTTAATGAAGTTGCCTTTTTTGAATCGGGTAAATGGAAATTGAGCTATATGAAATTTCCATGACCTAAACTATCATAATCTTTTCCCAAAAATCAATCCATACCCTCCACTAATGTGGCCGGCCAATATAAGAAGAGGGGGGTGAGTGTAGGAGAGAGGAGGGGGTGATCATAAGCATTAATGAAGAAATGAGTCACCCAACACCTTGCATTTATCATTAATGCAAACATTGAATCATAATCTAGTCATCATAACACATCACCACTCATTTAATGCTTCATTAATGAACTAATGACTCACTAGCCAAGTCACCATCTAGAACCATGACTCACCCAAGAAAAGATAAATCCGTCTTTAACCTAATGTTAAAGACGGGTGATAGAAAAATGGAAACTGGCAACATCCAAAAGCGATCCCGAAACGAATTTCAGGATAACCCCGTAACAGTATAAACATACCCTCATTTGTATTACGACAGAATACAAATGCAATTGAGACAAAGATATTATATCTACACAGTATAATACTCGGATCCGGCTTAAACCAAAGCCCACCAGTATTATCTGCCCGAAATATGACACGTGCGTAAACGCACGTGCATTTTCCGAACCCTGCCATAAAACCATACGGCCTCTACAACGTTTCGCCCGAACTTGGGAAACTGTCTGTGGGGAACTCTAATGACTGATCAACACACTAGCACTGGGTATAACCTCTAGCACGTCAGAGGTATAAGCTGTACGTAACGGTTGCCTATGTATTGATCGAAAGGGGAGATGACGAGCGAACTCATCTAGAAACCCTACTGAGCCTGACAGTGACAATATCCGTACAGTCCGGTCCATTCGTCCATGAGTATCGCATATAGGGCCTAGGGGGCCGGTAAACGTCAGACCCCCAATAACTGTATAAGTCGTGTCAGAGAGCAGCCCAGAACACCCTGAGATACTACTGGAATACCTACCAGTAAATCTCGATTACCCTGGCCAGGGATTTCGTGTAATGGCTCTCCTATACACAGCGCGATCTCACCCCCAATACCGGGAGAGACGAATCCCCGACGATCTGCTCACTGCCTCCATGTAGCTCGGGACTGTACCCAAAAAATACCTGTTTGCACGACTCCTTTGACCCGTGGTAGGGTATAAATCAAAGCACAGTGGGAACTCACACGAGACAAATGACGACCTCAGGTCGATGAACTAACCTGTACACATGTCACCAGGGAACTGCTATCTGACACTAGGTATAATACCAACCAGCAAGTTTCCGGCGAGTCCTGTCCGGTGTACTCATAACCCAATGAGCACCTGTATACATCTTAGGTGAATCAACTAACACCAATGGCTTGTGAGACCGGCCACCGCCCCTCGTCGGGGTCTCGAATGTATACACCAGTCTACTCTGGAGTATCGATGCCCTGTCTCGAAACTCCCACGACTAGGGAACTTTAAGGATGTGCTTATAGACCCCAGCTCCCACGTATATGATCGCCATCATACTGCTGGTAGTCAAGCAAGATCCTAAGGGCTCTATCAAAGTATAACAGTGATAAAGACAAACCAGATAGCATACTATCTTCTCGAGTAAGACTGTTTTATCGGTATAGGCCCTTCCTCAATCATCACAATCACATACCTGCGATCCAATAATTGACTTTGAGGGCACTATATCCAACAAGAACATCACGGCTGCGAGCACCCGAACGGATGCTTTTGGTGACGGGGTTCTCCTACAGTCACTTGGTCAGGGCTATGGGGCATGGCTATCAGTAAGGTTACCCGCCGAGTATCCGCGTACACTACGCAATTGCGACGGACTTTTGATCCACATCAAAATTCCGTGGCAACCGATCAAATGAGACTAACTTGCTAGATTTATAAAATTCAAACTAGTTATCTCATAACTAATTATGTGGATTCCAAATATTGTATCACAATCACAGATAGCTAGACAATGTTAAACTTTTCGATCGAATAAACAAACACCCAAAATTTCCCAATAAGCTCAACACTTGAGCGGAGTCTAAAAAAGCACTCAGAACATGCCACGGCACCCATGAACCAGCCGTAGAAGGGTCAACCAATGCCTCACCTGTGGCACCGCTGAACTACCACAAACCCTAGGGTTTAGTGGCAGTTCCGACGGTCATAGAATCGAGTTAGGGTTTCGTTCTTCTAGAGAGTCCATAGAATCACCTGCATGATTTTCTGAATATTTTAAACTAGGAAAAATCCAACACTTTGAAAATTTCCAGTAAGGGAAAAGATGGGTTATTGACATCCATTCGAACTTTTTATCACTGTGTAAAATACCCGAAAAATATATTAGAATTACGAATACGAAACTGTCCGAGTTTCCTATGCAGAAAATTAACATCACATGCAATTTTAGCAAAAACTAGAAACACCTGAAACCCCGAAACCTAGAGACTGGAACACCCTGAAAATTTCAAGCCAAAACTCCACTATTCACCCGAGGAGCTCGGATTTTATGCCATTGTGGCCGACCACTTTGAGGATAAAATGCTTCAAAATTTCGTGGTGTTCATGTTATATAACATATAACACTCTGCAGTTTTTAAAAAAAAATTTAAAGCACTTTTCAAATTCGACAGAAACTAGGTTAAAGGGTTTCAAGTTTCGGATTCGTTTCGTTTTCGTAATCTAACAAATATCGTGTAATTCTCTAGCTAGGTTCTGATACCACTGCTGAGTTCCCTAGGTAGATAGTGAGGTTTCGGGAGGCATCGTCCATGCCGTTTTCAAAAATTTGCCGTATTAAGGAACCCAAAGCTAAGATCTTTAACTAGAGAATCATACAAAAACAACAATGTAAACACTTTACATCTAAGTGAATGCGGAATACAACATTTGTAGACCGGTCCTTCACTCCTAAAGCTCCGTGTAGTAGTCCCTTCACTGCAAGTTGTGAACTCCCGAACTCTAGGAATGGTTCACTTGAAGAAATGAACAAGCTTGCTCAATGTCTTCGAGGCCGAAAATGATCTACGTCAAGAAGACTCAAGCTCATTCTACCTCTTTACTAATGGTGAGATTAGTGAAGTAAAAACCCTAAACTAAATGGCTAATAGTAGAGGATGATGAAGTAGAAATTTTGCTCACTTTAGATTTTATTTTCTCATAATATATCATCACTTCATCAAAAGCTAGAGAGCAAACTCATGAGGAAGAAGAAGATGAAGTGAAGTGATGAAAAAAATAATTTACATGAGGTTAGAAATGCAACCATGGTAAGTATATGACATACACTAACCATTGTAGAGAATAAACCATGGCTAAGAGTTAAAGGTTAGGTTAATAAATATCTTTAAGTAAAACAAAAGAAGTGGACAAAGTCAATGGTTCTACAAGTTTCTACAAACTCTAACCATGACTAAATTCTACTATTTTGAATTTACTTAATAATAAATAAAACTTTAACATTAACCCTAGCATGGTGTAAATCTCACACAACTATGTTGCACGTGTAATCTAGCATGACACACTAATATATATCACACACACACACATATATATGTATGTATGTATGTATGTATGTATGCATGTATGCAAAAAGAATACTATTAAAATATATCACATATATTTTAATGTATCATAAGTGAGAAAGAGAAATGCTTAAGTGAGCTAATATTAGTTAATGTAAGTTAATATATCAAATAGATAATTATACATTAAATTATCAAATCAACTCTTGATTTAATAATCCGGCTATATCACATATAACCGACTAATATCAAATGTAACAACTTATCGAATCAACACTTGATCCGATAACCCGGCTATATCACATATAACCGACCGATGTCACATATCGTGAGAATAGAATACGGTATCACATACACGTATTAATCTCGGTCCCGCATATATCACATATGTGCTCCTACTCCATTTCGCATGAACCAGGATACCTCTGTGTAGGACTCTAAATACTCGTCAATACTCCGGCAATAGGTGATGATCATATCAAACACCCACAAGCCACAAGCGGTCTGCTAAACGTAACTGTAAGGCTACGACAGCGCCCCGGCTGTTAATCCGAGGCCAAATGCGGAACAAAAACTTTTCAAAACGGCGCTAACGTATCCGTAAATCCCGGATCGTGCCATTAACCCTATACTAGTAAACGGTAAAGTGGTTTAAGAGATTATACCGATTGATCCGTGTCCTTCGGTCTTCAATCTCTGTCCCATGCTTGTTGCGGTTGCCCCGACGAAGTTCGCTCTCCAGTCTTGCTCGTCGAAAAGGCTCCATGTCGAGGATTCTTTATACGGGCTCCCACTTCTAAACCAAAGAAACTCGGATATCAAGTTTGCTAGCCGAGATGACCAAGATGAAATAAAGAGTGTGTGTGAATACTTTGTCTCAATGCACCCTAGGATTCTTAACACATGAGAGGGATAGGGTGGAGGTGAAGAAGAAGCCATATGAAGTGAAGAGAGTGAGCTTAAGACTTAGCACCAAATAAAAAAGTAGCAACCCTTGAAAGAAAATGAAGTGGCTGCCCTCTCTTAGTGTTGTGAGATTTTTGAGTGTTTTCTAGCAACTAAAAAAAAATCCACACCCACAAAATATCTCACAAAACAAATAATATCAAGCATGGTTCAATAGTGCCACCATGAGTCACCACTTGAGCCATGCCATCAATTAATGCATCATGCCAAAACTTAACCTCACACTTTACACCTCATAAACAATATTAAACATTTATAAAACCCTAAATGTTTAATACAAGTTCAAAAGTAATCTTGTAACGGATTACAAGAATACCCCTCATCTGTATATACATACCTGCATCCGTATTCCGACTGAATACGAATACAACGAGACGAAAATAATCCAACAATCTAATACTAGGATCCGGCTTAAACCAAAGCCTACTAGTATGATTCGTCCGATCATGATCCGTGCACGAGTGCACGTATATGATCGAACCCTACCATAAAACCATACGGCCTCTACAACATTTCGCCCGAACTTGGGAAACTCTCTGTGTAGGACTCTAAAGACTCGTCAATACGCTGGCAGTGGGTTTAACCACAAGCACGTCAGTGGCGCTAGCTGTACGTAACGGCTACCCAGGTATTGAAAGAAAGGGAGGCCGACGAGCAAACTCATCCTGAAATCCTACTGAGCCTGACAGTGACAATATCCGTACAGTCCGGTCCGTTCGTTTATGAGTATCGCATATCGGGTCTAGGGGGTGGATAAAGTCAGATCCTTAATTACGTAATATTCAGTGTCGGTATGAAGCTCATCACCACCTGATAAACTACTGATCCGAATCAGTAATTCTCGACTACCTTGGCCAAGGATTTCTGGTGATGGCCACTCGTGCACACCGCGACCTCTACCCCCAATACCGAGAGAGAAGAATCCTTTGACAATCCGCTCACTGCCTCTATGTGGCTCGGGACTGTACCCAATTAAAACATGTTTGCACGACTCCTTTGAGCCGTGGTAGGGTAGTAATCAAAGCACAGTGAGAACTCACACGAGACAAATGACGATCTCAGGTCGATAAACTAACCTGTACACATGTCACCAGGGAACTGCTATCTGACAATAGGTATAATACCAACTAGCATGTTCCCGTTGAGTCTGTCCGGTGTACTCATAAACTAATGAGCACCTGTATACTATCTTAGGTGAACCACCTGACACCATGGCTTGTGAGACCGGCCAACGCCCCTCGTTGGGGTCTCAATCCGTATACACTAGTCTACTCATGGAGTATCGATGCCCGGTCTCGAAACTCCCACGACTAAGGACACTTTAAAGATGTGCTTATAGACTACCCCACTCCCACATATATGATCGCCATCATACTACTGGTAGTCAAGCAAGAATCCTATGGGCTCTATCAACATGTAATAGTGATCTGTAATGTCACCTGAAGCATGTACACGATGATAAAGACAAACCAGATAGCATACTATCATCTCGAGTAAGACTGTTCTACCGGTATAGATCCTCCCTCAATCATTGCAATCACGTGCCTGCGATCCAATAATTGACTTAAGGGCACTATAGCCAACAATCTCCCACTTGCACTTAAGGCTAATTATTGCGATGTCGCATACTCACAGCCCGTGTGATACCGAACACCCAACTCCTCTACTAATCAGTTTCACAAAGCTCGTTTGTAAAACTATTGCTTTTAAGAAATAGCCTCAGTGAGTGGATCCGCTCTGATGTTTTTTTCTATATCTATCTTTATCTCAAGTTCGCGGAGAAATCCATCTCCTGAAATGAGCAATGCATGTCTTAGAATATGTCTGGATATCTAATGGGACCCATTTCACTAATGAACTCCAAATCCAGCAAACTTCTTAGACTGTATCGTCAACTGAATTTAATCAGTATCCTGCGCCATACCTCCCTCAGTATCCACTTAGACCACCTGTCCAAACTACTGCCCCTCGTCAAGAGGGAAAACTATAACTCTGACAGTCACTCTGTCATCCGGGTCACCTTGGAAGCCTGGAATGATAAACGTCTCCCGAAAGAGGCTGTCGTTATCTTATCCCTAGAACATCCACTTATGTTCTAAAACTGCTTCCGAACATTTCTCCAGGATTGGATTAATATATCAACTTATTGCATCTAGTGGAAAAACAACATCCAGTGTGGTACTTGACATCTCATGATTGACTCAATTGCCTAAGCAAATGATATGCCAATCATGTACATCCCTCTCCCCTTTAGTCTGTAAGACACCTTTAGAGAGGGTGACTCCATCACCTGCAGGTACACCACCATGCCAGGAGTCGTCCATTCTAAAACGCCTTTAGAATGCTGTCTAAGTACCCGGATTGGGAAGCAACCCAAATCTAGATCTAAAACTATAGATCTAGTTTCCAGAATGCCTGATATTATTTCCATATCCTATATGGAGAAACCACTGTGTGACAACCACAGTATAACCGATCGTAGTATAAGAATTTCACTTCCTACAATGTGTATGCCATCTAAATAACAGGACATCACAACCTACTATCTTCTTAACAGATCCATCTCCTATTCTGATGAAGTCAAAGCCCATGATTGTCACATCAAAAATAGATGATCCTTCTCCGCTATATCTGCTTTAGTCTATAAATAGACATAAGCAACTTGTCCACTATGCTTCCGCTGCTCTCACTGACTACAACAACCCTCTGGCAAAGTCATATACACGTGCACTTCTAAAGCTAGTTTAGAACAACGCTATACTCATCCTCCTGCCGGGTCTCATAATCTAGAACAGCAATAGTATCAAGTCTGGGTAAACAAGAACCTCCCTGTCACCGTCCTTGAGAATATCGAAGTACATCTCGGGTGCCTGAGGTCACCCACCATATATGCGGAGTGGCCAATGGAATGTCAACCCGATTGAATCTTTAGGTCCTTATTAAATTTTCAGTAATCGTTTGCGGTTCTGAAATCACTTCCAGTTCTACCATACTCCCACTACTGTTTTCTGAAAAATTCCATTTTACTAAAACTGTGACGAATCAAGAACAATATCACTATTGATCTCTCAGATGGTAGAAAGTTAACCCTCGTCATAGCCTGGGTTAACCCATAAACTGCCATTACAGAAACGTGCCTTGAGTTTGTAAGTCCATGTCACGCACCCCACGAACTTGCGGGGAGGCGGAATATATGAAAAACGAGTATCAAAGCTTTGTAACACGGACTTGAGCGCATGAATCGTATCTAAACCATTACTAACTAACTACTTGAGGTTTAACTACTCGGATTCGAACTTATACCTCACGTTGCTTGTCCTTCGGGTCTACATTGCTGTCCTCCACTCCTCGTAGGCTCCTTGGAACATCGGCACCTCAACGGCCTCCTCGAGTCAAAGACGATCCACCCGAGAGCTCCTACACCAAGCTTTATCTCTAACTTGAGATAACTGGGTTGCTCAAAGTGCTAATCTAAGCTACCTAGGGGATATAGAGTGAGGTTATTAATGTATTAGTCTAGCTAACCCTTGATCTCAACACATGAGAGGTTAGGGTTAGGGTTTCACGAATGAGAGAGCTTGAGGAGAGAGAAGGTGATGATAAGAATGAATATGAATAATGAGCTCATTAGAATATATCAACCATAACAATTTATCAAATAAATAATATAAATGATTAATTATCATGGTTGATGCATTCACCTTGTGTGATTCATCATATGACTCATTAACTAATTAATGCATCATTTAATACCAAGGATGAATCACACAAATGAGTCATTAAGCAATTAATGCTTATGCCGCCTTAACCCCCAAGTCACCATGCTTCTAGAAGCTTCCCGGAAAATTACAAGAACGCCCCTCAAATCCGTGAAAACACGGAAAAACTTTAGACTGTATAAATCCAATAACCTGATACTAGAATCTGGTTTAAACCAAAGCCGGCTAGTAAAAACTGTCCGAACGTCGTACGTGCGTAAACACACGTACGCGTCCGAACCCTTGTCGTAAAACCATACGACCTCTATATCGTTTCGCCTGGAGCAGGGAAACCCACTGTGTGGGACTCTAAAGACTCGACACTACGCTGGCAGTGGGTTTAACCACAGACCGCAAGCGGCACTAGCTGTACGTGACGGTCCCCAGGTAGATGTCGATAAGAAGGCCGATGAGGAAACCCATCCGAACTCCTACTGAGCCTGATGTGACAATCTCCGTATAGTCCGGTATGTTCGTCTAAGACTATCACATATCGAGCTTAGGGGGCGGCAAGCGTCAATTCCCTAATAGCGGTATAAGTCGTGTCGGAGCGTAGCCCATTACACCCTAAGAAACTACTGGAACCTATCAGTAAATCTCGCTTGTCCTGGCCAGGGACTTTGCGTAATGGCTCTCTGACACAGCGCGATATCAACTCTCAATACCGGGAGAGACGAATCCTGTCTAACCGCCACAGCCTCCAAGTGCTCGGGACTGCACCCAACTGCTACCTGTTTACACGACTCCTTTGAACCGTGGTAGGGTAGCAATCTAAGAACAGTGGGACACACTCGAGGCGAAGTAGCAGTGTTAAGTCTGCGGACTATGCTGTACTCATGTCACCTGGGAACTGTTAACTGACGACGGGTATAATACCAACCAACAGTTCCCCTGCGAGTCCTGTCCGGTGTACCCGTAACCTAACGAGCACCTGTATACTATCTCCAGTACGACGTACTGATGGCTGTGGGACAGACCATCTCCCCAACTGGGATGAGAAGCGTACACACTAGTCTACTCTAGAGTATCGATGCCCTGTCTCGATAATCCTACGACTAGGGACATGTATAGGATGTTGCTTATAGACTACCCAGCCCCCACTAGTGTGACTGCCATCACAACGCTGGTAATCAAGCAAAGAACCTATGGGCTCTACTAATATGTATAAATGATACGTTACAAGAAACATATGCACATATTAAAGTATGCACAAACCAAGTAGCATACTACCATTTTTAGCAAGACTGTATATACAACTGTGAATATCCCAAGCTTCCATTAAGTAATATACAATCTAGTATGATACAATAATGGCCTCTAGGGCATATACACTTACAATCTCCCACTTGCACTAGGGCCATGAGCTGGCATATCGTAGACTTATCATCTCAAATAGCCTCTCGAACTGCGTCTGAGGAATGGCCTTTATGAATGGATCAGCAATGTTATTCTCCATCTCTACTCTCTTTATCTCGATCTCCTGGCGATCTACGATCTCCCTGATCAAGTGATGCCGCCTTAAGATGTGTTTGGACTTCTGATGGGACCTGGGTTCCTTCGCTAAAGCTATAGCGTCATTATTGTCGCAATACAGAGGTATTGGACCAACACTGGTAGGAACCACCTGAAATTCTGTGAGGAACTTCTTCATCCAGACAGCTTCTTTTGCGGCATCGCAAGCAGCTATGTACTCTGCTTCCATCGTTGAGTCAGCAACGGTCTCCTGCTTGGAACTCTTCCAACAGACCGTCCCTCCATTGAGGGTAAAGACATAACCTGACATGGATTTGGAGTCATCCTTGTCACTCTGGAAGCCGGAGTCGGCAAAGGCCTCGATCTGGAGGTCTTTTCCGCCATACACCAAGAACATCTCCTTAGTCCTCCTCAGGTACTTGAGAATGTTCTTTACTGCTATCCAGTGCTTCTCCCCTGAGTTTGCTTGATATCGGCTTACAACGCTCAATGCGTATGCTACATCTTGTCTGGTACATAACATCGCATACTTTATAGAGCCTACCGCAGAAGCGTAGGGTATAATCGACATGCGATCTCTTTCTAAATCAGTCTTGGGAGACATCTCTTTGGAGAGGGTGATTCCGTGACAAGCCGGTAGGTTACCGCGCTTAGAATCATCCATACTGAATCTCTTCAATATGGTGTCTATGTACCTAGACTGCGAAAGTCCCAACATCCTCTTTGATCTATCACGATAGATCCGGATCCCCAGAATGTAGGTGGCATCACCCAGGTCTTTCATGGAGAATTTCTGTGATAAGAATCTTTTGACTGACTGTAACATAGGAATATCATTTCCCATTAGGAGAATGTCATCCACGTACAAGACGAGGAATACTACAGCTCTCCCTACAATCTTACTGTATATGCAAGATTCATCTGGATTTTTGATAAAGTCGAATTCTTTGACAGCATCATCAAAACAGATGTTCCAACTCCTTGATGCCTGCTTTAGTCCATAAATGGACTTAAGCAACTTGCATACTTTACCTCTGCTCCCACTCTGAATGAATCCCTCTGGCTGATCCATATAGACGCACTCTTCCAAATTACCATTTAGGAAGGCCGTCTTTACGTCCATCTGCCAGATCTCATAATCGTAGAAGGCAGCAATAGCAAGAAGAACCCAAATGGATTTGAGCATAGCCACTGGAGAAAAGGTTTCGTCATAGTCCAAACCAGGTCTTTGACGGAAACCCTTTGCAACAAGTCTAGCCTTATAGGTTTCAACCTGTCTATCTACACCAATCTTCTTTTTGAAGATCCATTTGCATCCTACGGGTTTTACCCCATCTGGAGCAATGTCCAAAGTCCATACTTTGTTAGTGTACATGGACTCCATTTCGGTCCACATTGCATCCAGCCATTTTACCGAGTCGCTGCTCTGAATGGCTTGCTGGAAGTTAGTAGGGTCATCATCATCAATAACGCAATCCTCTCTATCCCCATCGATGAGAAAACCGTAGTATCTCTCAGGCGGATGAGACGGCCTACTACTCCTGCGAAGGGGTGCGGGAATGTCCTGTTCTTTTTGTTACTTATATGTATGCCCTAGAAGCCATTACTGTACATTGGATGTATATTGTAGTGGATGCTGGGACATATATAGGTAGGACTTTCTTGCTCGACATGATAGTACGCTATCTGGTTGCTCTTTATCTTAACATGTATACTTTCTGTCCTCTCTGTTACATGTTGATAAAACCCTTAGGATGTGTACTCGACTTTCAGGACTGTGATGCAGATCATACTAGTGGGGCCTGGGTAGTCCATGAGTACATCCTTCAATGTTCCTAGTCGTGGGAATATCGAGACGAGGCATCGATATTCCAGAGTAGACTAGCGTATATCTTCTCGACCCATCTGATGGGCGATGGATAATCCCATATCCATTGGTGTTTGACATCAGAGATGGTATGAGGGTGCTCAGTCGAGACTGGGTACACTGAACGGACTCGCCGAGAACTCCCAGATGGTATTATACCTCACGTCAGATGGCAGTTCTCTGGTGACACTGGTACAGCTTAGTCCGTTGACCCGAGATCGTCATAGAGTCTTGTGTGTCTCCCACTGTGCTTTGATTTCCACCCTACCACGGCTCTAGTGAGTCGTGAAAACAGGTGGTTTTTAGGTACAGTCCCGATTCACATGGAGGCAATGAGCGATAGGAGGGGATTCGTCTCTCCCGGTATTGGGGTTGATGTTGCGCTATGCTCGACTGGCCATAACAGGAAATCCCTGGCCAGGGTTGTAGTGATATACTGGTAAGAGTTATCAGTAGTTTCACGATTGTTATGGACCTCATGTCAGCATGACTTATCAAGCTATTGGGGTCTGACGTTTACCACCCCTAGGCGAGATATGCGACATATCAGACGAACAGACCGGACTGTACGGTAAGTGTTACTGGTTGGATTCACAGGAGTGTGAGCGGGCTTGCTCGTCGATCTTCTGATCGCTCAATACCCGGGTGGCCGTTACGTTTACCAGACCGCTTGCGGCTTGTGGGTGTTTGATATGATCATCACCTGCTGTCGGCGTATTGACGAGTCTTTAGAGTCCTACACAGAGGTTTCCTGGCTCAAGCGAAACAAAATAGGAGCGCATATGAGATATGTGCCGGACCGAGAATAATGTGTGTATGTGATACCGTATTCTATTCTCGCGATGAATGTATCGATTGGTTGTATGCGATATAACCTAGTTATCGAATCGAAGATTGATTCGATAAGTCGATACATTGGATACTAGTCGGTTATATGCGACATGACCGGATCATTGAATCAAGTGTTGATTAATGATTTAATGCATAATTATATATTTGATACATTACTTTGCATTAACTAGTATTTGTTCACTTTAAATGGATTTTCTCACTTGAAATGCACATTGTATATGTGATATATTTTTGTGCACAAGATTGTATCATGTTTGATGATACATGAATGTTTGGGTGTATGTTTAGTTTAAACCATGGTTATGTTAATGGTTAGGGTTTTGTTTATTTACTTATTTATTTATTTATTTATTCATTAATTCTTTTTTGGGGCAAGAATGAAATGGTGGCTTAGTTTGTTTCTTTCTTGAAAGTTCATGAAGCTTTGAAGCTTTGACCATTTTGTCTCTTAGCCCTAAACCTAACCATTCAACCAAACCATGGTTTATTCTCTACACCTAACTATGGTTGCCATTATGATAAGTATCATATTATTTCCTATTTTAAAAGACTTATCATATATTCTTTCTTCTTCTTCTTCTTCTTCTTCTTCATCAACAATAAGAAAAGCTTACCTCCATCAATGGCAACTTGAGAAAGAGAGTGAGAAATCCAATTCTAAAGTGAACCCACTTCCTATTTCTTCATCCTCTACCACTTGCCAAGTAGTATAGGGTGTTTTCTTCACAAATTTCATGGCTTGGTGAAGTTGGAGCTTGATCTTGTGTTGTCTCGACGTAGATCATCTTCGGAATCGAAGTCGGCGACCTAGCCCGATCTTTTCTCCGATGAAACCATCGCAAGAGTCTAGGATTTCAATTTGTACAGTGGAAGGACGTCTATGCGGAGCTAAGGAAGTGGAGGACCGGATCTACAAAGGTTGTAGTTACTTTCCTTTAGCAATAAAGTTATTTACTTGCTTGCATCGCCTCATTATCTAGTTAACGATCCGTATTAGGGTTTGTAGGCATATGAAATTTTTGAATTGGGCATGTTTGATCACTTGTGAGACTTCATTAGTGTGCCTAGGAACCCTACAGTGGTATCAGAGCCTAGCTAGAGCCTTAGGCGATGCGTAGACGGAGTTAGAAGTCCGATCGAACCGAAACCCTAATTCAAAGTTGCTCTCTGTACATTTTTTGAAAACAGGGATTTTTTAGAATTAAAAATATGCAGAAAACTAAGCAGGAATTTCTAAGAATTACTGTGAAGCCCGAGCACCTGAATCGATAAGAGCACGGCGGAACCGCGGCATTAGCATGCTAATGCGGCGGTTCCGCGGCCACTTGGTCTCTTCAGACAATTATTTCTGCACAGTAATTCTTATATTTTGTTGTTGTATTTTCTGGGAATTTTTAAATCTGACTCAAGAGTTGAGTTTTCTGGGTTGTATTGGGGACTCGGTGTTTCGATCGGATTGTCTAATTTTGTCTGTGTGCTTTTCCGGGTAATTTTAGAATATGTTAAAAAGTTCGACCAGATATAAATACCCACTTTTTCCCCTGCCGGGAAATTTCCAATTGTTGGATTTTTCCATAGTTTAATGACGTTCCAAGTAGTGCAAGTAACGCGATGGTCCCTCTAGAAGACAACAAACCTTAACTCGATTATGTGACCGTCTTGAACTGCCCTTTGAACCTTAGGGTTTGGGGCAGTACGGCGTGCCACATGTGAGGCGTTGGCTTGACCCTTCTACGGCTGGACCGTTGGTACTGAGGCACGAAGTGAATGTTTTTTAAACTTATTTCATGTGTTGAGCTGTTTCGGGAAAACTTGGGTGTTCGATTGTTCGATCGGAAAGTTTAACATTTTCTATCTTTTCCGGAATGTGATACAACATTTGGAATTCACAAGTAGTTATGAGATAACTGAATGAATATTATAAACATAGCAGTTTAGTCTCATTTGATTGGTTGCCACGGAATTTTGATGCGATCAAAAGTTCGTCGCAATCACGTAGTGTACGCGGATACTCGCCGGGTAAACTTAATAGACAGCCTCGCCCCATAGCTCCGACCAAGTGACTGTAGGAGAACCCCGTCGCCGAAAGCATCCGTTCGGGTGCTCACGGCAGCGGTGTTCCGCCTTAGTGCACTTCATCGACGGTATTGGGGGTGCGGCCTTCTACTAAAGTTTGCGACGAGCATTCGATCAGAATGTCGGGAATCCTGTTGAATTGCCCGACTTTATATTGAAAAGTGTTTTCGACTTTGAGACTAAAATGCGGGGTTTATAATTGTTAGGCATGCGATGTCTAAGTATTTCATTTGATTAGGCATGCGATGTCTAAAGATGTTGCGGATTCCAACTGTTGTAGTTTTACACTTTCTTTTCTGTGACCGTAAGTGTAATATGTGATATCGTCGGCTTCGTTGCTATATGTCAACGACAATTAGGATGCGCATATTTACTTACGTTGATGACATGTGATGTTATGTGTTGCTGGATATGTTATATTGGATCGTCGTGTTTGAATAGCCGGGTTTTTTTTATGTGAGATGAGTGTTTTTTCATTTTCATTCATGTAAAAACTTGTATGTAATATTCTTTTATTGGGGCACTTCCAAGTTTCGGAAGATGTCACCATTTGTATATTATTTACTTTTCCGCATTAGGATAGACCCAAGGAGGGGAGCACAAGTAACCGGGTTCTAGGGTCCAGTGGGAGACCATCTCGAGGAGTCGAGTCCGGGTCTCCTAACCCTAGAATTGGTAGGGTTGCTTGCCACTCTCGTAGGGGTCTAGGGGTGTGGGATTGGCTATTCATCACGACCGTGGAATCCGTGTTTTATACTGGCTCGTATTAAAAACACGGACGTCCTAGTATATCCAATATTTCATATGATATTTTCTGCTGCGTTATCTGTGATGTGATCATGTGATTTGTTCAGATAGATATAGTATATAGTATATATGATATATTATATAGACGTTGCTTATGTTTTACACCCGCGCTAGCCCTGCCTCGCTCTGGCGTTAGTTACCTAACCTAACGGTGCAGACGGGACATCGAGGCGAATGCGGATGGCATAAGCGTACGTTATATTTATCTGTGATGTTTAGGTGGACTTAAATGATGGGATATTCATTAATGAGATTAATGAAAGAAAATAAACCTAGTTGATGTTGTGGAATCGAATTTCAAAATAAAAACAGGTAGCTACAGTTCTTGCTTTGCATCGCGGTGTTCCTTGTAGAACATCCTGCACCTTATTCGATAAGGAAAGGACCGAGATCCCTTCACCGGGAGTGACTCCTTTAGCAATAACTGCCAGATGCTACAACACTCGGTTTGTCTTTTGATTGCTTCTATAGTTTCTGCTTTGCACAGTGATATATATGATATATCCCGCACCTCATTCGACGAGGAAAGAGCCGACGATCCCTTCACCGGGAGTGACCCCTTTAGCAAAACTAGAAAAGCCTCAAAAACATTCCATTTAAAAACCATTTGATTCCGCAACGAGATCAAGTTCAAAGCGTTAAAGGTTTTCATAAAAACCATTCGCAACCCTCCGTCATTTTAGGAAGTAGAGTACTTAGTATTCGTGCTAAGTTTGTCGACCATAGCCGAGGCGTAGTGTGCGGTAGCTAAGTGATGTCTTCCTACACAGCATATGATGCGATTAGTTAGGACAGTCATGTGGCCAAGGGTCATGTGGGTGAGTCTAATTAATCACGAAATGATGGGTAGAACTTGACTAGTACCTATGATTTGTTGACCTTAGCCAAGGTCATAGATGCTAGGGGTAAAAACCATTATCGGGAGTTTCAAGTGTTGAAATTTGCAATGAGATTGCATACCTTCTATATGATAGTTGGATCCCGATACCCACTGCGAGTAATTGTTACTCCTGGGAGAGTTTTGCACTTTACAATTAGCCGATCAAGTAGGTGTCTAGAAAGGTGTCAACAGGGTTACACCTCTGGGAAAACGAGGTTTACTGTAATTAGGTCCGTGCGAAAGCACGGGGGACCTCCCTCAAAGTACCGACACTGGCCTGGCTGAAAGATTGGCGAACTTGTAGAGTGTAATTAATCCCGGCTAGTCTTTCCTTTTAAGGTTTGATGGAAGATTTGATAAAAACAGTGGGAGCCATCCTAATTAGATAAAATATATAACCAATCTAATCTTGCAAGAGCGCACGCAGAGTGTTTTCTTCTCTCTCTCTCCAGGTAGCGACCATATCACGCCTTAAGATAATAATATGGATGTATTGACCGAACCCGCTTGTTATACTGAGCTGGGGAACGTTGGTCCCGCTCCAACTTATAATTGTTATAAGACAGAGCAGGAAATAGGGGAAAACCAGAATTCCTATGCCGCCCAAACGAAGAAAGTGCATATGATGCATCTCCTTCGGGTGTGTTCTTTATACAGAACTGTTTCTCAGTATCCTCTGCATCCTGGGTATTTGATACTGGATCAGGATCCCAGATATGTAATCATGTTACATAGGGCTACAAAAAGGTGGAAAACTGAGAACGGGTGATAAGTTTCATGAGACAGAAAACGGGGCAAGTGTTGCAGCCAAGTCTGTTGGTCACTGTCACCCTGTATTACCAGTACATTGATTCTGAACGAATGTTATTAGATACCGAACCTGATATACAAAATCATATCAGTCTCTTTATAAGTAAAGAAATGATAAAATTTTGTATTGTTGGATAATGTTTTGAACATTTCCTATATCAAAAGTTGATCGGTTCAGGCACGTTATCTAAAAACATTGATATTCTAAATCAAACTACAGTTCCTGGTATACAGAACACACACAAGAGGAAGAGTTCAGAAATGAACGATTCCTTCTTGAGGCATTGTAGACTAGGTCATATCAATGCGACCCGACTGGCTGAAGTTACTTTTTAGATGCATATTTAAATCAGTTTGAATTTACATCTTATGAAACTTGCCAGTCATGTCACAAAGATTAGGTGACCATAGCTCTGCTTAATGGAAACAGAGAAAGAGTTAATGAACTCTTGGGACTGATACATGATGATGTATGTAAGGTCTCATGTCTACAAATGCCAGGACTAGTTCTTTATACTTCATTACGTTCTCTGATAATCTCTCAAGATTCAGACATATGTTCCTGTTGAAACACAAGTCCGAACCTTTTGAGATATTCACAGAATATAAGTTAGAAGTAGAGAACCAAAATACGGGTATAAGTATTATGTCCTATGATAAGATCTAGGAGGAGAATACTTATGCATGGCATTCCTGGACCATTCTAAAGGAGAATGAGATTCTCTCTCAGTGTTACTCCTCTAAATGCACCACAGCACATCAGTGTATCAGGGCGGAGCAATGAGCACCCTATATGATATGGTGCGCTCTATGATGAGTATTACTGAGTTACCTGTTTCTTTAAGGGGGTTATGCACTTAAGAAGCTGCATACCTATTGAATTAGGTTCGAATCAGATCGCTGCCTACCACTCCATATAAGATATGGTATGGGAAGAGCCTATCTCTTAAGTTAGTTAAGATTTGGGGTTGTCCGGCCTATGTCTAAAGCAAAATCCGGACAGAGATCGAGGCAAGGTCAGTTCTGTAGAACTGGAAAGGTTCCAGCTATACAAAACTGCAGCTGATGATTTGACAGAACCAAAGGATTCAATCTTTCCCGACGAACCTCAGCCTCTCTGCCGATCTGGTAGGGTTCCTCATCCGCCTGAGAGATACCTCGGTTTCTCGATGACAGTGGGAGCGAGGAATGCATCATGAGATGATGACCCAACTAGTTTCGAGCAGGCCATCAAGAGTAGGGACTCTGTAAGAATGGCTGGATGCTTAGCGATCTGAGATGGAATCTATGTACACCAACAAAGTATGGACTTTGGTTGCTATATCTGAAGGGTTAAATCCCCATCAGGAGCAAGTGTATCTTGAGAAGATTACTTGGTGTAGATGGAAAAGTTGAGACTTTCAAAGCTAGACTTGTTAAAGGTTTTCGTCATCGACCAGGCGTAGATAATGATGATACCTTTTCCAGGGACTATGCTTAAGTCCATCCAGATCCTACTTGCCATTGCTATATACCATGACTACGATATCTGGTGGTTGGATGCCATGACTACTTTTCTAAATAATGATTTAGAAGAGAACGTCTATAAGAACACAGCCAGAGGGCTTCGTAAACAGTGGGAGCAGCGGAAATGTGTGCAAGTTGCTTTACATAATAAAGCAGGCATCGCGGAGTTGGAACGTCTGTTTTGATGTGATAGTCAAAGTGTTTGACTTCATCAAAAATAGTAGACGAACATTGTATATACAAAAAGGAAGTATAGAGTAAGGTGGTCATCCTCGTATTGTACGTGGACAACATACTCTTGATAAGAAAAGAGTTTCTTATGCTACGATCGGTCCATCTCCTCTTATCACAAGGATTCTCCATATAGGATCAAAGTGATGCCTCCTCGATCCTGGGGAGAATCACTGGAAGTGTTCCAGGGTGATAAGGACGACTGAATGTCAGTCACAGGCATTGTCTTCACCCTCGGTAAAGGGACGGTATGTTGGAAGAGTTCCAAGCTAGATACCGTGGCAAACTAGACGATAAAGGCTGGTAACATCGCTATTAAAGATACTACCAAAGAAGCAGTTTGGGTGTATATTGGTTCATAAGATGAACTAGGTTCCTACCATTGTATGACAATGGAAGTGTGGCTTTGGCCAAGGAACCATGTTCCCATCAGTGACCCAGACATATTCTGAGGCAGCATCACCTAATCATGGAGATAGGTGATCTCCAGGATGATCGAGGTTAGGAGAGTAGACTCAGAGGACAATACGGCGGATCCACTCACAAAGGCCTTTTCCCAAAGAGAGACTTTTATGGGATGGTTAAGTATGTGATACTGCAACCACTGCTACAGATGGCCCTAGTGCAAGTGGGAGATTGTTAGTTAAATGTATGCCCTAGAGGCTATTACTGTACATTGGATGTATATTGTAGTGGATGCTGGGACATATATAGGTAGGACTTTCTTGCTCGACATGATAGTACGCAATCTGGTTGCTCTTTATCTTAACGTGTATACTTTCTGTCTCTCTGTTACATGTTGATAAAGCCCTTAGGATGTGTACTCGACATTCAGGACTGTGATGCAGATCATACTAGTGGGGCCTGGGTAGTCCATGAGTACATCCTTCAATGTTCCTAGTCGTGGGAATATCGAGACGGGGCATCGATATTCCAGAGTAGACTAGCGTATATCTTCTTGACCCATGTGATGGGCGATGGATGATCCCATATCCATTGGTGTTTGACATCAGAGATGGTATGCGGGTGCTCAGTGGAGACTGGGTACACTGAACGGACTCGCCGAGAACTCCCAGATGGTATTATACCTCACGTCAGATGGCAGTTCTCTGGTGACACTGGTACAGCTTAATCTGTTGACCCGAGATCGTCATAGAGTCTTGTGTGTCTCCCACTGTGCTTTGATTTCCACCCTACCACGGCTCTACTGAATCGTGCAAACAGGTGGTTTTTGGGTGCAGTCCCGATTCACATGGAGGCAATGAGCGATAGGAGGGGATTCGTCTCTCCCGGTATTGGGGGTTGATGTTGCGCTATGCTCGACTGGCCATAATAGGAAATCCCTGGCCAGGGTTGCAGTGATATACTGGTAAGAGTTATCAGTAGTTTCACGATTGTTATGGACCTCACGTCAGCATGACTTATCAAGCTATTGGGGTCTGACGTTTACCACCCCTAGGCAAGATATGCGACATATCAGACGAACAGACCGGACTGTACGGTAAGTGTTACTAGTTGGATTCATGGAAGTTTGAGCGGGCTTGCTCGTCGATTTTCTGATCGCTCAATACCCGGGTGGCCGTTACGTTTAGCAGACCGCTTGCGGCTTATGGGTGTTTGATATGATCATCACCTGCTGCGGCGTATTGACGAGTCTTTAGAGTCCTACACAGAGGTTTCCTGGCTCAAGCGAAACGAAATAGGATCGCATATGAGATATGTGCCGGACCGAGAATAATGCGTGTATGTGATACCGTATTCTATTCTCGCGATGAATGTATCGATTGGTTGTATGCGATATAACCTAGTTATCGAATCGAAGATTGATTCGATAAGTCGATACATTGGATACTAGTCGGTTATATGCGACATGACCGGATCATTGAATCAAGTGTTGATTTAATGATTTAATGCATAATTATATATTTGATATATTACTTTGCATTAACTAGTATTTGTTCACTTTAAATGGATTTTCTCACTTGAAATGCACATTGTATATGTGATATATTTTTGTGCACAAGATTGTATCATGTTTGATGATACATGAATGTTTGGGTGTATGTTTAGTTTAAACCATGGTTATGTTAATGGTTAGGGTTTTGTTTATTTACTTATTTATTTATTTATTTATTCATTAATTCTTTTTTGGGGCAAGAATGAAATGGTGGCTTAGTTTGTTTCTTTCTTGAAAGTTCATGAAGCTTTGACCATTTTGTCTCTTAGCCCTAAACCTAACCATTCAACCAAACCATGGTTTATTCTCTACACCTAACTATGGTTGCCATTATGATAAGTATCATGTTATTTCCTATTTTAAAAGACTTATCATATATTCTTTCTTCTTCTTCTTCTTCATCAACAATAAGAAAAGCTTACCTCCATCAATGGCAACTTGAGAAAGAAAGTGAGAAATCCAATTCTAAAGTGAACCCACTTCCTATTTCTTCATCCTCTACCACTTACCAAGTAGTATAGGGTGTTTTCTTCACAAGTTTCATGGCTTGGTGAAGTTGGAGCTTGATCTTGTGTTGCCTCGACGTAGATCATCTTCGGCATCGAAGTCGGCGACCTAGCCCGATCTTTTCTCCGATGAAACCATCGCAAGAGTCTAGGATTTCGATTTGTACAGCGGAGGGACGTCTATGCGGAGCTAAGGAAATGGAGGACCGGATCTATAAAGGTTGTAGTTACTTTCCTTTAGCAATAAAGTTATTTACTTGCTTGCATCGCCTCATTATCTAGTTAACGATCCGTATTAGGGTTTGTAGGCATATGAAATTTTTGAATTGGGCATGTTTGATCACTTGTGAGACTTCATTAGTATGCCTAGGAACCCTACACTTTTTAAACTACTGATTCTACCAAACTTTCAGTCGTAGTTTGTGGTTCTGGAATTTCTTCCAGTTCTATTTCGCTCCCACTTGTTTCCTTTTCTAAAAACTGATATTCTAGAAAATGGGCATTACGAGAAACAAAAACCTTTTGTTCCTCTGCGTAATAGAAATAATATCCTATGGAGTGCTTTGGATATCCCACAAACTTACACTGTACTGAGCGTGCCTCGAGCTTGTCCGCATGCTGCTTTTTTACAAAAGCTGGACATCCCCATGTCTTAAAATGTTTTAGACAGGGTTTCTTTCCACTCCACATCTGATATGGTGTAGTAGGTACAGTCTTGGTAGGAACCTGGTTCAAAAGATATGCAGTTGATTCTAGTGCATAACCCCAGAAAGATCGCGGTAACTCAGCCTTACTCATCATTGAACGAACCATATCCAATAGGGTTCGATTCCTTCTTTCCGATACACCATTGTGTTGTGGTGTGTATGGAGGAGTAAGCTGAGAGAGAATTCCATTCTCTTTTAGGTAATCCAGGAACTCGGCACTCAAGTATTCACCACCTCGATCAGATCTCAGTGTCTTTATACTCTTACCTGTTTGTTTTTCCACTTCATTCTTATATTCCTGGAATTTCTCAAAAGCCTCGGATTTATACTTCATTAAGAAGACATATCCATACCTAGAGAAATCATCCGTAAAAGTAATGAAGTAGGAATAACCACCTCGCGCATGTGTAGACATTGGACCGCACACGTCACTGTGTACGAGTCCCAAGAGCTCGCTCGCTCTTACTCCGTGTCCTGTAAACGGAGTCTTTGTCATCTTTCCCATGAGACAAGATTCACAAGTAGCATAAGATTGATATTCGAACGGATTCAAATATCCTTCTCTATGTAACTTAGTTAATCATGTTTCATTGATGTGACCTAGTCTACAATGTCATAAGAAAGCCTGATTTATTTCTGGAGACTTTCTTTTAAGTGTGTTCTGGACATTGAAAACCTGAGCTTGACTTAATACGTATATACCGTCATCTAATATACCGGACCCAATCAGAACTTGATTTAGGTGGATGTGAACTACATCGCTTATGAATGTAAAATCATATCCCTCTCTCGAAAGTGAGGACATCGCTTACAAGTCAAACTAGGTACATACAAACAGTTACGTAGAATCAATATCTGCCCACTTGTCAAACCTATGCGATATTCTCCCACGGATTCAGCGTCCACGCTCATTCCGTTTGCAAATCTGAGAGACAAATCACCTTCCTTCATAACTCTACGGTTTCTCAAAGCATGTAATGAATTACAGATATAATATCCTGTTCCGGTATCTAGTACCCAGGAAGTAGAGTTAATTGATAAACAGTTCTCAATTACAAACACACTTGAGGCCGAAGCTACAACATGCTTCGCATCCTGGCTACTGGCTTCCAAAGCCCTGCAATCTTTCTGCCAATGCCCAATCCCATAACAATAGGAACGTCCCTCTTTTACTACATTCAGTCCCGAAACTATTGCCGTTCTCTTTCCTTCTACTTCCCCGGTTTCCTTCAGGGTATAAGATAGAGACTGTAGAATCAAGTCAGTATCTGACCCGTTTCCCAACGTGGTCTCTAGGTCCTTAAGCTCATCAATATAGCTAGTCATTGTAAGGACATTGTCCCCTACAGATGACCTGACAGCCATCCTCGCTTGAATTAATTCGGTCGAGGTCTTATATCTTGCGATATGAGATTGCTCTCCATATAAATCTTTGTTATGGAGAAAGATGGAAACTGAGTCCATTTTCTCGTGCTGCTTCTGGTATACACCATCAACTGAAGCCAACACGAGGCACTTGGCTTTCGTTTTATCCTTTTCCCTTGTCTGACGGATATCCATATCCGCGACGGTGGAAACTGGACCTGGGACGGCGGGATCTTGAGTAGTAATAGGGTAGTCCAGCTTGTCATAGGCAATGGACATCTGGATAGACCTTTGCCAGTCATATAAGTCAGATTCAGTCAATTTGTTATCTAGATGTAACCTATGTGTGGTCATAAGGTCGCTGCAATGAGAGAAAGAGAAGAAAACATTTTAGCATGATACTGTTGCAAGTTTAGATTGGTTTTTAGTTTATCTAAACAGGATGTCTCCCACTGTTTCTCGAACCATTCCTCAAACCATAAAAGAAGAATTAGCCACGACTATTCTCACCGTACAATACTTGCTTAACCGTTCAGCCAGGCCAGTGTCGATACTTCGAGCGAGGTTTTCCAACGCTTTCGCGAAGTTCCTTAATTAAATAACCTCTTTTCTCTGGGGGCGTAGCCCCGCTGACACCTTTCTAGGCACCTACTTGGTTTATAGCATTGATCGTTAAGTGACGGATCTCCTGATAAGTAGCATGTACTCACAATAGGATCGGGATCCAAAATATCATCGTATGATAATGTTGAAGGAATCCTACCAACATTCATCAAACTCCAAAATGGTATGCAACACTAGCAAATTTCAGTTTCTTTAGAAACTCCCGATATGGATTTTTGCCCCATGCTCATATGATCTTGATGAAAGCCAACAAATCATAAGTCACATGTCAAGTCTGCCCATCATTATCTTTGTTAATTTGAACCCACCCGTACATACCCTTGACGAAAGCAAACAAGGCAATACGACTGTCCCAAACCAACACATCTATCTATGCAACAAATGAATACCCCAGCAGCTACCAAACACTATGCCTTGACGAAAGCCAACAAACATAGCTTGAATACTACTGACCATCCATAAGAAATGACGGAGGGCTACGACTGGTTTTGGCAAAACCGTGAACGTAGTGAACTTGATATAACCGAAGGAACCTGATAGCTTTTAAAAGGAGTGGTTAAAGCTCCGCAATTAAAAAAATATCTTCTGTTTTAAAAATAACCGAGTGGTTTTCTTTTAAACTGTTCCAACGATTAAACTTTGGTTTATTTTCTTTGCATTATAATAATGCGTCCTATCATTTATCCTATCATTGCAGAAAACAACGAAAATACCACGTCCTCTTATGCCATCCGCATTCGCCACTGGGTCCCATCATCACCCGTTAGGTTACTTAACTAACGACAGAGCGAGGGCTGGGCTGGTGCGGGTGTAAAACATAAGTGACGTATAATAGCTATCATATATAGATATTGTACATTCATCAGACGCAATAATAAGCATTCCAGATCACAGATGAACTTTATTGGATATACTAGCAATCCGCATTTGCTTTGAGCCTGCAATAAAAGACGGATTACACAGTTGTGATGAATAGCCATTACCCCATCCTAGACCCCTACGGGTACGGCAGAACTACCCGCCAAGTACCCGAAGTGAAGCGGTCTCCCTCAACAATGTGAGTAGGCCACTAAACACTTCAACGTACCCGGTAGTTTGTGCACCCCACCTTGGGTCTATCCTAGGAGCAAAAACAGTAAAAAAGAAATAATACAACGGTGGCTACAACCGCAACCTGGATGCGCCCCGCAAAAGAATATTACATCATATCACATTTACATCGAATGAATGAATATAAAAGACATCTCAAACCCCGGCTAATCATCACAACATCCCAATCAAGTCCATATACACAAACAGTAAACATTTCAGAAATGTGCAACCCCCTGCCAACCGACATACTAGCAGTTAGGAGAGGTTTACAAACACATTAAACATTACAGATAAAAACCTAATTAGCAAATATCTTATAACATCGATCGATCACCATTTTCAGTGTCAACACCAAAAGCAAACCAGCACTGAAGTAACCTGGGCAAAAACAGAACATACAGGAAAACAGAACACCAAAATATATGAATTGTAGAGCAAATCGGAGTCAACTCGGGGTTGACTCCGCCGCGGATCCACGGCCAAAAGCACACTCTTGCCGCGGATCCACGGCCATCAAGCCGAGTTAGAACTCCGTATTTTCCCAGAATTCTTATATTTACCTGCTGTGAATTTTAAGGCATATCAAATATTTTTTTAGACATGTTTAAAATTAACAGAACTGTTAGGGTTCGGGGTGTTTCGTTTTCGTGTTTTCCGTCGATCGAACTTCTAATTAGTTGCTAACAAGCTAGTAATGGTTTAGTTGGCTCTGATACCACTGTAAGTCCATGTCACGCACCCCACGAACTTGCGGGGAGGCGGAATATATGAAAAACGATTATCAAAGCTTCGTAACACGGACTTGAGCACATGAATCGTATCTAAACCATTACTAACTAACTACTTGAGGTTTAACTACTCGGATTTGAAGTTATACCTCACGTTGCTTGTCCTTCGGGTCCTCATCGCTGTCCTCCACTCCTCGTAGGCTCCTTGGAACATCGGCACCTCAACGACCTCCTCGAGTCAAAGACGATCCACCTGAGAGCTCCTACGCCAAGCTTTATCTCTAACTTGAGATAACTAGGTTGCTCAAAGTGCTAATCTAAGCTACCTAGGGGATATAGAGTGAGGTTATGGATGTATTAGTCTAGCTAACCCTTGATCTCAACACATGAGAGGTTAGGGTTAGGGTTTCAAGAATGAGAGAGCTTGAGGAGAGAGAAGGTGATGATAAGAATGAATATGAATAATGAGCTCATTAGAATATATCAACCATAACAATTTATCAAATAAATAATATAAATGATTAATCATCATGGTTGATGCATTCACCTTATGTGATTCATCATATGACTCATTAACTAATTAATGCATCATTTAATACCAAGGATGAATCACACAAATGAGTCATTAAGCAATTAATGCTTATGCCTCCTTAACCCCCAAGTCACCATGCTTCTAGAAGCTTCCCGGAAAATTAAGAGAACGCCCCTCAAATCCGTGAAAACACGGAAAAACTTTAGACTGTATAAATCCAATAACCTGATACTAGAATCTGGCTTAAACCAAAGCCGGCTAGTAAAAACTGTCCGAACGTCGTACGTGCGTAAACACACGTACGCGTCCGAACCCTTGTCGTAAAACCATACGACCTCTATATCATTTCGCCTGGAGCAGGGAAACCCTCTGTGTGGGACTCTAAAGACTCGACACTACACTGGCAGTGGGTTTAACCACAGACCGCAAGCGGCACTAGCTGTACGTAACGGTCCCCAGGTAGATGTTGATAAGAAGGCCGATGAGGAAACCCATCCGAACTCCTACTGGGCCTGATGTAACAATCTCCGTACAGTCTGGTATGTTCGTCTAAGACTATCGCATATCGACCCTAGGGGGCGGCAAGCGTCAGTCCCCTAATAGCGGTATAAGTCGTGTCGGAGCGTAGCCCATTACACCCTGAGAAACTACTGGAACCTACCAGTAAATCTCGCTTGCCCTGGCCAGGGACTTTGCGTAATGGCTCTCTGACACAGCGCGATATCAACTCCCAATACCGGGAGAGACGAATCCTGTCTAACCGCCACTGCCTCCAAGTGCTCAGGACTGCACCCAACTGCTACCTGTTTGCATGACTCCTTTAAGCCGTGGTAGGGTAGCAATCTAAGAACAGTGGGACACACTCGAGGTGAAGTACCAGTGTCAAGTCTGGGGACTATACTGTACTCATGTCACCTGGGAACTGTTAACTGACGACGGGTATAATACCAACCAACAGTTCCCCTGAGAGTCCTGTCCGGTGTACCCGTAACCTAACGAGCACCTGTATACTATCTCCAGTACGACGTACTGATGGATGTGGGACAGACCATCTCCCCAACTGGGATGAGAAGCGTACACACTAGTCTACTCTGGAGTATCGATGCCATGTCTCGATAATCCTACGACTAGGGACATGTATAGGATGTTGCTTATAGACTACCCAGCCCCCACTAGTGTGACTGCCATCACAACGCTGGTAATCAAGCAAAGAACCTATGGGCTCTACTAATATGTATAAATGATACGTTATAAGAAACATATGCACATATTAAAGTAGACACAAACCAAGTAGCATACTACCATTTTTAGGAAGACTGTATATACAACTGTGAATATCCCAAGCTTCCATTAAGTAATATACAACCTAGTATGATACAATAATGGCCCCTAGGGCATATACACTTATAGAGTTTTCCAGTGTCTGGTTTTAAGCATAAGTCGGAGAACTCCATATACCTTAACATCGTTAAGATATGAACCATTCTATATACAATATAGAAACAGAGCCACTGATTTAATTGGAACCAGATTCAAATCATGCAGCTGTCTCCAGTGCATGTCAACTGAATGGAGAGAGGTCGATCAGCATTACTCAACTTAGGAGTGCATCCAAATATAAGTAACCTGAAAGAGAAACAAGTTTCTCAAAACCATTACTATCAACTGAATGCCAAACACTAGTATCTACATCTTCGATCACCTTGAAGAATCCTGATACTTGCAACACCTGGTTCTCTACTTTATTCTTGTACCTATAACTTCTCCAAACTTGGACCATATATTTCTACGAAATAGTTGTCTAAAACTAGAGAAGTCACAAGTAAACAGAATATAGTACGAGCACCAACCCGTCTGTCCTAATGGACACTGGACAACATACAATACTTTGTATAAGTCCCCTGAGTTGAATAACTCAAACCCTGTGCGTCGTAGGTTAAAAACTGTACTACGTTAAGAAGAATTACACCACTGTTTAATGCTCCTTACCCAATCATCAACAGATATAGGTAAATGTTATGGACATAATTTCAAAAAGTTATATCTCACTTTATAAAATAAACGTACAGATATATAAGTTTGAAATTGGTGCATAACAACGGATATTCAAAACCAAATATCTACCATCAGGCAAAACTCCAGACGATTTCCTCAAATATCACCAATTACTATGAATTACAATATAATGAGGATGATCACCTAATTCCCAATAACTTACTCCCACTCATCATCTGTAAAACCATACAGATGTGATAATCAAACCTGGTAAATACATACCCTGGAGTAAGGATCTAATTGGGAAATCAGTTTTCAATTAACAACATATAGTGAAACTGAAACATGAAAATGTTTCAAAGGGGTATCCGGGTATTCCTAGTAATGCCTCTTCCATTATCAATATTCATGACTGTAACCATATATTTCTTTGCCATCTCTCCAAATCCCTTTATTTGTCTTTACTCATTACCTTCTGTACACCACCCTTAGGCTAAATGGTTTTCTTCCTTCCCTACCGTTCGGCACCAGCCTATGGTTTGGAAGAAGACTATCCAATAAGCGTAATAGGTGTACTGTCCTAATCCTAAGAGCCTCCGTAACTTGAGAGAAGGTAAAGATTAAAGATAACTGAATAATCCTTATTCTATTTCTCCTGAACCAGAATCCATCCTCGAACTGGAACAAGTTCCTTCGAGTTCGTATGTAACTATACGACAGATTATCCAATAACTGTGGATCTTCGTAGTGATACGAGGTGTTCTGGAGAAAATAAAAGGTGAAGTAGGAGTGGCGATGAAATACGTGGTTTGGTCGTGAATGATTGCAGTCGCAATTTACTTTGCCCTCTTTCTAATCCCTTTATCTGTCTTTACTTATTACCTCATGTACACCGCACTTAGGCTAATTGGTTTTCTTCTTTCCCTACCTTTCAGCACCTGCCTATGGTTTGGAAGAAGACTATCCAATAAGCGCAATAGGTGTATCATCTCCTAATCCTAGGAGCCCTCACAACCTGAGAGAAGGTAAAAGGAAAAGACAACTGAATAGTCCTATTCAATTTCTCCAGAACCAGAAACCATCCTCGAATCTGAAACAAGTTTCTTCGAGTTAGTATGTAACTATACGATGGTCATATCCGATAAATGTGGATCTTCGTAGTGATACGGAATGTTCCGAAGAAATGCAAAGGGTAAAAGTAGGAGTGGCAATGAAGTATGCAACTCTGAAAATCCAAAAGCCAATGTTTTAAGAAAGTTCGGTTAACTTGGTTACTGAGTTATAGTCTAGGGTCGGGACATGGCCACTGCTAAAGAGAGAGAGAAAAGAAACACTCTGCGTGCACTCTAACCTAGACCAGAATGGTTAATCACTTTATCTAATCAGGATGTCTCCCACTGTATCCTCAAATTCTCCTCCAAACCTGAAAGAAGAATTAGTCGGGATCATCTAAAATCACCCGAGGAGTAAACCAACTCATCAGTGGGCATCGGGATATAACTATCATCGCATGATAACCTGATAGAATCCACTCACGTTATCACACTTCAGAAGGTATGTACATGCCTGGCAAGTTTCCTGTATGTTTGAAACTCCCAATGTGATTTTGACCCTATGCTCTTATGACCTTGACGAAGGACAACATATCATAAGTCACATGTCAAGTTCTACCCGTCATTATCCAGGTTAATTTGAACCAACCCGTACATACCCTTGACGAAGGCCAAAATAGTAGTACGACTGTCCCAAACTAACGCATATATCTATGCAATAGAAAAGTAACAAATAGCTACCATACACTATGCCATGACGAAGGCCAACAAACATAGCATGAATACTAAGTGCTACCCGTCTAAAAGGACGGAGGGCTACGAATGGTTTTTGGCGAAAAACCTTTAATGTAATGAACTTGATATCGTTGAAGGAACCGGATAGCTTTTTACAAATATATAGTGGTGAAAACTTTGCTAAAGAGGTCACTCCCGGTGAAGGGATCTCGGCTCTTTCCTCGTGGAATGAGGTGCAGGATATTCCAACTGAATACCGCGATGCAAAGCAAAAAGTAATCGACTATAGTGAAGTTATTACCCTGACGCAAACTTCTGCCCAAGGGGTCACTCCCGATGAAGGGATCTCGGCCCTTGCCTCTTCAAATGAGGTGCTGGATATTCATAACCGAATACCACTGTGCAAAACAAAAGAAAATGTCCTATAATAACAGCTTTTTGAAAATTGTTCCAACAACATCGAATAGATTTGTTTTCCTTGCACTGATCAGAATCAATGCAGTCCCATCAATTAATCACACCACAAAAGAAAGAAAATATGATGTACGTATATGCCATCCGCATTCGCCACTGAGTCCCGTCATCACCCATTAGGTTACTTAACTAACGACAGAGCGGGGACTGGACTAGCGCGGGTATAAAATATATAAAACATCTACTAGTATATATATAGTAATATATAATAATCGCTCCAGGCATGATAAATGCAACATCACAAATAAGTAATAAGCATCACAGAACAATACAGATAATCTGAGAGCCCCGGGTTTCGTTTGAGCCATAAGTGAAACCCGACGTTCTCCTGGTCATGTGGATAGCCTGTGCAATGAAAATCTAGACCCCTACGAGCGCGGCAAGTTACCCGCCAAAACCAGAAGCGAGGCAGCCCCCTTCAGCAAAGTGAATGGGCCACTCGGCACTTCACGGTATCCGGTAACTTGAGCACCCCTTCTTGGGTCAACCTGTACCCCCTACGAGTGCGGTGAATAGCCCGCCAATTCTAGAGTGGGACCCTCTCTGTCTCAACGCCATAAGATGAGGACCTGTTGCCCTCTAGAACCCGGCTATCCGTGCACTCCATCGCGGGGTAATCCTAGTACAGAAATGAAAATATGTACAACGGTGACATCGACCTCAACCCGGTCGTGCCCCAAACAAATAATATACAAACAGGAAGTGACGGCAGTCCACATGTCGGACGCTCACCCCGTGATATCAAATGTACAAATAAAACTAAACTGTACTATCATTGCATCCAAGCTATCCACCATGATGAATCCACAACAACACAGCACAACACAGAACATCAACATGAATGTCACATTCGCAAACCCGTCTAAAAGAACTTAGCAATTAGACAAGTTGTACCGATCAAGTGACATTCACGGTCGCAGATAGAAATGTATGTACTGTAAACTTTAAACAATGTTAGAAAATATCGAGTTCGAAATAACCCCGAATAGCCCCCAAACACCTAG
Source organism: Agapanthus africanus (assembly GCA_030015575.1). Classification (NCBI taxonomy): domain Eukaryota; kingdom Viridiplantae; phylum Streptophyta; class Magnoliopsida; order Asparagales; family Amaryllidaceae; genus Agapanthus; species Agapanthus africanus. The sequence continues at coordinate 668,335,374 of CM057342.1, read as the reverse complement.
ATAAAATCATATCAAAACTGGGCTAAACAAACAATACCACAGAACCAACATTACAGAGACAAGACCACAACCCAAAAACGAAGCCCAAACTCCAAGCTTTGGCCGGCCTCCTCGGTTTTGGGAGCATTGTGCTCGGCCAAAATCAGGTGAAATTGGTTCGTGTTTGGGGTGGAGTCTAGAGGTCACTTAAATAGTCTTCTGCAGTTGCTAAAAAAATTTTTGAAGACACTTTAAAAATCGACAGAAACTGCAATGCTTCGGGTATTGTTTTGGGGTTGTTTCGATTTTGATACTTTAACACTGTCTAAACCAACTAGTATAGGGTTAATAACATGGCTATGATACCATGTAAGGCTACGCTAGCGCCCCGGCCATCAATCCGAGGCCAAATGCGGAACAAAAACTTTTCAAAACGGCGCTAACGTAACCGTAAATCCCGGATCGTGCCATTAACCCTATGCTAGTAAACTGTAAAGTGGTTTAAGAGATTATACCGATCGATCAGTGTCCTTCGGTCTTCAATCTCTGTCCCATACTTGTTACGGCAGCCCCGACAAAGTTCGCTCTCCGGTCTTGCTCGTCGCAGAGGCTCCACGTCGAGGATTCTTTATACGGGCTCCCGCTTCTAAACCGAAGCAACTCGGATATCAAGTTTGCTAGCCGAGATAACCAAGATGAAATAGAGAGTGTCTGTGAATACTTTGTCTCAATGTGCCCTGGAATTCTCAACATATGAGAGGGATATGGTGGAGGTGAAGAAGAAGCCATATGAAGTGAAGAGAGTGAGCTTAAGACTTAGCACCAAATGAAAAAGTAGCAACCCTTGAAAGAAAATGAAGTGGCTGTCCTCTCTTAGTGTTGTGATTTTTGAGTGTTTTCTAGCAACTAAAGAAAAATCCACACCCACAAAATATCTCACAAAACAAATAATATCAAGCATGGTTCAATAGTGCCACCATGAGTTACCACTTGAGCCATGCCATCAATTAATGCACCATGCCAAAACTTAACCTCACACTTTACACCTCATAAACAATATTAAACATTTATAAAACCCTAAATGCTTAATACAAGAAAAAGAAATGGCATCTTCAAAAGTAATCTTGTAACGGATTACAAGAATACCCATCATCTGTATATACATACCTGCATCCGTATTCCGACTGAATACGAATACAACGAGACGAAAATTATCCAACAATCTAATACTAGGATCCGGCTTAAACCAAAACCCACTAATATGATCCGTCCGATCATGATCCATGCACGAGTACACGTATATGATCGAACCCTGCCATAAAACCATACGGCCTCTACAACGTTTCGTCCGAACTTGGGAAACTCTCTGTGTAGGACTCTAAAGACTCGTCAATACGCTGACAGTGGGTTTAACCACAAACACGTCGGTGGCACTAGCTGTTTGTAACGGCTGCCCAGGTATTGAACGAAAGGGAGGCCGGCGAGCGAACTCATCCTGAAACCCTACTGAGCCTGACAGTGACAATATCCGTACAGTCTGGTCCATTCATCTTTGAGTATCGCATATCGGGTCTAGGGGGTAGATAAAGTCAGACCTTTAATAACGCAATATTCAGTGTCGGTATGAAGCTCATCACCACCTGAGAAACTACTGATGCGAATCAGTAATTCTCGACTACCTTGGCCAAGGATTTCTGGTGATGGCCACCCGTGCACACCGCGACCTCTACCCCCAATACCGGGAGAGACAAATCCCCTGACGATCCGCTCACTGCCTCCATATGGCTCGGGATTGTACCCAACTAAAACTGTTTGCACGACTTCTTTGAGCCATGGTAGGGTAGTAATCAAAGCACAGTGAGAACTCACACGAGAAGAATGACGATCTCAGGTCGATAGACTAACCTGTACACATGTCACCAAGGAACTGCTATCTGACAATACGTATAATACCAGCTAGCATGTTCCCGGCGAGTCCATTCGATGTACTCATAACCCATTGAGCACCTGTATACTATCTTAGGTGAACCAACTGACACCAATGGCTTGTGAGACCGGCTACCGCCCTTCGTCGGGGTCTCGATCTGTATATACTAGTCTACTCATGGAGTATCGATACCTAGTATCGAAACTCCCATGACTAGGGACACTTTAAGGATGTGCATATAGAGTAACCAACTCTCACGTATATGATCGCCATCAAACTGCTGGGATTCAACCAAGAATCATATGGGCTCTATCAACATGTAATAGTGATCTGTAATGTCACCTGAAGCATGTACACGATGATAAAGACAAACCAGATAGCATACTATCATCTCAAGTAAGACTGTTCTACTGGTATGGGTCATCTCTCAATCATTGCAATCACGTGTCTGCGATCCAATAATTGACTTGAGGGCACTATAGCCAACAGTAACGACCACCCGAGTATTGAGCGATCAGAAGATCAACAAGCGAGCATGCTCATACTTTTGCGAATCCAATCAGTAACACTACCGTACAGTCCGGTCTCTTCGTCGGATATGTCGCATATCGCAGCCTGGGGGTGGTATAACGTCAGACCCCAATAGCCTGATAAGTTATGCCGATGCAAGGACCATAACGGTTCGAGAAACTACTGATAACACTTACCAGTAGATCTCAGCAACCCTGACCAAGGATTTCCTGTTATGGCCAATCGAGCATTGCACAACATCAACTCCCAATACCGGGAGAGACGAATCCCCTCCTATCGCTCATTGCCTCCATATGACTCAGGACTGTACCCAAAAACCACCTTTTTGCACGATCTCTTGTCCGTGGTATGGTGGAAATCAAAGCACAGTGGGAATCACATAAGACTCTATGACGATCTCGGGTCGACAGACTAACCTGTACCAGTGTCACCAGAGAACTGCTATCTGACGATAGGTATAATACCATCTAGGAGTTCTCGGCGAGTCCGTCCAGTGTACCCAGTCTCCACTGAGCACCCGTATACCTTCTCTGATGTCAAACACCAATGGATATGGGATCATCCATCGCCCATCATATAGGCCGAGAAGCGTATACGCTAGTCTACTCTGGAGTATCGATGCCCTGTCTCGATACTCCCACGACTAGGAACATTTGAAGGATGTACTTACCGACTACCTCTGCCCCACTAGTATGATCTGTATCATAATCCTGGTAGTCAAGTACTCATCCTAAGGGCTTTATCAACATGTAATAGAGAGACAATAAGTGTACATGTTAAGATAAAGAGCAACCAGATAGCATACTATCATGTCGAGCAAGAAAGTCCTCCCTATATATGTCCAAGCATCCACTACAATATACATCACATGTACAGTAATGGCCTCTAGGGCATACATATAACTAACAGTAAATACATACCATGAAGTCAGAATCTAATTGGAAAAACATTTTTCAATTAACACCGCACAGTAAAACTGAAACATGAAAAATGTTTCGAAGGGGTGGCTGGATATCCCAAGTAATGCCTCTTCCACTAGTCAGATTCATGACAGTAACCGTATATTTCCTTGCCCATACTCCAATCCCTCTATATGTCTTTACTTATTACCTTCTGTACACCTTACTCAGGCTAAATGGTTTTCTTCCTTCCCTACCTTTCAACACCTGCCTAAGGTTTGGAAGAAGACTATCCAATAAGCGTAATAGGTGTACTCTCCTAATACTAGGAGCTCTCGCAATCTGAGATAAGGTAAAGAGAAAAAACAACTGAATAATCATATTCAATTTCTCCAGAACCGGAAACCATCCTCGAAGTGAAACAAGTTCATTCGAGTTCGTATGTAACTATACGACGGCATATCCAATAAATATGGATCTTCGTAGTGATACGAAGTGTTCCGGAGAAATACAAAGGCGAGGTAGGAGTGGTAGAGATATACGCGGCTTCGTCGTTAATGATAGCAGTCGCAATTTCCTTTGCTCTCATTCTAATCCCTTTATTTGTCTTTACTTGTTACCTTCTGTACACCACCCTTAGGCTAAATAGTTTTCTTCCTTCCCTACCTTTCGGCACCAGCCTAAAGTTTGGAAGAAGACTATCCAATAAGCGTAATAGGTGTACCCTCCTAATCCTAGGAGCTCTCGTAACCTGAGAGAAGGTAAAGATAAAAGACAACCCGAATAATCCTAATCGATTTCTCCTAAACCTGAAACCATTCTCGAACTGGAACAAGTTCCTTCGAGTTCATATGTAACTATACGATGGCGTATCCAATAAATGTGGATCTTCGTAGTGATACGGAATGTTCAAGAGAAATGCAAAGGAAAAATAGGAGCGGCAATGAGTTATGCGACTCTGAGAATCCAAAAGCCAAAGTGTTGTAAGAATGTTCGGTTATCTTGGTTCATGAGTTTTAGTTTAGGTTGGGTCATGCTCGCTGCCAAAGAGAGAGAAAAGAAACACTCGGCATGCACTCTAACTTAAATTAGATTGGTTAATCAATTTATCTAATCAGGATGTCTCCCACTGTTTCCTCGAATTCTCCTTCAAACCTTAAAAGGAGAATTAGTCGGGGTCATCTAAAATCATCCGAAGAGTAACACATACTCATCAGTGGGAATCGGGATTCAACTATCATCGCATGATAACTTGATAGATTCCACTCAAGTCACCACACTCCAGAAGGTATGCGCATGCCTAGCAAGTTTCTTGTATGTTTGAAACTCTCGATGTGATTTTTTCCCCAAGTAGTTTATGACCTTGACTTTGGCAAACAAATTATAACCCACAAGTCAAGTTCTACCCGTCATTAACCAGATTGATGTAGACCCACCCGCACACACCCTTGACTTTATCCAACAAAGTGGTACGGCCGTTCTCAACCAATGCATTTACCAATGCCATGGATAAGCAACACACAGCCACCGTTCATGATGCCTTGACTTTACCCACGAGATGGTTGAAGCTCATAAAGTTGTTGAAAGGGAGCTTGAGATTCGGTTTGCTTCTTATCGAACTCAACAGGCTCAGGCGGGGACCCGTCTTATGGCAATAACAAAGCTTGAAGCCGAGGCCCAGTGGAAGAAAGATGAATTGACGAACTTATTGCACCATCCGCCGGCTTGAAGATATATTTTTTTTATATTCTCCCTTTTTTTATATTTACTCCTGAATGAGAGTGTCTTTTGATTCTTTTATGAAATGTACCTTTGATTCTTTTGGATTCATGAATAAAAAACATATTTTATTTCATATTGGCGTATCCCTTTTAGCAAATGCAACTTGTAGATAGTCTATCTTGATCTCCTTGCAGGGCGGTGATGGCTTAGGAAACAGGTTCAGATCTGCCGCCTAAGACTTTTCAACTTCATGAGCTATGAGGGTCTCATAAAGACTTTTCTCCCTACGAGTCGAGAGGGTCCCATAGGTGTATTTTCTCCTTAGGAATCGTGAGAATTCCTAAGTGTGTATTTTCTCTTGAGAGTCGTAAGGATCTCATAAGAGAATTTTTTCCCCCTTACAAGTCGAGAGGACTCGTAAGTGGTTGTTTCCCTCCTTGTCGAGATTCGACTTTGGAGAGTGTGGCCTGTGAATAGTATGCAATAGTCTATCTTGGACCGACTTGCAGAGCCCCAGTGCTTAGGAAATGGGTCCTTATCCCCATTGCCTAAGGCTTTCCCCTACGAGTCGAGACAAATTGAGAGATTATTGGTTGACTTGATTCCGAGACGGAGCATTGTTCCGGCGGGGAGGTCATTAGCTGACTTGTTTTTGAAGGAGCATTATTCCAGCGAGAAGGTCATTGGCTGACTTGTTTCCGAGACGGAGCATTGTTCCGGCGGGGAGGTCATTGGCTGACTTGTTTCCGAGACGGAGCATTTCTCTGGCAGGGAGGTCATTGGTTGACTTGTTTCCGAGACGAAGCATTGTTCCGGAGGGGAGGTCATTGGTTGACTTGTTTCTGAGACGGAGCATTATTCTGGCGCGGAGGTCATTGGCTGACTTATTTCCGAGACGGAGCATTGTTCCGGTGGGGAGGTCATTGGCTGCCTTGTTTCTGAGACGGAGCATTGCTCCGGCGGGGAGGTCATTGGTTGACTTGTTTCCGAGACGGAGCGCCGTGTTGATCTTCTGGGATGCAAATGTTGTCGTCGATATCTGACTCTCCCTTTGACAGAGTGTGTTGGGAAATGTGATTCCCTTTTCGTTTATGCCCATGGATTGTATACAGGGGTCAGTATGGACTCTCCTGTAGGGAAAAAGTTTCATTCTTTCATTTTTTTTATTTCTTTCCGCGATGCTCTATCATTTCAGCTTTTTATATCGCGAAAGTCACAATTGCCCAATCATTTCGGCTATTTTTCGCGGTGCCCTATCATTTCACCTATTTTTCTTTTTACTCGCTGCTTTTTATTGCGAGTTGCCCAATCATTTCGGCTATTTTTATATGTATTTTTTTTTGGCTCGCTGAATTTGTTGCGAGTATGGACTTGAGATCTGATACCAATCTTAGCATCAGTATCGCTGGGACTGGAATATTGCCAGGAGCGAATCATCACTTACCGTGAAAGGACTTAAAATTTGTTACCTATTTAGGTATCAGTATCGCTACTACTGGAATGTTGCCAGGAGCGAATCATCATTTGCCTTCGCTGCTGTCGAACAAAGGTGGCTTAGTAGACAGTGTTAGGGACCCAACGACTAAGACTTTTGACTTCGTGAGCCGTAAGGGTCTCATAAAGGTATTTCTCCCTACGAGTCGTGAAGATATCGTAGGTGTAATTTCTCCTTAGGGGTCATGAGGACTTCTAAGTGTGTTTTCTCTTGAGAGTCGTAAGGATCTCACAAGAGCGTTTTCTCCTTGCAAGTCAAGAGGACCTACAAGTGTTGTTCACCAAATAGGGGAATTTCACACCATTCTTGGCGAGGGAACACTTATTTATGCCCGTGGATTGTATACAAGGGTCAATATTGACCGTCTGTGGGGCAGTTTGGGGGATATGATAGCTTAAGAACAGGTTCACGTCCCTGTATCTTAAGACTTTTGAATCCTGTGAGCCGTGAAGGTCTCATAGGGGGAAATTCTCCTTACAAGTCGTGAGAATCTTGTAAGTGTAATTTCTCCTTAGGGATCGTGAGGATTCCTAAGTGTTTTGCTCCCTTATCAGTCGAGGGGATCACACGGGTATTTTTTCCTTACAAGGTCGAGAGGACCCTGCAAGAGCATAGGAAATTTTTTTTATGAGTCTGCGCCCTTTCGGGTTTTCACAAACTCACCGGTAGCCCCGCTGTTTATACTCACGGAGCCCTTTCGGGTTTTCATCCATGCCCATTTCTCTTATGGACGTACAATTTTTTTTTCCGCGTTAGCCTAAGAATGATGCGGTTCATAGTAGTTTAAGGACGGTACGGTCCGTAGCTAGTTTTAGGACATTGCGGTCCATTGTTAGTTTAGGGACATTTCGGTCCATTGTTAGTTTAGGGACGTTTCGGTCTATGGCTTTACGTGTTTGGGACGGGGTATCGTTGGATACTACTTTTTAGAGTCTTGACTCAAGAAGATAGCGAGTGGACATAGACGTCGTCATCTATCATTGGCCTGAGTCGTGACTCGTCAGGCATAGTACTTCTTCAAGAATCGGTCGTTTATTGGCCGAAAGGGTCTTTCGCCATGCATATCCATGAGCAAGTAAGCCCCACCTTAGTATACTTTGTCTATGATGTATGGGCCTTCATAGTTTGGCTCGAATTTCCCCTGTTTGGCACGATTGGGGATCATAGGTCTTTCGACAACTAGCACGAGTTCGCCTTGGCGGAATGTTCTCGGCCTAGTTAATCTTTCGTATGAGCATGTCATCTTTGCCTTGTAAGCTTCCAAGTTTTTCTGCGCCATGAGACGAGTTTCATCGAGGGCGTCGAGCTCCTCAAGCCAAAGATGAGCATTCTCTTCATCCATTAGCTCGTAATGAACCGCCACTCGTAGAGAGGGTAGCTCTATTTCAAGGGGGAGCACTGCTTCTGTGCCGAATACAAACGCGAATGGCGTTGTATTTGTGGCAGTTTTGAACATGGTCCGATAAGCCCAGAGAGCTTCATGTAGTTTTTCGTGTCAGTCCTTTTTGTTTCTGGACACCATTTTCTTTATGATCTTTGTCAAGCTCTTGTTGAAAGTCTCAGCTGGACCGTTAGCTCGGGGATTATAGACCGAAGAGTATCTCCAGTCTATATTATGTTGCTGTGCAAAGCGGCTGATTCTGTGACTTCTGTAGGTCGGCCCGTTATCGGAGATAATTCATCGCGGAGTGTCGAACCGATAGATGACGTGTGTCTTGAAGAAATGGAGGATGTTCTCCATCTTCACTTCTCTTAGCGGTACTGCTTCTGCCCATTTAGAGAAGTAATCAGTTGTCGCCAATATGAACCGATGTCCTTTGGACGATGCTGGTTCGATAAGCCCAATTATATCGGTTCCCCACATTTCAAATAGCCAGCTAGCCACTGTTGGATGTAGCGGATTTGGATGCCGGTGGATGAAGTCCCCATGAATTTGGCACGAGTGGCACTGTTTCGCGTATTCGAGGCAGTCTTGAATCATCGTTGGCCAATAGTAGCCCATCCTTTTGATCTTCAGCTTTATCTTTGGCCCGGCTTGATGAGAACCGCAGAGTCCATCGTAAGTTTCTTGGACGACTCTCCTTGCTTCCTTCGGTCCCAGGCATCTCAGCCATAGAGAGTCGAATGATCTCTTATATAGAGTATCATTGACGAAGGTGAAAGACAGAGCTCGTTTCATGAGCTGATTGTCACGACCCGAAAGAGCACGTGACTGGCCCTTGAATCCTATGAAGTCTATAGGACTCCATCTGATCCAAGTAAGCCGAAAGCCCAGAAATCTAAAACCATTTGAAGAGTAAATAAGGAAAACTGGTTTTGAAAAGTAAAGAAATCATGTTTCTAAAATCAAAGTTTTTGAATAACTAAGCCAAATGTGTATTTTTAAAATGTGTAACCTTTCCTGAAAATTTCGGCAGAGTTTCCTTTGTAAAAACTGGCCCAAACAGGGTACAATAAGAATAATATATATGAGATGAAAAAAGGCATCCCCAAGCGGGAGCTAGTTCTTCGTCAATCGACGGTCACAACCACGCAAGCAATAATAATATACAACGCCAAAGGGCGAGAATCAAAACCCAAAAAGAAACTCAAAACAGCCAGAAAACCGTACTACTACAAGCGCGACTCTAAGGTCGAAATAATACAACATTGTTTTCTAAGTCTGAAGCAATATACAAGTTTTTGGTTGATGGAAATTTTAGATACAATAAATTATGCATGAACAATGGCGGATCTGATACAAAGAACCCACCTATCCAAGCAAGTCACCCATAAGGAAGCAGTGTGCCAGAAATGCCGCTATGGAATCTGTACGGAAAACCTGCAAGAACTGGGGCACAACGAGGGTGAGTTGCCAACTCGTGAATAGAAAATATCTACAAGCAGGAATCGAATGCATGACCCATCCTAGGTCAATACGATCAAATATAAATAAACCTCAATGTAAATAAAGCTGAACATGCTAAACTGGCAATGAAATCTCTATACATGAGTGTAGTGCCAAGTGCTCGTGCTAGTGCCTCAGGTAATAGCATGTCATGAATATGAGGTATAGTCAATGTAATCAAATCTGCACACACGTGGATCCCGTCCACTCGTCACCCACTGACAATAACCACCATGCATGTAAATATCATGAATCATGTGCATGGGAATAATATGAGGATATAACCATCTGTGTCCCTCGTGACACGTCAAAATCATGGAACCAGAGTGCCCAGCATCGGCACTCGAAAACATCATGAAAACTGTGCCCAGCATCGGCACGTAAATCCTCATATATCGGGCTCCGTCAGTCCGGATCGGCCCTCGGGCTCTGTCTGCGGTATCGGCCCTCGACCCCGGCAGTATGCCCAAACCATCTATCGACTCTGGTCAGTATCCTCCGGATAACCGCCAGGTCCAACCAATCACCGGTAGGTACTCGCCCGCCTCCAGGCTCAATCGGCAAAGCTCATCGATCATCTTGCCGAGGGGAACCATACCGGGTCCACCATGTACCCGCAATCGGCTCATCCACTCCTCGATTCGGGTTTCACATGTCGCTCTCAGCACCGAGAAAACACATGGTGGACGCACTGAAATATCATATCAAGGGTAACCGGGTTTTTAAAGCAATGACATATTCTCTTTTGAAACACCCTCGGTTCCCAAATCCAGAAATATCATAGAAACAACATATCTCAATGCGTACAATCAAAAGCATGAAGTATGCGACATGTAAAGGAAGGTATGCACATCATCATGTCATGCAAGGATCATATACTGAATGAAATAGTACTACAGTGTAGTGACATGGCAATTATCGATGATGAGTGTGTGAGCCGGCAACAAGTGTACGTGGAACATATGCATCATCGATAATGGTGCTGGTGTCCTAGCAGCATGACTGAAATATAACCACAGTACAAGCGATGCAATGCAAATAGCAGGAATATGCGGAAACGAATAACCAACGCAAAAGTACAGAACCTGCCCCAATAGATATGTCATGCAACCTTGCCTTTTGAAATAAGACGAATCAGGGCTTTTGGTAAAACAAGGGCTACGGTGTCTTAAGAAAAGATGCATCATTTGAAAATATCCGTATAACCCTTCTGCCTATCTTTAAAATATCCCCGATTCGTTAGCTTTGAAATAGGTATGTCTCGGCTCAGTCTAAGGTCTACTAAGTAATCTAGACAGGAGGGGTATGAAACCACCTACATCTGAGTCGATATATATGGATATAATAATCGGTGATCCCGCCTCAATAACATATCGTAAGATATCCTCGAGTCATGAGTGCGGATCTATCATCAATACCGGCTCGTACGGTAAATCATCGTACGGCATGCCAATAACTGGGTAGGGGTCAATATCACACTATCTCATCACATATCAGGTATCACTTATCATCAGCTCGCACAATCTGGGGTACTACTCTAAGTCTAATACAAATCGATACCATCTATAAAAAATATGAATGCGGGTAAAGCACATGTCCAAAGGCCCGCTAAAACTATCATATCGCACCTCAAAGACAAGCTATGTCACATTGCCGATCTCACGGCCTCACATCAAGTATCATCGCAAACCCACGTATCATCCTCAAATCCCGTATATAAACACATAGTCCCATACCCATGTGTAGATATACGCACCATCATATGCGCACAGATATATGAAAGAATGTATGCAAGTATGTGTGTATGTGTGAGTGTGGGTGCAACCACTATCCTCGGGTTTCGCACTACTCAACCAATACATTCTTATCATCAAAATACCATTATTACCATCAATAACCCTAAACAACACATAATAAATATACGTGTGTATACGTATTCGTATACACCACCACGGACTGCGGGGGTGCTATACGCCATCCACCCGACTTCTCCCCGTAGATATAAATCTACTCACCTTGCTTCTCATGTGTCGGTGTCGATGTCGCCATCTTCATCTTCTTTGCCTCAACCTCTCGTAGGGTACCTACAAGTATATCACAACGCTAAAGCACATGAAAACCACATCGGAAACCAAAATAGCACACGCTACCCGCATAGGTAAAAACCTATCGACTCACATGTAAACACGTTCAATATCCACTTGTCGTTGACGTCCAAACGCCACCCGACAGGAATGAATCACCAAACACCAAAATCCATGCTAAATCAAGTCGTAAACCATGCACCAACATAGGAAAATCAACCCAGATTTCACCCTAGATGGAATCAGTCAAAACTAGACATACCCAGGGTCAAAACTAGAGGAAATGGGGCCATGCACAGAAAACGAGGCAGATCCACCCTGCTTTGGCCGCAAATTGCGGCCAGAATGGAATAATTGGCGGCCTCGTGAAGGAGTTGGGGGCTAGGGTTTGGGGTGGTGGTTCATTGGTGCCTGCACATCTCACTGTCAACTCAATTTCATTTTTGGGATCTCGGGGTGATAGCAGATTCCATAAAACAGTCCCAGATTTCCAGTTTTCCCCGATATCGGTTCCGTAATTCCGTATTCTGTTTACAAGTTCAGGTTAGGGTTCAAATTAGCATCACACAAGGGATTCTAAGGTCACCTCAATCCTCAATTTCATCTTAAGTTTCAGTTTTACCCTTAACCCTAACTTGATGTTTCACAAATCCACCAAACAACACCATATCGATACAAAACTAGTATGGATACACAAGGAATTGAAATACTACTCTATAGGTGCAGAAATTACCTTCTTTGGCAACTCAAGAAAATTCTTGAGTTGCTCAAAGTCCTCCAAATCCAAACTTGCTAGGTTCAATGTGAAGCTAGTGAGCTCGGGAACACTTTTTGTGAAGTGGGAATGAGGTTTTGGCTTTGTTTTCATGATGGATCTAGGGTTTTAGTGAAGAGGGTGAGAGAGCGAGGAAGAGGGCAGCAGCTCCATAGGAGAGGGAGAGAGAAATGAGAAGGGAATGATGGGGGCATGGCTTCAAAAGGTGGGGTTGACCTATACCTACCCTCTCTCTCTCATCATCCCATTTCCTTTTCCTTTTCTTTTCTAACACTTCTCACTTGAATAGTGAACCCAAAAGAAAACCATGGCAAAAGAAATGTAACACAAGTGTAACAAGTGTGGAAAATGATATGTGCACATTTTTGCTCAAAAGTGCTAAAAATCCAATTAGCGATCTTTAATCGCGATTAACACTAAATTAGCATATAACTAATCTTAAAAAACTTTAAAATGGCATAATTCCTTAAAATACCTTATTTTAGAATTTTCCATAATTTTTCCCCATTTACTTGTATTTAATTATACCAGAATATTAAAATATTCATTAAAATAATATTAAATTATAAAATTTCCCAAAATCATATTTTATTATTTTGAAGACGTTACAATCTACCCCCTTAAAGAAATTCGGTCCCCGAATTTAACTTTAAAATCCCCAATTCTGAAATATTTCAATACAAATTCTAAGTCATCGGGGCTCCGAAATCATCTATACATAAAACATCATAGCGCAATGCATGCGCATGAGTAATGAGCAGATAACTCAAAATCGAAACTCCGTCAAGCATCCCGCAATCATCGGAGTCATGGTAAAGACACAATGTCAAATCCAATAGAAAATCAATATGATATAAATCAGAACTATACATGTAGACATCCAATCTATACATGTGAATAGCTGATGAAAATGCATGCCCAAACTTTTAAGTCGTTGTGCGATGCGCGCAACACTGCACAGTGGTAGACGTTTTTCATAAGAAAATAACTATATATGTGTATATATATATCCTTTGTTTAATAAGTACGTTCCGCCATTTTGAAAACAATTTAGAAGGGTTTCCTGTTTTTAAAACGTTCCGTGTCATATCGGACACGTAGGTATAAATACATCGAGACTATAGCTCGCTCTTGGAAATCCCTTCGAACTATCAATGCATGCAAAATATATCCAGGTACTGTCCTCTGACTAGTCCTGCTCAGTATGAAAACAAATATCCAACATCATAAAATATACTGCTCCAAAAGGAATAAATCCCAAAAATGCACATAACACCACCCTGTGCGTCTGGTGCGCACGGGAATCAAAATCCATATATGTGCTAAACAGGTGCACAAAACAACATCTAGGTGCAACGGGTGTGCACGAAGCATCTGTCATAGGCAACGTATGTGCCTGACAGCCAAAAATCCGGTGCATCTGACATGCACGAAGAAATCTCGATTTAGTGCATCGGGTGTGCACCAAATCGTATCTCAAAACATGCGCCCAACATGCGCGAAAATCCAAATCGGTGCATCCGTCGTGCACGAATGAAAATCTAAACCCTGCGCACTCAATATGCACGGAATCACAAAATCCAATAGCAACGCCGAATATGCGTAAGTCCAGTCAAACACACGGAGTGCAAGAATCCACATCAATATCACAATCAGAATCGACTTACCGAAAGGCATCAAATCGAAGTCAGGTGCAACCGTAATGCACAAAATATAAATCCGGTGCAACAAAGGCACGAATATAAATCTGATGCGGTAAACGCAAGAAACATAAAACTGGTGCGACAAACGCACGAAGTATAGAACTGGTGCATCCCATGCATAAATACCAAGCAATAATCTCAAATACGTAAGCAGCAACACTAAGTGTACCCAAATATGAAGAAAATCATAAACGTGTGCAACTGCGTGCACAAAACACATATCAATGCACTACAAGCACATATAAGCTATACCGAGTGCAAAATCGAAATACCAAAAGTACATGAAACCATGCTGGAAGCGTAAATCAAATCACCGGCATAAAATAGGCATGAAATCACAATCAATACCTCAAGAGTAATAACTATGTGCAAGGTATAAATGCCCAATAAGTGCAACCATGGTGCACGAAAACAGAAATCATAGAACTCAGTCATCAAAACCAATCATGCAAATAGATCGCCAAAATACCGAAATCCCAAAGTGACAGATACATGATAGTCGAATCACAAAATCACAAATCATAAATACTGTCGTCGATATATCCTTCTTCAGGGTCAAGAAGGTACCGGAACATCCGATGCTGGCGGCGCAAGATATCTACTTGCCTCTTGCTCGCGGCTGGCGTCCTCTGCCTCTGGTTCCTGATCTTTCCTGTAGATTACCAATCTCGCAATCCATCGGCTCATCGGCCCGGTCAGGTGTGCTGACAGGAACGATTTCGTTCTTGCACTTCCCTGGTCATCTCTCGGTCAATCCTCACGACCGCTCGTAAAGCAGCACATCTCTGGCGCCGACCTCGGGTCCTCTGAGTGCACATCACACATCGAGGCTGGTACTGGAAGGAATTCTACTCAAGGTCTCTTCTGTATGGAGGCTGGTACTCTGGCGTAATCTTTCCTCGCTTTCTGAACATCTGCACCCTTAGTACAACATCTCCTCGGAAGCTGGTCGCATCTCTGCGCCTCTATATGCATGTCCGGCCTTTAATCTTAACGGGGTGTAGTGACAGCTCGTCTGCCTCTCGCACGAACTTCTTGTCCCGCTTGTCTGTATCATCGACCATTCGACGTCGCGTCCCTATCTGCGCACTGCAATGTCCTCAGCTACGGTCCATCCGAAGTCCCTCACGCGGACTCGAAATCACAAACTCAGTATCTTCATCACTCAGTAGAAGATATCTAGCCGAACACGTCCTCAGCGTGCATATCGCATCTCTGATGTTAGCGGAGTGGAACGCCATCTCGTCGAAATCTCGTGCGAACTCATTACTCCACCTTGCTCCAATATCGACTGACTCGGACTCATCTCATCATGGCTACACGGACTGCGCTCCGACGGCTATGCTCGTATCTGGAGTCTCCCAGGCAGTGTCCCACCACATGATATCCGAATGATGTCGAATCATCCGATCGGCTCGTCAGAACCTCACAATCCCCCAAGAGCTCAACATCTCGGGTGCAGTTTAATAGTATCGAGTACATGCCACAGCGTCGGTGGTCCAGCCGTAGAAGGGCAAACCCAAGCCTCACTAATGGCGCCGAGGAACTGCCGCAAACCCGAAGGTTCAAAGGCTTTCACACGGTCATTAAGTCGAGTTAGGGTTTCATTCTTCTAGAGGGTCCATAGAATCACCTGCATGTCTTTCCGTATACTTTAAACTTGGAAAATAGGCTCCTGACATTCGATCGTCTCAATCGACTCTCAACGAACCTGCGTGAAGTCGCCTCTAGCTGGAATCAATCTATCTGATGACCTCGCATCGGGGTAAGCGAACGAACCACATGTCCTAGTCATTCATCTTCGGTAGCTAGCGACTCACTATCATATCTCCAAGAACATGCCCATGCTGCAGTAGCTCCAATCGTCTGGGCGATAATATCAACGGTCATCATAACCTGGCTGGCCTCTATCAGTGGCTCAATCCTCCGGTACTAACCGGTACATCCGAAAAATCTCGCAACAGCGATCTGTCAAACGCCCAAAGTGCGGAAACACAATAAGACGACGCCTCAATATGCAATCGTATGCCTCGGGAATCACGCCCTGGTCAGTCCTCGTCCACGACGAGCTCATGCTGACAACTCGAGCCGTAGCTCACTCTGCCCATGCAATCGCGGCAGCAAAACCATAACCAGTATCGACGAAGATAGATCATAGGAAGGAATATAATACAGTGCAAGGAAATGCACAACCTAAGGTTTCTTAAGCGGAGTGGCGTGTCGTAAGTATGCCGCGGAACATACCAACAGTACGTCACTCTACTTTAGTCATCTGTTCCATCAACCAAGGGTCATCCTACGCGAAAAAAGTTCGGGTCTAATACCCCCTCGACTAAGTCTAAGTTCCGTAAGGTCAAGCCTAAGTTCCGTATATAGATAACGCCCTAGGCTCCACATAGTCAAACTTAGACTCGAACCAAGGTCAACCTAGCGCTCTGATACCAACTTTGTCACGACCCGAAAGAGCACGTGACTGGCCCTTGAATCCTATGAAGTCTATAGGACTCCATCTGATCCAAGTAAGCCGAAAGCCCAGAAATCTAAAACCATTTAAAGAGTAAATAAGGAAAACTGGTTTTGAAAAGTAAAGAAATCATGTTTCTAAAATCAAAGTTTTTAAATAACTAAGCCGAATGTGTATTTTTAAAATGTGTAACCATTCCTGAAAATTTCGGCAGAGTTTCCTTTGTAAAAACTGGCCCAAACGGGGTACAACAAGAATAATATATATGAGATGAAAAAAGGCATCCCCAAGCGGGAGCTAGCTCTTCGTCAATCGACGGTCACAACCACGCAAGCAATAATAATATACAACGCCAAAGGGCGAGGATCAAAACCCAAAAAGAAACTCAAAACAGCCAGAAAACCGTACTACTACAAGCGCGACTCTAAGGTCGAAATAATACAACACTGTTTTCTAAGTCTGAAGAAATATACAAGTTTTTGGTTGATGGAAATTCTAGATACAATAAATCATGCATGAACAATGGCGGATCTGATACAAAGAACCCACCTATCCAAGCAAGTCACCCATAAGGAAGCAGTGTGCCAGAAATGCCGCTATGGAATCTGTACGGCAAACCTGCAAGAACTGGGGCACAACGGGGGTGAGTTGCCAACTCGTGAATAGAAAATATCTACAAGCAGGAATCGAATGAATGACCCATCCTAGGTCAATACGATCAAATATAAATAAACCTCAATGTAAATAAAGCTGAACATGCTAAACTGGCAATGAAATCTCTATACATGAGTGTAATGCCAAGTGCTCGTGCTAGTGCCTCAGGTAATAGCATGTCATGAATATGAGGTATAGTCAATGTAATCAAATCTGCACACACGTGGATCCCGTCCACTCGTCACCCACTGACAATAACCACCATGCATGTAAATATCATGAATCGTGTGCATGGGAATAATATGAGGATATAACCATCTGTGTCCCTCGCGACACGTCAAAATCATGGAACCAGAGTGCCCAGCATCGGCTCTCGAAAACATCATGAAAACTGTGCCCAGCATCGGCACGTAAATCCTCATATATCGGGCTCCGTCAGTCCGGTTCGGCCCTCGGGCTCTGTCTGCGGTATCGGCCCTCGGCCCCGGCAGTATGCCCAAACCATCTATCGACTCTGGTCAGTATCCTCCGGATAACCGCCAGGTCCAACCAATCACCGGTAGGTACTCGCCCGCCTCCAGGCTCAATCGGCAAAGCTCATCGATCATCTTGCCGAGGGGAACCATACCGGGTCCACCATGTACCCGCAATCGGCTCATCCACTCCTCGATTCGGGTTTCACATGTCACTCTCAGCACCGAGAAAACACATGGTGGACGCACTGAAATATCATATCAAGGGTAACCGGGTTTTTAAAGCAATGACATATTCTCTTTTGAAACACCCTCGGTTCCCAAATCCAGAAATATCATAGAAACAACATATCTCAATGTGTACAATCAAAAGCATGAAGTATGCGACATGTAAAGGAAGGTATGCACATCATCATGTCATGCAAGGATCATATACTGAATGAAATAGTACTACAGTGTAGTGACATGGCAATTATCGATGATGAGTGTGTGAGCCGGCAACAAGTGTACGTGGAACATATGCATCATCGATAATGGTGCTGGTGTCCTAGCAGCATGACTGAAATATAACCACAGTACAAGCGATGCAATGCAAATAGCAGGAATATGCGGAAACGAATAACCAACGCAAAAGTACAGAACCTGCCCCAATAGATATGTCATGCAACCTTGCCTTTTGAAATAAGACGAATCAGGGCTTTTGGTAAAACAAGGGCTACGGTGTCTTAAGAAAAGATGCATCATTTGAAAATATCCGTATAACCCTTCTGCCTATCTTTAAAATATCCCCGATTCGTTAGCTTTGAAATAGGTATGTCTCGGCTCAGTCTAAGGTCTACTAAGTAATCTAGACAGGAGGGGTATGAAACCACCTACATCTGAGTCGATATATATGGATATAATAGTCGGTGATCCCGCCTCAATAACATATCGTAAGATATCCTCGAGTCATGAGTGCGGATCTATCATCAATACCGGCTCGTACGGTAAATCGTCGTACGGCAAATCGTCGTACGGCATCCCAATAACTGGGTAGGGGTCAATATCACACTATCTCATCACATATCAGGTATCACTTATCATCAGCTCGCACAATCTGGGGTACTACTCTAAGTCTAGTACAAATCGATACCATCTATAAAAAATATGAATGCGGGTAAAGCACATGTCCAAAGGCCCGCTAAAACTATCATATCGCACCTCAAAGACAAGCTATGTCACATTGCCGATCTCACGGCCTCACATCAAGTATCATCGCAAACCCACGTATCATCCTCAAATCCCGTATATAAACACATAGTCCCATACCCATGTGTAGATATACGCACCATCATATGCGCACAGATATATGAAAGAATGTATGCAAGTATGTGTGTATGTGTGAGTGTGGGTGCAACCACTATCCTCGGGTTTCGCACTACTCAACCAATACATTCTTATCATCAAAATACCATTATTACCATCAATAACCCTAAACAACACATAATAAATATACGTGTGTATACGTATTCGTATACACCACCACGGACTGCGGGGGTGCTATACGCCATCCACCCGACTTCTCCCCGTAGATATAAATCTACTCACCTTGCTTATCATGTGTCGGTGTCGATGTCGCCATCTTCATCTTCTTTGCCTCAACCTCTCGTAGGGTACCTACAAGTATATCACAACGCTAAAGCACATGAAAACCACATCGGAAACCAAAATAGCACACGCTACCCGCATAGGTAAAAACCTATCGACTCACATGTAAACACGTTCAATATCCACTTGTCGTTGACGTCCAAACGCCACCCGACAGGAATGAATCACCAAACACCCAAATCCATGCTAAATCAAGTCGTAAACCATGCACCAACATAGGAAAATCAACCCAGATTTCACCCTAGATGGAATCAGTCAAAACTAGACATACCCAGGGTCAAAACTAGAGGAAATGGGGCCATGCACAGAAAACGAGGCAGATCCACCCTGCTCTGGCCGCAAATTGCGGCCAGAATGGAATAATTGGCGGCCTCGTGAAGGAGTTGGGGGCTAGGGTTTGGGGTGGTGGTTCATTGGTGCCTGCACATCTCACTGTCAACTCAATTTCATTTTTGGGATCTCGGGGTGATAGCAGATTCCATAAAACAGTCCCAGATTTCCAGTTTTCCCCGATATCGGTTCCGTAATTCCGTATTCTGTTTACAAGTTCAGGTTAGGGTTCAAATTAGCATCACACAAGGGATTCTAAGGTCACCTCAATCCTCAATTTCATCTTAAGTTTCAGTTTTACCCTTAACCCTAACTTGATGTTTCACAAATCCACCAAACAACACCATATCGATACAAAACTAGTATGGATACACAAGGAATTGAAATACTACTCTATAGGTGCAGAAATTACCTTCTTTGGCAACTCAAGAAAATTCTTGAGTTGCTCAAAGTCCTCCAAATCCAAACTTGCTAGGTTCAATGTGAAGCTAGTGAGCTCGGGAACACTTTTTGTGAAGTGGGAATGAGGTTTTGGCTTTGTTTTCATGATGGATCTAGGGTTTTAGTGAAGAGGGTGAGAGAGCGAGGAAGAGGGCAGCAGCTCCATAGGAGAGGGAGAGAGAAATGAGAAGGGAATGATGGGGGCATGGCTTCAAAAGGTGGGGTTGACCTATACCTACCCTCTCTCTCTCATCATCCCATTTCCTTTTCCTTTTCTTTTCTAACACTTCTCACTTGAATAGTGAACCCAAAAGAAAACCATGGCAAAAGAAATGTAACACAATTGTAACAAGTGTGGAAAATGATATGTGCACATTTTTGCTCAAAAGTGCTAAAAATCCAATTAGCGATCTTTAATCGCGATTAATACTAAATTAGCATATAACTAATCTTAAAAAACTTTAAAATGGCATAATTCCTTAAAATACCTTATTTTAGAATTTTCCATAATTTTTCCCCATTTACTTGTATTTAATTATACCAGAATATTAAAATATTCATTAAAATAATATTAAATTATAAAATTTCCCAAAAATCATATTTTATTATTTTGAAGACGTTACACTGATGTCTTAAGGATGCATCTTCAGGTGTTCGACGGGATTTGAAGTAGTCTATGAAGACTTCTCTCCAATCCTTAGTCTTTTCTTGGTCCTCTATTTGTAGGGATGTTTGCTTGGTCGCTTCCTTTTATTCAGACGATTTCGGATATATTTCTGCTGTGCGAGAATTCGACGGCTCTGCACAACGATTCTTACATCATCGAGGTTTTCGTCAGCCAGTTCTTTAGCGAGCTTTGTTAATGCATCCGCTTTGCTATTTTCTGTACGTGGTATGCTTTCTAGGGCGTAGGAGGGAATTTGAGTTAGTGGTCGTTGCACTCTTTTGCCATATTTTACCAACTCTGGCTTGCATGTCTAATAGTCACCGTTTACTTGGCTTACGACCAGCTGGGAGTCTCCGTATATAAGGAGGTTTTTGATTCCCATGTCGATAGCGATCTGAAGACCTGCTTTCAAAGCCTCATATTCTGCTTCATTTTTTGTCCTCGGCTCTGTTAAGGAAAAGGCAAAGCGCATTACCCCACTTTGTGGAGTCACGAAGATAAGGCCTACCCCGGATTTGATTATTGGGGTGTTGTGCTGTCGCTTCTTCACGGAAGATACTCCGTCGAAATAGAGTTCCCATCGGGTATTACCCCTCCTTTCTCCCCATCGATCGTGTCAAACGTGTGCTCGTCTGGCAGTTCGCAATTTAAAGGTGAGTCGCCAGGTATCGGATGCTCAGTGAGGAAGTCGGCGATGGCTTGGCCTTTCACTGCCTTGAGGGATCAATAGATTATCGATAACTCCATTAAGAGGAGGGCCCATTTAGCGAGTCGTCCTGTTAGTATGGCTCTTGACATCAAATACTTGAGAGGATCCACTTTTGATATGACATGGACCTCATGCGCTAAAGCATAGTGTCTGAGCTTCGCTATCGCGAAGATTAACGCCAGGCAGTGTTTTTCAATAAGGGAGTCGTTATTTTCTGCATTCAGGAGAACTCGACTCAAATAGTAGAGGGCTCACTCTTTCCCTTGGTCGTTCTCCTAGTGCGCCCAAAGAACCTTCAAGGCCGGTTGTGTACAAGATGAGGGGATTTCCCTTGACCTGAGCGGTCAATACCGGCAGATTCTGCAGGTATTGCTTGATTTCATCGAGTGAACTCTGGCATTTATGATCCTAAATGAACAGGGTTCCCTTCTTCATCAGGTGACTGTAGGGACAGCATTTTCTGGAAAGGTTGGCTATGAACCGTCGGATATACGCGAGCTTTTCTTGTAGAGACCGCAATTGTTTTAAAGTTCTTGGAGTGGGCATTTCCATAATCGCCTTGATCTTCAATAGATCTATTTCGATGACCCGGTGTCATATGATGAACCCTAGAAATTTACCTGCGGAGACTCCGAATGCGCATTTCAGAGGGTTCATCTTGAGGTTATACTTACGAAGACATTGGAACACTATTTTCAAATGCTCCCAGTGTTCCTCGTACGATTTGCTTTTCACTACGAGGTCATCGATATAGCATTCGATGATTTCATGTATGAGGTCATCGAAAATCTTTGTCATGGCCCTCTGATAGGTAGCGCCGGCGTTCTTCAAACCGAAAGGCATCACTTTGTAACAGAATATGCCCAGAGGAGTCCGGAAAGCGGTATGCTTCTGGTCTTCAGGATGCATCTTTATTTGATTGTACCCCGATGATTCGTCCATGAAGGAGAAGACTTCATGATTGAACGTGTTATCTATCATCAACTCGGTAACCGGTACGGAAAATTCATCCTTCGGGCAATCTTTATTGAGGTCTCGGAAATCCACGCAGATGCGCACCGTCCCATTTTTCTTCATCACTGGGACAATGTTGGCAATCCAGTCGGGGTATTGAACTTCTTGGATGAAGCCGGAGTCGATTAGCTTCTTGATTTCGGCGTTGATACTCATTTCAAGTTCGAACCGCATTCTTCTTGGTGCTTGTTTGACTGGCATGACGTCCGGAGATACCGCTAATTTATGCACAGCTATTTCTGGATCTAGTCCAGGCATCTCGGAATAGTTCCATGCGAAGCATTCTTTATACTACATGAGCACATCTTTAAGCGTAGCCACCTGATCTTTAGACAGCAGCTCACTGACGAACGTTGGTCGCGGGTCGTTTTCCGTCCCCAAGTCGATTTTTCTCAGGTTGTCCGTCGTGGTGTGTATCCCATCTTCCAATCCTTTTGGCGCTGGTGGAAATTCTGAGATCAACTCATCTTCATCCTCATTTTCGAAGCACCAGGAGAGGTCATCCATATTCTCGTGCACTCCTTCTTCCGACAGCGTTATCACATGATAGGTATAAGATCGTTTCCAAGACCGATGTTGATCTGGTTCTACCCTCACTATATACGTTGCTTTTGGCACATGCTTTTATGGTGGGGCTACCCTCCAACTGTTGGATAGAGCAAACATGCCTTGCTGATATTGGTCTTCGGCCTAGTTTTTGAAGGTGAAGCAGTCTTCGAGAGGATGTCCTATCGCAAGGTGATAGGAGCAATAATCCGGGTGATGAACCTCGTTTGCTTGATCGGGTTGCCGAGACTCCGGAAGTGTCATCATTTGATATTTCATGACAAGGTCAAAGATTCTTCTTGTCTTTTCTCGAGGGAAAGAATATGCTCAACCCGTCTTTTTCACAAGAGACGGATTCCGGCTGACCTTTTCTTTATCGCGTGGCCTTTTGGATCCGTTTTGCCGCTGTCGAACGTTTTTTCCATTCTTTAACTTGTTTTTGCCTCCGCGTTTGGCCTTTTTCTTGTCTTGGGAATGCATGGCGGGCTGACGGTAAAGGGCATTGTCATCCTCCGTAGCCAGCTGAAGGAGGCGTTGCGTCTTGGCTTTCTCGTAAATGACCATTTCGCGGCTGTAGTCGTTTCGAACCTTTTTACTCGCTTCCCTTACTAGCTTGTCCATCTGTTCTTCAAACGACGGACTCGGCATTTTTATGGCAGGACCTCGTTCTGGTTCAACGTCAGCGTCTTTTAAAAGAGCACCCCCTTCTTCATCGAGGTCATTTATGACATGGCAGCCATGGAATTGCTCCCATTTCTTGGACTGGACATATCCAAGACCGATCGTTTCCATTTTTCCATTGGGCAATTTTCGCTAAGTTCCAGGGACGTTCCAAATCCTGTTGTAGAACTGTGCTTGTCGAGGAGTCTGTTTGAAAGGTACGCCTTGGCATCTTAATAACCTTCTCAATCCCTCTGTGTAGTATCTGGGCAGACGGATGGGTTGGAGCCTGTCGAGCACAAAATCGGCACCATGCCAGACTTCTCTTTCAACTTTAATCTCCGTGGATCGATAGAATAGGATCTCCTTTTCACCTCTTCTCCTGGGAGGGACGTAGAATGTCTGCAGATCTTGCACACTATATGTCTCAAACGCATCAACCTCTCTATAGTGTTGCCGCAGAACCATGGCGATTTGCAAACTCTGATCATCTCCAGTGAGGGCCTGCATTGATGGACGGACCGAAAACACTGCGTTGACTTCGTCTTCAGAGTCACTGCCAAAGACCAAAATAGGGGTAAATGGTCACGGCCTGTTGTATTGGGGCGGCCCCAAATAGACTATCTCTTCTTCCTTCTCGGTATCGCTCCCGAAGACCGGAATAGTGGTGATAGCTTTTTGCTTATTCTCCGGTTTATGGCATCTTTCTGTGTCTTCAAAGTCTGGTAGGAAATACTTTGCATCGTCGTACTTTCGGACTTCATTTACAGAGAATGGGTTTAGTTCCCCCGTCACGGTATACTCAAGACCATCTTTGAAATACTTCATACACTGATGTTGTGTAGAAGGGATGATGTTGTACTCGTGTAACCAAGGCCTGCTGAGCAAAGCATTGTAGCAAGTCTTGGCGTCAATGACATGAAATTTGATGTTAGTGACGATCAGCCCAAAGCGTAACGTCGGTATTACAGACCCGAGCATCCATGATGACTGAGAGTCGAACCCGGAGATGGTGATTTTATCCCGAGCGAGGTGTTGAACGCTCATGCGGATTTCTTTTAGCACCCTCATATTTAGGAGGTTGACAGAGAACCCGTTGTCAACTAAGATCATCCCTATCTTGATATCATGGCAGTACCCGGTGACATACAGGGGACGGTTGTACTCGCACGTTCCGAGGAGGAGATCTTCGTCGCCGAAAGTGATGTCAGCTGTGTGCAGTTCTTCCAGCTCGTCCTTCATCTTTTCTTCGGCAAGGAAAGCTTGAAACTGCTCAGGCACTTGTAATGCCCTGATTAGAGAATCTCATGCCTCTTTAGACAACAGAAGAGCATCCAAAATGCTTAGCTGTGAGGGTATCTTCCTCAGGTGTGCCAGGACATTATAATCCACTTTGTTTTTCTTGGGCGGGTCCATGGCTGCCAGCTCTTCGACGACTCGATCATCGAGGGCGATATCCTCAGGGACTTTTTCATTTCCCTTATCTTTTTTGTTCGATCCCATGTTTGTAGGTCCGAAATTCTTTTCGGGCAACGTACGATTACGCAGCTGAATGTTTTCACAGTTTTTTTATCACTTCCTCTTTTCCTGAGGTGGATTCCTTGAAGAGAGGGTCGAGGGCTACATCTTCATCAGAATCGCTTCTGAAGGTGAGAACTTGCGATCCCCTGGTATCAACCATGTGGCAGTTGCTGGCCGTTCTTTTGTGCTCATCTGCCGTGCTTCTCTGCTCCAGACGAATTTTGCGCTTCATCTGCTTGAAATGTTGTCGGTGAGCAACGTATCCCTGCCACCACTTCTTGAAGGCATTGCATTCTTCGGTGGGATGTGTAACCTTCCGTTGGTACAAGCAGTAGCTCGGATGAATGTCCGCTTCGTCAAGGTATGTATCCTCGAGAGTATTTACTTTGAAAGGTGGCAGCTTCATTCCCATCGACGGGGCTTTAGCGAACCGTTTCCTTGTCTTAAGCCTGTTTTTGTCTGCCGCAGGCGTGCTCCGATCTGGTTGGAGTGTTTTGCGACTCATCCCTACCATGACTTCTTCAACTTGATGCCGACGCTTGGCCCTTTCGATTATGGCCATTTCACGCTCTTGATCAGCTTTGCTCTTCTGACGGGCTTCGTTCAGCAGTATGTCAATCATCTCATCTGAAGGTTCCAAGAATTTTGGCACCGATTCTTCCCCCAGCTCCTCTATATTATCTTCTGATGCCGAGTGAGCTTATTCATCATTTACTGACGAATGACATATCATGTGACAACTTGCTACATAATCCACGGGTTCTTCTGACGAGTCGTCTCCGTCGTCATTGTCATTATCTCCGCTCTCAAGGATATGGTTGAGAAACTCTTGGAGTGTGACCGGGGTTCGTGCCTTCTGGTTATATTCCTCTAGTGCGTTAATGTACTTTTGTAGACCAGTACGATTGTCGTCGAGCTGCACGGGCTTCTTGGCCTTCTTCTTTTTCTTTGAAAACTTTGACGGCTGGGCCTGGGTATTTTGCCCATCGCTACCAACTCTCGGTGTTGGGCACGGTTTTAGCATCCTCTCAATGATCTCTGGCTCCAGCGGGCTTTTCCATCTAATTTCCAGACATACTTGAAGATCTTTCAGCATTCTCTTAGTCTTGTCCGAAAGAACAACTTCCTATGGAGCCTCCTCTATAAATGAGCATGATGCCCCCGGCATGTCCACCTTTTTAGGAGCGTGCGGTTGTGGCGGGTTTACCCTCCAATTTTTAGACAACGCGAACCCGCCATATTGGTACTGGTCCTCGACCCAGTTTTTGAAGACGAAGCAATCTTCGATTGGGTGGCCTACTATTCGGTGGTAGGGGCAGTAATTGGGATTGTTGACGTCGCGCGATTGCAATGGGCATCTCGGATCTGGTAGAGTGATAAGTCTATTGCGCACCGCCAGTTCGAACAGTCTTTTCATTTTATCCCAAGGAATGAGTAAAGACGTCTCAGCTATTCTCCGAGTGATCGATGTTTATCGTTTTGGCGAGCAGCTGGTTTCGGATCATTCGGCTGTTGCTGAGCGTTGGCGATGAAGGTCTCTTTCCATTTTCCTTTTTCATTTCGAAGCTCCGTTTTTGAGGAGAACGGTCTATGGCCCATCTGGTCCATTTGGGCCAGCTTATCGATCAAGGCCTGGAAAGTGATCGGCTTGAAGAACATCATAAATTGGAATATAGTTTCCTGCGGATCAAGGGTCCCCATAAACATGCCCATGGCAGGAGCCTCTTCTATGCGTTGTTCGCATCTCGACCATAGGTTCCGCCACCGAATTGCATACTGAACCCAGGTCTCTCCTGGCTTCATCCTGGCATTGATCAATGTCGTGATCGGAGTGAGTTCGCTGGCGCTTGCGAAACGCTGGGTGAATAGCAACTCCATTTATGTGAATGTTTTGATGGAGTCATTCGGAAGCTCCGAGTACCATTCAAATGCCGTCTCCGCTAAGCTGCCGACGAACTGGCGAAGTAGCAATTTGTCGTCACCTCCAGTATTGCCGCAGAGAGCCCTGAACTGAGCGACGTGCTGATAGGGGTTTCCTGTCCCCTTATACACGTGGAATTTAAGGATCGTATATCCCGGTGTGTACTTAATTTGATCATACCAGCCTGGATATGGTCGCCCGGTTCTAACGACTTGGCCAGCAGCTTCGCTTGCCTGATGAGCTTGTATTTGTTGAGTTATGTAGTCATCAAGCGCAGCTTTCGAGATCGTCTCATCCATGACTGCTGATAAAGAAGGAAAAGGGTTTGATGTTTCCCCTCTATCGTCTTCAATGATTATTGGGGGAACTTCGGCTGGAGGGTCCGGCTGGATCATCATCCCCACCATATCTTGGAATAGGAGCACCATTTATTTTATATTAGCCGCTTGTTCCGCGACTCTTTATCTTTCTTTTCGAGCATTCTTCGGAGGAACTCGGCGTTGGTTTCCTGCTCCTGACGTTGCTCCGACGACGCTTCCGGGCTTTCCATTTGCCCATTGAGTGTGGCCATCTTTGTCAGCATCTCCTGGAGTTTCTGTTGTTGCTCCTGAGCCTTTGTTACGGACCGCGTAAGTGGTCGATGAGCCCCAGAAGCACGACTTTCCACTTTTTCGGAAGCCATGTAAATGGTGTGCACTACCATGCCCCCAGACTTAGGGCGTTTAGGTTCAGTGCCCTTGAGATTTGTCGCCGGCACGAAAATCTTCTCCGGCCTTCTCCTTTTGTGGGCGGTTGAAGTTGAGGGGGCTGTTGCAATAGGCACCCATGCAGACGATACCTTCTGTGGTACGACGGGATGGTCCTTCTCTTGCCGGATTTTCTTCGGTCGGAGGGAGTTATCTTTGTCAATTACAGAGTCTTGGACTCTTTTCCAAACCCTGTGGATTTTGGAAGACAGCCGTTGAGGGGGCTGCTCCGGCTTCGCCTTTGTAACGTTCTCCACAGGTGGAGGAGACTTTTTCAACACGGAAGTTGGAGAGTTCTTGCACACCCTCCTGAGTTGCTCAAAACTGTTCCCAGTTGGAACAGCAGCATCAACTTCCACTATTATAGCTAATGGGGTAAGTCCAGAAGGGGAACTGCCCCCAGCTTTCCTCACTCGGCACCAGTGACGACGTCGAGCATGTCGTGTAACCGGGATCACCTCTATCATCGGAGTAGCTTCGTCATGCCCCCTGCTTTGAGGAGAGGCTGTTATTAGTGCCAGCCTGTCAAATACTAACATCCGCTGGGAAGGAATGGTCAACCTGTCGAAGGCCGACTTTTGAGTAGGGGAAGTAGTTTGGACGACTTCGCCTGCAGCAGAAGTTGGGATAGCCTTCTCCGGTATTGCGAGCCTCTTCGCGGGCCTATTTGATCTTAGGCTCAGCCTGTCAAAGACTGAGGCAGTAGACTTGGATGACCCGTTGAGAGGGGCTATGGTAATTGCAAGCCGATCCAAGACCGACTTCTTTGGAGCTTCTTATGACGGCACTGGAGCGTTGAAGCTTGTCGGCGGGAACATGGTCCCAAAGAATAATCCAATGGTGGCAAGTGTCGCATGTTCCACTGGCATTGCGAATATGGAGGCCGCTTGGGGCCCGTAAGTTACTCCTCCAGACGGGGCGGAGCGGGAGTTGTTGTTGCAGTTGGTGCAACTGGAAGCCATTGATGTCGTCTTCTCTTCTGCGTAGGAGCAAGACACCAAATCTTAGTACCTTGAATCCAGGGGCAACCATATTAAACCGCGATTCGTTCGCGAACACGACACACGAAATGTGGAGTGGAAAAGGGAAAAGGTCTCACCGGGCATGCCAGAATCTGTTTACCGCCGAAAGACGCGACCGGGACGTTAGGACGTCTGGCCTGAATTTAAGGGAAGATTCTATTTGGTTTTATCCGTCCACCTCTCCGAAGATGCCAAGTTGATTTATGGTACCGTGTATCAGAGGTTTGGACAGATACGGCCGTTGTAGCAGACTTCGTCAGATTCCCCCTCGTTGTAAGGGTTTTTTATTGTGGGGACGCTTTTCCCTGCAGGCGCAAGCCCCTGCAGTTAATTACGTTACCGTATCGCGGTAACCACTTTTTCCGGCTCCAGAAGGTCACTTCATGTCGTGTGTGTTTGTTTTATTTTTGGTTGCCCGTAGATTGTATACGGAGACTAATTTATGTTGTCGCCTGTAGGGCATGGATTAGTCCAAATCCGTATATTCTTAGATTTGGGTTTGGTTTTATTTAAGGATCGTTAATCTCGTTTGAGATTAAGATCAGCTTAAGTATTTGTTAAGGATACGTTAATCCGATATTGGACTAAGATTTACTTAACGGGGGTTTAGGATCATTTTTGATCCAACGAAAGAGCATTTAGGCTCTATCGTTTTAGTTTAGGGACGTTACGGTACATAGATCACCATTTTTTTTGGGTGAGGGTTTAGTTTAAAAACATTACGGTCCATGGGCTAGTTTGAGGACGTTACGGTCCATGGGCTAGTTTAAAGACGTTGCGGTCCATTGGGTTTAAGGACATCATAGTCTATAGAATTTAGTTTAGAGACGTTGCAGTCCATAGGGTTTAAGGACATCATAGTCCATAGGGTTTAGTTTAGGGATATTGCGGTCCATAGGGTTTAAGGACATCATAGTCCATGTTTAAGGACGTCATAGTCCATAGAGTTTAGTTTAGGAACGTTGTGGTCCATAGGGTTTAAGGACATCATAGTCCATGTTTAAGGACGTCATAGTCCATAGAGTTTAGTTTAGGGACATTGCGGTCCATAGGGTTTAAGGACATCATAGTTTATGTTTAAGGACATCATAGTCCATGTTTAAGAACGTCATAGCCCATAGAGTTTAGTTTAGGGACGTTGCGGTCCATAGAGTTTAAGGACATCATAGTCCATGTTTAAGGACGTCATAGTTCATAGAGTTTAGTTTAGGGACGTAGCGGTCCATAGGGTTTAAGGACATCATAGTTCATGTTTAAGGACATCATAGTTCATAGAGTTTAGTTTAGGGACGTCGTGGTCCATAGGGTTTAAGGACATCATAGTCCATGTTTAAGAACATCATAGTCCATAGTGTTTAGTTTAGGGACGTTGCGGTCTATAAGGTTTAAGGACATCATAGTCCATATTTAGGGACATCATAGTCCATGGAGTTTATGGCTCATCGGTTTGGGAGTGCGCCAAGAGTTACTGGTTATTGGGACCCTCTACCTCTCTGAAGACGTTGAACAATTACAACGACATGTATCAGAAGTGTGGAGAGATGTACCCTTGAACCAAATTCCAAATCGAAAAGTCATCAGTTCTGAGCGTAAAGGCTCGGTTTGCTTGGAGATGTAATCTCAAGATGAACTTAACCAGTTTGGGGTTGAAGTTGGTTCCTTATAGTATTAAACACTAATGTAGTTTTAGTACTCACGTGCTCCCACGTGATGCTCTAAAGCAGTGTTAAACACTGAAAGTTGAAGGCGCTCACGTGTGGCACGTGAGGCTCTAAAGCAGTGTTAAACACTGGAATTTAGGATTGCTCACGTGTTGCACGTGATGCTTTTGAAAATTGGCGCAGTTCTCTTGGGTTTATTCCCTTGTTCTATACATGTAAGTGTTAAACACTTAAGTCTTGCAACCATCACGTGTAGACATGTGAGACTCCACTAAGTTAGGCACTGCCTCCTTTGAATTTATCTTCCTATTCTTTTCTAAATGCTAAGCACTATTGGAGGTCACGTAGGATCATGTGACTCAAACTCAGTTGTTCCTTTTTGTTTCTCAGAGGTGCTCACGTGGGAACACGTGATCTGTCGTTATAGTGTTAAACGCTAATATGCATGGGGCTCTTGATCTTAGTCTTGAGAATTTCAAGTCCTTTGTTTTATGAGAATTAAATTCTTATGTAGGGTTAAACCCTAGTTTTATCAGAGGAATTAAATTCCTATATCTTTGGAAGAATTAAATTCTTCAAACCTAATTCTTTCCTCTAAGTTTTGGGACTGCATAACAGAATCTCTCCGATAAGAATTAAATTCTCAACTTATGGGGAGATCTGCTTCTCCAGAGCTCAACCATAAGAAGAACTAAGTTCTTTTTTGGAAGAGTTAAACTCTTTGTAAAAAGAGATATAAATGATCTCTATTTCTTTTCCTCACCTAGGGTTTCTTTTTTTCTAAAGAGAACTCCTCTTCTTTTTGTTTTCTCCAATCTTATGAGGGGTCTCTCCTTTTTCTCTCTGTATATATATATCTCTCTCTCTCTCTCTCTTCAGTCTCGAGTCCTTTATATAGCAGAAGCAAGTTTGTTGATTTTTGTTAAGGAAATCTCTCATTAAGAGATTTTTGATTAATTCGGGGATGTTATCCACCGTTGGATCTTTGATCCAGGGACCTCTGTTTTACAGAAGTCATTTTTCTTGTTTTTAACAAGATCGGGAAAATATTTTCCCATACAAAACTTATTCTATATCTTGTTGATTTTTAATCACCATTGGATCTTTGATCCAACGGTGCTCTGATTTACAGAGTACAATATTTCTTATTTAGAAAGATCGGGAAAATATTTTCCCATACAGAGCTTATTCCGTAGCTTGGTGATTTTTAATCACCATTGGATCTTTAATCCAACGGTGCTCTGATTTACAGAGCACAATCTTTCTTGTTTAGAAAAATTGGGAAAATATTTCCAAAATAGGGTTCTGATCCCTTTTATATAGAATTTAATTCTATCGGCTCAGAAGGTATTAGGAATTCTCACGTGTAGCACGTGACCCAACGGCACTAGGCTGGTTTGCCTATATGCAGCAGTCCCAGAGCATCACGTGTTGGCACGTGATGCGCCTTCTTCCTGTTATTTGTTTCACGAAGGCGCCTATATACTTTGTATATTGATGCTCACGTGTGACACGTGAGGCTCAACTTCCGCCTTATTTGTTAAGTGTAATGCTTATAATTTTCGCTCCAAGGCGCATCATGTGTGGTCACGTGATGCTCATTTTGGGGACTTCTTCCATCGCTTTTTGGTTCATTGTTTATATATATATATATATATAAGAGAACAATGCCTTAATCAAGATAATAATATGGATGCATTGACCGAACCTGCTTATTATACTGAGCTGGGAAACGTTGGTTCCGCTCTATCTTATAATTGTTATAAGTCCGAGCAGGAAATAGGGGAATATCCGGACTCCCATGCCACCCAATCGAAGAAAGTGCATGTTGATGCATCTTCTTCGGGTGTGTTCATTACCAAGAACTGTTTCTCAGTGTCCTCTACGTTCTAGGTATGAGATACCGGATTAGGATCCCACATATGTAATATGTTACATGGGCTACAGAAAGGTAGAGAACTGGGATAGGGTGATATGTCTCTAAGTGTTGGAGAATAATGCAATTGTTGCAGCTAAGTCAGTTGGCAAATATCATCTTGTATTGCCAAATGGTAAATACATTGATTCTGAACAAATGTTATTAGATACCGAACCTGATATACAACATTACATCAGATTCTTTATTAAGTTAAAGAAAGGATATA
This sequence comes from Agapanthus africanus, assembly GCA_030015575.1. Classification (NCBI taxonomy): domain Eukaryota; kingdom Viridiplantae; phylum Streptophyta; class Magnoliopsida; order Asparagales; family Amaryllidaceae; genus Agapanthus; species Agapanthus africanus. Next base: position 668,302,752 of record CM057342.1, on the reverse strand, counting down.
ATTATGTATTGGAGGATAATATTGTGAACATTTTCCTGAATCAAGAGTTGATTGGATCAGGCACGTTATGTAATAGCATATAAGTTCTAAATCAAACCACGGTTCAAAGTATGTAAAACACACACAAGAGGAGTAGTTCAGAAATAAACGAATCCTTCTTGTGGCACTGTAGATTAGGTCATATCAATGCGACACGACCAGCTAAGTTATATAAGGATGAATATGAGAGAATGTTCGAATTTTCATCTTATAATACTTGCCAGTCTTTTCACAAAGATAATATGACCAATACTCCGTTTACTGGAAACAGAGAATGAGTTAGTGAACTCTTGGGACGGGTACATGATGATGTATTCGGTCCTATGTCTACTAATGCCAGGCTTGGTTCTTCGTACTTTATTATATTCACTGGTTATCTCTCAGGATTCGGACATATGTTCCTGTTGAAACACAAGTCTGCAACTTTTGAGAAATTCAAGGAATATAAGCTTGAAGTTAAGAACCAGATGGGTAGAAGTATTACAGTCCTTCGATGTAATCGAGGAGGTGAATACTAGCGCATGGAGTTCCTAGAGTTTCTAAAAGGAGAATGTGATACTCTCTCACCTTACTCCTTCGTATACACCACAGCACAACGGTGTATCGGGACGGAGGTATCGCACCCTATGAGATAAGGTGCGCTCTATGATGAGTACTGTTGAGTTACCTATTTCCTTTTGGAGTTATGCACTTGAGAAGCTGCATACATATTGAATGGGGTTCCATCCAAATCAGTGTCTACCACTATATATAAGATATGGTATGGGAAGAGACCGTGTCTTAAATGAGTTAAGATATGGGGTTGTCCGGCCTATGTTGAAAGGCAGAATCCGAACAAGCTCGAGCCAAGGTCAGTTCTGTATAAGTTTGTTGAATATCCCGAGCATTCGCAAGGGAATATCTTATACCACACTGAGGAGCAAAAGGTGTTTTGTTTCTCAGCATGCCACCTTTTTAGAAAAGGAATTTCTTCTGAAGAAATTAGTGGTCATGAGGTAGATCTGGAAGGAGTTCCAGCTAGACAAACTAACAGCTGATGATTTGGTGAAACCAAAGGATTCAATAGTCTCCAACGAACCTCAGCCTCTCCGCGAATCTGGTAGGGTTCCTCATCCGCTTGAGAGATACTACGGTCTTCTCGGTCACAGTGGGAACGAGGAATGCATCATGGTAGATTATGGCCCGACTAGGTTCAGCCAGGCTATCACAAGTGGAGACTTTATGAAATGGCTGGATGATATGCAATCAAAGATGGAATCCATATACACCAACAAAGTATGACTTTGCATGTTGCACCTGAAGGGGTAAAACCCATTAGGAGCAAATGGATCTTGAGAAGATTTTTGGTGTAGATGGAAAAGTTGAGACTTTCAAACCTATGCTTAAGTCCATCGGGATGAAAGCAAGCATCACGAAGTTGGAACATCTGTTTTGATGTGGCAGTCAAAGTGTTTGACTTCATCAAAATGGTAAACGAACCTTGTATATACAAGAAGGTTGTAGAGAGTAAGGTTGTCTTCCACGTATTGTACGTAGATGACATACTCTTGACAGGAAATAGTTTCCTATGCTACACTCGGTCAAGCTCCTCTTATCACGTGGATTCTCCATAGAAGATCTGGATGAGACCTACTATATCTTGTGGATTATGATCTATGGTGATAGATCTAAGTGGATGTTGGGAGTGTCCCAAATCCAGGTACATTAACACCATTCTAAAGGGGTTTAGTATTGAAGATTCTAAGCATGGCGGTTCGTCCACTTACTCAGGAATCACTCTCTCCAAAAAGATGTCTTCCAAGACTGATTTGGAGAGAGCTCGCGTGCAAAGGATACCCTATACTTCGGCAGTAAGGTCTATCATGCATGCGATATTATGTACTAGACTAGATGTAGTTATATCACTAGGTGTAGTGATCAGGAATCAATCGGATCTTAGGAGAATCACTGTACAGCTGTGGAGGACATTCTTAAGTACTTGAGAAGCACTAAAAGAATGTTCTTGGTTCGAGCTTCCAAAGTGATAAGGTCGACTGAAAGTCAGTCACAGGCATTGTCTTTACCCTCAGTGGAGGGACAGTATGTTGGAAGAGTTCCAAGCTAGATACCGTGGCATACTAGACGATAAAGGCTGAATAAATTGCTACCAACGATGCTGCCAAAGTGGTTGTCTGGGCATTTCTTGTTCATGAGATGAACATGGTTCCTACCATTGAGCGTCCAATAACTGTTATTGTGACTACAATGGAATTATAGCTTTAGCCTAGGAACACCGGTCCCATCAGCGATCCAGACATATTCTGAGGCAAGTATCACCTGATCATGGAGATAGTTGATCTCCAAGGGATCGCGGTAAGGAGAGTTGACGCAAAAGATAAATACAGTGGATCCACTCACAAAGGCATTTCCCTAGAGAGACTTCTATAGGACGTTGAGTATAAGATACTGCAACAAATGGCCTTAGTGCAAGTGGGAGATTATTAGTTATATGCATGCCGTAGAGGCCATTACTGTACATGTGATGTATATTGTAGTGGATGCTTGGACATATATAGGGAGGTCTTTCTTGCTCGATATGATAGTATACTATCTGGTTGCTCTTTATCTTAACATGTACACTTATTGGCTCTCTATTACATGTTGATAAAGCCCTTAGGATGAGTACTTGACTACCAGGATTATGATGCAGATCATACTAGTGGGGCTGAGGTAATCGGTAAGCACATCCTTCAAATGTTCCTAGTCATGGGAGTATCGAGACAGGGAATCGATACTCCAGAGTAGACTAGCGTATGCGCTTCTTGACCCATATGATGGGTGATGGATGATCCCACATCCATTGGTGTATGACATCAGAGAAGGTATACGGGTGCTCAGAGGAGACTGGGTACACTGAACGGACTCGCCGAGAACTCCTAGATGGTATTATACCTATCGTCAGATAGCAATTCTCTGGTGGCACTGGTACAGGTTAGTTTGTCGACCCGAGATCGTCATAGAGTCTTGTGTGATTCCCACTGTGCTTTGATTTCTACCATACCATGGTCAACAGATCGTGCAAAAAGATGGTTTTTTGATACAGTTCCGAGTCACATGGAGGCAATGAGCGATAGGAGGGGATTCGTCTCTCCCGGTATTGGGAGTTGATGTTGCGCTATGCTCGATTGGCCATAACAGGAAATCCCTGGCCATGGTTGCTGAGATTTACTGGTAAGTGTTATCAGTAGTTTCTCGAACCGTTATGGATGTAGGGTTCCTAGGCACTCTCAAGAGGTCTCACAAGGCATCAACCATGCCAATTTCAAATTTTACATGTGCCGAGAAACCCTAATACGGATCGTTAACTAGATATTTAGGAGAAAGATGCAACTAGTAAACTACTTTACTAAGAGAACGGAAATACAACCTTTGTAGATCCGGTCCTCCACCTCCATAGCTCCGCAATGAAGTCTCCTCGCTGTCCAAATGGAAACCCGGGCTCTAGCGTCGGCTTCATCGGAGAAATGGGCGGGCAAGATCGTCGGCTTCGTGCCGAAGATGATCTACGTCGAGGCATCATAAGATCAACCTCCACCTTCACCAAGCCATGAAAACTTGTGAAGGAAACACCCTATACTACTTGGCAAGAGGTAGAGGATGAAGAAATAGGAGGTGGGTTCACTTTAGAATTGGATTTCACACTCATTTCATCAAGTCACCATTGATGAAGTCTAGGTTTTCTTCTTGAAGAAGAAGAAGATGATGATGATAATATTATGATAAGTTATTAAAATGAAAAGGAAAAATGAATACTTATCATAATACTAACCTTAGTTTAGTGTAGAGAATAGACCATGGTTAGATATGATGGTTAGGGTTAAGCAAGAGACAAGAATGGTGGACTAGGTCAAAGTTTCATGAAGCTTCAACTAAACTACAAATAAAGCCACCATTCTTTCTCTTTATGCTTATCATTTTCAAAATGAATAACTAAATAAAGCATAAAGAAAATGAAAACCCTTAACCATTACACAACCATGGTTTAATCTTTACACAAACCCTAATGAGCATGCATTATCAAATATGATACAAACATTTGCACAAAAAGTATATCACATATACAACTTGTACATCCAAGTGAGAAAATCCATTTAAAGTGAACCAATACTAGTTAATGCAAAGTAATATATCAAATATATAATTATGCATTAAATCATTAAATCAACACTTGATTCAATGATCCGGTCATATCGCATATAACCGACTAGTATCCAATGTATCGGCTTATCGAATCAACCCTCGATTCGATAACTAGGTTATATCGCATATAACCATTCGATACATTCATCGCGAGAATAGAATACGGTATCACATACACGCATTATTCTCGGTCCCGCACATATCTCATATGCGCTCCTATTTCGTTTCGCTTGAGCCAGGAAACCTCTGTGTAGGACTCTAAAGACTCGTCAATACGCCGGCAGCAGGTGATGATCATATCAAACACCCACAAGCCGCAAGCGGTCTGCTAAACGTAACGGCCACCCGGGTATTGAGCGATCAGAAGATCGACGAGCAAGCCCGCTCACACTCCTGTGAATCCAACCAGTAACACTTACCGTACAGTCTGGTCTGATCGTCTGATATGTCGCATATCTCGCCTAGGGGTGGTAAACGTCAGACCCCAATAGCTCGATAAGTCGTGTCGATATGAGGTCTATAACAATTCGAGAAACTACTGGTAACACTTACCAGTAAATCTCAGCAACCCTGGCCAGGGATTTCCGGTTATAGCCAATCGAACACAGCGCAACATCAACTCCCTATACCGGGAGAGACGAATCCCCTCCTATCGCTCATTGCCTCCATGTGATTCGGTACTGTACCCAAAAACCACCGTTTTGCACGCTCTCTTGGACGTGGTAAGGTGGAAATCAAAGTACAGTGGGAACCACACAAGACTCTATGACGATCTCGGGTCAACAGACTACTCTGTACCAGTATCACCAGAGAACTGCCATCTGACGTAAGGTATAATACCATCTGGGAGTTCTCGGCGAGTCCATCCAGTGTACCCAGTCTCCACTGAGCACCCGTATATCATCTCTGATGTCAAACACCAATGGATATGGGATCATCCATCGCCCATCTGTATGGGTCGAGAAGGTATACGCTAGTCTACTCTGGTATATCGATGCCCCGTCTCGATATACCCACGACTAGGGACTTTGAAGGATGTACTTATGGACTACCATGTCCCCACTAGTATGATCCGCATCATAGTCCAGGTAGTTAAGTACACATCCTAAGGGCTTTACCAACATGTAACAGAGAGACAATCAGTATACACGTTAAGGTAAAGAGTAACCAGATAGCATACTATCATGTCGAGCAAGAAAGTCCTCCCTATATATGTCCCAGCATCCACTACAATGCACATCCAATGTACAGTAATGGCCTCTAGGGCATACATATAACTAACAATCTCCCACTTGCACTAGGGCCATCTGATAGCAGTGGTTGTAGTATCTCATACTCAACCATCCCATAAAAGTCTCTCTCTAGGAAAAGGCCTTTGTGAGTGGATCCGCTGTGTTGTCCTCTGAGTCTACTCTCCAAACCTCGATCACCCTAGAGATCAACCATCTCCATGATCAGGTGACACTGCCTTAGAATATGTCTGGATCACTGATGGGACCGGCGTTCCTTGGCATAAGCCACAACTCCATTGTCACACAATGGGAGGAACAAAGTTCATCTCATGAACTAATATACACCCAGACTGCCTCTTTGGTAGCATCTTTAGTAGCGATGTATCCTGCCTTTATCGTCTAGTATGTCACGGTATCTATCTTGGAACTCTTCCAACATACCGTCCCTTTACTGAGGGTAAAGACAATGCCTGTGACTGACACTCAGTCGTCTTTATCACCCTGGAACACTTCCAGTGATTCTTCCTAGGATCAATTGATACCGTCTCACTACAACTAGTGAGTATCCTAATATCCATTTAGATCTATCTCATAGATCCAAAACCCAGGATTTAGTAGGTATCACTTTGATCCTATGTGGAGAATCATTGTGATAAGCGGAGATTGATCGAGCGTAGCATAGGAAACTCTTTCCTTATCAAGAGTATGTCATCCACGTACTCTACGAGGATCGTCACCATACTCCCTACTACCTTTTTGTTTATACAAGGTTCATCTACCATTTTGATGATGTCAACTTCTTTGACTAACACATCAAAATAGACGTTCCAACTCCGCGATGCCTGCTTTATCCTATAAAGCATCTTGCACACGTTTCCGCTGCTCCCACTGTCTACGAAGCCCTCTGGCTGTGTACTTATAGACGCTCTCTTCCAAATTATCATTTAGAAAAGCAGTCAAGACACCCAACCACCAGATATCGTAGTCATGGTATATAGCCGTGGCAAGTAGGATCCGGATGGACTTAAGCATAGCTACTTGAAAAGGTTTCATCATTATCCATGCCTGGTTGATGACGAAAACCTTTAACAAGTCTAGCTTTGAAAGTCTCAACTTTTCCATGTACACCAAGTAATCTTCTCAAGATTTACTTGCTCCTGATGGGGATTTAACCCTTCAGATATAGCAACTAAAGTCCATACTTTGTTGGTGTATAAGGATTCCATCTCAGATCGCTAAGCATCCAGCTATTCTTACAGAGTCCCACTCCTGATGGTCAGCTCGAAACTAGTTGGGTCATCATCTCATGATGCAATCCTCGCTCCCACTGTCATAGAGAAACCGAAGTATCTCTCAGGCGGGTTAGGAACCTTACTAAATCGGCGGAGAGGCTGAGGTTCGTTGGAATCTACTGAATCGTTTGGTTCTTTTAAATCATCAGCTGCATTTTGTATAGCTGGAACCTTTCCAGTTCTACATTACAGTCTTTGCCTCGAGGTTGTCCGGATTTTGCTTTTAGACATAGGCTGATCAACCCCAAATCTTAACTAACTTAAGATATGGGCTCTTTCCTTTCCATATCACATATGAAGTGGTAGGCAACTGATTTGATTGGAATCCTATTCAATAGGTATGCAGCTTTTCAAGCGCATATCTCCCAAAAGGAAATAGGTAACTCAGTAGTACTCATCATAGAGCACACCATATCAAATAGGGTGTATCTGCTCCGCCCCGATATACCATCGTGCTATGGTGTATACGGAGGAGTAATACTGAGAGAGAATCTCATTCTCCTATAGAAAAGTCCAAGAATTTCGTGCTCAAGTATTCTCCTCCTTGATCTCATCATAGGACATAATACTTTTACCCGTATTTGGTTCTCTACTTCTAACTTATATTCTGTGAATATCTCAAAAGGTTCGGACTTATGTTTCAACAGGAACATAGGTCTGAATCTCGGAAGATCATCAGAGAATGTAATGAAGTATAAAGAACCAGTCTTGGCATGTGTAGACAGGGGACCTTACATACATCAACATGTATCATCCCAAGAGTTTACTAACTCTTTCTCTGTTTCCAGTAAACGGAGCTATGGTCATCTTATCTTTGTGACATGACTGGCAAGTTTCACAAGATGTAAATTCAAACTGATTTAAATATGCATCTACATGTAACTTCAGCTAGTCGGGTCGCATTGATATGACCTCGTCTACAATGCCACAAGAAGGATTCGTTCATTTCTGAATTCTTCTTCTTGTGTGTGTTCTGTATACTAAGAACTGTAGTTTGATTTAGAACATCAATGCTTTTAGATAACGTGCCTGAACCGATCAACTTTTGATATAGGAAATGTTCAAAACATTATCCAACAATACAAAATTTTATCATTTCTTTACTAATAAAGAGATAGATACGATTTTGTATATCAGGTTCGGTATCTAATAACATTCGTTCAGAATCAATGTATTTGTAATACAGGGTGACAGTGACCAACAGACTTGGCTGCAACACTTGCCCCGTTTTCTGTCTCATGAAACTTATCACCCGTTCTCAGTTCTCTACCTTTCTGTAGCCCTATGTAACAGATTACATATCTGGGATCCTGATCTGGTATCACATACCCAGGACGTAAAGGATACTGAGAAACAGTTCTCTGTAATGAACACACCCGAAGATGATGCATCATATGCACTTTCTTCGTTTGGACGGCACGGGAATTCTGGTAATCCCCTATTTCCTGCTCTGTCTTATAACAATTATAAGTTGGAGCGGGACCAACGTTCCCCAGCTCAGTATAACAAGCGGGTTCGGTCAAATAATCCGTATTATTATCTTGATTAAGGCGTGATATGGTCGCTACCAGGAGAGAGAGAGAAGAAAACACTCAGCGTGCGCTCTTGCAAGAATAGATTGGTTATTATTTTATCTAATCAAGATGGCTCCCACTGCTTTTTATCAAATCTTCCTTCAAACCCTAAAAGGAAATACTAGCCGGGATTAATTACACACTACAAGTTCGCCAATCTTTCAGCTAGGCCAGTGTCGGTACTTTGAGGGAGGTCCTCCGTGCTTTCGCACGAACCTAATTAATGTAAACCTCGTTTTCCCAGAGGCGTAACCCCGTTAACACCTTTCTAGACACCTACTTGATCGGCTAATTGTAATGTATAAAACTCTCCCAGGAGTAACTCTTACTCGCAGCGGGTATCGGGATCCAACTATCTCATAGAAGGTATGCAATCTCATTGCAAATTTCAACACTTGAAATTCCCGATAATTTTGCCCCTAGCGTCCTATGACCTTGACGGAGGCCAAACAACCCATAGTCCGCTAGTCAAGTTCAACCCGTCATTTCCTGATTGAATTAAACCCACCCGCACGACCCTTGACGGAGGCCAAACAACGCCGTACGAATACCCTAATCCAATCGCATCATATGCTAGCAGATAAGCACTAGTTAGCTATCGTACACTACGCCTTGACGGAGGCCAAACAACCGCAGCACGAATACTAACTAGTACTTATCTGAAATGACGGAGGGCTACGACAGGTTTTTCTGAAAACCTATTGCGTAATGAACTTGATATCGTTGTAGAATCAAATGATTTTAAAATGGAGTGCTTTTGAGGCTTTTCTAGTTTTGCTAAAGGAGTCACTCCCGGTGAAGGGATCGTCGGTCCTTTCCTCGTCGAATGAGGTACGGGATATATCATATATATCACTGTGCAAAACAAAAACACTTAAAAGCAATCAAAGGACAAACCGAGTGTGTAGCATCTGCCAGTTATTGCTAAAGGAGTCACTCCCGGTGAAGGGATCTCGGTCCTTTCCTCATCGAATAAGGTGCAGGATATATCACATATACCGCTGTGCAAAGCAAGAACTGTAGCTACCTGTTTTAATTTTGAAATTCGATTCTACAATATCTTTAGGTTTCTTTTACATTCATTAATCACATTAATGAAGTCTCATCAATTAAGTACCTAAACATCACAGATAAATACGACGTACACTTATGCCATCCGCATTCGCCTCGATGTCCCCTCGTGCACCGTTAGGTTAGGTAACTAACGGCAGAGCGGGGCAGGGCTAGCGCGGGTGTAAAACATAAGTAACATCTATATAATATATCATATATACTATATACTGTATCTATCACAGAACATCACATGATCACATCACAGATATTGCAGCAGAAGAATCATATGAAATATTGGATATACTAGGACGTCCGTGTTTTCAATACGAGCCAGTATAAAACACGGATTCCACGGTCGTGATGAATAGACAAACCCACATCCCTAGACCCCTACGAGAGCGGCAAGCAACCCTACCAATTCTGGAGTTAGGAGACCCGGACTCGACTCCTCGAGTTGGTCTCCCACTGGACTCCAGAACCCGGTTACTTGTGCCCTCCTCCTTGGGTCTATCCTAGTGCGGAAAAGTAAATAATATACAAAGGGTGACAACTTCCGCAACCTGGAAGTGCCCCAATAAAAGAATATTACATACAAGTTTTTACATGAATGAAAATGAAAAACACTCATCTCACATAAAAAACCCCGGCTATTCAAACACGACGATCCAATATAACATATCCAGCAATACATAACATCACATGTCATCAACGTAAGTAAATATGCGCATCCCAATTGTCGTTGACATATAGCAACGAAACCGGCAATATCACATATTACACTTACGGTCATAGAAAAGAAAGTGTAAAACTAAAACAGTTGGAATCCGCAACCTGCATAGACATCGCATGCCTAATCAAATGAATTCTTTAGACATCGCATGCCTAACAATTATAAACCCCGCATTTTAGTCTCAAAATCGAAAACACTTTTCAATATTGAGTCGGGCAATTCAACAAGATTCCCGACATCCTGATCGAATGCTCGTCGCAAACTTCAGTAGACGGCCGTACCCCCGATACCGTCGACGAAGTGCACCAAGGCGGAACACCGCTACCGCGAGCACCCGAACGGAAGCTTTCGGCTACGGGGTTCTCCTATAGTCACTTGGTCGGGGCTATGGAGCGAGGCTGTCTATCAAGTTTACCCGGCGAGTATCCGCGTACGCTACGTGATTGCGACGGACTTTTGATCGCATCAAAATTCCGTGGCAACCGATCAAGTGAGACTAAACTGCTATGTTTATAACATTCATTCAGTTATCTCATAACTTTTTGTGAATTCCAATTATTGTATCCCATTCCAGATAATTAGAATATGTTAAACTTTCCGATCGAACATTCAAACACCCAAGTTTTCCCGATACAGATCAACACATGAAACAAGTCTAAAAACATTCAGTTCGTACCTCAGTACCAACGGTCCAGCCGTAGAAGGGTCAAGCCAACGCCTCATATGTGGCACGCCGTACTGCCCTAAACCCTAAGGTTCAAAGGGCAGTTCAAGACGGTCACATAATCGAGTTAAGGTTTGTTGTCTTCTAGAGGGACCATCGCGTTACTTGCACTACTTAGAACGTCTTTAAACTACGGAAAGATCCAACACTTGGAAATTTCCCGACAGGGGAAAAGGTGGGTATTTATATCCGTTCGAACTTTTTTAACATATTCAAAAATTATCCGGAAGCCACATAGACAAAATCAGATAATCAGATTGAATAAACGAATCCCCAAAACAACCCAGAATATTCAACTCTTGAATAAATGTTAAAAATTCCCAGAAAAACCAGAACTGCAGCATATGAATTACTGTGCCAAAACCAATGCAAGATACGACAAAATGGCCGCGGAACCGCCGCACAAGCCATGCTTGTGCCGCGGTTCAGCCGCGTTATAGTGGAATCATGGACACGTGTTGCACAGTAATTCTTAGGATTCCCTGCTGATTTTTCTGCATATTTTTAATCCTCAAAAATCCTTGTTTTTGAAAAAAGGACAGAGAGCATGTTTGTGTTGGGGTTTCGGTTTCGTTCGGATTTCAAACGTCGTCTAGACTTCGCCTAAGGCTCTAGCTAGGCTCTGATACCACTGTAGGGTTCCTAGGCACTCTCAAGAGGTCTCACAAGGCATCAACCATGCCAATTTCAAATTTTACATGTGCCGAGAAACCCTAATACGGATCGTTAACTAGATATTTAGGCGAAAGATGCAACTAGTAAACTACTTTACTAAGAGAACGGAAATACAACCTTTGTAGATCCGGTCCTCCACCTCCATAGATCCGTAATGAAGTCTCCTCGCTGTCCAAATGGAAACCCGGGCTCTAGCGTCGGCTTCATCGGAGAAATGGGCGGGCAAGGTCGTCGGCTTCGTGCCGAAGATGATCTACGTCGAGGCATCACAAGATCAAGCTCCACCTTCACCAAGCCATGAAAACTTGTGAAGGAAACACCCTATACTACTTGGCAAGAGGTAGAGGATGAAGAAATAGGAGGTGGGTTCACTTTAGAATTGGATTTCTCACTCATTTCATCAAGTCACCATTGATGAAGTCTAGGTTTTCTTCTTGAAGAAGAAGAAGAAGAAAATGATAATATTATGATAAGTTATTAAAATGAAAAGGAAAAATGAATACTTATCATAAACTAACCTTAGTTTAGTGTAGAGAATAGACCATGGTTAGATATGATGGTTAGGGTTAAGCAAGAGACAAGAATGGTGGACTAGGTCAAAGTTTCATGAAGCTTCAACTAAACTACAAATAAAGCCACCATTCTTTCTCTTTATGCTTATCATTTTCAGAATGAATAACTAAATAAAGCATAAAGAAAATGAAAACCCTTAACCATTACACAACCATGGTTTAATCTTTACACAAACCCTAATGAGCATGCATCATCAAACATGATACAAACATTTGCACAAAAAGTATATCACATATACAACTTGTACATCCAAGTGAGAAAATCCATTTAAAGTGAACCAATACTAGTTAATGCAAAGTAATATATCAAATATATAATTATGCATTAAATCATTAAATCAACACTTGATTCAATGATCCGGTCATATCGCATATAACCGACTAGTATCCAATATATCGGCTTATCGAATCAACCCTCGATTCGATAACTAGGTTATATCGCATATAACCATTCGATACATTCATCGCGAGAATAGAATACGGTATCACATACACGCATTATTCTCGGTCCCGAATATATCTCATATGCGCTCCTATTTCATTTCGCTTGAGCCAGGAAACCTCTGTGTAGGACTCTAAAGACTCGTCAATACACCGGCAGCAGGTGATGATCATATCAAACACCCACAAGCCGCAAGCAGTCTGCTAAACGTAACGGCCACCCGGGTATTGAGCGATTAGAAGATCGACGAGCAAGCCCGCTCACACTCCTGTGAATCCAACCAGTAACACTTACCGTACAGTCTGGTCTGATCGTCTGATATGTCGCATATCTCGTCTAGGGGTGGTAAACGTCAGACCCCAATAGCTCGATAAGTCGTGTCGATATGAGGTCTATAACAATTCGAGAAACTACTGGTAACACTTACCAGTAAATCTCAGCAACCCTGGCCAGGGATTTCCGGTTATAGCCAATCGAACACAGCGCAACATCAACTCCCTATACCGGGAGAGACGAATCCCCTCCTATCGCTCATTGCCTCCATGTGATTCGGGACTGTACCCAAAAACCACCATTTTGCACGCCCTCTTGGACGTGGTAAGATGGAAATCAAAGCACAGTGGGAACCACACAAGACTCTATGACGATCTCGGGTCAACAGACTACTCTGTACCAGTGTCACCAGAGAACTGCCATCTGACGTAAGGTATAATACCATCTGGGAGTTCTCGGCGAGTCCGTCCAGTGTACCCAGTCTCCACTGAGCACCCGTATATCATCTCTGATGTCAAACACCAATGGATATGGGATCATCCATCGCCCATCTGTATGGGTCGAGAAGGTATACGCTAGTCTACTCTGGTATATCGATGCCCCGTCTCGATATACCCATGACTAGGGACTTTGAAGGATGTACTTATGGACTACCATGTCCCCACTAGTATGATCCGCATCCTAGTCCAGGTAGTTAAGTACGCATCCTAAGGGCTTTACCAACATGTAACAGAGAGACAATCAGTATACACGTTAAGGTAAAGAGTAACCAGATAGCATACTATCATGTCGAGCAAGAAAGTCCTCCCTATATATGTCCCAGCATCCACTACAATGCACATCCAATGTACAGTAATGGCCTCTAGGGCATACATATAACTAACAATGGACCTCACATCGGCATGAATTATCAGGCTATTGGGTTCTGACGTTTTACCACCCCCAGACTGTGATATGCGACATATCTGACGAAGAGACCGGACTGTACGGTAGTGTTACTGATTGGATTCGCAGGAGTATGAGCAGGCTTGCTTATTGATCTTCTGATCGCTCAATATCCGGGTGGCCGTTACGTTTGGCAGACCGCTTGCGGCTTGTGGGTGTTTGATATGATCATCACCTACTGCCAGCGTATTAACGAGTCTTTAAAGTCCTACACAGAGGTTTCTTGGTTCATACGAAACGAAGTAGGAGCACATATGTGATATGTGCAGGACCGAGATTAATGCGCGTATGTGATACCGCATTCTATTCTCGCAATATGTGATATCAGTTGGTTATATGTGATATAGCCGGATTATCGGATCAAGTGTTGATTCGATAAGTTGATTCATATGATATTAGTCGGTTCTATGTGATATAGCCGGATTATTAAATCAAGTGTTGATTTAATAATTTAATGTATAATTATATATGTGATATATTGAATTACATTAACTAATATTATCTCACTTAAACATTTCTTTTTCTCACTTGTGTACATTTAGTATATGTGTGATATATATTAATGTACATTTTATTGTGTCATGCTTGATGCCACATGCTTCATGGGTGTATGATACTTACACTATAGTTAGGATAATCCTAGGGTTTTTATTTATCAAAATAATTCAAAATTGGTGGAATTATAAATGGCTAGAAGCTTTGAGAAAGCTTGTGGATAAATATTGACTAAGTCCACTATTTTTGTTTTGCTAAAGATATTTATTAACCTAACCATTATCCTTACCATGGTTGATTCTCTACATGAATTAGTGTATGACACTAACTCACCCATCGTTTCTATTCTCACCTCATGAGTTTCATTTCTCTTGATCACTTCATCTTCTTCTTCATGAGAAAAAGCTTGCTAGCTTTTTTTCTAAGTGAGAAAATATTGTGAGAAAATTAAATCTAAAGTGAGCCCATTTCCTATTTCATCATCCTCTACTATATTAGCCAATTAGTTTAGGGTGTTTGCTTCACTAATCTACAATTAGTGAATAGGTAACATGAGCTTAAGTCTCCTCGACGTAGATCATCTTCGGCCTCGAAGACATCAAGCAAGCTTGTTCATATCTTCATGTGAACCCTTACTAGAGTTCGGGTGTTCACTGCTTGGAGCAAAGGGACTACAACACGGAGCTTTTGAAGTGAAGAACCGGTCTACAAAGGTTGTATTCCTCGTTCATTTTGTATGCAAAGGTGTTTGCATGTTGTATTGTTTAATTCTCTAGTTAAGATTCTCGGGTTAGGGTTCTTTAGAATGGCAAATTTTTGAAAACGGCATGGACGATGCCTCCCGAAACCTTGCCACCGCGCTACATAACCCAACAGATATTCTCATTGCATTACATATACCTGTGCTAGTACACATACCCAGTTATCGATGATGCGTATGTTACACTTACACAGATTTGCCGGCTCACACACTTTCATCATCGATAATTGCTATGTTACTTACACAGTAGAATTGCTACATCATGCTATCACTCTTAATTGTTCGGTACAGTCACATGACTCGCTTGCATGATATACTGATATGCTCACATCACTATTCTATGTTGTATGATATACTTGCTATGCTCACATTTCTGTTCTATGTTTGCATACATCATACTTTACGATTATACGCATTGAGATGCTGTTTTCATGAAATTCTGGATTTGAGAACCGTGGTTATATTTCAAAGGAAAGTATGCATTGTTTTAAAAACCTGGTTTCTCTTGATATGATATTTCGAGGCGTCCACCATGTGTTTTCTCGATTCTGAGCAATGAGTATACCCGATTCGAGGAGCGGTAGGCACCTTTTGCGGGTACATGGTGGACCCAGTGTGGTACCCCGGGGCAAGAAGACCCGTATAGTTAGACGGTGAGCCTGGAAGGGGAGCACTACCTACCGGTGATAGTTTTGACCCAGCGGTTAGCCGGAGGATACCGACCGGAGTCGTGAGATGGATGGGCCGATCCGGACTGACGGAGCCCGAGATATAAGGATTTACATGTCGATGATGGGCACAGGTTTCATGATGTTTCAAGTGTCAGTGTTGGGCACTCAGGTTCCATGATTTTGATGTGTCATTGATGGACACACGTGGGTTGATATCCTCATATTTACATGCATATGCTTTCATGATGTTTCAAGTGTCGATATTGGACACTCAGGTTCTATGATGTTGTTGTGTCATTGTTGGACACGTGGATGATATCCACATGTATACAGGCATTGATTATATTGTTGGCATATATGCAGACACGGTCACCCTAGATATCATAGTATTACCTTCATGATATAGTTGACCTAGGAAATCGTTGTTTTATTCGATTTCTACCTGCTGATGTTTTCTACTCACAAGTTGGCAATTCACCCCCATTCTGCCACAGTTCTTGCAGGTTTGACCGCATAGATCAGTAACGGTATCGCTGGCACACAGCTTGCACTCGGGTGAATTGCTATGGTAGGTGGGACATATTGGATCGTGCCCACTCCTGTATTATTATTCCTGTTGTATCTAGTTAACTCTATCAATCAGAAACTAGTATTTGTATAAGTAGTAAGACTTAGCAAGACTTGTAGTTGCGAGACTTAGAGCGATGGGTTATATGCTCGCTTGGTGGATTTGATGTCTTGCTTTATTCACTATCCTTTAGTGTTGATCTTCGCCGTTGAGCGTCGTATACATATATTTCTGACTTGTGTGGTTGTGATTCTGCCGATTGGTGAAGAGCTAGCTCCCACTTGGGGATTCCTTATGTATGTGTGGTTTTGGATCAAAATATACAAGGGAGGTGCTGCCCAAATTTTTAAAAGATGAAACATGTTTTTCAACTAGTATAATCCACTTGCATTTTCTTGTTCTATTATCTATGCATTTAAGAAAACGTTTGATTTCATCATACCTTTATTTCAAAACTTCACCTCTTTTATTTTCTTTAAAAAGGTTTAGATTTCTAGGCTTCGGCTTACTTAAGTTACGTTACACCTTTAGACGTTGCGTGATTTAAGTGCCGGTCACGAACTAAATTTCGGGTCGTGACAAATGTTAGTTATGTATATGCCCTAAAGGCCATTGTTGTACATATGATGTATATTATAGTGGATGATTGGATATATAGAGAGAGGACTTTCTTGCTCGACATGACAGTATACTATCTGATTTCATTTTGTCTTAACATGTTGACTTGTATTAGTTTACTGTCTTGGACTCACATGTTGATAAAGCCCTTAGGATATGTACTCGACTACTAGGACTATGATGCAGATCATACTAGTGGGGCCAAGGTAATCCAAGAGTACATCCTATAACTTTTCCTAGTCGAGGGAGTATCGAGACAGGGCATCGATACTCTAGAGTAGACTAGCGTATATGCTTCTCGACCCATATGATGGGCGATGGATGATCCCATATCCATTGGTGTTTGACATCAGAGAAGGTGTACGGGTGCTCAGTGGAGACTGGGTACACTGAATGGACTCTCCGAGAACTCCTAGATGGTATTATACCTATCGTCAGATAGCAGTTCTCTGGTGACACTGGTACAGGTTAGTCTGTAGACCCGAGATCGTCATAGAGTCTTGTGTGATTCCCACTGTGCTTTGATTTCCACCTTACCACATTCATGAGAACGTGCAAAACGGTGGCTTTTGGGTACAGTCCCGAATCACATGGAGGCAATGAGCGATAGGAGGGGTTTCGTCTCTCCCGGTATTAGGGGTTGATGTTGCGCAGTGTTCGATTGGCTATAGCTGGAAGTCCCTGGCCAGGGCTGCTATGGAGATCTACTGGTAAGTGTTATCGGTAGTTTCTCGACCCGTTATGAGCCTCACATCGACACGACTTATCGGTTACTGGGGTCTTACGTTTACCACCCTAGACTATATATGCGACATATCAGACGAAGAGACCGGACTGTACGGTAGTGTTACTGATTGAATTCACAGGAGTTTGTACAAGCTTGCTTGTTGATCTTCTGATCGCTCAATACCCGGATGGCTGTTACGTTTAGCTGACCGCTTGCAGCTTATGGGTGTTTGATATGATCATCACCTACTGCCGGCGTATTGACGAGTCTTTAGAGTCCTACACAGAGGTTTCCGGGCTCAGGCGAGACGGAGTAGGAGCACATATGTGATATGTGCGGGATCGAGATTAATACGGTGTGAGATACGGTATTCTATTCTCGCGATATGCGATATCGGCCGAGTATATGTGATATAACCGGGCTATCGGATCAAGTGTTGGTTCGATAAAATGATACATATTATATTAGTCGGTTATATATAATATAGCCGGATTATTAAATCAAGTATTGATTTAATAATTTAATGTATAATTATATATGCGATACATTACATTACATTAACTAATATAAGCTCACTTAAATGATTCTTTTTCTCACTTGATGATACATTGATATATATGTGATATATGTTAATTGTATTATTTTCTTTTATTACATTATATATTATATATATGATATATAATATTGTAACATGTTAGGGTTACAAATACAGCTAGGGTTTGTGGATTCTTACCATGGCTAAGATTAGGGTTTAAGATTTATTATTTATTTTAGTTATTTCTAAATGGTGGATAAATATCTAAGATATTATCTTTAGTTGACTTAGTCCACTCTTTAGATATTTTCTTAGATATTTGTTTACCAAACCTTAATCCTAGTCCATGGTTAAGTCTCTACAAGGGTTAAGCATGACATGCTTAACCCTTGGTTGCTTTTCTAACCTCAACAATATAATTCATTTTCATCACTCAATATTTTTCTTGAACTTCTTCTTGCTCTTCAAAAAAGATTGCTAGATTTTTCTTAGTGATGAAATGAAGTGAGAAATAGAAAACAAAAGAGAGAAAAATTCCTACTTCATCATTCTCATCTATTCTAGCCACTTAAATTAGGGTGTTAGCTTCACTAATACCAAATTAGTGAAGTATAAACTTGGGTTTGTGATTCCTCAAGGTAGATCATCTTTGATAGTGAAGACTTCAAGCAACCATGGAACATTCACCTCATGGAGCCTCTCTAGAGTCCGGGAGCATGATGATCGCAGCGAAGGGACCTCAACTCGGAGCTTATGAAGTGAAGGAACGGACTACAAAGCTTGTAATCCCTATCACTTAGAAGTAAAGTAGTTTACTTGTTGTTTATAACCCTAATTCTCTAGTAAAGATCCTTGCTTAGGTTGTTTGGCACTTGTAAATTTTAAAATACAGCATGTTTGATGCCTTGTAGAAACTTGTTCTAGTGCCTAAGAACCTTACAACAAAGTATTAACCGCAATCAATAACGGTGTAGCGTGTAGCTAGACCGAGATGAACACGGGTCGTCCTCAGGAATATGTGGAATCTTTTAATCTTACTTTAGACGTGTTGATTGAAAAGAGGAAGAATAAAAGAATAAAGAATAGTGGAGAATAGTTTCTAAATCTACGTCAAAATACGGATGTAGAAAATAAATCTAGTTTAAATAAAGATGTAGATTTTATATCAGAAAAGAGCTTGTAGGGTTCGTTAGGATTTAGTAGTCATGGATGACTAATAAAGATGACTCCTTTTATCTATTAATAGATTTAAAAATGGATAGAAAGTGATGAATGAGGATTAGGGTTCTTGGAAGAAACTAGTGTTTCCACTCTATTGACCCTTGTCCTTTCATTGATCTCTATTCATGTCTAGCCCTTAACAAAACAATTGTTAATCTGATCTCAAATTTCCGACATCTCAACATCTCGACCTTCTGACCTGAATTAAACCTTGCACAATATCTCAATGAATAATGTTGGTAATATTTGGTATTTTTGAGATATTATCCTAACCAATTTGATATGATATTATATTTTAAGAATATTGATTAAGGATATTTGATATGATATGCATATTTAAATTATCAAAATATTATATAAATATTATATACATACATTTTCCTTCATAATGTAATTATAATATATAAACATATGATAAATAGTATTTTTATAGATAAACCCAAATATGTGTCATATTTATAATAAACACCTTTAGATATTTAAGAAAAGTAAGGAAAATGTTATATTAAAAGTGCGATATTTTCGACTAAACAAATACCCCCAAACTTAATTTTGATCATCCCAAAAAAACTACTTATTCAAGAGAGGGAGAAAAAGAAAAAGAAAAACCTAAGTAGCACACTTTCGTAGGTAACATGACTGCATTGAGCACATGCAACAAGCCGTTAAACCTCTAGGTGTCTCTAGTAGGAGGAGTGTTGTCTCCTGAAGGTTTTCAGCGGATTACACCCACAAAATCCTATAATAAAAGAAAGATAGTAAAACTTACATATAAAAATAAGAACTATAAAAGAAAGAACTTGAAAATAAGAGTTTCCAACTGCACCGGTTTTTCGGTTGTCATAAGCCCTATCTTAATGGTCGTGAAAAGATGTTAGAAATCACATCACCCCTCAATAAAACATCGTCTTTAGTTTCCCTCCCTATTTTTCCTCCAAACATTGATCATATACCCCTACGTGTGTGTAAAAGACATCTCTATACTTAGAGAATTCAATTCAAACTATCATACTCTTGTCCATCTTCCTTAGTACTTTTTAGTTGGTGAATATTTTAGATGGAATTGCACACACATTCTTCATGCGACCGTTAATACTTCTTGAGATACTAACCAACCGATTACAAAATGTGCTCGCATATTAAGGCGTAATTTCTCGTCTTGCAACACCTAAGCCTTAGCAGTGGCTCCCAAACCAGTTGGTCTAAGGCATTAGGTGATAAAGCACCCTCGCTATATTTTTTATGCTGCCTTAAGCAATTACAAAACCAGTGTTCATTTTTTCTTCACCGCTTATATTTTATTTTATTTTCCTTCATACTAAGGCTTTTAGACAAGAGCATTTCAAGGTATCCTCTACTATCCCAAGTTTTAAGATGTGTGTAAGTGCGTATAGTAGGGTATCAACGTTCAAATGTTTTGCCTCAAAAATAGGGACTATTTTTCAGACTTATTTTTATCCTCAGATTAGCAATTTCCTTCATCTTATTAACCCTTGGGACAACGACTCATAACTACTTATTACTAGTTTTATTTAAGAAAACATCTAACTTTCTTACTTTTCTCAAACTATTCCTATCTTTCATATGTAAATTTTCACTTTCAAACTTTCATTATCAAAAAAAATTTGTGCTTATATATAGTATAATGCAAAATAACGCGTGAATAAGCTCAAACCTCCCCCAAACCTATTTACAGCAGTGTCCTCACTGATGTCATCTGTTAAGCTTAAAAAACTGTAGACTTGGAAAGAAAAGTTAGTAACGGGGACATGAAATAGTGAAAGTAAAATTCTCCCCCAAACTTATTTTTTGGCTCACAATTTTATAAAAAATTTCTTTCAAGAGCCAAAATATCCCCTCCCCCCACCAAACTTGAGTAAAATAGTATTAAGCATTTAAAATTATTGGGGAGGTTAAACTTATTGGTCAAAGTAAAGACATACAAAGACCAAAAGTCAACACCAACCATTCAAAAAATTTATCGATGTAACGCACTGGTTGGTGGAAAATCAGAGATTTGAAGAAGTGGGGAGATAGGAGGCGGTATGGTTTACGTCTCGGTTGATAGAGACGAAACAATAAAGGTGAACAGAAACGAGAATGTGGATGATTAGGAATGGGAAAAATGGTCACATTCTCATATGGGATAAGAAGAAATTATGGTGGTTCAACTTCGTCAGGTGGAGGTTGATTAATCACAAAATCCGTGTCGTTTAGGAATGCGAGTTTGTCGGCGAAAATATCTTCGAAACTTTCATCAATGGTCCGATTAAACGTTTCAATGTCAATAAGTGTCGCGCCAGAATTCAACACACTTGATTTGTCAAAAATTATAGAGATAGGAGACTCGTAAAGCTCATCTACCTCATTCTCAAAAGAGTCTAAATCAAGTTGTCTTTCTAGAATTATCGAACTCGAAATATCGGATTGTGATTCATCAACAATCACTATCATTAAAGGAAGATAAGAAGAAGAATCAGAGAAAGTGGAAGATGAAATGGGTAAACAAATTAGCGTGTTGAGTATTGTTGAACCAGATATGGGAAACGAAGGCTGGATTTCGTTCTGCTTTTCGGTTATACATATATCATCAACTTCAAGATGCATATAGGGTTTGGGAAGAATAGTTAAAGGTTCGAGATGATGACCACACGGGAGTGAAAGGACCTGATGAATTGGTGGGACAAACTCATCCAAAATTTCGTGTTCATCATCCAATATATCCCTAATGTCAATATCCTCAATCAAGTGAAGGTTACAAGTCTCAGACACCTCATCAAAAGCAGGGTTTTCAATCAATTGCAGTTCTAGAGTGGAGGTGTAGAGATCACAATGGTTGGGTGTGGCTTCACTTGAAATGGACCCTTCACAATCGGGTAAATCAAACACTACAAAGTCACACAACTCATCAGACATTCTATCTTCAATTGGTGAATCATTTGGTGTACTCGATTGATCTGTGAAACTGGAGGTGTGGATTTCAATTTGAGATGGGGAGTTTTGATTTGGAAGGGTGTAACGCTCTCTCTCTCTCAATACTCAAATTCTCAATTTGTCCTATGGCCGTATCATACGTTGGAAAATTTTGAGCAGGTTTGAAACTAGTTGCTCTTTCGTTTTGTTTATTGAGAATAGCCATGCACTCAATCAATTCCTCTCTCGCGTGGTGGGACACTACCACATATTCTTCCACAGTTCGTTCAAGACTAGACATGGGTCGGTAAGGGGTTTCAGCATAATATTGAAATTCTTGTGGATAAGTAAAACTCCTAAATGAATGATTAGAAGGAATATCTCGAGAAGGTGTAAAAGTCGGGTAGGATTGATAGGAATCGAAAGCTTGTGAAAATTGGGCAGGAGTAAGATCAACATTGTGATAAGAAGAATATTGATATTAGTTATGTGGTTGGCGACTGTCAACAGATGTCATATACGCCACAAACTGAGTAGTAAAATCTTCTTTAGAAGGTGGTGGCGTTTGTTGTCCTAACGGTTTGACCGGATTGAAACTTTGGCCGTTAGTCCTTGCTATATACTTAGCGATGGACATGCGTTTAGGAGTTCCCTCACACACTTTAAATGGAGTATCAACAAAAGAAGATGTAGAATTTTGATGCGGTTGATAGGACCTGGAGTGAGGTGGCCAACTGTTTCTTTATGCTTGCTCTATCCGATCTCTTAAAGACATGGTAGAGTCGGATGGTATACTGAAGCGATTATGATAACAAGAAATATCTGGTTCTGGATAGCAAAACTTGGCAAGAGTTCTTTTATTTGGGTTACCCATTATAAGAAGGTGAAAAAAGGGAGAAGGGTGAAAAGATTTAAGCTCTATTTGGATTGTTTTGCTTTGAAAGTGGGACTTGAGGGTTGACTCAACAAATCACAAAATGCACAAGCAAACCCTAGAACTAAGGTTACCTAAGTCAAGCACTAGACCGCTCCTAGACTTCCAAAGGACAAGCCGCAGGATCAATCCTCTACCACCTCTTTATAACTCTTATGGCCAGGTAAGTGCCAAGTAAGTGGGAAGTATCTGCTATACGAATCACCGAAAATAGCAGGCCTAATTAAGTAACCACTTGCCGTAGACACACTTGCCTAGACACCATGAAAGAAATGCGGATAAGCGATAGATTACCCACGACCTTTCTCTGTCCTATTTTAGCGCGACGGTTCTTAGGGTCTTGATCTAGATATTTTTTAATTAATATAAGGTTATGTGGATGCTCGTTTTGTGATTTGTGGAGCCTAGGAAGGGTGATGAAATCCCCACCTAATCTGAATTGTGGTCTTGCCCCTTAAAGTCTGTATTAAAATATGCAAAAACAACCCGCAAAACAAAACACGCAAAAAGATTTTTGAGCGGCAATATTTTGCAAAGAATCCTGCAGAAAATATATTATTGGATTTTTCAGAGGAGAGAGAAAGATGTGGGAAATTTACCAGAAAAGTTTGAGGGCACAACTCTCCAAGACTGTCGTCGTTCTGCCGCCGTTTGCACACAATAGCCGCGGTTCCGCCGCGTTTTAGGGGGTTCTTTGTTTAATATTTTTCACTGTGGCTTTCTTTACTCCTCTGGGTCTTGATGAATGTCTCTGAATCTTTATCTCCTCACTAAAGTGACTCCAGATTCCCTCGTAAAAATCGCACACTAATCATTAAATATACAAGATGCGGTTTTATTTTATTTTTATGATATAGATCGAATAAGAATTCAACAAAAATAGAATAAAAAATTACGTACGTATCCCCAGCAACGGCGCCATTTGATTGATGATGTTTTAGAGTGTGTAGTATTAACCGCAATCAATAACCGTGTTGCGTGTAGCTAGATCGAAATGAATACGGGTCGTCCTCAGGGATATGTGGAATCTTTTAATCTTACTTTAGACGTGTTGATTGAAAAGAGGAAGAATAGAAGAACAAAGAATAGTTTCTAGATCTACGTCAAAACACGGATGTAGAAAATAGATCTAGTTTAAATAAAGATGTAGATTTTATATCAGAAGAGGGCTTGTAGGGTTCGTTTGATTTAGTAGTCATGGATGACTAATAAAGATGACTCTTTTTATCTATTAATAGATTTAAAAATAGATAGAAAGTGATGAATGGGGATTAGGGATCTTGGAAGAAACTAGTGTTTCCACTCTATTGACCCTTGTCCTTTCATTGATCTCTATTCATGTCTAACCCTTAACAAAACAATTGTTAATCTGATCTCAAATCGCAGTCAAGACTAGCAATAAATTAGTAGCATGCCCGATAAGGATATTAACATTTATTTTTCTAAAGTTTATAAACTTTATAAGACTTAAAAGAAGTTAAAACATTTTCTCATCTATTGTTCTACCCTAATCCTATGAACCCTATCAAGCGGAGAATTACTCGCGCATGATGGAGATAGAAGAACGGATGGATAGAGATGGAATTCATAATGTAACTAAATAATTAAACTACTAATTAATTAAACTAAAGATCTATCTTTATTAATCAACTTCACAAGTTTAGATTACAAGAGGAAGAAGAAATTGCTCTCGATCTCTGCCTTGTAGGAAGTAGATGCTCCGTCGAATCTCACGTCGCTTTATCATGTCGAATCACGGACCTGTCGTGGATCACTTGTTCTTTAACGGTGATTTGCTTCGTGTAAAAGGTTGATGATTTCTAAGTTTAGCCCTCGGTCCTTTATATAGTCCCAAAACTAGAAACCAAAGATCCCCAGAATTAGAATTTGTTGTTGCAAATCACAACTAAAAATCCCAAATCCTGACTCAGTGAATCGGCCGCGGATCCGCGGTTTGTTGGTGAAATCTTGGCTTCAGAATTCTGGAGCTGCTTTGTTGTGACACATGGAGATTTATTTGATGTCTGGAATCTTCATATCTTTTCTGAGTCTCTGCCAGTATTGATTCTTCGATTTTATTTAACTTTATCGGCAGATTTTTGATTCCCAACATCTCAACATCTCGATCTCCTAACCCGAACTAAACCTTGCACAATATCTCAATGAATAATGTTAGTATTATTTGGTATTTTTGAGATATTATCCTAACCAATTTGATATGATATTATATTTTAAGAATATTGATTAAGGATATTTGATATGATATGCATATTTAAATTATCAAAATATTATATAAATATTATATGCATACATTTTCCTTCATAATGTTAATTATAATATATAAACATATGATAAATAGTATTTTTACAGATAAACCCAAATATGTGTCATATTTATAATAAACACCTTTAGATATTTAAGAAGAGTAAGAAAAATGTTATATTAAAAGTGCGATATTTTCGACTGAACAATAGCATTGATTGTTTAGTGAAAAAATCTTCCGAAGAGTAGCAGATACTCACAATAGGATCGGGATCCAAATATCATCGTATGACAACTTTGAAGGAATCCTACCAAAATTATCACACTCCAAATGGTATGCAACACTAGCAGGTTTCAATTTCCTTAGAAACTCCCGATGTGGATTTTTGCCCTATGCTCTTATGACCTTGACGAAGGCCAACATATCATAAGTCATATTTCAAGGTCTACCCGTCACAGTCTAGATTAATTTGAACCTCCCCCCCTCGTACATACCCTTTACGAAGGCCAACATAGTAGTACGACTGTCCCAAACCAACGCATCTATCTATACTACATATAAATACCCAGCAGCTACCAATCACTATGCCTTTGGCGAAGGTTAAAATGCATAACTTGAATACTACTGAATACCCATATGAAATGACGGAGGGATACGAATGGTTTTGGCGAAATCGCGAACGTAATGAACTTAATATGGTCGAAGGAATCATGATAGATTTTTAAAAAGGAGTGGTTTAGGCTCCGCATTTAAAATTTGCTTTTTGAAGAAAACCGAGTGGTTTTGAAACTGTTCCAACGATTAAGCTTTGGTTTGTTTTTCCTTGCATTAATCAATATTAATGTGGTCCCATCATTTAACCCTATCATTACAGAAAAAGAAACAAAAATACAACGTACGCTTATGCCATCTGCATTCGCCACGGGGCCCGTCATGCACCGTTAGGTTACTTAACTACCGGCAGAGCGGGAGCTGGACTAGCGCGGGTGCAGAACATAAGCAACGCCTACTATATATCATATATATATATATATATATATACATACATTCGTCTCACGCAATAATAGGCATTCCAGATCACAGATGAATATATTAGATATACTAGGAATTCTGCGTTTCATTTAAGCCTATAATGACAGACGGATTCTACGGTCGTGATGAATAGCCAAACCCCACCCTAGACCCCTACGGGTGCGGCAAACTACCCGCCAAATTCCCGAAGTGAAGCAACCTCCCTCAATAAAATGAGTAGGCCACTCGGCACTTCAAAAACCTGGTAGTTTGTGCAGCCCACCTTGGGTCTATCCTAGGAGCAAAAATAGAAAAATAAATAATACAACGGTGGCTACAACCTCAACCCGAATGTGCCGCGCAAAATAATATTATATCACTTTTACAAATTACATAAATGAAAGGAAAAAAAACATTCTTCTCACATCCCCCGGCTATTCATCCACGACGATCCAATACTCCATATACACAAACCACAATCACAGATGGCAGATATGTGCAACCCCCACTAATCGACGTATAGCGATTAGCAGATGTTCAACATCATATATCAAATACATAAAACCCGATTAGCCAAGTAATCTTAGAATTTCGATCAATAAGCAAAATCCGAGTCTACCCCCTGCACAATCCAGCACACAAACAATTCTAGGTAGAAATCAAGTATTCCCAAAATAACAATTCCATATCGTAGACCCACAAAAGAAATTTGGACCGAGTTAGCCTTAACTCGGCCACGGAACGGCGACAAAACACACAGTTCTGCCACGGTTCCGTAACGGTCTTGATGACTCACGAAACCAAATTTCTCCTGTGTTCATTAAATATCCTGCTTATATTTTTAAGGCCTCTAAAAAGATTTTTAGACCAGTTTTGAAAATCAACAGATAACAAGCATTTGGATCGTGATTTCGGGATTTTTCCGACGATCGAATTTCTAATTACTTGCAAACTAGCTAGTTAAGGTTTTGTAGTCTTTGATACCACTGTAAGCCGATGTCACGCACCCCGCGGGTTCGTGGGGAGGCGGAATTTTCAAAAAACGATTTTAACGAACTACGTAACACCGACTAACTCCAAGATCTATACTAAAATCTTAACTAACTAAACTAACTAGGAGGTTCTAACTACTCGGTAGAATCTTATACCTCCAAGAACTAGTCCTTCGGGTCTTCTTTGTCTCCTCTCCTTGACTCCTCGGAGAATGGATGAAGGTTGTGACATCGGTCTACTCGCATCAAAGATGATCCACCCAAGAGTTTGTGCTCAACCTCCAACCTCTAAACCGAGGTAACTAAGGTAAATGGTTTGCTAATCCAAGTAGCCTAGGTGATGTAGAGAATGTCTACTGGATTGTATTATCTCACTAAACCCTATGGCTCACAACACATGTGAAGGTTAGGGTTTTGCTTGAGAAAGAAGGAGATGAAATGAAGAGAGAGAAAGGAGAGAAGCAAATGAGCTAGGGTTCATTTGGCTAAGTGTGGAGAATGGCTAATATTATATATCTCACTCATTGAACCATGGATTAAAAACCAATACAATATATCACGCATGCTTCAATAGTGAGTCAAGACAAATAAAATAATCAAAATAGCCATACTTCACCCATGCCAAGTATGTCTCTCCAAATCCACCTCATTAATCTATTTTGCAAAAATAGATAATCCAATAATGAGGTGTCCCTTCTAGAAGCATGCCTTGTAAAATTACAAGAATGCCCTCACCGTATATACATACTCGTATTCGTATTCCGAAAAATACGAATACCCTGAGACTATAACAATCCAATAATACAATACTAGGATCCGGCTTAAACCAAAGCCCACTAGTATTGTCTGCACGAACATCATCCATGTACAAGTACACGTATGTGATCGTAGCCCTGCCGTAAAACCATACGGCCTCTTCAACTTTTTCCCGAAGCAAGGAAACCTTCTGTGTGGGACTCTAAAGACTCGACAGTATGCTGGCAGTGGGTTTAACCACAAGCACGTCAGCGGTACTAGCTGCACGTAACGGCTACCCAGGTATCTGTCAATAAGAAGGTCAATGAACAAGCTCATCCGAACTCCTACTGAGCCTATCTGTGACAATCTCCGTATAGTCCAGTCTGTTCATCTAAGATACTCGCCTATCAGGCCTAGGGGGGTGGTAAACGCCAGCCCCCTAACAGCCTAATAAGTCATGCCGGAGGAGAGCCCAATACAACCTGAGAAACTACTGGAGTACCTACCCGTATTTCTCGACCGCCCTGGCTAGGGACTTTGTGTAATGGCTTTCCGAACACTACGCGATATCAACCCCTAATACCGGGAGAGACGAATCCTATCTGACTGCTACTGCCTCCAAGTGCTTCAGGACTACACCCAACTACTACCTGTTTGCATAACTCCTTTGAGCCATGGTAGGGTAGTAATCTAAGTGCAGTGGGAACACACTCGAGACGAAGTAGCGATGGCAAGTCAACGGACTAACCTGTACTCATGTCACCTGGGAACTACTTCCTGACGATAGGTATAATACCAACCGGCAGTTCCCGACGATTCCTATCCAGTGTAACTCATAACCTAATGAGCAACTGCATACTATCTCCAGTATGTCATACTAATGTCATGGCACAGACCATATCCCCTGCTGGGATGAGAAGCGTATACACTAGTCTACTCCGGAGTATCGATGCCCCGTCTCAATAATCCTGTGACTAGGGACCTATATAAGGATATGATTATAGACTATCCAGCCCCCACTAGTGTGACTGCCATCACAACGCTGGTAGTCAAGCAAAGATTCTAAGGGCTCTACCAATATGTATAAGCGATGTGCTAAAAGAAACACATGCACATATTGAGGTAGAATCAAACCAGGTAGCATACTACCATTTTGAGCAAGACTGTTATCATAACTGTGAATATCCCAAGCTTCCAATATGTAATATACAATCCAATATGATACAAAAATGGCCTCTAGAGCATATATCACTAACAAGTCCAGCCTCCGCTCTGCCGGTAGTTAAGTAACCTAACGGTGCTGACGGGGCCCCGTGGCGAATGCGGATGGTATAAGCGTACGTTATATTTTCATTTCTTTTCTGCAATGATAGGGTTAAATGATGGGACCGCATTAACATTGATTAAGGCAAGGAAAAACAAACCAAAGCTTAATCGTTGGAACAGTTTCAAAACCACTCGGTTTTCTTCAAAAGGCAAATTTTAAATGCGGAGCCTAATCCACTCCATTTAAAAAGCTATCATGGTTCCTTCGACTATATCAAGTTCATTACGTTCACGGTTTCTCCAAAACCATTCGTAGCCCTCCATCATTTCATATGGGTATTCAGTAGTATTCAAGCTATGTATTTTGACCTTCGTCAAGGCATAGTGATTGGCAGCTGCTGGGTATTCATATGTAGCATAGATAGATGCATTGGTTTGGGAAAATCGTACAACTATGTTGACCTTCGTCAAGGGTATGTACGGGTAGGTTCAAATTAACCTGGACAATGACGGATAAAACTTGACATGTGACTTATGATATGTTGGTCTTCATCAAGGTCATAAGAGCATGGGAAAAAATCCACATCGGGAGTTTCTAAAGAAATTGAAATTTGCTAGTGTTATATACCATTTGGAGTGTGATGATTTTGATAGAATTCCTTCAAAGTTGTCACACGATGATATTTGGATCCCGATCCTACTGTGAGTATCCGCTACTCTTCGGGAGATTTTTCACTAAACAATCAATACTATAAACCAAATAGGTGTTTAGAACGGTATTAGCAGGGCTACGCCTCCAGGGAAAAGAGGTTATGTAATTAAGGATCTTCACAAAAGCGTTGGAAAACCTCTCTCAAAATACCGACACTAGCCTGACTGAAAAGTTAAGCAAGAATTGTAAGAGTGGGATTAATCCTGACTAATTCTTCTTTTATGGTTTGAGAAAGGATTCGAGGAACGGTGGGAGACATCCTATTTAGATAAATTAATAACCAATCTAAACTTGTAAGAGTATCATGCTGAGTGTTTCTTTTCTCTCTCCTAATTGCAACGACCATAATGACCGGACTTAGGTTATTAGAGAATAAATTGACTGGGCCAAATTATATTGATTGGCTAAGAAATGTCCAGATAGCACTTACCTATGACAAGATGGACTACCTCCTTACTACCAAAGCCCCCGCCGTCCCAGATCCAGATTCCACCGTCGCAGATATTGATATCCGTAAGACATGGGAAAAGGATTGTGCGAGAGCCAAGTGCCTCGTGTTAGCCTCAATGGATAGTAAACACCAGAGGCAGCACGAGAAAATGGACTTAGCTTCCATCTTCCTCCATACCAAAGTTTTATATGGAGAGCAATCTTGTATCGCAAGATATGAGACCTCGAAGATATTGCTTCCGGCGAGATTGGCTGTCGGGTCATCTGTGGGGGACTACGTCCTTACGATGATTAGCTATATTGAACAGCTCACGGATCATGAGATCGTGTTGAAGAACGAGTTATTTACTGACTTGATTCTACAGTCGCTCCCCTCCACCTATACCCAGTTTATCTTGAATTACAATATTCAAGGGAAGGAAGTTACACTTCCAGAACTCCTCAACATATTGAGGAGCTCAGAGGGCACCCTGCAGGAATCCAGGAAGACACCCGCTCTACTCATTGGAGAATCTTCCTCTTCTGGATCCAAGGCGAAAGACAAGGGAGAGAAGAAGAAGGCCTCCACCAAGCTGATAGGCGGTGTCAGTAAGGTAGAGGGAAAGGACAGGGCAAAAGTTTCGGGGCTAACAGTAGGGAAGGAAGGATGTTTCTGTTGTCATGGGAAAGCGCACTGTCAGAAGGACTGCAGGGCTTGGAAAGCCGGAAACCAGGATTCGAAGCAACTTGTGGCTTCGGCTTCGGGTGTGTTGATGATTGAAAACTATATGTCAATTAACTCTACTTTCTGGGTACTAGATACCAGATCAGGATCTAATATCTTTAATTCATTACAGGCTTTGAGAAACCGTAGAGTTATCAAGACAGGTGATATGACTCTCAGGATTGCTAACGGAATAAGCATGGACGCTGTATCCGTTGGGGAATATCACTTAGGATTGACAAGTGGGCAGATATTGATTTTGCGTAACTGTTTGTATGTACCTAGTCTGGCTTGTAATATCATATCTGTATCTTTACTTTCTAAAGAAGGATATGTTTTACATTTGTAAGTGATGTGGTACACATCCACCTTAATCAAAATTTGATTGGGTCAGGTACATTAGATAACGGCATATACGTATTAAATCAAGCTCGGGTTTTCAGCGTTCAGAACGCACTTAAAAGAAAGTCTCTTGAATTAAATCAGGTTTTCTTATGGCATTGCAGACTGGGTCACATCAATGAAACACGGTTGACGAAATTACATAAAGAGTGATATTTGGATCCGTTCGAATATCAGTCCTATGCAACTTGTCAATCATGTCTTAAAAGAAAGATGACAAAAACTCCGTTCACTGGATACGGAGAAAGAGCGAGGGAGCTCTTGGGACTCATACACAGTGATATATGTGGTCCAATGTCTACACATACAAGAAGTGGTTATTCCTATTTCATTACTTTTACGGACGATTTCTCAAGGTATGGATATGTATTCTTGATAAAACATAAATCCGAGGCCTTAGAGAAATTCCGGGAATATAAGAATGAAGTGGAAAAACAAACCGGCAAAAATATCAAGACACTAAGATCTGATCGAAATAGTAAATACTGAAGTGCTGAGTTCCTGGATTACTTAAAAGAGAATGGAATTCTCTCTCATCTTACTCCTCCATACACACCTCAAAACAACGGTGTATCGGAAAAGCGGAACCAAACCTTATTAGATATAGTGCGTTCTATGATGAGTAACGCTGAGTTGCCGCGATCCTTCTGGGGCTATGCACTAGAATCAGCTGCATATCTTTTGAAAAAGGTTCCTACCAAGACTATGCCTACCACACCATATCAGATGTGGAGTTAGAAGAAACCCTCTCTTCAGTATTTGAAGATATGGGGATGTCCAGTTTTTGTAAAAAAGCAGCATGCGGACAAACTCGAGGCACGCTCAGTACTGTGTAAGTTTGTGGGATACCCAAAGAACTCCAGCGGGTATCTTTTCTATTACGCATAGGAACAAAAGGTCTTTGTTTCTCGGCATGCCTAATTTTTGGAAACTCGGTTTTTAGAAAAAAAGATAAGTGGGAGCGCAATAGAACTGGAAGAAATTCCAGAACCACAAGCTATTACTGAAAGCATGGTGGAACCAGAAGTTTTGAAAGAACCGGACGTCCCCGCGCTACTCCGCAGGATTAGTAAGCAGTCTCATCCACCCGAGAGATACTACGGTTTTCTCATAGACGGGGATAGAGAGGATTGCATCATCGACGATGATGAGCCAACTAGTTTCTAGCAAGCCATTTAGAGCAGAGACTCGGTAAAATGGCTGGATGCAATGCAGACCGAAATGGAATCCATGTACACTAACAAAGTATGGACTTTGGACATTGCTCCAGAAGGGGTAAAACCTGTAGGATGCAAATGGATCTTCCGAAAGAAGATTGGTGTAGATGGACAGGTTGAAACCTATTGTTGGATATAGTGCCCTCAGAGTCAATTATTGGATCACAGGCACGTGATTGCAATGATTGAGGGAGGACCTATGCCGGTAGGACAGTCTTACTCAAGATGATAGTATGCTATCTGGTTTATCTTTATCATCGTGTACTGCTTTAGGTGACCTTACAGGTCACTATTGCACGTTGATAAAGCCCCTAGGATTCTTGCTTGACTACCAGCAGTATGAGGGCGATCATATACGTGGGAGCTGGGGTCTATAAGCACATCCTTAAAAGGTCCCTAGTCGAGAGAGTTTCGAGACAGGGCATCGATACTCCAGAGTAGACTAGTGTATACATTCGAGACCCCGACGAGGGGCAGTGGTCGGTCTCACAAGCCACTGGTGTCAGTTGGTTCACCTAAGATGTATACAGGTGCTCATTGGGTTATGAGTGCAACGGACAGGACTCGCCGGGAACATGCTAGTTGGTCTTATACCTAATGTCAGATAGCAGTTCCCTGGTGACATGTGTACAGGTTAGTTCATCGACCTGAGATCGTCATTTGTCTCGTGTGAGTTCCCACTGTACTTAGATTACTACCCTACCACGCTCAAAGGAGACGTGCAAACAGGTTTTAGTTGGGTACAGTCCCGAGCCACATGGAGGCAGTGAGCGGATCTGTAGGGGTTCGTCTCTCCCGGTATTGGGGGTGAGGTCGCGCTGTGTCTAGAAGAGCCAGTACATGAAAGTCCTTGGCCAAGGCAGGAGATTTACTAGTAGGTATTCCAGTAGTATCTCAGGGTGTTCTGGGCTATACTCCGACACGACTTGTACCGCTTTTGGGGGTCTGACTTTACCAACCCCCTAGGCCCGCCATGCGATGCTCATAGACGAACGGACCGGACTGTATGGATATTGTCACTGACAGGCTCAGTAGGGTTTCAGGATGAGTTCGCTCATCGACGTCCCTTTTGGTCAATAGCTGGTAGCTCGTTACGTATGGCTGATACCTCTGACGTGCTAGTGGTTAAATCCACAGCCATAGTATTGACGAGTGTTTAGAGTCCCCCACACACAGTTACTCAAGTTTCGGGCGAAACGCTGTAGAGGCCGTATGGAGATATGGCAGGGTTCGATCAGATACGTGCGGTATTGCACGGATCGTCATCGGACGGATTTTACTAGCGGGCTTTGGTTTAAGCCGGATCCTAGATTAGACAGTGTAGTTTTGTCTCTTTGCATTTGTGTTCAGTGGGAATACAAATGCGGGCATGTATATACAGTCGCGGGGTTTTCCTATAATTTATTACGGGATCAATTTTCTGAAGTTGCCAGTTTGCATTCCGTTCCGTCGGTTTTCCTTTGTTCCTTCTCAGCCGGACTTTTGTGTTGGAGGGGGTTATTTGCAAGTTTGCAAATAACTTATTGTGGAGGGAGTTTCTTGCATATGAGAGCTTCATGATAGTTCCTTCATGATGAGATTCCATTTTAGTCTCTTGTCTTGCATTTAATGTGTTGGTGTGTGAAAGGTTTTGAAAGGAAATTGGTGTGATAATTTTCTTCTCATGATGATTCATTTTCTTCTCTTGGATTTATTAATCTTTTTCCTCCACCATTCCATTATGAGGGGCCGGCCATTTTGAGGGAGAGAGTGGGAGTTCATTTTTCATGTGGGAAAAATTATCATTCATCTCATTTTTAGCTTGCCACCAAAAATTCCCAAGTTCATCTCTTTTCTTCACCTCCACATAAAAGGCAACTTCACTACCCCATTAAGACGATGTTTTCCACACTAGCCTACAGCACTCTTGGACATGTCGGCTTGCCAACTTCGCGCCGAAGTTACCTCGGTCCAAAGGTGGGAGCCCGTAAAAGAATTCGGCTACGTGGTGCCCTTTCCGACGAGGAGGTGATGAATGGAGATTCCGCGGGAGATCGGGACGACGACGAGAAGACCGAAGGACACGGATCGCTCGGTATATCTCTCTACCCATCTTGTAGTTTGCTAGTAGCTAGGTTAATGGCCCGATCTGGGTTAAAAGTGCGCGGTGGTGCCGTTTGCAAGTTTCGCAAAGTTTTTCGTTTCCGCGTTTCCGGCTTCGGATCGACGGCCGGGACGCCGCCGTGCACTTACATTGGTATCAGAGCCACGCCATTAACATGGCCTAGCTTGCTCTAACGTGTTTAGAACTCGATCGAACAAAAAAATCCCAAAAACCGTATTTTTCTTGCATCAGGTTTCTGTCGAAATTTTTTTAGCTCCAAAAATTTTTCAGGTTGTTACAGAAACATGTGCAGGGAATTGTAAGCATGCTGAAAAAATTTGGTAGGGTGATGCTTCATTACGACCGCGGAAACGCGGCCAAACCCCTGGTTTGGCTGCGGTTCCGCGGTTGGAATAAGTCAACGCCGTACAAGATTTTCACAGTATGCTTCTGGGTTGGAAATAGGGGTTTTGGGATATTCTTTATGGGCCCAGATTTTCTGTGAGTGCTATAGTAGTGCTTGGGGCCCACTTCGGTAAATTTGTTCGATCGGATATTTTAAACATGCTAGTTCACAATATTTACATTATATCTGCGACCGTGAATGTCATTTGATCGGTAAATCCTATCTAACTGCTATAGCCTTTTTAGACGGATTTGCGAACGTGACATTCACGTTGATGTTCTGTGTTGTGCTTTGATGTTGCGGATTGGTCGTGGGGGATAGCCTGGATGCAGTGATAGTACAGTTTTGTTTTTATATGTACATTTGATATTGCGGGGCGAGCGTCCGACATGTGGACTGCCGTCACTGCCTGTTTGTATTATTCTTTTGGGGCACGACCGGGTCAAGGTTGATGTACCCGTTGTATGTATATTTTACTTTCTGTACTAGGATTACCCCGCGGAGGGGTGTACGGATAGCCGGGTTCTAGAGGGCAACGAGCCCGCATCTCATGGCGTTGAGACGGAGGGGGCTTTACTCTAGAATTGGCGGGCTATTCGCCGCACTCATAGGGGGTATAGGTTGACCCAAGAGGGTGCCCAAGTTACCGGATTCCGTGAAGTGCTGGGTGGTCCATTCACGTTGCTGAAGGGGGCTGCCTCGCTTCAGGTTTTGGCGGGTAACTTGCCGCGTCAGTAGGGGTCTAGGATTTTATTGCGCAGGCTATCCACACGACCAGGGGAACGTCGGGTTTCAGCAGCGGCTCTGTGAAACCCGGGGATCCCAGATATCTATATTGTTCTGTGATGCTGGTTATATTTCTGTGATGTTGCTTTTTATCACGCCTTGAGCGAATATTATATATTGATATATATACTAGTAGATGTTGTATATGTTTTGCATCCGCGCTAGTCCAGTCCCCGCTCTGTCGTTAGTTAAGTAACCTAACGGGTGATGACGGGACCCAGTGGCGAATGCGGATGGCATATACGTACATCATTATTTTCGTTCTTTATTGGTGTGATCAATTGATGGGACTGCGTTGATTCGGATCAATGCAAGCTAAACAAACCTAATCTGATGTTGTTGGAACATTTTTCAAAAAGCTGTTATTGCAAGGGCGTTCTCTTTTGTTTTGCACAGTGGTATTCGGTTATGAATATCCAGCACCTCAGTCGATGAGGCAAGGGCCGAGATCCCTTCACCGGGAGTGACCCCTTGGACAGGAGTTTGCGTCAGGGCAATAACTTCACTATAGCCGATTACTTTTGCTTTGCATCGTGGTATTCAGTTGGAATATCCTGCACCCCATCCTATGGGGAAAGAGCCGAGATCCCTTCACCTGGAGTGACCTCTTTAAGCAAAGGTTTTCGCTATATTTTTCTAAAAAGCTATCCGTTCCTTCAACGATATCAAGTTCATTACGTTAAAGGTTTTTCGCCAGAAACCATTCGTAGCCCTCCGTCATTTCAGACGGGTAGCACATAGTATTCATGCTATGTTTGTTGACCTTCGTCAAGGCATAGTGTATAGTAGCTGCTTGTTACTTTTCTGCTGCATAGATAGATGCGTTGGTTTGGGACAGTCGTATAGCCTTGTTGACCTTCGTCAAGGGCTTGTACGTGTGGGTTCAAATTAACTTGGACAATGACGGGTAGAACTTGACATGTGACTTATGATTTGTTGACCTTCGTCAAGGTCATAAGAGCATGGGGCAAAAATCACATCGGGAGTTTCTAAAGAAACTGAAACTTGCCAGATATGCGCATACCTTCTGGAGTGTGATAACGTGAGCGGATTCC
Source organism: Agapanthus africanus (assembly GCA_030015575.1). Classification (NCBI taxonomy): domain Eukaryota; kingdom Viridiplantae; phylum Streptophyta; class Magnoliopsida; order Asparagales; family Amaryllidaceae; genus Agapanthus; species Agapanthus africanus. The sequence continues at coordinate 668,265,496 of CM057342.1, read as the reverse complement.
GTCACATTATCATGCGGTGATAGTTGGATCCCGATTCCCACTGATGAGTTGGTTTACTCCTCGGGTGATCCCGACTAGTTCTTCTTTCAGGTTTGGAGAAGAATTTGAGGTTACAGTGGAAGGTTTCCAGATTAGATAAAGTGATAACCATTCTGATCTAGGTTAGAGTGCACGCTGAGTGTTTCTTTTCTCTCTCTCTTTGGCAGCGACCATTGACCCGATCCTAGACTATGACTCAGTGACCAAGTTGACCGAACCTTCTTAAACACTGGCTTTTGGATTGTCAGAGTTGCACACCTCATTGCCACTCCTGCTTTTACCCTTTTCTCCAGAACACCCCGTATTACTACAAATGTCCACTTCCATTGGACAAAACCATCGTATGGTTATATACGAACTCGAAGGAATATTCGAGGATGGTTTCCGGTTCTGGAGAAAACGAATAGGATTATTCAGTTGTCTTTTCCTTTTACCTTCTCTCAGGTTGCGAGTGCTCCTTGGATTAGGACAGTACACCTATTATGCAAATTGGATAAGTCTTCTTCCAAACCATAGGCAGGTGCCAACCGGTAGGAAATGAAGAAAACCAATTAGCCTAAACGGTGTACAGAAGGTATTAAGTTAAGACAAAGAAAAGGATTAGAAGGAGGGCAAAGTAAATTGCGACTGATATTTACGACCAAACCAAATATTTCATTACCACTCCCACTTCACCTTTGTATTTCTCCAGAACACTCCGTATCACTACGAAGATCCACAGTTATTTGGATACTCCATCGTATGGTTATATATGAACTCGAAAGGAACTTGTTCCAGTTCGGGGATGGATTCTGGTTCAGGAGAAATAGGAATAAGGTTTATTCGGTTGTCTTTTATCTTCACCTTCTCTCGCATTGCGAGTGCTCCTATGATTAGGACTGTACTGTAGGGTTGCTAGGCATGCGCACAAGGGTCTACGAGGCATCAACCATGCCCGAATAAAAATTTAGCCGTGCCGAACAACCCGAATACGGAACTTTAAACTAGAGATTAGGCGAAAACAAGCATGCTAAACATTTTAACACTAAGTGAGAGGGATTACAACCTTTGTAGATCCGGTCCTTCACTTCATATGCTCCGTGTTGTGGTCCCTTCGCTGCGATCATCGGGATCCGGACTCTCGAGAGGTTCCACGAAGAGAAAGACGCAACCTTTGCTTCCGATCTTCGATACTAAGATGATCTACCTTGAAGTTTCTTTAACACAAGCTAACACTCATGAAATGATGTGAACACCCTCATCTAAATGGCAAGGGAAGATGAGGATGATGAAGTAGGATTTTTGCTCTATTTATTTATCTTTTTCTCATATTTATTCATCACTTTTGAAAAATCAAGCAAGCTTTTTCCATGAAAAGAATGAAGGAAGAAGATGAATAATGTTTGTGATGAATAATAAAAAGGTTATCATAATTATTTATGCAACCATGGTTGTAGTAACCAATGTAGAGAGTTTACTAGGGTTAGGGTTTGGGTTGGGTTAAGTGTGAGTCATGGATAAAGATCAACACAAATATCTTTATCATGACAAAGTAAAACCATCTAGAAACTTCTAGAAGCCACTAACCCAAATCAAACCCTAATCTCGTTTAAACTCCTCTAATCATGTTGCATTAATAATTATAATATGTTACAATATTATATATCACATATACAATATTTATTGCAACGAAAAAAATAATACAATTAACATATATCGCATATATATCAATGTATTACCCGAGTGAGAAAAAGAATCTTTTAGTGAGCTAATATTAGTTAATGCAATTTAATATATCAAATATATTATTGTACATTAAATTATCGAATCAACACTTGATCCGACAATCCGGCTATATCGCATATAACCGACAAATATTTATCCGTACCGATTTGCCGAATCAACACTTGATCCGACGACCCGGCTGATATCAAATATCGCGAGAATTATAATACGGTATCACATATCGCATTATCCTCGGTCCCGCACATATCACATATGTGCTCCTACTCCTTTTTGCCTGAGTCAAGAAACCTCTGTGTAGGACTCTAAAGAATCGTCAATACGCCGGCAGTAGGTGATGATCATATCAAACACCCACAAGCTGCAAGCGGTCAGCTAAATGTAACAGCTACCCAGGTATTGAGCGCTCAGAAGATCAACAAGCAAGCCTGTAACTTCTCCTGCGAATCCAAACAGTAACACTCCCGTATAGTCCGGTCTCGTCGTCTGATATGTTGCATATCTCGCCTAGGGGTGGTAAACGTCAGACCCCAGTAGCTCGATAAGTCGTGTCGATATGAGGTCTATAACAGTTTGAGAAACTACTGATAACACTTACCAGTAAATCTCAGCAACCCTGGCCAGGGATTTCCGGTTATAGCCAATCGAACACAGCACAACATCAACTCCCTATACCGGGAGAGACGAATCCCCTCCTATCGCTCATTGCCTCCATGTGATTCGGGACTGTACCCAAAAGCCACCTTTTTGCACGCCCTCTTAGACGTGGTATGATGGAAATCAAAGCACAGTGGGAACCACACAAGACTCTATGACGATCTCGGGTCAACAGACTACTCTGTACCAGTGTCACCGGAGAACTGCCATCTGACGTATGGTATAATACCATCTGGGAGTTCTCGGCGAGTCCGTCCAGTGTACCCAGTCTCCACTGAGCACCCGTACACCATCCTTGATGTCAAACACCGATGGATATGGGATCATCCATCGCCCATCATATGGGTCAAGATGCGTATACGCTAGTCTACACTGGTGCATCGATGCCCTGTCTCGATACACCCACGACTAGGAACAATTATAGGATGTACCCGTCGACTACCGTGGCCCCACTAGTATGATCTCATCATAGTCCCAGTAGTCGAGTACATATCCTGAGGGCTTTATCAACATGTAATATAGAGACAATCAGAGTACATGTTAAGATAAAGTACAACCAGATAGCATACTATCATGTCGAGCAAGAAAGTCTTCCCTATATATGTCCTAGCATCCACTACAATATACATCGTATGTACAATAATGGCCTCTAGGGCATACATATAACTAACAATCTCCCACTTGCACTAGGGCCATCTGTTATGGTATCGCATACCCAACAATTAGCTGCGGTTGAAGTATCTCATACTCAACCATCCCGTAATAGTCTCTACTGGGAAAAAGGCCTTTGTGAGTGGATCCGCGCTGTCGTCCTCTGTGTCCGCTCTCCTAACCTCGATCTCCTTGGAGATCAACCATCTTCATGATCAGGTGATACTGCCTAAGAATTATATCTGGATTTCTGATGGGACGGTAGTTCCTTGGCTAAAGCCACAACTCCATTGTCACACAATGGTAGGAACGAAGTTCATCGCATGAACTTATATATATTTCCAGACTGTCTCTTTGGTAGCATCCTTGGTAACGATGTATCTTGCCTTTAATCGTCTAGTATGTCACGGTATCTATCTTGGAACTCTTCCAACATACCGTCCCTCCACTGAGGGTAAAGACAATGCCCGCGACTGACATTCAGTCGTCCTTATCACCCTGGAACCTTTCCAGTGATTCTCCCTAGGATCGATTGATACCATCTCACTACAACTAGTGAGTATCCTAACATCCAATTAGATCTATCTCATAGATCCAAAACCTTGGATTTATGAGGTATCACTTTGATCCTATATGGAGAATCCTTGTGATAAGCGGAGATTGACCGTGCGTAGCATAGGAAACTTCTTCCCTATCAAGAGTATGTCATCCACGTACTCTACGAGGATCACCACCATACTCTCTACTACCTTTTCGTATATACAAGGTTCATCTACCATTTTGATGAAGTCAAACTCTTTGACTACCACATCAAAACAGATGTTCCAACTCCGCGATGCCTGTTTTATCGTATAAAACATCTTGCACACGTTTCCGCTGCTCCCACTGTCTACGAAGCCCTCTGGCTGTGTACTTATAGACGTTCTCTTCTAAAACATCATTTAGAAAAGCAGTCATGACACCCAACCACCAGATATCGTAGTCATGGTATGTAGCCGTGGCAAGTAGGATCTGGATGGACTTAAGCATAGATCCTTAGAAAATGTTTCAACATAATCCATACCTGGTCTTATGATGCAAACCTTTAACAAGTGTAGCTTTGAAAGTCTCAACTTTTCCATGTACACCAAGTAATCTTCTCAAGATATACTTGCTCCTGATGGGGATTTAACCCTTCAGATAAAGCAACCAAAGTCCATACTTTGTTGGTGTATAAGGATTCCATCTCAGATCGATAAGCACCCAGCCATTCTTACAGAGTCCCACTCCTGATGGCCAGCTCGAAACTAGTTGGGTCATCATCTCATGATGCAATCCTCGCTCCCACTGTCATAGAGAAACAGAAGTATCTCTCAGGTGGGTGAGGAACCCTACTAGATCGGCGGAGAGGCTGAGGTTCGTTGGAATCTACTGAATCATCAGCTGCAGTCTGTATAGCTGGAACATTTCCAGTTCTACATAACAGACCTTGCCTCGAGCTTGTCCGGATTTTGCTTTTAGACATAGGCCGGACAACCCTAAATCTTAACCAACTTAAGATATGGGCTCCTCCCTTTCCATATCACATATGAAGTGGTAGGTAACTGATTTGATTCGAACCCTATTCAATAGGTATGCAACTTCTCAAGTGCATAACACCCAATAGGAAAAAGGTAACTCGGTAGTACTCATCATAGAGCACACCATATCATATAGGGTGTGATTGCTCCGCCCCGATATACCATCGTGCTATGGTGTATCCGGAGGAGTAATGCCGAGAGAGAATCTCATTCTCCTTTAGAATAGTCCAGGAATTCCGTGCTCAAGTATTCTCCTCCTTGATCTCATCAAAGGACATAATACTTATACCCGTATTTTGGTTCTCTACTTCTAACTTATATTCTGTGAATATCTCAAAAGGTTCAGACTTGTGTTTCAACAGGAACGCATGTCTGAATCTTGAGAGATTATCAGAGAACGTAATGAAGTAAAAAGAACCGGTCTTGGCATGTGTAGACATGGGACCTTCATACATCAGCATGTATCAATCCCAAAAGTTCACTAACTCTTTCTCTGTTTCCAATAAACAGAGCTATGGTCATCTTATCTTTGTGACATGACCGGCGAGTTTCATAAGATGTAAATTCAAACTAATTTAAATATGCATCTAAATGTAACTTCAGCCAGTCGGGTCGCATTGATATGACCTAGTCTACAATACCTCAAGAAGGATTCGTTCATTTCTGAACTCTTCCTCTTGTGTGTGTCCCTTATACTAAGAACTGTAGTTTGATTTAGAACGTCAATGCTTTTAGATAAAGTGCCTGAACCGATCAACTCTTGATATAGGAAATGTTCAAAACATTATCCAACAATACAAAATTATATCCTTTCTTTACTAATAAAGAGACTGATATGATTTTGTATATCAGGTTCGGTATCTAATAACATTTGTTCAGAATCAATGTATTCCGGTAATACAGGGTGACAGTGACCAACAGACTTGGCTGCAACACTTGCACCGTTTTCTGTCTCATGAAACTTATCACCCGTTTTCAGTTCTTTACCTATCTGTAGCCCATGTAACAGATTACATATGCGGGATCCTGATCCGGTATCACATACCCAGGACGTAAAGGATGCTGAGAAACAGTTCTGTGTAATGAACATACCCGAAGATGATGTATCAGCATGCACTTTCTTCGTTTGGGCGGCACGGGAAATCTGGTATTCCCCAATTTCCTGCTCTGTCTTATAATAATTATAAGTTGGAGCGGGACCAACGTTCCCCAGCTCAGTATAACAAGCCGGTTCGGTCAATATATCCGTTTTATTATCTTGATTAAGGCGTGATATGGTCGCTATCTGGAGAGAGAGAGAAGAAAACACTCAGCGTATGCTCTTGCAAGATTAGATTAGTTATCTAATATATCTAATCAGGATGTCTCCCACTGTTTTAGTCAAATCTTCCTTCAAACCCTAAAAGGAAAGACTAGCCGGGATTAATTACACGCTACAAGTTCGCCAATCTTTCAGCCAGGCCAGTGTCGGTACTTTGAGGGAGGTCCCCCGTGCTTTCGCACGAACCTAATTAAAGTAAACCTCGTTTTCCCAGAGGCGTAACCCCGTTAACACCTTTCTAGACACCTACTTGATCGGCTAATTGTAATGTGTAAAACTCTCCCAGGAGTAACTCTTACTCGCAGCGGGTATCGGGATCCAACTATCTAATAGAAGGTATGCAATCTCATTGCAAATTTCAACTCTTGAAATTCCCAATAATATTTTGCCCCAAGCCTCCTATGACCTTGACAAAGGCCAACAAACCATAGGCTGCTAGTCAAGTTCAACCCGTCATTTCTCGATTGTATTAAACCCACCCGCACGGCCCTTGACAAAGGCCAACAAGGTCGCACGACTACCCTAATCCAATCTGCATCATATGCATAAGCAGATAAGTACTATTCAGCTACCGCACACTACCCCTTGACAAAGGCCAACAAACGCAGCACGAATACTAAACAGTCCTTATCTGAAATGACGGAGGGCTACGACAGGTTTTTAAGAAAACCCTTTGCGTAATTAACTTGATATCGTTGTAGAATCGAGTGATTTTAAATGGAGTGTCTTTGAGGCTTTTCTAGTTTTGCTAAAGGGGTCACTCCCGGTGAAGGGATCGTCGGCCCTTTCCTCATCGAATAAGGTGCAGGATATATCATATATACCGCTGTGCAAAACAGAAACTATAGAAGCAATCAAAAGACAAACCGAGTTTGTAGCATCTGCCAGTTATTGCTAAAGGAGTCACTCCCGGTGAAGGGATCTCGGTCTTTTCCTTATCGAATAAGGTGCTGGATGTTCTACAAGGAGCACCGCTATGCATGGCAAGAACTGTAGCTACCAGTTTTTATAAACAAGTTTCTACAACATCTTAGGTTTCTTTTATTTAATTAATCTCATTAATGAAGTCCCATTTTAATTATGCTTCGCAAGCATCTCTTTTGAAACGAAATCTGCAATATAACATATATCTCATATATATATAATATAAACATTCGTCTCAGGCAGTAATATGATCTCATCACAGAACATTGCAGCAGAAGAACATATATGAAATATTGGATATACTAGGACGTCCGTGTTTTCAATACGAGCCTGTATAAAACACGGATTCCACGGTCGCGATGAATAGCCAAACCCACATCCCTAGACCCCTACGAGAGCGGCAAGTAACACTGCCAATTCTAGGGTTAGGAGACCCGGTCTCGACTCCTCGAGATGGTCTCCCACTGGACCCTAGAACCCGGTTACTTGTGCTCCCCGCCTTGGGTCTACCTAATGCGGAAAAGTAAATAATATACAACGGTGACATCTTCCGCTACCTGGAAGTGCCCCAATAAAAGAATATTACATACAAATGAATTTTACATGAATGAAAAAGAAAAAAAAACTCTTATCTCACATAAAACCCCCGGCTATTCAAAAGCGACGATCCAATACAACATATCACAGCAACACATAATATCTCATATCATCAACGTAAGCAAGTATGCGTATCCCGATTGTCGTTGATGTATAGCAACGAAGCCGGCGATACACCACATACTACGCTTACGGTCACAGAAAAGAAAGTGTAAAACTACAACAGTTGGAATCCGCAACCCCCTTAAACATCGCATGCCTAACCAAATGAATTCCTTAGACATCACATGCCTAATAATTATAAACCCCGCATTTTAGTCTCATTATCGAAAACTCTTTTCAATATCAAGTCGGGCAATTCAACAAGATTCCCGACGTCCTGATCGAATGCTCGTCGCAAACTTTAGTAGACGGCCGCACCCCTGATACCGTCGACGAAGTGCACCAAGGCGGAACACCGCTACTGGGAGCACCCTAACGGATGCTTTCGGCGACGGGGTTCTCCTACAGTCACTTGGTCGCGGCTATGGGGCGTAGCTGTCTATTAAGTTCACCCGGCGAGTATCCGCGTACGCTACGTGATTGCGACGGACTTTTGATCACATCAAAATTCCGTGGCAACCGATCATCTGACACTAAACTGCTATGTTTATAATATTCAAATCAGTTATCTCATAACTACCTGTGGATTCCAATTATTGTATCACATTCCAGATAAATAGACAAAGTTAAACTTTCCGATCGAATCATCAAACACCCAAGATTTCCCCAATATATCTCAACACTTGAAATCAGTTTAAAACCGTCCATCACATGCCACAGTACCAATGGTCCAGCCGTAGAAGGGTCAAACCAACGCCTCACATGTGGCACGCCGTACTGCCCCAAACCCTAAGGTTCAAAGGGCAGTTCAAGACGGTCACATAATCGAGTTAAGGTTTGTTGTCTTCTAGAGGGTCCATCGAGTTACTTGCACGACTTAGAACATTCTTAAACACGAGGAAAAAAATCCAACTTTTGAAAAATTTTCCGACAGGGGGAAAAGTTATTGATATCCGTTCGAACTTTTTAACAGTTTCTAAAATTATCCGGACAAAACTAAACAAAGTTATAATATCCGATCGAAACTTTAAGTCCCCAATACAACCCAGATAATTCAACAGTTGAATAAAAAAAAAATTTCCAGAAAATACAACATTAAAAAATAGGAGTTACTGTGAAAACCACGTGCCATGAATCGACCACGTGGCCGCGGAACCGCCGCAGATGCTGGGGTGGAGCCGCGGTTCCGCACCTCGTTTGGAGACTTACACTCACGTGCTTCACAGTAGTTCTTATAATTACCTGCTGTAATTTTTGGATATTTTTAATGTGGAAAAATCCCAATTTTTAGAAAATTTCCAGAGAGCATGTTTTATCGGGGTTTCGGGTTTCGATCGGACTTTAAACTTCGTTCAGACTTCGCCTAAAGCTCTAGCTTGGCTCTGATACCACTGTAGGGTTGCTAGGCACGCGCACAAGGGTCTACGAGGCATCAACCATGCCCGAATAAAAATTTAGCCGTGCCGAACAACCCGAATACGGAACTTTAAACTAGAGATTAGGCGAAAACAAGCATGCTAAACATTTTAACACTAAGTGAGAGGGATTACAACCTTTGTAGATCCGGTCCTTCACTTCATATGCTCCGTGTTGTGGTCCCTTCGCTGCGATCATCGGGATCCGGACTCTCGAGAGGTTCCACGAAGAGAAAGACGCAACCTTTGCTTCCGATCTTCGATACTAAGATGATCTACCTTGAAGTTTCTTTAACACAAGCTAACACTCATGAAATGATGTGAACACCCTCATCTAAATGGCAAGGGAAGATGAGGATGATGAAGTAGGATTTTTACTCTATTTATTTATCTTTTTCTCATATTTATTCATCACTTTTGAAAAATCAAGCAAGCTTTTTCCATGAAAAGAATGAAGGAAGAAGATGAATAATGTTTGTGATGAATAATAAAAAGGTTATCATAATTATTTATGCAACCATGGTTGTAGTAACCAATGTAGAGAGTTTCCTAGGGTTAGGGTTTGGGTTGGGTTAAGTGTGAGTCATGGATAAAGATCAACACAAATATCTTTATCATGACAAAGTAAAACCATCTAGAAACTTCTAGAAGCCACTAACCCAAATCAAACCCTAATCTCGTTTAAACTCCTCTAATCATGTTGCATTAATAATTATAACATGTTACAATATTATATATCACATATACAATATTTATTGCAACGAAAAAAATAATACAATTAACATATATCGCATATATATCAATGTATTACCCGAGTGAGAAAAAGAATCTTTTAGTGAGCTAATATTAGTTAATGCAATTTAATATATCAAATATATTATTGTACATTAAATTATCGAATCAACACTTGATCCGACAATCCGGCTATATCGCATATAACCGACTAATATTTATCCGTACCGATTTGCCGAATCAACACTTGATCCGACGACCCGGCTGATATCAAATATCGCGAGAATTATAATACGGTATCACATATCGCATTATCCTCGGTCCCGCACATATCACATATGTGCTCCTACTCCTTTTTGCCTGAGTCAAGAAATCTCTGTGTAGGACTCTAAAGAATCGTCAATACGCCGGCAGTAGGTGATGATCATATCAAACACCCACAAGCTGCAAGCGGTCAGCTAAACGTAACAGCTACCCAGGTATTGAGCGCTCAGAAGATCAACAAGCAAGCCTGTAACTTCTCCTGCGAATCCAAACAGTAACACTCCCGTACAGTCCGGTCTCATCGTCTGATATGTTGCATATCTCGCCTAGGGGTGGTAAACGTCAGACCCCAGTAGCTCGATAAGTCATGTCGATATGAGGTCTATAACAGTTCGAGAAACTACTGATAACACTTACCAGTAAATCTCAGCAACCCTGGCCAGGGATTTCCGGTTATAGCTAATCGAACACAGCACAACATCAACTCCCTATACCGGGAGAGACGAATCCCCTCCTATCGCTCATTGCCTCCATGTGATTCGGGACTGTACCCAAAAGCCACCTTTTTGCACGCCCTCTTGGATGTGGTATGATGGAAATCAAAGCACAGTGGGAACCACACAAGACTCTATGACGATCTCGGGTCAACAGACTACTCTGTACCAGTGTCACCGGAGAACTGCCATCTGACGTATGGTATAATACCATCTGGGAGTTCTCGGCGAGTCCGTCCAGTGTACCCAGTCTCCACTGAGCACCCGTACACCATCCTTGATGTCAAACACCGATGGATATGGGATCATCCATCGCCCATCATATGGGTCAAGATGCGTATACGCTAGTCTACACTGGTGCATCGATGCCCTGTCTCGATACACCCACGACTAGGAACAATTATAGGATGTACCCGTCGACTACCGTGGCCCCACTAGTATGATCTCATCATAGTCCCAGTAGTCGAGTACATATCCTGAGGGCTTTATCAACATGTAATATAGAGACAATCAGAGTACATGTTAAGATAAAGTACAACCAGATAGCATACTATCATGTCGAGCAAGAAAGTCTTCCCTATATATGTCCTAGCATCCACTACAATATACATCGTATGTACAGTAATGGCCTCTAGGGCATACATATAACTAACATGTACACCCATTATGCTTATTGGATAGTCTTCTTCCAAACCATAGGCTGGTACCGAACGGTAGGGAAGGAAGAAAACCATTTGGCCTAAAGGGGTGTGCAGAAGGAAATGACTAAAGACATATAAAGGGATTTGGAGAGGTTGCAAAGAAATATACGATTACAATTGTGAATCTGGATAATGGATGAGGCATTACTAGGAATACCCGGATACCCCATCGAAACATTTCAATGTTTCAGTTTCACTGTGTACTGTTAAAAGAAAACTGATTTCCTAATTAGACACTTGCTCCAGGGTATGTATTTACCAGGAATGATTCTCACATCTGTATGGTTTTATAGATGATGAGTGGGAGTAAGTTATTGGGAATTAGGTGATCATTCTCATTATATCGGAATTCGTTGTAATTGGTGATATTTGAGGAAACCGCCTGGGCTGTTTGCCGGACGGCAAATGTTTGATTTTGAATATCCGTTGTTATGCACCAATTTCAAATTGATATATCTGTACGTCTATTTTCATAGAGTGAGATACACCTTTTTGAAATTATGTCTATGACATTTACCTATATCAGTGGATGGTTAGGTAAGGAACATCAAACAGCAGTGTAATTCTTCATAACCATAGTACAGTTTTCGACCTACGACACACAGGGATTGAGTTATTTGACTCAGGGGACTTATACAGAGTATTGTATGTTGTCCAGTGTCCATTAGGACAGAGGGGTGGTCGTCGTACTATATTCTGTTTACTTATGACTTCTCTAGTTCATAGACAAGTGTTTCGTGAAAACACAAGGTCTAAGTTTTGAGAAGTTATAGGTATAAGAGTAAAGTAGAGAACCAGATATTGCAAGTATCGGGATTCTTCAAGAAGATCGAAGATATAGATACTTGTGTTTGGTATTCAGTTGATAGTAATGATTAAGAGAACTTGCTTCTCTTTCAGGTTACTCATAATTGGAAGCACTCCTAAGTTGAGTAATGCTGATCGGCCTCTCTCCATTTACTTGATATGTACTGGAGACAGCTGTATGATTTGAATCTGGTTCAATTAAATCAGTGCCTCTGTTTCTGTATTAGATATAGAACAGTTCATATCTTAACGATATTAAGGTACGGGGAGTTGTCCGGCTTATGCTTAAAACCAGACTCTGGATAACTCAAGGCACGTTTCAGTAATGGCTGTTTGTGGGTTGACCCAGGCTATGATGATGGTTGACTTTCTACCATCTGGAAGATCAATAGTGATATTGTTCTTGACTCGCCACAGTTTTAATAAAAATGGATTTTTTCATAAAACAGTAGTGGGAGTATGGTAGAACTGGAAGTGATTCCAGAACCGCAAACGATTACTGAAAATTTGATAAGAACCTAAAGATTCAATCTGAATTGATATTCCATTGGCCACTCCACAGATATGGTGGGTAACCTCAGGCACCCGAGAGGTACTCCGGTAGCCTCAAGGACGGTGACAGGGAGGTTCTTGTTTACCCAGACTTGCCATTGCTGTTGTTCCAGACTGTGAGACCCGACAGGAAGATAAGTATAGCGTCTTTCTAAACTAGATTTAGAAGTGTACGTGTATATGACTCTGCCAGAGGGTTGTCGTAGTCAGTGGGAGCAGCGGAAGCATTGGTGGATAGGAGGCTTGTGTCTATTTATAGACTAAAACAGATATAGCGGAGATAGATCATCTATTTCTGATGTGACAGTCATAGGTTTGACTTCATCAGAACAGGGGATGGATCTGTTAAGAAGGTAGAAGGGTGTGATGTCCTGGTATTTGGATGACATACACAGAGTAGGAAGTGATATTCCTATACTACGATCGGTTATACTTTGGTTGTCACACAGTAGTTTCTCCACATGGGACTTGGATATAATATCAAGACATTCTGGTTACTAGATCTATAGATCTAGATTTGGGTAGTTTCCCAATCTGGGTACTTAGACAGCATTCTATGAGTATTTAGAATGGACAACTCCTGGCACGGTAGTGTACCTGCAGGTGATGGAGTCACCCTCTCTAAAGGTGTCTTACAGATTAAAGTAGAGAGGGATGTGCATGATTGGCAGAACACTTGCTTAGGCAATTGAGTCAATCATAAGATGTCAAGTATCACACCAAATGTTGTTCATGCAGGAGATACAATAAGTTGATATTGATCCAATCCTGGAGAAACATTCGGAAGCAGTTTTAGAACATAAGTGGATGTTCTAGGGATTTGATAACGGCAGCCTCCTTTTAGGAAACGGTTATCATTCCAGGCTTCCAAGGTGACCTGGATGGCAGAGTGGCTGTCAGAGTTATAGTTCTCCCTCTGACGAGGGGCAGTATATTGGACAGGTGGTCCAGGCAGATACTGAGGGAGGCATGGCACAGGATACTGATTGAATTCAGTTGACGATACAGTCTAAGAAGTTTGGATTTGAAGTTCATTTATGAACTAGGTCCCATCAGACATCCAGACATATTCTAAGACAGGTATTGCTCATTTCGGGAGATGGTTTTCTCCGCGAACTTGAGATATAGAGAGACGTAGAAAGAAACATCAGAGCGGATCCACTCACTGAGGCTATTTCTCGAACGCAATAGTTTCGCAAACGAGCTTTGTGAGACTGACTAGTAGAGGAGTTGGGTGTTCGGTATCACACGGGCTGTGAGTATGCGACATCGCAATAATTAGCCTTGAGTGCAAGTGGGAGATTGTTGGATATAGTGCCCTCAGAGTCAATTATTGGATCACAGGCACGTGATTGCAATGATTGAGAGAGGACCTATGCCGGTAGGACAGTCTTACTCAAGATGATAGTATGCTATCTGGTTTATCTTTATCATCGTGTACTGCTTTAGGTGACCTTACAGGTCACTATTGCACGTTGATAAAACCCCTAGGATTCTTGCTTGACTACCGGAAGTATGAGGGCGATCATATACGTGGGAGCTGGGGTCTATAAGCACATTCTTAAAAGGTCCCTAGTCAAGGGAGTTTCGAAACAGGGCATCGATACTCCAGAGTAGACTAGTGTATACAGTCGAGACCCCGACGAGGGGCGGTGGCCGGTCTCACAAGCCACTGGTGTCAGTTGGTTCATCTAAGATGTATACAGGTGCTCATTGGGTTATGAGTGCACCGGACAGGACTCGCCGGGAACATGCTAGTTGGTCTTATACCTAATGTCAGATAGCAGTTCCCTGGTGACATGTGTACAGGTTAGTTCATCGACCTGAGATCGTCATTTGTCTCGTGTGGGTTCCCACTGTACTTAGATTACTACCCTACCACGCTCAAAGGAGACGTGCAAACAGGTTTTAGTTGGGTACAGTCCCGAGCCACATGGAGGCAGTGAGCGGATCTGTAGGGGTTCGTCTCTCCCGGTATTGAGGGTAAGGCCGCGCTGTGTCTAGGAGAGCCAGTACATGAAAGTCCTTGGCCAAGGCAGGAGATTTACTGGTAGGTATTCCAGTAGTATCTCAGGGTGTTCTGGGCTATACTCCGATACGACTTGTACCGCTTTTGGGGGTCTGACTTTACCAACCCCCTAGGCCCGCCATGCGATGCTCATAAATGAACGGACCGGACTGTATGGATATTGTCACTGACAGGCTCAGTAGGGTGTCAGGATGAGTTCGCTCATCGACGTCCCTTTTGGTCAATAACTGGTAGCTCGTTATGTATGGCTGATACCTCTGACGTGCTAGTGGTTAAATCCACAGCCATAGTATTGACGAGTGTTTAGAGTCCCCCACACACAGTTAGTCAAGTTTCGGACGAAACGCTGTAGAGGCCGTATGGAGATATGGCAGGGTTCGATCAGATACGTGCGGTATTGTACTGATCGTGATCGGACGGATTTTACTAGCGGGCTTTGGTTTAAGCCTGATCCTAGTATTAGACAGTGTAGTTTTGTCTCTTTGCATTTGTGTTCAGTGGGAATACAAATACGGGCATGTATATGCAGTCGCGGGGTTTTCCTGTAATTTATTACGGGATCAGTTTTCTGAAGTTGCCAGTTTGCATTCCGTTCCGGCCGGTTTTCCTTTGTTCCTTCTCGGCCAGACTTTTGTGTTGGAGGGGGTTATTTGCAAGTTTGCAAATAACTTATTGTGGAGGGGGTTTCTTGCATATGAGAGCATCATGATAGTTCCTTCATGATGAGATTCCATTTTAGTCTCTTGTCTTGCATTTAATGTGTTGGTGTGTGAAAAGTTTTGAAAGGAAATTGGTGTGACAATTTTCTTCTCATGATGATTCATTTTCTTCTCTTGGATTTATTAATCTTTTTCCTCCACCATTCCATTATGAGGCGCCGGCCATTTTGAGGGAGAGAGTGGGAGTTCATTTTTCATGTGGGAAAAATTATCATTCATCTCATTTTTAGCTTGCCACCAAAAATTCCCAAGTTCATCTCTTTTCTTCACCTCCACATAAAAGGCAACTTCACTACCCCATTGAGACGATGTTTTCCACACTAGCCTACAGCACTCTTGGACACGTCGGCTTGCCAACTTCGCGCCCGAGTTGCCTCGGTCCAGAGGTAGGAGCCCGTAAAAGAATTCGGCTACGTGGTGCCCTTTCCGACGAGGAGGTGACGAATGGAGATTCCGCGGGAGATCGGGACGACAACGAGAAGACCGAAGGACACGGATCGCTCGGTATATCTCTCTATCCATCTTGTAGTTTGCTAGTAGCTAGGTTAATGGTCCGATCCGGGTTAAAAGTGCGCGGTGGTGCCGTTTGCAAGTTTCGTAAAGTTTTCCGTTTCCGTGTTTCCGGCGTCGGATCGACGGCCGGGGCGCCGCCGTGCACTTACACCTATAAGGCTAGACTTGTTGCAAAATATTTTCTTCAAAGACCTGGTTTAGACTATGATGAAACATTTTCTCTAGTGGCTATAGTGGCTATGCTCAAATCTATTCGAATCCTTCTCGCCATTGGTGCCTTCCACGATTATGATATTTGGCAGATGTATGTAAAGACCGCTTTTCTAAATGGAAGACCACCAGGTCAAGGCCTTCGCTGACTCCAGCTTCCAGAGTGACAAGGATGACTCCGAGTCTATGTCGGGTTATGTTTTTACCCTCAATGGAAGGGCGTTCTATTGGAAGAGCTCCAAGCAGGACAACATTGCTGACTCGCCATGGAAGCGGAGTATATCACTATATGTGATGCTGCGAAAGAAGCAGTATGGATCAGGAAGTTCGTAGCAGAACTTCAGATGGTTCCGTCCATTGTTGATCCAATACTGTTGTATTGTGACAACAACGTCGCTATAGCTTTGGCGAAGGAACCAAGGTCCCATCAGAAGTCCAGATACATCTTTAGGCGGTTCCACCTGATCAGGGAGATCATTGATCGCCGAGAGATCGAGGTGCTGAGAATAGAGACAGAGAACAACACTGCAGATCCACTCACAAAGGCCATCATGAGACACAGTTCGAGCGGCTAATCGAGATGATATGTTTGCGATATGCCAATGCATGGCTTTAGTGTAAGTGGAAGATTGTTAGTGATATATGCCCTAGAGGCCATTATTGTATCATACTGGATTGTATATTATATATTGGAAGCTTGGGATATTCACACTTATAATAACAGTCTTGCTCAAAATGGTAGTATGCTATCTGGTTTGATTCTACCTCAATATGTGCATGTGTTTTTTTTAGCATATCGCTTATACATATTGGTAGAGCCCTTAGGATCTTTACTTGACTACCAGCGTTGTGATGGCATTCACACTAGTGAGGGTTGGGTAGTTTATAAGCACATCCTTATACAGGTCCCTAGTCGCAGGATTATCGAGATGGAGTATCGATACTCCAGAGTAGACTAGTATATACGCTTCTCATCCTAGCAGGGGATATGGTCTGTCCCACAGCCATTAGTACTACGTACTAGAGATAGTATGTAGGTACTCATTAGGTTATGAGTTACACTGGACAGGACTCGTTGGGAACTTCCGGTTGGTATTATACCTATCGTCAGGAAGCAGTTCCCAGGTGACATGAGTACAGGTTAGTCTGTTGACTTGCCATCGCTACTTTGTCTCGAGTGTGTTCCCACTGCACTTAGATTACTACCCTGCCACGGCTCAAAGGAGTTGTGCAAACAGGTAGTAGTTGGGTGTAGTCCCAAAGCACTTGGAGGCAGTAGCTGTCAGATAGGATTTGTCTCTCCCGGTATTGGGGGTTGATATAGCGCAGTGTTCGGAAAACCATTACACAAAGTCACTGGCCAGGGCGGTCCAGAAATACTGGTAGGCACTCAAGTAGTTTCTCAGGGTGTATTGGGCTCTCCTCAGGCATGACTTATTGGGTTGTTAGGGGTCTGACGTTTACTATCCCCTGGGCCCGATATGCGAGTATCTTAGACGAACAGACAGGACTATATGGAGATTGTCACATACAGGCTCAGTAGAAGTTTGGATGAGTTTTCTCACCGACTTTCTTATCGACAGATACCTGTCTAGCCGTTACGTGCAGCTAGTACCGCTAACATGCTTGTGGTTAAACCCACTGCCAGCGTACTGTCGAGTATTTAGAGTCCCACATAGAGGGTTTTCCTGTTTCGGGCAAAAGATGTAGAGACCGTATGGTTTACGGCAGGGCTACGATCACATACGTGTACTTGTGCACGGATGATGTTCGGGCGGACAATACAAATGGGCTTTAGTTTAAGCCGGATCCTAGTATTGTATTATTGGATTGTTATCGTCTCAGTGTATTCGTATTTTTCGGAATACGGATATGAGTATGTATATATGGTGAGGAGTATTCTTGTAATTTTCTTAAGAATGCTTCTAGAAGGAAACACCTCATTATTTGGTATTATCCATTTTTGGTAAATGGATTAATGAAGTGGAAATGGAGGAGACATTTTGTGGTATGGTATAAAGCATGGCTATTGCATTATTTTATTAATTTGGGATCACGATTGAAGCATGGGAGGATTTTATATTGTGGGATATTTCCATGGTTCAATAAGTGAGTTTATTTGATAGCCATTCTCTTCACTTTGGAGGAATCTTAGCTCATATGTTCACTTCTCCTTCCCTCTCTTCATTTCATCTCCTTCTTCCTCAAGCTAAACCCTTACACTCACATGTGTTGTGAAACAAAGGGTTTAGTGAGATAATACAATCCATTAGACATTCTCTACATCACCTAGGCTACTTGGATTAGCGAACCATTTACCCTAATTATCTCGGTTTAGAGGTTGGAGCTTGAAGCAAAAACTCTCAGGTGGATTATCTTTGACGTGAGGAAGCCGATCATGCAACCTTCATCCGTTCACCGAGAAGCCAAGGAGAGGAGGACAAGAAGACCTGAAAGACCGGTTCTAGGAGGTATAACACTCTTACCGAGTAGCTAAAACTCCTAGATAGTTTAGTTAGTTAAGGTTTTAGTACAGATCCTGGAGTTAGCAGGTGTTGCGTAGTTTGTTAAAATCGTTTTTTTGAAAATTCCGCCTCCCCACGAACCTTCGGGGTGCGTGACATCGGCTTACACTATTTATACGGATCATTCAGCTATTAGACATCTCATTTCTAAGAAAGATGCTAAAACTCGTTTATTTAGATGGATCCTTTTATTGCAAGAGTTTGATCTTGAAATAAAAGACAAAAAGGGATCCGAAAATGTTGTAGCCGATCACTTATCACGTATACCATTTGCACTCACACAAGAACTTCCTATAAATGACCATTTTCCTGAAGAGCAGTTATATACAGCTACTAGCGAACCATAGTTCACGGATATAGTTAACTTTCTCGTTACGAAAATGACACCGTCCGATTAGTCTAAAAAAGATCGATATAAGTTTTATTCCCAAGTAAAATATTTCTATTGGGATTTTCCTTATTTATTTAAATAGTGTAATGATCAAATCATTCGGCGGTGTGTATCTAATGATGAAATTATGAGTGTTCTTTCATTTTGTCACAATCATGCAAGTGGGGGCTATTTTGGGGCTAAAAAGACGGCGGAAAAAGTTTTACAAAGTGGGTTTTATTGGCCCACATTAATTAAAGATGCATATGAATTTTGTAAAACTTGTGAACGTTGTCAATACTTAGGTAAAATCACTAGGCGGAATATGATGCCTCTCAATTCTATTCCTTTAGTTGAGATTTTTGATGTATCGAGCATTGATTTTATGGGGCCATTCCTAAATTCATTTGGGAATATTTATATTTTAGTGACGGTCGATTACGTATCGAAATTGATGGAAGCAGTGGCATGCAAAACCAATGACAACAAAGTTGTTGTCATGTTTTTGAAAAATAATATTATTTCTCGGTTTGGTAACACTCCATTATTAATGATAAAAGGACTCATTTTTGCAACGATCTTTCGAAGCTCTTATAAGAAAATATTCGATCCACCACAAATTATCCACCCTATATTATCTGCAAATTAGTGGGCAAGTTGAGCTATCAAATAGACAAATTAAGCAAATATTGAAAAAGACGATTAATAAGAACCGCAAGGATTGATCACTTAAACTTGTTGACGCACTTTGGGCTTACCGAACTGCATACAAGACCATCCTTGGTATGTCTCCGTATAGGCTTATATTTGGAAAACGTTTCCATTTACCAGTGGAGTTGGAACATGGTGTTATGTGGGTCATAAAATGGTTAAATATGGACATTGAGGAAGCCGACAAGTATAGGAAGCTCCAACTAAATAAATTAGAGGAGATTAGGAACGATACCTATGAGAATGCAAAAGTTTATAAAGAAAAAACGAATCATGACAAAAAGATTTCAAGAAAAGATTTTAAAATGGGCTAAAAAGTTTTACTATATGATTCACGATTGTATTTATTTCCTGAAAAATTAAAATCGCAATGGACCGGGCCTTATATTATTAAAACTGTTTTTTCACACGGAGCTATCAAGATTGAAAACCCTAAAATGATGATGTTTTCAAAGTTAATGGTCAAAAATTAAAACGATTTTTAGAATTTCTGGTAAGTAATGTGGAGGAGCACATGGTTTTCTATCAGCCGGACTATAGATGACATATTTTTAACCCCTCATTTGTATATTATGTATATTATATGAAGTACTAACTTTTATTATCATTTTTTTAGGTCTATTTGCTAATTTTATTTTTAAAATGCCTTTTGTGTACATTTACCTAACCCCTTATATGTAGCCAAACTGAGCTTCGTGTCCTGAAAAATAAGAGCAGTTATGCAACACTAGAGAAGAGAGAAGACGGCCCTTGAACTTTGAAGACATGCAAATTCCTCCCAGATTTCTGGGGGAAGTAAATCTTTCTTTCTCTTTTCTTATTCCAGTACTTAATTTTTGGGTAAATTGCTCTGTAGATCAAACATAATTTCGTGAATACGGAGCAGAGGACAGTGTGGATACTGTCTAAAATAAGTGTTAGGGTTGGTTTGGTTTTGTACAAAGTTTTTCTTTTATTTTTAGGTTTTATTTTTAGATTCTTTTGAAGAAAAGAATTAGAAAATTTTGAAAATGAAAATTAGAGAGTGAAAAATGTATTTAAAAGAGAGAAAGAGATTTTAAGAAAAAAAGATGTGT
Organism: Agapanthus africanus; assembly: GCA_030015575.1. Classification (NCBI taxonomy): domain Eukaryota; kingdom Viridiplantae; phylum Streptophyta; class Magnoliopsida; order Asparagales; family Amaryllidaceae; genus Agapanthus; species Agapanthus africanus. The sequence continues at coordinate 668,244,806 of CM057342.1, read as the reverse complement.
TGAATGGATCTAGTAATAAGCAGTCATGAGCCCGTTTCCAAATTCAAGTGATATGAAGGAGTTGCTGGGTTTGAGGAAAGAAATGAAAGTGGAGGCTATTCTTGAGTCCAACTTAATGAATATACACCCTACAAGTTGTACATACACACGTTCTCAAGCTCAGAATAATAGAGAATATCATGACATATCATTGTGTTAAAGTCTCAGTATGAAAGAAATAACGGTATTTGAAACTAACCACGAAAAAAAAGACATCGCTGAAAAAATATATATGAGTTTGGGTTGTAACTTACTTAAGGCTATATATAATTAAAAAGAGCATAAAAAATATATAGCGAAGGTGCTTTATCACCCAGTACCTTAGATCAATTGGTCTGGGAGTCATTGCTGAGCCCGAGATAATTACAAGACTAGACTTAAATGTATAAAGCTATTTACGCCTTAAGCTCACACATTCGTTAATCGGATGATTAGTACCTAAGCAAGCATTAGTGGTTTCATGAAAGGCGTGTGAGTAAATCCATCCATCCTTGATAAAATGAAGTAGTATTGAGATAATTTGGCCAACGGTACGATTGCTTGAATTGAATTCTTGGAGTGTAGGGATGACATTTTTACACATACGTAGGGTATAAGATTGATCTGTGGAGGAGAGATAGGTAGGAAAGATTGAAATGATATGGAATAAGTAACTTTCGGATTTGATCAAGACTATTAAGATGTGGTTCATGAACACTGAAAAGCTAGTGAAATTTAAAACTCTTCATTTTCATATTTTTCTTGATCTGTTACTATTTTTGTATGTAGTTATCACGCTTTTATTTTTGTTTCCCATATTTTATTTTCAAATTTGAGATTTTGAGGGTAGTATTCACTGAAAACCCTTATGAGACACAATTCCTCTTACTAGCGACACCTAAGGGTTTAAAGGCTTGTTACATATGCTCAATACAATCGCACACCCGAGAAAAGTACATAGGAGTAGGATTTAGTTAGATGTTAGTTTAATTTAGTTGATATTTTGAAACCCTAGATTTGCTCGAGAGCTAGCAAAAGATAGGAGTGAGGGTATTTGATCAGTCTAATTTATTGCATAATTTTTACTAGTTTTTCCCTATCTTTTGTTAATTAATAAATGCAATAAATTATAATTTAAGATCATTTATGGATTTATCTGTTAAAAACACAATTTTATGTATCTTAAATAATAAATGGGATAATTATGAGTTAATTAGTTTAAATATTTTCCTAAATAAAATAGATGCTACTAAAAGATTTGTTTTGAGATAGTTTGCAAATTTAAATTCAGCCAAATCAATTTAAGAGACCTAATCAAAGTAAGAAATCAAATCAAATCTGTCTAATTTGGTGACAATCTAAGCATCCACGCAACTGCAGAAAGACAGCGAGATATTCAAAATATTATATACTCAAAATCTCTCTAAATCAGCGAAGAAAACACACACAAAAACAGGAGACACGACGCCAGAAAATGGCGACGGATTCGCGGTGCATCAAGTGAAGTGGCGGTGGATGCGCGGTCAGTTTTGGGCCATTCGATCTAATTTTTCAGGGTCATGATTGTCTTTTCACATGTATCGATACGAGATGTAGGGTTTTGTCTTTCAAAGTTTCAAAATATACCGGAGCAACACCCAACAGAGATATCTAGATTTCCATGTTTAAAATTTGAGATTTTTAGGAAAAATTTGATTCTCTTGTATATTTTGTTACTTGTTCTCCAAACTTCCTTGACCCTATATATTAAGATGTAATTCTAGGGTTTGAGATATCTCTCTCATTAATTTTGAACTAAGGTTTTCTAGAGAGAGATCGGTAATTTGTAAGTTCTTTTATACCATTAATAAAGTTTAGTTCTTTTATTTTCAGTATGCGTGGCTAATTTAGTAGTTTAGGTTTTTTGGTTTGCATCTAATGTTGTGGATGTTTTTCTTCTCTTTATATTATTTGCTTTAATATGAATGTTCTTAGATTTTTATGTTTCTCTTGTTCTAATCTAAAAAAGTAATTTTTGTGATTAAAAAGTTGACGCCTTTAATAAAAATTATGAATAGATTTGATTACCTAAAAACTAATTAAGTTCATGATAGATGATGTCTAGAAACTTAATTAAGGACAGTAAGAATAAAGTATAGATCTTTAATATTCTAATCTAGTAATTAATCTAATCTAGACTAAAACCTAGAACATGTTATTTGTAGATTCATAGCCTACACATACACATAGACGGTTAACCTTAGGTTAAGTTTAGAAACTAGAATTAGGATTTTAATTAAATCTAAATGAGATAATATAATTGATAGGATAAGAATAAATCATAATTAATTTATCATATGCTTTTATGTTGTTGATAGATAATTAATTAAAACTAGAAAAAAAGAACTAAAGATATCATTTAAAGTGCCACATTAGAAAAGCAAATCAAAATCCTTGATGTTCTGTTTATAAGTAAAACAATCTTTTTAAAATTCCTTACTTCTAAATTTCTGCGTTTTTAAATTATTGCAATTTTATTTTATTAAAAATCAAATCTTTTCTTTAACTTATTTTTAAATTTAAATTAACATACCTTTTCATGGGAACGATCCTCAAGTACTATTGGCGATAAAGTTGTATACTTGCGGTTTAATATGGAGAACTATAAAAATCTCTATCAAGTTTTTGGCGTCGTTGCCAGGAGGTGTAGTTTAATTACTTTTAAGCTCATGTTTTAGTTTTTTATTTAGATTAATTAGATTTATATTACTTTATTTGATTCTGTGAATTCTTTGTTTTTTATTTCTGGAAATGAGACGAACTTTCAGAGACCAGAGATCGTGATGAGCAGGAGGAATTCACCAACGATTTCACCTACCTGTTTGCAGCAACACGTGTTTCAGCCGTCTTTGGTCTAGAATCCTCGTTGTTGCTCGTACACAAACAGATCTTAGATCTAAAGTTTAGGTAAATTCTCATTCTTCCCTAATCTTGATTTTTCCAACTAACAGTTTTGGCAGGATTCTTTGCACCGCATAAAAAAACAAAAATTAGTTTTTATTGTTTTAGATTTTATTTGATATTACTTTTGCATATTTATAAAGATTCTAAGGGACAACAACCCAATCAAGATTAAGTGAGGATTTCATCACCCTTCCTAGACCCCACAAATCACAACCGAGTATCCATATTCAACCCATATTAATTAAAAAAACAAATATTTAGACTCAACCCCATAGGAACATTCGCGCTTAATAAGACAAGAGAAGGTTGTAGGTAATATAACGGTTATCTAATTCAATCTTGAGGTGTCTAAGTGATGTGTGACTAAGTTGTGGTTATTTAATTAAAGCCCGCTATTTCGATGATTCCTACAGTGGAACCCTCCCACTTAACCGGCACTGATCTAGCTTCAATGTTGATAAAGAGCTGTTAGAGAATATATCCTGCAATTTGTCTCTTGGCAGTTAGGAGCGGGTCTAGTAATTTGACTTAGGTAACCCTAGATCTAGATTTGGTTGCGCATTTTGTTGTTGATTTTTTAGAATCTCTAATTTATTTTCTGCATTTTTCAAACAAAAGACTTGGAAGAATGTAACCTATATTCTTTTTCTTACAGTGTATGCGTGTATGAGATCGAGACGAAACGAACCGTTTGACTCGTCTTTATTTTATAGATACTATGACTGATCTTGTCCCCGCTACACCTACGCTGCAAAGATATCCTGCACATACTTCGCTCCCATCTTGTATAGTCTTACCGATTACTGCCGGTGACTATGAAATTAAATCTGCTTTCATAAACTCACTTCCCAAATTCTATGGTTTAGAATCGGAAGATGCCTATGTCTTTATAAGGGAATTTGAGAACTTATATCATATGTTTAAAATGAAGCAGTTAAACCAAGATGTAGTTAAATTTAGACCTATACCCTTTGCCCTCACTGATAAAGCTAAGTATTGGATTTATAGTGTGCCGGTCAATACTATTAGGACATGGGAGGAGTTTACTAAAACCTTCCTTAAGAAATTCTTGCCGCGTTTGAAAATAGCTAAATTTCGCAATGAAATTAAAACATTTTCACAAAAATCGGGAGAATCCTTTTGGAAATATTTTGAACGCTTTAAAATCCTCCTCATAAAATTCCCACACCATGGTATAGACAAGTGGGAACTATATCAAATAGTATATGACATTATGCAATCTAAGTTTATGATAGAGTTTATGTGTCAAGAGGACTTTATGCTAAAATGGAGGAGGAGGCATGAGGCTTTCTAGAAGAACTATCTAATAAGACCATGCAGTAGGACAGCACTAGTGATAGAGGGAGAACTAATTCTCGGGGTGGGATACACTCAGTGGAAGCAACTATTGACATGCAAGCTGAGCTAGTTGCTATTAGAAAACAAATGGAAAAGCTTACAACTGCAACCGCCCCAGTCAACCAAGTTATTCAACAATTTCCTTGTCTTAACTGTCAAGACTCTTTCCATCTCTCCGAAGAATGTCACCTTCTAAATGGTCCTCAAGGTCAAAAGACCACTAATATTGTCTATCATCGTAACAATAATAATAATCCTTATTTTCAAACCTACAACCAAGGATGGACTAACCACTCTAACTTATAATGGAATTAAGGCAACACTAGCCAACAATTCCAAAATTAAAGACAAGGTCCACAACCCAACCCTCTCCAACCTAACATACAGTAAGGATATGGGAATGAGAATAATAGGCTTAATAACGTTGAAAAGCAGCTGAACACTTTGCTGCAAAATGAATTGGCCAATAAACAAACAATGGCAAATATTGAAAAGCAACTTGGTCAGTTAGCTGCAGCATTAGGAGGAAGAGAGCTAGGAACCCTACCTAGTCAACCTGTTATAAATCCTAAAGATACACGCACAAATCCCGCGCAAGAAAATTCTGTCACCACCTTGCGATCAGATAAACAAGTTGATAATCAGGTAAGGATGCTCGATGATGACACTGTTGAGATACCGGCTGATAGGAGAAGCAAACTCTCGATTCACCTATACGGTCAGCATCTAGTCCTAAACCCGCATCTACATCCTAACTTTCTTCTATAGATATCCCTCTTGAGCCTAAAACACCTTATCTCAAACGTTTAAAGGCTATGAAGTAAGCTACAAAGGTAGAGAAGATGATAGAGATGTTTAAACAAGTGAAGATCAACGTCCCTCTTTTGGACATGATTGACCAAGTTCCTCCGTATGCAAAATATCTCAAAAATTTATGCACGAAGAAAAGACAAACTAAGATGCCTAAGAAAAGCTTTTTATGAGGAAATATTTGTGACCTCCTAAGTAATGCTATGCCCGTTAAGTATAAGAACCCCGGTTGTCCTATTATATCTTACATTATAGACGAAAGGGTCTTAAATAGAGCATTATTAGATTTAGGCGCTAGTGTAAATCTTTTACCTTATTCGGTATATGAGCAGTTAGGGTTAGGTGCGCTTAAGCCCACCAAGATCACTTTGCAATTAGCCGACTGGTCCATCAAGACTCGTATGGATGAGATCGATGATGTGTTGATCAAAGCTAGTGGAAAGATTGGAATGATATGGCGGCGAATGCGCGTTCAGTTTTAGGCCGTTCGATCCGATTTTTCAGGGTCATGATTGGATTTTCACATGCATCGATACAAGATATAGGGTTTCGTCTTTCAAAATTTCTAAATACACCGGAGCAGCACCCAACAAAGGCATCTAGATTTTCATGTTTAGAATTTGAGATTTTTAGGAAAAAATTGATTCTTTTGTATATTTTATTACTTATTTTTCAAACTTGCTTAGCCCTATATATTGAGATGTAATTCTAGGGTTTGAGATATCTCTCTTATTACTTTCAAACTAGGATTTTCTAGAGATGGATCGACAATTTGTAAGTTCTTTTATGCCATCAATAAATTTTAGTTCTTTTATTTTCAATATGCGTGGCTAATTTAGTAGTCTAGGTTTTTTGGTTTGTATCTAATGTTGTGAATGTTTTTCTTCTCTTTATATTCTTTGCTTTAATATGAATCTTTTTAGATCTTTATGTTTTTCTTGTTCTAATCTAAAAAAGTAAATTTTATGATTAAAAAATTGACGCCTTTAATAAAATTATGGATAGATTAGAATATATAAAAACTAATTAAGTTCATGATAGATGACATCTAGAAACTTAATTAGAGACGGTAAGAATAAAGCATAGATCTTTAATATTCTAATCAAGTAATTAATCTAATTTAGAATAAAATCTAGAACATGTTATTTGTAAATTCATGGCCTACACATACACATAGACGGTTAATCCTATGCTCAGTTAAGAAACTAGAATTAGGGTTTAATTAAATCTAAATGAGATAACATAATTGATAGGATAAAATTAAATCATAATTAATTTATCTTATATTTTTATATTGTTGATAGATAATTAATTAAAACTTAACAAAAAAGAACTAAAGATATCATTTAAACCACCACATTAGAAAAGCAAATCAAAACCCTAGATATTCCTTTTATAAGTGAAGCAATCTTTTTAAATTTCCTTACTTTTAAATTTCTGCGTTTTTAAATTATTGCAATTTTATTTTATTAAAAATCAAATATTTTCTTTAACTTGTTTTTAAATTTAAATCAACACACCTCTTCGTGGGAACGATCCTCAAATACAATTGGCGATAAAACTGTATACTTGCGGTTTAATTTAGAGAGCTATAAAATTCTCTATCAAGAACCAAATATGGAAGCTCGTTAAGCCCGAAGAAAGAAAGAAAATAGTTGGCTGCAACTGGGTTTTCAAAAAGAAGGAAGGAGATCAAAAGGTTGCAGATACTCGATATAAGGCATGGTTAGTAGCTAAAGGCTATTCGCAGATTTAGAGAGTGAACTTCAAAAGTATTTTCTCCGGTTATAAAACATACCTCTATTTGTGTCTTGCTCGGTTTGGTCACTATGAAAGATTTGGAGCTCGAACAGCTCAATGTTAAGACTACCTTCTTATACGGTGATTTAGTAGAGAAGATTTACATGCAACAACCCGATGGTTTCGAAATTGAAGGTAAGCAAGACCATATTTGTTTATTAGAGAAATCTCTCTATGGTTTGAAGCAGTCACCTAAACGTTGGTACAAGAAATTTGACTCTTTCATGAAGGATATTAGGTTTACGAAAAGTACAATTGCGTTTATTGCAAAAAGCTCGGCGATGGTTCTTTCATATATTTGTTCCTTTATGTTGATGATACGTTGATAGCAGCAAAATATATGGTTGATATTCAGAAACTTAAGGAACGGTTGAAAGGCAAGTTCGAGACCAAACATTTGGGAGGGGCCAAGAAAATTCTCGGTATGGAAATTAGGTGCGATCGTAAATGAGGTAAACTTTACTTGTCTCAATAGAGATACGTTGAGAAAGTTTTGAAGCGTTTTCGCATAGCAGACGCTAAATCTGTAAATACCCTTTTGGCAGCTCATTTCAAACTTTCAACTCGTTTATCACCACAAACTGGGAAAGAAATTCAGTATATATCGTGTGTTCCTTATTTGAGTATGGTGGGCAGCATTATACGTGCCATGGTTTGTACATGACCCGACATTTCACATGCAGTTAGTGTTATTAGTCGCTATATGGTATCTCCTGGTAAAGGTAATTGATAAGCAATGAAATGGATTTTACGATACCTATGAGGGTGGAGTTCGGAAGGAACGGTGACAGTTTGGTTTGTTTCAGCGATTTTGATTATGCAGGTGATCTCGACAGTCGAAGATAGATCACCGGCTATGTATTCTCTTTAGAAGAATGTATCATTAGTTGGCGTGCTTCGTTACAGCTTACGGTAGCGTTGTCTACAACGAAGGCATAGTATACGGCTGTTGTTGAGACTGTTAAGGAAACAATCTGGTTGAAGAGACTATTTTCGAAACTTGGTATCCAAAAGGATATCATAATAGTCTATTGTGATAGCTAAAACACGATTCATTTGACAAAAGACCAAATGTATCATGACAGAACGAAGCACATCGACGTTCGGTATTGGTTTATTCAGGATGTCGTTGAAGAAAAAAAGATAATTGTAAAGAAAGTTGGCACAGCGGATAATTCGACCGACATATTAACTAAGTCTCTTTCGTTTGTTAAGTTTGAGCATTACTTAAACTTAATTGGAGTGTGTCACACTCATTAAGCCCTTTAGGGTTTTATGGAAAAGGTGAAGCTACTACTAATATTATGGAGGATTTTTGTGGTGAATGCGAGGAAATGTGGAGATTTGTTAAGTTTGTCCCGTATTCTCTATCCCTAGAAGTTTCCTAATCGAATTCGGCATTTCACGGAGTTTTGTCCCAGTTTTAGATTTGCTTCCAATAAGGGGACTGACATCTGAAGCTTAAGCTTCAGACTTCTGTCGACACTCTGTAGTTTAAGAATATTTTGAGCAGATGTCTAGCAAGTCTTCTTCAGACGTCTGGACCCGCTCTACGTTTTGGGCAGACGTTCAGACGTCTGCACACGTCTTGGACCGAATCTTGACTGTTTCGGAAAATATGTTATTTAGTCCTATCCATCTCATACTATATATATTGTAGTTTATAACCCTAATGGGATTAATTCTTTTGTAATCTGAATTAAGAGAGAGCATGGTAGAGTTCTTTGTTAGGGATTTTGTGAAAGTTGATCCACCGTTGTAATTCTCTATATGTTCAATTAGTAAAGCTTATCTTTCGCCCGTGGATTTTTTAGTAAGGGTTTTCCATATAAATCTTGTGTCTTTTGATTTGTACTCTATTCTTATTATATGCGGTTATTTATTTGCTTCTCTTTATCGTTTGTTTATTATTTCATGATCGTATTTGCCGCCACAATAATTCATGTCGAGATGGGAACGAGGAATCCAATATTCATGTCATTATTGTTTAGTTACAAATTATTGGAATGTTGTCATAAATCATCTCAATTTCTAGCATATTTTGTTCTATACATTGGATTTGCTTGGCATGGGGAAGCTTCCTTTCTCATTCTCTACAGAAAGGACTTTGTTTTATGCACACATCACAATGAAGATATGGCATATGGTATATGCCCAAGGCTTGGGATAGCTACATAAATTATTTAAAAAATTAATTTAAAAACTAATAATTTTTAGATTGTTTTTCAATTTTAAATCTGATTTTATGATATTAATATGCAATTATTAACTGCTATTAATTGTATGTGTTTTTTTGGTTGTATGTCTTATTAATAATGTAATGCTAATAGCTGCAATTAAATTTCAATTATGACAATAATGAAGCAAAGAGGCATGGGTTAGGTGCCATAAAAATCTATATCTTCCATTATTTTTTTCAACGATCAGCATCCATCATCGTCATCTTTAAAATATGGATACACTAAATTTCATGTAGTTCCACCACTTTCTCACCTTTAAAATAGCAATGTAAAAAGCTCTATAATTTGTGAACTGTTAACTTTGCACCCACTAAATCAACGGTGAAAAGATGATGGAATAACATAAAATTTGGTGTATCCACATCTTACATGATAAAAATGGTGATGATGAATGTTGATCGTCGAAAAAAATCATGGATGCTATATTTTTTCGACGCCATACAAGAAAATTGCCGTCCATGGCATCTTTCCTCCATTTTCCTCTTCAATTATTACGTTTACTTTATTAGAATATGCATAATTGATTGTAGGTTGATTCAATTATCATGATTGCAACCTAAATTATTTTCAATTATTATCTGATGGAATGACTCAATACATAATTATATGAAATTCCCAAGAATCGTTCACATATTAATATATGAAACTAGTACTTAGCAGTCTTATGCACGTTGTTTTGACAACATGGACAAAATTTTTTGAAGATTTATTAAAAAATATTAGTAAAACAATATAGGTTTTAAAGCTTTTCGGTAGGACTTTTTATTTCTTAAAAATTTAATAAGTTAACAATTTTAAATATTTTTTTATGCATATGATTGCAATGCAATTATTTTCAATTATATTAGATGATGAAAATTGCAATCATTTTCAATTATTAGATGATGGAATGACTTAAAGCACGTATATATGAAATTCCAAAGAATGTTCGCACATTATATGAAATTGGGTACGTCAGATTTTTTAGTGATTTGACGCCTAAAAATCAGATTGGTAGGAAGGTGAGATCCTTCAAAATTTACTCTGCACCTTACAAGTTAATTTATAACTAATGAAAAAGATAATATTTTTTTTTACAGGCCTGCAAGCCTAACACATGCACACAACATGCACAACCACTCACATAGCACACACAAACATCCAGCCATCCTGAGGATCCACGAATTTGCTCGTAAAACGTTAAATTGTGGTCACTTCCCTTTCTACGGATCAAACCCCGCATTCTTCCCAAGATTATACATTATCAAATTTTAATCTACTTTTTCCTATATCCTGATATTGCTCGTTATATAATTTGTTTATTAAAGCGAAAAATAAATATAATATTCTATCTTATTAGCACATTCAATAATAGAAACATAAAAGATCAAATCTTATAGGCATCCAAACTAAAAATAATAAAAGTTAATACAAAATAAGAAATAATTTTCTATAAAAAAAATTGCAATAAATAATTTAATAAATAAGTTCAAGACCAAATCATTTTCGTAGGGTTTTATGAAAAAATTATGAAATATGATTTAATTAATTAAATCATAAATAAAAATGGGACAGGATCTAGAAAAAGAAAAACTACTTTAGGATTTTATGAAGAAAAAAATGCAATATATAATCCAATATATATATGAGAATAATGGAGAAAAGAGGCCATAGGAAGAAATTTCCTCCTATGGCGTGGAAAAAATACAACCTCCGCCATTTTTTTCGACGATCGGCCCCCATCATCTTCATCGTTATCATCTAAGATGTGGGTAAACCAAATTTCATATGATTCTACAACTTTTTCACCGTTGATTTAGCAATGTAAAAAGTTCTATTGTCGGTAAACCGTTAATTTTGAACCCACTAAATCAACGGTGAAAAAGTTGTGGAATCACATGAAATTTGGTGTACGCACACCTTAGATGATAACGATGCTGATGATGGGTGCCGATCGTCGGAAAAAATGGCGGAGGTTGTATTTTTTCCACGCCATAGGAGGAAATCCCTCCTATGGCCTCTTTCCTCCATTAATCTCTCTCTCTCTATATATATATATATATAAAAGAATAAGAATGAGATGAGACCCTGATATGTATAAAAGAATAAGAATGAAATGAAAGGATTCCATATTCTATGCCGATAGACTCGTGAGATCTGGGGAAAAAACTCGTTTTTTGGGTTTCATGAACAAGTTCTAAAATAAGATATAATCAATCAAAATATATAAAAAAATATGAGATGAAATCAAGAATTAAAAGGAAAAAAGTTTTCTAGGGTTTGAAAGAATTCATGGAGATGAAGATGTCTCAAGGTCCAAGCAAAAAAAGTCTCCACGTTTTTTTCTAGGACTTTACTTTATCAAATTTCATAGTCTTGCTTTATATAGTTGGATTGTAAAGGTGAACTTTAGGAATTCAATCAGAATCCAAGTCCAATGAGCCAATAACTCTATATTCTAAAATCAAAATCCAAATCCAAATCCACAACATAACGCTAGATTTTAAAATCCAAATCCGAGTACAAAACCAATAACGCTATATTTTAAAATCCAAATCCAAGTGCAAAACCAATAACACTAAAAATTAAAGTCATAGAAAAATTCCAAATGTAGAATCCAAACCCAATAACCCCTCAAGAGAAAAATAGGGACGAAAATATTGGGTAAATTGACAAAAATCCCCCTGCCCACTCAGAAGTTGTTATAGGGATGAAAAATATTGTCTAAAAACTGTTGATATTTTCGAAATTGTTGGACAAGACTTACTATTCAAAATCTTTATGAAAAAATCTATGGGCTGCATTTCATTTAGACCTTTATTCTCTCCAACTGCTCAGATATTACAGGCAACTAGTATAAAGGGGTTAATTAGGCCATCGGGTTTTTTAACAAGAGCAAAAGACCCAAGGGTTTTTGCACAAATTTGAAGCGGGCCGGGGGCTTTTTGACATTTTACCCATAAATGTTTTCTAAGTGCCCATATATAATATGGGTCACTTTACACTTTACATTTTCTGGGGATTTAACCTTGGATAAATATCTAATTTACAGGTTCATCCTTCTTTCTTTATACTTTTCTCCCCTTTCTTTTTCCAACATGTAATCTTTTTTTCTCCTCCTTTTTCTTTATACATTATTTTTCATACTAATTCACCAAAAAAATAATAAAATTATGTGTGCCTACATATTTCTTATCAAACATTTTATTGGTAAATGATAATTCAACCATTTTTATTGTTTGCAATATTGAGTGGCTTCATACTCAAATTCCTTGCAAGCCTCAACTAAACAGGCCCAAGTAACCCAACCCGAGTAATTCCAACGGCATCCATAAAAATTTACAGTGATCTCGGAACCAGGCACTAACTTTGTTCCAATTCCATATCAAAAAATAGCAACAATTTGTTAGAGAAATCATCAACCACAACTACCACTCTTTCTTCTACCATCTAAAACTTATAATCACACAAAACAAAACAAAAAATAAAGAAAACGGCACTACTACGTCTAGCGTTCATGCTATTGCTCTTGTGCATGGCGCACGCGATGACTGATAACAGTTACGATTCGAACTGGGCCCTAGGGCTCGAAAGTTGCTTCGAGTGAGACGAGATCACGGGGGAGTGTATCGAAGAGCACGAGAGCTCGAGCTCGGAGTCAGCTATCAACCGACGTGTCATTTACGCCCAAGGGGGGAGGTTTATATATAAGCCATGGCGCGTTGAAATGGGATGTGGTGACCAGAGAGAGCAATCCATAATTGCGAGAGGAGGACGAAGGTGAGTCCTTACAGACGCTGGTGTAGCATGATCACAAGGTGTGCAAGGATTACACATTAGAAAAGTTCATGACATGTGAACGTTTATTTTTCTTTTGTTTCTTTTTTTTTAGGTTTGTTTTATTATTTATTTTTTGAGATTTGAATGTTGGGTTAAATAAATCGGTTTAGTTTCTTTTCAAATTTATTTCTTTTTATTTTGTTGTTGAATGGGTTGATGTAATTAGAGAATTAATTGGTTAATGCAAATTAACTGGGTTGATGGTTCTTTTTTTAATCGTCTTTAAATTCAAATTTCAAACACCTCCTCCGTCCCCTCCGTCTCCGCGCAAGCACAGACGCACACCTCTAAACACCAATATCTAATCAAACATTTTCGGTTTATAGAGGCATCAGAAGAATTTCATTCTAATAAAAAAATAGTTAAATAACATAATAATATTTGATTGATTTTAATCATATAATATCTATTATATATACACAAGCATATGATGTACAAAAAACTTGAGCGGAAATCTATACTTTTTTCCTACCCAAAAGCTGTTGCCAAGAAAGAAGATTTAATGCATGAACCAATTTTGAGAGTAGCTCCATCATATATAATCAACTTAATACACTGCCAATTAGTTACTCAAAAGAACATATATATATATATATATATATATATATATATATATATATATATATATATTGGAATGATCAAATTGACTGTGGCCAGAAGAATTTTTTTTTAAGATAACAGATGGTGGGATAAATTAGACACCCCCTCATAAATGGACCCCAGCTCGATCCTTGGTCTCCTTCTTGGGCTACTCCAAGCCCCACCAATGGATTACTCCAAACCTTTGCCTAGAAGAAATTTTGGATAGTAGGTCGGCCGTATATAATTAATACACATATGGATGAAAAGTTGAGAGTCTTGGATAGCCTAGTCTATTCAAACTTTTTGACATGGTATGATTAACAAGTAGAAGAACTTGTTGATTCTTTGGCTGTCATTTTCAGACATTTTCTCTCTTAGACTTGTTGTGCATTGACATTAGCATATGATCATGTTTCTAGAATGATTCTTCTCTGCTTTGTTGACATTCTTCAATGATTCCTTGCCAATTTTCATTTTAGAACTTATTAAAACCAATTCAGCGGCAGAGGGTAAGATAGGAGAGCTAAATATAATATATCAGGAAAAAAAATAGAATTTACACTTTCGTTTTCATGGAAAAAGGATTTGAATAGAGCTATTGTAAGTAGCATTCAAACAATTAATTTTTTTTTCCATATTTCTATTTAGATTCTTGTACCAAACATTTGGGTCTTAAACCAAGGAATCTTAGCATCGGAACAATAAATTTTATTATATCCTTACGAGAATGTAATTAAATTTTAGAATGTACAAACATATCTCTCAAAACTCATAGTAGTTTCAGAGTTTTTGTACAATGGCAAAGTATAAAACAACAAAAAAGTTTCGGTTGCTTTATAAAAGTTTATCAATTTAGTTTCTGATTGCGCAATTATTAGAGTATATAAACTTTCTAGAAAGAGACCTAACTATTAGGCCTCTAAGTCGGATCACCTTGACCCAAACTGGACTCTACCCGCCAAATATTTTCGGGATTCCTCGACATCCTATGCCTTTCCGTACCCAAAATGACAGATATAAAATTGGATAAATCTTTAGGTCATATATGGATTTACTACCATACCCCTCCGCTCAAACTCAGCTCTAAACCCAACTAGCAGGAAGCAACCCCTTCCTATATTCTACCTGATTGGAACCAAAGTGTATGCCATGGTTATTTAAATCAAAATGTTAAAAATATAAGCATTGTAAATTATTATACTTATTAAAGTTTGAGTAGTTGGAGTGGGGCTTTTGATGAGTTTACATTGACTTTCAATATAGTGAGGTTCTATCTAAAACAGTTAAGCATGTCGGTAGGGTATCACATCTATATCTTATACCAATATAACTCTCTCTGGTTTTCCCACGCAGGACTAATATTCCAACACTCCCCCTCTCATGCAACCACTGTTTTGGATTTCGGATCTTGGATTTTTTTTTTGAATAGTTAGGTAACCATGGCTTCGGATTTTTTAAATGGTTACACGTGCACGTGCGAGGTGTATTTGAAGGCCATGGAAATGAACCGGGCACTGATACCATATTAAAGTTTGAGTGGTTGGAATACGGGTTTTTGATGAGAGTACATAGGCTTTCAACATAATGAGGTTACATCCAAAAGACTTAAGCTTATTGGTAGGGTACCACATCTATATCTTATATCAATGTAACTCTCTTTTGTTTTCCTCAGGAACTATTATTCCATCAATATTGTATTTAGTCGGTACAATAATTAAGTTTTATTTATGAATCGAGACATAATACATAATTTAATAGTGTTATTTGAAAAGCCTAAATTTTGCATAGATATATAATATTTGATAGAATACTCCATGAGTTTTACCTTTTCAGTTAAAATTTATAACAAGCTAAGTCCAAAAAAATACCACAAAAACCAATTTGTCCGTCTATATCCAAAACCTGCTCAACCCCAACCCCAACCCCCACCAAAATCCCGAATTTACATGTTTAGTTAGAATGCATTATAAATCCGTTAGATTGGAGGGATTCGATTTTAGGTTTTAAACTTCGGGCCAGAAAAAAAATTTGACAAAAGCTTATGGGACTTGATGGATCTCTGGATCTCCTTTACATGTTACCTTCCGTTGATCTGCTGCAGGCGCTGATGGATGGCTGAGATTGGATTTGGAGGGTTGCCTCCTGAAACGTGTGGATCTCAATAGGCTTTATGTGGTTGAGGCCGAGCTACCTGCAAGAAAGTCCCGGGATGGTTGTGCCACCGAGGACCCTCCGACGATCAAGTTAGACGGGGTATTTTGGCAGAGTAACGGCCTATTAGGGTCAAATTGGTTTACCTGAGTCGTCTGGGAGAGGGGTTTACATAGGGGCAGCAATGGGCAGGCGAGCGCGAGATTCACGCCGGCCGTTACGTCCCTGGCGTTATGCCCGCGTGATAGGCGGGATCCCCCATTAATGACGAGATATGCTCGTTAATGGGGGATAGTGCTGGCGTGCAACGTAGGATCATGGGCGGCGGATATCTCGCGCCTGGCAAAATTCGCGGAGCCGTGGCAGAGGCGTCTGTGATCGGTGCTGTGGGTCGGTCGATGAGACCGAGGAAGATAAGCTCGGCGGGAGGCTTGGGAATGAGCGGGAGGCCGAGACATCTTGGTTCTGTGATAGCTCGGAGGCGAGCTGGGGGTGGTCTGAAAGGCCACCGAAGGTCGGTAACATCTTCGAGTCGCAGGCCCGAACATGCTTCCAACGTACCGTTCTTGATTCTTTCTTGTAAGCTCTGGGACACGTCATCTGCCACGTGTCATGATCTGGGGAGTCACCGATATCGAGCATCATCATTAGCCCTCCACTCTCGTCTCGACCCGTTCCTGGGTCGGGTCAAGAGTGGTCTGACCGGTCACCCGGGGTGAGCTTTTATTTGGAGAGATCGTCGGTGCGTATTCCCGAGAAATTAGTCGTATTTTCTTGATGACGTCAGCGGATCAGGGGAGAGATCTCGCATTAAAGAGGAAACACCGGTTTGTGCGTATGTTCGTCGAAGCGCCAGCCCACGTGTCTGGCGTTGGTTGGCTGAAGAGACGGGCCGCAGGCGTTCCCGCGCCCGATGGGACGCGCCCAATGTGAGTGCGACAGGTGGAATGTTGTCGGCAGTTGGTTGCGAAGCGCTGTCTTGGTGGGAGGCGATCAAGGCCGTAGGATGTGTACGCCGGCAGCTATAAATAGAGGTGGGATCCCCATCAGAGTCCATACCTCATCATAATCTCCTCGTCCCTAGTCGTGTTAGCTCGACGCTCTTCTCCTCAGGTCGGATTCCTTGCGTTTTCTCTTCCGAGGACTCATCCCTTTGATGAGGTTGGATGTCTTCTACCGAGGAGTCTATAGAAATAGTCCGGGAAGAGTCTAGGGAGTCCTCTGTAGCTTCCTCCTCCTCTTCTTCTTCTACTTCTTCATGTTCCTCGTCTGAGTCAGAGTCCCCCCGGGAAGTTAGGGTTAGTCATACTTCCCGGGGTTGTGCGACGGGGGCGGTCCCCAGAGTGCAAGTCATGGATGCTCTTGGCACGTCATCCATGATAAGGCATGCGGATGAGCTCGCCACCATCCAGACTCGTTTCCACATTCCTCCCGGCTACTCGCTTCGTCTGACCAAGAAGAGGGAGAGGGCAGACCAGGTACGGGGCAAGGAGATTGCCTTGTACCTGGAAGCCTTTTGGGCCGGGATGCGCCTGCCCTTCTCCCCCAATGTAAGTGCGGCGTTGAATTGTTTTGAGTTAGCCTCGGGCCAGTTAGTGTCGAGCTCTTGGAGGATTCTCCTTGGGTTCCTGGTCCGGTTGAAACTACGCCTGATCCCTTTCAGCCGGAGTCTTCTCATTTCATCTCTCTGCTACAAAAACCACCCCGGCACTCGCAGGGGCGAGCCGAGATGGGTATACATATCTTTTAGAAAACACCGGGGAGGTGCTGCTGGGTCGGGGGTCGTCGTAGTACCTTCTTCCATTCACGAATAGAAGAAGAAGTTTTTGTTTGTTGGGCCGCCCGAGGGTGAGGATTGGTCTGTGCCCATCCAGTGGCACAGGGCCAACTGCCCGCGGGTGAGGCGATCGAATGATCCCGACAAGGTGGCGGTGTCGGAGTGGGAGCCCATCCCCCGGGCTGATGTGTTGCTGTCTGAGCGGAACCTTAGTTGGGCCGAGCTCAGCCCCGCCAAGTTTGCGGGTAAGTTAGGAGTTTTCAGGCAACCTGTTTAGACTTATGTATTCTTTCACTTTTTTTGGCATTGCTGACTCCTTTGTACTTTTGTCTTATGCAGAACCCATGGACCTAGGCAAATTTCGGGCAACCCTGGTCGAACAGAAGAAGGGGAAGAAGGTCGGAGGCGCCGGCCCTTCTCGCCCGTCGTCGGCTCCGGTTCCACCGACAACCGCTCCATCCAGGCGCTCAAGCGCGCCCCGGGCCCCGGATTCCAGCCAAGCGCCGAGCCGAAAACGTGCTCGGGAGCAAGAGCCCCGGGCTCCGAAGGTGGGAGATGAGACTGGTTCAACTGCGTCGCTCCTCAAGAGGTTCCATAGGACGGCGCCCCGCTCCCCGGCTTCCCCGATCATCGTGGACGATGGGGAGCTTCGCTTCGAAGTGCCTTCGGGGCTTTCCGTCACCGACAGCCTGCTCTCAGAGATGGAAAGGTCGGCCAGGGGTAGAATCCCTTGGGGGACCCTCCGGACCCAAATGGCGGCCATTGCTCAAGAGGCCGTGCAGGTTAGTGTTCGCACCCCACACGGGTCTTCATTTAGTATTTTTGTTCGCGACATCGGGTGCCCCCCTTTTCTTTTTAACCCTCCTTTGTTTTCTTCAGGTCCTCCAGTACGTCGCCCTCGTCGTCAACATGGAGGACGAGGAAATTGCCCCGGCGATGCGGGCCGCGGGCGAGTTCTCCTCGCGGGAGGAGAGCTCAAGGCTGGAGTTGGACGCGGCGATGGATAGGGTCGCTGCCCTCGAAGACTGGGTGGCGGCTGGGGATCGGGAGATCGCCAAGTGCCAACAGGTCGCCCGAGCCATCGAGGACAAGTTGGAAGACTCCAAGGTGCTTGTCGCCACCCTGAAGAAGACGGCGAACACCCTCCGGAGGGAGAACGAGGCGGCAAAGGAGGGAACGAGGCGAGCCGAGCTCCGAGCGTCGAAGGCGGTGGAGAGCTACATAAAGTCGGACCAGTACTGCACCGACCTCACTGGAGCCGCTTCCATCGTTTGGCACGACGCCATCAAGGCCTTGATGCCGGAGTTCCCTGACGGCGAGCTCCGGGGTGAGTACCCCCTCGGGGATGAGGCGCAATGGAATGCCCCCGGAAGCGCTGTAGGGGGAGAGGCCCCTGGTGGGAGCGTTGGGGAGAAGTCGGTCACCCCGGCCACCGGCACCGAGGCTCCTGCGGTGGGCGCCGACCTTCAAGATGCCACCCCGGTTGTCGCAGTGGAAGCGCAGCTCATCGAGGTCCTCCCCGGCCCCGAGGCCTGAACCTCCTCGCTTCCTTATTTTCTTTGCGCTAAAATTTTGTAAGCCTCCGGGCGTTTTTTGTAAGGCTGGGGAGCCCATAATACCTCTGTAAAGACCTCCGATTTTGGTGAACAAAATCTTTTTGCGGTGTTGTTTGCGTGTACATTTACCCTTTGTTTGTGGTAAACATTTTTATTTGCGCAGTACTGCTTTCATGTTAGGTCGGTTTTTCATCTAGCGATCGCACGTCGAGTGGAATTCGACCATTTGCTAAGTGTGTACAGACCGGTGAAAGGTCGGCATCTCCATGGCCCCGAAGTCGAGGTGGAGATCGCTTAGTAAAGACGTGTAGGAAGTTTGAGCAGTGAAGCTGCTCGGTGGCCTCTTGATGAGGGCTTTGATCCTTAGCGTCGTGAGGTAAGAAATCACCAGCCAAGGATGGACCGAGCAGGGTAGCTGCTCGGTGGCCTCTTGATGAGGGATTTGATCATTGGCATCGTGAGATAATAAATTACCAGCCAAGGATGGACCGAGCAAGGTAGCTACTCGGTGGCCTCTTGATGAGGGCTTTGATCCTTGGCGTCGGTAGGTAGTGAACTACCAGCCATGGATGGACCGAACATGGTTGCTTCCCGGTTGCCTCTTGGCGAGGGCTTTGATCCTTGGCATCGGTGGATAGCGAACTACCAGCCATGGATGGACAGAGTAGGGTTGCTGCCCGGTGGCCTCTTAGCGAGGGCTTTGATCCTTGGCGTCGGTGGGTAGAGAACTACCAGCCATGGAGGGACCGAGCAGGGTTGTTGCCTGGTTGCCTCTTGGCGAGGGCTTTGATCCTTGGCGTCGGTAGGTAGTGAACTACCAGCCATGGATGGACCAAGCAGGGTTGCTGCCCGGTGGCCTCTTGGTGAGGGCTTTGATCCTTGGCGTCGGTGAGCAAGAAGTTACTAGCCAAGGACGGACTGAGCAGGGAAGCTGCTCGGTTGCCTCTTGGCGAGGGCTTTGATCCTTGGCGTCGGTGGGTAAGAAGTTACCATCCAAGGACGGACCGAGCAGGGAAGCTGCTCGGTGGCCTCTTAATGAGGGCTTTGATCCTTGGCGTCGTGGGGTAAGAAGTTACCAGCCGAGGATGGACCGAGTAGGGTAGCTTCTCGGTTTTGTGAGGTTCTGTTCGACCTTCCCTGGTGTATGAACATCGGAAAGAATGATCGTCGCTAGCGACACGTGTCATGAATGCACGGGAGGAGGCGAAGCGTAAGAGCCGCGTTGCTCCGACTTCTGTTCGCCGAGAAAGACGGGATATCCGCCGTGTGGCGGTACCGCATTGGAAGAAACGAGCGAATATTGGACTCTTGGGGGCGCTGTGGGGCTATAAAACAGAGAGGCGTGTTGATCGCTCCTTTCTCCATCTTAAAAACTTCAGAATGGATCAATTCCCTTTCTCCATCTCCGAGATCATTTCTTTTGAGGACATATACTTATACGACCAGCTATGCTCCGAGGAGACGTGGCAGGCGGTGATCCGGCATGTGGAGGACCATTTCGGCCGAGTGCTTCCCCGACGATCACCTCTGCTTCAGCCGCTGATGTACTCGATCTGGAGGGCATCGTCGGGGTTGCACAACCCCTTGTCCGAGCAACTGAAAGACGAGGCGGTTGGTAAGCTGAGGTCGCTATGCCGCTTCGGCCTGATCTCGATGAGTCGGCAGGATCGATCGGTGGCACTCGTCCTCGAGTGTTATCAATTGAGGCATCTCGCCGAAGGGTGCCCGCCCGTGGAGCTTTCTGGCCCATCCTTGACCACGAGGGTCCGCGGACAGCATCAGAGGCAGAGGTCTGAGGCGGCAAGGGCTCGGCTGGCGGAAATATCCTCGGAGTACCACGAGCAATGTTTCCTGCACCCCCTTCTCCCGCTGCTGTAAAAAAAAAATTTGATGTAAGGCTGAGGAGCCCACAATACCTTTTGAATGAATAAAATTCTTCTTTTTGCGATGTCCCATTGTTCCCTTCTTATTATTTAAATAGAAAGAACTTTAGAAAGGTTTATATCGCCTTTGTGAAAGAAGAAATATATATTCGTAGATATTATTTTCAGAGGTACAGCTTGAGCTTCTCAGCGTTGTAAGGCCGTGGAAATTTGCGACCATTCGCGTCTTGTAAACGATAGGCTTCACCGGGCAGGACCTCGAAGATGAGGAAAGGACCATCCCATTTTGGGGAAAACTTATGCAGCTTGCCTTGATCGACGAACTCGTTCCGCCGTAGGACTAAATCTCCGGTCTTGAAGAAGCGACGCTTGACTCGCGCGTTGTAGTAACGGGCGGTTTGCTATTGATAGGCGGCAGCTCTGATCTGAGCTCGGTCCCGTTTCTCTAACAAGATGTCCAGGTTAGTTCGGAGGGCCGAGGTGTTCGCTTCGTCGTCGAAATGCTCGACCCAGTGACTGGGGAGCCCGATCTCCACTGGGACCATTGCCTCGGTACCGTAGCAGAGGCTGAAAGGGGTCTCCCGGTGGGGGTTTTCTTCGACGTGCGCAGTGTTGGATATAGTGCCCTCAGAGTCAATTATTGGATCACAGGCACGTGATTGCAATGATTGAGGGAGGACCTATACCGGTAGGACAGTCTTACTCGAGATGATAATATGCTATCTGGTTTATCTTTATCATCGTGTACTGCTTTAGGTGACCTTACAGGTCACTATTGCACGTTGATAGAGCCCCTAGGATTCTTGCTTGACTACCAACAGTATGAAGGCGATCATATACGTGGGAGCTGGAGTCTATAAGCAAATCCTTAAAAGGTCCCTAGTCGTGGGAGTTTCGAGACAGGGCATCGATTCTCCAGAGTAGACTAGTGTATACAGTCGAGACCCCGACGAGGGGCGGTGGCCGGTCTCACAAGCCACTGGTATCAGTTGGTTCACCTAAGATATATACAGGTGCTCATTGGGTCATGAGTACACCGGACAGGACTCGCCGGGAACCTGCTAGTTGGGATTATACCAGACGTCAGATAGCAGTTCCCTGGTGACATGTGTACAGGTTAGTTCATCGATCTGAGATCGTCATTTGTCTCGTGTGAGTTCCCACTGTGCTTTGATTACTACCCTACCACGCTCAAAGGAGACGTGCAAATAGTTTTTAGTTGGGTACAGTCCCGAGCCACATGGAGGCAGTGAGCGGATCTGCAGGGGTTCGTCTCTCCCGGTATTAGGGGTGAGGTCGCGCTGTGTCTAGGAGAGCCATTACACAAAGCCCTCGGCTGAGGCAGGAGATTTACTGGTAGGTATTCCAGTAGTATCTCAGGGTGTTCTGGGCTACACTCCGACACGACTTGTACCGCTTTTGGGGGTCTGACTTTTACCAACCCCCTAGACCCGCCATGCGATACTCATAGACGAACGGACCGGACTGTACGGATATTGTCACTGACAGACTTAGTAGGGTGTCAGGATGAGTTCACTCATCGACGTCCCTTTGGTCAGTAGCTGGTAGCTCGTTACGTATGGCTGATACCTCTGACGTGCTAGTGGTTAAATCCATAACCATAGTATTGACGAGTCTTTAGAGTCCCCCACACACAGTTACTCAAGTTTCGGGCGACACGCTGTAGAGGCCGTATGGAGATATGGCTGGGTTCGATCAGATACGTGCGGTATTGCACGGATCGTGATCGGACGGATTTTACTAGCCGGCTTTGGCTTAAGCCGGATCTTAGTATTAGACAGTGTAGTTTTTGTCTCTTTGCATTTGTGTTCAGTGGGAATACAAATGCAGGCATGTATATGGAGCCGCAGGGTTTTCCTGTAATTTATTACGGGATCAGTTTTCTGAAGTTTCCAGTTTGCATTCCGTTCCGGCCGATTTTCCTTTGCTTCTTCACGGCCGGACTTTCGATGGAAGGGGTTATTTGCAGTTTGCAAATAACTTATTTGTGGAGGGGTTTCTTGCATTTTTGCCTTCATAATCATGAGATTCCATTTTAATCTCATCACTTGCATTTATTATGATGGATTGAGATGGATGCTGAGTTGATTTTGTAATGACCATTTTTCTCATTATCTTTTCACTTCTCCTCTTGAATTATTCCATGGTTCTTTTTATCTCCTCCATTCTCATCAGAGGGCCGGCCACACTAGAGGGAGGGAGAGGGTTCATTTGTGTGAGAGAAAAATTCATTCATCTCATATTTATTCTATGCTTGCTACCAAAAATCACACACCTCTCTCCAAAGATTATTTCTTCACCTCCATCCATGGCAACATAAACCCCAAAAGAGACATAGTATTCTACACAACATCTACTGCAAATCTTGGACGCGTCGGCTAGCCAACTTCGCGCCCGAGTTGCCTCGATCCAGAGGTGGGAGCCCGTAAAAGAATTTGGCTACGTGGTGCCCTTTCCGACGAGGAGGTGACGGACGGAGATTCCGCCGGAGATTGGAGTGGAGACGAAGACCGAAGGACACGGATCACATGGTATAACTTCTCTACTCCTTTTTTTGTTTGCTAGTAGCTAGGTTAATGGCCCAATCCAGGTTAAAACTGCGCGGTGGTGCCGGTTTGCAAGTTTCGCAAAGTTTTTCGTTTCTGCGTTTCCGGCGTCGGATCGACGGCCGGGGCGCCGCCGTGCACTTACATTGGTATCAGAGCCACGCCATTAACTTAGTCTAGCTTGCTCTAACGTGTTTAGAACTCGATCGAACCAAAAAATCCCAAAAACCGTATTTTCCAAAGCACAAGTTTCTGTCGAAATTTTTTGGGCTCTAAAAATTTTTCAGCTTGTTTCAGAAACATGTGCAGAGAATTCTAAGAACACTGTAAAAATTTGGTAACCTAATCCCTCAAGATAGCCGCGGAACCGCGACCATAACCCCACTTTGGCCGCGGTTCCGCCGCAGTAATATAGCTTCATTGCACCAATTTTTTTCAGTGGGTCCTAGTCTGTGAAATAGGGGTTTTGGGATATTTTTTTTGGGTCCAGATTTTCTGTGAGAGCTACAGTAGTGCTTGGGGCCACTTTGATAAATTTGTTCGATCGGATATTTTAAACTTGCTAGTTCACAGTATTTACATTATATCTGCGACCGTGAATGTCATTTGATCGGTAAATCCTATCTAACTGCTATAGCCCTTTTAGACGGATTTGCGAACGTGACATTCACGTTGATGTTCTGTGTTGTGCTGTGATGTTGCGGATTGGTCATGGGGGATAGCCTGGATGCAATGTTAGTACAGTTTTGTTTTATATGTACATTTGATATTGCGGGGCGAGCGTCCGACATGTGGACTGTCGTCACTGCCTATTTGTATTATTCGTTTGGGGCACGACCGGGTCGAGGTCGATGTACCCGTTGTATGTATATTTTACTTTCTGTACTAGGATTACCCCACGGAGGGGTGCATGGATAGCCGGGTTCTAGAGGGCAACGGGCCCGCATCTCATGGCATTGAGACGGAGGGGGGCTTCACTCTAGAATTGGCGGGCTATTCGCCGCACTCGTAGGGGGTATAGGTTGACCCAGGAGGGGTGCCCAAGTTACCGGATTCCGTGAAGTGCTGGGTGGTCCATTCACGTTGTTGAAGGGGGCTGCATCGCTTCAGGTTTTGGCGGGTAACTTGCCGCGCCCGTAGGGGTCTACGATTTCATTGCACAGGTTATCCACACAACCAGGGGAACGTCGGGTTTCAGTAGCGGCTCTGTGAAACCCGGGGATCCCAGATATCTGTATTGTTCTGTGATGCTGATTACTCTCTGTGATGTTGCATTTTTATCACGCTTTGAGTGAATATTATATATTGATATATATACTAGTAGATGTTGTATATGTTTTGCATCCGCGCTAGTCCAGTTCCCGCTCTGTCGTTAGTTAGCTAACCTAACGGGTGATGACGGGACCCAGTGGCGAATGCGGATGGCATATACGTACGTCATTATTTTCGTTCTTTATTGGTGTGATCAATTGATGGGACTGCGTTGATTCGGATCAATGCAAGGTAAACAAACCTATTCTGATGTTGTTGGAACATTTTTCAAAAAACTGTTATTGCAAGGACGTTCTCTTTTGTTTTGCACAGTGGTATTCGGTTATGAATATCCAGCTCCTCAGTCGATGAGGCAAGGGCCGAGATCCCTTCACCGGGAGTGACCCCTTGGACAAAAGTTTGTGTCAGGGCAATAACTTCACTATAGCCGATTACTTTTGCTTTGCATCGTGGTATTCAGTTGGAATATCCTGCACCCCATCCAACGGGGAAAGAGCCGAGATCCCTTCACCGGGAGTGACCTCTTTAGCAAAGGTTTTCATTACTATATTTTTATAAAGCTATCAGTTCCTTCAACGATATCAAGTTTTTTACGTTAAAGGTTTTCGCCAAAAACCATTCGTAGCCCTCCGTCGTTTCAGACGGGTAGCACGTAGTATTCATGCTATGTTTGTTGACCTTCGTCAAGGCATAGTGTATGGTAGCTGCTTGTTACCTTTCTGCTGCATAGATAGATGCGTTGGTTTGGGACAGTCGTATAGCCTTGTTGACCTTCGTCAAGGGCTTGTACGGGTGGGTTCAAATTAACCTGGACAATGACGGGTAGAACTTGACATGTGACTTATGATTTGTTGACCTTCGTCAAGGTCATAAGAGCATGGGGCAAAAATCCACATCGGGAGTTTCTAAAGAAACTGAAATTTGCCAGATATGCGCATACCTTCTGGAGTGTGATAATGTGAGCGGATTCCGTCACGTTATCATGCGATGATAGTTGGATCCCGATTCCCACTGATGAGTTGGTTTACTCCTCGGGTGATCCCGACTAATTCTTCTTTCAGGTTTGGGAAAGAATTTGACGTTACAGTGGGAGGTTTTCTGATTAGATAAAGTGATAACCATTCTGATCTAGGTTAGAGTGCACGCTGAGTGTTTCTTTTCTCTCTCTCTTTGGCAGCGACCATTGACCCGACCCTAGACTATGACTCAGTGACCCATATTAACCGAACCTTCTTAAACACTGGCTTTTGGATTGTCAGAGTTGCAGACCTCATTGCCACTCCTACTTTTACCCTTTTCTCCAGGACACCCCGTATTACTACGAATGTCCACTTCCATTGGACAAAACCATCGTATGGTTATATACGAACTCGAAGGAATTAATTCGAGGATGGTTTCAGGTTCTGGAGAAAACGAATAGGACTATTCAGTTGTTTTTTCCTTTTACCTTCTCTCAGGTTGCGAGTACTCCTTGGTTTAGGAGATAGTACACCTATTACGCAAATTGGATAGTCTTCTTCCAAACCATAGGCAGGTGCCGACCGGTAGGGAATGAAGAAAACCAATTAGCCTAAACGGTGTACAGAAGGTATTAAGTTAAGACAAAGAAAGGGATTAGTAAGAGGGCAAAGTAAATTGCGACTGATATTCACGACCAAACCGAGTATTTCATTACCACTCCCACTTTACCTTTGTATTTCTCTAGGACACTCCGTATCACTACGAAGATCCACAGTTTATTGGATACTCCATCGTATGGTTATATACGAACTCGAAAGGAACTTGTTCCAGTTCGGGGATGGATTCTGGTTCAGGAGAAATAGGAATAAGGTTTATTTGGTTGTCTTTTATCTTTACATTCTCTCGCATTGCGAGTGCTCCTAGGATTAGGACAGTACACCCATTATGCTTATTGGATAGTCTTCTTCCAAACCATAGGCTGGTGCCGAACGGTAGGGAAGGAAGAAAACCATTTGGCCTAAAGGGGTGTGCAGAAGGTAATGACTAAAGACATATAAAGGGATTTAGAGAGGTGGCATAGAATTGTACGGTTACAGTTGTGAATCTAGATAATGGAAGAGGCATTACTAGGAATACCCAAATACCCCATCGAAACATTTACATGTTTCAGTTTCACTGTGTACTGTTAAAAGAAAACTGATTTCCCAATTAGACACTTGCTCCAGGGTATGTATTTACCAGGTATGATTCTCACATCTGTATATTTTTACAGATAATGAGTGGGAGTAAGTTATTGAGAATTAGGTGATTATCCTCATTATATCGGAATTCGTTGTAATTGGTGATATTTGAGGAAGTCACCTGGGTTGTTTGCCAGACGGTAAATATTTGATTTTGAATATCCGTTGTTATGCACCAATTTCAAATTGATATATCTGTACGTCTATTTTTATAGAGTGAGATATACCTTTTTGAAATTATGTCTATGACATTTGTAAGTCTACGGTAGCGCCCCGGCCGTCTACAGACGCCAAATGCGGAACAAAAACTTTTTAACTGGCGCTATCGTATACTTTAACCCGGATCTGCCATTATTGCTAAACTAACAAACTGTAAAGAGTGTAGAAAGGTTATACCGAACGATCCGAGTCCTTCGTTTTTTAACCATCATCCCACGCTCCGTTGCGGCTGCTCCGATCTCGTCGATCTCCGATCTGCTCGTCCAGGTGGCACCACATCAACGATTCTTTAAACGGGCTCCCGCCTCTGACTTAAGGAAACTCGGTCGTCAAGTTTGCTAAAAGAGACGACCAAGAATGATGTAGAGAATGAGTAGATGACTTTGTCTCACTTCGCCCAAAGCCGTGGACGATCGGTTAATGAAGTTGCCGATGGAAATGAAATGGAACAAGAAATGAACTATGAAATTTCCATGCATCCAAAACTTTGGTCTTTTCTTTTTAACAACCATAATCTTTTCAAGTGAGTGAGTGAGGAGGAGAGAGAGGGCCGGCCACTTTAAAGGAGGGGGGATGAGTGTAGGAACCAAGTGGTGACCATAACACAAAGCTTATCATGAAGAAAAGATCTTAACAAAAACAAAATGCATTAATGTAAACCATGACTCACTTAAACCTAGTCATCATATAATAAATGCAATCAAAGGTTCATGAACCTAGTCACCATCCTTGTCATCACATCTAGAAACTTCTAGAACACTGACTCACCTCATCTCAAGAAAAGATAAACCCGTCTTTAACCGAATGTTAAAAGACGGCTGATAGAAAACTGGAAACTGGCAACTTCCAAAAGTGATCCCGAAACGAATTTCAGGATAACCCCGTAACTGTATAAATATACCCGCATTTGTATTACGACCGAATACAAATGCAACTGAGACAAAGATATTATATCTACTCAATATAATACTCGGATCCAGCTTAAACCAAAGCCGGCCAGTATCATCTGCCCGAAAAGTGACACGTGCGTAAACGCACGTGCATTTTCCGAACCCTGCCATAAAACCATACGGCCTCTACAACATTTCGCCCGAACTTGGGAAACTGTCTGTGGGGAACTCTAATGACTCGTCAGTACCCTGGCAGTGGGTTTAACCACAAACCGTCAGCGGCACTAGCTATGCGTAACGGCTGCCCATGGACTGACCTCAAGGGAGGCTGATGAGCGAACTCATCCAGAAACCCTACTGAGCCTAACAGTGATAATGTATATACAGTCGGGTCCGTTCGTCTATGAGTATCGCATATCTGCCTAGGGGGCTAGTAACGTCAGACCCCCAATAGCAGTATAAGTCGTGTCGGAGTGTAGCCCAATAACACCCTGAGATACTACTGGAGTACCTACCAGTAAATCTCCTGCCACGGCCGTGGGCTATGTGTAATGGCTCTCCTATACACAGCACGATCTCGCCCCCAATACCGGGAGAGACGAATCCCCTGCCGATCCGCTCACGTGCCTCCATATGGCTCGGGACTGTACCCAAAAACTACCTGTTTGCACGACTCCTTTGAGCCGTGGTAGGGTAGAAATCAAAGCACGGTGGGAACTCACACGAGACAAATGACGACCTCAGGTCGATGAACTAACCTGTACACATGTCACCAGGAAACTGCTATCTGACGATATGTATAATACCAACTAGCAGGTTCCCGGCGAGTCCTGTCCGGTGTACTCATAACCCAATGAGCACCTGTATACATCTTAGGTGATCCAACTGACACCAGTGGCTTGTGAGACCGGCCACCGCCCCTCGTCGGGGTCTCGACTGTACACACTAGTCTACTCCGGAGTATCGATGCCCTGTCTCGAAACTCCCACGACTAGGGACCACAATTAAGGATATGCGTATAAACCATCCAACTCTCACGTATATGATCGCCATCATACTGTTGGTGGTAAAGCAAGATCCTAAGGGCTCTATCAAAGTGTAACATGTAATCAGTCACCTGAACATGTACACGACTGATAAAGGCAAACCAGATAGCATACTATCATCTCGAGTAAGACTGTCCTACCGGTATAGGTCCTCCGCAATCATTGCAATCACGTACCTGTGATCCAATAATTGACTATGAGGGCACTATCTCCAACAATCTCCCACTTGCACTCAAGGCTAATTATTGCGATGTCGACTACTCACAGCCCGTGTGAAACCGAACATCCAACTCCTCTACTAATCAGTTTCACAAAGCCCGTTTGTAAAACTATTGTGTTCGAGAAATAGCCTCAGTGAGTGGATCCACCTAGAAGTTTCTTTCCATATCTCTCTAAATCTCAAGTTCGCGGAGAAAGCCATCTCCCGAATTGAGTAATACCTGTCTTAGAATATGTCTGGATATCTGATGGGACCTAGTTCATAAATGAACTCCAAATCCAAACTTCTTAGACTGTATCGATCACTGAACCTAATCAGTATCCGGCACCAAGCCTCCCACAGTATCCTCTTAGACCACCTGTCCATAATACTGTCCCTCTTCGTCAGAGGGAAAAACTATAACTCTGACAATCACTCTGTCAACCATGTCACCTTTGAAGCCTGTATTGATAACCGTCTCCCGAAAGATGCTGCCGTCATCAAATCCGTAGAACATGTACTTATGTTCTAAAACTGCTTCCTTATGTTTCTCCAGGATTGGATTAATATAAACTCATCGCATCTAGTGCAAAAACAACATCTGGTGTTGTACCTGACATCTCATGATTGACTCAGTTGCCTAAGCAAGTGATCTGTCAATCATGCACATCCCTCTCCCCTTTAGTCTATACGACACCTTTAGAGAGGGTGACTCCATCACCTGCAGGTACACCACCATGCTTGGAGTCAACTGTTCTAAAACCCATTAGAATATCTGTTAAAGTACCCACATTGGGAAACTACCCAAATCTAGATCTAAAACCATAGATCCAGAAACCAGAATGTCAAATATTATATCCATATCCTATCTGGAGAAACAACTGTGTGACGACCACAGTACAACCGATCGTAGTATAGGAATTTCACTTCCTACTCTGTGTATGTCATCCAAATACCATGACATCACACCCTACTACCTTCTTAACAGATCCATCCCCTATTCTGATGAAGTCAAACCTATGACTGTCACATCAAATTTAGATGATCTATCTCCGCTATAACTGCTCTAGTCTATAAATAGACATAAGCTACTTGCCCACTATGCTTCTGCTGCTCCCACTGACTACGATAACCCTCCTACCGGGTCTCATAGCCTGGAACAACAGTAGTGTCAAGTCTGGGTAGATAAGAACCTCCCTGTCACCGTCCTTGAGGCTACCGGAGTACCTCTCAGGTGTCTGAGGTTACCCACCATATCTGCGGAGTGGCTAATGGAATGTCAAACCTGATTGAATATATAGGTCCTATTAAATTTTCCGTAATCGTTTGCGGTTCTGGAATCACTTCCAGTTCTACCATACTCCCACTACTGTTTTCTGAAAAAGTCCATTTTTACTAAAACTGTGGCGAGTCAAGAACAATATCACTATTGATCTTCCAAATGGTAGAATATCAACCCTCGTCATAGCCAGGGTCAACCCACAAGCAGCCATTACAGAAACGTGCCATGAGTTATCCAGAGTCTGGTTTTAAGCATAAGCTGGGCAACTCCCCGTACCTTAACATCTTTTAAGGTACGAACTATTCTATATCCAATATAGAAACTTTGGCACTTTATTTAATTGGAACTAGATTCAATCATGCAGCTGTCTCCAGTGCATTTCAACTTAATGGAAAGAGGCTAATCAGCATTACTCAACTTAGGAATCCATCCAATTATGAGTAATCTGAAAGAGAAACACGTTTCTCAAAATCATCACTATCATCTGAAAACCAATCACAAGAATCTACATCTTTGATCTCTTTGAAGAATCCCGATACTTGCGATACCTGGTTCTCTACTTTATTCTTATACCCACAACTTCTCAAAACTTAGACCTTGTATTTCTACGAAATACTTGTCTAAATACTAGAGAAGTTATAAGTAAACAGAACATAGAACGAGGACCTACCCTTTTGTCCTGATGGACACTGGACAACATACAATACTCTGTATAAGTCCGCTGAGTTTAAGCAACTCAAAACCTGTGCGTTGTAGGTTGAAAATTGTACTCTGGCGATTTCCTCAAATATCACCAATTACAACGAATTCCGATATAATGAGGATGATCACCTAATTCCCAATAACTTACTCCCACTCATCATCTGTAAAACCATACAAATATGAGAATGAAACCTGGTAAATACATACCCTTGGAGTAAGTATCCTGGTATTCATAGCAATGCCTCTTCCATAATCCAATTCATGACTATAACCGTATATCTCTTTGCCATCTCTCCAAATCCCTTTATTTGTCTTTAGTCGTTACCTTCTGTACACCATCATTAGGCTAAATGGTTTTCTTCCTTCCCTACCGTTCGGCACCAGCCTATGGTTTGGAAGAAGACTATCCAGTAAGCATAATAGGTGTACCCTCCTAAACCAAGGAATACTCACAACTGAGAGAAGGTGATGATAAAAGACAACTGAATAATACCTTATTCTATTTAAAGGTGAAATAGGAGTGGCGACGAAGTACGCGGTTTTGGTTGTGAATGATAACAGTCGCAATTTACTTTGCCCTCTTTCTAATCCCTTTATTTTGTCTTTACATATTACCTTCTGCACACCCTATTTAGGCTAATTGGTTTTCTTCATTCCCTACCTTTCGGCACCTGCCTATGGTTTGGAATAAGACTATCCAATAAGCGTAATAGGTGTACTCTCCTAAACCAAGGAGCCCTCGTAACCTGAGAGAAGGTGATAATAAAAGACAACTGAATAAACCAATTCTATTTCTCCTGAACCTTGATCCATCCTCGAAGAAGTCCCTTCGAGTTCGTATATAACCATACGATAGATCTATCCAATGGAAGTGGATGTCCGTAGTAAAACGGGTGTTCTGAGAAATTCAAAGGGTAGAAGAAGGAGTGGCAATGACTTATGCAACATAGACAATCCAAAAGCCAGTATTTTAAGAATGTTCGGTCAACTTGGTCACTGAGTCATAGTCTAGGGTCGGTCAAAGGTCGCTTTCAAAGAGAGAGAGAAAAGAAACACTCTGCGTGCACTCTAACCTAGATCAGAATGGTTATCACTTTATCTAATCCGGAAACCTCCCACTGTCCTGTCAAATTCTCCTCCAAATCTGAAAGAAGAATCAATCGGGATCACCCGAAGAGTAAACCAACTCATCAGTGGGAATCGGGATCCAAATCTCATCGCATGATAACGTGATAGAATGCATCCACGTTACTCATACTCCAGAAGGTATGCGCATATTTGGCAAGTTTCAGTTTCTTTAGAAACTCCCGATAAGATTTTTGCCCCATACTCTTATAACCTTGGCTTTGGTCAAAATGTCATAAGTCACATGCCAAGTTCTACCCGTCACTATCTTGTCAATTTGAACCCACCCGCACATGCCCCTGACTTTGGCCAATCGGCAGAACGACTGTCCCAAACTAACTCATCTATTTATGCAACAAATGAATACCCAGCAGCTACCAAACACTATGCCTTAACTTTGGCTAAAATGCATAGCTTGAATACTACTGAATACCCAAAAGAAATGACGGAGGGCTACGGCTGGTTTTTGGCGAAAAACCTTTAACGTAACGAACTTGATATCGCTGAAGGAACCTGATAGCTTTTTTTTAAAATATAGTGGCGAAAACCTTTTGCTAAAGAGGTCACTCCCGGTGAAGGGATCTCGGCTCTTTCCTCGTGGAATGAGGTGCAGGATATTCCACTGAATACCACGGTGCAAAGCAACTTGTAATCGACTATAGTGAAGTTATTACCCTGACGCAAACTTCTGCCCAAAGGGTCAGTCCCGGTGAAGGGATATCGGCCCTTGCCCCGTCGAATGAGGTGCAGGATATTCCACTGAATACCGCTATGCAAAAAAAAAAGGAAACGTCTTTGCAACAACACATTTTAAATTGTTCCAACAACATCAAACAGGTTTGTTTTACTTTGCATTGATCAGAATCAACGCAGTCCCATCAATCAATCACACCAGAAAAGAACGAAAATAAAATGTACGTATATGCCATCCGCATTCGTCACTGGGTCCCGTCATCACTCGTTAGGTTACTTAACTAACGACAGAGCGGGGACTGGACTAGCGCGGGTGTAAAACATATACAACATCTAATAGTATATAAACCAATATACAATAATCGCTCCAGGCGTGATAATATGCAACATTACAAAAAAAAGTAATAAGCATCACAGAACAATACAGATAATCTGGGATCCCCGGGTTTCACAGAGCCGCTGCTGAAACCCGACGTTCCCCTGTCGTGTGGATAGCCTGTGCAATGAAACCTAGACCCCTACGGGTGCGGCAAGTTACCCGCCAAAACCTGAAGCGAGGCAGCCCCCTACAGCAAAGTGAATGGACCACCCTTCTCTTCACGGAATCCGGTAATCTTGGGCACCCCTCCATGGGTCAACCTGTACCCCCTACGAGCGCGGCGAATAGTCTGCCAATTCTAGAGTGAGGCCCCTCTGCCTCTCAAAGCCATGAGATGCGGACCCGTTGCTCCTCAGAACCCGGCTATCCGTGAACTCCGTCGCGGGGCAAAACCTAGTACAGTAATGAAAAATAGTACAACAGGTACATCGACCGCAACCTGGTCGTGCCCCAAAAGAATATTATACAACAGGCAGTGACGGCAGTCCACATGTTGGACGCTCGCCCCGCAATATTAAATGTACAAATAAATCCAAAATGCACTACCATTGCACACTGCTATCCACCACGACAAATCCGCAACATTATAGCACAACACAGAACATCAACGCGAATGTCACGTTCGCAAACCCGTCTAAAAGAACTATAGCAATAAGACGCGGTTTACCGATCAAATAACATTCCCGGTCGGAGATATAATGTAAGCACTGTAAACTAACATGTTTAAATTTCGATCGACTAAATATCACAAAGTGGGCCCCACGAACAACTGGTGAACAGTAACAAAATCTGGGCCCAAAAGATATATACCAAAAACACCAATTTCCAGAGGAGAACACACTGTACAAATTTGGGAGCATGATCTTACCAAATGGCCGCAGATACGCGGCCAAACCATGGGTTTGGCCGCGTTTCCGCGGCGGTTTGGTGGAATCACGTGCCTAAATTTTGTCGGTGCTCTTATAAAACCCTGCACAGATTTCTGTGATATGTGGAATATTTTTAGGACACCATTTAAAATCGACAGAAACTGTGAAAATGAAAAATGTGGTTTTTTATTTCAGGTTCGATCGATATTTTAAACACGTTAGCACAAGTTAGTATAGCAAAATGGTGAGGCTCTGATACCACTGTAAGTCTACGGTAGCGCCCCGGCCGTCTACAGACGCCAAATGCGGAACAAAAACTTTTTAACTGGCGCTATCGTATACTTTAACCCGGATCTGCCATTATTGCTAAACTAACAAACTGTAAAGAGTGTAGAAAGGTTATACCGAACGATCCGAGTCCTTCGTTCTTTAACCATCATCCCACGCTCCGTTGCGGCTGCTCCGATCTCGTCGATCTCCGATCTGCTCGTCCAGGTGGCACCACATCAACGATTCTTTAAACGGGCTCCCGCCTCTGACTTGAGGCAACTCGGTCGTCAAGTTTGCTAAAAGAGACGACCAAGAATGATGTAGAGAATGAGTAGATGACTTTGTCTCACTTCGCCCAAAGCCGTGGACGATCGGTTAATGAAGTTGCCGATGGAAATGAAATGGAACAAGAAATGAACTATGAAATTTCCATGCATCCAAAACTTTGGTCTTTTCTTTTTAACAACCATAATCTTTTCAAGTGAGTGAGTGAGGAGGAGAGAGAGGGCCGGCCACTTTAAAGGAGGGGGGGTGAGTGTAGGAACCAAGTGGTGACCATAACACAAAGCTTATCATGAAGAAAAGATCTTAACAAAAACAAAATGCATTAATGTAAACCATGACTCACTTAAACCTAATCATCATATAATAAATGCAATCAAAGGTTCATGAACCTAGTCACCATCCTTGTCATCACATCTAGAAACTTCTAGAACACTGACTCACCTCATCTCAAGAAAAGATAAACCCGTCTTTAACCGAATGTTAAAATACGGCTGATAGAAAACTGGAAACTGGTAACTTCCAAAAGTGATCCCGAAACGAATTTCAGGATAACCCCGTAACTGTATAAATATACCTGCATTTGTATTACGACCGAATACAAATGCAACTGAGACAAAGATATTATATCTACTCAATATAATACTCGGATCCAGCTTAAACCAAAGCCGGCCAGTATCATCTGCCCGAAAAGTGACACGTGCGTAAACGCACGTGTATTTTCCGAACCCTGCCATAAAACCATACGGCCTCTACAACATTTCGCCCGAACTTGGGAAACTGTCTGTGGGGAACTCTAATGACTCGTCAGTACCCTGGCAGTGGGTTTAACCACAAACCGTCAGCGGCACTAGCTATGCGTAACGGCTGCCCATGGACTGACCTCAAGAGAGGCTGATGAGCGAACTCATCCAGAAACCCTACTGAGCCTAACAGTGACAATGTATATACAGTCCGGTCCGTTCGTCTATGAGTATCGCATATCTGCCTAGGGGGCTAGTAACGTCAGACCCCCAATAGCAGTATAAGTCGTGTCGGAGTGTAGCCCAATAACACTCTGAGATACTACTGGAGTACCTACCAGTAAATCTCCTGCCACGGCCGTGGGCTATGTGTAATGGCTCTCCTAGACACAGCACGATCTCGCCCCCAATACCGGGAGAGACGAATCCCCTGCCGATCCGCTCACGTGCCTCCATATGGCTCGGGACTGTACCTAAAAACTACCTGTTTGCACGACTCCTTTGAGCCGTGGTAGGGTAGAAATCAAAGCACAGTGGGAACTCACACGAGACAAATGACGACCTCGGGTCGATGAACTAACCTGTACACATGTCACCAGGGAACTGCTATCTGACGATATGTATAATACCAACTAGCAGGTTCCCGGCGAGTCCTGTCCGGTGTACTCATAACCCAATGAGCACCTGTATACATCTTAGATGATCCAACTGACACCAGTGGCTTGTGAGACCGGCCACCGCCCCTCGTCGGGGTCTCGACTGTACACACTAGTCTACTCCGGAGTATCGATGCCCTGTCTCGAAACTCCCACGACTAGGGACCACAATTAAGGATATGCGTATAAACCACCCAACTCTCACGTATATGATCGCCATCATACTGTTGGTGGTAAAGCAAGATCCTAAGGACTCTATCAAAGTGTAACATGTAATCAGTCACCTGAACATGTACACGATTGATAAAGGCAAACCAGATAGCATACTATCATCTCGAGTAAGTCTGTCCTACCGGTATAGGTCCTCCGCAATCATTGCAATCACGTACCTGTGATCCAATAATTGACTATGAGGGCACTATCTCCAACAACATTTACCTATATCAGTGGATGGTTGGGTAAGGAGCATTAAACAGCGGTGTAATTCTTCTTAACCATAAGTACAGTTTTCAACCTACGACACACAGTGAATGAGTCGTTAGACTCAGAGGACTTATACAGAATATTGTGTATCGTCCAGTGTCCATTAGGACAGAGGGGTTGGTCCTCGTACTATATTCGTTTTACTTATGACTTCTCTAGTTCTTAGACAAGTGTTTCGTAGAAATATAAAGTCCAAGTTTTGAGAAGTTATAGGTATAAGAATAGAGTGGAGAACCAGGTGTTGTAAGTATCGGGATTCTTCAAGGTGATCAAAGTTGTAGATACTTGTGTATGGTATTCAGTTGATAGTAATGATTAGGAGAACTTGCTTCTCTTTCAGGTTACTCATAATTGGAAGCACTCCTAAGTTGAGTAACGCTGATCGGCCTCTCTCCATTTAGTTGATATGCACTGGAGACAGCTGCATGATTTGAATCTGGTTCAATTAAATCAGTGCCTCTTTTTCTGTATTGGATATAGAACAGTTCGTATCTTAACGATGTTAAGGTACGGGGAGTTGTCCAGCTTAAGCTTAAAACTAGACTCTGGATAACTCACGGCACGTTTCTGTAATGGCTGTTTGTGGGTTGACCCAGGCTATGACGAGGGTTGACTTTCTACCATCTGGAAAATCAATAGTGATATTGTTCTTGACTCGCCACAATTTTAAAAGAAATGGATTTTTTCAGAAAACAGTAGTGGGAGTATGGTAGAACTGGAAGCGATTCCAGAACCGCAAACGATTACTGAAGATTTGATAAGAACCTAAAGATTCAATCTGTATTGACATTCCATTGGCCACTCCCCAGATACGGTGGGTAACCTCAGGCACCCGAGAGGTACTCCGGTAGCCTCAAGGACGGTAACGGGGAGGTTCTTGTTTACCCAGACTTGCCATTGCTGTTGTTCCAGGCTGTGAGACCCGGCAGGAGGATGAGTACAGCGTCATTCTGAACTAGCTTTAGAAGTGTACGTCTATATGACTCTGCCAGAGGGTTGTCGTAGTCAGTGGGAACATCGGAAGCATTGGTGGAAAGGAGGCTTATGTCTATTTATAGACTAAAGCAGATATAGCGGAGATAGATCATCTATTTCTGATGTGACAGTCATAGGTTTGACTTCATCAGAATAGGGGATGGATCTGTTAAGAAGGTAGTAGGGTATGATGTCCTGGTATTTGGATGACATACACAGAGTAGGAAGTGAAATTCCTATACTACGATCGGTTATACTTTGGTTGTCACACAGTGTGTTCTCCACATGGGACTTGGATATAATATCAAGACATTCTGGTTACTAGATCTATAGATCTAGATTTGGGTGGTTTCCCAATCAGGGTACTTAGACAGCATTCTAAGGGTTTTTAGAATGGATGACTCCTGGCACGGCAGTGTACCTGCAGGTAATGGAGTCACCCTCTCTAAAGGTGTCTTATAGACTAAAGTAGAGAGGGATGTGCATGATTGGCAGATCACTTGCTTAGGCAATTGAGTCAATCATGAGATGTCAAGTACCACACCAGATGTTATTCTTGCAGTAGATGCAATAAGTTGATATTAATCCAATCCTGGAGAAACGATCGGAAGCAGTTTTAGGACATAAGTGGATGTTCTAGAGATTTGATAACAGCAGCCTCCTTTAGGAGACGGTTATCATTCCAGGCTTCCAAGGTGACCTGGACGGCAGAGTGGCCATCAGAGTTTTAGTTTTCCCTCTGACGAGGGGTAGTATTTTGGACAGGTGGTCCAGGCGGATACTGAGGGAGGCATGGCGCAGGATACTGATTAAGTTCAGTTGTCGATACAGTCTGAGAAGTTTGGATTTGGAGTTCATTTATGAACTAGGTCCCATCAGACATCCAGACATTCAAAGACAGGTATTGCTCATTTCGGGAGATGGCTTTCTCCGCGAATATGGGATAAAGAGAGACACAGAAAGAAATATCAAAGCGGATCCACTCACAGAGGCTATTCCTCGAACGCAATAGTTTCGCAAACGAGCTTTGTGAGACTGACTAGTAAAGGAGTTGGGTGTTCGGTATCACACGGGCTGTGAGTATGCGACATCGCAATAATTAGCCTTGAGTGCAAGTGGGAGATTGTTGGATATAGTGCCCTCAGAGTCAATTATTGGATCACAGGCACGTGATTGCAATGATTGAGGGAGGACCTATACCGGTAGGACAGTCTTACTCGAGATGATAGTATACTATCTGGTTAATCTTTATTATCGTGTACTGCTTTAGGTGACCTTACAGGTCACTATTGCACGTTGATAGAGCCCCTAGGATTCTTGCTTGACTACCAGCAGTATGAGGGCAATCATATACGTGGGAGCTGGAGTCTATAAGCAAATCCTTAAAAGGTCCCTAGTCGTGGGAGTTTCGAGACAGGGCATCGATTCTCCAGAGTAGACTAGTGTATACAGTCGAGACCCCGACGAGGGGCGGTGGCCGGTCTCACAAGCCACTGGTGTCAGTTGGTTCACCTAAGATGTATACAGGTGCTCATTGGGTTATGAGTACACCGGACAGGACTCGCCGGGAACCTGCTAGTTGGGATTATACCAGACGTCAGATAGCAGTTCCCTGGTGACATGTGTACAGGTTAGTTCATCGACCTGAGATCTTCATTTGTCTCGTGTGAGTTCCCACTGTGCTTTGATTACTACCCTACCACGCTCAAAGGAGACGTGCAAACAGGTTTTAGTTGGGTACAGTCCCGAGCCACATGGAGGCAGTGAGCGGATCTGCAGGGGTTCGTCTCTCCCGGTATTGGGGGTGAGGTCGCACTGTGTCTAGGAGAGCCATTACACAAAGCCCTCGGCTGAGGCAGGAGATTTACTGGTAGGTATTCCAGTAGTATCTCAGGGTGTTCTGGGCTACACTCCGACACGACTTGTACCGCTTTTGGGGGTCTGACTTTTACCAACCCCTAGGCCCGCCATGCGATACTCATAGACGAACGGACCAGACTGTATGGATATTATCACTGACAGGCTCAGTAGGGTGTCAGGATGAGTTCGCTCATCGACGTCCCTTTGGTCAGTAGCTGGTAGCTCGTTACGTATTGCTGATACCTCTGACGTGCTAGTGGTTAAATCCACAGCCATAGTATTGACGAGTCTTTAGAGTCCCCCACACACAGTTACTCAAGTTTCGGGCGAAACGCTGTAGAGGCCGTATGGAGATATGGCAGGGTTCGATCAGATACGTGCGGTATTGCACGGATCATGATCGGACGGATTTTACTAGCCGGCTTTGGCTTAAGCCGGATCCTAGTATTAGACAGTGTAGTTTTTGTCTCTTTACATTTATGTTCAGTGGGAATACAAATGCAGGCATGTATATGCAGCCGCGGGGTTTTTCTGTAATTTATTACGGGATCAGTTTTCTGAAGTTTCCAGTTTGCATTCCGTTCCGGCCGATTTTCCTTTGCTTCTTCACGGCCGGACTTTCGATGGAAGGGGTTATTTGCAGTTTGCAAATAACTTATTTGTGAAGGGGTTTCTTGCATTTGTGCCTTCATAATCATGAGATTCCATTTTAATCTCATCACTTGCATTTATTATGATGGATTGAGATGGATGCTGAGTTGATTTTGTAATGACCATTTTTCTCATTATCTTTTCACTTCTCCTCTTGAATTATTCCATGGTTCTTTTTATCTCCTCCATTCTCATTAGAGGGCCGGCCACACTAGAGGGAGGGAGAGGGTTCATTTGTGTGAGAGAAAAATTCATTCATCTCATATTTATTCTATGCTTGCTACCAAAAATCACACACCTCTCTCCAAAGATTATTTCTTCACCTCCATCCATGGCAACATAAACCCCAAAAGAGACATAGTATTCTACACTACATCTACAGAAAATCTTGGACGCATCGGCTAGCCAACTTCGCGCCCGAGTTGCCTCGGTCCAGAGGTGGGAGCCCGTAAAAGAATTTGGCTACGTGGTGCCCTTTCCGATGAGGAGGTGACGGACGGAGATTCCGCGGGAAATTGGAGTGGAGACGAAGACCGAAGGACACGGATCGCTTGGTATAACTTCTCTACTCCTTTTCTTGTTTGCTAGTAGCTAGGTTAATGGCCCAATCCGGGTTAAAAGTGCGCGGTGGTGCCAGTTTGCAAGTTTCGCAAAGTTTTTCGTTTCCGCCTTTCCGGCGTCGGATCGACGGCCGGGGCGCCGCCGTGCACTTACACGCAGGGCCCATAAGACCCGGGGTAATTCCTCGACCCAACTGCCTTGGAGTCCTTCTTGCCGTGTTCGAAGACCTCGGAGGACATCCCGATTAGTGTTCATATCATAATTTTGCATTATTATATTCCCCATTCTTATTCATTTTTACAAATAAACAGGTGCTTTTGATCCATGTCTGCTACATAGCTGCAGGTTATAGGTTCTCGGAACAAAAACAGTGAAATTGATGAAAAGACGATGCAAAAGTGAGACTACGACCGACAAATGGAAGATCTTGATCAAGCCTACGGTTTGGAGAATAAACGAAGATCAATGGACAATTCCACAAAGAACATAGGCAGCGCAAGGTTCAAGATTTCAACACGAAGCAAGCGGTAAAGTCCACAACATTATTCACTATGGAAATTTAGAAGAAAACTAGAAGACAATCTGAGAAACCAAGTGAAGAAACAAGAAGAAAAATGCAACCAGAAGCAGCCCAGGAGAAATCAACCAACAAGCTCCCTACATGGCCGCAGAACCGCGGCCAAACCTGGCTCTTGGCCGCGGATCCGCGGCCGTGTGTCTCCCGTGTCGATGCAAAAAGTTGTAGCGGCGTGGCGGTGCGTTGACTAGTCTTCTTTAAGGGTAAAATTGTAAATGCAGATGTGAATCGATTGTAACCCTAGGGTTTCTATGATCTATAAATAGAAGCCCTAAACCTCTCTTTGAGGTATGCCTCTTCTTATGCCTCAATTTATTTATCAAATTCGGAATTCAATTCCTGTAATGTATGAAAAGTGCATCAAATAAAGTAAGTCTTTTTCTTTATCTTGCCCTAGTTAAATTTCTTTTCCTGCCCTAGTATAGATTTTCTTTATCTGCCCTAGTTATATTTTTAATTATTTGCCCTAGTTTAGATAATTAGACTAAATTCAGTTTTTAGTGATACTCGATTTAACACCGTTTGGAATTAACTCATTAGAACAATTTGAGAATACACAAAATCCATGTGGACCGACCCGTACTCACCGGCTAGTTACCAAGCAACGCCGTTCTTGATTGCGGTAATTAATTCTTTGATTCATCTTTTAAAAGCGCAAGCGCACTAAATCTTCTCAGTCAGTTAGCGACCTCGGCTTACCCGTTGCATTTGGGATGTGCGACCACGGCAAACTTCATGAGGATACGATATTCGCTGCATAATTCCTTAACTTTTTCATTTTCGAAATTAGTCCCATGGTCGGTGATGATACACCTCGGGATGCCGAACCTGAGTATCACGTTGTTCTGCAGGAACTTGATAGTCGTGGCGGCGTCTGGTTTCCTGATAGGAATGTCCTCGATCCACTTCGTGAAGTAGTCCACCGCGACAATGACGTACTTATGCCCGCCCATACCGGTAGGGAACTGGCCTATCATATCCATTCCCTACTGGGAAAATGGCCATGGGGAGGTTAGGGCGGTTTGCTCGGTAGCCGAAAGGCGAGGTATGCTTCCATAGAGTTGGCAGCTTTGGCATCTCCTGATGAGCTTCTGGGCATCCTGATGAATCGTCGGCCAGTAGTACCCCTGGAGCAGTACCTTCTGGATTAAGGTGCGGGCCCCTTGGTGTGCGCCGTCGACCCCCTCATGGATCTTACGGAGGACGTAGTCGGCTTCGTGGGGGTCGACGCACCGGAGCAAAAGCTAAGTGAAGGACTTCTTGTAGAGGTTCCCATTGCTCCAGACAAAATGGCGAGCTTTGGCTCGGAGACGGCGGGCTTCTCCCCAATCTTCAGGGAGCGTACCTTCCCTCAGGAATTCCACGGGGGGCTTTCTCTAATCCCGGTCTTCTTCCGGGGTTGTGTATACTTGAAGTGGCGTTACCCCGTCTTCCACGCTGGGCCGTGGCAAGACCTCGAAGAGGATGTTCCTCTTGTTGTTTGCCGTATAAGATGAAGCCAGCTTACTCAAGGCGTCGGCCTGGGCATTTAGCTGTCTGGGGATCTGCTCCACCTTGACTTCGTGGAAGTCCTTTCTCAATCTTCTTACCTCGGCCAGATACTTCACCATCAGAGGCTCCCGTGCCTCGAATCGTACGGTCACTTGGCCAACGACTAGGGCGGAGTCGCTACGGATCCGGATCGTTTTCAGCCCCAGTCCGAAGGCTATGCACAGTCCGACAAGCAAGGCCTCGTATTCCACCGCGTTATTTCA
This sequence comes from Agapanthus africanus, assembly GCA_030015575.1. Classification (NCBI taxonomy): domain Eukaryota; kingdom Viridiplantae; phylum Streptophyta; class Magnoliopsida; order Asparagales; family Amaryllidaceae; genus Agapanthus; species Agapanthus africanus. Next base: position 668,201,612 of record CM057342.1, on the reverse strand, counting down.
GGCTTTGAACTTGAGCTTCATAGAATACTCCATTTTTGCCTCGTTCGGGCCCCGAATGATGAGGCCGGCACCACAGCCTTCCTCGGTCGAGGACCCATCGACATAAAGGATCCAATCAGGATAGAATCGGGCTTCCCATCGACTAAGGGTTGAGCTGCGGGGGCCGGCATGGACTCCAGCTCTTTGCTGGGGATGGTGCACTCGAAAATAAAATCGACCAGGGCTTGTGCCTTGATAGCCTACCTCGGGCGGTATTTTATGTCGAACTGGGACAACTCCCACCTCCATTTCTCCAAGCGGCCAGAGGACTCGGGGGAGGGGAGGATAGCCCCAAAAGGCCGCTCGGTAAGAACGAGGATGGTGTGCGCCTGAAAATAGTGTCGTAGTTTCCTTGAGGTCACGATGAGTGCCTAGACGATCTTCTCTATGGTTGGGTACCCCGTTTCTACGTCCTTGAAGACGTGGCTCACATAGTATACCGGCTTCTGGACTCCCTCGACCTCTCGGACGAGCACCGAGCCTGCAGCTTGGTCGGATACCGCTAGATATAGCGATAGCTCGTCCCTTTCAACTGGCCGGGTGAGCAGCGGGGGAGTCGCAGGTGCCTCTTTAATTGCTCAAAGGCGGTCTGGCACTCTTCCGACCACTCGAACCTTGGTATCTTCCTTAGAGGTTTAAAGAACGGGCGGCACTTCTCCCCAAACCTCGACATGAAACGACTCAGAGCGGCTACCCGCCCTGTCAGCCGCATGATTTCGACGTTAGTCTTGGGCACGGCCATGTTAAGGATGGTGTTGATTTTCTACGGGTTAGCTTCGATTCCACGGTGGGTAACCATGAAACCGAGGAACTTTCCACCGGTAACCCCGAATGCGCACTTGGCAGGGTTCAGTTTCATCTTGTATTTGCGGAGGACGTTGAAGGCCTCGCCCAGATCCTTGGCGTGTTTATCCAATGAGACCGATTTGACGAGCATGTCGTCGACGTAAACTTCCATGTTCCTGCAGATCTGCGGCTTGAACATGCGATTGACCAAGCATTGGTATATAGCTCCGACGTTTTTGAGGCCGAAAGGCATCACCTTGTAGCAGTATACCCCCCGGTCCATTGTGAATGCGGTGAGATCCTCGTTTGCCGGATTCATACAGATCCGGTTGTAGCCAGAGAAAGCATCCATGAAGCTAAGTAGCTCGTGGCCTGCCGAGCTGTCGACAAGCTGATCTATCCGAGGGAGGGGATAGTTATCTTTCGGGCAGACCTTGTTGAGGTCGATGAAGTCGACGCACATGCGGCACTTCCCGATTGATTTTTTAACCATGACTAAGTTCGCCAACCATTCCGTGTAAGGCACATTCCGAATGAAGTTGGCGGCGAGAATCCTGTCTACCTCGTCCTCGATCGCCTTTTGCTTGATCGGGGTGAAGCTTCATTTTTTCTGCCTAACGGGTCGGACCGTAGGGTCCACCCCGAGCTTGTGAGATATGATTTTGGGGTCGATCCTGAAGGGGTTCCTTAGCACCATGCCTAGGGTTTGGGTTGCATCACACATGCCACTTTAAAATTTTAGAGGGTGCTAAGCAAACTAACCTAGGAATTGAACTAGAAAGTTAGAGTAACAACATGTAGTATCACATACTAACTGGTGTCTAACACTAAGAGGGGATAAATACAACCTTTGTAGACCTCCTTTTGTGACTCCTTGGATCTTCTAAAGTTTGAGCCGGCTTGCTTGAATCCTTCCAAGTCCACGACGATCCACCCGCAGTCTTTTTGCTCAAGCTCCTAGCTTCACTTGATCTATGAAGAAGTGGAGCAAACAACCTACACTAATGGGCTAGACTAGTATAGATTGGTAATGTGGTTTATATTCTCACTTAAAAACCCTTTCTTTTTGTGTTCCTCACTCACTAGAAAACTTAAGAGAGCATGAAAGAGGAAGAAGAAGGGGATGGCAAAGCTTGAGCTCAATTGTGATAATTCTCTTAATAAAAAGAGAAAAGAAAAAGAATATATATATGAGAGTCACACTCACATAAACCATGGTTGATAAATATCTAGATATTTTCATTAGTGAGTTTAAGAACAAAGGAAATTAAACTATGGTCCAAGTCAAAGTTAAGTCAAGGTTAGTGGAAGAAGAGTGTAGAAACTATGAACCATGAATTAATCTCCTATTTCCTTTTCTCAATAATAAATATATATGTATAATTATACCTTGTGAGTCTTGAATTGCCATCTCTATTGTATCAAAAACCATGACATACATGTATGCATGTATGTGTGCATTCACATCAACATGTATATATACATGCATACAATCCTGCATACATCCAAATAGAAAAGGTTTAAACAAGTGAGCTAAAAGTCAATATTAAATCAACACTTGATTTAATAAACCGGTCATATCACATACGACCCGACCAATAGAAAACACCGGGTTAAAATACGGTATCATAAACTCGTATTTAATCGAGCTCCCGCGTATATCACATATGCACACCACATCTTTTCTCCTGAGCTAGGAAACTCCTGTATGGGACTCTAAGACTCATCAATACGCCGGAAGTAGGTGATGATCATATCAAATACCCACAAGCCGCAAGCGGTCTGCTAAACGTAACGGCCACCCGGGTATTGAGCGATCAGAAGAAAAACAAGCGAACATGTCAAAACTCCCGTCAAGCCAACTGGCAACACTTACCGTACAGTCTGGTCTCTTCGTCAGATATGCTGCATATCGAGTTTAGGGATGGTATCGTCGACCCTAATAACTCAATAAGTCATGCCGGTATGTGGCGTATAACAGATCGAGAAACTACTGATAACACTTATCAGTAAATCTCATCAGCCCTGGCCAGGGACTTCCTGTTATAGCCAATCGAGCATAGCGCAACATCAACCCCCAATACGGGAGAGACGAAACCCCTCCTATCGCTCATTGCCTCCATGTGCCTCGGGACTGTATCCAAAAGCCACATGTTTGCACCACTCAGTAGAGCCATGGTAGGGTGGCAATCAAAGTACAGTGGGAGCACCCACAAGACTCTATGACGATCTCAGGTCTACAGACTAACTTGTACCAGTGTCACCTGAGAACTGCTATTCGATGATAGATATAATACCACATAGGAGTTCTCGGTGAGTCCGTTCAGTGTACCCAGTCTCACTGAGCACCCGTATACAATCTTTGGTGTCACCACACCAATGGATATGGGATCATCCATCGCCCATCATATGGGACAAAAACCGTATACGCTAGTCTACTCTGGAATATCGATGCACTGTCTCGATACACCTACGACTAGGAACATTTCAAGGATATGCTTATAAACTACACTTGTCCCACTAGTATGATCTGCATCATAGTCTTAGTGGTCAAGCAGATATCCTAAGGGCTTTATCAACATGTACCAAATGAGTAAGATGCATTATCAAATGAACATGTCAAGATAAAGTAAACCAGATAGCATACTATCATGTCGAGCAAGAATGTCCTCTGAATATATATACACACATACCGATACATCCATTATCATATAATGGCCTCTAGGGCATACATATATCCAATAATCTCCCACTTGCACTAAGGCCAATTATTGGCGTATCTCATACCCAACATCTCAAAAATTCGCTCATGCTGCGGCTGAGGGAGGGCCTTGGTGAGTGGATCCGCAGTGTTATTCTTTGTATCTACGCTCCTAATCTTGATCTCGTGGCGATCAACTATCTTCCGGATAAAATGATATCGCCTCAGGATGTGTCTAGACCTCTGATGGGACCTGGGCTCTTTGGCCAACGCCATAGCCCCATTATTATCACAATACAATGGTATTGGATCAATAATGGTTGGAACTACTCCTAGCTCCGAGATGAACTTCCTCATCCAGACGGCTTCCTTGGCAGCATCATTTGCAGAATGTACTCAGCTTCCATCATAGATTCTGCAACGGTATCCTGTTTGGAACTCTTCCAACTAACCGCCCCTCCGTTGAGGGTAAATGCAATCCCTGAGATAGACTTGCTGTCATCCTTATCACTCTGGAAGCTCAAATCGGTAAAGGCCTCCATTTGGAGATCCCTATTACCATACACCAAGAACAATTCTTTAGTCCTTCGCAACTACTTAAGATTGTTCTTCATAGTAGTCCAGTGTTTCTCCCCTGGGTTTGACTGATACCTGCTTACTGCACCCAGTGCATAAGCTACATCAGGGCATGTACACAACATCGCATACATTATTGATCCTACGGCTGAAGCGTAGGGAATAATGGTCATGCGAGCTCTCTCTTCATCAGACTTTGGGCAAAAGTCCTTGGAGACAGTGACTCCATGGCAAGCGGGTAAGGCACCCCGCTTGGAGTCTTCCATACTAAACCTCTTAAGGATGGTGTTGATGTACCTGGTTTGGGACAATCCCAATAACCGTTTGGATCTATCCCTATAGATCTTGATGCCCGGTATGTACGTGGCATCACCCATGTCCTTCATGGAGAACCTTTGTGATAAGAATGATTTGACCGACTGTAGCATAAGAGTGTCATTTCCTATCAGAAGAATGTCATCCACGTACAATACGAGGAATGCGACAGTTCTCCCTACAGTCTTCTTATAAACACAAGGTTCATCCGGATTTTTGACAAAATCAAACTCTTTGATAACATCATCAAAACAGATGTTCCAACTCCGTGAAGCCTGCTTTAATCCATAAATGGATTTAAGCAATCTACATGCTTTCCCACTGCTCCCACTGTCAATGAAGCCCTCTGGCTGATCCATATAAACGCATTATTTTAAATCGCCATTTAGAAATGCAGTTTTAACGTCCATCTGCCAAATTTCATAGTCGTAGTGAGCAGCAATAGCAAGTAGGATCCGAATGGATTTAAGTATAGCTACTGGAGAGAAAGTCTCGTCATAGTCCAGTCCTGGTCTTTGATGAAAATCTTTCGCTACCAACCTTGCCTTATAGGTCTCCACCTGCCCATTTACACCGATCTTTCTTTTAAAGATCCATTTGCACCCTACGAGTTTTACCCCAGAGGGTACATCCTCCAAAGTCCATACTTTGTTGGTGTACATAGACTCTATTTCGGATCTCATGGCATCCAGCCACTTCACAGAGTCACCACTCGTGATAGCTTGCTGAAAACTGGTAAGATCATCATCATCCATGATGCAATCTTCTCTATCACCATCAATGAGAAAATCGTAGTATCTCTCCGGTGGGCGAGAAGTCCTACCAGATCTACAGAGTGGCTGAAGTTCATAAGATTCCGTTGCCACATCAGGTTCAACCAAGTCGTCATTTGTAACTTGTGTTTCTAGAACCTCTTCTAGATCTACCACGTTGCCATCAGTATTATTTGGAAAAAATTCATTTTCTAAAAATGTGGCATTTCGAGAAACAAACACCCTTTGTTCCCCCTTATGGTAGAATAGATATCCATATGAATCTTTTAGATATCCCGTAAATACACACTTGACTGATCGTGTCTCGAGTTTGTCCGGATTCTGCTTTTTGACAAAAGCCAGACAACCCCAAATCTTAACTCGCTTAAGAGATGGTCACTTCCCACACTATATCTCATATGGAATGGTAGACACGGTCTTGGTTGGAACCCTATTCAACAGATATGCGGCAGTCTCTAATGCATGTCCCCAAAAGGAGAGGGGCAACTCAGCATCACTCATCATGGATTGCACCATATCTAATAAGGTACGATTCCGCCGCTCTGACACACCGTTGTGCTGTGGTGTGTAAGGGGGAGTGAGCTAAGAGATAATCCCATTCTCTTTTAGGATGTTCGAAAACTCTATACTAAGATACTCTCCACCTCGATCTGATCGAAGTATCTTGATGCTCATTCCTATTTGTTTTTCTACTTCAAGTCTGTACTCCTTGAATTTCTCGAAAGCCTCAGACTTATGCTTTATTAAAAAAACATGACTGAATCTTGAGAAATCATCAGTAAAAGTTATGAAGTAAGAAAAACCGCCTCTCGCAGACATTGGCCCACATACATCACTATGTATGAGGCCCAAGAGCTCTGTAGCTCTTTCTCCTTGTCCAGTAAACGGAGTTTTGGTCATTTTCCCTTTGATACAAGACTAACAAGTCGCATAAGATTTATACTCAAAAGGATTTAAATATCCATCTTTATGAAGCTTGTTTAGTCTTGTTTCATTAATATGACTGTTCCCCGCCGGAAGACGCGACCCGGGACGTTGGGACGTCGGGGCCTGAATTTCAAGGGCAGATGCTAATTGGTGCTATCCGTCCACCACTCTGAAGATTCCAAGTTAATTTATGACACCATATATCGAAGGTTTAAATGGATGCGGCCGATGTAGCAGACTTCGTCAGATCCCCCCTCATTTGAGGGGTTTTTGATTATGGGGACGCTTTTCCCTGCAGGCGCAAGCCCCTGCAGTTAATTACGCTACCGCATCGCGGTAACCACTTTCTCCTTCTCCAGATGGTCACTTCGTGTCGTGAGTGTTTGTTTTATTTTTGGTTGCCCGTGGATTGTATACGGAGACTAATTTATGTTGTCTCCCGTAGGACGTGGATTAGTCCAAATCCGTATATTCTTAGATTTAGGTTTGGGGTTGGGTTTAAGGATACGTTAGTCTCATTTAAGACTAAGATCAACTTAAACGTTTGTTAAGGATACGTTAGTCTAATTTTTAGACTAAGATCAACTTAACGGGATCGTTTAGATCCAACAAAAGAGCATTTGGGCTCTATTGCTTAATTTAGAGACATTGCGGTCAATAATTAGTTTAAGGACATTACGGTCCATTGTTAGTTTAAGGACATCTCAGTCCAATGTTAGTTTAAAGACATCTCGGTCAAGGTTAAGGACATCATAGTCCGTGAGTTTAAAGACCTCACAGTCAAGGTTAAGGACGTCATAGTCCATGAGTTTAAAGACCTCGCAGTCAAGATTAAGGACATCATAGTCCGTGAGTTTAAAGACCTCACAGTCAAGGTTAAGGACATCATAGTCCGTAACATGTATGGTTGTTGGGACCCGTCACCTCTCTGAAAACGTTGAAGTATTACAACGACATATATCAGAGGGGTTCAGAGATGTACCCTTGAACCAATTTTGGTTGAAAGATCTGTGGTCCAATTTGGAACTAAGATCTGTTAAAAGATTTATGAGCATGCGGGCTCAATTAATATGGGTTGAGGACTTATGGCCAGTCTTGGGCTAAGTCCAACAAATGTTTAACATTTTATTGTTCTGGGCTGTTGAGCCTTTATTTGGGCTTGGCCCTTTTAATAATGCTGAGCATTAGATTCTGACATTTTTTCGTCTTGTACTGAATGCATAGAATTCATCAGAACAATGTGTGTTCTGACAGCGCGCCACGTGGCACGCCAGGCGCTTTGCGCCAATTAAAGAGCGCATTGCGCTTCTGCCAAGTAGCGCACACGAAAAGGACACGTGTCGCGCTTGGCGCTAAGCGCCAGATTATGAGCGCATTGCGCTAGTTCGGTGGCGCACACGCGAATGACACGTGACGCGTTTGGCGCTTTACGCCAGCCTATGAGCGCAGTGCGCTATTTCAGAAGCGTAAAGCGCAAGTTGCATCTGTGGTTGACACGTGGCACGTTTTGGCGCTGAGCGTCGGTCCGAGGAGCACGAAAGCGCAGTTCATGAGTGCAAGGCACTTTTTAATAGCGCAAAGCGCATTTGATCAAATTTATGATCGGAGAACAAATTTATGTTCTTTTTAAAGGAGGCTTTGCCTCAAGATTCAAGAACAACAGTTCTTATTTTTGAAAGGGCTTTGCCTTTTTAGATCAATGATCTGTGAATGAAGTAAATACTTCTTTTGCTTTTTTATGATGAGATCTTTTGATCTCTTATTATAGAAAAACTTGGTATTTTGTAGATCTATGATCTTTTAAGGAGATAATTCTTCTGTTTTTATGAGATGATTTTATCTCTTTGTTCAAGAATCATTCTTTACCTTGAAGAAATAATCTTCTTTTGCTAAGAGCTTGCTCTTTTTCTTTTGAGTTTTCTCAAAGTTTGTAGGGGGTCTCTCTATATCAGACTTGAAGTCTTGGGGCCTTTATATAGGGCAAATTGATTTGTTAAATCAGTTAAAGAGATCTTTCTCTGATTGTTTTGGGGATATTTCCCCACCGTTGGATCTTTGATCCTAGAGTTTCTGTTTTACAGAAAACGATCTTCTTGTTTTTTAACAAGATTGGAAAAATCTTTCCATAACAGAATTTTAATTCTGATTAAGCAATGATTTATCATTATTAGATCTTTTGATCTAACGGTGGGGAATTTTTAATTCCAGCGCTGGCGCATCCGTGCTTTGCACGTGGTGCGCTGCTCAGAGCGCAATGCGCTTTGCGCTAGCGCACCTACGTTTGACACATGGCGCACAGCGCAGAGCGCAGCGCAGCCTGCGCTAGCGCACCCGTGCTTTGCACGTGGGGCGCTGCTCAGAGCGCAATGCACTTTGCGCTAGCGCACCTACGTTTGACACGTGGCGCACAGCGCAGAACGCAGCGCAACTTGCGCTAGCGCATCCGTGCTTGACACGTGGCGCGCAGCGCGCTTAGCGCTGGATCTGAAGCGTTGCTTCAATTTTTAAATTTTGAATTTTAAACAGAGCTTTGCTCTGATTGGGGAAAACAAATGCCCTCCACTACTTTGTCCACGTAAGTATGTACGTGGGTGAAGTAGTGTAGAGTTATGCATGGCCATAGAATTGATGGCTTAGAAGACAAGTTTATGGTCCTTATAGCCTAAGACTTTTTCATCTTCATGAGCTGTAAGGGTCTCAAGAAGGTTTTTTCTCCCTACAAGTCAAGAGGATCTCATAGGTGCATATTCTCCCTAGAAATCGTGAGGATTTCTAAGTGTCCATCGCCTCCGTGAGTCGTAAGGATCCCACTCAGGTATTTTTTCCTTACGAATCGTAAGAACCCGTAAGTAGCTTCTTCATTTTAGTGACATGTAACTTTGGCAAGTGTGGCCTGTAGATAGTCTATCTTGACCTACTTGTAGGGCACCGATGGCTTAGGAAACAGGATCAGGATCTGCCACCTAAGACTTTTCAAATTTATGAGCCGTGAGGGTCTCATAAAGACTTTTCTCCCTATGAGTCGAGAGGATCTCGTAGGTGTATTTTTCTCCTTAGGAATCGTGAGGATTCCTAAGTGTGTTTTCTCTTGAGAGTCGTAAGGATCTCATAAGAGAATTTTCCCTTTTACAAGTTGAGAGGACTCGTAAATGGTTGTTTCCCTCCTTATCGATATTCGACTTTATAGAGTGTGGCCTGTAGATAGTCTATCTTGACCTCCTTGTAGGGCACCGATGGCTTAGGAAACAGGGTTAAGATCTGCTACCTAAGACTTTTCAAATTTATGAGCCGTAAGGGTCTCATAAAGACTTTTCTCCCTACGAGTCGAGAGGATCTCGTAGGTGTATTTTTCTCCTTAGGAATCGTGAGGATTCCTAAGTGTGTTTTCTCTTGAGAGTCGTAAAGATCTCACAAGAGAATTTTCCCTCTTACAAGTCGAGAGGACTCGTAAGTGGTTGTTTCCCTTCTTGTCGAGATTCGACTTTGGAGAGTGTGGTCCGTGAATAGTATGCAAGAGTCTGTTTTGGACCGACTCGCAGGGCCCCGCTGCTTAGGAAACAGGTTTTTTAATCCCCACTGACTAAGGCTTTGCCTTACGAGTCGAGACGAATCGAGAAGTTCTCGCAAGAATGTCCTAACATCACAGTTAACTTTTGCTCTTTACGACAAAGGTCCGTTAGGGTCTGTGGTACTAGGGTTTTGCCCGTCATACCGTCGCGTTGGCTAATGTATCCCTCGATAGGCAATCTTACTGTTCAAGTAACCTTGCGACTGTCGTGTCTCTGATCCCTTCGAGGGCTGGACAAGACGTCTTCAAGCAATCTTCTTAGGCAGTTTGACCGTCAGAAGAGCAAGCGTTAGGAATTTTGCCATGCCGCTTTTTACTTGAGGTTAGGCTCATTTTGGAGAGCCCCGATGAGTCATAACCACTCCGAGCTGGTGTGGGATGATCTCCGATAGTCTTTCAGGTTTTATATGAGTTGCCGTCAAGACCCTGAAGCTAGGAATTTGGCCTTTGCTTCGTTTTGCTGGCATTGCGTCTGCTGTAACGAGACGAATGTCGTGGTTATCTCGAGGTTGCGGGTGAACCGTCGAGGCTTAGAACTAAGGATTTTTCTGTGGCTCCGTTGTTTGATTGTCGCGTCTGGATCCTGCTGAAGGAAGAACGCTGTGGTGACATCGCGTCTGCTGTATTGAGACAAACGTCGAGGTGGCGATCACTCCATGCTGGTATAGGATAATCTCCAATAATCTTTCAGGTTTTATATGAGTTGCCCTCAAGATCCTGAAGCTAGGAATTTGGCCTTCGCTTCGTTTGCTGGCATTACGTCTGCTGTAACGAGACGAATGTCGCGGTTGTCTCTAGGTTACGGGTGAACCGTTGAGGCTTGGAACTAGGGATTTTGCCGTGGCTCCATTGGTTGATTGTCGCGTCTGAATCCTGCTGGGGGAAGAACCCTGGGATGACATCTCATCTGCTGTATCGAGACGAACATCGAGGTGGTGACCACTCCGCGCTGGGATGATCTCCGGTAGTCTTTCAGGTTTTATATGAGTTACCGTCAAGACCGTGAGGCTAGGAATTTGGCCTTCGCTTCGTTTGCTTTGGCGTGTCCGAATCCTGTTGGAGGAAGGTCGCCGTTGTTGACGTCGCGTCTGCCGTAACGAGACGAATACTAAGGTGGAGCTGGGATTTTGCCATCACTCCGCTTTGTTTCGACCATGGGCTCTTTTGTTAACGTTGCGTCTGCATCCTACTGGACTGTGAAGGAAGGCCGTTGTTGACATTGTGTCTGCTGTAACGAGACGAATGCTGAGGTGGAGCTGGGATTTTGCCGTCACTCCGCTTTGTTTCGACCATAGGGTCTTTCATTGACGTTGCATCTACATCCTGCTGGACTGCGAAGGAACGCCGTTGTTGACATTGCGTCTGCTGTAACGAGACGAATGCTGAGGTGGAGCTGGGATTTTGCCGTCACTCCGCTTTGTTTCGACCATGGGGTCTTTCGTTGACGTTGCATCTACATCCTGCTGGACTGCGAAGGAACGCCGTTGTTGACATTGCGTCTGCTGTAACGAGACGAACACTGAGGTGGAGTTAGGATTTTGCCGTCACTCCGCATTGTTTCGACCATGGGGTCTTGTAGGGTTACTAGGCACTGTCACAAGGTTCTACAAGGCATCAACCATACCCGATTTAAATTTTAGACGTGCCGAACAACCCTAACCAAGATCTTAGACTAGAGATTAGGTGAAACAAATAGCAAGTAAACAACTTTACTTTGAAGAGTTTGGGATTACAACCTTTGTAGTCCGGTCCTTCACTTCATAAGCTCCGTGTTGTGGTCCCTTCGCTGCGATCATCAAGTTCCCGGACTCTAGAGAGGCTCCACGAAGAGAAAGATGCAAGCTTGCTTCCGATCTTCGATAACAAAGATGATCTAACTTGAAGTTTCTTTAAATCAAGCTCTCACTCACTAATCAAGTATTAATGATGTGAACACCCTAATCTAATTGGCTAGATTAGATGAGAATGATGAAGTAGGAATTTAGCTCTCATTTATTTTCATAATCTCGCACTAATTCATCACAAAACTCAAAGCTAGAAAGCTTTACAAGGAGGAAGAAGAAGATGAACTAATTTGTGATAAATAATGAATTGTAATGATAATTACAAATGCAACCATGGTTGAACAAAAGAAAGGGCTAACCATTATAGAGAGTTAAGTAGGGTTAAGGGTGTGGGTTCGGTTAAGAAAATACCTCCAAAAATATCAACCATAATATCTTTGCAAGAAACAAAACCAAAAGCTTCTAGAAGCTTCTAGAAAAGATTAACCCAAATCAAACCTTAACCATGTTTAATCTCCACTAATCATGTTGTATTAGTAATCATAACTTGTTACAATATTATATATCACATATATAATATATTTTTGTAACAAAAGAAAATAATACAATTAACATATATCGCATATATATCTATGTATTACCCGGTGAGAAAATGAATCAATAAAGCGAGACAATATTAGATAATGTAATGTAATATATTACATATATAATTATACATTAAATTATCGAATCAACACTTGATCAGACAATCCGGCTATATCGCATATAACCGACTAATATATCATGTACCGATTCATCGAATCAACACTTGATCCGATGACCCGGCTCATATCAAAATATCGCGAGAATAGAATACGGTATCTCATATCGTATTATCCTCGGTCCTGCACATATCACATATGTGCTCCTACTCCATTTTGCCTGAGTCAAGAAACCTCTGTGTAGGACTCTAAAGAATCGTCAATACGCCGGCAGTAGGTGATGATCATATCAAACACCCACAAGCTGCAAGCGGTCAGCTAAACGTAACAGCCACCCAGGTATTGAGTGATCAGAAGATCAACAAGCAAGCCTGTACATTCTCCTGCGAATCCAATCAGTAACACTCCCGTACAGTCCGGTCTCTTCGTCTGATATGTCGCATATCTCGTCTAGGGGTGGTAAACGTCAGACCCCAGTAGCTTGATAAGTCGTGTCGATATGAGGTCTATAACAGTTCGAGAAACTACTGATAATACTTACCAGTAAATCTCAACAACCCTGGCCAGGGATTTCCAGTTATAGCCAATCGAACACAGCGCAACATCAACTCCCTATACCGGGAGAGACGAAACCCCTCCTATCGCTCATTGCCTCCATGTGATTCGGGACTGTACCCAAAAGCCACCTTTTTGCACGCCCTCTTGGACGTGTTATGATGGAAATCAAAGCACAGGGGGAATCACACAAGACTCTATGACGATCTCGGGTCTACAGACTAACCCGTACCAGTGTCACCAGAGAACCGCCATCTGACGTGAGGTATAATACCATCTGGGAGTTCTCGGCGAGTCCGTCCAGTGTACCCAGTCTCCACTGAGCACCCGTATACCTTCTCTGATGTCAAACACCAATGGATATGGGATCATCCATCGCCCATCATATGGGTCAAGAAGCGCATACGCTAGTCTACTCTGGAGTATCGATGCCCTGTCTCGGTACTCCGACTAGGAACATTTGAAGGATGTACTTAGCGACTACATTGTCCCCACTAGTATGATCCACATCATAGTCCTGGTAGTCAAGTACTCATCCTAAGGGCTTTATCAACATGTAACATAGAGACAATTAGAGTACATGTTAAGATAAAGAGCAACCAGATAGCGTACTATCATGTTGAGCAAGAAAGTCATCCCTATATATGTCCAAGCATCCACTACAATATACATCGTATGTACAGTAATGGCCTCTAGGACATACATATAACTAACAATCTCCCACTTGCACTAGGGCCATCTGTTGTGGTATCGCATACCCAACAATCAGCTGTGGTTGATGTATCTCATACTCAACCATCCCATAAAAGTCTCTACTGGGAAATAGGCCTTTGTGAGTGGATCCGCGCTGTTGTCCTCTGTGACTACTCTCCTAACCTCGATCTCCCTGGAGATCAACAATCTCCATGATCAGGTGATACTGCCTAAGAATTATATCTGGATTTCTGATGGGACGGGGGTTCCTAGGCCAAAGCCATAACTCCATTGTCACACAATGGTTGGAACGAAGTTCATCTCATGAACTTATATATATCCAGACTGCCTCTTTGGTAGCATCCTTGGTAACGATGTATCTTGCCTTTAATCGTCTAATAAGTCACGGTATCTAGCTTGGAACTCTTCCAACATACCGTCCCTCCACTGAGGGTAAAGACAATGCCTGCGACTGACATTCAGTCGACCTTACCACCCTGAAACCATTTCAGTGATTCTCCCCAGGATCGATTGATACCATCTCACTACAACTAGTGAGTATCCTAACATCCAATTAGATATATCTCATAAATTTAAAACCCAGGATTTAGTAGGTATCAACTTGATCCTTTATGGAGAATCCTTGTGATAAGAGAAGATTGACCGAGCGTAGCATAGGAAATTCCTTCCCTATCAAGAGTATGTCATTCACGTACAATACGAGGATCACCACCATACTCTCTACTACCTTTTTGTATATACAAGGTTCATCTACCATTTTGATGAAGTCAAACTCTTTGACTACCAAAACAGACGTTCCCCTGTTTTATCGCATAAAACAACTTGCACACGTTTCCGCTGCTCCCACTGTCTACGAAGCCCTCTGGCTGTGTACTTATAGACGCTCTCTTTTAAATCACTATTTAGAAAAGTAGTCCTGACATCCAACCGCCAGATATCGTAGTCATGGTATATAGCAATTGCAAGTAGGATCTGGATGGACTTAAGCGTAGCTTTGAAAGTCTCAACTTTTCCATGTACACCAAGTAATCTTCTCAAGATATACTTGCTCCTGATGGGAATTTAACCCTTCAGATAAAGCAACCAAAGTCCATACTTTGTTGGTGTATAAGGATTCCATCTCAGATCACTTAGCATCCAGCCATTCTTACAGAGTCCCACTCCTGATGGCCTGCTCGAAATAAGTTGGGTCATCATCTCATGATGCAATCCTCGCTCCCACTGTCATAGAGAAAACCGAAGTATCTCTCAGGTAGGTGAGGAACCCTACTAGATCGGCGGAAAGGCTGAGGTTCGTTGGAAACTACTGAATCCTTTGGTTCTACTAAATCATCAGCTGCAGTTTGTATAGCTGGAACTATTTCCAGTTCTACCTCATGACCACTAATTTCTTCACAAGAAATTCCCTTTTACAAAGGTGGCATACTGAGAAACAAAACATCTTTTGTTCCTCGGTTTAGTAGAAGATATTCTTTTGCGAATGCTTGGGATATCCAACAAACTTCTACAGAACTGACTTTGCCTCGAGCTTGTCCGGATTATGCTTTTAGACATAGGCTGGACAACCCCAAATCTTAACATACTTAAGATATAGGCTCTTCTCATTCCATATCACATATGAAGTGGAAGGCAACTGATTTGATTGGAACCCTATTCAATAGGTATGCAGCTTCTCAAGTGCATGACTCCTAAAAGGAAATAGGAAACTCAGTAGTACCCATCATAGAGCACACCATATCATATAGGGTGTGATTGCTTCGCCCCGATACACCGACATGCTGTGGTGTATATGGAGGAGTAATACTGAGAGAGAATCTCATTCTCCTTTAGAATATTCCAGGAATCCCGTGCTCAAGTATTCTCCTCCCTGATCACATCAAAGGACATAATACTTATACCCGTTTTGGTTCTCTTCTTCTAACTCATATTCATTGAATTTCTCAAAAGGTTCAGACTTGTGTTTCAACAGGAACATATGTCCGAATCTTGAGAGATAAACAGTGAATGTAATGAAGTATAAAGAACCGGTCATGGCATGTGTAGACAGGGGACCTTACATACATCATCATGTATCAATCCCAAGAGTTCACTAACTCTTAATCTGTTTACAATAAACAGAGCTGCGGTCCTATTATCTTTGTGACATGACCGGCAAGTTTCACAAGATATAAATTCAAACTAATTTAAATATGCAACTAAATGTAACTTCAGCTAGTCAGGTCACATTGATATGACCTAGTCTACAATGCCTCAAGAAGGATTTGTTCATTTCTGAACTCTTCCTCTTGTGTGTGTTCTGTACACTAAGAACTGTGGTTTGATTTAGAACGTCTATTCTTTTAGATAACGTGCCTGAACCGATCAACTCTTGATATAGGAAATGTTCAAAACATTATCCAACAATACAAAATTATATCCTCCTTTATTAAATAAAGATACTGATATGATGTTGTATATCAGGTTCGGTATCTAATAACATTCGTTCAGAATCAATGTATTCTGGTAATACAGGATGATAACTACCAACAGACTTGGCTGCAACACTTGCACTGTTTCTATCTTATGAAACTTATCACCCGTTCTCAGTTCTCTACCTATCTGTAGCCCATGTAACAAATTACATATGTGGGATCCTGATCCGGTATCAAATACTCAGGACGTAAAGGACATTGAGAAAAAGTTCTGTGTAATGAACACACCCGAAGAAGATGCATCAGCATGCTCTTTCTTCGTTTGGGCAGCACGGGAATTCTGGTAATCCCCAATTTTCTGCTCTGTCTTATAACAATTATAAGTTGGAGCGGACCAACGTTCCCTAGCGCAGTATAACAAGCGGGTTGGTTCAATACATCCGTATTATTATCTTGATTAAGGCGTGACATGGTCGCTAGCTGGAGAGAGAGAAAAAAACACTCAGCGTATGCTCTTGCAAGATTTAGATTGGTTATTTAATATATCTAATTAGGATGTCTCCCACTGTTTTAGTCAAATCTTCCTTCAAACCCTAAAAAGAAAGACTAGCCGGGATTAATTACACCCTACAAGTTCGCCAATCTTTCAGCCAGGCCAGTGCCGGTACTTTGAGGGAGGTTCCCCGTGCTTTCGCACAGACCTAATTAAAGTAAATCTCATTTTCCCATGGGCGTAACCCCGTTGACACCTTTCTAAATACCTACTTGATCGGCTAATTGTAATGTGTAAAACTCTCCCAGAAGTAACTCTTACTCGCAGCGGGTATCGGGATCCAACTATCTCATAGAAGGTATGCAATCTCATTGCAAATTTCAATACTTGAAATTCCCAATAATATTTTACCCCTAGCGTCCTATGACCTTGACGAATACCAAACCACCCATAGTCCGCTAGTCAAGTTCAACCCGTACATTTCCTGATTGAATTAAACCCACCCGCATGACCCTTGACGAATGCCAAACAACGCCGTACGAATACCCTAATCCAATCGCATCGTATGCTAGCAGATAAGCACTAGTTAGTGTTGGGGTAAAAATTTACACCCCGGTTGACCAAGTCAAAATCAAAGTCAACCCCAAGCCAAGTGGGCCCAAGCCCAGATCTAGTAGGCCCATGCCCGGGTCGAGCCCGAACATGAAGTGGCCGGCCTTCCCCCATGCCAAGATAAAAAATTTGTAATAAATAATTTTGTTGCATTTCTTTTATTTTATTTTATGGATAAATGTAAGAAAAATAGGCATAAAGCCAAATTTTTGTAAAGCCCATGGCTTATGTGTAAAAAGAAATGGCACATGAGCCATGGGATAGGCAAAATGCCATTTTGTGAAGCCCAAGGGGCTATGTGTAAAGTGTATGGCCTATAAAGGCAAAGATAATGAAATATCTAAACAACTTTTCTCTCTCCAAAAAAAAAAGTTTCAGATCTGAGATCTTTCTTCCTTCTTCAAGGTTACAAAACCTTCTTCTTTCTTTTGAATTAAATCAAGAGTTTTACTCTTCCTTTTTCAAAACTAAATAGCTTTCCACCACAAAACCCATTAAGGGGAACTTAGATCTGCCATCAGATCTCAAAAAGAAAAGTTTTTTAAATCTCACATCTCTTTATCTCCAAGATCCGGCCAGCAAAGGAAGAAGAAGGACCCATTTCCTTAACCCAAAGCATCTTAGGAGTTTAACTCCACCTTATTTTCTCTTTAGAGAATTTCCGGGGCTAAAAAAACCCCCTTTTTTCCTCGCTGGTGCGCTAGCGCTCGAGCGCAAAGCGCCCACGTGCCGACACGTGGCGCGCTTGCGCTCCAGCGCACTGCGCTCGATCGCAAAACGCCCACGTGCCGACACGTGGTGCGCTTGCGCTCCAGCGCTCTGCGCTCGAGCGCAAAGCGCCCACGTGCCGACACGTGGCGCGCTTGCGCTCCAGCGCTCTGAGCTCGAGCGCAAAGAGCCCACGTGCCGACACATGGCGCGCTTGCGCTCCAGCGCTCTGCGCTCGAGCGCAAAGCGCCCACGTGCCGACACGTGGCGCGCTTGCGCTCCAGCGCTCTGCGCTCGAGCGCAAAGCGCCCACGTGCCGACACGTGGCGCGTTGCGCTCTGCGCTCGAGCGCAAAGTGCCCACGTGCCGACACGTGGCGCGTTGCGCTCCAGCGCTCTGCACTCCAGCGCTCTGCGCTCGAGCGCAAAGCGCCCACATGCCGACACGTGGCGCGCTTGCGCTCAAGCGCCCAGGCGCTGGCCCCACGCATCACTTGGATGTCTTTTCCCCTTTTTTTTTATATATATACATATGTATACAAATGTACACATACACATACTCCACGACACTGTCCCTGTTAGAAAAAAATTTCTAACGGGGCGCTGCCCCGCACCCCGCAAGGAGGCTGCTAGCCCCCTTGACCCCCAGCCCGCTATCCGGGTAGCGGGACCCCCGTAAAAACTCTGCGTGGCTCCCGATATATTCAAACCCCCCCTCCAAAACAACAACACACGTACACTGCACATTGAGTTCACATGATCAGTTTGACCCGTCAATCGGAGGTTCCCTCGCCCCAAAGGCGGGGGGTAATTAACGGCAGCTTAGTCCGTGGCTGCCGGAGATTCGGATCCCCACAATCATTAAACCCCGGCCTACCCTAGGCAGGGGGAATCTGTAGTACGCCTGACAAGCGTGTGCGTATTCCCATCTCAATGGGGTGACGAAAAACACCCTACAGATTCTGGAACGCCCGGCGGGACCAATCTCTCCTCCCATATTTCGGGTTAAACGTTCATGCGAACTCAATCCATATACATATCGATTGTCTATACTAAAATGATGTTTTTTTTCTGTGTAGCAATCAACCTTCGACGACAATGTCTCCCCAGACGAATTCAGCTTCCAACATGACCCCGATTCCGTACGTGGTCAAGATCAACGCTCGTGTGGTTCTCCCTGCAAGCCTCAGTCGACAGTGGGAGGAACCGCCCCGCCAGTTTGGCTCCGTCATCATCTACCCTGCCGGAAGCGCTCATCTGGCAGAAATCCCGGCGGAACAGGAGGCCAAGCCGGTCCCAAGGGGCAAGAGGCCGAATGTTGTGATTGCTAAGGCACCACAACCGAAACTTAAGATGGTGTCTGAACGACTCCCTAGGGCTTCAGCTGGGGGCAGGACTTCCGGTGCGAAGAGCAACATCAAACGTCGCGGACGAGCTCAGGCGGTAACTCTAACAAATGCACAATCGAGCGTATCTCCAAGGCCCTCCATCGTCCGGTCTGCAGCGTCTTCCCAAAGAGCCGAAGTCTGCCAGGCGCTTAGAACAGAAAAGTTAAGGCAGAAGCGGCTCAAGTATCGAGCCAACAAGAGGGCCAAAGCTTCGGCCAAATGGAATCGTGTGAAGTTCCAAGTGCAGGGTTGCCCCGCGACGACGGCTGAGTCGGACGTAGGAATCAGCAATTCCTTCGAGCCTCTGAAGTGGGTTCAGAAAAACGCCATGACCGCCAGAATCAAGAAGACAGCGGTCCGAACAGTGCCACAAAGAGACGTGTCCTGGCCCCAACAGAAAAAGTATCACACTGTCTCTTCAAGAGTCTATCAAGCACTCTGTGCTGCACGAAAGCAGCGGGGCAAACCCAGAAAAGAAGCGCCAGCACCATTCAAGAACCGGGTTAGGCCAGCCGCCTTCAATCGACTACCAGCTACCGAAACAAGGGGGTCAAGACAGCGATCCGTGAAATCAGCTTCCAATGATAGAAAGACGGCCGGATATATCATCCATACGGTCTATATGGCGGGCGGGCGCCCCAGCGACAACCTTCGCAGCAAAAGCAAGGATGGGGCCACCACATCCCAAGCCCAATCTGGCCTGAATGTGGTTGCCGCTGCCCAAGAACAGCCACCCCCGCTGGATGAAGAAAACCCTCTCGATGAGGATGATAGGCAGAAAGACCCCTCGGTCCATGCAGAGTCAAGCTCGGACAGCGAGGAAGAGCCGACTTTCCGCCCCAGGACTGTGGAGCAAGAGCTGCTTCAAGAGCTTCGAAAACAGCTCAGGAGCAAAGATAAAGAGATGGCCAAGCTCTATTTGAAGATAGACGACTTAACGAACGTGGTGATGCAGCTTACGGCTCAAATTGCCCGAGCGCCTCCCAATCAAGCACAAGCCGCTACTAATCAGCCGGGTGATGACAATCTGAGGCAGCCAATGCCTGTTCCTTTGGGTCCAAGACTGGTCGAGCCGCATGAAAGCCGGCCACACTCCGCTTCTGGGGACGCCTTGGCCCCAGATGGCTCTATCCCGCTAACACAGGATCGGATAATGGATTTGGTCACCAGCAAGGTTAAAACATTGGTGGCCGAAGCTGAAGCTCAGAAAGAAATCGGCAGTAGTGGGCGCCATATCCCGCGCAGTACGATCTGATTGAGTTCCCAAGCGGCTACGTCATTCCTAAGTTCGGAAGATTTGATGGAACGGGGAATGCAAATCAGCACGTCGCCCACTACAAAGCATCGTGCGGAAATACAGGGGGCAATGACGCGCTCCTTCTTCGTCAGTTTGTCAATAGCCTGACCGGCGTCGCCTTCGATTGGTATGCGAGTATACCGGACGGGTCCGTCATTACCTTTGCCCAAATGGAGTCCCTGTTTCGGCAAAGGTTCATGAGCGTCAGTGATAAAATCTCCATTGCCGACCTTGTGTGGACCAAGCCGGGGAAGAATGAAAGCAACACTGACTTTATCGCCCGATGGCGTAATCTCACGGTCAAGTGCGAACCGCCGCTGGAGCAGGACCAGTCCGTCAGCCTTCTCATTGGGAACCTCAGCAATTGGATGGTCCCATTCTTGTGTACAGCGGGCCTCAAGATATTTCAGGAGCTAACCAAGAAAGTACAAATGCTGGAACGCTCGAAGCAAGAGTCCCCGCCGGACTCTCAGAGAGACAAAACTTGGAAAAGCAAGCGGGACGACAACCGTAGAAGCGGGAGTTCCAGCAGTACCAATGTCTTCAATGCGTCCGACGGTGAAGAAAAGCGAAGGGCGGGCGAATCCAAAACCAACCGGTCTCGAAAGCCATTGCTGGGAGGAGATGGGCCTTCCCTAGAGGAGAAAAGAACAAGGTTTACTCATTCAGAAGGGACAAGGTCCGCAAGATATTTAAAGATGCCTTGAACAACGGCCTACAATTGCCGGAGTCGAAAAGACCCCAAGAAGCAAAAATGACTGACAATCCTCTGTATTGACCGTACCACCGAAGCAAAAAAATAGGAATAACTAGATCTTATGTTTGGATTTTGAAAACCTGAAAAATAACTCTCCTTTGAAGTTAACTATAGCTGATATACGTCTTTACATCACACTACACGTGTCGTAAGATTTTGGGAATTAGATGACAAGTCTTTCATGTTTAAACTTTTAAACAGATAAATGATTTTCTGAGGATCAAATAGGTTTGTTCTGAAATAAGTAATGTCAAGAATAGTTTATGAAGTAAAGCGAATATGAAGGAATGTTATTGATGCCGTAATTGGAGCTAAGTCGGAAAAATAACCCATCTAAAACTTGATTGGAGTGATTACACACCAAACCCACTAAACACGTCTTTTATCCAAAAAATATTTGAACTGCCGGTTATATCTCCGTTCGTATCAAATCATCTGATTTTTACGCCAAACTGTCTTTTGTTTTTGGACCTAGGTAACTTGAGTAATTAAGTCCGCTGGGGTGTTTCTACACCTAATGCCCTAAAACCAACTGGTTTGGGTGCATTGGCCCAAAGCTCGCTAAGAAGCCTAGAAAGTCCAGTTTAAAACAAAGTCAAGCAAGTGTTCTCTCCGAGTTAAAATTCCTAACGGTTCTTTGTGTGAGAATAATCTTGATAAAAGACAGGCTTTTATAAAAAAAATTTAACGGAGATATGAAGGTTTTATTCTATGATAAAGACTATTGCACGTTCATAGAGGTGTGTATGAAATGAGAACAAGAAAAAGGTGGAGTGAAAAATACGACTTAGTTTCCTGTTAAGGAAGATAGAAATTCTGAAGTTGAAACCTTACTGGAAAACGAAACTTGAAAAATGCTTAACTCGTTATAAAACTTATGTGATCCTTTTAAAATTGTTATCTGGGCTTTATTGTGCGACATGATGACTTTAATCTATCCTTCTGGAACTCAACGACACTATTTGCACTGCACGTAAAGACATATAAAATCTGTAGTTAAATAAGAAGCGATGTGTGAAAAATAAAGGTTCGATGGTCTAGACTTAGGATTATAGAATTGTTATTTTCTAAAACAAAACTTTAGGGTTTGAATCTCAGTTATTTTACAAAACCAACTTGACCGGATTTTGTGGGTAGTATCCGCTGAAAACCCTCAGGAGACAACACTCCTCCTACTAGGGACACCTAGAGGTTTAACGGCTTGTTGCACATGCTCAGTGCAATCGCGTTCCCTGGGAAAGTGAGGTCAGGAAATTTTTTGTGAATAAATGGGCTTTGCTCGGGACGAGCAAATGATAAGTTTGGGGGTATTTGTTCATATCAGATTTTTGCATTTTCATACCGCCCAATTTTTATCACATTTGCATATCCGTAGATACTCTTGAGCCGTGTTTGCTAGTCAATTGCAGGATACAGGTTCTCGGTTCTAAAACGGTGAAATTCATGGAAAACACGAAAAAAGTCCGGGTTCCTGCCAACCACAGATAAAACACGGTCTCTGCTCTTCATCCGTATGTTGCCAGATATCAATAGGAAGACAAAAGGTCAAATCAATGTCATTCTTATGCACAAGGCTCAATGGTAGCACAAAATCCAAGAGATCTACGCGGAGCTCGAGGCAATCATGACAAAATCTTGACAAAAAGTCCACCTTTCCCTCAACAGAAATTCTGGAGAAATCGTGGAGCCAAATTGAGAAAGTACATGTACCAGAATGATGTACACTGAAGAACAGGGAAACACAAAAAAGATGAGGGCCCAATTCTCCTAAAGGGCCGCGGATCCGCGGCCAATGGGGGGTTTTGGCCGCGGATCCGCGGCTGTATAGTGGCCGCTGGAAAAACTTTTCCAGGGGTATTTTTGTCTTTGCATGTGGGTTCTGGTGGTTGCCCTAGGGTTTCATTCTCTGGCCTATAAATAGCCCAGAAGTTTGTGAAGGAAAGGGTCCATTCTTGTATTTTCTTTTTCTAGGATTTAGTTCACTTGTTCTTCTTCTTCTCATCTCTTCTCCATTAAACTTGTAGTGAGCTTTGTGAGGGAGGAATGATAAATAAAGAAGATCAATTTGTTATCATGCTTGTCTTACTTTTATTATAATTGTTGTAACTTTAAATTCGTTAAGTAGTTGTTGTTATTTCCTTGTTGTTTCTTTCTTCTCTTTTTTCTTTATCCTTACATATGACAATGATACTTACGCTTGATCCTCGCCAAGGTGAGGTCGCAAATAGTTAGTCGTATTCTTCTAATCTCCTTCTTTCTATCTTCCTCTTTTGTGTTGTTTTATTTTTCCGTATTATGATGTGTGAGTAGTTCATTCTTGTTAGGGTAGGATAAGGGAAGTTTGAGAGAAGGAAATCTCTCTCACTCTTTCCTTGCCCAACAGCTTAAATCGACTCCCGTTAATCCAACCACAATCCGCTCCTTACGGCACCCTATCCTACATGATAGCGGTGATTCCGTAGTGAGACCGGTTGTGGTTGGATTAACCGGAGGTTATGGCTAAGAGCCAAGAACGGACGGACAAGCACCAAAAGGAAGACTTATGCGTTGGAAAGCCTAGCTTATACTCGCAAAGTCCTTCCTAGTCGTGCTAATCCCCGTTGTTGCCGATTACCGTAACACGACATTAAGAGGGGCAACGAAAGATGTGGAGACTCCTAACTCAAACTAACCTAATCCTAACCCTAACATGCTCTCTTTAAATATCAACTCAACACTTAGATAACTACAAACAAAATCTGAACAACCGGACTTAACTCGTCGAAAAACACATAGAAAAAGATTCCCATCTCCCTGCGGACGACCCGTACTCAACCGGCTAGCTACGTACGAAACCGTCTTGATTGCGGTATTTAAACTTAAACTTGAACACGCTCGTATCCTAACAATCAAATGGCGCCGTTGCCGGGGAGACGGTAGTTTATTTCCTTGTGTAATTTCGGGTTAATTTGTAAGTATAAAAAAAAACGAAAAAAAATATATACTTTGTAAAAGAAACCATCTTGTTATTCTTGATTAGTTTTTGTGCAAGTGTGCAGGAAATACGAAGCTCAAGATCGACGCCAAAGACGTTGGAAATACGGAGTTCAAGTACAGTGCCAAAGACGTGGGAAGATAGACCCACATTTCGCGGCTACACCGCGACGGACAAAAACGAAGCATCCGGTCTACTGTACAAATCTGGAGCTGTTTCAGTGAGCAAATCCAAATTCAGGACATCCAGACAACCAGAGGAGACACACACCAGCATCTCCACAAAATTTCGAAGCCCAAGCCTACCATCTTGCCGCGGAACCGCGGCCTTAGCACCTGTTTGGCCACGGTTCCGCGGCCATTTAGTGGCTTCAGGGGTGCATTTTCTTTCTGGTGAGTCTCTCTCTTCTCTCCACTCCTCTGAACTCCACTGAACTGTGTTTTCTGCAGATTTCTTTGCGCAAATTCTTCTCCCCCTTCCAATAAACTGTTCTTGTGCAGGATTCTTTGCGCTGCAAATAAAAATTGTTTGCAGTTGATTTGTTACTGTTTTGCATTCTTTAATACGGACTTAAGGGGCTTGAAACCAATCCAGATTGGGTGGGGATTTCATCACCCTTCCCAGGACCCCAAGAATCACTAAAGCATATGCATTGTCCATTGTAAATTAAAAAAATACTAGACTTCAGCCCTAAGGACTTCGCGCTCATTAGGAGAAGATAAACAGTGTTTAGAACCTCGCTTAACCGTATATTGTTTACGGGGTGTCTAGGAAAGTGTTAAAGGCGCAACCGCCGAAAGAGAAAGGGTTATTTAATTAAGGAACTTCGCGAAAGCGTTGGACAACCTCCCCTTATCTCTGCACTTACCTGGCCTCGTGATCAGTGTATTTTTAAGCCCGTTTCTCGATATTGTTTAACTTCGACAATCAAGTTCAAGAGCAGGTCTAGTAGACCTAGGTTACCCTAGATCTAGGTGTGATTGTGCATATCTTGTTTGTAATTGCTTAAGCCGTATTTCCGTACATACTTCTGTAAATCTTTTTCTAAAAACAAAAAAAAAAAAAAATCAAAAACTTTTATAAAAACTTGCCCTTTTGTCGCCAAATCCATTTTCACCCACCACCCATCGTCTTTCTCAATTGACGTTTTCTTACCCTCACCTTCTCCGCTTTGACTATACTAAACTCGTTTAGTGTATGTCCGCTTGGACTCGGGACACTAGCGCCCGTCTAGTCCGCGTTACGTTAGTCGCGACCGACTACGCGATCGACTCCGAAGTCGATACTCCGTCCACTCCTCTTTCACCCCTTCCTTTGCCGGCCAACTCCGACGTTGACCGGAATTCTGTTCATACATCTTCACCTTCACCTTCACCTTCACCAACCTCTTCTTCCGCGATGTCGGGATTTAATCCGAACATCTCTTTGACCACCCCTGGATTGGCTCCACCTCCTACGGAGACCAATCTCCCACCACCTCCGCCTGTTGTAGCGCCGCAGCGAATTGCGCTCCAGGATCGTTTCTACCCCACCCGTTCTGCACTTCCCACCTGCCTTTCTCTTCCTCCGGCCAATGGGGACAACTTTGAAATTAAGCCCCATTTCATCAACATGCTTCCACGTTTTCATGGGCTTGAATCTGAAGATGCCTATATCTTCATCAACAAATTTCAAAATGTCTGTGCCATGATGAAAACCACCCAGCTGTCGGACGATGCTATACGTCTACGGGTCATTCCGTTCACTTTATGCGATCTCGCTGAAAAATGGCTGTATAGCACCGCTTCCCACTCAATCACCAGCTGGGACGAGTTTGTTAAAGCGTTTCTGAAAAAATTCTATCCAAATCACAAGACCGCAAAAATTCGAAATGAGATCAACCAATTCTCCCAGCTTCCTTCTGAACCCTTCTGGAAGTGCTTTGACCGATACAAAGACCTTCTTGTTCAGTGTCCTCACCACGGTATAGAGAAATGGCAACTCTGCCAAACCTTATACGAGGGACTGAACCCAGCAATGAAGCAGTTGCTGGAAACCATCTATCAGGGCCACTTCCTATCCAAATCTGACGAGGAAGCGTGGCAGTTCTTTGACGATCTTGCGGAGCAAACGCTACAGTGGGAGAGCACCAGACCGACTTCTTCTTCTTCTACCTCCACTTCTACCGGTCAGTCTAGGATAGGAATCCACCAACTCGATGTCTCTATTGCGATGAAAGCTGAAATGGCTGCAATAACACGAAAGCTTGAAGCGATAGAGAGCAAATTTTCTGCTCCTGCCCCCACACCTGTTCTCCCCCTTCGTACCATCTGCGCTTGTTGTTCCGATCCTTCCCACTTGACCGAAGAGTGTCCTTACAATCCACCCTCGCAAGGACAGGATCAGGTTAATGCTACCTTCCAGCAAAGACCGAGGAATGATCCATACTCTTCCACCTACAATCCCGGTTGGAGGAACCACCCCAATTTCGCCTGGAATCAGAATCGGAATCAATTCCAGGGCAACAATTTCCAAAGGGGCCCTCCGCCGCAACAACAAGCGCAACAACAAACTCAGTATCAGCAGCCCTTCCAACCCCAACCTTACCAAAACCAGACGAACAACTTTGCACCCAACAACTCTTTTCCACCAAACAACTTTGTTCCGTCGAACAACGATAAGGTTTCCTCGCTCGAGCGAAGTCTGGAGGCATTTGTTAAACAATCGACTCAATCCACCGCCAACATCCAGTCTTCGATTCAATCTTTAGTGCAACACACTGCCGCACACGGGCAAAGCATCAAGACCATCGAGGCCCAGATTGCACAGCTGAACGCGGCCTTAAGCGAGCGAGAGAAGGGGAAGCTCCCGTCCCAGCCACTTCCAAATCCCGGTCACCCACATAATGCACATGTTGCTCTTGAACAAAAAAACCATAATGTGAGTGCCGTGACCACACTGAGATCAGGGAGGGTGCTGCAAAACAACATTGGCAAACGGATCAACGATGATGCCCCGGCCGCTTCTTCTTCTTCTTCTTCTTCTTCTCCTTCTTCTTCTTCGTCTTCCGAGCCTATTCTCCGTTCTTCACAAGGCTCTCCCTCTTCTTCTTCTGCTCTGAACGGACCCACTTCTCACTCCACGAAAACACCTATTCTGGGATCCGTTCCAACTCCAAAATCTCCTCCTCCAGCATTAGACTCAACCAATTTTCAAAATGTTCCATTTCCAAACCGGTTGAGGTCTAACAAACAAAATCCACAAATGGAGAAGATTTTGGAGTTATTCAAGCAAGTTAACATTAACATTCCTCTTTTAGATGCTGTCCAACAAGTCCCATCTTACGCAAAAATCTTAAAGGACTTGTGCACGAAAAAGAGGAAGTCTCAGGTACCCAAGAAAGTTTTCTTGGCTAGTGCTGTGAGTGATGCCCTTACCCAATCTTTACCACAAAAACGGAAGGACCCTGGCTGTCCTACGATTTCAATTACTATTGGGGATAAGAACATCAACCGTGCACTATTAGATCTTAGTGCCAGTGTTAACTTGCTTCCATATTCAGTATACGAGCAATTAGGCGTCGGAGAGTTGAAACCCACACACTGCACTCTCCAAATGGCCGACCGATCGATCACCCACCCTAGGGGTGAGCTAGAGGATGTGTTAATAAAAGTCGGGGACTTCATATTCCCCGTTGACTTCATTGTATTAAATGCACAGCCTGTAGCTAACCCCCGGAATCAAATTCCGGTGATACTCGGTCGCCCATTTCTCGCAACCTCAAATGCTGTGATCAATTGTCGCAACGGTTCAATGAACCTCTCTTTTGGAAATATGACGATTGAACTCAACATTTTTAGGTTGGGGAATCAGCCCGCCGAACCTAATGCTCATTTACTGGATGTCTGCTCGATCCAGGAGATCACCCCCGAAGAGTGTGAATTCGAGGAGTTTCTGTTTGAACACGATAATCTCGACGCCACTAGTGCGTTTCTCTTCGAACCTGCTGCTGTTTCTGCGCCCGACAACGACTACGAGTGTTTCACGTTTTCGAACGATCTTAGCCGTGCACAACCCGAGTTTGAATCTTTCGACTTTTCGGATGAGTTACCTAAACCATCCAACTCGGTTGCCTACACTCGCTTTGAACCTTTGCTGGAGTCATTTGAGTTCGAGACCTTTGCACCAGTCTTGCCTTCCATCATTTCACCTCCAACGCTCGAACTCAAGCCGTTGTCGTCTCACCTTAAGTATGCTTACTTAGGTGAGAACGAGACCCTCCCTGTCATCATTTCGGCTTCTCTAGCTCCAGAGCAAGAGAAAGCCCTTCTCGCGGTCTTGCACAGCAACAGGCAAGCTTTTGGCTGGTCCATGGCGGACATCAAGGGGATTAGTCCCCTCATCGTTGAGCATCACATTCATCTGATGGATGATGCCAAACCAGCCCGGGATCCACAAAGACGTCTTAATCCAGTCATGAAGGAGGCTGTGAAGAAGGAGATCGTCAAGTGTCTAGATAGTGGTATCATTTACCCTATCTCTGATAGCCAGTGGGTTAGCCCCATTCACGTTGTCCCCAAGAAGTCGGGCATCACGGTCATAACCAACGAGGCAAATGAGTTAATCCCTACTCGCACCTAAACTGGGTGGCGAGTTTGCATTGATTACAGAAAACTCAACGCCGCAACACGGAAAGACCACTTTCCGCTACCTTTTATTGACCAGATGCTTGAACGATTGGCCGGACATGAGTACTATTGTTTTCTTGATGGCTACTCCGGCTATAATCAAATTCCCATCGCCGAAAAAGACCAGGACAAGACCACTTTCACTTGTCCTTTCGGCACGTTTGCATATCGACGCATGCCCTTTGGGTTATGCAATGCACCCGCTACCTTCCAGCGGTGTATGATGGGAATTTTCTCTGACATGGTGGAAAAATTTCTGGAGATTTTCATGGATGACTTCTCCATCTTCGGCGACTCCTTTGACGAGTGTTTGCTGCATCTTGACGCTGTCCTTACCCGATGTAAGGACAAGAATCTCACTTTGAACTAGGAGAAATGCCACTTCATGGTGCGCGAATGTATTGTCTTAGGACATATCATCTCGCAAAATGGCATAGAGGTTGACAAAGCAAAGATTGAGGTCATTTCCAATCTGCCTCCTCCCCGATGCGTCAGAGATATCCGAGCCTTCCTTGGCCATGCCGGTTTCTATAGACGGTTTATCAAGGACTTTAGCAAGATTGCTAGGCCCTTGACGCTTTTGCTGGCCAAGGACACGCCTTTCGACTTCGACTCGAGCTGTGTGACTGCATTCAAGTCACTGAAACGCTCACTCACTTCTGCTCCCGTTCTTTCTTCTCCTGACTGGACGCACCCATTCGAGATCATGTGCGATGCATCCGACTTTGCCATCGGTGCTGTCCTTGGACAGCACATCAACAAGATGCCGCACGTAATCTATTACGCAAGCCGAACCCTGAACGACGCCCAACTTAACTATACAACAACTGAGAAGGAATTCTTAGCTGTTGTATTTGCTTTAGAAAAATTCAGGCCCTACCTCATCGGCTCTCCAGTCATTGTCTACACGGACCATTCAGCTCTGCGCCATCTTTTTGCGAAGAAAGATGCCAAGTCTCAGTTAATACGTTGGATCCTCTTGCTTTAAGAGTTTGACCTTGTCATTAAGGACAAACGAGGATGTGAAAACGTAGTTGCCGACCATCTCTCACGACTTCCTTCTTCGCCTTCGCTTCCAATTCCGATCAACGACGTTTTCCCGGATGAACAACTCTTGACAGTATCGTGAGAACCCTGGTTCGCAGATATTGTGAACTATTTGGCCACGGGATTACTACCGACTGAATGGTCGAGTCAGGACAGACTTCGCTTCTTATCCCAAGTAAAACACTTTTACTGGGACGAACCTTATCTGTTCAAGTACTGTCCCGACCAGATTATTCGTCGGTGTGTCCCTGATGAGGAATTCAAGAGTGTGCTGTCATTTTGCCACGATCAAGCGTGTGGCGGGCATTTTGGGCCCAGAAAGACAGCTGAGAAGATCTTGCAATGTGGTTTTTACTGGCCACAACTTTTCAAAGACGCTCACGACTATTGCAAGACTTGCTCCCGGTGCCAACACATGGGCCGGATATCCCGGAGGAACGAGATGCCGCTCCAACCGATCTTGGTTGTGGAGATTTTCGATGTTTGGGGGATAGACTTCATGGGGCCGTTTCCCAACTCTTTTGGGAACTTGTACATTCTTCTAGCTGTTGATTACGTCTCTAAATGGGTCGAGGCTGTGCCCAGCCGGACTAACGACAACAAGGTTGTCGTTAGGTTCCTTAAAGAAAACATTTTCTCACGGTTTGGGCACCCCCGAGCGATCATTAGCGACAATGGAAGTCATTTCTGCAATAAAACTTTCGAAGCCTTGATGCGGAAATACTCCATAAATCATAAGCTCTCTATGCCCTACCATCCCCAAACCTGCGGGCAGGCCGAAGTTTCAAATCGGCAAATCAAGCAGATATTGGAGAAAACGGTTTCCAAGAACCGTAAGGATTGGTCTCTGAAACTCACTGATGCCCTTTGGGCATTTAGAACCGCTTATAAGACCAACCTTGGCATGTCTCCCTATCGGCTTGTATACGGAAAAGCCTGCCACCTTCCTGTTGAAATCGAGCATCGCGCATTTTGGGCGATAAAGGAGTTGAATCTGTCTCTTGAGGACGCGGGCAGCCATCGGAAGCTGCAGCTGAACGAACTATGCGAGCTTAGGGATGAGGCTTACGACAACGCGGTTGTCGTTAAGAATCGAACGAAGGTGTTTCACGATAAACACCTTTTGCGCAAAACCTTCGTACCTGGTCAGCAGGTACTGCTTTACGACACCCGACTTCATTTCCATCCTGGAAAGCTCAGATCTCACTGGAAAGGGCCGTATTTTGTGCGGAATGTGTATCCGCAGGACGCTGTGGATTTGGAGAATCCAAAGGACGGTTCACTCTTCAAAGTGAACGGACACCGATGCAAACCGTACCTTAGCGCCGAACCAACAGAGGAGCTCCTGTTCTTACAGGAGCCGGTTTACCCTGAATGATCTTCCTCTGCCTACCTCCAAACTTCGGTTATCTAGCCAAGAACAGTGGACACTGTTCCAAATAAGTTTGGGGGTATGTACAAACCATTTTGTATCTATTTGTGTATATTCTTTTTTCTTTTCTTTAAAAAACAAAAACAAATAAAAAAATTGTATATTGCTAACCGACAATTTTTGAACCTTCCAACTACTCTCTTCATGCAACGACAGTGAGGACACTGTCCAGTTTAAGTTTGGGGGTACGCTCGGTACGCATTTCTTACCTTCGCATTCATATGTATATTTTGCATCTGCATATTAAATCCATAAAATCCATAAAAATTTGAAAATTTTCTAAAAATATAAAAACTTTTTTGTCAAGTTAGCTTGTGGAAGAACTCTGATTCAACATTCGACGGTTTTTGTTTAAAAAAATAGGAATAACTAGATATTATGTTTGGATTTTGAAAACCTGAAAGATAACTCTCCTTTGAAGTTAACTATAGCTGATATACGTCTTTACATCATACTACACGTGTCGTAAGATTTTGGGAATTAGATGACAAGTCTTTCATGTTTAAACTTTTAAACAGATAAATGATTTTCTGAGGATCAAATAGGTTTGTTCTGAAATAAGTAATGTCAAGAATAGTTTATGAAGTAAAGCGAATATGAAGGAATGTTATTGATGCCGTAATTGGAGCTAAGTCGGAAAAATAACCCATCTAAAACTTGATTGGAGTGATTACACACCAAACCCACTAAACACGTCTTTTATCCAAAAAATATTTGAACTGCCGGTTATATCTCCGTTCGTATCAAATCATCTGATTTTTACGCCAAACTGTCTTTTGTTTTTGGACCTAGGTAACTTGAGTAATTAAGTCCGCTGGGGTGTTTCTACACCTAATGCCCTAAAACCAACTGGTTTGGGTGCATTGGCCCAAAGCTCGCTAAGAAGCCTAGAAAGTCCAGTTTAAAACAAAGTCAAGCAAGTGTTCTCTCCGAGTTAAAATTCCTAACGGTTCTTTGTGTGAGAATAATCTTGATAAAAGACAGGCTTTTATAAAAAAAATTTAACGGAGATATGAAGGTTTTATTCTATGATAAAGACTATTGCACGTTCACAGAGGTGTGTATGAAATGAGAACAAGAAAAAGGTGGAGTGAAAAATACGACTTAGTTTCCTGTTAAGGAAGATAGAAATTCTGAAGTTGAAACCTTACTGGAAAACGAAACTTGAAAAATGCTTAACTCGTTATAAAACTTATGTGATCCTTTTAAAATTGTTATCTGGGCTTTATTGTGCGACATGATGACTTTAATCGATCCTTCTGGAACTCAACGACACTATTTGCACTGCACGTAAAGACATATAAAATCTGTAGTTAAATAAGAAGCGATGTGTGAAAAATAAAGGTTCGATGATCTAGACTTAGGATTATAGAATTGTTATTTTCTAAAACAAAACTTTAGGATTTGAATCTCAGTTATTTTACAAAACCAACTTGACCGGATTTTGTGGGTAGTATCCGCTGAAAACCCTCAGGAGACAACACTCCTCCTACTAGGGACACCTAGAGGTTTAACGGCTTGTTGCACATGCTCAGTGCAATCGCGTTCCCTGCGAAAGTGAGGTTAGGAAATTTTTTGTGAATAAATGGGCTTTGCTCGGGACGAGCAAATGATAAGTTTGGGGGTATTTGTTCATATCAGATTTTTGCATTTTCATACCGCCCAATTTTTATCACATTTGCATATCCGTAGATACTCTTGAGCCGTGTTTGCTAGTCAATTGCAGGATACAGGTTCTCGGTTCTAAAACGGTGAAATTCATGGAAAACACGAAAAAAGTCCGGGTTCCTGCCAACCACAGATAAAACACGGTCTCTGCTCTTCATCCGTATGTTGCCAGATATCAATAGGAAGACAAAAGGTCAAATCAATGTCATTCTCATGCACAAGGCTCAATGGTAGCACAAAATCCAAGAGATCTACGCGGAGCTCGAGGCAATCATGACAAAATCTTGACAAAAAGTCCACCTTTCCCTCAACAGAAATTCTGGAGAAATCGTGGAGCCAAATTGAGAAAGTACATGTACCAGAATGATGTACACTGAAGAACAGGGAAACACAAAAAAGATGAGGGCCCAATTCTCCTAAAGGGCCGCGGATCCGCGGCCAATGGGGGGTTTTGGCCGCGGATCCGCGGCTGTATAGTGGCCGCTGGAAAAACTTTTCCAGGGGTATTTTTGTCTTTGCATGTGGGTTCTGGTGGTTGCCCTAGGGTTTCATTCTCTGGCCTATAAATAGCCCAGAAGTTTGTGAAGGAAAGGGTCCATTCTTGTATTTTCTTTTTCTAGGATTTAGTTCACTTGTTCTTCTTCTTCTCATCTCTTCTCCATTAAACTTGTAGTGAGCTTTGTGAGGGAGGAATGATAAATAAAGAAGATCAATTTGTTATCATGCTTGTCTTACTTTTATTATAATTGTTGTAACTTTAAATTCGTTAAGTAGTTGTTGTTATTTCCTTGTTGTTTCTTTCTTCTCTTTTTTCTTTATCCTTACATATGACAATGATACTTACGCTTGATCCTCGCCAAGGTGAGGTCGCAAATAGTTAGTCGTAT
This sequence comes from Agapanthus africanus, assembly GCA_030015575.1. Lineage (NCBI taxonomy): Eukaryota > Viridiplantae > Streptophyta > Magnoliopsida > Asparagales > Amaryllidaceae > Agapanthus > Agapanthus africanus. The sequence continues at coordinate 668,167,833 of CM057342.1, read as the reverse complement.
TCTTCTAATCTCCTTCTTTCTATCTTCCTCTTTTGTGTTGTTTTATTTTTCCGTATTATGATGTGTGAGTAGTTCATTCTTGTTAGGGTAGGATAAGGGAAGTTTGAGAGAAGGAAATCTCTCTCACTCTTTCTTTGCCTAACAGCTTAAATCGACTCCCGTTAATCCAACCACAATCCTCTCCTTACGGCACCCTATCCTACATGATAGCGGTGATTCCGTAGTGAGACCGGTTGTGGTTGGATTAACCGGAGGTTATGGCTAAGAGCCAAGAACGGACGGACAAGCACCAAAAGGAAGACTTATGCGTTGGAAAGCCTAGCTTATACTCGCAAAGTCCTTCCTAGTCGTGCTAATCCCCGTTGTTGCCGATTACCGTAACACGACATTAAGAGGGGCAACGAAAGATGTGGAGACTCCTAACTCAAACTAACCTAATCCTAACCCTAACATGCTCTCTTTAAATATCAACTCAACACTTAGATAACTACAAACAAAATCTGAACAACCGGACTTAACTCGTCGAAAAACACATAGAAAAAGATTCCCATCTCCCTGCGGACGACCCGTACTCAACCGGCTAGCTACGTACGAAACCGTCTTGATTGCGGTATTTAAACTTAAACTTGAACACGCTCGTATCCTAACAATCACCTGCTACGCCATCCATCTTGGCAGCGACTCCGAGGATGAGCTCTGTTTTCCCGAAGAGGACGAGGAGCTCACCACAAAGGCCAATCAAATCCAGCTCAGAAGCGGCAGGGCTCTACCGCCAAATCAGGGCAACGCCCCAAAAGGGAAGGAAAAACAAGTCGCTAATGAAGAAGATGGCAGAGAACCGGCTGATGAAAACATAAGTCCTTCCTCAGTGGACTATAATGTCTTGGCACATCTTCGAAAGCTTCCGTCTCTCCTGAGCATCTACGACGCCTTGGTCCTATCTAAGGAGCTTAGAGATGTTCTCATTAACGCTCTACAAAACTCCGAACGGTATCAGGCTCACTTTGCGGAAATTAACATGAAAGAAGCCCAGCACGCTTTGCATGCCGCCGCAGTCATATTTAAGGATGAAGACTTGCTACTGGGAACGGCTGAGCATAATCGGCCGCTTTACGTGACTGGCTACAGCGACGGAGATCGGATTAATCGCATATTGATTGATCCGGGGTCTTCAGTGAACATCATGAACTTGCGGACGCTGAAGAGCTTGTCAATGGACGTCCGACACCTGTCAAGGGAAAGGATTGTCATTCAAGGCTTCAACCAAAATTGCCAGCAAGTTCTGGGGTCCATAACTCTGCGAATCAAATTCGGGGATCTGCAAACTGGAGCTAAGATATACGTGATCGACGCCGACACGTCTTATAAGATTCTCTTGGGGCGGCCGTGGCTCCACGATTATGGCATCATTCCGTCAACTCTCCATCAATGCATGAAGTATACTAAAAATGGCGAAGAAAGACGTATTGACGGAGACATCCAGCCGTTCGGTATGCATGAAGTCCGCTATGAAGATTCTCGGTACTTTATGAACCACCAAAATGCTAAGCCACAACTGACTGAGGATAGACCGGCCCCAAGACCCAAAAGCAAATCTGCGCCAGTTGTCTCTTTCAAAAGTAAGAACGCCCAAGTGCGCCCATATTTCGGTAGCGACACTGATGAGTCCGACGTTGGAAGCCCGTCCTTCCATAAAACCCGCCCTCATTTCGGCAATGATACGGACGAATCTGTCACTAAAGGTCCATCTAGCAGCAAAGTCCGCCCTCATCTTGGCAGTGACACTGAAGAGTCAGAAGAAGAGGACCTGCCGTGCAGCAGCTGTGCAGATTGGACCCCTATGCAGCAAGCGAAACTAAGAGAGACCTTCGAAGTTGCAGAAGGGTCCCTGGCCATCACAAGGGTGCCGGAGCAGATGTGCAAAGAGCTTGATGCGATGTCAGTCTCCACTGTGGACCAGCTAAAAACTTTCTACGTCCCCGGGAGGAAAAATGGACAGAAAGGCATCCTGTTTTACGGGTCAAACCCCGTTGTGCACCCAGACGATCTTTCTGTCGCGTGCCTTCCCTATGAGAGAGGCATAAGAGCCGTCCTCAATCCCAGATACTATGCGCCCGAGATGCGGGAATACTTTAAGAAGTGCGGATGCCGGTTATATCAAACGGAGTCCGAAGCAAAGTTTTACGAAGGGTTATGGTATCCGCCCCAGGTCCGAGCACTCATCGATGGACGAATTCCAGATAGACGGGGCATAGGCTACATTCAACCTGATTCCAAAGCGTGCTACATGATCCATGTTGGTGAGGTCAACGAAAGATCAAATGATGATGACGAGATAGCCGAGCCAGAAGAAGCTCCTCAAGAGCTCGAAGATGGCGGACAAGCAACCTTTGATGAGCTAACCGAGATTGACTTAGGAACGCTCGATAATCCAAGGCCGACCTACATCAGCTCACTCTTGTCGGAGGAAATGAAAGAGCAGATAATTGCCCTGCTGCGTGAGTTCGTCGACTGCTTCGCGTGGACGTACAAAGAAATGCCTGGCCTTTCCCCTGAGGTAGCCGTGCATAAGCTGGCTATATCTCCTGATGCTAAGCCAGTCAAACAAGCTCCTCGAAGGATGAGAAGGGAGTTGGAAGAAAAGGTCATCGAGGAAACCAAGAAACTCATCGATGCCGGCTTCATCAGGGAAGAGAAATATGCAGACTGGATCGCATGCATAGTCCCAGTGAAGAAGAAAAATGGGCAGATCCGAGTTTGTGTCGATTTCAGGGACCTCAACAAGGCATGTCCTAAAGATGACTTCCCGCTACCGGTCATGGAAATGATGGTCGATGACACCTCAAATTACGAACTGTTCACCTTTATGGATGGCTCGTCTGGATATAATCAGATCAAGATGTCGCCTGAGGATGAGAAGCACACAGCATTTCGAACCCCGGTCGGAATATATTGCTACAAGGTAATGCCATTCGGACTGAAGAACGCAGGTGCTACATATCAAAGGGCAATGACTAATATCTTTGATGACCTAATCCATAAAGTCGTCGAATGCTATGTTGATGATCTGGTCGTCAAGACTAAAGCCAAGGCCGATCATATCCAAGATCTCAGGACCGTTCTCACCAGACTGAGGGAATACGATCTGAAGATGAGTCCTCTGAAGTGCGCTTTTGGCGTGTCATCGGGAAAATTCCTGGGCTTCATAGTCCGACATCGAGGGATCGAAGTTGACCCATCAAAGATAAAGGCCATCATAGAGATGCCCCCTCCGAAGAGTATGACGCAGCTAAGATCTTTTCAAGGCAAGCTCGCGTATATACGGAGGTTTATCTCAAATTTATCGGGAAGATATAGGCCCTTCTCAAAACTCATGAAGAAAGGAGCTCCTTTTATCTGGGATGTCGAATGTCAAGCAGCGTTCGAAAGCATCAAACAATACTTGTTGCACCCTCCAGTGCTGGCCGCTCCCATTCCAAATAAACCGTTGATTCTCTACACTGCCGCGCTTGATGAGTCACTCGGTGCGCTCCTCGCCCAGAATAACGAGGAGGGAAAGGAAAATGCCCTCTACTACCTCAGTCGAACTCTAGTCGGGGCGGAACATAACTATTCCCCAATCGAAAAGCAATGCCTGGCTCTGATATTTGCTGTGAAGAAGCTGAAGCGCTATCTGCTGGCTCATCGGGTTATGTTGATCTCCAAGGTCGACCCGCTCAAACACCTGATGACCAAAGCAAGCCTAGCCGGCAGAATGGCAAGATGGGCTGTCATGCTACTTGAGTTTGACATAGTTTATACTCCTCAGAAAGCAGTAAAAGGGCAAGCTCTTGCAGACTTTCTCGCTGCTCATCCCATACCGGAAGGGTCGCCGCTAAATTGTGAGTTACTCGACGAACAAGTGTTGCACCTCGAGAATGACGAGCCATGTTGGGAGCTCTACTTCGATGGGGCCTCATCGATAAGAACCTCTAGTAAATTAAGCGTCCCGGAGATAAAAGCAGGGATAGGATTGGTGTTCATCACGCCATCAATGGGAACCTTACGGCGTTCTTTTGCTCTCATCGAGCCTCGCACAAACAATGAGGCCGAGTATGAAGCTCTGATAGCTGGTTTGGAGCTTGCCATAGAAATGGAAATCCTTCGGCCACGGGTTTACGGTGACTCCCAGCTTGTCGTCAACCAAGTAAGGGGCGACTATAAGATATACAAACCCGAGTTAGCTCGGTACAGAAGCTGGGTGGTGGAACTCATGAAACGATTCACTCACATTGAACTAATGAGAATCCCTAGAGCGTTGAACGGAAAGGCTGACGTACTCGCTCGCTTAGCCAAGGAGCTGGCTGATCCTGACATGGACGAAATTCTGATCACAGTCAAGAGCCAGCAAATTCTACCCCCAGTCTCTCTACGAGAAGAGGAAAGCGCGGAACAGAAGAGCAGTCTTGCCGAAGAAACTTCGAGCATCCAAGACGAGCCCGATTGGAGAGAACCCTTCATAGAGTACCTCCGATACGACAAGCTGCCCGAAGAAAAATCTACGAGGATTCAGCTGAAGAAAAGAGCTCTCCGATACGTATTTGTAAATGACACGTTATACCGCAGATCATATGACCAACTCTGGCTCAGGTGCCTGTCATCGGCCGAAGCCCAAAAGGTCATGAAAGATGTTCACTCGGGCGTTTGCGGTGCTCACCAATCTGGTCCCAAGATGCGACTTCAAATCAAACGGTTTGGGTATTACTGGCCCACCATGATACGGGACTGCGGAGAGCATGCAAAGAAATGTTATATCTGCCAAATTCACGGTGATTTTATTCACAAGCATCCCAATCCATTGCATCCTACGGTGGCGTCGTGGCCCTTCGAAGTCTGGGGCACCGACATTGTTGGCCCAATTGATCCTCCGTCATCCAAAGGCCGCCGGTTCATACTGGCCGCGACGGACTACTTCTCCAGATAGGCTGAAGCTGTCCCGCTAAAAGAGGTCAAGACAAGAGATATTCTGACATTCTTCCAGCATAATATTCTATACCGCTTCGGTACACCAAGAAGAATCATTTCTGACAACGGGCCTTCTTTCAAGAGTTTCAATATCTCAAGGTTCGCTACTCAGCACAAGATAGACTGGAGATATTCCTCCATCTATAATCCAAGAGCCAATGGGCTCGCCGAAGCCTTCAATAAGACTCTATGCAAGCTCCTGAGGAAAAATGCTTCAGCCAACAAGAGAGACTGGAATCTCAAACTTCACGAAGCGTTGCGGGCATATCGTACCACACACCGTACTCCAACACAGTCCACTCCATACTCATTGCTCTTCGGAGTGGAGGCGGTCCTCCCTCTCGAAGTCGAAGTTCCAAGCTTAAGAATGGCCGTTCAGCACGAGTTGACGGAGGAGGAAAACGTGCTCCTTCGACTTGAAGAGCTCGATGCCCTCGAAGAAAAGAGGCTCGCGGTACAGCAAAATCTGGAGCTATACCGAGCCCAAATGTCACGGGCCTATGACGAGATAACCCGTCTCTGCGCTTTTAAGAAAGGTGAATTGGTGTTGGTCCTCAAAAGACCGATTATCCCCAATCGACATGCCAAGGGAAAATTCGAGCCAAATTGGGAAGGATCATACGTCATCGAGAAAGTGTTCGATGGAGGATCCTACCAACTAATAAGTGCCGAGGGAGAAAGGCCCATGCCACCCATCAATGGCCGATATCTCAAGAAATACTACATGTAAATGCTCCAAGTCGCAGGCGAATTGAGCACATCAGCCCTACGGTCTGGATCAGACATCCTGCAAAACCGTATACAATCCACGGGCGTAAATGACCCCTATCTCTCCCAAATCCTGCCGGTGAGACTACTTTTAAAGTCCCACCAGCGGTAAAAAAAAAAGAAGAAAGAAAAAAAAATAATAAAAATATAAAAGAAATAAAAAAATAAACGGTATGTCCACAAGCAAAACGGGCACGGATGAAAACCCGAAAGGGCTCCGTGAGTAAAAACAGCAAGACTACCGGCGAGTCTACGAAAACCCGAAAGGGCGCAAACTCATGAAAAGAGATGAAATACACTCGCAAAGTCCTCTCGACCTTGTGAGGAGAAAACCCCTGCGTGAGATCCTTACGACTCACAAAGGAGCAACACACTTAGGAATCCTCACGATTCCTAAGGAGAAAATACACCTGCGGGATCCTTACGACTCGTAGGGAGAAAATGCTTTTATGGGACCCTCACGGCCCATAAAATTGAAAAGCCTTAGGTGATAGGGACCCAAACCTGTCTCCTAAGCCATCGTCCCCCAACGGGCAACGGCAAATGATGAGTCGCTCCTGGCATTTCGCTTCAGTGTTAGCGGTGCTGATGCCGACCAAAAACCCAAATCCCAAGTCATCCCAAGGCAAATGATGAGTTGCTCCTGGCATTATTCCAGTGCAGCAATGCTGATGCCAAATAAGATCCAAATTCCAAGTCCCCAAACGGCGAATGATGAGTCGTTCCTGGTACCACATTCCAGTACAGCGATGCAGACGCCAACCAAAATCCGATTTCTTAAAATTCTCCTGGTCCTACGGTGGGTCCCCAAATTGACCATCGTATACAATCCACGGGCTCAAATAATTCTCATCATACCCATGCCCCACCGTAATCACCAGTTACGCGGCCGGTCTCCGCTTTGGGAATGATGCTCCATTGATAAGACCCACTCATGTGTCCTCACAATATATGAGGAGAACAAACCTTTGTGGGATTCTTACGACTCATAAAGGAAAAACACACTTAGGAGTCCTCACGACTCCAAAGGAGAAAATACACCTGCGGGATCCTTACGACTCGTAGGGAGAAAATGCTTTTATGGGACCCTCACGGCCCATAAAATTGAAAAGTCTTAGACGATAGGGGTCTAAACCTGTCTCCTAAGCCATCGCTCCCCAATCCCCAAATGGCGAATGATGAGTCGCTCCTGGTACCATATTCCAGTGCAGCGATGCAGACGCCAACCAAATTCCAAATCCCATACCCCAACGGCGAATGATGAGTCGCTCCTGGTACCATATTCCAGTGCAGCGATGCAGACGCCGACAAAATCCCGAAATCTTTCCGGCCCTACGGTCTGGATCATACATCCTGCAAAACCGTATACAATCCACGGGCGTAAAACAATCCCAAAATCCTCTCAATGACAGATGATGATTCGCTCCTGGTACCATATTCCAGTATAGCGATGCTGATGTCAACCCAAATCAAAACCAACAAGTCAATTTCCACTCCGACACCGCAGAAAGCGGAGCAAGTCAGAATCCAATCTCGACACCGCAAGAAGCGGAGCAAGTCAAGTCTACCTTTGACACTGCAAGAAGCAGAGCAAGTCAAATCAAGCACCGACCGTCCAAGTCGCTAAAAGGGCAGCATCGACCGTCCAAGTCGCAAAAAGGGCAGCATCGACCGTCCACGTCGCAAAAAGGGCAGAACCGACCGTCCAAGTCACTAAAAGGGCAGCACCGACCGTCCAAGTCGCAAAAAGGGCAGCATCGACCATCCAAGGGCAGAACCGACCGTCCACGTCGCTAAAATGGCAGAACCGACCGTCCACGTCGCTAAAATGGCAGCATCGACCGTCCACGTCGTAAAAAGGGCAGCATCGACCGTCCAAGTCGCAAAAAGGGCAGAACCGACCGTCCACGTCGCTAAAATGGCAGAACCGACCGTCCACGTCGCTAAAATGGCAGAACCGACCGTCCACGTCGCTAAAATGGCAATATCGACCGTCCACGTCACTAAAATGGCAGAACCGACCGTCCACGTCGCTAAAATGGCAGAACCGACTGTCCAAGTCACTAAAAGGGCAGCACCGACCGTCCACGTCGTAAAAAGGGCAGCATCGACCGTCCAAGTCGCAAAAAAGGCAGAACCGACCGTCCACGTCGCTAAAATGGCAGAACCGACCGTCCACGTCGCTAAAATGGCAACATCGACCGTCCACATCGTTAAAATGGCAGAACCGACCGTCCACGTCGCTAAAATGGCAGAACCGACCGTCTAAGTCACTTAAAGGGCAGCACCGACCGTCCAAGTCGCAAAAAGGGCAGCATCGACCGTCCAAGTCGCAAAACGGGCAGAACCGACCGTCCACGTCGCTAAAATGGCAGAACCGACCGTCCACGTCGCTAAAATGGCAACATCGACCATCCACGTCGCTAAAATGGCAGAACCGACCGTCCACGTCGCTAAAATGGCAGAACCGACCGTCCAAGTCACTAAAAGGGCAGCACCGACCGTCCAAGTCGCAAAAAGGGCAGCATCGACCGTCCAAGTCTCAAAAAGGGCAGAACCGACCGTCCACGTCGCTAAAATGGCAGAACCGACCGTCCACGTCGCTAAAATGGCAACATCGACCGTCCACGTCGCTAAAATGGCAGAACCGACCGTCCACATCGCTAAAATGGCAGAACCGACCGTCCAAGTCACTAAAAGGGCAGCACCGACCGTCCACGTCGTAAAAAGGGCAGCATCGACCGTCTAAGTCGCAAAAAGGGCAGAACCGACCGTCCACGTCGCTAAAACGGCAGAACCGACCATCCACGTCGCTAAAATGGCAACATCGACCGTCCACGTCGCTAAAATGGCAGAACCGACCGTCCACGTCGCTAAAATGGCAGAACCGACCGTCCAAGTCACTAAAAGGGCAGCACCGACCGTCCAAGTCGCAAAAAGGGCAGCACCGACCGTCCAAGTCGCAAAAAGGGCAGAACCGACCGTCCACGTCGCTAAAATGGCAGAACCGACCGTCCACGTCGCTAAAATGGCAACATCGACCGTCCACGTCGCCAAAATGGCAGAACCGACCATCCACGTTGCTAAAATGGCAGAACCGACCGTCCAAGTCACAAAAAGGACAGCATCGACCGTCCAAGTCACAAAAAGGGCAGCGCAGGATTCCTACAAAGTAGAAATCAGATCACTCCGGGCCAGGGAAACGTCTATCACGGGCACTCCGTCTCGAAGACATGTCAAGCAACGACCGTCCATGTCGTAAAAAGGGCAGTGCTAGCTTCCCAAAAAGCGGGAACCAAATCAGGTCGCCTCCAAGTAAAAGAGGATCCATCAATTTCATGCACACGACCCACATATGTGGTGTGCATTTATTGATGGGGGGCAATTTGTTGGGGTAAAAATTTACACCCCGGTTGACCAAGTCAAAATCAAAGTCAACCCCAAGCCAAGTGGGCCCAAGCCCAGATCCAGTGGGCCCATGCCCGGGTCGAGCCCGAACATGAAGCGGCCGGCCTTCCCCCATGCCAAGATAAAAAATTTGTAATAAATAATTTTGTTGCATTTCTTTTATTTTATTTTATGGATAAATGTAAGAAAAATAGGCATAAAGCCAAATTTTTGTAAAGCCCATGGCTTATGTGCAAAAAGAAATGGCACATGAGCCATGGGATAGGCAAAATGCCATTTTGTGAAGCCCAAGGGGCTATGTGTAAAGTGTATGGCCTATAAAGGCAAAGATAATGAAATATCTAAACAACTTTTCTCTCTCCAAAAAAAAAGTTTCAGATCTGAGATCTTTCTTCCTTCTTCAAGGTTACAAAACCTTCTTCTTTCTTTTGAATTAAATCAAGAGTTTTACTCTTCCTTTTTCAAAACTAAATAATTTTCCACCACAAAACCCATTAAGGGGAACTCAGATCTGCCATCAGATCTCAAAAAGAAAAGTTTTTTAAATCTCACATCTCTTTATCTCCAAGATCCGGCCAGCAAAGGAAGAAGAAGGACCCATTTCCTTAACCCAAAGCATCTTAGGAGTTTAACTCCACCTTATTTTCTCTTTAGAGAATTTCCGGGGCTAAAAAAACCCTTTTTTTCCTCGCTGGTGCGCTAGCGCTCGAGCGCAAAGCGCCCACGTGCCGACACGTGGCGCGCTTGCGCTCCAGCGCACTGCGCTCGAGCGCAAAACGCCCACGTGCCGACACGTGGCGCGCTTGCGCTCCAGCGCTCTGCGCTCGAGCGCAAAGCGCCCACGTGCCGACACGTGGCGCGTTGCGCTCTGCGCTCGAGCGCAAAGCGCCCACGTGCCGACACGTGGCGTGTTGCGCTCCAGCGCTCTGCGCTCGAGCGCAAAGCGCCCACATGCCGACACGTGGCGCGCTTGCGCTCAAGCGCCCAGGCGCTGGCCCCACGCATCCTTTGGATGTCTTTTCCCCCCCTTTTTTTTATATATATACATATGTATACAAATGTACACATACACATACTCCACGACACTGTCCCTATTAGAAAAAAATTTCTAACGGAGCGCTGCCCCGCACCCCGCAAGGGGGCTGCTAGCCCCCTTGACCCCCAGCCCGCTATCCGGGTAGCGGGACCCCCGTAAAAACTCTGCGTGGCTCCCGATATATTCAAACCCCCCTCCAAAACAACAACACACGTACACTGCACATTGAGTTCACATGATCAGTTTGACCCGTCAATCGGAGGTTCCCTCGCCCCAAAGGCGGGGGGTAATTAACGGCAGCTTAGTCCGCGGCTGCCGGAGATTCGGATCCCCACAATCATTAAACCCCGGCCTACCCTAGGCAGGGGGAATCTGTAGTACGCCTGACAAGCGTGTGCGTATTCCCATCTCAATGGGGTAACGAAAAACACCCTACAGTTAGCTACCGTACACTACGCCTTGACGAATGCCAAACTACCGCAGCACGAATACTAAGTAGTACTTATCTGAAATGACGGAGGGCTGCGATAGGTTTTTAAGAAAACCCTTTGCGTAATGAACTTGATATCGTTGTAGAATCGAGTGATTTTAAATGGAGTGTTTTTTAGGCTTTTCTAGTTTTGCTAAAGAGGTCACTCCCAGTGAAGGGATCGTCGGCTCTTTCCTCATCGAATAAGGTGCAGGATATTTCACAAATATCACTATGCAAAGCAAAAACTATAGAAGCAATCAAAAGACAAACCGAGTGAATAGCATCCGCTAGTTTCGCTAAAGAGGTCACTCCAGGTGAAGGGATCTCGGCTCTTTCCTTATCGAATAAGGTGCTGGATGTTCTACAAGGAACACCGCTATGCAAAGTAAGAACTAGGCTACCAGTTTTTAAACAAATTTCTACAACATCTTTAGGTTTCTTTTATTCCATTAATCTCATTAATGAACTCCCATTTTAATTATGCTTCACAAGCATCAGATATGAAACGAAATCAACAATATATAATATATATCTCATATATATAACATAAACATTCGTCTCAGGCAGTAATATAATCTCATCACAGAACATTGCAACAGAAGAACATATATGAAATATTAGATATATTAGGAGGTCCGTGTTTTTAATACGAGCCTGTATAAAACAAGAATTCCACGGTCGCGATGAATAGCCAAACCCACATCCCTAGACCCCTACGAGAGTGTCAAGTAACCCTGCCAGTTCTAGAGTTAGGAGACCCGGTTTCGACTCCTCGAGATGGTCTCCCACTGTACCCTAGAACCCGGTTACTTGTGCTCCCCGCCTTGGGTCTATCCTAATACGGAAAAGTAAATAATATACAATGGTGACATCATCCTCAGCCCGGAAGTGCCCCAATAAAAGAATATTACGTACAATAGAATTTTACATGAATAAAAAAGAAAAACTCGCATCTCACATAAAACCCCCGGCTATTCAAAACACGACGATCCAATATAATGTATCACAGCAACACATAATATCACAAATCATCAACGTAAGTAAATATGCGTATCCCAATTGTCGTTGATGTATAGCAACGAAACCGGCGATACACCACATATTACACTTACGGTCGCAGAAAAGAAAGTGTAAAACTACAACAGTTGGAATCCGCAACCTCCTTAGATATCGCATGCCTAACCAAATGAATTCCTTAGATATCGCATGCCTAACAATTATAAACCCCGCATTTTAGTCTCAATATCGAAAACACTTTTCAATATCTAGTCGGGCAATTCAACAAGATTCCCGATAACCTGATCGAATGCTCGTCGAAAACTTTAGTAGACGGCCGCACCCCCGATGCCGTCGACGAAGTGCACTAAGGCGGAACACCGCTGCCGCGAGCACCCGAACGGATGCTTTTGGCGACGGGGTTCTCCTACAGTCACTTGGTCGGGGCTATGGGGCGTGGCTGTCTATTAAGTTTACCCGGCGAGTATCCGCGTACGCTACGTGATTGCGACGAACTTTTGATCGCATCAAAATCCCGTGGCAACCGATCATCTGAGACTGAACTGCTAGATTTATAACATTCAAATTAGTTATCTCATAACTACTTGTGGATTCCAAATATTGTATCACATTCCAGATGAATAGACAATGTTAAACTTTCCGATCGAATAAACAAACACCCAAAATTTCCCAAATAGCTCAACACTTGAGCGGAGTTTAAAAGCATCCATCACATACCACAGTACCAATGTCCAGCCGTAGAAGGGTCAAACTAACGCCTCACATGTGGCAACGCCGTACTACCCCAAACCCTAAAGTTTAGAGGCAGTTCAAACGGTCACATAATCGAGTTAAGGTTTGTGTTCTTCTAGAGGGTTCACTGCGTTACTTGCACGACTAAGAATGTTCTTAAACTACGGAAAAATCCAATACTTGGAAATTTTCCGGCAGGAGAAAAAGTGAGTTATTGATATCTGTTCGAACTTTTTAATACGTTCTAAATAATCCGGACAAATTAAACGAAGTTAAACTTTCCGATCGAATCACCGAGTTCCCAATAATTCCCAGAAGGCTCAACACTTGAGTAGAATAAAAAAAATTCCCAGAATTATGAAAAAGGAACTAAGAATAAATACCTGAAGTAGTGGGCCCCAACTCCAAATTTTGGCCGCGGAACCGCCGCCAAACACGTGGTTTGGCCGCGGTTCCACGGTCACGTGAGGGAGTTGGTGGTCCGTACTTCACAGTAATTCTTAGATTTCCCTGCATGATTTTCTGAGTATTTTTAATATGAAAAATGTCAACTTTTGAAAAAATTTCCAGAAACTAGTATTTAACGGGTATTCGGAGTTCGATCGGAATTTAAACTTCGTCTACACTTCGCCTAAAACTCTAGCTTGGCTCTGATACCACTGTAGGGTTACTAGGCACTGTCACAAGATTCTACAAGGCATCAACCATGTCCGATTTAAATTTTAGACGTGCCGAACAACCCTAACCAAGATCTTAGACTAGAGATTGGGTGAAACAAATAGCAAGTAAACAACTTTACTTCTAAGAGTTTGGGATTACAACCTTTGTAGTCCGGTCCTTCACTTCATAAGCTCCGTGTTGTGGTCCCTTCACTGCGATCATCAAGTTCCCGGACTCTAGAGAGGCCCCACGAAAAGAAAGATGTAAGCTTACTTCCGATCTTCGATAACAAAGATGACCTACCTTGAAGTTTCTTTAACTCAAGCTCTCACTCACTAATCAAGTATTAATGATGTGAACACCCTAATCTAATTGGCTAGATTAGATGAGGATGATAAAGTAAGAATTTAGCTCTCATTTATTTTCATAATCTCGCACTAATTCATCACAAAACTCAAAGCTAGAAAGCTTTGCAAGTAGGAAGAAGAAGATGAACTAATTTGTGATGAATAATGAATTGTAATGATAATTACAAATGCAACCAGGTTGAACAAAAGAAAGGGCTAACCATTGTAGAGAATTAACTAGGGTTAAGGGTGTGGGTTGGATTAAGAAAATATCTCCAAAAATATCAACCATAATATCTTTGCAAGAAACAAAACCAAAAGCTTCTAGAAGCTTCTAGAAAAGATTAACCCAAATCAAACCCTAACCATGTTTAATCTCCACTAATCATGTTGCATTAGTAATCATAACTTGTTACAATATTATATATTACATATATAATATATTTTTGTAACAAAAAAAATAATACAATTAACATATATCGCATATATATCAATGTATTACCCGGTGAGAAAATGAATCAATAAAGCAAGACAATATTAGATAATGTAATATATCACATATATAATTATACATTAAATTATCGAATCAACACTTGATCCGACAATCCGGCTATTCGCATATAACCGACTAATATATCATGTACCGATTCATCGAATCAACACTTGATCCGATGACCCGGCTCATATCAAAATATCGCGAGAATAGAATACGGTATCTCATATCGTATTATCCTCGGACCTGCACATATCACATATGTGCTCCTACTCCATTTTTCCTGAGTCAAGAAACCTCTGTGTAGGACTCTAAAGAATCGTCAATACGCCGGCAGTAGGTGATAATCATATCAAACACCCACAAGCTGCAAGCAGTCAGCTAAACGTAACAGCCACCCAGGTATTGAGCGATCAGAAGATCAACAAGCAAGCCTGTGCATTCTCCTGCGAATCCAATCAGTAACACTCCCGTACAGTCCGGTCTCTTCGTCTGATATGTTGCATATCTCGCCTAGGGATGGTAAACGTCAGACCCCAGTAGCTTGATAAGTCGTGTCGATATGAGGTCTATAACAGTTCGAGAAACTACTGATAACACTTACCAGTAAATCTCAACAACCCTGGCCAGGGATTTCCAGTTATAGCCAATCGAACACAGCGCAACATCAACTCCCTATACCGGGAGAGACGAAACCCCTCCTATCGCCCATTGTCTCCATGTGATTCGAGACTGTACCCAAAAGCCACCTTTTTGCACGCCCTCTTGGACGTGTTATGATGGAAATCAAAGCACAGGAGGAATCACACAAGACTCTATGACGATCTCGGGTCTACAGACTAACCTGTACCAGTGTCACCAGAGAACTGCCATCTGACGTGAGGTATAATACCATCTGGGAGTTCTCGGCGAGTCCGTCCAGTGTACCCAGTCTCCACTGAGCACCCGTATACCTTCTCTGATGTCAAACACCAATGGATATGGGATCATCCATCGCCCATCATATGGGTCAAGAAGCGCATACGCTAGTCTACTCTGGAGTATCGATGCCCTGTCTCGGTACTCCCACGACTAGGAACATTTGAAGGATGTACTTGGCGACTGCACTGTCCCCACTAGTATGATCCACATCATAGTCCTGGTAGTCAAGTACTCATCCTAAGGGTTTTATCAACATGTAACATAGAGACAATCAGAATACATGTTAATATAAAGAGCAACCAGATAGCGTACTATCATGTCGAGCAAGAAAGTCCTCCCTATATATGTCCAAGCATCCACTACAATATACATCGTATGTACAGTAATGGCCTCTAGGGCATACATATATCTAACAGGTCTTTCGTTGACGTTGCATCTACATCCTGCTGGACTGCGAAGGAACGTCGTTGTTGACATTGCGTTTGCTGTAACAAGACGAACGCCGAGGTGGAGCTAGGATTTTGCCGTCACTCCGCATTGTTTCGACCATGGGGACTTTCGTTGACGTTGCATCTACATCCTGCTAGACTGGGAAGGAACGCCGTTGTTGACATTGCGTCTGCTGTAACGAGACGAATGCTGAGGTGGAGCTGGGATTTTGCCGTCACTCCGCTTTGTTTCGACCATGGGGCGTTTCGTTGACGTTGCATCTACATCCTGCTGGACTACAAAGGAACGCCGTTGTTGACATTGCGTCTGCTGTAACGAGACGAACGCTGAGTTGGAGCTAGGATTTTACCGTCACTCCGTATTGTTTTGACCATGGGGTCTTTTGTTGACGTTACATCTACATCCTGCTGGACTGCGAAGGAACGCCGTTGTTGACATTGCGTCTGCTGTAACGAGACGAATGCTGAGGTGGAGCTGGGATTTTGCCGTCACTCCGCTTTGTTTCAACCATGGGGTCTTTCGTTGACGTTGCATCTACGTACTGCTGGACTGCGAAGGAATGCCATTGTTGACATTGCGTCTGCTGTAACGAGATGAATGTCGAGTTGGTCTCCAGGTTGTCTGTGAACCGTCGAGATTTGGAACTAGGGACTATGTCGTGGTTCCATTTGGTGATGTTGCGTCCGAGTCCTGTTAGAATGAGGAGGATCACCTTTGCTGATTTTTAGGCTGTAGATATTGCCGTTAAGATTTGGAACTAAGGACTATGCCGTGGCTCCGTTTTGTTGTGTCACTTCCGCATCTTGTTGGGATGAGGAGGAACGCCGTTGTGAGTCTCCAGGCTATAGATGTTGCCATCGAGACTTGGCTCTCTTTTCAATGGAGCATGGTGGGATGATATGGTTCTCTCTTCGTTTATGCCCATGGATTGTATACAGGGGTTAGTATGGACTCATCTGTAGGGCAAAAGTTTTATTCTTTCAATTTTTTTTATTTCCGCGATGCTCTATCATTTCAGCTTTTATATTGCGAAGTTCGCGATTGCCCAATCATTTCGGCTATTTTTCGCGGTGCCCAATCATTTCGGCTATTTTGGATGCATACATTTTTACTTGCTGATTTTGTTGCAAGTTGCCCCATCATTTCGGCTATTTCATATGCATTTTTGGATCGCTGATTTTTTTATCGCGAGTGTGGAACTTGGAATCTGGTGCCAGTCTTAGCATCGGCATCGCTGCGACTGGAATATTGCCATGAGCGAATCATCATTTGTCGTGAAAGGACTTGGGATTTGATACCGATTTAGGCATCAGCATCGCTACAACTGGGATATTGCCAGGAGAGAATCATCATTTGCCTCTGTCGATGTCGAACAAAGGTGGCTTAGCAAACAGGGTTAGGAACCTGTTGACTAAGGCTTTTTGACTTTACGAGCCGTAAGGGTCTCATAAAGGTATTTCTCCCTACGAGTCGTGAGGATCTCGTAGATGTGTTTTCTCCTTAAGAATCGTGAGGATTCTTAAGTGTATGGTCTCTTATAAGTCGTAAGGATCTCACAAGAGTGCTTTCTCCTTATAAGTCGAGAGGATTTACAAGTGCCGTTCACTATACGAGCATATCCCTAGTCACGGATGGGACTTTGTTAGAGAAATGTTTATTCGTGCCCGTGAATTGTATACAAGGGTCGGCATTGAACCGCTGTAGGGCAGCATTAGAGATTGTGATGGCTTAAGAACAGGTTCAGATCCCTGTAGCTTAAGGCTTTTGAACCCTATGAGTCGTGAGGGTCTCAAAGGGGAATTCTCCTTACGAGTCATGAGGATCTCGTAAGTGTAATTTCTCCTTAGGAATCGTGGGGATTCCTAAATGTGTTGCTCCCTTGTGAGTCGTAAGGATCTCACGCAGGTATTTTCTCCTCACCAGTTCGAGAGGACCGTGCAAGTGTCTTTTAACGAGATTGTGCCCTTTCGGGTTTTCACAAAAACTCACCGGTAGCCCTGCTGTTTTTACTCACGGAGCCCTTTCGGGTTTTCATCCGTGCCCAATTTGCTTATGGACATACCGTTTTCCTTTTTCTTTTTTTTTATTCTTTTCTCTCTCTCTCTCTCTCTCTCTCTTTTTATTATTTTTTTTTGTGTCAGCCTTAGGATGCTGCGGTCCGTAGTAGTTTATCGACGTCTCGGTCAGCAGCCAGTTTTAGGACATAGTGGTCCATCGTTAGTTTAAGCACGTTTCGGTCCGATGTTAGTTTAAGGATATTTCGGTCCATTGTTAGTTTTAGGACGTTTCGGTCCGTAGTAGTTTTAGGACATTTCAGTCAATCTTTGCCGTATTTGAGACGAATTTCTAGTTTACGGACTTTTCGGTCCAAGGGGTTTTCTCTATGAATGAGCACGATGCCCCCGGCATGTCCACCTTTTTAGGGGCGTGAGGTTGTGGTGGGTTCACCTTCCAATTTTTGGATAATGCGAACTTGTCTTGTTAGTATTGGTCCTCAATCCAGCCTTTGAAGACGAGATAATCTTCGATTGGATGGCTTACTACTTGGTGGTAAGGGCGGTAATTAGGATTGTTGACATCGCCTGGCTGCAACGGACGTTTTGGATCCGGCAGATTGATGAGTCTGTTGCGCACTGCCAGCTTGAACAGTCTTCTCGTTTAATCCTGGGGAAACGAGTAAGGACGTCCCAGTCTCTCCTCGAGGGATGGGCGTGGACGCACGTTGTTTTAGCGAACAACCGGCTTTGAGTTGCTCGGCTGCTGCTGAGTATTGGCGATGAAGGTTGCTTTCCCTTTGCCTTTTTCATTCCGAGGATCCATCTTTGAGGAGGATGGTCTATGGCCCATCTGGTCCATTTGGGCCAGCTTGTCGATCAAGGCCTGGAAATTGGTCGGCTTGAAAAGGGCCATATACGAGGACGCCTTTGAATTTGGGTCAAGGATGGCTATGAGCATTCCCATGGCTGCAACTTCATTGATGCATTGCTTGTATTTGACCAGAGATTTCGTCATCAGGTAACACATTGAACCCAAGTCTCATTCGGTCTAACCCTTTCGTTGACCAGTGCCGTCACGGTAGTGCGTTTATGAATACTAAAGAATCTCTGATAGGAGGGCATCTCCATTTCGTCGAAGGTATTCATGGAGTTATTCGGGAGTCCCGCATACCATTCGAAGGCAATGCCCACCAGACAGCCGATGAACTGTCAGAGGAGAAGTATATCAGTATTGCTACACATGGGTTCAAATCGCGCCATGTGCCGGCGAGAATTCTCAGTTCATTTGTACATGTGGCACGTTGGAAGTGTGTACTCTGGCGGGCACTGTATTTGATTGTGCCATGTCGGATACGGTCGACCAATCTTGATTGATCTATTTGCGGCTTCACTGGCGTAGTGAGTTTCGATTTGCTGAGCGATATATTCGTTCAGCTTTGCTTTTAGGAATCATTTCCTCCTCAGCCATTGATGAGCTTTGCAGAGGATTTGAAATGTCATCCTTATCTTTAAGAGTGACTACCGGCAGTTTATTCGCTTGTGGTTCCGATTGAACCATCATTCCAGACATATTCTGAATCAGAAGGGCCATCTGGTTCATTTTAGTGGACATTTCTGCCGCTTCTTCCTCTCTCTTTTTCAGAGCGCGCTTCAGAAAATCAATATCCGACCCCTTCTCTATTCTTTCTTCGGTTGCGTCCTCGGGACTTTCCTTAGACGATGGATTAGCGTTTGCTGCCGCCTGAGTGAGCATATCCTGCAGCTTTTCACGTTTTCAGTTGAACTTTTGTCAGGGACCGAGTTTGAGGTCGGTGACTAGTAGAAGCTCGAACTTCGTCTCTGGAATTCCCCACATAGACTATGTGAACTCCCATGCCCCCAGGCTTGGGGTGTTTGGAGTTTTGACCTTTGGAGTTTTCTTCGGGCACTTGACCTTTATTGGGCCTCTAGTTGTAAAAAGCCGCATTGGTTTTGGGAAGAATCACTGTATCAGGATCCGTCTTGGGGTGAGTCCCCTTCACCTGCTTCCACACCTTATATATAGATGGGGAAAGTTGTTTCAGGGAACGAGCTGGTTTCTGCTCTCGTGGGATCTCCATGGGCTGCGGAGACTTCTTCAATATTGCGGTAGGAGAATTTTGTCTAACCCTTCACAACAATTTGAAGCAGTTCCCAGTTGGAACAACAACATTCACTGCTGGAGTTGAAACAGGACCATACGGAGAACTGCCCCCAGCTCATTTTGTATGACGCTGATATCGACGTCGACCATTTCTTACGGCCGGAATTTGATTAGCTTCAGGATTTTGCCGAGCCTACCCCCTGTTTCCTTTAAGAGCTTGAATATTCTGCCCCCTGCGTCGACCTTGTTCCTTGGCATGTGCCAGTTGTTTGAGGACAGATTTCGTCGGCAAAGCTGCAACTTGGGGAACCAGCTTGTGGATGACAAACTTCCACTAGGCTTCCTCCATCGGCGTTGAGGCACCGAGGGTGGGAGGTGGGAGCATCGACCTAAAGAGAAGCCCATTGATTTCTTGAAGAGCCGGATTGCAAAGATTTGAGGCTGCAAGTAGCCCATAATTGACTCCGCCAGATGTGATAGAGCCTGAGTTGGGTGAGTAAAAGCAAACGCCATTCTCGGAACAGACGAAATGCCGGCTTCAGTATCCACTCCCCTAAGGGCAACCAAAACATACACACCGCGATTATCAGATCGCGGGAAAAACACGACACACGAAGTGTGGAGTGGAAAGAGGAAAAGGTCCCACCGGGCGTGCCAGAATCTGTTCCCCGCTGGAAGACGCGACCCGGGACGTTGGGACGTCAGGGCCTGAATTTCGAGGGCAGATGCTAATTGGTGCTATCCGTCCACCTCTCCGAAGATGCCAAGTTAATTTATGACACCATATATCGAAGGTTTAAACGGATGCGGCCGATGTAGCAGACTTCGTCAGATTCCCCCTCATTTGAGGGGTTTTTGATTGTGGGGACGCTTTTTTCTGCAGGCGCAAGCCCCTGCAGTTAATTACGCTACCGCATCATAGAACGTAGATTAGTCTAAATCCGTATATTCTTAGATTTGGGTTTGGGGTTGGGTTTAAGGATACGTTAGTCTCATTTGAGACTAAGATCAACTTAAACGTTTGTTAAGGATACGTTAGTCTAATTTTTAGACTAAGATCAACTTAACGGGATCGTTTAGATCCAATAAAAGAGCATTTGGGCTCTATTGCTTAGTTTAGAGACATTGCGGTCAATAATTAGTTTAAGGACATTACGGTCCATTGTTAGTTTAAGGACATCTCGGTCCAATATTAGTTTAAAGATATCTCGGACAAGGTTAAGGACATCATAGTCCGTGAGTTTAAAGACCTCACAGTCAAGATTAAGGACGTCATAGTCCGTGAGCTTAAAGACCTCACAGTTAAGGTTAAGGACATCATAGTCCGTGAGTTTAAAGACCTCACAGTCAAGGTTAAGGACATCATAGTCCGTGAGTTTAAAGACCTCACAATCAAGGTTAAGGACATCATAGTCCGTAACATGTATGGTTGTCGGGACCCGTCATCTCTCTGAAGACGTTGAAGGATTACAACGACATATATCAGAGGAGTTCAGAGATGTACCCTTGAACCAATTTTGGTTGAAAGATATGTGGTCCAATTTGGAACTAAGATCTGTTAAAAGATTTATGAGCATGCGGGCTCAATTAATATGGGTTGAGAACTTATGGCCAGTCTTGAGCTAAATCCAACAAATGTTTAACATTTTATTATTCTGGGCTGTTGAGCCTTTATTTGGGCTTGGCCCTTTTAATAATGCTGAGCATTAGATCCTGACATTTTTTTTCCTTGTACTGAATGCATAGCATTCATCAGAACAATGTGTGTTCTGACAGCGCGCCACGTGGCACGCCAGGCGCTTTGCTCCAATTAAAGAGCGCATTGCGCTTCTACCAAGTAGCGCACACGAAAAGGACACGTGTCGCGCTTGGCGCTAAGCGCCAGATTATGAGCGCATTGCGCTAGTTTGGTGGCGCACACGCGAATGACACGTGGCGCGCTTGGCACTTTGTGCCAGCCCATGAGCGCAGTGTGCTATTTCAGAAGCGCAAAGCGCAAGTTGCATCTGTGGTTGACACGTGGCACGTTTTGGCACTGAGCGTCGGTCCGAAGAGCGCAAAAGCGCAGTTCATGAGTGCAAGGCACTTTTTAATAGCGCAAAGCGCATTTGATCAAATTTATGATCTGTGAACAAATTTATGTTCTTTTTAAAGGAGGTTTTGCCTCAAGATTCAAGAACAACGGTTCTTATTTTTGAAAAGGCTTTGTCTTTTTAGATCAATGATCTGTGAATGAAGTGAATAGTTCTTTTGCTTTCTTATGATGAGATCCTTTGATCTCTTATTATAGAAGACCTTGGTCTTTTGTAGATCTATAATCTTTTAAAGAGATAATTCTTCTGTTTTTATGAAATGATTTCATCTCTTTGTTCAAGAATCATTCTTTACCTTGAAGAAATAATCTTCTTTTGCTAAGAGCTTGCTCTCTTTCTTTTGAGTTTTCTCAAAGTTTGTAGGGGGGTCTCCCTATATCAGATTTGAAGTCTTGAGGCCTTTATATAGGGCAAATTGATTTGTTAAATCAGTTAAAGAGATCTTTCTCTGATTGATTTGGGGATATTTCCCCACCATTGGATCTTTGATCCTAGGACTTCTGTTTTACAGAAGACGATCTTCTTGTTTTTAACAAGATTGGAAAAATCTTTCCATAACAGAATTTTAATTCTGATTAAGCAATGATTTATCATTATTAGATCTTTTGATCTAACGGTGGGGAATTTTTAATTCCAGCGCTGGCGCACCCGTGCTTTGCATGTGGTGCGCTGCTCAGAGCGCAATGCGCTTTGCGCTAGCGCACCTACGTTTGACACGTGGCGCGCAGCGCAGAGCATAGCGCACCCGTGCTTTGCACGTGGTGTGCTGCTCAGAACGCAATGCACTTTGCGCTAGCGTATCTACGTTTGACACGTGGCACACAGCGCAGAGCGCAGCGCAACTTGCGCTAGCGCATCCGTGCTTTACACGTGGCGCGCAATGCGCTTAGCGCTGGATCTGAAGCGTTGCTTCAATTTTTAAATTTTGAATTTTAAACAGAGCTTTGCTCTGATTGGGGGAAACAATGACCAAGTCTGCAATGCCAAAAAAAGGCTTCATTTATATCTGAAAATTTTCTTTTATTTGTGTGTTGTATGTTGAAAACTGTGTGTTGATTTAGGACGTATATCCCGTTATTAAGTGTACCATAACCAATCAACTCTTGATTCAGTTTAATGTTCATAACATTGTGCTGCAATACAAAATGATATCCTTCATTGTCTAACAAAGAAACGGATATTATATTATAAAGCATGCTTGGTACAAAATAACATGGGTTCAAAACCAATATACAACCCGACGGCAACCCTAAGCGATACTCTCCCACTGAAACTGCATGTACATTGGAACCATTTCCAACTCGGAGAGTGTGATCACCGGTCTTCAAAACTCTGCTATTTCTCAACCCCTGCACAGAATTGCAGATATGAGAACTCGATCCGGTATCCAATACCCAGGAAGCAAAGTTAATAGAGAAACAGTTTTCAATTACAAACACACCTGAAGCGGAAGCATCACCATGTTTCTTTTTCTTGAGATCCAAGTACTCAAAACAATTTCGCTTCCAGTGCCCCGTCTTCTTGCAATAGAAACATTCTCCTTTCCCTGACTCCGCATCTTTGGATTTGTCCTTCCCCTTTGTCTTCTTGATTCCACCTCTCGGTTTGGTGGATTTCTTCTTATTCTTTCCCTTGGCCTTGGCTTTTGGGACGGAAGAGGAAGATTTTCCAACAAGCAGAGAGGTAGACTTCGCCTTAAGCGTGCTCTCCGTACTTCTCAACATATTGAGAAGTTCGGGTAGTGATTTCTCAATGTTATGCATGTTGAAATTCACTATGAATGGAGCAAAGGCAGAGGGAAGAGACTGTAGAACAATATCAACATATTGCTCGTTCTCCATTGTCCATCCGAGGCCCTCAAGCTCTTCTATAAGTGCTATCATCTTCAACACGTGATCGCCTACTGGTGTGCTAGGAGCCATTCGCATCTGAAACAACTTTCGAGATACTTCATATCTCAGGGTCCGAGATTGCTCCCCATACAACTCTTTTGTATGGAGAAAGATGGATTGGACATCCATCTACTCGTGCTGCTTTTGATGTGTATTGTCCATCGATCCAACCGCGAGGCATTTGGCAGTGGCACAGTCAATATCCCACGTTTTGCGGATCTCCCTATCCGCAACAGAAGATTCAGGGCCTGGGCTGGGTGGGGCTGAGGAAGTGAGGACATATGATACCTTATCATATGTGAGAGCAATGTTAATGTTCCTCAACCAGTCATTATAGTTCGGTCCGTTCAGCTTATTTTTATCTAGTAAAAGCTTAAGGCCTGTCATTGGTATCTGCCATTAAGAGAGAGAAAAGAATACTCTCAGCGAAAGCTCTTGCAAAGATCAGATTGGTTATTATCTTATCTAATCGATATCTCCCACTGCTTTTATCAAATTTTCCTTCAAACCTTAAAAATAAAATTAGCCAGGATTAATTACATTCTACAACTTCGCTAACCGTTCAGCCAGGCCAGTGCCGGTACTTTGAGGGAGGTTCCCCGTGCTTTCGCACGGACCTAATTAAAATAAACCTCGTTTTCCCGAAGGCGTAGCCCCGTTGACACCTTTCTAGACACCTAATGAGTTAGCTAATTGTAAAGTGTAAAACTCTCCTGAGAGCAACTCTTGCTCGCAGTGGGTTCGGGATCCTATTATCACATAAAAGGTATGCAATCTCGTTGCAAATTTCAACTCTTGAAACTCCCGATATGGTTTTTACCCCTAGTAACTTATGACCTTGACTATAATCAACATATCACAAGTACTAGTCAAGTTCTACCCGTCATTTCATGATTAATTAGACCCACTCACTTGACCCTTGACTATAATCAACATAATGACATGAATGTCCTAATTAATCGCATCATATGCTATGTAAGAAGACATCACTTAGCTACCGTACACTACGCCTTGACTATAATCAACATACGAAGCACGAATACTAAGTACTCTACTTCCTAAAATGACGGAGGACTGCGGATGGTTTTTAAGAAAACCTTTAACGCTTTGAACTTGATATCGTTATAGAATGAAATGGTTTTTAAAAGGAGTGGCTTAAGCTCCGCACTTTGAAAACTTACTTTTTCATAAAAATCCGAGTAGGTTTCAAATCCGATTCTACGACATCTTTTAGGTTCATTTTTCTTTATATTAATCTCATTAATGTAGTCCCATCATTTAAGTCCTTAAGCCATCACAGAAAAGAAATGAAAATAGATTATACGCTTATGCCATCCGCATTCGCCAGAGTGTCCCGTTATGTACCGTTAGGTTACTTAACTAACGGCATAGCGGGGCGGGACTAGTGCGGATGCAAAACATAAGCAACGTTTATAATATATCATATATACAATACACCATTCGTCTCATCATATAAAGTGATCACATCACAGAATATCAACAGCAGAAGGACATATATGAAAATACAGGATATACTAAGAGGTCCGTATTTTGTATTTAGCCAACAATAGAAAATACGGATTCCACGGTCGCGATGAATAGCCAAGCCCACACCCCTAGACCCTTACGAGAACGGCAAGTGACCCTACAAATTCTAGAGTTTAGGAGACCCGGTCTCGACTCCTTAAGATGGCCTTCTACTGAACCCTAGAACCCGGTCACTTGTGCTCCCCTCCTTGGGTCTATCCTAATACGGAAAAGTAAATAATATACAACAATGGTGACATCATCCTCAACCCGGAAGTGCCCCAAATAAAAGAATATTATATACAATTAATTTTACATGAATGAAAATAAAAACTCCCATCTCACATAAAAACCCCGGCTATTCAATCATGACGATCCTGCACATCATATATCAGCAACACATAACATCACATGTCATCAACATAACTAAGTATGCGTACCCTAATTATCGTTGATGTATAGCAACGAAACCGGCGATACACCATATACTATACTTACGGTCGCAGAAAAGAAAGTGAAAAACTACAACATTTAGAATCATCACTTTCACATATATCAAGACGATGTTAAACGTTTCGATCGAATTAACAAACACCCACAAATTATCCCGAGAGCTCAATACTTGAGCAAAGTTAAAATACCCAAAACGTGCCACAGTGTCTATGGACCAACCGTAGAAGGGTCAACCCTTGCCTCACTTATGGCGCCATGGAACTATGGCAAATCCTAAGGTATGGCCGTGGTTCCATGGTCATAGGATCGAGTTAGGGTTACGTTCTTCTAAACGGTCCATAGGGATACTTGCACGATCTTCCGAATATGTTCAACTTGGGAAATTCCAACACGTGAAAATTTCCAGCGAGAGTAATGAGGTGGTGTGTGATATTCGTTCGAACTATTAAACGTCGTCCAAGTTACCAAAACAATGTTAAATTTACGACTACGAAATACTACGAATTAGCCCCTAAACAAAATAAAGATCACATGAAATTTTGGGCTAAACAAACTGTCACGACCCGCAGGGTACGGAACGTGACTGGCATTTAAGTTTACGAAACGTCTAAAGGCGTCCGTAAGATAAGTAAGCCAAAGCCCAGAAAACAAAACCAATGAAGCAAAAGAGTGAAGAAAACCCAATCCTTTGAAAGCAAGTTGATCAAATAAGTCATGTAAAACCCTTTTTTTTAAAAACCATACTAATTTTTCCGAAAATTTCGGCAGAGTCTCCTTTGTAAATACTGGCCCCCAAAATGGGTACAACAAAAATATACATGAATCCAACAAAATAGGGCATCCCCAAGCGGGAGCTAGCTCTTCGCCATAAGGCGGTCACAAATCCCACGCAATATAAATGACAACAAGCATAATAATCATAATGAAGCATGAAAAAAAGTAGCATGTCGGCTCAAGTGAGCTCGACCCCAAAATACAGCATAAAATCCACAAACCTCACAGTCTCATCTCTAGGTCAATATACAATAATCTGGTAGAAACAGTAGATGGAGTACACTAGATACAAAGAATATACAAGGTGGTACAAAAATGATAACATAACCCACCTATGAGCAAATCTCGAGCTCAAGCAAAAGAGGCAAAAGAACAAGTGCGCCCGCCGCTACTGAACTGACGGAGCGGACCTGCAAAAGACTGTGGCACAACGGGGGTGAGTTGCCAACTCGTGAGTAATAAATAACATCTACAAAGGCTATCGTATGCATGCACACAAGCATCCTAGCATCTATAATACAGGTATGACTGGATGCACTAGCAGGTGTGTATATAACATCAGTGTACTAATATGTATGCAACATGAATATCTGAGGTCTCAATAGGTATATATAAGAAATATTTTATCTCTTTTTGTTTTTGAAACTCTTTTAGAATGCCAGCATAATGTCAATGAATCGACGAAAATCGGTGTCCAGCAACGACACCCAAAAGCTGTCTCAAATCTCATAAATGTATCTCTGGCCTCAGCCGTCCGGCTGACCCATCTCAAATATCAATATCTCATCATCTAGCGGCCACGGTCGGTATCCTCTGGATATCCGCCGTCCCAAACAGTCACCGGTAGGTAATCCGTCCCCTGCCAGGCTCAACGTCATCACCACATTCCTCTTGCCCCGGGGTACCTTACCGGGCCCACCATGTACCCGTGCCGGTTCCTCCACTCCTCGACACGGATTTCCAAATCCACAGCAAACTCATGGTGGACGACACTTACATCACTAGAAAACCGCAATTTACATATTTTAAAAATATAATAAGTTTAGAAATTTTGCGGCTTTCCCCCGAAATCCAGCAATATCATAAAATCTCAAGAAATCCTCATAAGTGCATATATCAATGATAATGAATGCGTATGATATCAATAATCAAGTTGCGATGTGTGATTAATGTATTAAGCATGAACAATTAATATGATGAAGTACATGCACATGAATAGCAATACTACGGTTTCATTTTTAAGGAATTAAAGGCAATAGTACCAGTTTAAGTGTTAATTAGTAAAAGATTTAAATTTAAATGTTATCTAGTGTGGTGGCATGGCAATTACCAGAGTGTGTGTGTAAGCATGAATAGTGCTCGTGC
Source organism: Agapanthus africanus (assembly GCA_030015575.1). NCBI lineage: Eukaryota > Viridiplantae > Streptophyta > Magnoliopsida > Asparagales > Amaryllidaceae > Agapanthus > Agapanthus africanus. The sequence continues at coordinate 668,140,302 of CM057342.1, read as the reverse complement.
TGCATATAAAAACCCTGGCAATGGTGCAGGTGTCCTATAAAATGGTTTCGTATAGATATGTCAATATAATGCATGGATGCAGCAAATAGTCGAATAGGTATTTCACCCCTAATTACTAACATCACTAAGGGTCTTGTAAGTTACTAAAACTATCGGGCGGCTTGCGCCATCCAACGATAGTCCCCCGTAGATGTTACATCTACTCACCGGGATCCCTGGCTAGCTGTGTCCAATCACCGCCTTTCCCTTTCGCGCCGCGTCTGACGTCTCCGTGACCGAACCTGGAATTTATATCAATACCAAATATAAGGTTACATATCAAGAACGACGCAAAACCCCAACGAAACTACTAAAGTTTGCTAGCTAGGTACAACGTGCACAAAGTGCGCGGAACACACGCGAAAATCGCAAAAACTGCCAAAAAACGCCGATTTGGTCGCCCGGCAAAACTAAAACCCGACTACCCAAAAATCCGCACTCACGCATCCTAAAAGTCGTAGGACAAGCCATTACAATCATCAAGATGTCGAAAATAATTCATCACACAATTTTTACACAAAACTAGTAAGCATTTGCATTCCAAAATCGGTGCAAAAATCGCCGATTAGCGACAAAACGACTACAATTTAGCATACTCACCCAAGCACACTACAAGCAATCTACAAACACTAATTACAACACAATAGTAATGATTCCAAATCCTATTTCCCATAAACAACCATTCCTTGAATTTATAACCTAGCACATTCCAAATCAATTTCCACACTTGAAAACTTAATTTAACACAACAAAAGCCCACATAAGAAAATTAATCACTTAGATTAGGTTAGCAAAATACTAGATAGCAAAGTAAATTAATTAACCTAATAATGGATTTCTAAACCCAATCAACTCATTAACATGTTTCACAATCCAATTCCATACAAAAACCCTCTCTTGAAAATCCTAAAACAACAATTTCACACTTCTAAATTTAACTAAATTAGCATAATTGAAGACTACATCAACAAGGTAACTATATAGATTAGTTAATTAACCACTAGATTAACTATAAAACAACTTAATTAACTATTATGGCTTTCAAACCCTAGTTAAATAAACTACTCTTTTTTAAACTAGATTAGAAATTAGTTAACTTTTAACATTAAACCATGCATTTAAAGGAATTTAGCAACAAAAGAAAGTAACTTTGATGAGAATTATACCTCACTTGAGATCTAGAAAGAATGGATTTTGCTCCAAATGATGGCCTCAAGCACCAAGATTCAAGCAAGAATGGCTAAGGAAAATGATAGCATAAGGATTTTGTTTGGATTTTTGAATAAAGTGTGGATTTTGATGTGGTTTTTTGAAGAAAATTGAAGAAAAATGAAGGGAAAAGAGATGAAGAAGAGGAGTGTGCAGGTTCGGCCAGCAAGAGGAATGGGGGAGGGTGTGGGCAAGTGGGGAAAGTCATGGTCAAGTCCACAAAAGTCAAAGCACCATACTTTATTAACAATATTTAAAATAAATCCAAAAAAACCCTTAAATCAACTCAAGAAAGCAACTAAAGAAACGAGGCCAGAAATTTCTGGACTTGGTCAGGGTTGGGCTGTCCTAGGGCTGAGGGAAAAGAGAGAGGGGTTTTACAAAAGAAATTTTATGCAAAAAGGCCCCCTACAACTCAAAAATTGCAAGTTTTAGCTCAAAATTCAATAAATTCGTTTCATAACATAAAAATTTGTTAAAAATCAAAATAAATTACTAAAAATTTATGTTATCACTAGATTATAATTATCATAATTTTAGAGATTAAAATTAGCCCGGAAAAATTTGTATTTATCGCTAATTTAATGTATTTTCTTACCGGCTTAAAATAATATTAAAAAATTGAAAAATTAGGGAAAATTTTTAAACGACCAGAATTTCATAATTAACTCATTAGCTACTAAAAACAAGCAATTACCTATCCATTTTAAGTATAATTAGCCCTAACTGCAAAATAACGAGAAAGACGGTTTTCGGAAAAATACCGAATTTTCACCGAATTTCAGGAAAACACCAAAACGACTTTTCAAGATGCTACAATCTTCCCCCCTAAAAGAAATTTGGTCCCCGAATTTAAAAAATATAACTACGCGTACCTTCAAAGAGATGGGGATATTTCTTCCTCATCTCGCCCTCGGTCTCCCAGGTAACCTCCTCGCTGCTCGGGCTACGCCAAAGGACCTTGACGGTTGGTATAATCTTCGACCTCAACTTCTTCACCTGCCGATCCAGGATGGCCACCGGCTGCTCTGCAAAAGAAAGGTCGCGCTCTAGCTGGACTGTCGGGTGCTGAATCGCATGCGAAGGGTCGTGAAGGTACTTGCGGAGCATCGAAACATGGAAGACGGGGTGAACATCGGGAAAGCTGGGAGGAAGAGCCAAACGATATGCAACAACGCCAACACGCTCGAGGATCTCGAAGGGACCTACGAATCTAGGGCTAAGCTTTCCCTTTCGCCCAAAACGCATCACGCCCTTTATCGGAGAGACTTTCAGAAAAACATGGTCGCCAACTGCGAACTCTAATCTGCGACGGCGCCTGTCTGCATACGATTTCTGTCTGCTCTGAGCTGCCCTCATCTGGTCTCGGATCAACTGTATCTTCGCTGTCGCCTCCTCAACAAGCTGCGGCCCCAAAATGCTGCTCTCGCTGAGCTCTGTCCAACAAACGGGCGATCTGCATCTCCTCCCATACAATGCCTTGAAAGGTGCCATCTGAATAGTATCCTGGAAGCTGTTATTGTAGGAGAACTCCACTAGAGGTAAATGACGATCCCAGCTACCACCAAAGTCTAAAACGCACGCTCTGAGCATGTCCTCGAGAGTCTGAATGGTCCGCTCTGACTGTCCGTCTGTCTGCGGATGAAACGCTGTGCTGAAGCTCAAACGAGTGCCCAAAGCCTCCTGAAGTCTCTGCCAAAGTCGGCTGGTGAACTGAGTGCCTCGATCTGACACGATACAAGTCGGTACGCCATGTAGTCGCACGATCTCGTCAATATAGAGCTGAGCATACTGAGCGAAGCTGAAAGTCGTCTTCACTGGAAGGAAGTGAGCCGCCTTCGTCAATCTATCCACGATCACCCAGATGGAGTCGTACCCTCGACTGGTCCTGGGTAGACCCACAACGAAATCCATCGAAATCTGCTCCCATTTCCACTCTGGAATGGGTAACGGCTGTAGCTCTCCTGCGGGCCTCTGGTGCTCGGCCTTGACTTGCTGACAAGTCAGGCATCTCGAAACGAACTCCGCAATGTCCCTCTTCATCCCGTCCCACCAGTAGGTCTCTCTCATATCATGGTACATCTTGGTGGAACCGGGGTGGACACTATACACTGATCGGTGTGCCTCCTCAAGAATGTCGCGCCGCAATCCATCAGCATCTGGTACGCACAGTCTAGATCCATATCGTAAAATCCCCTGATCGTCAATCACGAACTCGGAAAATCTGCCCTGTCCCATCTGTGCCATGATCTCTGAGCAACGGTCGTCACTGCGCTGGGCCTCATATATACGGTCAAGCAACTGTGGGCATGCACGAACATGCGCGAGCTGTCCCCCTGTTGGAGGGAACTCAAACTCAACTCGGCTGTCGCATAAAATCTGCCAATCTGCTGATGACTGCCTCTGCACTGTGCGCAAAAAGGATAGACTACCCCCGGGCCTCCTACTCAACGCATCTGCCACCACATTTGCCTTGCCGGGGTGATATAAGATCTCGCAGTCGTAGTCTTTCACCAACTCCATCCAACGACGCTGTCTGAGGTTCAGGTCTCGCTGCTGAAATATGTACTTTAAGCTCTTGTGATCGGTGAATATCTGACATGACTCGCCGTAAAGGTAATGTCGCCAAATCTTCAGTGCAAAGACCACTGCAGCCATCTCCAAATCATGAGTGGGGTAGTTCTGTTCATGCTTCTTCAACTGCCGAGAAGCATAAGCGATCACCCGGCCATGCTGCATCAATACGCATCCTAATCCCACTCGCGAAGCATCACAGTAGACAACAAATCCGCCTGATCCCGAAGGCAAAGATAATACCGGCGCCGTAGTCAAACATGTCCGCAGCTGCTGAAAACTGCGCTTGCACTCCTCCGTCCAGACGAAAGGAACTCCCTTCCGGGTCAAACCGGTCAACGGTGCAGCTATACGGGAGAAGTCCTGAACAAAACGCCTGTAGTAGCCCGCCAGGCCTAGAAAACTACGGATCTCAGTAACCGATGTAGGTCGGGGCCACTGCTGAACAGCCTCAATTTTCTTCGGGTCCACACAAATGCCGTCTCTCGTAACCACGTGACCCAAGAATCCGACGCTGTCCAGCCAGAACGCACACTTGGAGAACTTCGCGAACAGCTGATGCTCCCTCAGAGTCTGTAACGTAATCCACAAGTGCTGCTCGTTCTCCTCTCTGCTCCGGGAGTACACCAAGATGTCGTCGATAAACACGATGATGAACAAGTCAAGATACGGCCTGAATGTACGGTTCATCAAATCCATGAATGCTGCTGGGGCGTTGGTGAGTCCGAACGACATCACCAAAAACTCGTAGTGGCCGTAGCGCGTGCGGAAAGCTGTCCTCGGTATATCCTCCTGTCGAACTCGCAGCTGATGGTATCCTGATCGCAAGTCGATCCTCGAAAAATACCCCGCACCCTGAAGCTGGTCGAACAAATCATCAATGCGCGGCAACGGATATCTGTTCCGAACGGTAACTTTGTTCAGCTGGCGGTAGTCGATACATAAGCGCAAACTTCCGTCCTTCTTCTTGACAAACAGGACCGGAGCACCCCACGGAGAAACACTCGGTCGAATAAGCCCCTTATCCAACAAATCCTGCAACTGATCCTTCAGCTCTCGAAGCTCTGCCGGGGCCATCCGATAAGGCGGTATAGAAATAGGCCCCGAACCGGGAATCAAATCAATGCAGAACTCAACATCGCGCTCAGGCGGTAGCCCAGGTAGCTCATCAGGGAAAACATCAGGGAACTCACAAACTACCGGGACCCGGTCCAACGGAACCTCTGCAGCTCGAGTATCACAAACAAACGCTAAGAATCCCTGACATCCCTTCCGCAAGAGCTGACCAGCGCGAAGAGACGAAATTAAGCTGGGAAGGGCGACACTACGGTCTCCCCGAATAACAAGGACTGGCTCTCCCGGAAAGCTAAATCTGACTGCCTTCTCACGGCAGTCCACCGAAGCATAACAAGTGGCTAGCCAATCCATGCCCAGAAGCACATCAAAGTCCAACATATCGAGGAGTATCAAATCAACTGATGAATCCCTCTCCCCGATACGAACGGAACACAAACGAAATACAAACTGAGCGACAAACGACTCGCCTACCGGAGTAACAACAACAAGCGGCTGATCTAACGACGACGACTCACGGCCCAACATCGGTGCAAAGTGTGTAGAGACGTACGAATGTGTGGAACCTGGGTCGAATAATACCCGTGCGTCGAAAGAACAAACTGGCAAAGTACCTGCCACAACGGCATTGGATGCCTGCGCATCCTGCGGTGTCAAAGCAAATACTCGGGCCTGTCCTCCACCGATAGCGGGCTGACCTCGACCTCGGCCTCTGCCTCCTCGTCCTCTCTGAACAGGACCGCCGCGTCCACGGCCTCTCGGTGCACCTAACTGGCGTGGAGCATCGCCTGGGGTAGGAAGTAGGGCTCTCTGAGGAGGGGGTGTGTTCCCCTCCGAAGGACGGCGCACAGGACCGCGATGGCCTGACGCTGAGATTCGGGGCAGATGCTATTTGGTTTTATCCGTCTACCTCTCCGAAGATGCCAAGTTGATTTATGGCACCGTGTATCGGAGGTTTAGACGGATGCGGCCGATGTAGCAGACTTCGTCAGATTCCCCCTCGCTAGAGGGGTTTTTGATTGTGGGGACGCTCTTCCCTGCAGGCGCAAGCCCCTGCAGTTAATTACGCTACCGCATCGCGGTAACAACTTTCTCCTTCTCCAGAATTTCACTTCGTGTCGTGTGTGTTTGTTTTGTTTGTGGTTGCCCGTGGATTGTATACGGAGACTGAGTAATGCCGTCGCCCGTAGGACGTGGATTAGTCCAAATCCGTATTTACTTAGATTTGGGTTTGGTGTTTTCAGTTTAAAGATGCATTAGTCGCGTTGCGACTAAGATCAACTTAAACATTCGTCAAGGATACGTTAGTCCTGTTTTGGACTAAGACCAACCTGACGTGGTGATTCATTTAATTTATGGCCATCGGGCCTCATCACCTCTCTAACATCGTTGAAGGATTACAACGATAGGTGTCAGAGGAGCTCAGAGATGTACCCTTGAACCAAAGCTGATTGAGGGTTTTATAGTCCATTTAAGTGTTTAAGGATACGTTAGCCGTGTTTGGGGCTAAGATCAACTTAAACGGGATCGTTTAGATCCGGCAAAAGAGCAATTGGCTCTATTGTTCCAGTTTAGGGACGTAGTGGTCCATTATTAGTTTAGGGACGTCTCGGTCCGATACCAGTTTAAGGACGTAGTGGTCCATTATTAGTTTAGGGACGTTTCGGTCCGATGCCAGTTTAGGGACGTAGTGGTCCATTATTAGTTTAAGGACATTTCGGTCCATCGCCAGTTTAGGGACGTGGTGGTCCATCATTAGTTTAGGGACATTTCGGTCCGATGCCAGTTTAGGGACGTAGTGGTCCATCATTAGTTTAAGGACGTCTCGGTCCAATATTAGTTTAAGGACGTCTCGGTCCGATATTAGTTTAAGGACGTTTCGGTCCACGAGTTTAAGGACCCCGCAGTCCAAATAGGTGTGTGGTCGTTGGGACCCGGCACCTCTTTGACGTCGTTGAGGAATTACAACGATGGATGTCAAAGGAGTTCAGAGATGTACCCTCGAACCGGTTGTGAATTGATTTAGGAGAGCCATTTTGCTCAATCAATTTAATTTAAGGACTTACGGCCAGAATTGGGCTAAGTCCAGTTGGAAATGTTTGGCATTTTTATTTGTTTTTGCATTGCATTTCTTTTTATTTTTATTTGGGCTTTGCCCAGAAAGGATGCAAAGCATCAATTTGTTTTGGGCTCTGCCCCTTTTTATTGTATTGCAATTTAATTTGGCCTACTAGGCCCCTCTGATTTGGGCCTGGCCCTTCAGTAAAATGCATTGCATTTGTCAGGCGCTTTGCGCCAATCACTGAGCGCAAGCGCTTGTGGTGAGGACACGTGTCATGCTCTGGTGAGCGCAAGCGCAACAGCGCAGTGCGCTGCGCTAGTGCGCTGTGCTGTTGCGCTGCTGACACGTGGCGCGCTCTGGTGAGTTGCGCCCGTTCCAGAGAGCGAAGCTCTATTTCAAGGCGCGTAGCGCAAGTTGTTCTGCAGCTGACACGTGGCGCGCTCTGGTGAGTTGCGCCAGTTCCAGAGAGCAAAGCTCTATTTCAAGGCGCGTAGCGCAAGTTGTTCTGCAGCTGACACGTGGCGCGCTCTGGTGAGTTGCGCCAGTTCCAGAGAGCAAAGCTCTATTTCAAGGCGCGTAGCGCAAGTTGTTCTGCAGCTGACACGTGGCGCGCTCTGGTGAGTTGCGCCAGTTCCAGAGAGCAAAGCTCTATTTCAAGGCGCGTGGCGCAAGTTGTTCTGCAGCTAACACGTGGCGTTCTCTCAGGAGCGCAACAGCGCAGTTTGGAAGTGCAAAGCACTAAGAATCTTTTTAGATTCCAGAACAGAAGTGCAAAGCACTATTTGTTTTCTTTGATCTAATTAGGATCAAAGAAAAATGAGTTTTTCTCTTTATTTCAAGAACCAGAGGTTCATAAAAGTGCAAAGCACTATTTTTTTATTTTATTTTATTTTGTTTTAAAGAACCAGTGGTTCATACGAGTGCAAAGCACTATTTTTATTTATTTTTATTTTCTTTTTTGTTTTAAAGAACCAGTGGTTCATACGAGTGCAAAGCACTATTTATTATGTGAAGATCATTGATCAATGATTTATCAAAAGAGATTTCTTTTCTCTCGTGAAGGTTTTTACCTTCTTCTTGAAATTTTTCCTCAGAGTTCTCTCTGTTTGAAGCTCTTGATTTTTTTTTTTCAAGAAATGTTGATGCCTTCTCTTCTCTTCTTGGCTCCTATTTATAGGAGAAGGAAAAGAATCAATTTGTTTAGCAAATCTCTCATTCAAAGATTTGATTTGATCGTTGAGAGATTTGATTTATATTTATCATTAATCTGGGCCTTTAGATCATTCAGTGAATTTTATTCACCGTGGATTTTAAATCCAAAAGATATTCTATTTGTTATTCTGGTGAGATTTTCAGGGAAATCTTTCCTTGTCCAAGATTTTTCCATAAATTGATGATTTTTAATCATCTTTGGATCTTTAATCCAACGGTTCCCATAATTCTTTTCAATTTGGAAAGATTTAGAAGCTTTTAGAATTTTAATTCTATTTCGAAAGATTTTTAGAGAAATTTAGAATTTTAATTCTACTAATCTGTAAGGCTTTCAAAGCCTGTCACGTGCTGGCACGTGACCCTTGGTCACGTGTGAGCACGTAACCCCGAAATTGGTTCCTTTAACAGTCGCTTGTTCATATTGTTGTTTTAACCATCACGTGTCAACACGTGACCATTGGTCACGTGTGAGCACGTGATATTTCATTGAGATAACTTCTGATTTTTAATCAGGGAACAGATTTTAGAATTTAATTCTATTCATTATTTTAGAGGCCTTAAGAGCCCATCACGTGTCTGCACGTGGCCCATGGTCACGTGTGAGCACGTGATGCCCCATTGGGGTCTTTTCTAAGTTTTTATTATATCTTCTAACTCCTCCAGCGGATATTTAAAAGCCCATCACGTGTGAACACATAATGCCTCATAACTTTTGATCCCGGATGAATTATGAATCCCATAATATATCAAATCGAAGGGTTTTTCGAGACGCTTTCAATACAATCAAAATTTATCCGTTTCTCCTTCGGGAGTTTGTCAAAAAACAGCCCGGAAGATACTGGTTCGTATTTCCTTAAGCGTATCGCTGCCATTTGATACCTTGGACTCTTTTGCGCAGAAATTTTTGGCGGGAACAGGGTGGTGATGGTGGTAGGGTCACATGCGGAACTGTCGCTGCTCCCTGTCGTCTCACCGGACAGTCTCTGACAAGATGGTGCAGACTCCCGCACCCAAAACATCCTGGCGACGGCTGCTGCCCCTGGGGATAAGAACCATATAACTGTCCCCGCCCAAATCCTCTGCCAGGCCTATCTCTCAGAAAGAATCTGGTGCGCTGCCTCTGAGACGGTACATCGGTGCGAATCCTCTTCGGCCCAGAAACGGCCGAAGTCTGTGATATGCGTGTCTCCATCCGCAATGCCGTATCCATAGCAGCTGAATAAGTGTCGTAGTGCTGGGTGCCAATGGCAAGATATAGCTGGGCATCAAGTCCCTGTATGAACCTCTTCACCATCTTCTCCTCGGTATCCACCAAATACTGAGCATATCGGGATAACTGTGTAAACTGGATGTCATACTCAGACACCGTCATCCCAGGTGTCTTGACTAAGGCCTCGAAGCTGCGAGCTCTGGCGTCACGAACGCTCTCTGGAAGGAAACGGGCTAGAAAGACCGCTGTAAACTCGGCCCAAGTCATAGGCGGTAGATCTGCAGCTCGACCTCTCAAGACTGACTCCCACCATGTCTGCGCGAGACCCTCTAGTCGGAAACTCGCAAGCTCTACCCATCGATCATCCGAACATCTCAGCGAACGGCAGATCCTGGCTAAACTGTCAAGGAACGTCTGTGGGTCCTCCGCTGCCTCAGTGCCGGTGAATACTGGAGGTCTCAGCCTCATGAAATCCTGTAGTGAAACCGGGATGGTCACGGTGGTAGTAGTAGGAGCAGGTATCACAGTAGTCTGGGATGCAGTGGGTACGTCCTCCGGCCTCGGTGCATGACTGGCCGCAACGAAGGATCCTACCATCTAACGTAGCTCCTGCATACTCCCCATCATCTGTCGCAACTCCTCCATACCAGTCTCGAGTCTATCCATTCGGCCTGGGGAAGGTAGATCAGTTTGTTCCTGCGGTGTAGGCATACTACCCTGCTCAGTCCTAGTCTCGGATGAGCCAGCTCGAATCTCGTTTCGGGCGGCAGCCCTCTGTGCTCTGGTAGTCTTTGGCGGCATAGTAGCTGGTACAGGAACAAGAATAAGATCGTAGGATACACGGAATTGAAGAAAGAATTTCAAACAAGTATATCCTAAAGTCACCTAGGCGAAGTATCGCAACGCAAGTATGCCGCGGACATACGTACGCTACGCTACCCTGCTTAAGTCACTTACTCCATCTACCAAGGGTCATCCTACACTCACAAAGGTAAAACCTATCGCTCTGATACCAACTTTGTCACGACCCGCAGGGTACGGAACGTGACTGGCACTTAAGTTTACGAAACGTCTAAAGGCGTCCGTAAGATAAGTAAGCCAAAGCCCAGAAAACAAAACCAATGAAGCAAAAGAGTGAAGAAAACCCAATCCTTTGAAAGCAAGTTGATCAAATAAGTCATGTAAAACCCTTTTTTTTTAAAACCATACTAATTTTTCCGAAAATTTCGGCAGAGTCTCCTTTGTAAATACTGGCCCCCAAAATGGGTACAACAAAAATATACATGAATCCAACAAAATAGGGCATCCCCAAGCGGGAGCTAGCTCTTCGCCATAAGGCGGTCACAAATCCTACGCAATATAAATGACAACAAGCATAATAATCATAAGGAAGCATGAAAAAAAGTAGCATGTCGGCTCAAGTGAGCTCGACCCCAAAATACAGCATAAAATCCACAAACCTCACAGTCTCATCTCTAGGTCAATATACAATAATCTGGTAGAAACAGTAGATGGAGTACACTAGATACAAAGAATATACAAGGTGGTACAAAAATGATAACATAACCCACCTATGAGCAAATCTCGAGCTCAAGCAAAAGAGGCAAAAGAACAAATGCGCCCGCCGCTACTGAACTGACGGAGCGGACCTGCAAAAGACTGTGGCACAACGGGGGTGAGTTGCCAACTCGTGAGTAATAAATAACATCTACAAAGGCTATCGTATGCATGCACACAAGCATCCTAGCATCTATAATATAGGTATGACTGGATGCACTAGCAGGTGTGTATATAACATCAGTGTACTAATATGTATGCAACATGAATATCTGAGGTCTCAATAGGTATATATAAGAAATATTTTATCTCTTTTTGTTTTTGAAACTCTTTTAGAATGCCAGCATAATGTCAATGAATCGACGAAAATCGGTGTCCAGCAACGACACCCAAAAGCTGTCTCAAATCTCATAAATGTATCTCTGGCCTCAGCCGTCCGGCTGACCCATCTCAAATATCAATATCTCATCATCTAGCGGCCACGGTCGGTATCCTCTGGATATCCGCCGTCCCAAACAGTCACCGGTAGGTAATCCGTCCCCTACCAGGCTCAACGTCATCACCACATTCCTCTTGCCCCGGGGTACCTTACCGGGCCCACCATGTACGCGTGCCGGTTCCTCCACTCCTCGACACGGATTTCCAAATCCACAGCAAACTCATGGTGGACGACACTTACATCACTAGAAAACCGCAATTTACATATTTTTAAAATATAATAAGTTTAGAAATTTTGCGGCTTTCCCCCGAAATCCAGCAATATCATAAAATCTCAAGAAATCCTCATAAGTGCATATATCAATGATAATGAATGCGTATGATATCAATAATCAAGTTGCGATGTGTGATTAATGTATTAAGCATGAACAATTAATATGATGAAGTACATGCACATGAATAGCAATACTACGGTTTCATTTTTAAGGAATTAAAGGCAATAGTACCAGTTTAAGTGTTAATTAGTAAAAGATTTAAATTTAAATGTTATCTAGTGTGGTGGCATGGCAATTACCAGGGTGTGTGTGTAAGCATGAATAGTGCTCGTGCTGCATATAAAAACCCTGGCAATGGTGCAGGTGTCCTATAAAATGGTTTCGTATAGATATGTCAATATAATGCATGGATGCAGCAAATAGTCGAATAGGTATTTCACCCCTAATTACTAACATCACTAAGGGTCTTGTAAGTTACTAAAACTATCGGGCGGCTTGCGCCATCCAACGATAGTCCTCCGTAGATGTTACATCTACTCACCGGGATCCCTGGCTAGCTGTGTCCAATCACCGCCTTTCCCTTTCGCGCCGCGTCTGACGTCTCCGTGACCGAACCTGGAATTTATATCAATACCAAATATAAGGTTACATATCAAGAACGACGCAAAACCCCAACGAAACTACTAAAGTTTGCTAGCTAGGTACAACGTGCACAAAGTGCGCGGAACACACGCGAAAATCGCAAAAACTGCCAAAAAACGCCGATTTGGTCGCCCGGCAAAACTAAAACCCGACTACCCAAAAATCCGCACTCACGCATCCTAAAAGTCGTAGGACAAGCCATTACAATCATCAAGATGTCGAAAATAATTCATCACACAATTTTTACACAAAACTAGTAAGCATTTGCATTCCAAAATCGGTGCAAAAATCGCCGATTAGCGACAAAACGACTACAATTTAGCATACTCACCCAAGCACACTACAAGCAATCTACAAACACTAATTACAACACAATAGTAATGATTCCAAATCCTATTTCCCATAAACAACCATTCCTTGAATTTATAACCTAGCACATTCCAAATCAATTTCCACACTTGAAAACTTAATTTAACACAACAAAAGCCCACATAAGAAAATTAATCACTTAGATTAGGTTAGCAAAATACTAGATAGCAAAGTAAATTAATTAACCTAATAATGGATTTCTAAACCCAATCAACTCATTAACATGTTTCACAATCCAATTCCATACAAAAACCCTCTCTTGAAAATCCTAAAACAACAATTTCACACTTCTAAATTTAACTAAATTAGCATAATTGAAGACTACATCAACAAGGTAACTATATAGATTAGTTAATTAACCACTAGATTAACTATAAAACAACTTAATTAACTATTATGGCTTTCAAACCCTAGTTAAATAAACTACTCTTTTTTAAACTAGATTAGAAATTAGTTAACTTTTAACATTAAACCATGCATTTAAAGGAATTTAGCAACAAAAGAAAGTAACTTTGATGAGAATTATACCTCACTTGAGATCTAGAAAGAATGGATTTTGCTCCAAATGATGGCCTCAAGCACCAAGATTCAAGCAAGAATGGCTAAGGAAAATGATAGCATAAGGATTTTGTTTGGATTTTTGAATAAAGTGTGGATTTTGATGTGGTTTTTTGAAGAAAATTGAAGAAAAATGAAGGGAAAAGAGATGAAGAAGAGGAGTGTGCAGGTCGGCCAGCAAGAGGAATGGGGGAGGGTGTGGGCAAGTGGGGAAAGTCATGGTCAAGTCCACAAAAGTCAAAACACCATACTTTATTAACAATATTTAAAATAAATCCAAAAAAACCCTTAAATCAACTCAAGAAAGCAACTAAAGAAAATAGGCCAGAAATTTCTGGACTTGGTCAGGGTTGGGCTGTCCTAGGGCTGAGGGAAAAGAGAGAGGGGTTTTACAAAAGAAATTTTATGCAAAAAGGCCCCCTACAACTCAAAAATTGCAAGTTTTAGCTCAAAATTCAATAAATTCGTTTCATAACATAAAAATTTGTTAAAAATCAAAATAAATTACTAAAAATTTATGTTATCACTAGATTATAATTATCATAATTTTAGAGATTAAAATTAGCCCGGAAAAATTTGTATTTATCGCTAATTTAATGTATTTTCTTACCGGCTTAAAATAATATAAAAAAATTGAAAAATTAGGGAAAATTTTTAAACGACCAGAATTTCATAATTAACTCATTAGCTACTAAAAACAAGCAATTACCTATCCATTTTAAGTATAATTAGCCCTAACTGCAAAATAACGAGAAAGACGGTTTTCGGAAAAATACCGAATTTTCACCGAATTTCAGGAAAACACCAAAATGACTTTTCAAGACGCTACACAAACAATACCTGAAACCCCAAAACCTACAGACCAGACCACAAAAGAAAATCGAGGCGAAATAGGGCAGTTTAGGCCGGCCACCTCGGTTTTTATGGGGTTCTCATCGGGTGAAATCCGATGAAATGGCCTCAATTTTCTTGTGTGTTCTCAGTGCATCACATACAAGCTTCTGCAGTTACTAAAATATTTTTTTGAGACCATTTTAAAATCGACAAAGAGCAGATCCTAGGGTTCCAGAATATCGTATTTTTCGGAATTGTTTCGGTTTCGTAATATTTAACATCGTCTAAATTTCTATCTTGGCTCTGATACCACTGTAGGGGTTCCTTCGCACCATGCTTAGGGTTTGGGTTGCACCACACATGCCACTTTAAAATTTTAAGGGGTGCTAAGCAAACTAACCTAGGAATCGAACTAGAAAATTAGAGTAACAACATGTAGTATCACATACTAACTAGTGTCTAACACTAAGAGGGGAGAAATACAACCTTTGTAGACCTACTCTTGTAACTCCTTAGATCTTCTAGAGTTTGAGCCGGCTTGCTTGAATCCTTCCAAGTCCACGACGATCCACCCGGAGTCCCTTTGCTCAAGCTCCTAGCTTCATTTGATCTATGAAGAAGTGAAGCAAACAACCTACACTAATGGGCTAGACTAGTATAGATTGGTGATGTGGTTTGTATTCTCACTTAAAAACCCTTTCTTTTTGTGTTCCTCACTCACTAGAAAACTCAAGAGAGCATGAAAGATGAAGAAGAAGGAGATGGCAAAGCTTGAGCTCAATTGTGATAATTCTCTTAATAAAAAGAGAAAAGAAAAAGAATATATATATGAGAGTCACCCTCACATAAACCATGGTTGATAAATATCTAGATATTTTCATTAGTGAGTTTAAGAACAAAGGAAATTAAACCATGGTCTAAGTCAAAGTTAAGTCATGGTCAGTGGAAGAAAAGTGTAGAAACTATGAACCATGAATTAATCTCCTATTTCCTTTTCTCAATAATAAATATATATGTATAATTATACCATGTGAGTCTTGCATTGTCATCTCCATTGTATCAACAACCATGACACACATGTATGCATGTATGTGTGTATTCACATCAACATGTATATATACATGAATACATTCATGCATACATCCAAATAGAAAAGGTTTAAACAAGTGGGCTAAAAGTCAATATTAAATCAACACTTGATTTAATAAACCGGTCATATCACATATGATCCGACCAATAGAAAACGCCCGGTTAAAATACGGTATCATATACTCGCATTTAATCGAGCTCCCGCGCATATCTCATATGCACACATCTTTTCGTCTGAGCTAGGAAACTCCTGCGTGGGACTCTTTGACTCGTCAATACGCCGGCAGTAGGTGATGATCATATCAAACACCCACAAGCCGCAAGCGGTCAGCTAAACGTAACGGCCACCCGGGTATTGAGCGATCAGAAGAAAAACAAGTGAACCTGTCAAAACTCCCGTCGAGCCAACTGGCAACACTTACCGTACAGTCCGGTCTCTTCGTCAGATATGCTGCATATCGAGTCTAGAGATGGTATCGTCGACCCCAATAACTCAATAAGTCATGCCGGTATATGGCGTATAACAGATCGAGAAACTACTGATAATACTTATCAGTAAATCTCATCAGCCCTGGCCAGGGACTTCCTGTTATAGCCAATCGAGTATAGCGCAACATCAACCCCCAATACCAGGAGAGACGAAACCCCTCCTATCGCTCATTACCTCCATGTGTCTCGGGACTGTACCTAAAAGCCACATGTTTGCATGACTCGGTAGAGCCGTGGTAGGGTGGCAATCAAAGTACAGTGGGAGCACACACAAGACTCTATGACGATCTCGGGTCTACAGACTAACATGTACCAGTGTCACCTTAGAACTGCTATCCGACGATAGATATAATACCACATAGGAGTTCTCGGCGAGTCCGTTCAGTGTACCCAGTCTCACTGAGCACCCGTATACAGTCTTTGGTGTCACCACACCAATGGATATGGGATCATCCATCGCCCATCATATGGGATAAGAACCGTATACGCTAGTCTACTCTGGAATATCGATGCCCTGTCTCGATACACCTACGACTAGGAACATTTCAAGGATATGATTATAAACTACACTTGTCCCACTAGTATGATCTGCATCATAGTCTTAGTAGTCAAGCAGATATCCTAAGGGCTTTATCAACATGTACCAAATAAGTAAGATGCATGATCAAATGAACATATCAAGATAAAGTAAACCAGATAGCATACTAATATGTCAAGCAAGAATGTCTTCTGAAAATATATATACACATACCGATACATCCACTATCATATAATGGCCTCTAGGGCATACATATATCCAATAGATTCCAGGCATATCGGCAGGTGCCCAGGCGAATACGTCAGAGTTGTTCCTGAGGAAGTGAATCAAGTCGTCTCGCCGAGTCCCCGTCAAAAGCGACCCGATCTGAATGGTTCGTTCATCGTCCCCTTCTACGAGGGGGACCTCTGTTAGTGGCTCCACCGGGGTCCCTCGGACCTTTTTTTTCTCGTATCGAGTGTCCAGAAAACCCTTGATATCACCCTCGCCCTCAACGTCATTGTTTGGCCGCTCAGACATAGATGTTGCGGTGAAGTAAACCCATCCAGAGACCCGGGGGGAGTTCAGTGTCGGGCGACCGAGGAGGACGTTGTAGGCCGATGGGATTCTCGCGACGATAAACTCCACAGGCATGGTGCGCGTACGGCCCGCCTCCCCAATGTTAAATTGGAGAGTGATTACCCCTTCCGCCGGAATGGAATGGTTAGTGAACCCTGACAGGACGTGGGCAGTCGGCCTTAGGTCCGATGGGGTGAGTCCCATACGCAGAAAGCAGCCATAAAAGAGAATGTCCGTCGAGCTTCCCGAGTCAACCGGTATCATCTCCACTTTATAGCGGTGGACCCAAGCTGTGATCACCAACGGGTCGTTGTGAGGCGGGGATATACCGTGGAGGTCCTCATCGGTAAAAACGATCGGCTCGGCTGCTTTAGCCTTCTTGCTCGGGTGGCCGTTAGTCCCCCCGATCGGTGAGGGACGCTGAGTCTCATCGGTTCCCGTCGTACCCCCTGCCGACACGACTATAATTTAGCCGATTGTCAACTCGCCGGGAGGGGGATGGTGCTCTTGCTCACGATCGGCCTGCCGCTTGTCTCGTAAGTACCTGCCAGGTGCCCCGAGCAGATTTACTCCTCGACGTAATCTCGGAGTTGCTTGCGGTTCTCGGTGGAGTGGCCCTGCGACCTGTAGAAACCGCAGTAGGGCCCCGGGTATGCTTTGCCTCCTTGCTCGAGACTGGGGGGTTTGAAGAACCTCTCGCCCTTAGCCTCCTCTAACAGTATCGCCTGGAAGACGTTGAGCGGGGTGTACTCTTGAAACTTCGGAGAATAGGGCTTTGGCCGCTCAATCTTCTTTTTATCCTCCCGGGCCCTTTTCTTCTGATCGGTTATCTCTATCCGGGGGAGGTTTGCGTTCACCTCGGACTCGAGCTGGATCTCACGTTCGGTCCGGGCCTTTACCTCGGCCATGGTCTTAGGTTGCGCTAATGCAAAGGAGCGTAGCCACTCCTTGTTCCTAAGACCTGACCTAAGGGCCGTAATGACCGTCTCGTCCCGGTGTTCTGGGACCTCAAGGTGGGCGTTATAGAAGCGGGTAACGTATCCTTTGAAGGATTCTTTATCCCCGCTCTTTATGGTGAAGAGATGTTCAACGGTCCGCTTCCGCCGTCTGTTCCCTACGAAGTGGCCGAGGAATTGGGCCGCCGGTTCATCGAAGATAGAGATTGAGCGTGGCGCGAGTCCTCGCGGATGAGAGTGGCGGGGAAAGCATGGTATTGAGCGGGGTCGGAACAGTCCTGGAAACTCATCCCGGCTGTGAACGCGTCCAAATGGTCCTTCGGGTCGGACTTCCCGTCAAAGAGTAAGACTTTCGGGGGCTTGTTTTGGGAGGAGACGTGGACGGCGAGTAGCTCTTTGGTGAAGGGCTTCGTCAGCGAGTCGGCGGCATATTTAACCCCGTCGCTTGAAGGACGATTTTCCTGAAGCATGCCTTCGATCTTCTTTTCGAGGGCGTCGAGTCGGACGTGGTATCCTGATGATTCGGCACATTCTGATTTTTGGCTTCTGCTGCCGGAGACCTGCACCTGGCCACGGCCCCGGTTCCGTTCGATAAGGTTCCTTAGGTCCCCTGGCGAGGTCGTCTTCGAGCTGCCGTGGCGAGTCTCGTCCGCGCAACCCCGTCGAGTGAGGGGGTGCCGGTCATGCCTGGGCACAGGCGAGCTGATCGACACCTCCTCAGGAGGGACAGGGGCGCGATGGGCCTCGGGGCGAGGCGCTCTGGCGAGAGATCTCGGTGTTGAGCTGTGCGGCGCCCAGCAGGTCATTGAATACGTCGGCCTGGGGAATCTGCGGCCGCCGGAGACAGCGAGACGGTGTTCGGTAGTGCCGACGCAGGCAGAGTCTTCTCTCCCTCTGTAGGGGTCCCGGTCCCGAGGTGGAGGAGCGGCGACCTGGGGAGCTTGCCCGGCCGTTTGGATACGGACGAGTGCATCCACGACGGACGTAAGCCGATCTATCCGAGTGGATAAGACGTGAATGGCGTTCGAGGGAGGAGATTCATCCGCGCCTCCATTGTGGGGAAGGCGGCGGCTAGCGCTCGGATCGTCACGGTGATCGCTCGCCATGAAGTTGAGATTAGAAGGTGAACTTTAGTTGAGTGGAACTAGCGTTCCCACAGACGGCACCAACTGATGGGTCTCTGGATCTCCTTCAGATGTTACCTTCCGTTGATCTGCTGCGAGCGCTGATGGATGGCTGAAATTGGATTTGGAGGGTTGCCTCCTGAAACGTGTGGATCTCAATGGGCTTTATGTGGTTGAGGCCGAGCTACCTGCAAGGAAGTCCCGGGGTGGTTGTGCCACCGAGGACCTCTGACGATCAAGTTAGACAGGGTATTTTGGCGGAGTAACGGCCTATTAGGGTCAAATTGGCTTACCTGAGTCGTCTGGGAGAGGGGTTTATATGGTAGCAGCAATGGGCAGGCGGGCACGAGATTCATGCCGGCCGTTATGCCCCTGGCGTTACGCCCGCGTGATAGGCGGGATCTCCCATTAATGACAAGATATGCTCGTTAATGGGGGATCGTGATGGCGTGGAACGCGGGATCATGGGCGGCGGATGTCTCGCGCCTGGCGAGATTCGCGGAGCCGTGGCAGAGGCGCCTGTGATCGGTGCGTCGGTGAGACCGAGGAAGATAAGCTCGGCGAGAGGCTTGGGAACGAGCGGGAGACGGAGATATCTTGGTTCTGTGATAGCTCGGAGGCGAGCTGGGGGTGGTCTGGAAGGCCACCGAAGGTCGGTAACATCCTCGGGTCGTAGGCCCGGATATGCTTCCAACGTACCGTTCTTGATCCTTTCTTGTAATCTCTAGAACACGTCATCTGCCACGTGTCATAATCTGAGGAGTCACCGATATCGAGCATCATCAGGACTCTACAAGATTTGCCATTGGATTCCCTAATTTGTCATTATATAAGCAAGAGGAACATTAGCAAAAGTAAACATAAAGAGAAGATCCACTAGTGCCTCGACCATTATCGTTGGGATTAAAGCATGTCATCCATGTGCATGGTCCCATGTGTGCCTTACAAATGGTAGATGCCATCCTACCATGAACGCACAAAAAGGAAAATGCTCTATATTTGGAATTCAAAAGAAGTCGTGGGATTTTGCTTTTGAAATGTCTTCATATGATCAGGAAGTGGGTTTACCTTATTTGGATTGGACTCCATTAACCCATTTGAGTTTACTTAAGAATTGAAAGGTGTTGGTGTGAAGATAAGATGTGAGCTTTAATCTTGATCTATTATGCTTGTTGTTTCATACTTTTACCATCTCTTTGTATCTTGCTTTTTTTTTTCTCTTTTGCTAATAGAGCCTCTTGTCTTTCTTAATTTGGTATGATTATATTTGGGCCCTGCAGTTCCTTGCATTAGCACAAGACCCATTCATAACTAACTATGACCGACAAAAACAAAAACAAAAATTTGTAACTAGCTATAAAAGTTAGAGCTGTATTTTACCGTTTGGATTGACTGTCTTATTTAATATATTTTTACTCTTATAATGCAAACTCAAAGGACGAATATCTGTATCTCATGTGATCAATTATAGGTCTTTCCTTCTTATTTAAAGAATTTAGGAATCTCATGGAAATTGATACGTAGGATATGCAAGACATGCAGATCATGGTGAGCGGTCTGGATCGGTGAAATACACGAGAGGAAGGGTGTTATAGAGTGCGTTTTATTTGTTTCGCATAAGAAACCGTCTCACTGGATTATTCACGCAAAATCAAATATATTTTCAAGGAATGAGGTAATTTGTTTTCTTAGAAATAATGAAATGCTTGAGAAATCCATAACTTAGGGGAATGTATTTTCTAATCTTGAAATATGATCTTTCCTATCTAAATTAAGAGTTGAAACAGAAAGGTCAGAAGCGGGGTTGGAATTAGGCAATGAAACAACCTAACAAGTGGATAAAGCCAGATATATGGCCTTAAAAACTGGAAGAGGGAATAACTTTAGTAAATTTCACTTAAATACCACGAACTTTCAATAAATACCATATAATTTGTAAATTGCAAGTTTATATCATAAACTTTTGCTTTCTGAGTAAATACCATCATAATTTAATGTTTTTCAATTTAATATCATACTCATTACTCATGTTGTTTTTGAAATATCAATTAGCAAGCGCATAAAATCAAAGGGCTTTTGCTGAAAATAATGGCAGCATTATGAACGATGATTGTTCCAGCTTTGTTCGGTTTCTTTCAGCAAAAACTATTTAATATATATTTTTTTTATACAGGCAATTTTGGCAAGCATTTATTTGGTCTGACCATTTTGGCAAGCATTTATTTGGTCCACATTAATTAAAGACTAATATATAGAGTAACCATTCATTTTAATATTTAAACAAAATGATGATACCACAAGGGCCAGGTTGGAGAGCGTCACGTATTTACAGGGAAGGACTTGAAGCAATGCAAGCGATAAGTCTTTAGCTGAGACTACTTAAATTTTGAATTTTCCAAAGACGCACCTAGCGTTATGTTGTAAGAGAGACTACTTCTCGTCTGTCTTTTGTTTACGAGAGATGTGTTTGGTAGTCTCTTGGCCTGAATAACAAAAATAAAGAAAGGAAAATTGTTTCCGGATCCAGTTTTATAATCTAATTTATTTTTAAACCTATGAGTTTTCAAAATTATGAAAAACCCCAAAATTTACGTAGGTATTTTTGTTTACACTGTTTATAACATCCTTTCAAAGATTTTCCAAAATATTAGAACATGGGATTTTTAAGCTTACCCAAGATTTTAAAATATGAGATTTTTGGTTATTATTTATTATTTCTTCTTTATTATTATGTGTCTAAATTTCTTCTCAAATCCATCTTCTTTAAAAAATTGTTTGCCCTAATTTTTTCTTTTTACCCATCATCTTAATTTTAAAATCCAATAGCGAAAAAGGGTTTCAGCCTAACATATCTTCAATTTTAAATTAAGAAATTAGTAATCTCACTCGAAATCGTTGAAAAAATTAGGACACGATCATTTCTCATCGACGAAAAAAAGGCAAAGAAATAGCATGACCCTGAATTGATTGAGGCCGGCAGCCGAAAGCTCTGACTATAGAAGAAAGGTTGATATTACGGTTGCTGAAAATTAGAAATGAAGAAGTCCAATTTGAGAATGGAAATTAATATGAGGCGTAAAAATTTAATCCGCATTCAATTTTTCTATTGGAGCCTGAATAGGAGAGATTCTTTTATGATTAGAGAAAGTCGAAGATGGAGCGGTTGCGATGAGAAGAAAAGGACGGACACGAGATCTCCCATTTATTATACATATCTTTAATCGGGATTTTTAGAAAATATCCCGACTATTATACATATAAGTCATTTTGGGTTTCGGTTTTTTGTATTTTGGAAGTAGTAGTAGGTATTTTGATGATTTTAGAATGTTGGTTTGAAAACAAATCATTTTTCCAAATTACGCTCGGAAACAATTTTCCCAGTTAAAAGAAACATGGTCACGACATGCATCCAAAACTTCCTTCTGGATACGTAAGAAATATTGAAATCACATACTGATTACTGATTCATAAAGATCATTGCTTAGTAAAGAAACATTTCTTTCAAACCCAGTCAACTAGCGAGCATCGTATCAGAATCACTCAAACAAAGCAAATTTGGCTATATAATTCTGCTTCAAACCACTCATGATCACTCGATCCCAAAGTCAAAAATCCTCTTCAATCCCCTTTCCTCCATTTAGATTGACAACAATGCACTCGGCACCCTAACTTCTCTTGTATACAACCTAAGTTGAGAGAGAGAGAGAGAGAGAAAGAAGAGCCTAGTCCTCTAAAAACAAACCAAACTCATGCTCATCTGCTCTCTCTCTCTCTCTCTCTCTCTCTCAGACACACACACACATCAAATGGAAAACCCAATATCTCGAAAGAACAGTGATCAAAACCCAACAACATTCATCCAAGCAGACACCCACTCCTTCAAGCAGGTCGTCCAGTCCCTTACCGGCTCAAACAATACAGCACCACCAAGAAATTATCCCATACCGCCCAAGAAACTAACGTCGTCACCTTTCAAACTCTACGAGCGACGCGGCGGCGGCACAAGGAATTTAAAGATGATCAGCACCCGTGTGTCTTCGACGTCTGAACGTTTCGGCCCTCGCGTGTCGTCGTCGCCGCCGCCGCCGCCGCCGCCGGGAGTTGTTGATTTCAAGAAACTGGAGATGATGATCAGCCCCGTGACGCCGCTGGTGATGATGGATATGGTGTCGGATCAGGACCGGGCGATCTCGGATAAAGGGTTTTATTTGATTCCGCCGCCGCCGAGGGAGGGGCGCCATGAGCAGAACCCGAAGCTGCTGCAGCTGTTTCCGTTGACGTCACCGAGATCCATGGAGGCTGAGTCTAGTGCATGCATGCATGATGACAAGTAATTAGACCAAAAATAAAATTGGATGCTTAGATGTCTTGTGATGGTAGAGATTGATCACATGTTTGATTCTATGGATCAAGTTTGAGCTGCTTCTTCGTTTCAAACTGATTTTTACTGAGACTGCGCTGTTTATTAATTTTCTTGCTTTTAAGAAATTTCTGTTAGATTTCACACTACATATTTCAGAGAATTTTGGGGTAAATAATTAGCAGGTATTTATATATATATGCACCATGGAAACATCTTTCTTGGATATATGGCAACTTAATTTCTTTTTCACGCACACAATGTATAGGCATGACCGGCAAAAGAACATGTCAAAAATGAGGTGGGATCGACCACAACGACTGTGCCCAGAAATTATTCGTTGTGTCCGTTGTAATACACCCTGACAGGATGAGAGAGAGGGAGAGGCAAGATTTTCGGATTGTCTTGAACAGCCTGTGGGGCTCACACTGCACATGAAATAATTTTTCGACTTTGGCTAACTCGGTCTTGGAGGTTGGGCCCGCCGGTACCAATTAGCCCCAAGTGCTCGTCCTCCGATTTTTCTCCATTTGACCCGGATCGCATTTAACTTCAAAAATATATGATTCCCTCGTTTCAAAAATTTTAAAAGCTTAATATTTTGGGTAATTTCTCAAAACCCCCAAACATGTTCTCCCGCTGTCAAAAACCCCTTGGTCCCTAAACGTTTGTGAAAATCCTCAAGAAAAAGTTTTTAGTTCTCGAAAAAATAAAATAAAAAACTCGGCGTGCGGTATCTGTATGGTTTCCTATATGTATTACCTATTTAGATATAGCAAACAACTATACAGATACCGCATGAAAATTTTCCAGGGGTTTTTGATAAACTTTTCGAGGCCAGGGTTTTTAACAGCGGAAAACCTGCTCAGGACGTTTTGACAATTTATCCTGATATTTGTAAAAATATAAAAATGAAATTATGAAGAGATCTTTTCTCATAAAAATAATAACAAAAAATAATAGGAAGATATAAATGAAAAAGCACAGGGAGTCAGAGATGGGCTTTGCAGTTTTCCACTCTCTAGGGAAACAGGACCCTAGAGAGGCGAATCTAATTACTCTGCAAGTCAACTCGAAGTAAATTTACGAAAACTCTACTTTTTAGAGAGAGCAGCAGTAAATATTTCTGAAGGTTAGTAATTGGTGACTGTTGAGTACTGTAAAATGTAGAGTTACTGCTATAATCAATTCATTAGTCAATTTGGTGAATGTTTGGCTCTATTGAACATAATCACATAATTCATCAATAATGCGACGAACGCTTCAGATAATTCATGAATTATTTATTCACGAATAATTCAAATAAATAGCGAATAATTCACAATATCAAAACCCAGCGTCTCATATATTAATTTCTTACTCGAAATCCTTCCCGACCATTTCCCGAATACTGCCGAATCTTTTCCCGAATACCTGCCGATTTTTTTCCGAATAGTTTCCCAAATCCGAAATTTTGACCTCGCAGAATAATTCCCGAACGGCGAATTTATGACTATGCTATTGAACATAGAAGAAGATGGATGTAAAGAGAAATTATTACATGGACATGGAGTCAAAAGGAAAGGATGCCGATCATGGACATGGAGTCAAAAAGAGACACGATTAAGGACGAGGTATTCAACCAAGCAAATTAAAAGGATGCTTGAGCGAGGGTGTAGAGGCTAATTCGGTAAAGCGGCGATCCAATCGAACACGTGAAGTTAGAACCGACGAATAGGAGCCTCATTAAGCACCTCGAGATTTTGATAAGAAACGGATGCTATATAGAGGAGAGAGCTCTTCAAAAAATAACTCATTTCATTTAGTTATTTTAATGAAATGCTGGATAGGTTAAGGTAAAATAATAATAATAACACTCTGAAGGTCAACAATCCCTGTGCTGCTGGGAACAAGACAGCAAATCCTACCAAATTGACCTGGTCCCCATTTGCACCAAAGCTTAAGCTTTTGAGAATATTTTTTTAAAAAATCAATAAAAAAATGAAAAGCTAAATTAATCCATGATTCATGCTGTCAGCTATGATAAAAAGTGACCCCGTCCAAAAAAATTTTTGCAAGTAGCCTTCAATGATATGAACCAAAGAAGAGAGTAGTAGAAGAAGAAAGTGCCAATCTCTAATCAATTGAATAAAAATGACAAGTATATTTATGTTACAAGGTTGATAATGATGGTCATATGGGCTTTTGGTAAAATTGATGGCTGCTTTTTTGTTTCCTTTTTTCAACGTGAAGAACGCGTGTCATTGTAACACGGAATAACAGGTATAAAGCATCTAGGCATGAAAAAGAAATAGATGTGATATTCAGGCACGGTTGAGGCAACTTAAGGAGTCCATATGTTTATTTCTTTCTTTTTCATGACCGAATATGTGCACCCCAAACATGGCGGAATTTTTCATTAAAGACTTAGGAGACAAAACTCTCCTGGTTGGTTAACAACAGTCTATCAAATTTTTTAATGACCGGTATCATTATTTTTATTCAGCGTATTCTGAGGTATGCATACATAAAAAAATTTATATGATTTTGGCATTCTTGCGCTGCATTGGAAAGTTGCAAATATAATGGTTTACCGATAAAAAATTATATTCTAAACAAAATCAACGGTTAAAAAGTACCAAAATCACATGAAAATTTAGTGTGTATGTGTGTGTGTTTTCCTTCTTTAGGCTATGAAGATCAAGATGGAAAATGAATGATATTGATCATCGAAAAAGTTTAAGAGTGATGCTCTCTTCCATGCCTCTGACAATAGCATTTCTCTAAATTAATTATGAACTATCGATAAAAATATGTTATTAAATTACTTAGAATGAGAGCCAAAAATTCACAGATCCTGATTTTGTCATTTGACTTGGTGTGTTAGTGGAGCTATACATGATGCACCTGCAATTACGTGATTTTTAATGAAAAACGGGTCCAACAATTTATACTCAAAAAGCAACATGTTTAAATCCCTATCCAAAAAATACTTGTGGAAAACTCCTTGTCCCAAAAAAGTAATATGTTTTAAGTTCTATCCAAAAAATACTTGTGGAAAACTCCTTGTCCAAAAATGTAATATGTTTAAATTACTGATGTACTTATATTTTCCTATGTCTCTGTACTATCCTTCTAAACTATTATATTAAGAGAAGTGTAAATTACTACATATACTTAGTAAGTACTATATATACCCGACAAGTTACTACATATAACTAAATAACTACTACATTTTATAATACCTGCGATTTACATAATTAATTTGAGAAAAAACCAACACTTCAAAATAACCAGAGAGAAAAATTATTATAATACAAAAAAATAATTTGGGATGTTGGTATTTTTCCAAAATTAATTATATAACTCTTAAGTATTTTAAATGCAGCAATTATACAACTATATGTAGGACTTATTCAAATATATGTAGTACTTACAGGGTATATGTAGTACTTACTCAGATATATATAGTACTTTCATGATATATGTAGTACTTATAGGATATATGTAGCATTTTTTTAGCTGAGGATAAGATAGGAATATTGCAAAATATAAAGTTGCTGAAGTATATATAAGAATTTAAACATGTTGCTTTTAAGAAAGGGAGTTTTTCATTAAGGATTTTGGGCCATGGATTTAAACATATTGAATTTTGAATCTTGGGAGTTGGATCCATTTTTTGGAAGTGTAATAGTCAATGGCTGCTTGTCAATTGGGAGTTGAATTTTGAATTTTGAACCATTTTTTGGGAGTTGAATTGCAAATTGTCAATTGTCATTCATGTTAGTTTTCTAGGTCAAACTAAAGGACAACTTCAACTTGTCAAACCAAATTCTTCTAAATAAGTTGGATGATTGTCTAATAATGGTTTACAACTGGATTGAAGAGGATACTTGAGATCTAAATATCAAAAATTCAAGGATGTCAAAGACTGCTCATATAGTTACTTTTAGTATAAATTTGTATATTAAATTAAAAAGTTCATACCACAAAAGCACTCATGTTATTTATCCGGTGTAACACCTATTGCACACCTATAACCCCTCAAGTAATTTATTGGCACAGGTATTCCCTGTGCTCATCGATCAAAACCTTAAAAAAATTGCCCAAATTCAATTCTGAATAAATCAAATGATCGTCTAATTTTGCTTTAGAACTTGTTTCTGCTATTTAGAGTTTGATTTGAGCATTTTTTAGGGTTTCCATTGATAAGCAAAAAGGGGTGTTTGTACAAATAAATTACATATATGCCACATGGTAAAACTATAGGAGTGTATTGTGCAATTAACCCTGAATGGAAAAAAAATGTTTTCCCAAATTTGACCTAAGGAGCATTTAATAATCGTAAATTGAAATAAAATGAAATTATTTCAAATTTAGAATCAAGAATTATCTTTCTTTTCCTTTTTTCTTTTTTTTTTTTGAAAAATGAAAAATTAATGTAGATTGCATTTGGAAATTATACATGGACTGACATTGGAAATAAGTAAAACTAATCAAAGGAAGAAACTTGCTGAGAGTTTTGCAACTTGAGAAATAATGATCTGAATTTCTATGATACAGATGTAAAATTACCTTCATCAGGCAGCAACTCAGCAAGTTTCTAAAATCTTTTAACAGGGCTGTTAAATTTACCTAACCTAAAAATTACATATTTAACAGCAGAATGAAAGCCTACAAATATTGTATCAACTCGACAGCGTATTTTCCTTTCCTCGTTGTTACGATCTCGCCAATCTAGAGACAAAGGAAAAAAAAAGTAACAAATCTCATGATTTTATTCACAAAATTCTAGAAAATACAACAGGCTGCAAAGCTATAGCTATGCCAAGAAATAAAATTGTGACTGAATAAATTACTAAGAATATAACTGTTTAAGTGCATATAATACCTTCAATCTCCCTTTTCCGCTAACTGAAACAATATCCCCTGTCTTGAGTGTGGCTCCATTCTTTGACACAGGAGACCAATTCACAAGCACGTCCCCGTCGCTGGACATTGCACTATTGATGTAAGTGTTGGTATCCAAGGGTTTTCAACTTTTCATAAGCAATTGTTGGGCCAAAATTCCGAAATAGCTTGATGACTATTTTACAGAAATAGTTTGTTGCGTGCACAATTTATTCTAGGCTTGATTTCAACAAAGTAGCAGAAAGCATACCCATTTTTCACTAATCTACCAGAAACTCTATAAACTACAACTACAAAAAGTCAAAAAACTTTGTTATCAACACTATCCGTTTTTTTTACTAAACTGACATATAATAGTGTTATACAAATTTCATAGGGGTTAGAAATTTGCCTTGAAATGGCGAGGGTCCAATTTTATGTCATATAAACTTTGTTGATGTGTCAAAATATTACTAAACAACCATAATTAATTGTTAAAGAAAAGGAAAAAGGAAAAAAAAAACCTATGCTATATCTAAATTCTCCATGATAGAACTATCTCCACCTTTTGTGGGCAACTATCTTTATCTCTAAAAACTCATCTCATTTTAAAAATACAAATCTAACCGATTAATTGATTAATAAGCATTCATTTGTATAATACTAGTGTATAATTTACTTAAAAACGGTTGTCAGATTTTTGGTAGCTTTTTTTTGTAAATTACAAAGGCTTTGGCAGTTAAAAAACCGAATATAATTTTTGGTCGTTAAGTGAAATTAATTCTTCCTCTATAGATAGGTCCCTAAAACTAATTTTCACATGTTAAATAAGAAATGAAGTAAATGCTAACTAACAGAGAAATATTGTACCTGATCAAATTCACAAGTTTCGAACGTGATATTTTAAATCCTGCGCTGGCTAGTGCATCAACCCTTAATGATGCTTCGACAGTCTTAAAAGACCTCGTCCTACAAATAGGAAAACAATAAGCATATTGTTTCAGATGTTAGATAATATAGTGAATCGGAAATAACTGAAATGATACATAGGTCCAAGACAGAACTTTGATTACTTTGGTGGTTCATACTCTAATGCAAGCAAAGGTATCTGTGTGCAAGTGACACAAACATTTCCAACCTGCAGAAAGGAGAAATACAAACCAGGCATCAATGATCTGTTTATGAAATCATTAGTATACAAAATAAAAGGAACGACTGGTATCTTGTGCTCGTTACATGATTTCTATCACAGAAGAAAAAATTAAAAAATTAAAAAGAACAAAACGTGCATACCTCGTTTCCACACGATTCCGTCTATCTTGGCAGATAATCTGATTGTTCATTGTCTTAGACCAAGTGAATGGACAACATAGTTTTTTTCACAACATTGAAGATAAAAACAACAAACTCCGATTAAGAAGTTTTTTGTGACCTTATGGTTCAAGACGAGAAAAAGTTTACGACTTGATAGTGGAGGTGATGGCATTGTAGATTTAAATGGTGAAACCGGTTTTCCATCTTGGATCTCATGATCATCTTCAAAAATATTTGAATAGTATGAGAAACGCCAAGTTAAAATAAATCTGAATTGACCAATAACTATCATGAAAATTCTAGCCAAATAATCCTAGGATATGTATAAGAAAAGATTAGACAGACTCTCGTTTCCTTCAAGAATTAACCTTATAGGGACTCATAACAGCTCGACATCTCAAGTGGAGTGTATCTTTAAAGAGGCATGCTATGTCATTTGCTGGTGCAATTAACAAAGTTCTGACCAAAATGAAGAAATCGACAATTTTTTGCTTGAGCAGAACAGTTCACCTACACAGACTTATCCTAACCTGGCTTTCTTCATCTAGTCACATTAAAACCAACCAACCATATGGTGCAAATATTATTTCCTACTGAAATAGTTCCTGAAAATTACAAGGAAATATTTAGGCACAGAATAGGCATTTCAAAAGATAAGAATCTCGAAGGTGTATATTTAAACAATACTATATGATTAAACGTTTAAATAAAGAACGGAAAACTAATACACATCAAATATAATCACTATCCTAAAGTTGATTAGAAGGACAGAGTTCTTAAGCAATTGAGAAGAGCATAAGACATAGCTAAACCATTCTACAACTAGAACTTATCGTTGAAGGGACTAAAATCAGATAGTGTGCCATCAGCCCCGATCCACAACTTGAACTTATTGCTATAGTGTTGGGGTCGAAAATTACATCCCGGTTGACCAAGTCAAAGTCAACCCAAGTAAGTGGGTCCAAACCCAAGTAAAGTGGGCCTATACCCAAGTCGAGCCCGAACATGACGCGGCCGGCCTCCCCCATGCCAAGAAGAAAATTATGTAATAAATAAGTTTAATATAATTTCATGCATGAATGTAAATTAAATAGGCAAAAAACCAAATTTTTGTAAAGCCCAAAGCTCATGTGCAAAAAAGAAACAAGCGCATGAGACATGGGATGAGCAAAATACCATATTGTAAAGCCCAAGAGGCCATGTGTAAACTTGTAAGTATATATAAGGCAACATGATGATGAAATAAAAAACAATAATCCATTCTCCCCAAAATTTAGGTTTCTTGTACCTCCTCTTTGCTCAAGATTCTAAACCTTCTTCCTTTTTTTGAATTAAATCAAGAGTTTCACTCTTCATTTTCCAAAAAGAAATAGTTTTTCACCACAAAACCCTTAAAGGGAAACGCGGATCTTCTATCAACTCTCCAAAAGGGGAGATTTTTAAAATCTCACCATTTTTTCTCCAAGATCCAGCCAACAGAAAGGAGGAAGGAGACCCACCTCCAAAAACCCCACTTTGGGAAAGATCCGGGGCTTAAAGGAGAAGAAAAAGGTCCCCTTTCATCAGCTCCAAAAATATCTTAGGAGTTTAACTCCTCATATATATACATATATATATATATATATATATATATATAATAAATCTTTCTTTTTGGAAGTACAACTCCCAGTGCAGCCCATTTGTCCTCTTTGTCAGGAGTTCAACTCCAAAAGTCAATCGGGAGTACAACTCCTAGTGTAGGGGCTAAGCCTCTTTTCCTGCTGGCGCCCGGCGCCCGCGTGCCAGGCACATCCGCCCCCGCTGCCCGCCGCGCCCGCGTGACAGGCACGCTGGGCGCTGACGCTCGCGCGTCTTTTGGACGCTATTTTCCCTTTTTTATATACATACACACTTCCCCCGTTAGAAAAAAATCCTAACGGGACGCTGCCCTGCATCCCGTAAGGGGACTGCTAGCCCCCTTGATCCTCAGCACGCTATCCGAATAGCGGGACCCCCGTAAACTCTGCGATACCCCCGATATATCCAAAACCTCTCGGGACACAACACACGTACACTGCATATTGAGTTCGCATGACCAGTTTAACCCGTCAATCGGAGGTTCTCTCGCTTCAAAGGCGAGGGGTAATTAACGGCAGCATAGTCCGCGGCTGTCAGAGATTCGGATCCCCACAATCAATAAACCCCAGCCTACCCTAAGCATGGGAAATCTGTAGTATTCCTGACAAGCGACGCGTATTCCCATCTCAATGTGGTGAAGAAAAACACCCTACAGACTCTGGCACGTCCGGTGGGACCGATCTCTCCTCCCATATTTCGGATTAAACGTTCATGTGAACTCAATCAACATATACATTGATTGCCTGTACTGAAATCATACTTCTTTGTGCAGGTTAACAATTTCCGATTGCAATCCTCGGACGCAACAAAATGTCTCCAAGGACAATCTCAGCTCTCAGCACAACTCCCATCTCCTACACGATGAAGATGGACGCCAGAACGGTCCTCCCGGCCAGTTTCGGGCGACAATGAGAGGAGCTGCTGCTACCATTTGGCTCTATTTTATTCGTGCCAGCTAACGCCATCTCTACTCCTTAAGCCCCGATAATGGATAAACCGGCCTCAAAAGGGAAAAGGCCAAATGTCATAGTCGCGAAGGCACCTCAGCCCAAGCACAAATCTGTTTCCGAACGACTCTCCATTGCTCCGGCTTGGGGCAAGGCCATCAACACCAACAAAGCAATAAGACATCTCGGGCAAGCTCCAGCGGTGCCCCTGACAACTGCTCAATCGAGTATTTTCTCTAAGCTTCCCGTCAATCGACTCACGATGGCTTCATGGATGACGGATGCTCATCAAGCCCTCAAAATCGAGAAATTAAAACAGAAAAGGCTCAGATACAGAGCCAACAAAAGGGCTAGGGCTCCTGCTAGGCTGAACTTCATGAGGTTCCAAGAACAGGGTTACCCCGCAACAACAGCTGAATTAGCTGTAAAGCTTGCTAACTCTTTTGAACCACTAAAATTGGTCCAGAAGAATGCCATGGCCGTAAGAGTCAAGAAAGCTGCGAGCCAGACACGCCACCCAAGGACCCAGTCAGACCAACCGTCTTCAGTCGCATATCCTTTCCAGAAGAGGAAGGACCACTACGATGGTCCGAAAAATCAACCGCCAAAGATAAAAAGATGGCTGGATATGTGGTTCACACTGTCTACATGGTGGACACGCGCAACAAGAGTAAGGATGGGGCCACCACATCTCAAATCCAATCTGGTATGAATGTGGCTGCCACTTTCCAAGACCAGCATTCTCTGGGAGGTAATGAAAACCCTTCCAGTGAGGCTGATAAGCAAAGAGATCTCTCGGTTCATGAGGAGTCGGGCTCGGAAAGCGAAGAGGAGCCAATCTTCCGTCCCAAGAACGCAGAGCAGCAACTTCTCCAAGAGCTCCGAAAACAGCTCAGAAATAAAGACAAGGAGATGACCAAACTTTACTCCAAAATTGACGACTTGACGAGTGCCGTGATGCAGCTCACGGCCCAAATTGCATCTCAGTCGTCCAATCAAGCGCAGGTTTCTGGTCGTGAACTGGGAAACGGTGTCCCAAGACAGCCGACGCCTATTCCCTCAAATCCAAAGGTAGATGAACCGCATGAAAGTCAATCGCATCCTATCTCGGGAAATGTCTTGGCTACCGATGACAGCAGCCTGCTAACTCAAGATCAAATCATGGATTTGGTTGCCAACAAAGTCAAAACATTGGTAGCCGAAACGCAAAAAGATGTTAGCAGTAGCGGAAGACCATATCCTGCTCAGTATGATTTGGTAGAATTTCCTAGCGGCTATGTCATCCCCAAATTTGGAAGATTTGATGGGACGGGAAATGCGAATCAACACATCGCCCATTTTAAAGCCTCATACAGGAATACTGGGGGCAATGATGCGCTTCTCATCCGCCAGTTCGTTAATAGCTTAACCGATATCACTTTCGACTGGTACGCGAGCATACCGAATGGCTCCGTTACTACTTTCGTCCAAATGGAATCTTCCGACAAAGGTTCATGAGTGTTAGCGATAAGATCACAATTGCCGATCTTGTAAGGACCAAGCCAAAGAACAACGAAATCATTACGGATTTTATAACCCGATGGCGTAATCTCTCCGTCAAATATGAACCGCCGATAGAGCAGGACCAATCTGTCAGACTCCTCGTCGGAAATCTCAATAATTGGATGGCCCCGTATCTATGCACCGCGGGTCTCAAAACATTCCAAGAGCTGACCAGGAAAGTTCAGATGTTGGAGCGCTCAAAACAGGAGTCCTCCTCTGATTCCCAAAATAACAATAGGTCCTGGAGAAACCGAAAGGACGATAATCGCAAAGACAAAAATTCCGACGATACTGAATCTTTTAACCTTTCGGCTAACCGAAATAAACGAGGGATGAGCGGGCCTAATGCCAACCGGCCTCGGAAGCCAGTGTTCGGAGAGTAAGGAGAATCTCTACTGAAAGAGAGGCTGGATAAGGTTTATTCCTTCAGAAGGGACAAAGTCCGTAAAATATTCAAAGACGTAATAAAAAACGGTCTACAATTGCCAGAATCAAAAAGACCGCAAGAAGAGAATATGATCGACGACCCCAAATATTGCCCCTATCACAGAGTGATAAGTCATGCCATTGAAGACTTTTTCGTCTTCAAAGATTGAGTCGAAAAACAATACAAGACAAGAAAGATAAAACTGTCTAAAGGCGTGTTAACAAACAGTCAAACTGCGACCGCCAATTTCATACAAATAGAGACCGCGGTCCTTCGGGAACCTGATTCTCTCATACATCTGCCTATCCATGAAAGGAGCGGGCCAAAGCAACAAGCTAAGAGCCAAACGAGCAATATTGCCAATGAAAAAGCAGTGGATGGATACACAACCCATACGGTCTACATGATGGAGCCCAGAGGAACAAGTCCTACGCCCTATAGTCAAGACGATGACGTGGTTGTTGCCATCCAACACCGGTTCGGTCTAGATGACGAAAAGCCCGCTTATGTAATTAGGCCAAAGGAGCCCGTGGTTCCTGCAGAGTCGAGCCAGGCTCCAACAGATGACCACCACGTCGTTAAACTGGGAACAGCTGACCACCACATCATTAAACTGGGAGCATACGACCCCTAAATCGTTAAACTGGGAATGTAAAAAAATGTGTAAATAAAAGAAAAAAGAAAAGCCGAAATGATGAGACAACCGCGTATAAATAGCCGAAATGATAGGGCAATCGCGACCTTCGCGGTGAGAAAAAGCTGAAATGATAAAGCAATCGCGGTAAAAAAATGGCGAATGATGAGTCGCTCTTGGTACCATATTCCAGTGCAACAGACGCCAACCAAAATCCAAATCCCTAAAATCCCAATGGCGAATGATGAGGCGCTCCTAGTACCATTTTTCAGTGCAGCGATGCAGACGCCAACAAAGTCCCAAAATTCTCCGGCCCTACGATTTGGATCATACATCCTGTAAAACCGTATACAATCCATGGACGTAAACGACCCCTATCTCTCCTAAGTCCTGCCGGCAAGACTAATTTTAAACTCCCACCGGTGCAAAAAAAGGTATGTCCACAAGCAAAACGGGCACGGATAAAAACCCGAAAGGGCTCCGTGAGTAAAAACAGCAAAACTGCCGGCGAGTTTGTGAAAACCCGAAAGGACGCAAACTCGTGAAAAGAGATAAAATACACTCGCAAAGTCCTCTCGACCTTATGAGGAGAAAATCCCTGCGTGAGATCCTTACGACTCATAAAGAAGCAAAACACTTAGGAATTCTCACGATTCCTAAGGAGAACATATACCGGCGAGATCCTCTCGACTCGTAGGAAGAAATGCTTTTATGGGACCCTTACGCTCATAAATTTGAAAAGTCTTAGGTGATGGGGACCTAAACATGTCTCCTAAGTCATCGCTTCCCAACGGACAATGGCAAATGATGAGTCGCTCCTGGCATTGCTTCAGTGTTAGCGGTGCTGATGCCGACCCAAAACCTGAATCCCAAGTTTTCCTAACAGCAAATGATGAGTCGCTCCTGGCATTGCTTCAGTGTTAGCGGTGCTGATGCCGACCCAAAAACCAAATCTCAAGTCCTCCCGGGACAAATGAAGAGTTGCTCCTGGCATTATTCCAGTGCAGCAATGCTGATACCGACCCAAAAAACCAAACCCCAAGTCCTTCCGGGGCAAATGATGAGTTGCTCCTGGTATTATTCCAGTGCATCGATAATGATACTAAACAAAATCCAAATCCAAGTTCCTCTCAAATTCAAAAATCCCGCCAAATAAGACAGAAATCAAATAGATCAAATCAAAGTCCCACCCGGCAGCACTTCTAAGCTCGAAAGTCCCGCTGGATATGTAGGGAACTTCCAAAACAAATCAAATCAAACAAATCAACCCGATACCGCAAGAAGTGGAGCAAGTCAACTTCAACCCCAATATCGCAGAAAGCGGAGCAAGTCAAATCAAATCCCGATACTGTAAGAAGCGGAGCAAGTCACCAACCGTCCACGTCGCAAAAAAGGCAGAACCGACTGTCCACGTGGCTAAAATGGAATAACCGACCGTCCACATCGCTAAAAGGGCAGAACCGACCGTCCACGTCGCAAAAAGGGCAAAACCGACCGTCCAAGGCGCAAAAAGGACAGAACCGACCGTCCAAGTCGCAAAAAGGGCATCGCCGACCGTCTAAGTCGCTAAAATGGCAGCACCGACCGTCCAAATCGCGAAAAGGGCAGCACCGACCGTCCACGTCGCAAAAAGGGCAGAACCGACCGTCCACGTCGCAAAAAGGGCAGCATCGACCTCCACGTCGTCAAAACAGGAACCAAATCAAGTCAACCTCCACGCGAAAGAAAATCCATCAATTTCATGCACATGAACCACATGTGTGGTGTGCATT
This sequence comes from Agapanthus africanus, assembly GCA_030015575.1. Classification (NCBI taxonomy): domain Eukaryota; kingdom Viridiplantae; phylum Streptophyta; class Magnoliopsida; order Asparagales; family Amaryllidaceae; genus Agapanthus; species Agapanthus africanus. Next base: position 668,104,013 of record CM057342.1, on the reverse strand, counting down.
TATTGATGGGGGGCACTTTGTTGGGGTCGAAAATTACACCCCGGTTGACCAAGTCAAAGTCAAAATCAACCCCAAGTAAGTGGGCCCAAGCCCAGGTCAAGTGGGCCTATACCCAGTCGAGCCCAAACATGAAGCGGCCGGCCTCCCCAATGCCAAGAAGAAAATTATGTAATAAATAAGTTTGATATAATTTTCATACATGAATGTACAATAAATTGGCAAAAAACCAATTTTTTGTAATACCCATGACTCATGTGCAAAAAAGAAACAAGCACATGAGGCATGGGATGGGCAAAATACCATTTTGTAAAGCCCAATGGGCCATGTGTAAACTTGTAAACCTATATAAGACAACATGATGATGAAATAAAAAATAATAATTCATTCTCCCCAAAAGTTAGGTTTCCTGTGCCTCCTCTTTGCTCAAGGTTCTAAACTTTATTTCTTTTTTTGAATTAAATCAAGAGTTCCACTCTTCCTTTCCAAAAAGAAATAGGTTTTTATCACAAAACCCTTGAAGGGGAACGCGAATCTTCCATCAAATCTCCAAAAGAGGAGATTTTTAAAATCTCACCCTCTTTTCTCCAAGATCCAGCCAATAGAGAGGAGGAAGGAGACCCACCTTCAAAACCCCCACTTTGGGGAAGATCTAGGGCTCAAGGAAGAAGAAAGGGGTCCCCTTCATCAGCTCCAAAATTATCTTAGGAGTTTAACTCCTCAAATATATATATATATATATATAATAAATCTTTCTTTTTGGGAGTACAACTCCCAGTGCAGGGGTTAAGCCCCTTTGTCCTGTTTGTCAGGAGTTTAACTCCAAAAATCAATCGGGAGTACTACTTCCAGTATAGGGGCTAAGCCCCTTTTCCTGCTGACGCCCAGCGTCCGCGTGCCAGGCATATAGGGCGCTGGCGCTCACGCGTCCTTTGGACACTATTTTCGCTTTTTTTCATATACATACACACTTTCCTCGTTAGAAAAAAATTCTAACGAAGCGCTGCCCCCGCAAGGGGACTGCTAGCCCTCTTGACCCCCAACCCGCTATCTGGATAGCGGGACCCCCATAAACTCTGTGAGGCCCCCGATATATCCAAAACCTCTCAAGACACAATACGTGTATACTGCACATTGAGTTCGTATAACCAGTTTGACCCGTCAATCGGAGATTCTCTCGCTCCAAAAGCGAGGGGTAATTAACGGCAGCTTAGCCCGCGGCTGCCTGAGATTCGGATCCCCACAATCAATAAACCCTAGCCTACTCTAGACAGGGGGAATTTGTAGTACGCCTGACAAGCGACGCGTATTCTCATTTCAATGGGGTGACGAAAAACACCCTACATATAAATTTAGTAGTTAAAAAGATGGAACCTGTGATGCATGAATCACTTTCAGTCGGTTATGTTAATGTTCAAACAATGCTACGTCAAACATGCGTAATCTATTCCAATAAATAAACCAGTCCAAGTATCCAACCATGGATCACATATACAACTTTCGCAATCTATTTGTTACTTCTGGTTGATTCAATTATAAATTCCTTGGTTTTAAAAAATGCCTTGCCAAATTTAAAGATGAACCCATTGACTATACTATACAATACTAGAAACAAATTACAAAGAAATAAATCTATCTAGAGATATGTTGTATATAAAGGAGTAAAGCAGTTCCTACCTTATCTAATGTTGATGTAAGGAATTCAACGAGTTCTGGAACAACAAGGACCTGGGCCCCTTTTTCTCCCTGATAAGTTAATAACATTAACAGTCAAGAAACAGAAGAAATATCGCAATTTTGAATGTGTACATTCGTTGAATTCATGTGGAAGCTGATAGTACCTGTAATAATATGTCTCCAACCTTCTCTCTTACAATCCCTGTGCCAAGAATTGAGCCAAGGAAGTCACCATGAAAACAAGGTTGAAACCCAAAGTTCCCTGAGATGCTGGAGAGAACAGGCATTTAGAAACATGTATACACAAATAATGTGCGCAATATGTTGATAAAAGAGTTGGGCAGACCTTAAAGCCGCAACTACGTCAGGAACAGTTGTCATTATTTCTGGATGTCCAATAGAAAGGCGGCATCGTTCAGCCTGAACAACGAACAGATGTTACAAATTACATATGAAACAATTTTCAAAGAAACTGGAGGGTTTTATATGAAGAAGAAATAGTGGCTTGCCTGTGGATATCCTCCCTGGGACACTGTCTTAATATCTGCGAATTTTTCGAGAGTGAAAAGAGTCTCGTTGACAATATTTGGAGTAAGAAAGTCTGTGTGAAGAATCTCTCTTCTTGATGAAGCCCGTCTTGCCTTGTTATGAATTTAGAGCACATAAGTAAGAAATAAACATTCTCATAATGACAATGGTAAACAATAATGGACTAGCCTCTAGCTACGTAACTGAAGTGGTTATCCAAAAGAATCCAGCATGAAACAGAAAATCCTTGCATCAGTTAAGTATAAAAAGAAATATGCACAGTAAAATGACCTAGAGATCTCAGACAAAGAATTTGTTCCCTAAAGGGCGGAGGGCTGGTACGACATGAGAATAGTAACAAAGAGGCCACAAGTTCAAGACTTGCAAAAGGAAGAGGAGACTGACCATTTTTAAATAAGGGAAGGAGGTGGGTCACATATGGATCCAACCTTATAACTCAACCACGCTGAATTTGCTCCAGCAAGCTAACTCCGGATATTATAGTTACTAAGATATTATAGTTATTATAGCTAACTCCGGATAAAAGCACACTAAGCTAACTCCGGATATTATAGTTATTGATTTAGTCTGGTATAAAAAAAATCCATGTTTACCTTCTCTCAAGCTTGTAGATCTATGATCATCAAATGGAACATGTTTGAATAGATTGATTTAGCCCTAGGATGGCCAAAAAAAATTGCTTGACCATGATAAAAGCACTCGAGAAGAAAAGAATGAAAATAATTTTCTTGAGAAGATGAAAAACAATAAAAGGAAAGGAAAACCAAAATTCCTATTTATCTTGCATTCCTAAACCATTTAGATTACTTAAAAGTTTTTCTTAAGATAATTGAGGGTAAGCACTTTCCAAAAATGTATATTTTCTACTCAACTAAACATTGTTTCTATTTATTAATTCTATGTGCCAACATATTTGCGAAAATCTCTTCACATGTCTCAAGCTGGAAAAAAAACTAATTCTGCTTTTTTAACTACCAAGGGTGCCAAATATAATTTTTCAGCCTAGTCCAAACATAAAAACTATAAAGGACATTTTTTATTAACATAAATTCTAGGGTCAAATCCGAAAGACGAAAATCTCAAATCAAGCCACTTTCGTATAGTTTTCAATATTATATATAGATGTGGAAAGTCATATGGTTGGTAGCTTTTGAGGATGTGAGAAAATGCACTCCAGACAACAATCTTTATTTTATTTAGATTTCTTGGCCACGATATAAAGGGGATCGTTCCAAAATAATTCATGCAAGCTTACCATTTATCCTTTTTGGCGTTTTGAAATGTAAAAGATTCTATCAAGTTGAGAACTAGTTAGAGATGTTTGCTACTCATGCTATTACTCAAGTAAAAGAGAATTAGACTAATGAAAAGCTAAAATCATATCTTCTAGGTTAGATAAGGTTTATTCAACAATCATCCACTCTTATCAGTTATCACTCATAGTCCTTACTTTATAATGAAGTTCTTTCTATATAATTATTGAAAACTTTACAACAATAGTTTATTTCAAATTTTCCTTCGACCAAATTTATCTTAGAATTTATATTAATTCAAATCATATCCTAACAAACTTTTAAATATAAATCAGACTATAAATTATATTTTGGCAGCCTCAAATCAGACTATAAATTAGAAATTTTTTCCCATCTTAGGATAGGTGGAAAGATCTTAGCAATTAAGTTAGCACTTAACATTACTAATAGATACTATTAAGTAGAGAATATAAACTTATCAAATGTGCTTTCTCTCAATAACTTAACATGGTGTAGAAATATATAATAAATATGATTTTTTTAATTTTTTTTCATTTATGGTTTTTCATCCTTAAAAAGATTATTTTTGTTTTTTACTTTTTAGGTGCTAGTCAGATATATTTCTTTTGTTTTTCTTTTTTGCCAATCTAGATTTTAGATCAATTATTTTAAAGATCTTCCATTTCATAATTTAAGATCTAATCAGCTTCAGAAAAATGTAGAAGTAAATGTATTTTAGTATATTAGTATTATAAGGATTGAATCTTTTTTTACTATAAAGGGATGGGTCTTTTCTGAAGATGGTTGTAAAGTCAAGGTCTAGAAGTTGGAGAAAAAATGTATTTAAAAATTTATCTTTTTATTTTTAGTCTTCTCAAAACATCCATATTATCGTATTAACCCCCTCCAACTTGATATCTACTTTTTACCTGTAAATATTTAAGTTGCAAAATTTAGCCATTTAGAATGACTTCTATCCATCAAATTCGTCGTTATTTTTAAATGCAAAAAGACCGTTAATCAACTAAAACCAAAACACTAAATTTATTAAACTCTAATCTCATCTTCAATCTTCAATTCGTAAACCTAAAGAATATCAACCATTACTTTTAAAACACTTAAAACAACTAATTTTATATTTTCTCATTTTTTACCTTCAATATCCATAAACCCTTGCATCCTTTAACATTTTCATATTCTAATTTTATTAACCCTAAAATTATACAATCTCATTTTTATTTATCATTTTTTATTTTTATAGTTAAGAAAGCTACTTATTAAGGTATTCATGCTCAAACCTTAATAATGACTTCATTTTGTGTATTTGGATTAGGTGTGCTATCCTAATTTTCGCTACCCAATTATTAACATTATCCTTAAAATAGCCAATAATCCTCTTCTGCTATCTACAATTCCCCAACATCTTAATGTAAAGTTGTCGCCATCTATCATCTACTCCATCACCACCAGCATCTAAAACCACACACCTTCCATTGGTCAGATTTGGCTGACAACAATATCCAACAAGGACCATATGATACAACCTAACTCTTAATAGTTATATAGCCACCAATTGACTGCTAAAATCTATATTCATAATGAGTTGAGTTTAAAGTAACAACATATTAAAGTTGTATGCATTGTGATTTGTATACGTATATTAAGCTTCAAGTTGTATAATATATATGTCCCTTGGACATAACTTTATCCTATCAAGTTACAAGCCTTATCCTAAAAAAATTTAGTCGGCTATATATATCATGTTTTTCCATTCTGCTCTGTTAAGGACCGTTTTCATGGTTAAATTAACAATTAACATATCATTTTAATTAATTTTATTCATGTTCATTTAGGTCTTCCCCTATCTTTAGTTACACCATTAACTACCATATTATCACTCTTTTAACCAAAACATTGATTGGTCTCCATTCACCATTAACTACCGTATTATCACTCTTTTAACCAAGACATTGATTTGTCTCCGTTGCACATATGACCAAATCATTTCATTTGGTTATCTCTCATCTTATCCTCTGTAAAGCTACATCAAATCGGTTACGAATACACTTATTTCTTCTTTTAACTTTTAGTATATTATTATGTATTCATCTTAACATTCTCATTTCAGTCATACTATTATTTGGACATTTTTCTTAACTGCCCAACATTTTGATCCATAAAGAAATGCCAGCCTTATCGCCATATTATAAAAAAAAATCATTCAATTTCAAAGGTACTCTACGATAACATAACACTCAACACTTCTTCATTTCAACTATCCCGCTTGATTTCTGGCTCAACATTAAGTTTGATTTGTTATGCTCGTGGGCGATATATGATCTTAAAAGCTACAAGTCTATAGTAACATTTTGAAGTTTGCATTAAATTTTTTATCTTTCATTGAGAATAATAGACAAGGTCAATGCCGATCGTAGCCAAATGTTTGCTTTCTTAACTGTTGCATCTTATACCATACGATTTGAAGCTAGCTTTTATGTCTGGTCAAGAGGAGGTTATATTATATGGTTGCGTTTGCATCATTCTTGTGCTTGCATTCTCGTAACATTTTAAGCTCTATACTTCATACCTTGTCACCTTTGCTAACACAATTATTCATTTTTTTTGGAACTAGGTAGATTGAATCAGTCCCGCCTAGCTTCAACCTCTCCCTTCTGTTAGTCACATAACTTGAACTTGTAACCTTTTTTTAATCACAATTCTCATGCCCTACCAACTCTTCCACCCTGTGGCTACAGTTGTTCATGTGCCTCAAAGAAGAAACCTCAAGCTTGCACCTAACAAAATCATTATCTGTCCAGTGTTTACGTACTAGGGGTATTAGGGTCGGGCCATCAATTTGTGTAGGCTACCAATTAGTGATAAGTAATTCTTGGGTTTGAGCACTATGCATATCCCTATAGGGTGAGTGATATAGGGGATATAGAGATGTAGCTCTAGTGAGAGAGTTGTGCCCCTCCCTTGTGGTGTGAGAGCAAGAGTAGGGATATCAGAGGTTTAATTTGTGTGAGATCTTGTAACTTTCTCATGTCAACATAATCCTCATGCTCATGTTTTTGCCTTGTAAATGTAGTCCAAGTTTGGATGAACCACAAACTCCGTTATCTTGTGTGCTCGACAGTGTTGAGGGGATCAAAAATCCCCAACAACAAGTTATGGTATGCAAACATCCATCCCTCTCCCCATCTTTTATTCCCCTCAAGCCTATAGAATCCCAATTATAATCATAACAAAGTCTCATTATCGGCAGTTTTCTAAATACATTACTGGATCCGATTCAAACCCTAGTTTAACAACTCAAAAAAAAGAGCATCGCTGATGCAGAAATTACCGATTCAACGACGTTCTTGACGGCGTCGGCTGTGGCTTTATCAGGCACCCCTTTCACCAAAGCCTCTACTCCTCCTCCTCCTCCTCCACGATTCATCGCATTCGCTACATGGCACATCCCTAAATCGAACATCATACGAATCAAATAACAAAGCTTGAAAATTACAATTAAAAAATTGCCAAATTTTGATGGTGTTGTGGTTGGTACATCGATCGGAGCAAAAAAACGTCGGAATTTGAGGAGAGGGCATGAGAGCAGGCCATGAAAGGATGTTGCTAGGGTTTGGAACCTTGCTGTTTTGGGGACGATGATGTTCGTTCTGGCACCAGCCATGGCCATCGCCATCGTCACGGGTAGCGAGCACTGATTTTAGTAGTGATGGACTTTAGCCCCACGTGTGTTTGGGATAAATCCCTAGTAAGAAGCATAAACCTTACAAAACCCTTTTTTTCCTGCATAAAAACTTCCTTGAAGCTCTTATGAAGAACCAATCCTCATGGACATTTCTGACCAGCTGCAATAAAGCAGTTGAAAGTGTTGTCTCGATAAATCCGACAACTCCATCTAATACCCCAGAATTAGGCAGAAAATCAGCTCCTGCATTTCCTTCTCGAATTATATGAGTAGCTCTAAACATGAGCAATCGAGTCAATTCCCAGATATCCTTTAGCATTAACTTAGCAATGTCTTCATGATTAATCCAACCAATAACCACGAGAGAGTCACCCTCGAGCAAGAGTTTTCGAGCATGCAGCTCAAAAACCACAACCCTAACCGCTTCTCTCGCCGCCGATAACTCAACCAATTGAATTGTTAGCCCCAAAAGTCACCAACCTTTAGCTTGAAGAACATGTCCATGCTCATCCCAAAAAAGAACCCAGCTCCTGCTATAGAGAACTCTTTGACTGAACCATCGAAATTTGGTATAATTTCACCGCGTCGTGGGTGTGACCATTGAAAGAGAGCGGTATGAAGAGGGTGTCCAGAAAACACAGGATCACACCAATAGTCGTGGATGAGCCCGAATAAATTCCAAGTTCCCTAACCGTGATTTCAAAACCTTTAGATAGAATGACTTGCTAATTGACCCATTAGCCAATGTCACAATCCCTAACCCTAATTTCATTATTTTTAAAACAGTTTTAGTTTTATTCTTAAGAATATTTTTATTAAAAATTGATGGAGGTCAGAATCTCTCTCATATGTTATCCTCCTTCGATCTTGCGGCCAGGGGGCTGAACGGCTGAGATTTAGGTGAAAGTTGAGCATGTGGATCTCAATGGGTTGTTGACACCGAGCTACCCGTGAAGAAAGTCCCGGGGTAAGAAACCATCGTAGGACCCTCCGACGATCAAGCAAGTAGCGGGGAATATTGAGACAGAGTAGCGACGTATTGGATTCGATTCGAGTTACTTGAGTCGTCTGGAAGAAGGGTTTATATAGCGGTCGCATTGAGCTAGCCGATACGAGATTCTCACCGTCTATTACGCCCATGCGTCACGTTCGCGTTGATGGCAGGATACGCCCATTAATGACGAGATACGCTCATTAATGTCGAGATACGCCAGCGTAGGATGCGGGACGTGGAGCGGCGGAGATCTCACCATGGTGAGATACACGGAGCCGTTGCGGGGGCGCTCGGGCTCTGTACTCCTGGCCAAACAAGGACGCTGGGGAATCTCAAATATAGGATAGCTTACGAGCAAGTGAGCTAAGGAGTCTCAGCTGTAGGATAGCTCGGAGACAAACTTTTGGCTGGCGGTCAGCCAAAGAGGGAACGTACTCAGGGGAGGTCTTCTAAAAGGTCGGGTGCAACCCCGGAGGCGATTTGCCGAGGAATGTCTCCAATGCATCGTGCTTATTCCAGCTCCGTAGCCCTAAGGAATTTATCGGGCTTACATGGATGACACGTCATCTGCTAAGTGTCATGATCTGGGGAATCTCCACTTCCGAGTATCATCATTAGCCCCCCCACTCTCGTTCCAACCTATTTATTAGTCGGATCGAGAGTAGCATGCCCGGTCTTTAATAATTCAACTTGGTGCTAAGGAATCCGTGCAGTGAGTTTCCTGGGAACGATGTGACGTTTGGCGGTTGTGTCTTTTCGATTTCTGGGTCCATGTGGCGGTTCACGCAGCGTCTTAATTTCTGCGCGTATCTTTGATGGCGTTAGCGGATCGGCGAAATGGTGGAGCCATAAATGGGACACCGCTTCGCTTGCTCAGACCGTTGATCTTCGAGCCACGTGGCCGCAATGGAGTGGCGAACCGCGAGACGTCATATATGTCGGTTGGATCCGCGTAAGGGACGAAATGTCCAATGGTTAGTTGCCACGTGGCGTCCTCGTGGCCGTGGGGTGGGACGCTTCGTTTCGGCGGGAACGGATTTGGGCCGTTGGATAGTTTTTGCCGAGAATAGGGGAGTGATCAGTCAAATTCATCGTACATTTGTATGAACATTTTCCATATTATTGTTTACTACTAAAAGGTGTTAACTGTAAATAAAGAACATATGTGGGTTTATTTATAAAAAGATTATTATCATATATTTCTTCATTTATAATTAATATAATTAGGGAAATATATGCATATCATATTTAAATAAAATATCCATGAGATTATTTATTATTAAAATATGCATATCTTATCAAATATTCTTAACCAATATTCTTAAGATATCGTATCATATAATTGGTTGGAATAATATCTCAAATAAAAAAAATGTTATTAACAAGATGATTTGAGATATTATGCAGGTATTATAATAAGATTAGCTCATGTCTGAACTATAAGCAGGAGATCCACAGTAAATCGAAGTATCAAACCGAATCTGCCGAATATTAAGAGCGAATCGGATAATCTAGCAACGACAGAGACTAAAAGATATATTTTCAGAATCGTTTTATCAGAAGGATCTTAAAACATCAAGAAGAAAAGCCACGAAAAATTTGGAAGCCCAAATCCACCAAACGGCAGTGGAAGCGCGGTCAAATAGGGTTATAGACGGCGGTTCAGCAGTCATTTAGTGCCCGTAGGATCTGAAACTTCAGGGTCATGATCATAATTTCACACACTTCAATATGTTATCTAGGGTTTCACATTCTAGAGCCTATAAAAAGACCGAGAGCTATATATAAATACATTCATCTATCCCTCGATCTAGAGAGAGATCTAGCGAGCAACTAGGTTTTTGTAATTTAGTTTTTCAACGAATAATTTGTAATGCAATAGTTGATTAATAAAAATTGTTCTTTGTTTTAATTCTTTTCACATTTACTTTTTTGCATTGCTTTCCGCATTACATTCAGTATTATTTTCTGAACTTTTAAATTCAGTATTAATTTCAGGGAACAGCATTTGCTGGAATCGTTGTGCCCGGATCTGAGCAGTGGGAATAAGGTGTGCAGCGAACCTGTTATGACTTTGTGTTAGCAGTGTATTAAGTGAGGTAGGAACATTCAACTTGAGAATATAACTTACCTATCGAGCATGGTAAACTCAGCATCATATTCATCCACATACTTGACCCACATCGAGCATGTTAGTTATATGTATGCCCTAGAGGCCATTACAGTACATGCGATGTATATTGTAGTAGATGCTTGGACATATATAGGGAGGACTTTCTTGCTCGACATGATAGTATGCTATCTGGTTGCACTTTATCTTAATATGTGCACTTATTGTCTCTCTATTACATGTTGATAAAGCCCTTAAGATGAGTACTTGACTACCAGGATTATGATGCGGATCATACTAGTGGGGCAGAGGTAGTCAGCAAGTACATCCTTCAAATGTTTCTAGTCGTGGGAGTATCGAGACAGGGCATCGATACTCCAGAGTAGGCTAGCATATATGCTTCTTGACCCATATGATGGGCGATGGATGATCCCATATCCATTGGTGTTTGACATCAAAGAAGGTATACGGGTGCTCAGTGGAGACTGGGTACACTGAACAGACTCGTCGACAACTCCTAGATGGTATTATACCTATCGTCAGATATCAGTTCTCTGGTGACACTGGTACAGATTAGTCTGTCGACCCGAGATCGTCATAGAGTCTTGTGTGATTCCCACCGTACTTTGATTTCCACCATACCACGTTCAAGAGAACGTGCAAAAAAGTGGTTTTTGGGTACAGTCCCAAGTCACATGGAAGCAATGAGCGATAGGAGGGGATTCGTCTCTCCCGGTATTGGGGGTTGATGTTGCGCTATACTCGATTGGCCATAACAGGAAATCAGCATGACCGTTATGGACCTTGCATCAACATGACTTATCAGGCTATTGGGGTCTGACGTTATACCACTCCCAGGCTGTGATATGCGACATATCTGACGAAGAGACCGGATTGTACGGTAGTGTTACTGATTGGATTCGCAGGAGTATGAGCAGGCTTGCTTGTTGATCTTCTGATCGCTCAATATCCGGGTGGCCGTTAAGTATAACAGACCGCTTGCGGCTTGTGGGTGTTTGATATGATCATCAGCTACTGCCGGCGTATTGACGGGTTTTTAGAGTCCTACATAGAGGTTTCCTGGTTCATGCAAAACGAAGTAGGAGCACATATGTGATATGTGCGGGACCGAGATTAATGCGTGTATGTGATACCGCATTCTATTCTCGTGATATGTGATATCGGTCGGTTATATGTGATATAGCCGGGTTATCGGATCAAGCGTTGACTCGATAGATTGTTACATTTGATATTAGCCGGTTGTATGTGATATAGCCGGATTATTAAATCAAGTGTTCATTTAATAATTTAATGTATAATTATATATTAGATATATTGAATTACATTAAATAATATTAGCTCACCTAAACAATTCTTTTTCTCACTTGTGTGCATGTAGTATATATGTGATATATATTAATGTACATTTTATTTGTGTCATGCTTGATGCCACATGCTTCATGGGTGTATGGGATTTACACCATGCTTGAGATAATGAATGGTTTTATTTATTTAAAGTTAATCAAAATTAGATGGAATTAAGTCACATAGTTGAAACTTATAGAAACTTGTGGAACCATTGACCAAGTCGACTAATTTTGTTTTACTTGTAGATATTTATTAACTTAACCGTTATTATTAGCCATGATTTAATCTCTACATGAGTTAGTGTATGACACTAACTCACCCATGGTTTCTATTCTCACCTCATGAGTCTCATTCTCTTCTCCAATTCATCATCTTCTTCCTCATGAAAAAGCTCACTATCTTTTCAAATGGTGAAGAAATGATATGAGAAAAATTAATCTAAAATGAGCCCAATTCCTACTTCATCATCCTCTACTATATTAGCCATTTAGTTTAGGGTGTTTTCTTCACTAATCTACCATTAGTGAAGAGACAGCATGAGCTTGAGTCTCCTCGACGTAAATCATCTTCGGTCTCGAAGATTTCGAGCAAGCTTGTTCATTTTTTCATGTGAACCCTTACTAGAGTTCGGGTGTTCACTACTTGGAGCGAAGGGACTACTACACGGAGCTTTGGAAGTGAAGGACCGGTCTACAAAGGTTGTATTTCTCATTCACTTAGATGTAAAGTTGTTTACATTGTTGTTCGTCGAAATCTCTAGTTAAGATTCTAGGGTTAGGGTTCTTTAGTACGGCAAAAATTTGAAAACGGCATGGACGATGCCTCTCGAAACCCAGCGGCCGCCTATGAAACCCTGCAGAGCCTTACTGTAGATAGATGAATTGCTGCTCCATGTCAAAGCGGGCAGTCTCTGGAAAGTACTTGGCATCGAAGAGATCTCGGAATCCACTCTATTGGTTGTGCGAGACAACTCTCCTCAGCCTTCCACCATATCCCGGCGTTATCGGTCAATTGTAACTTAACAACTCTCACCCAGGCTATATCTGGCACTTCAGCTGCTGCCAGGTCATCTTCTATCGCCTGAGCCTGTTCTTCTGCTTCAAGCGGGTTTTCCTTACCCGAGAAGTTCTTTGGGTGTAAGGCCCGGAACTGCTTTACTCCAGGTGCCTCGGTCTCGGGGCGATTCATAAGTATAGCGGTTTGTTGTTGCTGACCCTCCAATAGGCTCTTAATAGCCTCAAGAAGTACCGTTTGCTCTTTAATAGAAACTGCAACTGTAGGTGGTGGTGGTGGTGGTGTAGGCGGTGGAGTATTGCCGTTGACGTTTGTGCTGGTATTGTTCGGAGAGTTCATCACCTTGATATAAAAGATATGTCATGATAGATTCAAGGAATTTGAAATGTAAGGAATGTAAATTGTTCTCCGCCGAAACACGGAGACGCGACCGCGCAGGTCCGTCTTGCCTGAATTTCGAGGGCAGATGCTATTTGGTGCTATCCGCCCGCCTCTCCGAAGATGCCAAGTTGATTTATGACACCGTATATCGGAGGTTTAGACGGATACGGCCGATGTAGCAGATTTCGTCAGATTCCCCCCCATTTGAGGGGTTTTTTGATTGTGGGGACACTCTTCCCTGCAGGCGCAAGCCCCTGTAATTAATTACGCTACCGCATCGCTGTAACCACTTTCTTCTTCTCCAGATGGTCACTTCGTGTCGTGTGTGTTTGTTTTATTTTTGGTTTCCCGTGGATTGTATACGGAGACTAATTTATATTGTCGCCCGTAGGGCGTGGATTAGTCCGAATCCGTATCTTCTTAGATTTGGATTTGGGGTTGGGTTTAAGGATACGTTAGTCTCATTTGAGACTAAGATCAACTTAAACATTTGTTAAGGATACGTTAGTCTAACTTTAGACTAAGATCAACTTAACAGGATCGTTTAGATCCAACAAAAGAGCATTTGGGCTCTATTGTTTAGTTTAGAGATATTGCGGTCGATAATTAGTTTAAGGACATTACGGTCCAATGTTAGTTTAAGGACGTCTCGGTCCAAGGTTAAGGACATCATAGTCCGTGGGCTTAAGGACCCCACAGTCCAGTTTAAAAATGTCATAGTCTATAAAATGTATGGTTGTCGGGACCCATCACCTCTTCGAAGATGTTGAGGATTACAACGACGTATATCAGAGGGGTTCAGAGATGTACCCTTGAACCAGTTTTGGTTGAGAGATCTGTAGTCCAACATGAGACTAAGATCAAAAGATTTATGAGCATATGGGCTCAATTAATCTGAATTGAGGACTTATGGCCAATCTTGGGCTAAGTCTAGTCAAGTTAAAATGTTTAACATTTATTTTGGGCTGTTGAGCATTCATTTGGGCTTGGCCCTTTTAACAATCATAGCTCTAGGCTTTATTAAAGAACAATTTATGTTCTATCAGCGCAGCACATGGTGCGCTTGGCGCTTTGCGCCAGTCAAAGAGCGCGGTGCACTTCTGCCGAGTAGTGCACATGTGAGGAACACGTGTCGCGCTTGGTGTCACGCCCCGCTTCCCAGTGTACGGCGAAGTGGACGCGACGAGGTCCGCTACGTATGTACTCAGAAGTACATACGCTAAGCGTAGCTAAGCAATATAAAATATTACACAAGAGACAAGAGTATAAAAAGAACAGCAACTTTTATTTATTAACATTCTTTGTACAATACATGAAAGGAAATACAACTGAAATAAAAGATGCCTAAACAGTGGCATAACAGGAAATGAAAAGTACAGAAAGAAAAAGTGTACAATGAAACTACAGTGCAGGGTCTTCAGTAAACTGCTCTAAGTCTTCTTGCGATGGCTTAATCTCGGCCGGGTCCAAATCACCTGACGACATTCAAAGAAGAGAGAAACAGAATGTCGTCAGCGAACAGGTCGCTCGGTAAGTCCCACAGATAAGAGAGGAATAGACAGAGAGTAAGAGAGGGAGAGTGTAGCTTTTAATGTTGTATTATAATATTGTAATGTTGTATTAACGCTCTTGTTTGTAGCCTGGTACAGAAGATGCCAGTGTATACGAGGGGAGTCCCACTTACACCGGGGACTTTGGTAACCTGTAGTACAAGGTTCCGTAGATAATACCACGGAACAACGGCATGGATGTAATTACGTCTTAAGTGACCACCTCGTGCCACCTTTAACATATTCCGTACCAGTCTACCCCTTAAACCCCGCGATGTCTTGTTTGTATTGTTATCTTGTAAAATTGTGTTGATTGTATGAGTGATTAACTGACTGACCGAAACCATGATATCAGGAAACGGCTATAACTATAGAGTCATGTAAATGGAATACTGGGAATCATGTAAAAGGAATATCCATGGTTCGGTTCGGTCAAGTTATATAGATTGTTAACTGGATTCTGGGATTCATGTATTCATCTTGAGTTGAAATATAAAGAATATAGATTGACTTGAATTATATTCAAGTCAGAAATAGTCAGACTCTAACCCGAGTCAGACTAGAGAAGATAATTTGAAGTTCTTTATTTGTTAGGGGCCTTATTGTAATTTATAAAACTTGAGGGGGTTTATTGTAAAAAGTAATATTGTATAGTTTGCAAAATACACCTCAAGTATTTGTTATTCGTCTTTATAGTTATAATGAGTATGGATTTTATTTATGTTATTCTAGTGAATATATCCTAATAGAAGAATTAATTGTTTATTTGAAATTCGTGGTATTTTAATGTAACTTTTAATCTTGAATTTTAGGAAAAAGTGGAAACTTTATATTATAACAAAATAGGTGTTTAAATGATAATTATATATAATTAAACACATAAATAATTTTTTTTATATGAATATTTTATTTACAAAAAAGTCTCACGTTCCTTAAATATCGTATTTTAAACCTTTCGAAACCGAATGCTCCTTGCGGAGGTCTGAATCTCGCACTACTAGCCTGCGGGTGCACGATGAACCGTACTATCCCTAACAGGTTCCCCAAAGATGGGTTGTAGCGGCACTTTGCTTAGGTTTTATAAATACTTTTCATTTAGGAAAACGGTTTTATAAATATAGGGTGTTTATTTGCAAAAGAGTATAGTTTCCGTATTTTAGTTATTAGGGTTTCCTAAGCCAACTAGCCTATTTCTAGGGTCTAAACGATGAGTCATTAGAAGCCTCAAATCGCCTCTTCACCGTTAATTGCTGCCAGGTAAGTGCCAGGTAAGTGGGAAGGAACCACAGTCGTGGGCCTAATTAAAAACCACTAGCCTTAGACACACTTGCCTAGACCCACAAGACAGTTTAGATAAACGATCGATGTCCATGACCAATCGTGCTTTCATTTTATATAAGATTTTATTTAGAAAAGTTTACAATTTAAAGATTTAACTAAAGGTTATAAAGGTTATGGTGTTTTAGTGAAAAGTCCTGTAATTTCGTATTCTGTATTTTTGATATTTATCATTTAGGGTTATATTGAGTGTGTGTAAGGGTAGGTCATTACCCCGTGACTTATATTAGGTTTTGGTGAAGTTTAAAGGTGAAATAAGCTATGTTAAACCTAAAGGTATTAAAGTGCAAGAATACGGTATTCGTAAACGTTATCATTTCATGTGTGAAATTTCATTCAAATTGATTGAAACAAGTTTAGTTATCACAATAAACATGTTTAGGAGTGAGGTACTTGATTACATTAAGAAAAATGAACTTCATGGTATTTTAATGAAAGAAATACGGTTTTGTAAAGAACTTATCATTTCATGTGGAAAAGTGTGATTAAATTGGTTTAAGGGTGATTAATAGTCAACATGCATATGGGTAGATAATATGTATTAGGTGACAAGTGGAATTTTAAAGAAAAATCGAATCGGAAATCGGTTTGTCCGATTTCCGTCGGGTTCCAGAAATTCGTATTTTTACATTAAAGAAAAGGAAGGTAGAAGAGGTGGGACTTACGGGTTTAAACTCTTCTAAAGAGTAAAGAGAACTAGGGAGGAAGGCTGAGGATGGTTACGTCGCCGGTTGCTCCAAAACACGTCGCCGGAATTCCGTCAGGGCTTCGCCGTGAACTCGGTTTCAAAGCACACTTCTTGTGGAAACTTTTGAGAGAGTGGCTCAAGATTTTGGGGGGTGAGAGGGTAGTGTGTAGGGTTGGTATTTATAGGGTTAGGCTAGGGTTAGGGTAGATGAAAAGTTAGAAATAAAAATGTGATAAAATGTAATAAAAATGTATTAAAAGTGGAGTAATTGGGGTTTTTAAAGAGCTCTGGAAGTGGTATGAGGCTGAAACTTTTCAGGTGCGTAGGGAATACCAAAAGACACAACTTTCATGTTGTGACCCTCGACGGAATCGGCCGAATCGGGGGTGACTCGGCCGTGACTCGGTCGGATCACTGAGTCGGCCGAGTCAAGGCCGAGTTGGCCGATTCCCGACCGATTCCGGTGACCTGGATCTCCCCCGACGGTTCATCTACCCTCTGCAAGTGTTACATCTTTGGGTGTAGTAGGGTTTTTGTGAGATATGCACGTGTAAACTCTTGGTATTCTAAAGGTTTTTAAAAAAATCAATATTAAAAATAATGTGGGGTATGGGATTCGAACTCTGATGGTTTGGTTCAGCAGTGCAAGGTATTACCAATGAGCTACAAGCTCCTTCTTGTAATTATTGTGGTATTTAATTACTTAAACTGATAGCAGCAAGAATAAATACTCCTAGTATACATTAAATTTAAAGTAAATTCTTGTACACTAAAAATTGAGTTATTATATTCTTGTAGCTTGTAATTAAAAACAAAATAATTACCTATATCTTGTGCTCATGCTAAAATACCCCTTTGTGGATTTTTGAAAAAAATATTTGAAAAAATTTTGTATTGGAAAATTAGGGTTGTTACACTTGGCGCTAAGCGCCAGATGATGGGCACATTGCGCCAGTTTATGAGCGCAGAGCGCTAGTTTAGTGGCGCACACGTGGTGCACCTGGCGCTGAGCGCCAGCCCATGAGCGCGGTGCGCTATTTCAAGAGCGCAGTGCGCTAACTGTTAGGTGGTACCTACGTGAAGGACACGTGTTGCGCTGAACGCTGAGCGCCAGTCAATGAGCGCAGTGCACTATGTTTGGAGCGCTGAGGCTCTGCAGCGCTTTGCGCTAGATGTGGAGCGCTGAAGCGCTTTTAAATTAAGAGCGCTATGGCTCTTCTTTTATGCAACTTAGATCAGTTTGCGCCCTGAGAGTTAAATTCTTTTTTTATAAGAGACTTTGTCTCAAAGTTCTAAGAACAAAGTTCTTATTTTATAAGAGATGTTTCAATCTCTTATTTTAGTGAAAGGCTTTGCTTTTATGGATCTTTGATCCTAAGAGAATTGAATTATTCTCCCCTTTTAGAATGAGATGATCTCTGAAAGACAATTTGTCTTATAGATCTATAATCTGTGAGAAGAATTATGTTCTTCTTCTTATGATGAGATCTTTTGATCTCTTTGTGAAAGACATCGGTCTTATAGATCTATGATCTGTGAGAAAGAAGTAAATTCTCCTTTTTATTTTATTTATGAGATGATTTCATCTCTCTGTTCATCATCCTTTTTTTTACCTTGAAGAAAAATCTTCTTTCTCTGAGAGCTTGGCTCTTCTTTTTGGGATCTCTCAAAGCTTATGGGGGGGTTCCTCTCTATACTTCTGTATATGTTCTCCTCCTGAGACTTGAAGTCTAGGGGCCTTTTCATAGGACAAGCTGATCAGTTCAATCAATTAAGGAGATCTTTTCTCTAATTGATTTGGGGAATTTCCCATTGTTGGATCTTTGATCCAAGGGCTTCTAATTTATAGAAGGTAATCTTCTTGTTATTAACAAGATTGGGAAATCTTTTCCATACTGAATTTATTCTGTATTTTGGTGATTTTTAATCAGCACTGGATCATTGATCCAACGGCGCTCCGATTTACAGAGCACAATCTTGTTGTTTGGAAAGATTTTGAGGAAACTTTTCTTAACAGAATTTAATTCTGATTAATTAATGATTTATCATTATTATTGGATCTTTGATCTGACGGTGGGGAGTTTTTAGTTCCAGCGCTAGCGCACCCGTGCTTTGCACGTGCTGCTTAGAGTGCAACGCACTTAACGCTAGCGCATATGTGCTTTGCACGTAGTGCGCTGCTTAGAGCGCAGCGCACCTAGCGCTAGCGCATACGTGCTTTGCACGTGGTGTGCTGCTTAAGGCGCAGCGCACTCAGCGCTAGCGCGTGCACTGCTTAGAGCGCAGCGCACCTAGCGCTAGCGCACACATGCTTTGCACGTGGTGCGCTACTTAGGGCGCAGCGCACTTGGCGCTGCTTCTGAAGCGTTGCTTCATTTCAAAATTTGAATTTTGAACAGAGTTTTGCTCTGATTGGGAGAAACAAATGCCCCCCCACCGTTGTGCTCACGTGGCCCACACGTGAGTGCAACAGTGGCAGTATCTGCGCCCTTGGATCAACTCGGAAGTTGAAATGGCATCTCAGTGCCTATAAATAGGACCCTTGGCCCTTAGGATGATTCCTGTTCATTTTCCTTCTTGTTTTCTGAGAATTTTTATTCTCCCACAGAGCATAGCTCTTCATTTTAAGAACTTTCTTAAGGACAAAACTCTGCCAAATTTAGGTAAAGATTAAATCTTTTTAAAAGACCTTTTAATAATCTAGGGTTTTACCCATTAACAGAGCTTTGCTCTTCATAGATCTTTGATCTAAAGAAAACCCTTTTAGGGTTTCATCAACAGAGCTTTGCTCTCCATAGATCTTTGATCTAAAGAAAACCCTTTTAGGGTTTCATTAACAGAGCTTTGCTCTCTTGAACCCACAGATCTAAAAAGATCTTTCTTGGGGTTTCTTAACCCATGAATGAACAGAGCTTTGCTCATGAAGAACTCTTAGAGTTTGTTCATAGATTTCAGAAATTTTTTTATTCATTAAAACTCTTATTTTAAATTTTCTGATGGTTATTCCATCGTTTTTTACATAGCAAAGCTCTTAGAATTCCCGGAGAATTTTTAATTCCCCTCATAATTGACTTTGACAGGTGTCATTCCCGTCCGCAGAGCATTGCTCTCGAGGAGTTTAACTCCTTGGCCCGAGGAACTTTTTTTATTAAATGCGAAATCCTTTTTATGATTCCTTTCTTAATTGCACAGAATTAAATTCATTGGGTGATTTAATTAGCACTTATTTCCTCCTTAGGGATATCAAGAGTTGTTTAAATCCCGTGTCTGTTTCAATCAGTCTGTCCACTAATTCTCACTGATTTTCCTTTTCAGACATTATGGACGCTCATATGTATGATCTCGACGAGATTATTTCTTACGGAGACATTCGCGCACTCGGCCGTTTCCAAAACCAAGAATTCACGAACGCCCAGTGTGCTGAAATTATGGGTCGTTTTGATGCATACAATGGTCGACTGCTTTCTCGTCATTCCTCTCTCTTGAAGCTTATTGTGGGAGCAATCTGGGGAGCACTTCCTCTATTTTATGCCGGCATGCCCCTTAAGGCATTGGACGACGCCGAAGATAAGGTGTACTCGGTGTATCTGATGAGCTTAATCTCAAAGAAAAGGCGAGACAACCTTGTTGATATCCTGCATCAAGCTTTTCAGCAGGCGGCGATACTCGCTGCCTATCGAAGGGTAGAGGATATCAGTGGGGATCCTGATGCTTGTGATCGTGAAAGGATGCACACGAAGATGGTCCGAGAGGCCCGAAGAATTTTGGATGGCCTTACTTTTGAATTTCTCAATCCATGTCCTGGATTTGATGTTTTGCCTTTGTAAACAATTTAATGACGTTTTTGTTTACTATTTTCATCAATGTAAGCATTTTCTGAAGTATGAATAGAAAGCTTTTCCATTTCCATGTGTTTATCTTATGCATTAAACCTTTTCGCTCATGTATGAACGGTTGCGCTTTGAATGCTTAACTGAATGCGAATCAAATATTCTCCTAACTGTCGCTTTCTTCTCTTTTCTTTGTTGCCGGCATGTTACCTTAGTAAGCGTGGCCTGTAAATGATAGAGAGCATTCCATCTTGGACTCTTCGAGAGGTAGTGATGGCTCAGGAAGCAGGTTCAGATCTGTTGCCTAAGGCTTTTCAAGTTTATGAGCCGTGAGAGTCTCATAAAGACTTTTCTCCCTACGAGTCGTGAGGATCTCGTAGGTGTATTTTCTTCTTAGGAATTGTGAGGATTCCTAAGTGTGTTTTCTCTTGAGAGTCGTAAGGATCTCACAAGAGAATTTTCTTCCTCACGAGTCGAGAGGACCCGTAAGCGATTGATGAGATTGACATTATCCATATTTCACGGAGTCAGGGGTTGTTCTGGGCGTTTTCCACGGGGTCAGGATTGACTTTAGCCGTGTTCCACGGGACCAGGATTTGCTCTGGATGCTTCTACGGGGTCAGGATTGATATTAGTCGTGTTCCGCAAGGACCAGGTTCCGCTCTAGACGCTTCCCACGGGGTCAAGATTGACATAAGCTGTGTTCCGCAAGGACCAGGATCCGCTCTGAACGCTTCCCACGGGGTCAAGATTGACATAGGCCGTGTTCCACTAGACCAGGATTTGCTCTGGATGCTTCCCACAGGGTCAGAATTGACATAAGCCGTGTTCCGCTCGGACCAGGTTCCGCTCTGGACGCTTCCCATGGGGTCAGGATTGACATAGGCTGTGTTCCACTAGACCAGGATTCTGTGGATGCTTCCCACGGGGTCAGGATTGACATAGCCGTGTTCCGCAAGGACCAGGATCCGCTCTGGACGCTTCCCACGGGGTCAAGATTGACATAGGCCGTGTTCCACTAGACCAGGATTTGCTCTGGATGTTTCCCACGGGGCCAGGATTGACATTAGCCGTGTTCCACAAGGACAAGATTCCACTCTGGACGCTTCCCACGGGGTCAGGATTGACATAGGTCGTGTTCCACTAGACCAGGATTTGCTCTGGACGCTTCCCACTGGGTCAGGATTGACATTGGCTGTGTTCTGGAAGGACCAGGATCCGCTCTGGACGCTTCCCACGGGTCAAGATTGACATAGGTCATGTTCCACTAGACCAGGATTTGCTTTGGATACTTCCCACGGGGTTATGATTGACATAAGCCGTGTTCCGCAAGGACCAGGTTCCGCTCTGGACGCTTCCCACGGGGTCATGATTGACATAGGCCGTGTTCCGCAAGGACCAGGATCCGCTCTGGATGCTTCCTACGGGGTCAGGATTGACATAGGCCGTGTTCCACTAGACCAGGATTTGCTCTGGATGCTTCCCACGGGGTCAGGATTGACATAGCCGTGTTCCGCAAAGACCAGGATCCACTCTGGATGCTTCCCACGGGGTCAGGATTGACATAGGCCGTGTTCCACTAGACCAGAATTTGCTCTGGATGCTTCCCACGGGGTCAGGATTGACATAGCCGTGTTCCGCAAGGACCAGGATCCACTCTGGAAGCTTCCCACGGGGTCAAGATTGACATAGCCGTGTTCCATAAGGACCAGGTTCCGCTCTGGATGTTTCCTACAGGGTCAGGATTGACATTAGTCATGTTCCACAAGGAGCAGGTTCCGCTGTGGACGCTTCCCACGGGGTCAGAATTGACATAGGCCGTGTTCCACTAGACCGGGATTTGCTCTGGACGCTTCCCACGGGGTCAGGATTGACATAGGCCGTGTTCCACTAGACCGGGATTTGCTCTGGATGCTTCCCACTGGGTTAGGATTGACATAGCCGTGTTCCGCAAGGACCAGGATCCGCTCTGGACGTTTACCACAGGGTCAGGATTGACATAAGCCGTGTTCCGTAAGGACCAGGATCCGCTCTGGACGTTTCCTATGGGGTCAGGATTATCATAAGCCGTGTTCCACAAGGACCGGGTTCCACTTTGGACGCTTCCCACGGGGTCAGTATTGACATAGGCCGTGTTCCACTAGACCAGGATTTGCTCTGGATGCTTCCCACGGGGTCAGGAATGACATAACCGTGTTCCGCAAGGACCAGGTTCCACTCTGGACGCTTCCCACGGGGTCAGGATTGACATAGGCCGTGTTCCACTAGACCGGGATTTGCTCTGGATGCTTCTCACGGGGTCAGGATTGACATAACCGTGTTCCGCAAGGACCAGGTTCCACTCTGGACGCTTCCCACGGGGTCAAGATTGACATAAGCCGTGTTCCGCAAGGACCAGGATCCGCTCTGGACACTTCCCACGGGGTCAAGATTGACATAAGCCGTGTTCCACGAGACCAGGATTTGCTCTGGATGCTTCCCACGGGGTCAGAATTGACATAAGTCATGTTCCGCAAGGACCAGGATCCACTCCGGACGTTTCCCACATGGTCAGGATTGACATAAGTCGTGTTCCACGAAACCAGGATTTGCTCTGGATGTTTCCCACGGGGTCAAGATTGACATAATCCATGTTCCACAAGGACCAGGTTCCGCTCTGGACGCTTCCCACGGGGCCAGGATTGACATAGGCCGTGTTCCACTAGACCAGAATTTGCTCTGGATGCTTCCCACGGGGTCAGGATTGACATAGCCGTGTTCCACAAGGACCAGGTTCCGCTCTGGACGCTTCCCACGGGGTCAGGATTGACATTAGCCGTGTTCCACGAAACCATAATTTGCTCTAGATGTTTCCCACGGGGTCAGGATTGACATAAGCCGTGTTCCACAAGGACCAGGTTCCGCTCTGGACGCTTCCCACGGGATCAGGATTGACATAAGCCGTGTTCCGCATGGACCAGGATCCGCTCTGGACGTTTCCCACGGGGTCAGGATTGACATAGGCCGTGTTCTGCTAGACCAGGATTTGCTCTGGATGCTTCCCACGGGGTCAGGATTGACATAGCCGTGTTCCGCAAGGACCAGGTTCCGCTCTGGACGCTTCCTACGGGGTCAGGATTGACATAGGCCGTATTCTACTAGACCAGGATTTGCTCTGGATGCTTCCCACGGGGTCAGGATTGACATAGCCGTGTTCCGCAAGGACCAGGTTCCGCTCTGGACGCTTCCCACGGGGTCAGGATTGACATAGGCCGTGTTCCACTAGACCAGGATTTTCTCTGGATGCTTCCCACGGGGTCAGGATTGACATAGTCGTGTTCCACAAGGACCAGGTTCTGCTCTGGACGCTTCCTACGGGGTCAGGATTGACAAAGGCCGTGTTCCACTAGGACCAGGAAGGGTTGACTCTCGGTTGTTTGTGCCTCGTTGAGTCATGAAACTGGAAGCTTTACCGCGGCTCCGATTTGCTGATATTGCGTCTGTTGTAGTGAGACGAATGTTGAGATGATCTCCAGACTATCTGTGAACCGTCGAGACTTGGCTCTTTTTCGGATGGGGCCTAGGGGGGAAGGTGTGATTCCTTCTTTGTTTGTGCCCCTGGATTGTATACAGGGATCGATGTGATCTCACCTGTAGGGCAAAAAGTTTTACTTTATATATTTTTCTTTCCGCGATGCTCTATCATTTCAGCTTTTTTATCGCTAAAGTCACGATTGCCCAATCATTTCGGCTATTTTTCGCGGTGTCCAATCATTTCGGCTATTTGTTTTATTTACTCGCTGCTTTTTATTGCGAGTTGCCCAATCATTTCGGCTATTTTGCATGCATATATTTTGACTTGCTGATTTGCAAGTTGCTCCATCATTTCGGCTATTTCATATGCATTTGTGGCTCGTTGGCTTTTCGCTGCGAGTTTGGGATTTGATACCAATTTAAGCATCAGTATCGCTACAACTGGGATATTGCCAGGAGCGAATCATCATTTGCCTCTGTCGTTGTTGAACAAAGGTGGCTTAGTAAACAAGGTTAGGATCCTGTCGACTAAGGCTTTTAACTTTATGAGCCATAAGGGTCTCATAAAGGTATTTCTCCCTATGAGTCGTGAGGATCTCGTAGGTGCGTTTTCTCCTTAGTGTATAGCTTCTTATAAGTTGTAAGGATCTTACAAGAGTGTTTTTTCCTTATAAATCGAGAGGACTTACAAAGGTTGTTCATCGTGTGAATATATCCCTAGTCGCGAGTAGGACTTTGTTAGGGAAATGTTTATTCGTGCCCGTGGATTGTATACAAGGGTCAATATTGAACCACTTGTAGGGCAGTACTGGAGGTTGTGATGGCTTAAGAACAGGTTCAGATCCTTATAGCTTAAGGATTTTGAATCCTATGAGCCGTGAGAGTCTCAAAGGGGAATTCTCCTTATGAGTCGTGAGGATCTCGCAAGTGTAAATTCTCCTTAGGAATCGTGGGGATCCCTAAGTGTGTTGCTCCTTTGTAAGACGTAAGGATCCCACGCAGGTGGTTTCTCCTTACAGGGTCGAGAGGACCTTGCAAGTGTCTTTTAACGAGATTGCGCCCTTTCGGGTTTTTACAAAACTCGCCGATAGCCCTGCTGTTTTTACTCACGGAACCCTTTCGGGTTTTCATCCGTGCCCATTTTGCTCATGGACATACCGTTTTTTTTGTCAGCCTTGGGATGCTGCGGTCCATAGTAGTTTATTGACGTTTCGGTCAACAGCCAGTTTTAGAACATAATGGTCCATCGTTAGTTTAAGGACGTTTTGGTCTGTTGTTAGTTTTAGGACATTTCGGTCCGTTGTTAGTTTTAGGACGTTTCGGTCCGTTTGCCGGCTACT
Source organism: Agapanthus africanus (assembly GCA_030015575.1). Taxonomy (NCBI): domain Eukaryota; kingdom Viridiplantae; phylum Streptophyta; class Magnoliopsida; order Asparagales; family Amaryllidaceae; genus Agapanthus; species Agapanthus africanus. The sequence continues at coordinate 668,078,708 of CM057342.1, read as the reverse complement.
GCTTATAGAGTTTGGGCTTAGGAAGATAGAGAGCGGACATAGGCGTCGTCATCTATCGTTGACCTAGGCCGTGACTCGTCAGGCGTAGTATTTTTTCAGGAAGCGGCCGTTTATTGGCGTGAAAGGTCTTTCGCCATGCATGTCCATAAGTAGATAGGCTCCACCCTGGTAAACTTTGTCTATGATATACGGGCCTTCATAGTTCGGCTCGAATTTCCCCCGCTTGGCACGATTAGGGATCATAGGTCTTTTGACCACTAGCATGAGTTGGCCTTGACGGAATGTTTACGGCCTAGTCAATCTCTCGTATGAGCGCGTCATCTTCGCTTTATAAGCCTCCAGATTTTGTTGCGCCATGAGACGGGTTTCATCAAGGGCGTCGAGCTCCTAAAGTCGAAAGTGAGCATTTTCTTCGTCTGTTAGCTCGTAGTGGACGGCCATTCGTAGAGAGGGTAACTCTATCTCGAGAGGGAGTACCGCTTCCGTGCCGAATACCAATGCATACGGTGTTGTGTTCGTGGCTGTTTTTAACGTAGTTCGATATGCCCAGAGAGTTTCATGCAGTCTTTCGTGCCAGTCCTTCTTATTTTTGGACATCGTCTTTTTCACGATCTTCGTCAAGGTCTTGTTAAAAGTCTCAGCTAGACCGTTAGCCCGGAGATTATAGACCGAAGAGTATCTCCAGTCTATGTTATGCTGTTGTGCGAAGCGGCTGATCTTGTGGCTTCTGTAGGCTGGCCCGTTATCGGAGATAATCCGTCACGGAGTGCCGAACCGATAAATGACGTGTGTCTTGAAGAAATAGAGGATATTCTCCGTCTTCACTTCCCTCAGCGGTATTTCTTCTGCCCACTTGGAGAAGTAATCGGTTGTCGCCAGTATGAACCGATGTCCTCTGGACGATGCTGGTTCGATGGGTCCGATTATGTCAGTTCCCCACATTTCGAATGGACAGCTAGCCACCGTTGGATGTAGCGGATTTGGATGTTGATGGATAAAGTCCCCGTGAATTTGGCACGAGTGGCACTGCTTCGCGTATTCGAGGCAGTCTTGGATCATCGTGGGCCAATAGTAGCCCATCCTTTTGATCTTCAGTTTCATCTTCGGCCCGGCTTGGTGAGAACCGCAGAGTCCGTCGTGAGTTTCTTGGACAACTCTTTTTGCTTCTTCCGGTCCCAGGCATCTTAGCCACAGAGAATCAAATGATCTCGTATGCAGAGTATAATTGACAAAAGGGAAGGATAGAGCTCGTTTCATGAGCTGATGTCTTGACGACGCATCTTCAGGTGTTCGACGGGATTTGAAGTAGTCTATAAAGACTTCTCTCCAATCTATAACCTTTTCCTAGTCTTTTATCTGTAGGGTCATTTGCTCGGTAGCTCCCTTTTCTTCGGACGACTCCGGAGATATTTCTGCAGGCACAAGAACCCGACGGCTTTGCACAACGATCCTCACGTCATCGAGGTTTTCGTCGGCCAATTCCTTAGCGAGCTTGGCTAACGCATCCGCCTTACTGTTTTCCATACGCGGTATACTTTCCAGAATGTAGGAAGGGATTTAAGTCAGTAGTTGCTATACTCTCTCGCCGTACTTCACTAACTCTGGCTTGCACGTTTGATAGTCGCCGTTTACTTGAGTAACGACCAGTTGGGAGTCTCCATATATGAGGAGGTTTTCGATTCCCATGTCGATATCGATCTCAAGACTTGCTATCAAAGCTTCATATTCGGCTTCATTGTTCGTCCTCGGCTCTGTTAAGGAGAAGGCAAAGCGCATTATCCGTCCTTGTGGAGTCACGAAGATGAGGCCCACGCTGGATTTGATTATGGGGGCGCTTTGTTTGCGCTTCTTCATGGAAGATGCCCTATCGAAGTAGAGTTCCCATCGGGTGTCACTCTCTCTTCTCTCATCGTCGATCGTGTCAAACGCGTGCTCGTCGGGCAATTCGCAGTTCAAAGGAGAATCAGCGGGTATCGGATGTTCAGCGAGGAAATCGGTGATAGCCTGGCCATTCACTGCCTTGAGGGGTCTGTATGTAACCAAGAATTCCATTAAGAGTAGGGCCCATTTAGTGAGTCGTCCCATTAATATGGCCTTCGACATCAAATATTTGATAGGATCCACCTTTGATATGAGATGGAACACATGTGCCAACGCGTAGTGTCTGAGCTTCGTTATTGCGAAGATCAATGCTCGACAGTGTTTTTCTATGGGGGAGTAATTGCTTTCTGCCCCCAGTAGAACTCGACTCAAGTAGTAGAGGGCTCTCTCTTTCCCTTGGTCGTTTTCTTGTGCCCACAGCACGCCTAAAGAACCTTCGAGGGCAGTTGTATACAGAATGAGGGGTTTTCCCTTGACTGGAGCGGTTAGCACCGGAGGATTCTGTAGGTATTTCTTAATTTCGTCCAGTGCGCCTTGGCATTTGCGATCCCAGACGAACGGGGTTCCTTTCTTCATCAGGTGACTGTATGGACGACACTTGCCGGAGAGATTGGCTATAAATCGCCGGATATATGCGAGCTTTCCTTGGAGAGGCTGCAGTTGCTGGAGAGTCCATGGCGGAGGCATTTCCATGATCGTCTTGATCTTCAACGGGTCTATCTCGATGCCTCGGTGTCGGACGATGAATCCTAGAAGCTTGCTCGAGGAAACTCCGAACGCGCATTTGAGAGGGTTCATCTTCAAGTTGTATTTCCGAAGGCGCTGAAACACGATCTTCAGATGCTCTAAATGTTCCTCGCATGATTTGCTTTTAACTACGAGGTCGTCGATATAGCATTCGACGATTTCATGTATGAGGTCGTCAAAAATCTTCTTCATGGCCCTCTGATAGGTGGCGCCGGCATTCTTTAGACCGAAGGGCATCACCTTGTAGCAGAATATGCCCAAAGGAGTCCGGAAAGCGGTATGCTTCTGGTCGTCGGGATGCATCTTTATCTGATTGTATCCCGATGAGCCGTCCATGAAGGAGAAATCTTCGTGAGTGGACGTATTATCTATCATCTGCTCAGTGACCGGTACTGGAAAGTAGTCCTTCGGGCAAGCTTTGTTGAGATCCCGAAAGTCCACACATATGTGCACCGTCCCATTTTTCTTCATCACTGGGACGATGTTAGCGATCCAGTCAGGATACTGAACCTCTTGGATGAAACCGAAGTCAATTAGCTTCTTGACATCGGCGTTGATGCTCATCTCAAGCTCGAGCCGCATCCTTTTCGGTGCTTGTTTGACCGGCTTGACGTCTGGAGAAATTTCCAATTTGTGGACGGCTATTTCTGGATCTAATCCGGGCATCTCTGAATAGTTCCACGCGAAGCAGTCTTTATACTGCATGAGCACGTCTTTGAGCGTAGCCACTTTTTCTTCAGACAATAGTTCACTGACGAACGTCGGTCGTGGTTCGCTTACCATTCCTAAGCCAATTTTTCTTGAGGTTATCCGCAGTAGTATGTATCCCATCTTCCAGCTCTTTTGGCACCGGTGGAAATTATGAGATCAACTCATCTTCATTGTTTTCGAAGCAGCAGGGGAGGTCATCTATATTCTCGGGTTCTTCTTCTGACAGCGTTATCACGTAACAGGTACGAGATAGCTTCCAAGACCGATGTTGATCTGGTTCTACTCCTGCCTCATACGTGGCTTCTGGTTCATGCTTCTGTGGTGGGGTTACCTTCCAACTGCTGGATAGAGCGAACCTGCCTTACTGATACTGGTGTTCTACCCAGCCTTTGAATGTGAAGCAGTCTTCGAGAGGATGTCCTATTGCCGGTGATAGGAGCAATAGTCTGGGTGAGAGACTTCGCCTGCTTGCTCGGGGTGTTTGGACTCCGGGAGGGTAATCATCTGATGTTTTATAACAAGATCAAGTATCTTTCTTGTCTTGTCTTGGGAAAAAGAATACGCTCGACCCATCTTCCTTATAAGAGACGAATCCTGGTTGCTCGATTCTCGCTCGCGTGGCTTCTTGGTCCCGCTTTGTCGCTGTCGAACGCTTTTTTTGTTCTTGGATTTATTTCTGCCTCTGCGTCGGGTCTTTTGTATGACGGATTGGCAACGAAGGGCATCGTCACTCTTTGCAGCCTGCTGAAGGAGGCACTGCGTTCTGGCTTTCTCGTAGATAGCCATTTCGCGATTATGTTCTTCTCGAACTTTTTGACCTGCTTCCCTTATAAGCTTGTCCATTTGTTCTTCAAACGACGGGCTTGGCATTTTTACGACGGGAGCTCGTTTTGGTTCAGGGTTAGCATCTTCCCACATAGCATCTCCTTCTTCATCGAAGTCATGTATGACGTAGTAGCCGCGGAATCACTCCCGTTTCTTGGATTGAACATACCCAAACCCGATCATTTCCATTTTCCCGTTGGGCAACTTTCGTTGAGTTCCGGGTACGTTCCAGATCCTGTTATAGAACTGGGCTTGTCGAGCAGTCTGTTTGAAGGGTACGCCTTGGCGTCTCAACAGTCTTTTTAATCCGTCTGTGTAGTATCTGGGCAAACGGATTGGCTGGAGCCTATCAAGTGTAGAATCCGCACCATGCCAAATTTCTTTCTCCGCTTTGGTTTCCCCGAATCGGTAAAAGTGGATCGTCTTTTCATCTTTTCGCCTGGGAGGGACGTAGAATGTCTGCAGTTTTTGCACATTATAAGTTTCAAGTGTATCGAGCTCTTTGTAATGCTCTTGTGGAACCATGGCCACTTGCAAACTTCGATCTTCATCAACGAAGGCTTGTATTGATGTCCGAGCAGAGAATACGACATTGACCTCATCTTCCGAGTCGCTATCGAAGACCAGAATAGGGGTGGACGGTCCCGGCTTGTTGCATTGGGGCGGCCCTGAATAAACTATTTCTTCTCCCTCCTCGGTATCACTCCCGAAGACCAGAATAGTGGTGATAGCTTTGTTCTTGTCCTCCGGTTTGCGACATCTTTCCGTGTCTTTGAAATCTGGCAGGAAGTACTTGGCATCCTCATATTTGCGAACTTCGTTCACGGAGAATGGGTTTAGTTCTCCTATCACAGTATACTCGAGACCATCCTTGAAATACTTCATACACTGATGTTGTGTAAAAGGGATGATGTTGTACTCGTGTAACCAAGGCTGGCCGAGCAAAGCGTTATAGCAGGTCTTAGCGTCAATGACGTGAAATTTAATGTCCGTGACAAGCAGCCAAAAGCGCAATGTCAATATCATAGACCCGAGCGTCCGTGATGACTGGGAGTCAAACCCGGAGATAGTGATTTTATCACAAGCGAGGTGCTGAACGCTCATGCAGATTTCCTTCAACACTCTTACATTGAGGAGGTTCACGGAGGACCCATTGTTAACCAGGATTTTGTCTATCTTGATATCATGACAGTTTCTGGAGACATAAAGGGGACGGTTATGCTTACACGTCCCGAGGAGGAGATCTTCATCGCCGAAAGTGATATCATCCGTGTGTACTTCTTCCAGCTCGTCCTTCATCTTTTCAACGGCGAGGAAAACTTAGAACTATTCGGGCTCTTGTAACGCCTTGATCAGAGAATCTCTTGCTTCTTTTGATAACAAGAGGGCATCGAGAATGCTTAGCTGCGAAGGTAGCTTCCTCAAGTGTGCCAGAACGTTGTAATCCACCTTGTTTTTCTTTGGCGGGACCTTGGCTGTCAGCTCTTTGACGACTTGATCATCTAGGGCGATGTCCTCAGGGACCTTTTCTTTCCTCTTATCCTTTTTATTCGATCCCTTGTTCGCAAGTCCGAGATTCTTTTCAGGTAATGTGCGATTGCGCAGCTGAATGTTCTCGCAACTCTTCGGTCCTTCCTCTTTTCCCGAGGTGGATTTTTTGAAGAGAGGGCCAAGAGCTATTTCTTCATCAGAATCGCTCCCAAAGGTAAGAACTTGCGATCCCCCAGCATCGACCATGTGACAGTTGTCGGTCGTTCTTTTATGCTCATCAGTCGTGTTTCTTTGCTCCCGATGAGTTTTGCGTTTCATCCACTTGAAATATTGTTGGTGGGAAACATATCCCTGCCACCAGCTTTTAAAAGCGTTGCACTCTTCGGTGGGGTGCGCAATCTTTCGATGATATAAGCAGTAGCTAGGATGTATATCCGCTTCATCAGGAGTGTTTCCTTCAGAGGGTGGCAGCTTCATTCCCATCGATATGTCTCTGGAAAACCTTTTCCTCGTCTTGAACCTGCTTTTATCTGTGGCGGGCGTACTTTGATCTGGTGGGAGTGTTTCGACCCTTTCGTCCAGTCGCTGGCGTTTGGCCTTTTCAAATATGGCCATCTCGTGCTTTCGATCAGCTTTGCTTTTAAGAAGAGTTTCATTTAGGAATGCATCAATCATTTCGTCTGATGGTCTTAGAAGTTCCGGCTCGGGATCTGCCCCCAGTTTCTCTGCGTAAGGAGCTTCTTCATCATTTATCGACGAGTGAGAGATCACATAGCAACTTGCCACATAATTCTCAGGTTCATTCGACGAGTCTTCTCCACTGTCTTCATCTCCGTCCTAAAGGACGTGGCTGAGAAATTCTTGGAGTGTGACTGGAGTCCGCGCCTTCTGGTTATATTCTTCCAGCGCGTCGATATATTTTTGCAGGTCCGTGCGCTCGCCACTAAGCTTCACGGGCTTTTTGGTCTTCTTCTTCTTCTTCGAAGACTTTGACGGCCGGGTGTGGACGCTTTGATTATCACCACCAATTTTCGAAGTTGGGCGCGGTTTCAACATTCCCTCGATGATCTCGGGTTCCAGTGGATTTTTCCACCTGATCGCCGGGCATGTTTGGAGATCCTTCAGCATTCTTTTCGCCTTGGCTGAAAGAACGACCTCCCATGGAGCTTCTTCTACAAAAGAGCATGATGCCCCCGGAGTGTCCGTCTTTTTGAGAGCATGCGGCCGAGGCGGGCTTACTTTCCAATTTTCGGACAGTGCGAATTTTCCCTGTTGGTATTGGTCTTCGATCCAGCCTTTAAAGACGAAGCAATTTTCAATTGGATGGATTACTGCTTGGTGGTAGGGGTAATAATTGGGACTATTAGCCTCACCGGGTTGCAATGGGCATTTTGGATGCGGCAAATTAATGAGCCTGTTGCGCACCGCTAGCTCGAACAATCTCCTCATTTTGTCCCGGGGAAACGAATAAGGGCGCTTCATTTTCTCATTATAGAATTGTCGTCTCTCGTCCAGGCGATCAGTTAGTTTTGGGCCACTGGGGCTGCTGTTGAGCATTTGCGACGAAGGTTGCTTTCCCTTTGCCCTTTTCATTCCATGGCTCCGGCTTTGAAGGAGACGGTCTATGACCCATCTGATCCATTTGGGCCAGTTTGTCAATCAAGGCCTGGAACGTGGTCGGCTTGAAGAACATCATGAATTGGGAAATAGTCGCTTGAGGGTCAAGAGTGCCCACGAACATGCCCACTGCCGGCGCTTCTTCGATGCGCTGCTCACATTTCGACCACAGATTTCGCCACCATATTGCGTATTGAACCCATGTTTCTCCAGGCTTCACCCCGATGTTAATTAGTGCGGTAATCGGAGTACGCTCGCTAGCGCTTGCGAACCTTTGTGTGAACAGCAGCTCCATTTCTACAAACTTCTTGATAGAGTCGTTCGGGAGTTCAGAGTACCATTTGAACGCTGTCTTCGACAAGCTGCCAACAAACTGACGTATCAATAGTTTATCATCACCTCCAGTATTACCGCACAAGGCTCTAAATTGAGCAACATGCTGATGCGGATTTCCCGTCCCTTTATATACATGGAATTTAGGGATCGTATATCCCGGCGGGTACCTTATTTGGTCATACCAACCTGGATAGGGTCGTCCATTTTGAACAATTTGCCCAGCTGCTTCATTCACCTGGTGAACTCGTATCTGCTGAGCGATGTAATCATCCAGAGCAGCCTTAGAGATGGTCTCCTCCTTGGCTGCTGAAAGAGCCGGAGGAGGGTTCGATGTTTCCTCTCTATCGTCTTCAATGATAATCGGGGGGTCTTCAGCTGGAGGTTCCGACTGTAACATCATCCCGGCCATGTCTTGAAACAAAAGAGCCATTCGTTTTATATTGGCTGCCTGCTCCGCGGCCTCTTTTTCTTTCCTCTCGAGCATTCTTCGGAGGAATTCAGCATCGGTTTCTTGTTCCTGACGCTGCTCTGAGGTCTCTGGATTTTCTTTTGGCCCAGTGAGTGCGGCCATTGCAGTCAGCATCTCCTGAAGTTTTTGCTGTTGTTGCTCCTGAGTCTTTGTTATCGATCGGGTGAGCGGTCGATGACTCGTAGAAGCACGGCTTTCCTCTTTTCCGGAAGCCATATAAACGGTATGTGTTACCATGCCCCCGGACTTGGGGTATTTAGATTCAGCGTTCTTGCGGTTCGCCGCGGTCACATGGGCTTTCTCCGGCCTCCTTCTCTTGTGAGCGGTTGACATTGAGGGAGCCGTTGCAGCGGGCACCCAGACGGATGACATCTTCTGTGGTACCACGGGATGACTCTTTTCTTGCCAAGCTTTAATCTTCTTTTGTCGGCAAGAGTAGTCCTGGTCAATCACCGATTCCTGGACCTATCGCCAGACTTTGTAAATTTTGGAGGACAGCCGCTGAGGGGGCTGCTCCAGCTTCTTTTCTGTAGTATTCTCCACAGGTGGAGGAGATCTTTTCAGCGTGGCAGTTGGAGCGTTCTTGCGAACCCTCCTAAGCGGTTCGAAGCCGTTCCCATTCGGAACAGCAGCATCGATTTCCACCATAGGAGCTGGCGGAGTCAGTCCAGAAGGGGAGCTGCCCCCAGCCTTCTTCACTCAGTGCCAGTGGCGACGTCGAGCATGTCGTGTGGATGGGATTGTCTCAGCTGTAGGGTGACTTCATCATGACCCCTGTTTTGGCGAAGGGTTGTCGCCGGCGTCAGCTTCTTGAAGACCGATGTCCGTTGAGCAGCAATGTCCAATCTGTCAAAGACAGACCTCTGGGCAGGGGAAGCAGCTTTGAGGACTTCGCCTGGAGCGGGAGCCAGAATGGCCAGCCTTGTGAAGACTGACTTCTTGGTAGAAGAAGCCTCTCAGATAATTTCGTCCGCTTGAGCCGGGATGGCTATCCGCTTTGGGTTGGCTGCTTCGGGTATCGCGGGCTTGTTGGCGTTCTGGCCCAGTCTGTAGAAAACTGAAGCAGTGGAGTTAGGCGACCCGTTGAGAGGGGCCTCAGCAGTGGTAAGTCGATCAAAGACCGACTTCTTTGGGGCTTCTTGCGGCAGCAACGGGGCATTGAAGTTCATCGGTAGGATCATAGTCCCAAAGAACAGCCCAGTGGTGGCCTGAGTTACTTGCTCCACTGGCATCTTGAACAGGGAGGCCGCTTGGGGCCCGTAGGTTACACCTCCAGATGAGGTGGAACGGTAATTGCAGTTGCAACTGGAGCAGTTAGAGGCCATTTCTTTTTTCTGCATGAGAGCAAAACCAAATCTTAGTACCTTGAACCCAAGGGCAACTATATTAAACCGCGATTCGTTCGCGAACACGACACACGAAGTGTGGAGTGGAAATAGGAAGAGGTCCCACTGGGCGTGCCAGAATCTGTTCTCCGCCGAAACACGGAGACGCGACCGCGCAGGTCCGTCTTGCCTGAATTTCGAGGGTAGATGCTATTTGGTGCTATCTGTCCACCTCTCCGAAGATGCCAAGTTGATTTATGACACCGTATATTGGAGGTTTAGACGGATGCGGCGATGTAGCAGACTTCGTCAGATTCCCTCCCATTTGAGGGGTTTTTTTATTGTAGGGACGCTCTTCCCTGCTGGCGCAAACCCCTACAGTTATTTACGCAACCGCATCGCGGTAACCACTTTCTCCTTCTCCAGATGGTCACTTCGTGTCGTGTGTGTTTGTTTTGTTTTTGGTTGCCCGCGGATTGTATATGGAGACTAATTTATGTTGTCACCCGTAGGGCATGGATTAGTCCAAATCCGTATCTTCTTAGATATGGGTTTGGGGTTGGGTTTAAAGATACGTTAGTCTCATTTGAGACTAAGATCAACTTAAACATTTGTTAAAGATACGTTGGTCTAACTTTAGACTAAGATCAACTTAACGGGATCGTTTAGATCCAACAAAAGAGCATTTGGGCTCTATTGTTTAGTTTAGGGATATTGCGGTCGATAATTAGTTTAAGGACATTACGGTCCAATGTTAGTTTAAGGACATCTCGGTCCAAGTTTAAGGACATCATAGTCCGTAGGTTTAAGGACCCCACAGTCCAGTTTAAAGACGTCATAGTCTATAAAATGTATGGTTGTCGGGACCCGTCACCTCTCCGAAGACGTTGAAGGATTACAACAACGTATATCAGAGGGGTTTAGAGATGTACCCTTGAACCAGTTTTGGTTGAGAGATCCGTAGTCCAATTTGAGACTAAGATCAAAAGATTTGTGAGCATATGGGCTCAATTAATCTGAATTGAGGACTTATGGCCAATCTTAGGCTAAATCCAGTCAAGTTAAAATGTTTAACATTTATTTTGGGCTGTTGAGCATTCATTTGGGCTGTTGAGCATTCATTTGGGCTTGGCCCTTTTAAGAATCATAGCTCTGGGCTTTATTAAAGAACAATTTATGTTCTATCAGCGCAGCACACGGTGTGATTGGCGCTTTACGTTAGTCAAAGAGCGCAGTGCACTTCTGCCGAGTAGCGCACACGTGAGGGACACGTGTCGCGCTTGGCGCTAAGCGCTAGATGATGGGCGCATTGCGCCAGTTAATGAGCGCAGAGCGCTAGTTTATGTGCGCAGAGCGCTGGTTTAGTGGCGCACACGTGAGTGACACGTGGTGCGCCTGGCGCTGAGCGCCAGCCCATAAGCGCAGTGCGCTATTTCAAAAGAGCAAAGCGCTAACTGTTAGGTGGCGCCTACGTGAAGGACACGTGTTGCGCTTAGCGCTGAGCGCCAGTCAATGAGCGCAGTGCGCTATGTTTGGAGCGCTGAGGCTCTGCGGCACTTTGCGCTAGATGTGGAGCGCTGAAGCGCTTTTAAATTAAGAGCGCTATGGCTCTTCTTTTATGCAACTTAGATCAGTTTGCGCCCTGAGAGTTAAATTCTCTTTTTATAAGAGACTTTGTCTCAAAGTTCTTATTTTATAAGAGATGTTTCAATCTCTTATTTTAGTGAAAGGCTTTGCCTTTATGGATCTTTGATCCTAAGAGAATTGAATTATTCTCCCCTTTTAGAATGAGATGATCTCTGAAAGACAATTTGTCTTATAGATCTATGATCTGTGAGAAAAATTATGTTCTTCTTCTTATGATGAGATCTTTTGATCTCTTTGTGAAAGACCTCGGTCTTATAGATCTATGATCTGCGAGAAAAAAGTAAATTCTCCTTTTTATTTTATTTATGAGATGATTTCATCTCTCTGTTCGTCATCCTTTTTTTTACCTTGAAGAAAAATCTTCTTTCTCTGAGAGCTTGGCTCTTCTTTTTGGGATCTCTCAAAGCTTATGGGGGGGTTCCTCTCTATGCTTCTGTATATGTTCTCCTCCTGAGACTTGAAGTCTAGGGGCCTTTTCAAAGGGCAAGCTGATCAGTTCAATCAGTTAAGGAGATCTTTTCTCCAATTGATTTGGGGAATTTCCCATCGTTGGATCTTTGATCAAAAGGCTTCTGATTTATATAAGGTAATCTTCTTGTTATTAACAAGATTGGGAAATTTTTTCCATACAGAATTTATTCTGTATTTTGGTGAGTTTTAATCACCACTGGATCATTGATCCAACGGTGCTCCGATTTACAGAGCACAATCTTGTTGTTTGGAAAGATTTTGAGGAATCTTTTCTTAACAGAATTTAATTCTGATTAATTAATGATTTATCATTATTATTGGATCTTTGATCTGACGGTGGGGAGCTTTTAGTTCCAGCACTAGCGCACCCGTGCTTTGCACGTGCTGTTTAGCGCTAGCGCATCCGTGCTTTGCACGTGGTGCGCTGCTTAGGGCGCAGCGCACCTAGCGCTAGCGCACCCGTGCGTTGCACGTGGTGCGCTGCTTAGGGCGCAGCGCACCTAGCGCTAGCGCACCAGTGCCTTGCACGTGGTGCGCTGCTTAGGGCGCAGCGCACCTAGCGCTAGCGCACCAGTGCCTTGCACGTGGTGCGCTGCTTAGGGCGCAATGCACTTGGCGCTGCTTCATTTCAAAATTTGAATTTTGAACAGAGCTTTGTTCTGATTGGGGGAAACATAAATGTTTGTTGAATTCGTTAATTCTTGTGGTATATTGTTTACGACTTCATGCAGAACTGACATGCATGGGCCACCAATAAAACCTGTCACGCCCTGCTTTCCAGTAGACGGAAAAGGTGACGTGGCAAGCCCGCGGCATATTTATCCAGAGAATGTCATTCCCTAAATAAATATACTAAGCGTATTGAAACAATAATACATAATGCAGGAATAAATGGAGACTGTAAATTTTTTCAACAAACATCTTTATTTACATTCAATTTCAAATATTTTCAAGTACATGAGTTTCAACTGAAAAGTAAATACGATAAAAAGAAAATGCTTAAATATGCGGCATACATAAGCTGGAAGAAAAAAATGAAGCTAAACTAATCCTGAGTAGCAATCTGGTTGTAGTCCTTCTCTGTGGCGTTCACTTCCTCCGTCTCAACTGTATCTGATGAACATTCCAAGAAAATAAAAGTGGGTGGAATGCCCGTTACCGAACTAGCGCTTGGTAAGTCCTAAGGATGTAGCAAGAGTAAACAATGAAAAGTGTAAATGTAAGTGCACGGCGGCACCCCGGCCGTCATCCCGAGGCCAAAATGCGGAAGCGATGATTTACTTTAACTTTTTGAACCGGCACCACCGCGCACTATAAACCCGGATCGGGCCATTAAACTAGTCCTAGCTAACAAGAGAAGGGTAGAGAGATATACCGAGTGATCCGAGTCCTCCGGTCTTCTCGTCATCGTCCCGATCTCCCCGCGGAATCTCCGGTCCCCACCTCGTCGCCGGAAGGGCACCACGTCGCCGGCTTCGCCTCTGGACCGAGGCAACTCGGGCACGAAGTTGGCGAGTCGACGTGCCCAAGGTTTGCTGTAGAATACGTGTAGAACCCATGTCTCATTTTGGGGTTACTTGAAGTTGCCTTTGGTGGTGGATATGAGATATCAACTTTTGGAGATGAGCAAGGGGGTTTTTAGCAAGCGAAAAAGATCAATTTTTTCTTCCCAAAAATTAGGACAGCCCTCCCCTTCATGTGGCCGGCCATATCAACAACTAGAGAATGAAAGGAGTGTGTATGAATGAAAAAGAAATGAGCCCCCATAATGCAAGAGAGAGAGAGAAGGTTATCATGAAGAATCATCATCACAAAACCAAGTCACACTCAACCATCATAACCAACCATCATCATCAAGCATGATGACTTCAAAAGGTCAAGCCATCATGAAGAAGTCAAGAAGTCAAATGGAAGCTAAGTTATCATGATAAAACAATATGCAATCAACACCCTCCAAAATGCTTATTTGCACAAATGCAAATAAGCCCTCCTCCACCAATCTTCGGCCAATGAAAGATACAAAGAAAATTGGCCGAAACGGAAAACAAACTGGCAACTCCAAAAACTGATCCCATAATAAATTACAGGAAAACCCCGCAACTGTATATACATACCCGCATTTGTATTTCGACCGAATACAAATGCACCGAGACAAAATCTACACTGTGCAATACTAGGATCCGGCTTAAACCAAAGCCCGCTAGTATTTTCCGTCCCATCATGATCCGTGCAATACCGCACGTATCTGATCGAACCCTGCCATATCTCCATACGGCCTCTACAGCGTTTCGCCCGAAACTTGAAAAACTGGTCTGTGGGGGACTCTAAAGACTCGTCAACACCTTGGTTGTGGATTTAACCACTAGAACGTCAGAGGTATTAGCCTATACGTAACGGGCTACCAGGTATTGACCAAAAGGGACGTCGATGAGCGAACTTATCCTGACACCCTACTGAGCCTGTTAGTGACAATATCCGTACAGTCCGGTCCGTTCGTCTATGAGCATCGCATGGCAGGCCTAGGGGTTGGTAAAAGTCAGACCCCAAAAGCGGTACAAGTCGTGTCGGAGTGTAGCCCAGAACACCCTGAGATACTACTGGAATACCTACCAGTAAATCTCCTGCCTTGGCCAAGGACTTTTTATGTACTGGCTCTCCTAGACACAGTGCGACCTCACCCCTAATACCGGGAGAGACGAACCCCTGAAGATCCGCTCACTGCCTCCATGTGGCTCGGGATTGTACCCAACTAAAACCTGTTTGCACGTCTCCTTTGAGCGTGGTAGGGTAGTAATCAAAGTACAGTGGGAACTCACACGAGACAAATGACGATCCTCAGGTCGATGAACTAACCTGTACACATGTCACCAGGGAATTGCTGTCTGACGTCAGGTATAAGACCAACTAGCATGTTCCCGGCGAGTCTTGTCCGGTGTACTCATAACCCAATGAGCACCTGTATACATCTTAGGTGAACCAACTGACACCAGTGGCTTGTGAGACCGGCCACCGCCCCTCGTCGGGGTCTCGACTGTATACACTAGTCTACTCTGGAGTATCGATGCCCTGTCTCGAAACTCCCACGACTAGGGACCGTTTAAGGATGTGCTTATAGACTACCAGCTCCCACGTATATGATCGCCCTCATACTGCTGGCAGTCAAGCAAGAATCTTAGGGGCTCTATCAACGTGTAATAGCGACCTGTCAGGTCACCTAAAACAGTACACGATGATAAAGATAAACCAGATAGCATACTATCATCTTGAGTAAGACTGTCCTACCGGGATAGGTCCTCCCTCAATCATTGCAATCACGTGCCTGTGATCCAATAATTGACTCTGAGGGCACTATCTCCAATAATCTCCCACTTGCACTTGTTCACAACAGAATACTGTATTTTATACCGCCCATTCTTATGCTCGTGTGTTTATAGGTAGGTACTTTTAATCCGTGTTTGTTACATATTTACAAAGTACAGGTTTTCAGTCCAAACATTGCAAATCAAGACAAAATCTCCACAGTTACACCAAATACAGAACATCTGTCACAGCAGATAAAAGCCGGGTTCCGGTCATCCATATCCGTCCAGTGCCGAGTACCAGTTTCAGAGACAAGACATATGACAGTGGTCATTCGTGTCTCGGACAAGCACAGAGCACGAGGGGGGCAGCACAAGAATCAATGGGTGCGCGGAGCTCGAGGGAGAGAGAAGTCAAAAGTGAAAAAGATAATGCAATCTTGGACTTGGATATCTGCTGTTATTCCAGAAGACTTTTGTGCATTTTGAAGTTTGCAAACACGAGGAAACATCCAACCAGGGACCCCGACCAAATCCCACGACATGACTCACCTAGGGAGCCGCGTTTCCACGGCCAATTGGGGGTATTGGCCGCGGAAACGCGGCCATTACGGCGCCTCATCTGGTGGGTTTTTGGGGGTATTTTGGGTGTTTCATTTTATATCTGATGGTTGCCCTAGATCTTCAACTCCCTGCCTATAAATACAGCAGAACTTGCCAAAGCCAAGGGTCCAATTTTGTGTCCACTCTTTTGTAGTCTTTTGTATAGTTCTTCTTCTTCTTCTTCATTCTTTCTCCATTAAAATTGTAGTGAGAGCTTTTTGAGTGGAAGATTAATGAAGATGAGGCTTTTGTATCATTCTCTTTTGTTCTTTCTTCCCCTTGAGATTCTTGCTTTCTCTTGATCATTCAACCTCTTCACTGAGCTTGAATGGTTAAGGGTTAGTTATTGATCTCAAGGGTCGTATTTTCTTATGGAATTAGCACTTCAATTCACATGCGTTCTCTACCCTTCTCTTGATCTTGCAACCTCTTGATTGAGCTTGCAAGTTTAAGGGTTGGCTATTGATCTCATGCTTGTTTTGAGTTCTACTTTCTTGTTCTTTTTATTGCTTTTTATTACTTGCAATTTATTTCCATGCACTTTAATTACTTGCAATTTATATTCATGCACTTAATTACTTGCATTCTTTTCTTTGTTCTTTTCTTTTTGTTCTCTTTTGTTCATTTTGTGAATGTTGTAATTATTGTTGTTGTTAAGAATCCATATGATATTGTAAGTTAACATTTCTTTGCTCTTTTCCTTTTCCCGTTATTTTCCATTGAACTCCGCCCAAACCATACGCAAGCGCTCCGTTAGGCACCGTACCCTGACAAGGTAACGGTGACTCCTAACCGCGACCGGTTGCGTTCGGTTTGGCCGGAGGCGAAAGCAAGAGACAAGAACGGAAGGACAAGGGTAAATAAGCCGGATTCTACGAATACCGCGCTTAAATCCCCTAATCCACGTTGTTGCCGATTGCTCGAGCTTCAATTGGTCAAGACTCGGCTCAAAGGTTTTGAGTACGGATTTCTTTAGCTTACAATCTCGTATTTTCTTCTTAACAACTTTATACTTGCAAATAAACACATAGGTTAGATCAAACAAACATACAGATTCTTTATTGACTCGTCTAAGACAAGAAGGTAAGATACCACCATCTCCCTGTGGACCGACCCGTGCTCAACCGGCTAGCTGCATAGCGACACCGTCCTGATCGCGGTTACACTTTAATTCTTTGAACATCCGGCACGCCAAAAGCGTGCGACCAAATGGCGCCGTTGCCGGGGAGACGGTAGCGTATTTTCTTTCTTGTTATTCGGGTTAATATTCTTTTTGTATATATAAAAAAAAAATCTTTTTGTTATTTTTGATCATTTTTGTGGGCAAGTGTGCAGAATTTTGCGTATTTGCAAACTGCAATTGTGGGAGCAAAGTGTACATTCAAAGTTAAGGTGATTACGAAGTACAGTGCCAAAGATCCGGGTAGTTTGACCCGCGCAAGCGAACCTTTCAAGCCTACCGGATTTGATTCAACGGGGGTTTCCTAACCCAAAACTTAACGGTACGTACTTTACTAACACCTTCTTCTCAAATCCGACGCATCCAATATACTATTCTTTGGAGGATTCTTTGCAAGTTCGCTAGCAAACGCTAAAAATTGACTAACCCGTATTTTTTGCAGCGCCACGCTTAAACTAAAAAACGATTGTTTGATTCTTTATAGAATTTTTTGAATAGCGCATTGCATACATTAATACGGACTTAAGGGCAAGCGAACCCCACAATATACGGTAAAGGATTTCATCACCTTTTCCGTGGCCCACAAATCACGAACTTGAGCATAACGATTACCCGCACAAATTTTAAAAGAAATTAGACTTTAAGCCTTAAGGACTTCGCGCTCATTAGGAGAAGTTAATTGTGTTTAGAAGCACGCTTAACGGTATATTGTTTACGGGGTGTCTAGAAAAGTGTTAACGGCGAAACCGCCAAAAGAGAAAGGGTTATTTAATTAAGGAACTTCGCGAAAGCGTTGGAAAACCTCCCCTCCTCTCTGCACTTACCTGGCCTCGTGATCAGTGTATCTTGAGCCCATTTCTCGACACAGTTTTACTTCGAAAATTAAGTTCTGGAGCAGGTCTAGTTGACCTAGGTGAAACCTAGAACGATTAAGTGTGTGGTATTTTTGTGTCGTGATTATTTTTGTCCATATTATTTTTGTGTATATTTCATTCTTCTGTTAATATATATTTAAAAAAAAAAAATCACATTCTTTTCCCCCTCCTTTTCTCTACCTTTCTTTCATTCTCTCTTCATATCATGGGTACTCCACCTCGCAAAACTCTTGCCGAACTTTGGTACCCACAACCAGACATTACTTCATACGGTTCTTGTTTTGGTCGAACTTCAAACGACCCCTCCATGCCCAAAATTTCTTTGAAAGATCGGATAGACGCGTCTAGGACGAACAACTGGACCCCGCAATCCACTTCGTATCAACCGTTTCAAACATTCACCCCTTCTTGCGTTGATACACCTTTTGAAAATCCAGTTGTAACCCCGAGACCTTTGTCCATCGCTGAACGTATTGAACAATCTCGTAGTCGATCTTTCACTTCTTTCACCACTTCAAATTCTTGGGATCAACAATTCCATTCACCTTCTTATCCAAATGTTGATCCCACTCCTGTCCAGCCATTCAATTCCTACCAATCTTACCCTACTTTTGCACCTTCCCTAGACATTACTTCAGAACCGCCATTTGGGAGTTTTCAGTATCCAAACAACTTTGAATCTTTTACTGAAACCCCTTCCCAACCCATGTCTAGTCTGGAACAGTCTTTGGAAGACTTTAGGGTAGCGTCGTACCAACAGATGATGGATTTGGATGCGTCCATGACCGCCCTCATACAACCTAGTGACCCGGTAGCTAGTTTTCAACTAGCTCCACATTTTCCAATGTATGAAGAGGCGGTCGAACAGGCTGTCAATTTGAGTGGAGAGAGTGAGATGTACCCCCTTCCAAATCAAACCTACCCGTCCCAAATTGAATCCCACAACTCCTGTTTTGAAAGTCTATCGAGTATCCCACATGATTTATCAATTGAAGATAGAATGATGAATGAGTTGTGCGACTTCGTAGTGTTTGATTTGCCCAATTGTGAAGGGTCCCTTCCAAGTGAAACCATACCTAATCCTTTTGACCTCTACACCTATATCTTAGAACCAGAATCGATTAATATCCATGCTTTTGATGAGGTGTCAGAGAATTTTGATTTTCACTTGATTGAGGATATTGACGCTGGGGATATTTTGGATGATGAACCCGTAGATTTGGCTGAGTTTGTCTCTTCAAATCATTATCCCGAGTCATTAAATGTTTTTTCCGAACCCCATATGCGTCTGGACTTTGAAGAGAAGAGCATGGATGTGCTAAATTTTGAGGAGAATATTGAGGATAGTTTTGAGGATGAACCAGTTTTGCTTGATGAGTCGGATTTTCCAATTCATCCTGTTCCTTCCACTGACTGTGTACACCCTCCTGAACCTTTAACCGATACCCTTCCTCAACCACTTTCCTCCATCCTTTCCATCGTTCCGACCTTGCAAGAACCCGTCTCACTTTCATTTACTGTGTCTGGTTTACCAAATTCGGCGTACCCATGGTTTCTCACGAATCTTGAGGGATTTGACCCCATTTCTCGACGGGTAAATATATTAGCACAATCGCTTTTTACACATCGCTCATCACAAATTGTGCTAATCTATTTACTCCAGTTGCACCCTCAAGTTCGTATTCCACTTCTTTTTACCTTCCGCCATTCTTCTTCCTCTCATATACCGAGACCGTATTCCGCTTCTCTCCGCATACGGTCTCGCGTAATCTCCATTTCTTACCTCTTCACCTTCTTTCACCAGCCGCTGTTTTATCACGATAAAATTTTTGAATGGTTGGTGTTAACTTTTGGCCTGTGTAAGGCCTTGTATAGCTTGATACTGTTCTTTCCCCCCTAAATCCTGAATTTCAACGCTTAACAGTGGAAACACTGTTTTACTTAAGTTTGGGGGGGACACTTTTATGTATATATTTTTGTTTTCCTTTTTGTTTTGTATATAATTTGTTTCTAGGGAGCGCCGGCAATTTTTTACCCTCTTGGTATAGCCTGACAGTGAGGGCACTGTCAAGTTTAAGTTTGGGGGTGTGCTCGGTAAGCTTTCTTCCTTCGCATTCATATGTATATTTTGCATCTGCATATTAAATCCATAAAATCCATAAAAATCTGAAAATTTTCTAAAAATATAAAAACTTTTTGTCAAGTTAGATTGTGGAAGAACTCTGATTCAACATTCGACGGTTTTTGTTTGAAAAGATAGGAATAACTAAATCTTATGTTTAGATTTTGAAAACCTGAAAGATAACTCTCCTTTGAAGTTAACTATAGCTGATATACGTCTTTACATCACACTACACGTGTCGTGAGTTTTTTGGGAATTAGATGACAAGTCTTTTATGTTTAAAAAACTTTTAAACAGATAAATGATTTTCTGAGGATCAAATAGGTTTGTTCGGAAATAAGTAATGTCAAGAATAGTTTATGAAGTAAAGCGAATATAAGGAATGTTATTGATGCCGTAATTGGAGCTAAGTCTGAAAAATAACCCATCGGAAACTTGATTGGAATGATTACACACCAAACCCACTAAACACGTCTTTTATCCAAAAAAATAATTGAACTGCCGGTTATATCTCCGTTCGTTTTAAATCATCTGATTTTCACGTCAAACTGTCTTTTGTTTTTGGACCTAGGTAACTTGAGTAATTAAGTCCGCAGGGGTGTTTCTACACCTAATGCCCTAAAACCAACTGGTTTGGGTGCATTGGCCCAAAGCTCGCTAAGAAGCCTAGAAAGACCAGTTTAAAACAAAGTCAAGCAAGTGTTCTCTCCGAGTTAAAATTCCTAACGGTTCTTTGTGTGAGAATAATCTTGATAAAAGACAGGCTTTTATAAAAAAAAAATTTAACGGAGATATGAAGGTTTTATTCTATGATAAAGACTATTGCACGTTCACAGAGGTGTGTATGAAATGAAAACAAGAAAAAGGTGGAGTGAAAAATACGACTTAGTTTCCTGTTAAGGAAGATAGAAATTCTGAAGTTGAAATCTTACTGGAAAACGAAACTTGAAAAATGCTTAACTCGTTATAGAACTTATGTGATCCTTTTAAAATTGTTATCTGGGCTTTATTGTGCGACATGATGACTTTAATCGATCCTTCTGGAACTTAACGACACTAATTGCACTGCACGTAAAGACATATAAAATCTGTAGTTAAATAAGAAGCGAGGTGTGAAAAATAAAGGTTCGATAGTCTAGACTTAGGATTATAGAATTGTTATTTTCTGAAACAAAAACTTTAGGGTTTGAATCTTAGTTATTGTACAAAACCAACTTGACCGGATTTTATGGGTAGTATCCGCTGAAAACCCTCAGGAGACAACACTCCTCCTACTAGGGACACCTAGAGGTTTAACGGCTTGTTGCACATGCTCAGTGCAATCGCGTTCCCTGCGAAAGTGCGGTTAGGATTTTCTTTTTTGCGAATAATTGGTTTTGCTCGGGACGAGCAAAAGTTAAGTTTGGGGGTATTTGTTCACAACAGAATACTGCATTTTATACCGCCCATTCTTATGCTCGTGTGTTTATAGGTAGGTACTTTTAATCCGTGTTTGTTACATATTTACAGAGTACAGGTTTTCAGTCCAAACATTACAAATCAAGACAAAATCTCCACAGTTACACCAAATACAGAACATCTGTCACAGCAGATAAAAGCCGGGTTCCGGTCATCCATATCCGTCCAGTGCCGAGTACCAGTTCCAGAGACAAGACATATGACAGTGGTCATTCGTGTCTCGGACAAGCACAGAGCACGAGGGGGGCAGCACAAGAATCAATGGGTGCGCGGAGCTCGAGGGAGAGAGAAGTCAAAAGTGAAAAAGATAATGCAATCTTGGACTTGGATATCTGCTGTTATTCCAGAAGACTTTTGTGCATTTTGAAGTTTGCAAACACGAGAAAACATCCAACCAGGGACCCCGACCAAATCCCACGACATGACTCACCTAGGGAGCCGCGTTTCCGCGGCCAATTGGGGGTATTGGCCGCGGAAACGCGGCCATTACGGCGCCTCATCTGGTGGGTTTTTGGGGGTATTTTGGGTGTTTCATTTTATATCTGATGGTTGCCCTAGATCTTCAACTCCCTGCCTATAAATACAGCAGAACTTGCCAAAGCCAAGGGTCCAATTTTGTGTCCACTCTTTTGTAGTCTTTTGTATAGTTCTTCTTCTTCTTCTTCATTCTTTCTCCATTAAAATTGTAGTGAGAGCTTTTTGAGTGGAAGATTAATGAAGATGAGGCTTTTGTATCATTCTCTTTTGTTCTTTCTTCCCCTTGAGATTCTTGCTTTCTCTTGATCATTCAACCTCTTCACTGAGCTTGAATGGTTAAGGGTTAGTTATTGATCTCAAGGGTCGTATTTTCTTATGGAATTAGCACTTCAATTCACATGCATTCTCTACCCTTCTCTTGATCTTGCAACCTCTTGATTGAGCTTGCAAGTTTAAGGGTTGGCTATTGATCTCATGCTTGTTTTGAGTTCTACTTTCTTGTTCTTTTTATTGCTTTTTATTACTTGCAATTTATTTCCATGCACTTTAATTACTTGCAATTTATATTCATGCACTTAATTACTTGTATTCTTTTCTTTGTTCTTTTCTTTTTGTTCTCTTTTGTTCATTTTGTGAATGTTGTAATTATTGTTGTTGTTAAGAATCCATATGATATTGTAAGTTAACATTTCTTTGCTCTTTTCCTTTTCCCGTTATTTTCCATTGAACTCCGCCCA
Source organism: Agapanthus africanus (assembly GCA_030015575.1). Taxonomy (NCBI): domain Eukaryota; kingdom Viridiplantae; phylum Streptophyta; class Magnoliopsida; order Asparagales; family Amaryllidaceae; genus Agapanthus; species Agapanthus africanus. The sequence continues at coordinate 668,056,437 of CM057342.1, read as the reverse complement.
AACCATACGCAAGCGCTCCGTTAGGCACCGTACCCTGACAAGGTAACGGTGACTCCTAACCGCGACCGGTTGCGTTCGGTTTGGTCGGAGGCGAAAGCAAGAGACAAGAACGGAAGGACAAGGGTAAATAAGCCGGATTCTACGAATACCGCGCTTAAATCCCCTAATCCACGTTGTTGCCGATTGCTCGAGCTTCAATTGGTCAAGACTCGGCTCAAAGGTTTTGAGTACGGATTTCTTTAGCTTACAATCTCGTATTTTCTTCTTAACAACTTTATACTTGCAAATAAACACATAGGTTAGATCAAACAAACATACAGATTCTTTATTGACTCGTCTAAGACAAGAAGGTAAGATACCACCATCTCCCTGTGGACCGACCCGTGCTCAACCGGCTAGCTGCATAGCGACACCGTCCTGATCGCGGTTACACTTTAATTCTTTGAACATCCGGCACGCCAAAAGCGTGCGACCAGCACTCAAGGCTAATTATTGCGATGTCGCATACTCACAGCCCGTGTGATACCGAACACCCAACTCCTCTACTTGTCAGTCTCACAAAGCTCGTTTACGAAATTATTACGTTCGAGGAATAGTCTCAGTGAGTAGATCCGCTCTGATGTTTCTTTCTATGTCTCTCTATATCTCAAGTTCGCGGAGAATGCCATCTCCCGAAATGAGCAATACTTGTCTTCGAATGTGTCTGGATGTCTGATGGGACCTAGCTCATAAATGAACTCCAAATCCAAACTTCTTAGACTGTATCGTCAACTGAACTTAATCAGTATCCTGCGCCATGCCTCCCTCAGTATTTCCTTGGACCACCTGTCCAAAATACTGCCCCTCGTCAGAAGGAAAACTATAACTCTGACAACCTCCCTGTCGTCCAAGTCACCTTGGAAGCCTGGAATGATAACTGTCTCCCGAATGAGGCTGTCGTTATCATATCCCTAGAACATCCACTTATGTTCTAAAACTGCTTCCGACTGTTTCTCCAGGATTGGATCAATGTCAACTTATTATATCTAGTGCAAAAACAACATCTGGTGTGGTACTTGACATCTCATGTTTGACTCAATTGCCTAAGCAAGTGATCTGCCAATCATGCATATCCCTCTCCCCTTTAGTCTGTAAGACACCTTTAGAGAGGGTGACTCCATCACCTGCAGGTACACTACCGTGCCAGGAGTCGTCCATTCTAAATACTCTTAGAATGCTGTCTAAGTACCCTTAATTGGGAAACCACCCAAATCTAGATCTAAAACTATAGATCTAGTAAGCAGTATGTCTGATATAATGTCCAAGTCCCATGTGGAGAAAACACTGTGTGGCGACCAAAGTATAACCGATCGTAGTATAGGAATATCACTTCCTACTCTGTGTATGTCATCCAAATACCAGGACGTCACACCCTACTACCTTCTTAACAGATCCATCCCCTATTCTGATGAAGTCAAACCTATGACTGTCATGTCAGAAATAGATGATCTATCTCCGCTACATCTGCTTTAGTCTATAAATAGACATAAGCCACTTGTCCACCAATGCTTCCGCTGCTCCCACTGACTACGACAACCCTCTGGCAGAGTCATATACATGCACACTTCTAAAGCTAGTTTAGAACGACGCTATACTCATCCTCCTGCCGGGTCCCGCAGCCTGGAACAACAGCAATGGCAAGTCTAGGTAAACAAGAACCTCCCTGTCACCGTCCTTGAGGCTACCGGAGTACCTCTCGGGTGCCTGAGGTTACCCACCGTATCTGCGGAGTGGCCAATAGAATGTCAAACCAGAGTTCTACCAAATCTTCGGAGTGGCCAATTGAATCTTTAGGTTCCTATCAAATCTTCAGTAATCGTTTGTGGTTCTGGAATCACTTCCAGTTCTACCATACTCCCACTACTGTTTTCTGAAAAAATCCATTTTTATTAAAACTGTGGCGAGTTAAGAACTATATCACTATTGATCTTCCAGATGGTAGAAAGTCAACCCTCGTCATAGCCTAGGTCAACCCACAAACAGCCATTACAGAAACGTGCCTTGAGTTATCCAGAGTCTAGTTTTTAGCATAAGCCAGACAACTCCCCGTACCTTAACATCGTTAAGATATGAACTGTTATATATCCAATATAGAACTAGAGGCACTGATTTAATTGAACCAGATTCAAATCATGCAGCTGTCTCTAGTGCATGTCTACTAAATGGAAAGAGGCTGATCAGCGTTACTCAACTTAGGAATGCTTTCAATTATGAGTAACCTGAAAGAGAAGCAAGTTCTCTTAATCATTACTATCACCTGAATATCGTACACAAGTATCTACATCTTCGATCTCCTTGAAGAATCCCGATACTTGCAACACCTGGTTCTCTACTTTATTCATATACCTATAACTTCTCAAAACTTGGACCCTGTGTTTCTACGAAACACCTGTCTAAGAACTAGAGAAGTCATAAGTAAACAGAATATAGTACGAGAACCAACTCCTTTGTCCTCAATGGACACTGGACAATATACAATACTCTGTACAAGTCCCTTGAGTCTAAAAACTCACTCCCTGTGTGTTGTAGGTTGAAAACTGTACTTATGGTTAAGAAGAATTACACCGCTGTTTAATGCTCCTTACCTAACCATCAACTGATATAGGTAAATGTCATCGACATAATTTCAAAAAGGTATATCTCACTCTATAAAAATAGACGTACAGATATATCAATTTGAAATTGGTGCATTATAACGGATATTCAAAACCAAATATTCGCCGTCCGGCAAACAACCCAGGTGACTTCCTCAAATATCACCGATTACAACGAATCCCGATATAATGAGGATGATCACCCAATTCCCAATAACTTACTCCCACTCATCATCTGTAAAACCATACAGATGTGAGAATCATACCTGGTAAATACATACCCTGGAGTAAGTATCTAATCGGGAAATCAGTTTTCCTTTAACATTACACAGTGAAACTGAAACATTGAAATGTTTCGATGGGGTATCCTGGTATTCCTAGTAATGCCTCTTCCATTATCAGGTTCACAACTGTAACCGTATAATTCTTTGCCATCTCTCCAAATCCCTTCATATGTCTTTAGTCATTACCTTCTGTACATCCCTTTAGGCCAAATGGTTTTCTTCCTTCCCTACCGTTCGGCACCAGCCTATGGTTTGGAAGAAGACTATCCAATAAGCATAATGGGTGTACTGTCCTAATCCTAGGAGCACTCGCAATGCGAGAGAAGGTGAAGATAAAAGACAACTGAATAAACCGTAGTCCTATTTCCTCTGAACCAGAATCCATCCCCGAACTGGAACAAGTTCCTTTCGAGTTCGTATATAACCATACGATGGAATATCCAATAAACTGTGGATCTTCGTAGTGATACGGAGTGTCCTGGAGAAATACAAAGGTGAAGTGGGAGTGGTAATGAAATACTTGGTTTGGTCGTGAATATCAGTCGCAATTTACTTTGCCCTCTTACTAATCCCTTTCTTTGTCTTTACATAATACCTTCTGTACACCATCGCTAGGCTAATTGGTTTTCTTCATTCCCTACCGATCGGCACCTGCCTATGGTTTGGAAGAAGACTATCCAATTTGTGTAATAAGTGTACTATCTCCTAAACCAAGGAGTACTCACAACTTGAGAGAAGGTAAAAGGAAAAAACAACTGAATAATCCTATCCGTTTTCTCCAGAACCGGAAACCATCCTCGAATAAATCCCTTCGAGCTCGTATATAACCATACGATGGTTTTGTCCAATGGAAGTGGACGTTCGTAGTAATACGGGGTGTCCTGGAGAAAAGGGTAAAAGTAGGAGTGGCAATGAGGTTTGCAAGTCTGACAATCCAAAAGCCAGTGTTTAAGAAGGTTCGGTCAACTTGGTCTCTGAGTCATAGTCTAAGGTCGGGTCAATGGTCGCTGCCAAAGAGAGAGAGAAAAGAAACACTCAGCGTACACTCTAACCTAGATCAGAATGGTTATCACTTTATCTAATCAGGAAACCTCCCACTGTACCGTCAAATTCTCCTCCAAACCTAAAAGAAGAATTAGTCAGGATGTCCCGAGGAGTAAACCAACTCACCAGTGGGAATCAGGATTCAACTATCACCGCATGATAACGTGACGGAATCCGCTCACGCTATCATACTCCAGAAGGTATGCGCATATCTGGCAAGTTTCAGTTTCTTTAGAAACTCCCGATGTGATTTTTGCCCCATGCTCTTATGACCTTGGCGTGAGGTCAAAATATCATAAGTCACATGTCAAGTTCTACCCATCATTGTCCAGGTTAATTTGAACCCACCCGTACATACCCTTGACGTAGGCCAAAATAGTAGTACGACTGTCCCAAACCAACGCATCTATCTATGCAACAGCTAAATATCCGGCAGCTACCAATCACTATGCCTTGGCGTGAGGTCAAAATACATAGCTTGAATACTACCGAATATTTAACCGAAATGATGGAGGGCTACGAATGGTTTCTGGCGAAAACCTTTAACGTAATGAACTTGATATCGTTGAAGGAACGGATAGCTTTTAAAAATATAGTGACGAAAACCTTTGCTAAAGAGGTCACTCCCGGTGAAGGGATCTCGGCTCTTTCCCCGTAGAATGAGGTGCAGGATATTCCAACTGAATACCACGATGCAAAGCAAAAGTAATCGGCTATAGTGAAGTTATTGCCCTGACGCAAACTTCTGTCCAAAGGGGTCACTCCCGGTGAAGGGATCTCGGCCCTTGCCTCGTCGACTGAGGAGCAGGATATTCCAACTGAATACCACTGTGCAAAACAAAAGAGAACGTCCTTGCAATAACAGCTTTTTGAAAAATGTTCCAACAACATCAGATTAGGTTTGTTTTTAACTTGCATTGATCCGAATCAACGCAGTCCCATCAATTGATCACACCAATAAAGAACGAAAATAATGACGTACGTATATGCCATCCGCATTCGCCACTGGGTCCCGTCATTACCCGTTAGGTTAGCTAACTAACGACAGAGCGGGGACTGGACTAGCGCGGATGCAAAACATATACAACATCTACTAATATATATATCAATATATAATATTTCGCTCAAGGCGTGATAAAATGCAACATCACAGAAATGTACAGCATCACAGAACAATGCAGATATCTGGGATCCCCGGGTTTCACAGAGCCGCTACTGAAACCCGACGTTCCCCTGGTCGTGTGGATAGCCTGTGCAATGAAATCCTAGACCCCTACGGGCGCGGCAAGTTACCCGCCAAAACCCGAAGCGAGGTAGCCCCCTTCAGCAACGTGAATGTACCACCCAGCACTTTACGGAATTCGATAACTTGGGCACCCCTCCTGGATCAACCTGTACCCCTACGAGTACGGCGAATAGCCCGCCAATTCTAGAGTGAGGCCCCCTCCGTCTCAACGTCATGAGATGCGGGCCCGTTGCCCTCTAAAACCCGGCTATCCGTGCACCCCTCCGCGGGGCAATCCTAGTACAGAAAGTAAAATATACATACAACGGGTACATCGACCGCAACCTGGTCGTGCCCCAAAAGAATAATATACAAACAGGCAGTGACGGCAGTCCACATGTCGGACGCTCGCCCCGCAATATCAAATGTACATAATACAACAAAAACTGTACTAGCATTGCATCCAGGCTATCCCCCATGACCAATCCGCAACATCACAGCACAATCACAGAACATCAACGTGAATGTTACGTTCGCAAATCCGCCTAACCGGGCTATAGCAGTTAGACAGGATTTACCGATCAAGTGACATTCACGGTCGCAGATATAATGTAAATACTGTGAACTAATGTGTTTAAAATTTTTCGATCGATCAAATTTACCCAAGTGGGCCCCAAGCACAACTGTAGCACTCAAAAAAATCTGGGCCTAAAAAATAACATTCCAAAAACCCTATTTTACACTCAGGAGTTCTCTGTAAAAGTTTGGTGCCATGAACAGTCTAGATTGCGGCAGAACCGCGGCCCAAGCATGGGTTTGGCCGTGGTTCCGCGGTGGAATGGTGGGATCATGCAACCAAAATTTCACAGAATGCTTAGAATTCCCTGCACATCATTCTGCAACATACTGAAAAAAATTTCGAGCTAAAAAAATTTCGACAGAAAACTGATGTTTTGAAAAACGCGGTTTTGGAACATTTGTTCGATCGGAAGTGTAAACACATTAGACAAAGCTAGACTAGGTTAATGGCGAGGCTCTGATACCACTGTAAGTGCACGGCGGCGTCCCGGCCGTCATCCCGAGGCCAAAATGCGGAAGCGATGATTTACTTTAACTTTTTGAACCGGCACCACCACGCACTATAAACCCGGATCGGGCCATTAAACTAGTCCTAGCTAACAAGAGAAGGGTAGAGAGATATACCGAGTGATCCGAGTCCTCCGGTCTTCTCGTCGTCGTCCCGATCTCCCCGCGGAATCTCCGGTCTCCACCTCGTCGCCGGACGGGCACCATGTCGCCAGCTTCTTTTACGGGCTCCCGCCTCTGGACCGAGGCAACTCGGGCACGAAGTTGGCGAGTCGACGTGCCCAAGGTTTGCTGTAGAATACGTGTAGAACTCATGTCTCTTTTTGGGGTTACTTGAAGTTGCCTTTGGTGGTGGATATGAGATATCAACTTTTGGAGATGAGCAAAGGGGTTTTTAGCAAGCCAAAAAGATCAATTTTTTCTTCCCAAAAATTGGGACAGCCCTCCCCTTCATGTGGCCGGCCATATCAACAACAAGAGAATGAAAGGAGTGTGTATGAATGAAAAAGAAATGAGCCCCCATAATGCAAGAGAGAGAGAGAGAGAAGGTTATCATGAAGAATCATCATCACAAAACCAAGTCACACTCAACCATCATAACCAACCATCATCATCAAGCATGATGACTTCAAAAGGTCAAGCCATCATGAAGAAGTCAAGAAGTCAAATGGAAGCTAAGTTATCATGATACAACAATATGCAATCAACACCCTCCAAAATGCTTATTTGCACAAATGCAAATAAGCCATCCTCCACCAATCTTCGGCCAATGAAACATACAAAGAAAATTGGCCGAAACGGAAAACAAACTGGCAACTCCAAAAACTGATCCCGTAATAAATTACAGGAAAACCCCGCAACTGTATATACATACCCGCATTTGTATTTCGACCGAATACAAATGCACCGAGACAAAATCTACACTGTGCAATACTAGGATCCGGCTTAAACCAAAGCCCGCCAGTATTTTCTGTCCGATCATGATCCGTGCAATACCGCACGTATCTGATCGAACCCTGCCATATCTCCATACGGCCTCTACAGCGTTTCGCCCGAAACTTGAGAAACTGGTCTGTGGGGGACTCTAAAGACTCGTCAACACCTTGGTTGTGGATTTAACCACTAGCACGTCAGAGGTATTAGCCTATACGTAACGGGCTACCAGGTATTGACCAAAAGGGACGTCGATGAGCGAACTTATCCTGACACCCTACTGAGCCTGTCAGTGACAATATCCGTACAGTCCGGTCCGTTCGTCTATGAGCATCGCATGGCGGGCCTAGGGGGTTGGTAAAAGTCAGACCCCCAAAAGCGGTATAAGTCGTGTCGGAGTGTAGCCCAGAATGTTAGTTATATGTATGCCCTAGAGGCCATTACTATACATAGGATGTATATTGTAGTGGATGCTTGGACATATATAGGGAGGACTTTCTTGCTCGACATGATAGTATGCTATCTGGTTACTCTTTACCTTAACGTGTATACTGATTGTCTCTCTGTTACATGTTGGTATAGCCCTTAGGATGTGTACTTGACTACCTGGACTATGATGCGGATCATACTAGTGGGGACATGGTAGTCCATAAGTACATCCTTCAAAATCCCTAGTCGTGGGTGTATCGAGACGGGGCATCGATATACCAGAGTAGACTATCATATCGACACGACTTATCGAGACGGGGCATCGATTTACTGGTAAGTGTTACCAGTAGTTTCTCGAATTGTTATAGACCTCATATCGACACGACTTATCGAGCTATTGGGGTCTGACGTTTACTACCCCTAGGCGAGATATGCGACATATCAGACGATCAGACCGGACTGTACGGTAAGTGTTACTGGTTGGATTCACAGGAGTGTGAGCGGGCTTGCTCGTCGATCTTCTGATCGCTCAATACCCGGGTGGCCGTTACGTTTAGCAGACCGCTTGCGGCTTCTGGGTGTTTGATATGGTCATCACCTACTGCCGGCGTATTGACGAGTCTTTAGAGTCCTACACAGAGGTTTCCTGGCTCAAGCGAAACGAAATAGGAGCGCATATGAGATATGTGCGGGACCGAGAATAATGCATGTATGTGATACCGTATTCCATTCTCGCGATTTGTGACATTAATCGGTTATATGCGCTATAGCCGGATTATCGGATCAAGTGTTGATTCGATAAGTTGTTACTGTTAATATTAGTCGGTTATATGCGATATGACCGGATCATTAAATCAAGTGTTGATTTAATGATTTAATGCATAATTATATATTTGATATATTACTTTGCATTAACTAGTATTGGTTCACTTTAAATGGATTTTCTCACTTGGATTGTGCACATTGTATATGTGATATACTTTTGTACACAAGTTTGTATCATGTTTGATGATACATGCTAACTTGAGCATGTGTAAAGATTAAACCATGGTTGTGTAATGGTTAGGGTTTTCCTTTCATTTTCTTATTCATTTATTTATTGATTTATTCTTTATGGAAAATGAAAAGCATAAAGAGAAAAATGGTTGCTAACTTTGTTTGTATTATGAAGCTTCATGAAGCTTTGACTTAGTGACCATTTTGTCTCATGCTTAACCCTAACCATTCCCACTAACCCTAGTTTAGTCTCTACACTTGACCATGGTTGGTAGATGATAAGTATTATTATTATTTTGATTTTACTTAATACTCATCATATTATCTTCTTCTTCTTCTTGATCTTCTTCTTGAAGAAAAAGCTTGCCTCATCAATGGCAACTTGATGAAAAAAGTGAGAAATCCAATTCTAAAGTGAACCCACCTCCTATTTCTTCATCCTATACCTCTTGCCAAGTAGTATAGGGTGTTTCCTTCACAAGTTTTCTTGACTTGGTGAAGTTGGAGCTTGATCTAGTGATGCCTCGACGTAGATCATCTTCGGCATCGTCGTCGATGACCTAGCCCGCTTTTTCTCCGATGAAGCCGACGCTAGAGCCCAAGATCCGATTTGGACAGCGAGGAGACTTCATTGCGGAGCTATGGAGGTGGAGGACCGGATCTACAAAGGTTGTATTTCCGTTCTCTTAGTAAAGTAGTTTACTAGTTGCATCTTTCGCCTAGACATCTAGTTAACGATCCGTATTAGGGTTTCTCGGCACCCGTAAAATTTGAAATTGGCATGGTTGATGCCTTGTGAGACCTCATTAGTGTGCCTAGGAACCCTACACAGAACACCCTGAGATACTACTGGAATACCTACCAGTAAATCTCCTGCCTTGGCCAAGGACTTTTCATGTACTGGCTCTCCTAGACACAGCGCGACCTCACCCCCAATACCGGGAGAGACGAACCCCCGAAGATCCGCTCACTGCCTCCAGGTGGCTCGGGACTGTACCCAACTAAAACCTGTTTGCACGTCTCCTTTGAGCGTGGTAGGGTAGTAATCAAAGTACAGTGGGAACTCACACGAGACAAATGACGATCCTCAGGTCGATGAACTAACCTGTACACATGTCACCAGGGAACTGCTATCTGACGTCAGGTATAAGACCAACGAGCATGTTCCCGGCGAGTCCTGTCCGATGTACTCATAACCCAATGAGCACCTGTATACATCTTAGGTGAACCAACTGACACCAGTGGCTTGTGAGACTGGCCACCGCCCCTCGTCGGGGTCTCGACTGTATACACTAGTCTACTCTGGAGTATCGATGCCCTGTCTCGAAACTCCCACGACTAGGGACCGTTTAAGGATGTGCTTATAGACTACCAGCTCCCACGTATATGATCGCCCTCATACTGCTGGCAGTCAAGCAAGAATCTTAGGGGCTCTATCAACGTGTAATAGCGACCTGTCAGGTCACCTAAAACAGTACACGATGATAAAGGTAAACCAGATAGCATACTATCATCTTGAGTAAGACTGTCCTACCGGGATAGGTCCTCCCTCAATCATTGCAATCACGTGCCTGTGATCCAATAATTGACTCTGAGGGCACTATCTCCAACAGTAAAATATATATGACGGGTAAAAGTATATGATTCATGGGTGGGTGGGGGTGGGTGGGTGTGTTATAGGTCTCTAAATGGTCACTATGTTAACATTAAGTTCCAAGTGTGAATGTCAACGCAACCATAGAAGTATTCATGAGCTCAAGAGTGGGGCCCTGCAGTAAGGAAACACAGGTCCATTTCATGTGTTAGCATCGGGGCTCTAGGCTGTGGATGAGTCGACCAGACTGATATTCGAGTAAAAAAAAAAAAAAGTTTAATACAGAACTCCTGAAGCTCCGTTGGATTCACACAAGAAACTATCCCAAGCACCCTGAGTGTAAATAGTCTATAATTGTATAATATACTTAATTAATTTAACTGATTGATTATTGCATGTCTTGATCGAAACCATAAATTGCAAAAGGTGTAGAATGAAGTCGGGTGAGTCGAGTAAAATACGAGTCATGTTGATTGCAATCTTGTTTCGAGTCAAGTTAGTTCGAGCAGATTGGGTTCGAGTTCTTGTTCAAGTTTAGATTCGAGTTCAAGTTCAAGTTCAAGTTCAAGTTTAGATTCGGGTTATAGCCTTTTTCATATGAATTGATTTAACTGTTAAAGATCTTATGTTCGGGGGAAATCAGACAACTGCCGCACATGGACGGCATGATTTGTTACTTTTTTCAAGACAATTGTCATTGCTAACTCCGTTAAGTTGTCTAACCTGGATAGGCAAGTACTCACTTTTTCCAGTTCACTGGGGCTCAAGGGCTTACGAGAAATGATACCGCTTAAATCTATATTAATCTAGAATTCTTAAATATTTATTATTGTTATTTACTTTGTATTTATATTATTTGCATTTCTCGAGGGGGTTTTGTGAAAAATATTTTGATATTGTTTAAAAATAAATCTCGCGGGTGATTTATAATATTTAGAGTTTTTATGAACATGTATTTTAATTTAGGTGGTGTTTTAGTGCTAAACCCTAGTTTTAAAAAATTTATGGTATTTTTATGAAAACTAGCTCTTTTGGAAACTTGATGGTATTTTATTAAAATTCTAATCTTTCATTTTAAAAATATAGTTTCATAATTAGTTTTTATTGAAAATACAGATTCATAGTTTTATATAATTTTCCAAAGTTTGGTTTTGTTTAGAAAAGTCGTATTTCTTAAAAACGCATTTTTATTTTCTTTCGAGACCGAATACTCCGTGAGGAGTTCTGCTTCTCGCTCTAATATCTCAAGAATGTGCAATAATCCACACCATCTATTAGCGGGTCCCCTAATGAGAATTGTAGAGGCGCAATTGCCAAGAATTTAAGAATATCGATTAAAAAGAAAACCCTTTTTGTAAAAACTGTGGTAGTTTAATGAAAAGATTATTTTTTGAATTAACCATATACTTAGAATACCGTGCTATGAAACCATAGTGTGCGTGTTTCACTCCCCGCTTTCCGGTGTACGGGCAGAGGGCGCGACGAGGTCCGCTACGTATTTACTCAGAAGTAAACATGCTAAGCGTATCTAAGCAATAAAAGTACACAAGAGACAAGATGTAAAAGAACAAAAACTTTATTTATTTAACATTCTTTTTATAATACAACTGCCTAAACATGGAATGTAAATATATGGAATGAAATCAATGCATAAACAATGGCATAACAGAAATGAAAATGAAATGCACAAGTAAACTAGAGCTCTGGGTCGAAGGTTATCCGATCCAAGTCCTCGCTGCTGGACTCTATCTCCAGAAGGTCTGATCCACCTGATAACATTCCAAAGAAAGAAGAAAAAGGAATGTCGTCAGCGAACAATCGCTCGGTAAGTCCCAAAGAATAAGTATAGACATAATAGACAGAAAGAGAATGTAACTTTTAAAGTTATATTATATTGTTAACGCTGTTGTTTGTAGCTTGGTACAGAAAATGCCAGTGTATACGAGAGGAGTCTTACTTACACCGGAAACTTTGGTAACCCGTTGTATAAGGCTCCGTCGATAATACCACGGAACAACGGTATGGATGTAATTACGTCTTAAGTGACCACCTCGTGCCACCTTTAACATGTTCCGTACCAGTCTACCCCTTTTATAACCCCGTAATATTTATGTATTGATTGTATTGTATTGTCTTGTATTATAAATTGTATAGATAGATGACTTGCCGAAACCATAATATCAATAAATGGAACGGATATAATGGATGAACATGTAGATGGAGTATATCCATGATTCGGTCCAGTCAAGTGGTATAAATTGATATAGCTTGAATATATGGATTCATGGATTCATATTGAATTATAGGTTTATACTTGTTGGATATAGTGCCTTCAAAGTCAATTATTGGATCGCAGGCACGTGATTGCAATGATTGAGGGAGGACCTATGCCGGTAGGACAGTCTTACTCAAGATGATAGTATGCTATCTGGTTTATCTTTATCATCGTGTACATGCTTTAGGTGACATTACGGGTCACTATTACACGTTGATAGAGCCCTTAGAATTCTTGCTTGACTACCAGCAGTATGATGACGATCATATACGTGAGAGTTGGGTAGTCTATAAGCACATCCTTAAAGTAGTCCCTAGTCGTGGGAGTTTCGAGACTGGGCATCGATACTCCATTAGTAGACTAGTGTATACAGTCGAGGCCCCGACGAGGGACGGTGGCCGGTCTCACAAGCCATTGGTGTCAGTTGGTTCACCTAAGATGTATACATGTGCTCATTGGGTTATGAGTACACCGGACAGGACTTGCCGGGAATATGCTAGTTGGTATTATACCTGACGTCAGATAGCAGTTCCCTGGTAACATGTGTACAGGTTAGTCTATCGACCTGAGATCGTCATTTGTCTCGTGTGAGTTCCTACTCTGCTTTGATTACTACCCTACCACGGCTCAAAGGAGTCGTGCAAACAGGTTTTAGTTGGGTACAGTCCCGAGCCACATGGAGGCAGTGAGCGGATCGGCAGGGGTTTCGTCTCTCCCGGTATTGGGGGTGAGATCACGCTGTGTCTAGGAGAGCCATTACACAAAGTCCTTGGCCAAGGCAGGAGATTTACTGGTAGGTATTCAGTAGTATCTCAGGGTGTTCTGGGCTACACTCCGACATGACTTATACCGCTTTTGGGGGTCTGACTTTTACCAACCCCCTAGGCCCGACATGCGATGCTCATAGACGAACGGACCGGACTATACGGATATTGTCATGTCAGGCTCAGTAGGGTGTCAGGATGAGTTCGCTCATCGACCTCCCTTTTGGTCAATACCTGGTTGCCCGTTACATACAGCTAGTACCACTGACGTGCTAGTGGTTAAATCCATAGCCAAAGTATTGACGAGTCTTTAGAGTCTCCCACAGACAGTTTCTCAAGTTTCGGGCGAAACGTTGTAGAAGCCGTATGGTATTATGGCAGGGTTCGATCATATACGTGCAGTAGTGCACGGATCATGATCGGACGGATCGTACTAGTGGGCTTTGGTTTAAGCCGGATCCTAGTATTAGATTTGTTGGATTACTTTCATCTCATCGCATTCGCATTCAGTCGGAATGCGGATGCAGCTATGTATATACAGGTGAGGGGTATCCTTGTGCTCCGTCACGAGTTTACTTTAGATGTTGCCATATCTTTTTATTGTTGTAAACATTTAGATTAATGTTTACATGTGGAAATTGTGAGTGGAAATGATCATGAGGAGCATTTAATGTGACATGGACATGGGTAGTGACTCATGGTCTCTTTATTTGTGCATATGTCACATTATTACTTGATTTATGTGTTGAAATGATAAGAGGAGAGAGAGAGGGCAGCCATATGGCTTGGGGTTAGCTCTTGTATTATTATTCTTGCTCTCATTTTATCATTCCAACACAAAAAGAAAAGAAAAGCCTCTTCTCTTTTCCTTCTTCTTCTTGCTCACAACATCCACCATGGCATCATCTTCTACCTCCACTCTAACCATCTCATGTATTGAGAATCCTAGAGTGTCAAGAGACAAAGTTATCACACACATTCTCTACTTCACCTTAGACACGTCGGCTAGCAAACTTCGTGTCCGAGTTGCTTCGGTTCGAAGCGGGAGCCCGTAAAAGAATTCACAGATGTGGTGCCCTTTCCGACGAGGAGACCGGAGATCGAGCGAGATCGGAGATGCCGCAAGGAGCTAAAGATGGTGGCTAAAGACCGAAGGACACGGGTCGATCGGTATAGGTTTTCTAACCCTCTTTAGATTGCTAGTTTAATGTTAATGGTTTGATCTGGATTAAAGTCTGCGTTAGCTCCAGTTTCAAGTTTATGAAAAGTTTTTGTTTCCGCATTTTGGCCTCGGATCGACGGTCGGGGTGCTACCGTAGACTTACATGGTATCAGAGCCACGCCATTAACCTTAGCTAGCTTGTTTTAAATAATGTTAATCTATCGAAAACGAAACTAAACCCAAACACTGTCACTGCTGTCCATGTCTCTATTAATTTTAAAAGTGTTCAGAAATTTTTTTAAACAAGTGCAGAAGACCACTCATGAGACCATATAACTACTGCCCAAAAACGAGCCTCGCCCATCGGGAAAAAACCGGCCACCAAGCAAGATTTTCCGGCCAGGCCGGCCCAGGTAAGGTATATGGGCCTTGTATTTGGGCTGCTGTCTGGTCTCTGGGTTGTTGGTGCAGTGGTATTGTTTGTTCGGCCCAATTTGGATATGGTTTTATCAGTTTTTCTGGGCTATTCGGGGGGTTATTTCGGATTCGATATTTTATAATATTGTTTAAAGTTTACAGTGCATTACATTATATTTGTGACCGCGAATGTCATTCGATCGGTAAATCTTGCCTAATCGCTATAGCCCTTTTAGACGGATTTACGAACGTGACATTCACGTTGATGTTCTGTGTTGTGCTGTGATGTTGCGGATTTGTCGTGGTGGATAGCCTGGATGCAATGGTAGTACAGTTTGGTTATATTTGTATATTTTATATTGCGGGGCGAGCGTCCGACATGTGGACTGCCGTCACTGCCTGTTTGTATATTATTCTTTTGGGGCACGACCGGGTTGAGGTCGATGTACCCGTTGTACATATTTTATTTTCTGTACTAGGATTACCCGGCGGTGGGGTGCACGGATAGCCGGGTTCTAGAGAGCAACGAGCCCGCATCTCATGGCTTCGAGACGGAGGGGGCTTCACTCTAGAATTGGCGGGCTATTCGCCGCACTCGTAGGGGGTATAGGTTGACTCAAGGAGGGGTGCTCAAGTTACCGGATTCCGTGAAGTGCTGGATGGTCCATTCACTTTGTTGAAGGGGGCTGCCTCGCTTCAGGTTTTGGCGGGTAACTTGCCGCGCCCGTAGGGGTCTAGGATTTCATTGCACAAGCTATCCACACGACCAGGGGAACGTCGGGTTTCACTTGCGGCTCAAAGGAAACCCGGGGATCCTAGATTATCTGTATTGTTCTGTGATGCTTATTACATTTCTGTGATATTGCATTTATAACGCCTTGAGCGATTATTATATATTGATATATATACTAGTAGATGTTGTATATGTTTTACATCCGCCTTGAGTATGCATGCTCAGAGTGAGAAGTGGATCTAGCTTGGACCAGGACCTGACGTACCTCAAGGACATCGCGGACATCTTGATCAGCTACCCAGAGCTATACTCTCCTGATCTCCATCTGGTTAGTTCTTTTGTATTTGTTTTGATTTAGTGACTGCATTTCTCATTACCTGTGCATTGATTACTGATTACCACGTAAAGCTAGAAGCCGAAGTGTGACTATGACAGGATATTTCCTTGACCATAGGAGCATGGCTGGTCTTGTCAACCCCTCGTATTCCGTATTTTGGGAAGCGGGGCATGACATGGTTTTGTTGGTATCAGAGCCAGGTCTTGCGTCGATTGGGATTGCAGTTTCCGTGTAGGGCTTGACAATCTAAGACATCCTTTGGTCTAGATTGTAAACTTGTTATTCTTGATCTTGCTTCGCATAGTGTATTCGGCTATACTTATTGATCCATCTGCTAGAGTTTTGGGTGACTTAGTAGAGTTACGTGGTTGTAATTATGAACTGCAGTATAGCTACAATACTATACTCTATTGGGTGACTTGGAGTTCTACATTTGATTTCCGCTCGACTGAGTTTCACCTCACCCGATACTCTTGTTTCGTTGTTTATTCTATGCCGTATTTTGACTCTAATTCCTGTGCCTCTTATCGTTCTCAAAATTGTTGTTTCAGGATCATGTCTTCCAATGACTCTTCCTCTATCTCCACTCCCCAGGATCAGATCGTCGAGATTTTGAATGTACTGCAAGGTCTGAAGGAAGCCCAGGAGCGAACGAACGACCTGTTAGCTGAAGGATTAAGAAGGCAGATGACTCAGGCACCAGCGGAAGCCTCCAATCGTAAAAGAATCCTTGTTAGACGAGGAAAAGAGGTGAAGATGAAGCGCCCACTTGTTCCCCAGCAACGGAAGCAGCGGAAAACTCAACGTTGTGGATACTGCAAGAAGCCAGAACATCTTCAGAGAGATTGTCGCAGCGCCAAAGGGCAGTGCCTGATTTGCGGATTCAGCGAACATCTTATCAATAGTTGCCCTAAAAGGAAGGAGCTATAGGGAGGAGAGTCGTCCACACTCTCCACTCCGGCTAAGTGATGGTTATTTCATAGTTTGAGCTTCGAGGATAGTGCGGACCCAGCGCAGGATTCAACTCGCGTGACGAGAATGCAGTGGTCTGGAAATCAAAGAAGAACTATCACCTCTCTGCTTTCAATAAAAAATGTTGTCACTCTTTTGTAAATATTCCCTTTCGTTTAAGATCTTGTATCCGCTGAACTTTTAGTTGAATGCAATAAAACTCTGAGTTGTGATGTATGTATCATTCCCTTGCTTCTCGCTTTACTTATACTATTCATTGCATCAGCGTTCTAAAATTTGATTTTTCAATCCTTACCTACCGCATATTTTCCTTGTACTACGTATCCTTGATTATTTTCTTAATGTGTTCCACTGTCTAATCATGACCCTTTCTTCCAGGCCATGGCCCACCCTGGAGCAGCGCCGCTTCTAGATGAGGACACACGGTCGTGCGTTTCCTTGGACTACATGCTGGTGAGTTCAGAAGACGAGATCAACGGTACACAGGCGATTTTCGGAGACAGCGATTCCGAGGGTGAGGGATTCGCAGCCCCAGAAGTCGACATGATCAACGACTCGGACGACGAAGGAGAGGACCCCGAAGAGGATCCGATAGAGGGAAATCCCGAGGAGGACCCGATAGAAGAAAATCCAGGAGAGGAAGACCTTGGGGAAAATCCAGTAGAAGAAAATCCTTTGGAAGAGGATCCAGAAGAAGAGAATCACATGGAAACAGACCTCGATGAAGAAGCTCCAGCCGAGGAAGAAGGACCAGAAGAACAAGACCCCACGGCAGAAGAACCTCCAGTGACGATCCCTGCAATGCGCTATGGAAATGGACGCCCCTATCTGAGCGCGCGAGCCTACCGCAACCTACTGAACTTCAACAACCGCGACTGACGTGATTTAGCTTTTGTCTTCTCTGGCCAAATAAATCTATATATAGCTTAGGGCCACCCTTATCTTTCGTGAGTACCTTGTTGGAAATTTTCTGGAATGAAATAAAATTTCTGAGTTCGCTAATCTTTTAATTTTTGGTTCACATGATGCTTGGACTGTTTCCCCTATACATTTCTTTTCCTCCTGAGATTCATTACTGTCCTTCACTCCTGCACCTTGTACTGTTTTGACCCTCGCTTAGATTGAAAAGTACCGCACCCCGATCTTTTGAGTGGGCCATACTCTATTGTAACCCCTACCCTGACCAGCCCTTATACATCAGTAGTGCTTCCTTTTATTACATTCAGTGACGTCGTTATTCGAAAATTTAGCTTTCACTATTTTGTATTTATCGAAAAATTGCGTGTTGTTGACTATTTCCGTTTTATCCATTTTTTAAAATGCTTTGCTATTCTCCATGTTTTCAATAGCGCAAACGTGTATCACGCATACTATTTTGTTCTATATTTCTTATATTCACCACGTGGGTTTCTAAGTTATTTTAAAATCGTTTGATCGATACAGTTATTCTAAAATACTTTGGCCTATCGACAAATCCTTCACTATTTTATTATTGTTACTTTATTCTCCCAGGTATTGTGCTTATAGTTTGCTATTATAAATGGTTATGCTTGATGCCATCATTTTAGCTGCGCTATTTTGATATACGTATGTATGCATATATTTAGGATTTCGATTTTACCTAGCATGCCTCGAATGTTATTGTTCGTTATTGTTATTTTTATTCTCTTGTACATATAGTTTGCCCCTATAGTTGATTCTCCTTATACTTACTTAGACCTTCGAAATTTTTTCTTTTAACTGCTTTAAGTAAACCACTATAGGTGAGTGTTCGAGGTCGTAGCTTTTCGCATGTTATTTTATATAGCTTATCGCTTGTTTTAAATTTCGAGGACGAAATTTTTGTAATGGTGGTATGATGTAATACCTAGTTCTTTTGTACACCAATATCCGTATTCTTCATAAAGTATTACTTACAAATTTAGTTATTTTTATTTATGATTATTTTATTTCTTTTAAACCCCAAACCCTAATCACAATCCCTTTTATTTTTGCCTCAGCCCACTCTTTCCATCTCTCTGTTATTTTCTATTTCTCTTTTTCCTAAACCCAGCCCAAACCGTGGCCCAATTCCCTATCTCTTTTCCCATTTTATTTAATCCCCAGCCCACTCCTCTATCTTTACCTCTTTCTTTTCCTTCACAAAAACAAGTTAATTAAATCCCTTTAAAACCCCAGCCCAACTCCCTACCGTTTCCCTCTCCATACCCGACCCGACCCGCTTCACCCTCCTGTTAGTGTATATGCCCTAGGGGCCATTATTGTATCATACTTGTATGTATATTACTTAATGGAAGCTTGGGATATTCACAGTTGTATATACAGTCTTGCTAAAAATGGTAGTATGCTACTTGGTTTGTGTCTACTTTAATATGTGCATATGTTTCTTGTAACGTATCACTTATACATATTAGTAGAGCCCATAGGATCTTTGCTTGATTACCAGCGTTATGATGGCAGTCACACTAGTGGGGGTTGGGTAGTCTATAAGCAACATCCTATACTTGTCCCTAGTCGCAGGATTATCGAAACTGGGCATCGATACTCCAGAGTAGACTAGTGTGTACGCTTCTCATCCCAGTTGGGGAGATGGTCTGTCCCACAGCCATCAGTACGTCGTACTGGAGATAGTATACAGGTGCTCGTTAGGTTACGGGTACACCGGACATGACTCGCAGGGGAACTGTTGGTTGGTATTATACCCGTCGTCAGTTAACAGTTCCCAGGTGACATGAGTACAGTATAGTCCGCAGACTTGACACTGCTACTTCGCCTCGAGTGTGTCCCACTGTTCTCAGATTGCTACCCTACCACGGCTCAAAGGAGTCGTGCAAACAGGTAGCAGTTGGGTGCAGTCCCGAGCACTTGGAGGCAGTGGCGGTTAGACAGGATTCGTCTCTCCCGGTATTGGGAGTTGATATCGTGCTGTGTCAGAGAGCCATTACGCAAAGTCCCTGGCCAGGGCAAGCGAGATTTACTGGTAGGTTCCAGTAGTTTCTCAGGGTGTAATGGGCTACGCTCCGACACGACTTATACCGCTATTAAGGGACTGACGCTTGCCGCCCCCTAGGCTCGATATGCGATAGTCTTAGACGAACAGACCGGACTGTACGGAGATTGTCACATCAGGCTCAGTAGGAGTTCGGATGGGTTTCCTCATCGGCCTTCTTATCGACATCTACCTGGGGACCGTTACGTACAGCTAGTGCCGCTTGCGGTCTGTGGTTAAACCCACTGCCAGCGTAGTGTCGAGTCTTTAGAGTCCCACACAGAGAGTTTCCCTACTCCAGGCGAAACGATATAGAGGTCGTATGGTTTTACGACAAGGGTTTGGACACATACGTGTTTAAACGCACGTACGACGTTCGGACAGTTTTTACTAGTCGGCTTTGGTTTAAGCTAGATTCTAGTATCAGGTTATTGGATTTATACAGTCTAAAGTTTTTCCGTGTTTTCACGGATAGGAGGGGCATTCTCGTAATTTGTTGGGAAGCTTCTAGATGGATGATGACATGAGGGGTAAGGTGGCATTATCATTTAATGAATTTGTGACTCACTTAGATGAATCATTCAAGTGAGTTAATGAAGCATTTATTGCTTAATGACTCACTTGATGGTTCATTGCATATATTTAATGAAGCATGATGATAATGCATTTTGATATATTCTTTTTTATTTTCTTACGCTTCATAATATATTAGAAGTGAGAAGCTTTTTTATTCATTCACATGCTCACCTTCTCTCTCCTTAAGCTCTCTCTTGAAACCCTAATCCTCCCCTCTCATGTGTTGAGATCAAGGATTAGATAGACTAATACATCCATAACTTCACTCTATATCCCCTAGGTAGCTTAGATTAGCACTTTGAGCAACCTAGTTATCTCAAGTTAGAGATCAAGCTTGGCGTAGGAGCTCTCGGGTGGATCGTCTTTGACTCGAGGAGGCCGTTGAGGTGTCGATATTCCAAGGAGCCTACGAGGAGTGGAGGATAGCGATGAAGACCCGAAGGACAAGTAACGTGAGGTATAACTTCGAATCCGAGTAGTTAAACCTCTCGTACTTTGCTAGTAACGGTTTAGATACGATTCATGCGCTCAAGTCCGTGTTACGAAGCTTTGATAATCGTTTTTCATATATTCCGCCTCCCCGCAAGTTCGTAGGGTGCGTGACATGGACTCATACCTCCTTCTTCCCCCACGTCTTCTTTCCCGCTCTTTCCCTCCTTCTTTCCACGTCGCGCCGCCTCCCTCGCGCCCCACGTCCCCTCGAGCCTACGCTCGCGCGCTCGTGAAGCCTCCATCGACCTCGTCCCTCTCTCTCTCTCTCTCTTCACCTCCACGCGCGCTTGTTCCCACGCCCCTCCTCGTCGTGACCTCACGCGTGCACGTGTGTTTTCCCTCTCGATCCCATCTCTCTCTCTCTCCTGCAAAGCCCTGACCTCCCCTCGTCTCTCTAACTCGCTCCCTCCTCTTCATCAAAGAACTCCCTCGCCTGCACCTTCACCAGCTCCTCTCCTCCGAGAACGACTCCAGGACCCATCTCCGGCGACTTCACCTTTCAGCCGCCGCCTGCATCCCTCATTGCAACCCCAAGCACCACCTTCACCGTCGACATCCCAGCGCAACCACCGACGCCTCCAACGCCTCGAGCTCCTCCCTTGCCGTCTCCTCACACCCGGACACCCCCTCGACACTCTCACTGCCTCCTCCCACTGACTCTTAACCACCATCAACCACACCCCCTGTCGCCGATGACCACCCTTGAGCAGCAGACGGCCGCCTCTCTCAGCCAACCCCAGCAACTTTCTCCAACCCCCACTCCCTCCCCTAGCCGAGCCTTGCTGCCACCTCCGCCGGCCGGGCACCACTACTGGCCGCCTCCTTCCTGCAGCCGAGACCCAGCAGCCCTCACCGCCGACCGCAGCCAAGCCGTCGCTGCCGAAGAACTCGAGCCCGAGCCAAGTCGAGGTCCCGTGCCGCGCCTGTGTCGTGCCGTGCCCTGCCCCCGTGCCACACCATGCCGCTTCGTAACCGCTACTGCACCAACACCGTGCCACCGCAGACCCACTCACGTGTCGCTCCCCGTGCCCAGTTGCCGTGCCGCGCCTGTGTCATGTCGTGCCCACCTCTGGACCAGGTCCCGTATCGCGCCCGTGTCATCACCAGGCCCAGCACCGTATCGCGCCCGCATCATCACCAGGCCCAGTTCCTTGTTGCGCCGTGCCACGCACCGAGTCAAGACCACGCCCGCTGCCGTATCGCGCCCGCGTCGCCACCGCGTCCAGTACCGGGTCACCGCGCGGCGCCAGCCCGTATCCAGTATCGCGTCGTCCCGTGTGTCGGGACAAACCCTGCAGCGGCGTCGCTTCCATATCAAGCGACCGAAGGCAAGTGAACCCCCCTCACTTGCTTTACATGCTAATATACTGTATACTGTGTACATTTACCTTCACTGCTCCAATTAACCAAGTGTTCGATGCGAAACCCTAGGCGAATTTTTTTTTTGAAATGGCGGATTTTATGACCAATAAGTCCCATTACTGATAATGAGTATCACATTGAAGTTTGGGTTGAAAATATTGACGTTTGCAATATAGAATGACATCCCCGATAACCGACACGAAATCTGGAAATTTCTGCATACACCGCCATATTCAATTCATAATAAGTCGTACACAAATCGTATCGTGACATGCTTGGGCCCGTTGCAAAGCAGACTGGATAACCTGTAAACCTCAGATAACTTTTACGCAATATTGTTTTGCTATGACCCTGGAAAGTGAGGAGGAACGCAATTCTGGACTGCAGTCCAGGGTAGCATTCTACGGGGGAAACTGAATTCTAAGCACCTGTACAAACCCCTTAAAACTGAAAATGCGCGGAGCCCCATATGGTCGCTTAGAGAATTGAATTATCTTTCTTCATCCACTAGTCTCATTGGTTTCCTCAACTGTTTGATATTTTTAATTCATTTTGCAAGGTCGATACGTCTTGCTGAATTCTGCAGAGGCAGATTTTACACATCGAGTATACCCTGTCCATAACTCCCTATCTCCATAATATATTACTGATCCGCCAATTGCGGTGGAAACCTAACTGATAGCCCTAAATATTGTTCAACTATATCATCGCTTAAATACGATCCCAACTTGGATTAAAATGTGTTACGAAACGGACTTCTAATTCTGAAACCGGATTTCCAGCAGCGAACGCTTAAAATGCAATGGCCATATCTAGTGATCCTGAAACCCGATTAACGTGAAACCAATTTTGATGGATAGGTAATTAAACATACTACTTATCCCCTGTTCATTGTTTCGCTAAATTTTGCATGTATGATTTATGATAAATTATGCAAGTGGTAGGACATCGACTGATGATATCTTAATCATGCCTTAATTACTGTATTGTCATCACATTACATATATGTCAATGCATTGGTAACCTAGTGATCATGTGCATTACCCAGTATTAGGTATTAGTGTTTGATTGTGGCAAGTACGTTAGTGTTTAAACATGAATGGATAAGTGGAAGTGACACGTACTTGCACACAATCAGTGGACCCTATTGATTTATTGCATTGTCGACGTCTGTGGGACGTGTATAAGTGTGACTATAATTGGTATGGGATGATTATGGAAGCACTTGTATGGGTTTCACAGGTAAGACATCAAACACTGTCCATTTACCTTGGGTATCAGTCGAGACATGCTTGATGGAGACCCTGTCTTCAGTTCTCGCGTAGACTTGTCATGAACCGACCGGTATTTGAGTTTATGGTTGACGTTTGATATAGACCACGGGGTGTGGGGTAATTTGAGTGTGAGTTCAACAGAATCTCGGGAGTCCCATGCCGGCACATATGGAGATATATGGGGATATTACTGATTATTAGCGAGCGACTCGGGCCCGTGTTCCCTTGTCCTTGGGTCCTACCCTTGGGTGGGGGATACTCACGAGTGGTTGACTCTCACACTTGGACTGACGATAGATTTAGCGACCTGTACAGTGAGACTTAGAGACTAATAGGGTTAGTGACATTGACATGTATTGCTTACTGATTCAACATACCTGCCATACTGTTTACTGCTTTACTGTTTGCCTGCTCTATTAAATACCTCATTGGCTACTTCATGTTCACGTATTTACCCTTTTGATTACTGTTGCATATTCATTATTATTGCAAGGGTTACCATTTGTATATATATATATATTGCTATCGTGTCGCTCTGACGACCTGAGTATGCATGCTCAGAGTGAGAAGTGGATCCAGCTTGGACCAGGACCTGACGTACCTCGAGGACATCACAGACATCTTGATCAGCTACCCAGAGCTATACTCTCCCGATCTCCATCTGGTTAGTTCTTTTGTATTTGTTTTGATTTAGTGACTGCATTTCTCATTACCTGTGCATTGATTACTGATTACCACGTAAAGGTAGAAGCCGAAGTGTGACTACGGCAGGATATTTCCTTGACCGTAAGAGCATGGCTGGCCTTGTCAACCCCTCGTATTCCGTATTTTGGGAAGCGGGGCGTGATAATAACTTCACTATAGTCGATTACTTCTTGCTTTGCATCGTGGTATTCAATTGGAATATCCTGCACCTCATTCAACGGGGAAAGAGCCGAGATACCTTCACCGGGAGTGACCTCTTTAGCAAAGGTTTTCGCCACTATATTTATAAAAAGCTATCCGGTTCCTTCAACGATATCAAGTTCATTACGTTAAAGGTTTTTCACCGAAAACCATTCGTAGCCCTCCGTCATTTCAGACGGGTAGCACTTAGTATTCATGCTTTGTTTGTTGGCTTTCGTCATGGCATAGTGTATGGTAGCTATTTGTTACTTTTCTATTGCACAGATAGATGCGTTGGTTTGGGACAGTCGTACTACTATTTTGGCCTTCGTCAAGGGTATGTACGGGTGGGTTCAAATTAACCTGGATAATAACGGGTAGAACTTGACATGTGACTTATGATATGTTGGCCTTCGTCAAGGTCGTAAGAGCATGGGGTAAAAATCACATCGGGAGTTTCTAAAGAAACTGAAACTTGCCAGATATGCGCATACCTTCTGGAGTGTGATAACATGAGTGGATTCCATCATGTTATCATGCGATGATAGTTGGATCCCGATTCCCACTGATGAGTTGGTTTACTCCTCGGGTGATGCCGACTAATTCTTCTTTCAGGTTTGGAGGAGAATTTGAGGATACAGTGGGAGGTTTCCTGATTAGATAAAGTGATAACCATTCTGATCTAGGTTAGAGTGCACGTAGAGTGTTTCTTTTCTTTCTTTATTTGGCAGCGACCATGACCCGACCCTAGACTATGACTTAGTGACCAAGATTAACCGAACCTTCTTAAAATACTGGCTTTTGGATTGTCTAAGTTGCATACCTTATTGCCACCCCTACTTTTACCCTTTTTCTCCGGAACATTTCATATCACTACGAACGTCCACTTCCATTGGATAAAACTATCGTATGGTTATATACGAACTCGAAGGAACTTGTTCCAGATTCGAGGATGGTTTCCGGTTCTGGAGAAAATGAATAGGACTATTCAGTTGTCTTTTCCTTTTACTTTCTCTCAGGTTGCGAGTGCTCCTTGGATTAGGACGGTACACCTATTACGCTAATTGGATAGTCTTCATCCAAACCATAGGCATGTGTCGAAAGGTAGGGAATGAAGATAACCGATTAGCCTAAGTGGGGTGTACAGAAGGTAATAAGTAAAGACAAATAAAGGGATTAGAAAGAGGGCAAAATAAATTGCGACTGCTATTCACGACCAAACCAAGTATTTCATCGCCACTCCTACTTCACCTTTGTATTTCTCCAGAACACCCCATATCACTACGAAGATCCACAGTTATTTGGATAATCCATCGTATGGTTATATACGAACTCGAAGGAACTTGTTCCAGTTCGGGGATGGTTTCTGGTTCAGGAGAAATAGAATAAGGTTTATTCAGTTGTCTTTTATCTTTACCTTCTCTCACATTGCGAGTGCTCCTAAGATATAGGACAGTACACCTATTACGCTTATTGGATAGTCTTCTTCTAAACTATAGGCTGGTGCCGAACGGTAGGGAAGGAAGAAAACCATTTAGCCTAAAGGTGGTGTACAGAAGGTAACGACTAAAGACAAATAAAGGGTTTGGAGAGATGGCAAAGGAAGATACGGTTATAGTCATGAATCTGATAATGGAAGAGGCATTACTAGGAATACCCGGATACCCCTTCAAAACATTTCTATGTTTCAGTTTCACTGTGTATTGTTAAAAGAAAACTGATTTCCCAATTAGCCCTTCCTCCAGGGTATGTATTTACCAGGTTTGATTCTCACATCTGTATGGTTTTACAGATGATGAGTAGGAATAAGTTATTGGGAATATGGTGATCATCCTCATTATATCGGAATTCGTTGTAATTGGTGATATTTGAGGAAATCGCCTGGGTGTTTTCCAGACGGCAAATATTTAGTTTTGAATATCCGTTGTTATGCACCAATTTCAAATTGATATATCTGTACGTTTATTTTTATAAAGTGAGATATAACCTTTTGAAATTATGTCCATGACATTTATCTATATCAGTTGATGGTTAGGTAAGGAGCATTTAACAGCGGTGTAATTCTTCATAACCATAATACAGTTTTCAACCTACGACACACAGGGAATGAGTTATTAGACTCAGGGGACTTATACAGAGTATTGTATGTTGTCCAGTAGGACAGAGGGGTTGGTACCCGTACTATATTCTGTTTACTTGTGACTTCTCTAGTTCTTAGACATGTGTTTCGTAGAAATACAAGATCCATGTTTTGAGAAGTTATAGGTATATGAATAAAGTAGAGAACCAGGTATTGCAAGTATCAGGATTCTTCAAGGTGATCGAAGATTTAGATACTTGTGTATGGTATCCAGTTGATAGTAATGATTATGAGAACTTGCTTCTCTTTCAGGTTACTCATATCTGGATGTATTCCTAAGTTGAGTAATGCTGATCGGCCTCTCTCCATTTAATTGACATGCACTGGAGACGGCTGCATGATTTGAATCTGGTTCCAATTAAATCAGTGCCTCTATTTCTATATTGGATATAGAATAGTTCATATCTTAACAATGTTAAGGTACGGGGAGTTGTCCGGCTTATGCTTAAAACCAGACTCTGGATAACTCAAGACGCGTTTCTGTAATGGCTGTTTGTGGGTTAACCCGGGCTATGACGAGGGTTGACTTTTTACCATCTGGAAGATCAATAGTGATATTGTTCTTGACTCGCCACAGTTTTAGTAAAATGGATTTTTTCAGAAAACAGTAGTGGGAGTATGGTAGAACTGGAAGTAATTCCAGAACCGCAAACGATTACTGAAAATTTAATAGGATCTAAAGATTCAATCTGGATTGTCATTCCATTAGCCACTCCGCAGATGTGGTGGGTAACCTCAGGCACCCGAGAGGTACTCCGGTAGCCTCAAGGACGGTGACAAGGAGGTTCTTGTTTACCCAGACTTGCCATTGCTGTTGTTCCAGACTGTGAGACCTGGCAGGAGGATGAGTATAGCGTCGTTCTAAACCAGGTTTAGAAGTGCACATGTATATGACTCTGCCATAGGGTTGTTGTAGTCAGTGGGAGCAGCGGAAGTATAGTGGACAAGTAGCTTACGTCTATTTATAGACTAAAGCAGATATAGCGGAGATAGATCATCTATTTCTGATGTGACAGTCATAGGTTTAACTTCATCAGAATAGGGGATGAATCTGTTAAGAAGGTAGTAGGGTGTGATGTCCTGGTATTTGGATGATATACACAGAGTAGGAAGTAAAATTCCTAGGCTACGATCGGTTATACTTTGATTGTCACACGGTGGTTTCTCCACATACGATATAGATATAATATCAGACATTCTGGTTACTAGATCTATGGTTTTAGATCTAGATTTGGGTAGTTTCCCAATCTGGGTACTTAGACAGCATTCTAAAGGTGTTTTAGAATGGACGACTCCTGGTATGGTAGTGTACCTGCAGGTGATGGAGCCACCCTCTCTAAAACGGTCTTACAGACTAAAAGGGAGAAGGATGTGCATGATTGACATATCACTTGCTTAGGCAATTGAGTCAATCATGAGATGTCAAGTACCACACCAAATGTTGTTTTTGCACTAGCTGCAATAAGTTCAGATATTAATCCAATTCTGGAGAAACATCCGGAAGCAGTTTTAGAACATAAGTGGATGTTCTAGGGATATGATAACGACAACCTCTTTCGGGAGACGGTTATCATTCCAGGCTTCCAAGGTGACCTGGATGACAGAGTGACTGTCAGAGTTATAGTTTTCCCTCTGACGAGGGCAGTAGTTTGGACAGGAGGTCCAAGCGGATACTGAGGGAGGCATGGCGCAGGATACTAATTAGATTCAGTTGACGATACAGTCTAAGAAGTTTGGATTTGGAGTTCATTTATGAACTAGGTCCCATCAGATATCCAGACATATTCTAAGACATATATTGCTCATTTCGGAAGATGGCTTTCTCCGCGAACTTGAGATAAAGAGAGACATATAAAGAAACATCAGGGCGGATCCACTCACTGAGGCTATTCCTCGAACGCAATTGTTTCACAAACGGGCTTTGTGAGACTGATCAGTAGAGGAGTTGGGTGTTCGGTATCACACGGGCTGTGAGTATGCGACATCGCAATAATTAGCCTTGAGTGCAAGTGGGAGATTGTTGGATATAGTGCCTTCAAAGTCAATTATTGGATCGCAGGCACGTGATTGCAATGATTGAGGGAGGACCTATGCCAGTAGGACAGTCTTACTCAAGATGATAGTATGCTATCAGGTTTATCTTTATCATCGTGTACATACTTTAGGTGACATTACAGGTCACTATTACACGTTGATAGAGCCCTTAGGATTCTTGCTTGACTACCAGCAGTATGATGGCGATCATATACGTGAGAGTTGGGTAGTCTATAAGCACATCCTTAAAGTAGTCCCTAGTCGTGGGAGTTTCGAGACTGGGCATCGATACTCCATTAGTAGACTAGTGTATACAGTCGAGACCCTGACGAGGGGCGGTGGCCGGTCTCACAAGTCATTGGTGTCAGTTGGTTCACCTAAGATGTATACATGTGCTCATTGGGTTATGAGTACACCGGACAGGACTCGCCGGGAACATGCTAGTTGGTATTATACCTGACGTCAGATAGCAGTTCCCTGGTGACATATGTACAGGTTAGTCTATCGACCTGAGATCGTCATTTGTCTCGTGTGAGTTCCCACTCTGCTTTGATTACTACCCTACCATGGCTCAAAGGAGTCATGCAAACAGGTTTTAGTTAGGTACAGTCCCGAGCCATATGGAGGCAGTGAGCGGATCGGCAGGGGTTTCGTCTCTCCCGGTATTGGGGGTGAGATCACGCTGTGTCTAGGAGAGCCATTACACGAAGTCCTTGGCCAAGGCAGGAGATTTACTGGTAGGTATTCCAGTAGTATCTCAGGGTGTTCTGGGATACACTCCGACACGACTTATACCGCTTTTGGGGGTCTGACTTTTACCAACTCCCTGGGCCCGACATGCAATGCTCATAAACGAACGGATCGGACTGTACGGATATTGTCACTGTCGGGCTCAGTAGGGTGTCAGGAAGAGTTCGCTCATCGACCTCCCTTTTGGTCAATACCTGGTAGCCCGTTATGTACAGCTAGTACCACTGACGTGCTAGTGGTTAAATCCACAACCAAAGTATTGACGAGTCTTTAGAGTCCCCCAAAGAC
This sequence comes from Agapanthus africanus, assembly GCA_030015575.1. Classification (NCBI taxonomy): domain Eukaryota; kingdom Viridiplantae; phylum Streptophyta; class Magnoliopsida; order Asparagales; family Amaryllidaceae; genus Agapanthus; species Agapanthus africanus. The sequence continues at coordinate 668,026,763 of CM057342.1, read as the reverse complement.
AGTTTCTTATGTTTCGGGCGAAATGTTGTAGAGGCATGTTTCCCCCAATCAGAGCAAAACTCTGTTTGAATTTCAAAATTCAAAAATTGAAGCAACGCTTCAAATTCCTTGCGCTGTACGCAGAGCGCCACGTGTCTAAAGCAGACACGCCAGCGCCAAGAGCGCTGCGCCCAAGGCAGCGCACCCCCAATCAGAGCAAAGCTCTGTTTCAAAATTCAAATTTTAAAATGAAGCAACGCTTCAGATCACTTGCGCTCTGCTCTGCGCGCCACGTGTCAAACACAGTGTAAGTCCACGTTGCTCACCCCGGTTCTTATGGGGAGGCGGAAACGGCGAAAAACAATTTTTGGCGCAAAGGCAACATGGACTAAAAGAAGGATCTTTGCTAAACTACAAACTAGCAAACTACTAGAGGTGCTATCTACTATGCCTTAGAGATTATACCTCACGATACCGGTCTTTCGGGTCTTCATTCCGCTGTCCTTCTCGTCCATCCACGTTCCGAGGGTCGATCCGGATCTTGATCACCTCCGCGGCCTTCTTGAGTCGAAGACGATCCACCCGAGAGTTATGCTCCGAGCTCCACCTCGAGCCGAGGCAACTAGGGCAACAAGATCGCTAGTCTTGATGTCCTAGGTTGTGTATAAGTAGAAGATGGACGTGTTTTTCTTTTTGGATCCTTTTTCTCTCAACACATGAGATCAAAGGAAGAATCAAGAGGAGGAAGAAGAAGGAGAACAACCATGGAGCTTTCTCATTTCTTTTTCAAGAGAGAGAATGAGAAATGAATTATGAGCTAGAGAGAATGAACCATGGTTGCAATAATACACAAATATCATCATTACTAATCTTTTCATGATAAAGTTGATGGCTACTAATGACTTGACCATTTTCATAACCCAAAGAATAAAAAGAAAAACCAAAGAAAACTCTAGATCTCTCATGAAGGTCCAAGTCAACTTTGGTCAAACGGTCAACAAAGTCAAGTATGGTCAAATGGTCAAAACAATTAGCCATCACACAGTAATCACTAAAAAGATTAGTAAATAATGTCCCCGGCTCATAATGGTTTTGACCGAACGAACTGCCAAAACCCTAATGAGTCCACCTCATTATGGTTTCGACCGAATCAACTGCCAAAACCCTAACGAGGCACCTCCTTCCTCTTCGCTCCTCATAACTGTGCATACACACCCGCATCCGCATTCCGTAGAATGCGAATGCACAGAAGACAAAACAAATCCATCCGTGCAATACTAGGATCCGGCTTAAACCAAAGCCCACTAGTATTGCCTGCCCGAACAGCATACGCACACAAGTGCACGTAAGTGATCGTAGCCCTGCCGTAAAACCATACGGCATCTACACGTTTCGCTCAGTGCAGGGAAACTCTCTGTATGGGACTCTAAAGACTCGACACTACGCTGGCAGTGGGTTTAACCACAGACCGCAAGCGGCACTAGCTGTACGTAACGGTCCCCAGGTAGATGTCGATAAGAAGGCCGATGAGGTAAACCCATCCGAACTCCTACTGAGCCTGTATGTGACAATCTCCATACAGTCCGGTCTGTTCGTCTAAGAATATCGCATGGCGGGCCTAGGGGTGGCGAACGTCAGTCCCCTAATAGCGGTACAAGTCGTGTCGGAGTGTAGCCCAGAACACCCTGAAATAACACTGAAAACCTACCAGTATATCTCGCTTGCCCTGGCCAGGGACTTTGTGTAATGGCTCTCCAAGACACAGCTCGATATCAACCCCCAATACCGGGAGAGACGAATCCTGTCTAACCGTCACTGCCTCCAAGTGCTTCGGGACTGCACCCAACTGCTACCTGTTTGCACGACTCCTTTGAGCCGTGGTAGGGTAGCAATTTAAGAACAGTGGGAACACACTCGAGATGAAGTGACAGTGTCAAGTCAACGGACTAAGCTGTACTCATGTCACCTGGGAACTGATAACTGACGATAGGTATAATACCAACCAACAGTTCCCGACGAGTCCTGTCCAGTGTACTCGTAACCTAACGAGCACCCGTATACTATCTCCAGTACGACGTACTGATGGCTGTGGGACAGACCATCTTCCCTGCTGGGATGAGAAGCGCATACGCTAGTCTACTCTGGAGTATCGATGCCCTGTCTCGATAATCTTACGACTAGGGACCTGTATAAGGATGTGCTTATAGATTACCCAGCCCCCACAAGTGTGATTGCCATCACAACGCTGGTAATCAAGCAAGATCCTAAGGGCTCCACTAATATATATAAGCAATATGCTAAAAGAAACACATGCACATATTAAAGTAGAATCAAACCAAGTAGCATACTACCATTTTGAGCAAGATTGTCTATACAACTGTGAATATCCTAAGCTTCCATCAAGTAATATACAAACTAGTATGATACAGTAATGGCCTCTAGGGCATATACACTAACACACAGGCGCGCTAGCGCTGTTGCGTTGCGCTCTGCGCTGCGCGCCACATGTCAAACACATGCGCGCTAGCGCAGTTGCGCTGCGCTCTGCGCGTCAAACGCAGGGTGCGCTTTTAAATATAAATTATTAATTAATCAGAATTAAAATTCTAGAAAGATCTTTCCAGTCTTATTAAAATAAGAAGATTGTCTTCTGTAAAACAGAGGCCTTAGGATCAAAGATCCAACGGTGGGGAAATATCCCCAGATCAATCAGAGAAAGATCTATGTAATTAACTTAATAAATCAATTGGCCCTATATAAAGGCCCCTAGACTCCAAGTCTCAGAGACAGAGATACAGAAGAGAGAGAACCCTCTAAAAACTTTGAGAAAAATCTCATAAAGAAGAAAGGCAAGCCTTTGAAGAAAGAAGATCATCTTCTTCATCTTTAAAGGTAAAGAATTAAATTCTTGAAAGAACAGAGATGAAAACATCTCACCAAAAGAAGAATTTTCTTCTAAAAAGATCAAAGATCTAAGAACAAGATCAAGATCTTCAATAAAAAAAAGAAATAGATCAGAAAGATCCAATCATAAAAATTTAAAGAAATAATTTACTTCATTCTTAGATCTTTTGATCTATATAAAGGCACAGCCTTTTGATGAGAATAAGAATCTTGGTTCTTGAATCTTGAGGTAGAACCTCTTTTAAGAGAACAAAGAACTTGTTCTTTGATCTTAATTTGATCAAGATGCGCTCTGCGCTATTGGTCAGTGTCTTGCACTTTTGAAATACGCCTTTGCGCTTATTGGATTGGCGCACTGCGCCAGAACGCGCCATGTGTCAACCACGGAACAATCTACGCTTTGCGCTTTAAAATATAGCGCACTGCGCTCTTGGGCTGGCGCACTGCACCAGAGCGCGCCACGTGTCATTCACCGGCGCAGCGCACTCAGAAAGCACGTTGCGCTAACAGACTTGCGCTTAGCGCAGAGCGTGACACGTGTCACCTTCGCATGCGCTAGCGCATTGCGCTCTTTAACTGGCGCAAAACGCCTGACAAGCCACGTGGCGCACTATCAGACCACTATAAATGCTATGCATTATTAAAGGGCAGAGCCTAAGTAAAGGTCTTACAGATCAAATATAAATGCTATGTATTTAATTACAGAGCCCAATGCTATGCATTATAAAGGGCAGAGCCCAAGTAAAAGCCTAATAGGCAGAACATGGATAAAATGTTGAATATTTTCAACTGGACTTAGCCCAATTCTGGCCGTAAGTCCTGAATACAAATTGAACTGAGCACAACTGCTCTCCCAATCAATTTACACCCGGTTCGAGGGTACATCTCTTTACTCCTCTGACATCTGTCGTTGTAATCCTTCAACGTCGTCAGAGAGGTGACGGGTCCCGACAACCACACACTGTTATGGACTGTGGGGTCCTTAAACTCATGGACTATGATGTCCTTAACCTCGACCGTGATGTCTTAAAACTAATACCGGACTATGATGTCCTTAACCTTGACCGTGATGTCTTAAAACTAACATCGGACTGTGAGGTCCTTAAGCTCATGGACTATGATGTCCTTAACCTCGACCGTGATGTCTTAAAACTAACACTGGACTGTGATGTCCTTAAACTCACGGACTATGACGTCCTTAATCTGGACCGCAATGTCCTTAAACTACTCATCGACCGTAATGTCAGTAAACTAAACAATAGAGCTCAATTGCTCTCTTGTCGGATCTAAACGATCCCGTTAAGTCGATCTTAGTCTAAAGACTAACGTGTCCTTAACGAACGTTTAAGTTGATCTTAGCCTCAAATAAGGCTAACGTATCCTTAAACACCCCCCAAACCCAAATCTAAGAAAGATACGGATTTGGACTAATCCACGTCCTACGGGCGACAACACAAATTAGTCTCCGTATACAATCCACGGGCAACCAAACATAAAACAAACACCCACGACACGAAGTGACCATATGGAGAAGGAGAAAGTTGTTACCGCGATGCGGTAGCGTAATTAACTGCAGGGGCTTGCGCCTGCAGGGAAGTGCGTCCCCACAATCAAAAAACCCTCAAGTGAGGGGGAATCTGACGAAGTCTGCTACATCGGCCGCATCCGTTTAAACCTTCGATACATGGTGCCATAAATCAACTTGGCATCTTCGGAGAGGTGGACGGATAGCACCAATTAGTATCTGCCCCGAATTTCAGGCAAGACGGACCCGCGAGGTCGCGTCCCCGTTGTTCGGAAGGGAACAGATTCTGGCACGCCCGGTGGGACCTTTTCCTCTTTCCACTCCACACTTCGTGTGTCGTGTTCGCGAACGAATCGCGGTTTGTTAATGGTCACCCTTGGGTTTCAAGTTACTAAGATTTGGTCTCTTGCTTAGTGCGGAAAGCAAAACAGCAATGGCATTCACCTGCTCGAAGTGCTCCAACTGCAGCTGCAACTCGCGTCCTGCTTCAACTGGGGGCATAACCTACGGGCCCCAACCGGCCACTTTGTTCACGATGCCCGTGGAGCAGATTACTCAGGCTACTACTGGACTGTTTTTCGGGACCATGCTTCCGCCAACAAGCTTCACTGCTCCCGTGCTCGTACCAGAAGCTCCCAAGAAGTCGGTCTTCGATCGACTTACAGCTACTGCGACCCCTCTCAGCGGGTCGTCCAGCACAAGCGCCTCGGTCTTCTCCAGATTGGGCCAAAATTCCTGCGGGCCCACAATGAAGCTTGCAGTCCTAGAGAAGGTTATTCCGAAGAGAGTAACTAAGCTTGCTCCCGAAGTCGTCAAGACGGCTTCTCCTGCCAAGGGGTCGGTCTTTACAAGACCGACCGTCCCAACTCCCGCTCCTGCTACTCAAAAGACATTAGTCTTTAATAGGCTGACACCGGCGACAATCCCTCACCTGAACAGGGGGCAAGACAAGGCCATCCCCGTCACCGAGCCAACTCCATCAGCGCAACATGCTCGACGTCGCCACTGGCGCCGAGTGAGGAAGGCCGGAGGCAACTCCCCTTCTGGGCTAACTCCACCAGCCCCGACGGCGGAAATTAATGCTGCTGTTCCAACTGGGAACAGCTTTGAGCTGCTGAATAAGGTGCGTAGGAATTCTCCTACCGCCGTACTAAAAAGATCCCCTCCTCCACTGGAGAAGATTGCGGAAGCAAAGCCAGAACAGTCCCCTCAGCGGCTATCCTCCAAGATATACAAAGTCTGGCGGCAGGTCCGGAACTCAGTGGTTGATCCAGACTACCCTCGCCGACAGAAAAGAGCGAAGCTTGAACCAGAAGAAAGTCATCTTGCCAAGCCACGGAAAGCTATCTGGGTGCCCACTGCGACGGCCCCCTCAACTTCGACCGTTCATAAGAAAAGAAGGCCGGAGAAGACCCCCATGCCTGCAACAAATGTTAGAGGCACTGAGCCCAAACGCCCTAAGTCTGGGGGCATAACGGTCCATACCGTTTACATGGCATCCTGGAAGGAGGATAGCCGCGTTTCTACGGGCCACTGACCACTCACCCGATCCATCACAAGGGCCCAGGAACAACAGCAGCAGAAGCTCCAAGAAATGTTGACTGCAATGGCCGCACTCACCGGGCCAAAAGAAAGACCGGAGGCGTCGTCGGAACAACGTTGCGAACACGAGACCGATGCTGAATTCCTTCGTAGGATGCTTGAAAAGAAGGACAAGGAGGCTGCAGAACAAGCGGCCAATATAAAGCAGATGGCTCTTCTGTTCCAAGACATGATCGGCATGATGATACAGCCGGATCCCCCAGCTGAAGACCCTCCAATCATTATTGAAGGTGACAGAGGGGAGACGTCGAACCCTCCTCCGGCTCTTTCAACAGCCAAGGAGGAAACCATTTCTAAGGCTGCCATGGACGATTATATTGCTCAGCAAATAAGAGTTCACCAGGCGAATGAAGCGGCCGGCCAAGTTGTAAAAACAGGATGACCGTATCCAGGCTGGTATGATCAGATAAAATACCCGCCGGGCTACACGATCCCAAAATTCCATGTCTACAAGGGGACATGCAATCCCCATCAACATGTCGCCCAGTTCAGGGCTCTTTGTGGTAACACCGGCGGCGATGATAAGCTCTTACTTCGCCAGTTCATCGGCAGCTTATCGGAGACGGCGTTTGAGTGTTACTCCGAGCTTCTAAACGACTCTGTCAAAACTTTCGCAGAGATGGGGTTGCTATTCACCCAGCGATTCGCGAGCGCCAGCGAACGCACCCCAATAACGGCGTTGATTAATGTAAGGGTGAAGCCGGGCGAAACTTGGGTTCAATATGCAATCCGATGGCGGAACCTGTGGTCGAAGTGCGAACAGCGCATCGAGGAAGCACCAGCAATGGGCATGTTCGTGGGCACCTTAGACCCTCATGCAACTATTTCACAGTTCATGATATTCATCAAACCGACTACGTTCCAGGATTTAATCGATAAGCTAGCCCAGATGGATCAAATGGGTCACAGACCGTCTCCCCCGAAGCCGGAACCTCGAAACGATAAGGGTAAAGGGAAGGCGACCTTCGTTGCGAACACCCAACCGCAGCCCAGTGCCCCAAAGCTAGCAGATCAACTGGAGGAGAGACGACGCTATTATAATGAGAAAATGAAGCGCCCTTAATCATTCCCACGGGACAAGACGAAGAGGCTGTTCGAGCTGGCTATGCGCAACAGGCTTATCAGTTTGCCGAATCCCAGACGACCGCCGCAACCCAGCGAAGTGAATAATCCCAATTATTGCCCTTACCACCAAACGGTAAGTCACCCGATCGAGGATTGCTTCGTCTTTAAAGGATGGATCGAAGATCAGTACCTACAAGGCAAGTTTGCGCTGTCTGAGAAGTGGAAGGTAAACTCACCACAACCGCACACTCCTAAGAAGACGGACACACCAGGAGCAACTTGTTCTTTTGTTGAAGAAGCCCCATGGGAGGTCGTGCTGTCAGCCAAAAGCAAAAGGATGCTGAATGATCTCCAGACATGCCCGGCGATCAGGTGGAAGAACCCGCTGGAACCCCAGATCATCGAAGGGATGCTGAAACCGCGCCCAACTCCAAAGATTGGTGGTGATAGCCAAAGTGCTCACACCCAGCCGCCGAAATCTTCGAAAAAGAAGAAGAAATCCAAAAAGCCCGTGAAGCCTGGCGACGAGCGCACGGACCTACAGAAACAGATTGACGCGCTGGAAAAGTATAATCAGATGGCGTGGACTCCCATCACGCTCCAAGAGTTCCTCAGTCACGTCCTTAAGGACGAAGATGATGGAGAAGACTCGTCGGATGGATCTGAGGAGTACGTGGCAAGTTGTTATGTGATCTCTCACTCGTCGATAGACGATGAAGAAACTCCTTGCACTGAGAAGCTGGGGGAAAATCCTAAGCCGGAACTTCCGGGGCCATCAGATGAGATAATTGATGCATTCCTGAACACAGCTCTTTTGAAAAGTAAAGCTGATCGGGAGCGCAAGACGACCATATTTGAAAGAGCCAAACGTCGGCGACTATATGAAAGAGTCAAGACACTCCCGCCGAATCAAGGAACATCCGTCACGGATAAAAACAAGTTCAAGACGAGGAAAAGGTTTGCTAAAGCCATATCAATGGGAATGAAGCTACCACCCTCCGAAAGAAACACTCCCGGTGTAGCAGAGATGCATCCTAGATACTGCTCATATCATCGAAAGATTTCGCACCCCACCGAGGAATGTGATGCTTTTAAAAGATGGTGGCAAGGATATGTTGCTCATCGGCAACATTTCAAGCGGATGAAACGCAAGACTCGTCCGGAGCAAAGAAGTGCGACTGAGAAGCATAAAGAAATACCGGTAACTGTCGCATGGTCAACACCGGGGGATCGCAAATTCTCACTTTCGGAAGCGACTCTGACGAAGAAATGGCTCTTGGCCCCCTCTTTAAAGAATCCGCATTGGGGAAGGAGGAAGAACCGAAGGCCTGTGAAAACATCCAGCTGCGCAATCGCACGCTTCCAGAAAAGAATCTTGGATCTACGAGTAAAAAAGATAAGGGAAAAGAAAAGGTCTTCGAGGATATCGCCCTGGATGACCAAATCATGAAAGAACTGACAGCCAAGGACCCGCTAAAGAAGAGTAAGGTGGACTATAACGTTCTGGCGCACTTGAGGAAGTTACCCTCGCAGCTCAATATTCTCGACGCCCTTCTACTATCCAAAGAAGTGAGAGATTCACTGATCAAGGCGCTACAAGAACTAGAGCAATTCGAAGCTTTTCTCGCCGAAGAAAAGATGAAGGACGAGCTGGAGGAAGTACACACAGCCGATATCACCTTCGGCAACGAAGATCTCCTCCTTGGGACGTGCGAGCACAACCGTCCCCTCTATGTCTCAGGATACTGTCACGATATAAAGATAGGCAAAATCCTGGTCGACAATGGGTCTTCCGTCAATCTTCTCAACGTGCGAGTGTTGAAGGAAATCTGCATGAGCGTCCAGCATCTCGCTCGTGATAAAATCACTATCTCCGGTTTTGACTCCCAGTCATCGCGAACTCTCGGGTCTGTGATATTGACATTACGATTCGGGCTACTTGTCACGGATATTAAATTTCATGTCATTGACGCCAAGACATGCTATAACGCTTTGCTCGGCCGGCCTTGGTTACACGAGTACAACATCATCCCTTCTACACAACATCAGTGTATGAAATACTTTAAGGATGGTCTCGAGTATACTGTAACGGGAGAGCTGAACCCATTCTCCGTGAACAAAGTCCATAAATACGAAGATGCAAAATACTTTTTGCCAGATTTTGAGGACACGGAGAGATGTCACAAACCGGAGAACAAAACTATCACCACCATTCCAGTCTTCGGGAGTGATACTAAAGAAGTGGAAGTGATAGTTTATTCAGGTCCACCTCAGCACAACAAGCCAGGACCATCCGCTCCTACGTTGATCTTTGGCAGCGACTCGGAAGATGAGGGCCATGCTATATTCTCCGCTCGGCCTTCAATACAAACATTCGCTGATGAAAAGCAGAGTTTGCAAATTGCCATGGTTCCGCCCAAACATCATAAAGAACTAGACGCGCTTGATACCTACAGTGTGGAAGAGCTGCAGACGTTCTATGTCCCTTCTAGGCGAGAAGGCGAAAAGGCGATCCTATTCTACCGCTCTGGGGAAACCAAACTAAAGAAAGAAATCTGGCACGGCGCGGATCCTACACTTGACAGGCTTTAGCCCATCCGTCTGCCTAGATATTATACAGAAGGCTTGAAAAGGCTGTTAAAGCGCCAAGGGATACCCTTCAAACAAACCGCTCGAAAAGCCAAGTTCTATGACAGGGTCTGGAACGTTCTGGAACTCAGCGCAAGTTGCCCAACGGGAGAATGGAAGCAATCGGGCTTGGATATGTTCGGTCCAAGAAACGGGAGTTACTCCGCGACTACTATGTCGTACATGACTTTGATGAAGAAGGAGATGCTCAATAGGAGAATGCTAACCCTGAACCAGAGAGAGCCCCTGACGTGAAAATGCCCAGTCCGTCGTTCGAAGAACAAATGGACAAGCTTATAAGGGAAGCTGGTCAGAAGGTTCGAGATGACCATAATCGCGAAATGGCCATCTACGAAAAAGCCAGAACGCAACGCCTTCTTCAACAGGCTGCAAAGGATGAAAATGCCCCTCCCTGTCAACCTGTTGTACAAAAGGCTCGACGCGGAGGCAGAAACAAGTCAAAAAACGGAAAAAGGCATTCAGCAGCGACAAAGCGGGACCAAGAAGTCACGCGAGCGGGAATCGAGCGGTCCGGATTTGCCCTTTATAAAGAAGATGAGTCGAGCATACTCTTTTCCTCAAGACAAGACAAAGAAGATACTTGATCTTGCCATAAGACATCAAATGATTATCCTCCCGGAGTCCAAGCACCCCGAACAAACAGGAGAAGTCTCACACCCGAACTATTGCTCCTATCATAGGGCAATGGGACATCCTCTCGAAGACTGCTTCACCTTCAAGAACTGGGTCGAAGACCAATATCAGCTCGGCAAGTTCGCTCTATCCGACAGTTGGAGGATAACTCCGCCGCAGAAGTATGAACCCAAAGCCACGAGAGTAGAGCCGAATCAACATTGGTCTTGGAAGAGAGCTTGTACCTGTCATATGATAACGATATCAAGAGAGGAACCCGAGAATATGGATGACCTCCCCTGGTGCTTCGAAAACAATGATGACGAGGTCATCTTAGGATTTCCACCGGCGCCAAAAGAGCTGGAAGATGGAATACACACCACTGCAGATAACCTCAAGAAAATTGATTTGGGGACGGCAAGTGACCCGCGACCGACATTCGTCAGTGAGCTGCTATCTGAAGAAAGGGGGGCTACGCTAAAAGACGTGCTTATGCAGCATAAGGATTGCTTCACATGGAACTATTCCGAGATGCCAGGATTAGATCCAGAGATTGCTGTTCACAAATTGGCCATATCCCCGGACGTCAAGCCAATCAAACAAGCACCGAGAAGAATGCGGCTCGAGCTTGAGATGAGCATCAACGCTGAGGTCAAGAAGCTAATCGACTCTGGCTTCATCCAAGAAGTTCAGTATCCTGACTGGATCGCCAACATCGTCCCGGTGATGAAGAAGAATGGGACGGTGCGCATATGCGTAGATTTTCGGGATCTCAACAAAGCTTGCCCGAAAGACGACTTCCCAGTGCCAGTTACCGATCTGATGATAGACAATACGTCTACTCACGAAGTCTTCTCCTTCATGGACGGATCGTCAGGATACAATCAGATAAAGATGCATCCCGAAGACTAGAAACATACCGCTTTCCGGACCCCTTTGGGTATATTCTGCTATAAGGTAATGCCTTTCGGTCTAAAGAACGCCGGTGCCACCTATCAGAGAGCCATGACGAAGATCTTCGATGACCTTATACATGAAATCGTCGAATGCTATATCGACGACCTCGTGGTGAAAAGCAAATCACACGAGGAACATCTCGAGCATCTGAAGATCGTGTTTCAACGTCTTCGGCAATACAACTTGAAGATGAACCCCCTCAAATGCGCATTTGGGGTGTCCTCAGGCAAATTCCTAGGATTCATTGTCCGACACCGACCCATCGAGATAGATCCGTCAAAGATCAAAAAGATTATGGAAATGCCTCCGCCAAGGACTCTCAAGCAATTGCGTTCTCTCCAAGGGAAGCTCGCGTATATCCGGCGATTTATAGCCAATCTCTTTGGCAAGTGTCGTCTTTATAGTCACCTGATGAAGAAGGGATCCCCGTTCGTCTGGGATCACAATGCCAAAGCGCGCTGGACGAAATCAAGCAATACCTGCAGAATCCACCAGTACTGGCCGCTCCGGTCAAGGGAAAGCCCCTTATTCTTTATATAACAGCCCTCGAAGGTTCCTTAGGCGCGTTATGGGCACAAGAGAACGAACAAGGAAAGGAGAGAGCCCTCTATTACTTGAGTCGAGTTCTACTGGGGGCAGAAAGCAATTATTCTCCCATCGAAAAACACTACCTGGCCTTGATCTTCGCGATAACGAAACTCAGGCACCATGCGTTGGCGCATGAAGTCCGTCTCATATCGAAGGTGGACCCTCTCAAATATTTGATGTCAAAAGCCATATTGACAGGGCGGCTCGCTAAATGGGCCCTGCTCTTGATGGAGTTCTCGATAACCTATCGACCTCTTAAGGCAGTGAAAGGCCAGGCCATCGCCGATTTCCTCGCTAAACATCCGATACCGGCCGATTCCCCTTTGAATTGCGAACTGCCAGACGAACATGCGTTTGATGTGATCGACGGTGGTGGTATCCAGTGGGAACTTTATTTTGATGGAGCGTCTTCCATGAAGAAGCGCAAACAGAATGCGCCTATAATCAAATCAGGGGTAGGCCTTATCTTCGCAACCCCACAAGGAGGGATAACGCACTTCGCCTTCACCTTGACAGAGCCGAGGACGAACAACGAAGCCGAATACGAAGCTTTGATAGCAGGCCTCGAGATCGCCCTCGACATGGGAATTGAAAACCTCCTCATATACAGAGACTCCCAGCTGGTCGTTAGTCAAGTAAACGACGACTATCAAACGTGCAAACCAGAACTGGTGAAGTACGGCGAGAGGGTACAGCAACTGCTGACCCAAATTCCTTCCTATACCTTGGAAAGCATACCGCGTGCGGAAAATAGCAAAGAGGATGCATTAGCCAAGCTCGCTAAAGAAGTGGCCGATGAGAACCTCGATGACGTAAGAATCGTGGTACAGAGCCGTCGGGTTCTTGCACCGGCAGAAATATTTCCAGAGACGTCCGAGGAAAAGGGAATGACCAAGCCAGCGGCTCTACAAATAAAAGACCAAGAGAAGGTTGAAGATTGGAGAGAAGTCTTCATAGACTACTTCAAATCCCGTCGAACGCCTGAAGATGCGTCCTCAAAACATCAGCTCATGAAGCGAGCCCTATCTTTCGCTTTCGTCAATGATACTCTGTACAAGAGGTCATTTGATTCTTTATTGTTAAGATGCCTGGGACCTGAAGAAGCAAAAAGGGTCGTCCAAGAAACTCACGACGGACTCTGCGGCTCTCACCAAGCAGGCCCGAAGATGAAGTTGAAGATCAAACGGATGGGTTATTATTGGCCCACGATGATCCAGGACTGCCTCGAGTATGCGAAGCAATGCCACTCGTACCAGATTCACGGGGACTTCATCCATCAGCATCCGAATCCGCTACATCCGACCGTGGCTAGCTGGCCGTTCGAAATGTAGGGGACTGACATAATCGGCCCCATCGAACCAGCATCGTCCAGAGGACATCGGTTCATTTTGGTGACAACTGATTACTTCTCCAAATGGGCAGAAGAAGTACCGCTGAGGGAGGTAAAGACGGAGAATATCCTACACTTCTTCAAGACACACGTCATTTATCGGTTTGGAACTCCGAGACGGATCATCTCCGATAACGGGCCAGCCTACAGAAGCCACAAGATTAGCCGCTTCGCACAACAGCACAACATAGGCTGGAGATATTCCTCAGTTTATAACCCCCGAGCTAACGGTCTAGCTGAGGCTTTCAACAAAACCTTAACAAAGATCGTGAAGAAGACGGTGTCCCGAAATAAGAAGGACTGGCATGAGAGGCTGCTAGAAGCTCTCTGGGCGTATCGAACTACGTTCAAGATAGCCACGAACACAATGCCTTACGCATTGGTATTCGGTACAGAAGCAGTACTCTCCCTCGAGATAGAGTTACCCTCTCTACGAGTGGCAGTTCATTACGAGCTAACGGACGAAGAGAATGCTCACCTTCGGCTTGAGGAGCTCGATGCCCTTGATGAAACCCGGCTCATAGCGCAACAAAATCTGGAAGCTTATAAAGCAAAGATGACGCGCTCATATGAAAGATTGACCAGGCCGAGGACATTCCGCCAAGGCGAACTCATGCAAGTGGTCAAAAGACCTATAATCCCCAATCGTGCTAAACGAGGGAAATTCGAGCCAAATTATGAAGGTCCGTACATTATAGACAAGGTCTACGAGGGTGGAGCCTATCTACTCATGAACATGCATGGCGAAAGACCTTTCAGACCGATAAACGGCCGCTTCTTAAAGAAATACTATGCTTGACGAGTTACGGCCTAGGTCAATGATAGATGACGACGACTATGTCCGCTCGCTATCTCCCGAAGCCCAAACTCTACATGTAGTAACCGGCTTACTTTGCAACGGACCGAAACGTCCTTAAACTAACAGCGGACCGAAACATCCTTAAACTAATGACAGACCACTATGTCCTAAAACCAGCCGTTGACTGAGATGTCAATAAACTACGGTGGATTGCGGCATCCCAAAGCCGATACAAAAAAAACGGCATGTCCATAAGCAAAATGGGCGCGGATGAAAACCCAAAAGGGCTCCGTGAGTAAAAACAGCAGGGCTACCGGCGAGTCTTGTGAAAACCCGAAAGGGAGCAACCTCGTTAGGATAAAAAAAAGAGAATAAAAAAAAGGGTATGTCCATAAGCAAAATGGGCACGGATGAAAACCCGAAAGGGCTCCGTGAGTAAAAACAGCAGGGCTACCGGGGAGTGTTTGTGAAAACCTGAAAGGGCGCAACCTCGTTAAAAGTCACTTGCAAGGTCCTCTCGACCTTATAAGGAGAAACCACCTGCGTGAGATCCTTACGACTCACAAGGGAGCAACACACTTAGGAATCCTTATGATTCCTAAGGAGAAATTACACTTGCGAGATCCTCACGACTCGTAAGGAGAATTCTCTTATGGGACCCTCACGGCTCATAAGATTTGAAAGTTTTAAGTTACAGAGACCTGAACCTGTTCTTAAGCAACCCCCACAACCTCTGATACTGCCCTACAAGTGGCTCAATACTGACCCTTGTATACAATCCACGGGCGCGAATAAACATTTCCCTAACGAAGTCCCACCCGTGACTAGGGACATGTTCGCACGGTGAACAACCCTTGTGAGTCCCCTCGACTTATAAGGAGAAAACCCTCTTGTAAGATCCTTATGACTTACAGGAGAACATGCACTTAGGAATCCTCATGATTCCTAAGGAGAAAACACACCTACGAGATCCTCACGACTTGTAGGGAGAAATACCTTTGTGAAACCCTTACGGCTCATGAAGTCAAAAGCCTTAGTCGACGGGATCTTAACTCTGTTTACTAAGCCACCTTTGTTCGACATTGACAGAGGCAAATGATGATTCGCTCCTGGCAATATCCTGGTTGTAGCGGTGCTGATGCCGAAATCGGTATCTAAATCCAAGCTTGCAGCAAAAAGCCAGCAAGCCACACATGCATACGAAAAAGCCGAAATGATGGGGCAACTTGCAACAAAATCAGCAAGTAAAAATGTATGCATGCGAAATAGCCGAAATGATTGAGCAACTCGCAATAAAAAGCGGCGAGTAAATAAAAAATAGCCGAAATGATTGGGCACCGCGAAAAATAGCCGAAATGATTAGGCAATCACGACCTTCGCGATATAAAAGCTGAAATGATAGAGCATCGCGGAAAGAAATAAAATAAAAATAAAAGTGAAATGTATGCCCTACAGGTGATATTACATCAATCCCTGTATACAATCCAGGGGCACAAACAAAGAAGGAATCACACTCCTCCCCCAGGTTTCATCATCAGAAGAAGCCAAATCTCGATGAGTCACAGATAGCCTGGAAATCATCTCCACATTTGTCCCAACAGACACAATATCAAGCAAAGCGGAACAGCGGCAACTCCCAGTTCCATGACTCGGCGGTATACAGATAACCGAGAGCCAAATCCATACTCCGTGAAAAGCGGATATAATCAACAAAATTCCTGGTTACGTGGAACACGGATAACGTCACTTCTGACCCCGTGGAAAACATCTAGAGCGGATCCTGGTCCTCGCAGAGCACGGCAGTGAACCCGTGTGAAGCATCCAGAGCGGAGCCTAGTCCTCGCCGAACACGCAGTGAACCCGTGGGAAGCATCTAGAACAAAATTCGTGGTTACGTGGGACACGGATAACGTCACTTCTGACCCCGTGGAAAACGTCCAGAGCGGATCCTGGTCCTCGCAGAGCACGGCAGTGAACCCATGTGAAGCATCCAGAGCGGAGCCTAGTCCTCGCCGAACACAGCAGTGAACCCGTGGGAAGCATCTAGTGCAAATTCCTGGTTACGTGGAACACGGATAACGTCACTTCTGACCCCGTGGAAAACGTCCAGAGCGGATCCTGGTCCTCGCAAAGCACGACAGTGAACCCGTGTGAAGCATCCAGAGCGGAGCCTAGTCCTCGCCGAACACGGCAGTAAACCTGTGGGAAGCATCTAGTGCAAATTCCTGGTTACGTGGAACACGGATAACGTCACTTCTGACCCCGTGGAAAACATCCAGAGCGGAGCCTGGTCCTCGCCAAACACGGCAGTGAACCCGTTGGAAGCATCCAGAGCAAACATCGGACTGTGAGGTCCTTAAACTCACGGACTTTGATGTCCTTAACCTTGACCGTGATGTCTTAAAACTAACAATCAACCAAAATAATTTTAAACTGATTTTACCTTGGTTCAAGGGAACATCTCTTCACTCCTTTGATATTTGTCATTGTAATTCCTCAACGTCTTCAAAGAGGTGACGGGTCCTAATAACCACACATTTCGCGGACTATGAGGTCCTTAAACTCACGGACTATGATGTCCTTAACCTCGACCGTGATATCTTACAACTAACACCGGACTGTGGAGTCCTTAAATCCACGGACTATGATGTCCTTAACCTCGACCGTGATGTCTTAAAACTAACACCGGACTGTGGAGTCCTTAAATCCATGGACTATGATGTCCTTAACCTCGACCGTGATGTCTTAAAACTAACATTGGACTATTGAGTCCTTAAATCCACGGACTATGATGTCCTTAACCTCGACCATGATATCTTAAAACTAACATTGGACTGTGAGGTCCTTAAACTCATGGACTATGACGTCCTTAACCTCGACCGTAATGTCTTAAAACTAACATCGGACTGTGGAGTCCTTAAATCCATGGACTATGATGTCCTTAACCTCGACCGCGATGTCTTTAAACTATGGTATCCTGGAAAACGTCCAGAGCGGAGCCTGGTCCTCGCCAAACACGGCAATGAACCTGTGGGAAGCATCCAGAGCAACCCCTGACTCCGTGAAATGCGGATAAGGGCAACTTCACCCATCACTTGCGGGTCCTCACGACTCGTAAGGGAGTAAATTCTCTTGTGAGATCCTTACGACTCTCAAGAGAAAAACACACTTAGGAATCCTCACGATTCTTAAGGAGAAATTACACCTACGGGACCCTCTCGGCCGGTAGGGAGAAAATTCTTTATGAGACCCTCACGGCTCATAAAGTTGAAAAGTCTTAGGTGACAGATCCTAACCCTGTTTTCTAAGCCATCACTACTCTACAAAGAGCCTAAGACTGACAGCTATACGCTATCTACAGACCGCACTTGCTAAAATCACATGACAAACAACACAGTAAGAAAGAAGAAAGCAGAGAAATGACACAAGACATTATGAAGAACGTGTATCTTTTATTCATGAATTCGATTGAGTACAAAATACATCGTGTTAAAGAATAAAAGAAACAAATATATTTTATTCACAATTAAAAATGATACAAAATTTTTATTGAGAAGGAAGCGTTTTCAACAAATTCACGAGCTGTTCCCGCACTTCTTTCAACGCCTTCTCATAATCAGCCGCCACAGCCAGCTCTGCTTCAACTTGGGCCTGTTGCTGCAAACAGGACGAGAGTTGCTGATCAACTTCCTGCTGGGCATCCTCCTGACTCTGCGCGACTTGCTCGTTAAGATCAAGCTTCTTTCTCAGCACCAACCCGTCTGAGATACATCGTTGAAGGTTTTCAAAAATGGTGTTCAGCCGAGCAGTATTAGCCGCAACCTCGGCGCGCAGTTAGGCAGATTCAGCAGCAGTCGCCTCGCGTTCCTTTCGCTTAAGGGTTGCCTCTCGTTCGAAATGGCGAAGGAACGGAACACTTTGCTTAACCCATGCGGCCCGCTGGGAGTTCAAAGCCTGGGTCTCGGGGGCAGGACGCATAAATTCAAGCTGATGCAGACATGCCTCGATCTCCCTGCAGTGATTAACCCAAGACTCGACAACACCTTCACTATAGAAATTTACAAGCGTCGCCAGCATCGGATTGACCTCGGCAGCGAAATCTGCGGCAGATGTAGGAGCTTCTGCGTCAAGCTCCTCGACGCATCCGCTCAGCATACTCAGACTCATCGTAGCACCCTTTGAGGATGGACGTCTGGAGAATGGGCCTGCCGGCATCAAAATGCGAGACTCAAAAGGGACCGGAGTCGAAGCGACAACTGCGAAACAAATCACAATCAGATGACGGATCTAGAACTATAAGAGATTCATGAACAATGGAATTTACTATACCAGCTGCAGCAGGCGGCAAAGCCGGGCGGACCGAAGGCGCAACTGAGCTCACATCTCCTCCTTCAATCTGTAGCACTGCAATCAGGGCAAAGAAGAATCAGAAATAATTTCATTACCGGTAAAAGAAGGAGCATTAATTAAAAGCTATATTCATCAGCGCCGCTGGATGAAGCAATCTCCGACGGGAAGGAGAAGTGGGGGTGCAGCACCTGGTACAGGTGGTCAAAAAGGACTCCTGCAAAAACGTGACAACGCAACGTCAATACATAAAGTATGCAACCTAAAGATAAGACTTGTGAGTCACAAATCCATACCTTCCAGCATCTGTAACAGTGCGAGGGAAGGAAGAGAAGTGGTCACCGTCAGAGCAGTAACTGACAGCGCTCCCTCGGGTAACACAGCATCAGCACTAGCCACACCCGCGTTAGAAATAAGATAAGCCCTGTTAGAAAAGATTGCAGAATAAAAGAAGGGCGGTGACCTAAGATTTACCTAAAGAGCCGCCGGCCAGAGCCCTAACGAGGGCGTTACTTGATGCAACGGTGGCGTCTTCCTCCTCCATTGGGACGGTCTCACCTCCCGTTGCCTCATCGCCCGACTCTACAAGAGCCGTCGTCACGCTCGCGACGCCGGTAGAAGAAAAGGAACCGTAAGCAGGGAGAGCGATGATCGGAGCGGCGCCCGACTCTTGAGAAAGAACGGCCATGTCTTGCTCAGCGACCATAGCAGCCGTCTCACCCGCTACCACTTCGGGCTCAGCGGTCGTAGCCGTCTCGTCCATCGCTACCACAGGCTCGTCCGTAGCAGCCATTTCATCTACTGCTGCCTCAGGCTCGGCCGTAGTAGCCGTCTCACCCTCCGCCCCCTCGGGCTCGGCATTAGTAGCCATCTCGGGCATAGCAGTTATGACTGTCTCGTCAGCCACTAGCTCGGGCCCGGCAACTACGGCTACATCGCCTATCGTCGCCTCAGGTTCAGCAGCTACCTCCCCCACCGTCCCCTCAGGCTCGGCGGTTGCCGCCACTCCTTCAGTAAGGCTCGGCCCTGCAGGACAAGATATATAAGAACCGATAATTTTAAAACTTTGACAACAAAGCCTCAAAGACACATTACCTCAGACGGATTCACCGTTGGCTTCCCGAGCTGCACGTACCGCCCGTCTATGAACAGTAGACAAGGCGACTGGGAGCTCCTCTGAAGGAGTAGCGGTGGGAGTAACGACGCTTGAGCCTGCTCCCACAGCCAAAGCAGCGCTACGCTCCCTCGCTGCGCGCCTCAGGCGCTTCCTTTCCTCCCGGGCCGTCGCGACAGACCTTTTGGAAGCCTCCTTCAGCAAGGCGTCGTCGTCCGCGTTCAGGGTTGCCTCCAGAGCCGTCAAGGCTTCCATCATCGGCTTTTTAAGCGGGGCCTCTAGCGGCAATCCCGAAGAAGCCGGGACTTCGGTAGCTGGCTCGGGGAGAATTCCCTCGTCGGTTTGCGAGGTAGGTCTTGTGGTCCCTGCGATAAGACAAAGAGAGGGTCAGATTACTCATAAGAAATGGAAAGAGAGACATAATAAACCGAAATGTACCAAGGCCTAAGGATCCTCTGAGTCGTTCCTCCTCCTCGAAAGTTTTAAGAGAAGCAGCGATGGCTTCTTCGGTAGAAATGCCTGTTAAAGAAGGAAAAGCGTTAGTAAAAAACAATGATAGAGGTACGATGCAATAACGAAAAATACAACTAGTGATTACCTGATTGCGCAAGTTTAGCCAACCACGCGTCGCGCCTTTCCAATCGCTCAGAAGCTGCGATGGCGGCCGCCAGATCAGTGTCGTCTGGCGGCATAAATAAGCCCTCGTAGGTCCCGTACTCACCCAAGCCCTCGTTATAAGGAGCATGAGGTTCCTGACCAAATGCAACGTCAGCAGAGAGGATCGACTTCTTCTTCCTCTTCTGCGCGCGAACCCCGGTTGCACCCAAAATCAGCTTACGCTTCGTGGGCACCTTGGGACGACGGGTCCCGATGTCCGAGCCCACGCCGGATTCAGGCGAAACCACGTTCACCGTCTCCACGGGAGCACGGGGCCCTGAAGGCACGTCCACAGGATCACGGGGCAATCCACGCGGGGGGCTTAGCACACGTGGAGGTTCATCTCCAGCATCTCCTTTTAGTGGAGGAGGGACAGGGGTCCTTCGCCTTAGGGGAACGTTGCGATCGCTGGCCGGGGTCGCACCCTTGCGATCAAGCAGCAGCCGTTTCTCTTCCCGGATAACAGCGCCCATCGCGTGCTAATACCAAGCCCCGTATACGTTGAGGGCCCTTGGAATGCAAGTCGGCTCGCTAATGAAGAAGTGGGAGCCCATATTCAGCCGCATAAAATGATGTAGTGCACTCCGTATCCCCTCCCTGGTGGCCGCAGGCTCTTCCAAAAACGCCTCCAGTAGGACCCCTTGGTTATAACTTAACTGCTGGGTGAAGCGATGAGGGTTGTACCTCATAAAAAGCGCCGCATCGTTCTGCCTGAACACGAGGAAGCCCGGCCGGATGGAGTATAGATGTAGAATCTCCCGGGCTTTCAATACGGAGGCCCCGTCCTTGAAATTATCACGCAACGCCAACACCAACTTGGAGGTCTCTGGGCCGATTGTCATGACCTTGTCCATGAAAGAAATACCCGCTCCGACCATGCGCGGACGAAGAAGCAGCCCCCTAGCCTCCCTCGGAGGCGGATTCACGATAGAAGCGCCGATCAGCCGCATAACTCTCGGGAATCTGTACTTCTCGTAAAACGAGGGTCTCTTATGAGTACTGTTCAGTTGATAAAACTGCACATTTGTATTACATTTTTCCTACCATTTTCATATTAAAAAAGGACTTTATTATAATATATCATACATATGAGGGTTTATGTGTAAAAATACTATTTTCCATGTGTTGATATATTATAATTAGCATTTGGTAGAAAAATTTATGCAAATAAATTCTTTGACCTAATCCTAGTAGAACAAAGTCTACTAAATCTTATTTGAGTTGTTGTGCAGAATATTTCCAAGTTGTGCAGAATTTTCCAAGACTAGAATCAAGCAAATCAAGTTGTTGAAAAAGACTTGCCTAATTAAGAATCAAAACTTGAAGACCAAGTCTGGCAGCAACCACGAGAAGATTTCCAAATTCTTAAGGTTCCATATATCGACACATGTCACAGGGAGCAAGCCCTAAAAGTTTGATCAATTGATCTCGACTATTGGCCGCGGATCCGCGGCCAAAACCCAACTTGGACCGCGGATCCGCCGCAGATATAGTGAGTTGGGAGTTGAGGATTTTTGGGGAAAATATTTTCTATAATTTACCAAGTTTTCAAGCAAAAGATTCTGGCTTTGCACTATAAAAAGGCACCGAGAGCCCTTTGGAAAATTTATCAAAGCCGACGCGATCACGAAGCCCCAGACGCTCACGCATCCAGGCTGATCATCAACTGTTCGTCTACATCCTCAGGAAAAATCGAGAAGCAAATCAAGTTTATTTGTAATCATTTTCTACGGAATAAAGTGTAAATTGTTCAAGTGATTAATAAAGGTGGTTATTTTATTTAATTCTTTTGCATTTTACATTATGTTTTCCCTCTTTGTCTTTCCATCTTCTTTTCCCAACATGCGCGAGTAATTCTCCGCTTGTCAGGGTTCGTAGGATTAGGGTAGGCTAATGGACGATAAAAATCCCTAAACCCTTTTTAAGTCCTATAAAGTTTATGAACTTTATCAAAATAATCATTAACATCCTAATCGGGCGCGCTAACAATTCTTTGTTAGTTCCGACCGCGATTAGAGATTAGATTAATGATTGTTTTCGTAAAGGCTAGATATGAACGGAGTTCCGTGTCGAGATAAGGGTTAAGAGTGGGATTCCTTTTCCCTCCAGAAACCCTAATCTACACGCATCACCGTCGTTCTAGTTTTAAATCTATTAATGGATAAAAAGGGTAACTTTTAATTAATCGTCCATAACTACTAAATCCTAAAGAACCCTACAAGCCCCTTATTATATTAACTACATCCTTGAAATAATCTAGATCTATATTTTACACTCTTGTTTAACGTAGATCTAGAAACCATTCTATAAAATTCTTTATCCCTTCTCTCTTTCTCAACACATCTAAAGTAAAAGTAAAAGATTCAACGTTTCCCAGAGGACGACCCGTACTCATCTCGGTCTAGCTACATGCGACACCGTTATTGATTGCGGTTAACTACAAACACACTCTTTCGTGTCAATCAAATGGCGCCGTTGCCGGGGATCGAACTCGGGTCACCCGCGTAACAGGCGGGAATACTCACCACTATACTACAACGACCGAGATGGACGGCACTCCATCAGAATATAACACCACGCTGCCACCGCCTGTAGGTGCGCAGAATCCACCGCGCATCTCTCTCCAAGAGAGATGCTATCCTATCCGTGGTCCTCTTCCCACTTGTCTATCTCTTCCACCACCTAACGGGGATAATTTCGAAATTAAACCCCACTACATCAATCTGCTGTCCAAATTTCACGGGCTTGAGTCGGAAGACGCGTACGTTTTCATCACCAAATTCGAAAACGTATGCGCAATGATGGGTACTTCATAATTGACTTTAGATGCTATGTGCTTACGTCTTCTCCCATTCACACTGTGCGACTTGGAAGAAAAATGGCTTTATAATACTGCCGCACACTCTATCACTAATTGGGATGAATTTGTCATAGCATTTCTTAAGAAGTTTTACCCAAACCATAAGACTGCCCATATTAGGAGCGAGATCAACCAGTTCACCCAGCTTCCCAATGAACCATTTTGGAAGTGCTTTGAACGTTTCAAAGATCTGCTTGTCCAATGCCCCCATCATGGAATACAAAGATGGGATTTATGTCGGATTATATATGAGGGCATTAATCCAGCGACAAAGCAGATGCTTGAAACAATATGTCAATGCAATTTCATGTCTAAAGATGACGGTGAAGCGTCGAAATATCTGGAAGACCTTGCTGAACACACGTTGCAGTGGGAAAGCGTAAGACCACCTTCAACTAAGGGAGGTATTCACCAGCTCGATGTTTCTATCGCAGTAAAGCCGAAATGGCAGCGATACAGAAGAAACTCGACGCTATCGAAAACAAGTTCTCATCATTCTCCCTAAATCAGGTCACGCTTCCTAAGATCGTCTGTGGTTGCTGTTCGGATCTTTCACACTTAACGGAAGAATTTCCTATGAATGCATCGTTTCAAACTAATGCTGCTTTTCAGCAGCAACCTAGAAACGATCCTTATTCTTCCACGTACAATCAAGGATGGAGGAATCATCCTAACTTTGCTTGGAACCAAAACCAACAAAGCAATTACCAAAGACCTCCTCCACAGCAACCACAACCATAGAATCAGCCCCCCTTTCAGTCACAGAATTTCCAAAATCCGGCCAACATTTCTACACCACAAGTGGCCGGTACTGACAACTCACTTGCACAAACTTTGGATATGTTCATGAAACAATCCATGCAAATTTCGGCTGAGATGAGGTCTTCTATTGATACCATAACGAAAAACTCCGCCTCCCATGGTGAGAATATTAAATCATTAGAAAACCAAATCGCACAGTTAAACGCCGCAATGAGTGCGAGAGAGAAAGGGAAACTCCCATCTCAACCCATTCCTAATCCTGGCCACTCACAAAGTTATAATGTGAGTGCCGTTACTACGTTGAGATCGGGAAAAGTGCTGAATAACCGAGTGGGTGAGCAATGTGATGATAGTGACACCAATGATACCCCAGCTTCTTCTTCTTCCCCTAATTCGTCTAGTCTTCCACCTTCACCCGAGCCTATTCTCCGTTTTCCCCAAGGCTCGAACCCTTCGCCCATTTCGCCAAATCTATCTAAGTCGATTCCCACTCCAGTTTTGGGATCGAATCCGTCCCCACAATCCTCTCTAATGTTGGACCAAACCCTTATTGATAAAGCACCTTATCCAAACAGGTTAAGGGGCAACAGACCAAGTCCACAAATGGAGGAGATTGTGGAAATTTTTAAGCAAGTTAACATAAACATTCCTCTCCTAGATGCTATTCAACAAGTTCCGTCATATGCGAAAATCCTAAAGGACTTGTGCACTAGGAAGAGAAAAGTTCAAGTACCTAAAAAAGTTTTCCTTACGAGTAATGTGAGCACAGCTTTTACACAACAACTACCCAAGAAACGAAAGGACCCCGGAAGTCCTACAATTTCTATTTCCATTGGGGGTAAAAATATCAATCGTGCTCTACTCGATTTAGGTGCTAGTGTTAACTTGCTTCCGTATTCTGTTTATGAGCAATTAGGGATCGGAGAGTTAAAACCTGTGCATTGCACTCTTCAGATGGTCGATCGATCTATCACCCAACCAAGGGGTGAGCTAGAGGATGTGTTAATCAAAGTTGGGGAATTCATATTCCCTGTGGACTTTATCGTTATAGATACACAACCTATAGCAAACCCACGCAATCAAATCCCGGTGATACTCGGTCGACCCTTTTTGGCCACTTCCAACGCAGTAATTAATTGTCGTAACGGTTCTATGAACTTATCCTTCGGGAAAATGACAATTGAGCTTAATATTTACAAGCTAGGAAGTCAGCCATCAGAACCTTCTGCTCATTTGCTGGATGTTTGTTCCATCCACGAGATAGCTTCCGAAAGCTGCATGGATGAGGAGCTTTGCTTTGATGTTCTCGACAACACTAATGAGACATCGTTTGATCTTGCACCACTTCACAGTGAGGATATGTTCAATGAGTCCGACCTTGAGATTGAACCCGTTGACTCGTTGCAAAAGTCAGCAGCACTTTCCGAGTCAATATCTTATGCAAGTTTTGAACCTCTTAAGGAGTCCGAATATCATTCCGTTACCCCACCTTCTATTGTCTCTCCGCCAATTCTTGATCTCAAACCACTACCTTCTCATCTGAAATATGCATATTTAGGAGAGAATGAGACTTTGCCAGTGATTATATCCGCTTCTCTAGCCTTAGAGCAAGAGAATGCACTTTTAGCAGTGTTGAGATCGAATCGGCAAGCATTTGGTTGGACGATGGCCGACATCAAAGGGATTAGTCCCTTAATTGTTGAACATAACATACATCTGATAGATGAAGCCAAACCAACCCGAGACCCACAAAGACGGTTAAATCCCGTTATGAAGGAGGCGGTAAAGAAAGAAATCGTCAAATGCCTTGATAGTGGAATAATTTACCCATATCTGATAGCCAATGGGTAAGTCCAATTCATGTGGTCCCTAAAAAGTCTGGCATCACGGTCATCACTAATGAGGCTAATGAGTTAATCCAAACACGCACCCAAACTGGGTGGCGCGTATGTATTGATTACAGGAAACTCAATGCCGCGACGAGGAAAGATCACTTCCCTCTACCTTTCATTGACCAGATGTTAGAACGATTAGCGGGACATGAATACTACTGTTTCTTGGACGGATACTCTGGCTATAACCAGGTCCCCATCACCGAAAAGGATCAAGATAAAACCACTTTTACTTGTCCTTTCGGAACTTTTGCTTATAGACGCATGCCCTTTGGGTTATGCAACGCTCCCGCTACCTTTCAGCGGTGCATGATGGGGATATTTTCAGATATGGTGGAAAATTTTCTAGAGATTTTTATGGACGATTTCTCCATTTTTGGGGACTCCTTTGAGGACTGCCTTCGTAATCTTGACGCGGTTCTTACCCGTTGTAAGGATAAGAACTTGACTTTGAATTGGGAAAAATGCCATTTTATGGTCCAAGAAGGTATTGTACTTGGACATATAATTTCACATAAAGGCATTGAGGTTGACAGAGCTAAAATAGATGTCATTCAAAACCTCCCTCGTTCCAACCGCGTCAAAGATATACGATCCTTCCTTGGCCATGCAGGATTTTATAGAAGATTTATTAAGGACTTTAGCAAAATTGCTAGACCATTAACCCTTCTATTGGCCAAGGACACTACATTTCACTTCGATTCGGATTGTGAGGCTGCTTTTGACTCGCTTAAAGAATCACTCACTACAGCCCCCGTTCTATCATCTCCGGATTGGAACCACCCGTTCAAGCTTATGTGTAACGCATCAGATTTTGCTATTGGTGCTGTCTTAGGACAGCATATTGATAAGATGCCACATGTAATTTACTATGCAAGTAGGACCTTGAATGATGCACAAATAAATTACACAACTACCGAGAAAGAACTCTTGGCAGTTGTATTTGCATTAGAGAAATTCAGGCCCTACTTGATTGGCTCGCCTATTGTGGTTTACACAGATCACTCCGCCCTACGACATCTTTTATCGAAGAAGGATGCGAAGGCCAGGCTAATACGTTGGATCCTATTGTTACAAGAATTTGATCTTGTCATCAAAGACAAGAGTGGATGTGAAAACGTTGTAGCCGGCCATCTTTCACGCATCACTTCTTCGCCAACTGTGACCGTGCCGATAAATGACTCATTTCCCGACGAACAACTCTTGAATGTATCCTACGAACCTTGGTTTGTGGATATCGTGAATTATCTTGCGACGGGACTTATACCTAGCGATTGGTCGAAACAAGACAAACTTCGATTTCTATCCCAAGTAAAATATTTTAACTGGGATGAACCTTATCTATTCAAGTATTGTTCCGATCAAATCATTCGCAGGTGTGTCCCTAACGATGAATTCAAGAGCGTGTTATCATTTTGTCATGATCAGGCATGCGGCAGTTATTTTGGACCTCGAAAAACGGCGGAGAAAGTTTTGCAATGTGGCTTTTATTGGCCAACATTATTTAAAGATGCATTCGAACATTGCAAAACTTGTCCGCGGTGTCAGCATTTGGGTCGGATTTCACGAAGGAACGAGATGCCGCTCCAACCTATATTGGTTGTGGAAATATTTGATGTTTGGGGTATTGATTTTATGGGCCATTTTCCCAACTCCTTTGGGAATCTATATATCTTGTTAGCGGTTGATTATGTCTCGAACTGGGTGGAAGCTATACCGTGTCGCACTAATGACAACAAAGTTGTCATTAAGTTTCTTAAAGAAAATATCTTTTCGCGATTCGGACACTCTCGCGCTATAATTAGCGACAACGGGACACATTTCTGCAATAGGTCTTTCGAGGCTTTGATGCGGAAATATTCAATCACTCACAAGCTTTCTACGCCTTATCATCCCCAAACGAGCGGGCAGGCTGAGATCTCAAATAGGCAGATCAAACAGATATTGGAGAAGACGATTTCGAAAAACAGTAAAGATTGGTCAACCAAATTGACGGATGCTCTTTGGGCATTCCGCACCGCTTATAAGACCGATCTTGGTATGTCTCCATACCGCCTTGTGTTTGGGAAAGCATGCCACCTCCCTGTCATGATTGAACATAAGGCAATGTGGGCTATTAAAGAGCTTAATTTTGATCTTGATCATGCAGGCAGCTATCGGAAGCTGCAATTGAATGAGCTAAGCGAACTCCGCGATGAAGCCTACGATAATGCGGTGATAGTAAAGAACAGGACTAAAGTGTTTCACGATAAAAATCTTTTTAGAAAAACCTTCACATCGGGGCAACAAGTCCTTCTTTACGATTCCCGTCTCCATCTTCATCCAGGTAAGCTTAAATCTCGTTGGAAATGACCTTTTGTGGTGCGGTATGTACACCCGCACGGGGCAGTTGAAGTCGAAAATTTGAAAAACGGTTCAATTTTTAAGGTAAATGGGCATAGATTAAAACCGTATTTTTCTGCTGACCCCGCGGAGGAGCTCCTGTTTTTACAGGAGCCGCTTTATCAAAACTAAATTTTCTCCGCCTCACCTCCATGTTTTTGAAGTTGTTTTCTCATTTTAAGAATGGAGGTGAGTAAAAATGGATTTGATTGAATATCTGTGCGTGTCAAAGAATAAGTTTGGGGGAATTTTTCATTTAATTATTATTTTACCTCTTGTATCTCTTTCCTAGTATACAGGTCCTTGTTCTCAAAAGGCTACATCAGTGAGGACACTGCTGAAAACAGGTTTGGGGGGGGGAGGTTTGGATTCACTGAATTATCTTTGACACTGGGCATTAAAAAAATTTTGTATAACAAAAGAGTAGAAAGTGAAAAATTACATCCAAAAGATAGGAATAGTTTAAGAAAACCATGAAAATTAGAAGTTTTCTTAAACGAACTAGTAATAAGTAGTTATGAGCTGTTGTCCCAAGGGTTAGTAAGATGAAGGAAGTCACTAATCTGAGGATAAAAATAAGTCTGAAAAATAATTTCTATTCTGGAAGCCAAACATTTCAATGTTGATACCTTACTATATGCACTTACACACGTCTTGAAACTCGGGATAGTAGAGGATACCTTAAAATACTCTTGTCTAAAAGCCAAAATATGAAGGAAATAATAAATGAAGAAAATATAAAAATGGTGAAAAGAAAAAAATGAACACTGGTTTTGTTATCGCCAAGGCAGCAATAAAAAAATATAGCGGGGGTGCCTCTTCACCTAGTGCCCTAAGGCCAACTGGTCTGGGAGTCACTGCTAAGCCTTAGGTGGTGCAAGACGAGGAAAATATTATCACCTAATCAGCAAGCACATGAGTAATCGGTCGGTTAGTACCTCAAGAAGTATTAACGGTCGCATGAAAATGTGTGAGCAAATCTAAATATTCATTAAGTTAAAAAGTACTGAGGTAGATGGACAAGAGTATGATAGCTTGAATTGAATTCTCCGAGTGTAGGGATGTCCATTACACACACGTAGGGGTATATGATCGATATTTGGATGAAAGGTAGGAATGAAGAATAAAGACGATGTTTTATTGAGGGATAATGTGATTTCTAACATCTTTTCATGACCATTAAGATAGGGCTCATGACAACTGAAAAGCTAGTGTAGTTGGAAACTCTTATTTTCAAAGTCTTTCTTTTATGGTTCTTATCTTTATATGTAAATTTCACCATCTCTCTTTTATTATAGGATTTTGTGGGTGTAATCCGCCGAAAACCCTCAGGAGACAACACTCCTCCTACTAGGGACACCTAGAGGTTTAACGGCTTGTTGCACGTGCTCAGTGCAATCGTGTCTGCCTACGAAAGTGTGCTTAGTTTTCTCCTTTCTTTTTCTCCTCTTGAATAAACTAGTTTGCTCGGGACGATCAAAGATAAGTTTGAGGGTATTTGTTTAGTTGATAAAACTGCACATTTGTATTACATTTTTCCTACCATTTTCATATTAACAAAGGACTTTATTATAATATATCATACATATGAGGGTTTATGTGTAAAAATACTATTTTCCATGTGTTGATATATTATAATTAGCATTTGGTAGAAAAATGTATGCAAATAAGTTCTTTGACCTAATCCTAGTAGAACAAAGTCTACTAAATCTTATTTGAGTTGTTGTGCAGAATATTTCCAAGTTGTGCAGAATTTTCCAAGACTAGAATCAAGCAAATCAAGTTGTTGAAAAAGACTTGCCTAATTAAGAATCAAAACTTGAAGACCAAGTCTGGCAGCAACCACGAGAAGATTTCTAAATTCTTAAGGTTCCATATATCGACACATGTCACAGGGAGCAAGCCCTAAAAGTTTGATCAATTGATCTCGACCATTGGCCGCGGATCCGCGGCCAAAACCCAACTTGGGCCGCGGATCCGCCGCAGATATAGTGAGTTGGGAGTTGAGGATTTTTAGGGAAAATATTTTCTATAATTTACCAAGTTTTCAAGCAAAAGATTCTGGCTTTGCACTATAAAACGGCACCGAGAGCCCCTTGGAAAATTTATCAAAGCCGACGCGATCACGAAGCCCCAGACGCTCACGCATCCAGGCTGATCATCAACTGTTCGTCTACCTCCTTAGGAAAGATCGAGAAGCAAATCAAGTTTATTTGTAATCATTTTCTACGGAATAAAGTGTAAATTATTCAAGTGATTAATAAAGGTAGTTATTTTATTTAATTCTTTTGCATTTTACATTATGTTTTCCCTCTCTGTCTTTCCATCTTCTTTTCCCAACATGCACGAGTAATTCTCCGCTTGTTAGGGTTCGTAGGATTAGGATAGGCTAATGGACGATAAAAATCCCTAAACCCTTTGTTCCCACCAAAAATTTCTACGCAAAGGAGTCCAAGGTATCAAATGGCAGTGATACGCTTAAAGAAATGCAAACCAGTATCTTCCGGCCTATATTTTGATAAACTCCCGAAGGAGGAACTATTAAATTCTGATGGTATTAGAAGCATCTCGAAAAACCCTTCGATTTGATATATTATGGGCCTCATAATTCATCCGGGATCAAAAGTTATGAGGTATCACGTGTCCACACGTGATGGACCTTTAAGAATCCGCTGGAGGAGTTAAAAGATATAATAAAAACTCAGAAAAGACCCCAATGGGGCATCACGTGCTCACACGTGACCATGGGTCACGTGCAGACACGTGATGGGCTCTTAAGGCTTCTAAAATAATGGATAGAATTAAATTCTAAAATCTGTTCCTTGATTAAAAATCAGAAGATACCTCAATGAGGTATCACGTGCTCACACGTGACCAATGGTCACGTGTTGACACGTGATGGTTAAAATAACAACATAAACAAGCGGCTGTTAAAGGAACCAATTTGGGGGTCACGTGCTCACACGTGACCAAGGGTCGCGTGCCAGCACGTGACAGGCTTTGAAAGCCTTACAGTTTAATAGAATTAAAATTCTAAATTTCTCTAAAATCTTTCGAAATAAAATTAAAATTCTAAAAACTTCTAAATCTATCCAAATGGAAAAGGATTATGGGGACCGTTGGATTAAAGATCCAAGGGTGATTAAAAATCACCAATTTATGGAAAAATCTTGGACAAGGAAAGATTTCCCCTAAATCTCACCGAAAATAACAAACAGAATATCTTTGGATTTAAAATCCAACGGTGAATAAAATTCACTGAATGATCTAAAAGATCATATTAATGATGAAAACAAATCAAATCTTTCAATGAGAGATTTGCTAAACAAATTGATTCTTTTCCTTCTCCTATAAATAGGAGCCAAGAAAAGAAGAGGAGGGACCTTTTTGGGAGAGAAAAACAGAGGGAGGAGAATTTAATTCTCAAGAGAGAAGAAAAGAAAGGAGAATTTAATTCTCAATAAAGAAAACCCTAGGTAAGAAAAGGGAGGCTTCAAAAGAGAATTTAATTCTCAAAAGAGTTTAACTCTTATATAAAAAAAAGAAGAACTTAGTTCTTCTTCTGGTTGAAGATCTGCACAGAGCACATCTCCCCATAAGTTGAGAATTTAATTCTCATCGGGTCGAGATCCTGCCATGCAGATCCTAAACTTAGAAGGGGAATTGAATTTTGAGAATTTAATTCTCCCAGACTCACAGGAATTTAATTCCTCCTAAAATGAAACTGGGGTTTAACCCTAATCAAGAATTTAATTCTTTTACATATCTGGGAATTTAATTCCTTTAAAAAGAAATTAGGGTTTTGCCCTAAATAAGAATTTAATTCTTTCACAATAGGAATTTAATTCCTCCAAAACAAAATTAGGGTTTAACCCTACAAAGAATTCAATTCTTAAAAGATCTCTGTTCATGAAAAGAACTAGGGTCACA
Source organism: Agapanthus africanus (assembly GCA_030015575.1). NCBI lineage: Eukaryota > Viridiplantae > Streptophyta > Magnoliopsida > Asparagales > Amaryllidaceae > Agapanthus > Agapanthus africanus. The sequence continues at coordinate 667,994,749 of CM057342.1, read as the reverse complement.
TGTCCCCACGTGACCCCTAAAAAGATCCCCAAAAATAAAGAGGAAGAAACTTTGAGGCAATGCCTCACGTGCTCCCACGTGACTCCCAAAACGTAGAAAGAAAAAGCAAAGGAAATGAAAGTTTTGGGCGCTCTCACGTGTCCCCACGCGACCCCTAACAAATCCTTTTAATATCCAATGGATGGATGCCTATCACGTGCCCGCACGTGATGGCCAGAGAGTCAAAAAATGTTTAACACTTATTTGCAGAACAAAATAAAAGGAAATCTGGCCCCATTTTCAGATGCCTCACGTGCTCACACGTGATGGCCTGAAAGCTAAGTGTTTAACACTTATTTGCGGCCTTAAGGGTAAAATAAAGGAGTTTCGGCACAATTTCAGGCGCCTCACGTGACCCCACGTGACCACCCTATTTTTAGTGTTTAACACTATTTTTTTAAAGCGCATCACGTGGGAACACGTGATCGTCAAATACCTTCTAGTGTTAACACTATTTCAAAACCAACCTAGCCCAAAATGGCTAAGTTTTTCCTGAGGCAGGATTCCCCTTTGACTGAACTTCAAATATACCCTTGTTTTCCAAACTTGATCATTTCACATGACATTCAAAGTAAACTCCAGAGCCATGATGAATGGTCAGTGCCTAATAAAAGATAAAATGTTGTCAGAGCCCCCAACCTCTGTTTAGCAGCGCTGAATGATGAGGGGCTGAACCCAGACAAATGTCTAATGGTCCAAAGGGCCAATATTTCAAACATAATTGGACTTAGCCCAAACTGACCATAAGTCCTCAAATCATCTTGAACTGAGCACATCTGCTCTTTCAACCAACTCATTGGTTCAAGGGTACATCTCTGAACTCCTCTGATATTTATCGTTGTAATCCTTCAACGTTTTCAGAGAGATGACGGGTCCCAACAACCACACATAATACGGACTGTGGGGTCCTTAAACTCATGCGTCCTTAAACCGGTATGCTTCCCCAAAATGGGAATGATGGACCACCACGTCCCTAAACTGGAACTTGGACCACTATGTCCATAAACTGGAATAATAGAGTCCCAAATGCTCTTTTGTCGGATCTAAACGATCCCGTTTAAGTTGATCTTAGTCTCAAATATGGCTAACGTATACTTAAACCTTCAAACAGACTTTAGTCCCAAATTGGACTATAGATCTCCCAATCAACTTTGGTTCAAGGGTACATCTCTGAACTCCTCTGACATCTGTCGTTGTAATTCTTCAACGTCATCAGAGAGGTGACGGATCCCGATGGCCATACATGCAATGGACCACTATATCCCTAAACTGGAACAATAGAGCCCAAATGCTCTTTTGTCGGATCTAAACGATCCCGTTAAGTTGATCTTAGTCTCAAATTGGACTAACGTATCCTTAACAAACGTTTAAGTTGATCTTAGCCTCAAATATGGCTAACGTATCCTTAAACCAAAATCCCAAACCCAAATCTAAGAAAATACGGATTTGGACTAATCCACGTCCTACGGGCGACGACACAAATTAGTCTCCGTATACAATCCACGGGCAACCACAAACAAAACAAACACCCACGACACGAAGTGAAATTCTGGAGAAGGAGAAAGTTGTTACTGCGATGCGGTAGCGTAATTAACTGCAGGGGCTTACGCCTGCAGGGAAGAGCGTCCCCACAATCAAAAACCCCTCAAACGAGGGGGAATCTGACGAAGTCTGCTACATCGGCCGCATCCGTTTAAACCTTCGATACATGGTGTCATAAATCAACTTGGCATCTTCAGAGAGGTGGACGGATAGCACCAATTAGCATCTGTCCCGAATCTCAGGCGAGACGCTAACGTCTTGGCCGCCATTCGGAGGGGAACAGATTCTGGCACGCCCGGTAGGACCTCTTCTTCTTTCCACTCCACACTTCGTGTGTCGTGTTCGTGAACGAATCGCGGTTTGCTGTGGTTGCCTGTGGATTCAAGGTACTAAGATTTGGTGTCTCGCTCCATGCAGAAAAAAGAAGATCAATGGCTTCAAACTGCACTACCTGCAACTGCAACTCTCGCTCCGTCCTTGCTGGAGGAGTGACTTATGGGCCCTAAGCGGCCTCCCTTTTCAAGATGCCAGTGGAGCAGATAACTCAAGCCACCGCTGGAATATTCTTCGGGACCATGCTCCCACTGATGAGCTTCAATGCCTTAATGACATCGCAAGAAGCTCCAAAGAAGCCGGTCTTTGATCGACTTACCACTGCCGCGACCCTTCTCAACGGATCACCCAACTTCAATGCCTCAGTTTTCAACAGAGTGGGCCAGAACGTCTACAAGCCCGCGATACCCGAAGCTGCCATCCCAAAACGGATATCCATCCCGGCTCAAGCGGACGAAATCATTGGAAAGGCTCCTCCTTCCAAGAAGTCAGTTTTTACAAGGCTGGCCATTCCGGTTGCTGCTCCAGGCGAGGTCCTCAAAACTGCTTCCCCTGCCCAGAGGCCTGTCTTTGACAGATTAGACATTGCTTCTCAACGGGTGTCAGTCTTCGACAGGCTAGCACCAATAACAGTCTCTCCTCAAAGCAGAGGGTATGAAGAAGCTTATCCAACAACGGAGGTGATCTCATCCGCACGACATGCTCGACGTCGCCACTGGCACCGAGTGAGGAAAGCTGGGGGCAATTCCCCTTCTGGACTGACTCCGCCGGCTCCAGCGATGGAAGCTGACGCTGCTGTTCCAACCGGGAACAGCTTTGAACTACTTAACAAAGTGCGCAGGAATTCGCCAACTGCTATGCTGTAAAGATCTCCTCCACCTATGGAGAAGTCCCCAAAGGCGAAGCTGGAGCAGCCCCCTCAACGGCTGTCCTCTAAAATTTACAAGGTCTGGCGTCAAGTCCAGGACTCCGTAGTGGATCAAGACTATCTCCGCCGACAGAAAAAGATGAAGGTTCGGCAGGAGAAGGACTACTCTGTCAAGCCACCAAAAGCGACAGCTACTTGGGTACCCACTACAACGGCCCCCTCAACTTCAACCACTCAAAAGAAAAGGAGGCCGCAGAAAGCCCCTGTGAACATGGCGAACCGTAAATGCGCTGAGTACAAACACTCCAAGTCTGGGGGCATGGTGGTGCACACTGTTTATATGGCTTCTGGAAAGGAGGAAAGCCGTGCTTCGACGGGTCACCGACTGCTCACCCGATCCGTGACGAAATCCCAGGAGCAGCAACAGAAGCTTCAGGAGATGATGACTGCAATGGCCGCACTTACCGGGCCAAAAAAAAGCTCGGAGGCATCATCAGAGCAGCGTCATGAACAAGAAACTGACGCTGACTACCTACGCAGAGTTCTCGAAAAGAAGGACAAAGAAGCCGTAGAGCAAGCGGCTAAAATAAAACAAATGGAGCTTCTGTTTCAGGATATGGTAGGTATGATGATCCAACAAGATCCTCCTACTGAAGATCCTCCGATCGTCCTCGAAGATGACAAAGGAGAAACGTCGAATCCTCCACCGGCTCTGTCAACAGCCAAAGAGGATACAATCTCTAAAGCTACCCTGGATGACTATATAGCTCAGCAGATACGAGTTCACCAGGAAAACGAAGCGGCTGAACAAGTTGTTAGAACTGGGTGACCGTATCCAGGGTGGTATGATCAGATAAAATATCCGCCGGGCTATACGATCCTGAAATTCCATATCTACAAGGGGACAGGCAACCCCCATCAGCATGTCGCTCAATTCAGGGCCTTATGCGGCAACACGGGAGGCGACGACAAACTGTTGCTTCGCCAATTCGTCGGCTGCTTAACAGAAACAGCCTTTGAATAGTATTCGGAGCTACCTAACGACTCTGTTTAATATTTGCGGAGATGGAGCTGTTGTTTACACAAAGATTCGCGAGCGCTAGTGAACGCACCCCGATAACAGCACTGATTAATGCCAGGTAAGGCCAGGCGAGACGTGGGTTCAATATGCGACACGATGGCGAAATCTATGGTCAAAGTGCGAACAACGCATCGAAGAAGCACCTGCAGTAGGCATGTTCGTGGGCACTCTTGATCCGCAAGAGACCATCTCGCAATTCATGATGTTCTTCAAGCCAACTACTTTCCAGGCCTTGATTGACAAGTTGGCCCAAATGGATCAGATGGATCATAGATCATCTCCTTCAAAGACGGACCCTCGGAATAAAAAGGGGAAAGGGAAAGCAACTTTCGTCGCTAATACTCAACAACAGTCGAGCAACTTAAAGCCGGTTGTCCGTCAAAACAATATGCGTCCACGCCCATCCCTCGAGGAGAGACTGGGACGTCCTTACTCGTTTCCTCAGGATAAAACGAGAAGACTGTTCGAGCTGGCAGTGCGCAACATACTCATCAATCTGCCGAGTCCAAGACGTCCATTGCAGCCAGGCGATGTCAATGATCCCAATTATTGCCCTTACCACCAAACGGTAAGTCACCCGATCGAGGATTGCTTCGTCTTTAAAGGATGGATCGAAGATCAGTACCTACAAGGTAAGTTTGCGCTGTCCGAAAAGTGGAAAGTAAACCCACCACAGCCGCACACTCCTAAGAAAATGGACACACCGGGGGCAACTTGTTCTTTCATTGAAGAAGCTCCGTGGGAAATCGTGCTTTCAGCGAAGACCAAAAGAATGCTGAATGAGCTCCAGACATGTCCGGCGATCAGGTGGAAGAATCCGCTAGAACCCCAGATCGTCGAGGGAATCCTGAAACCGTGCCCAACTACAAAATCCGGTGGTAATGGGCAAAACACCCAGACGCAGCCGTCAAAGTCTTCGAAGAAGAAGGAGAAGACCCAAAAGCCCGCGAAGTTAGATGACAAGCGCACGGATCTGCAAAAACATGTTGACGCACTGGAAGAATATAATCAGAAGGCGCGGACCCCAGTTACACTCCAAAAATTTCTCACCAACGTCCTTGCGGACAAAGATGATGACAATGGAGAAGACTCGTCGGATGAGTCTGAAGATTATGTGGCAAGCTGCCACGTGATCTCCTACTCATTTACGGACGATGAAAACACTCCTTGCACTGAGAAACTGGGGGCAAAGCCTGAGCCGGAATTCGTGTGGCCGTCAGACAAAATGATCGACGCTTTTCTAGATGAGATTCGTCTAAAAAGTAAAGCTGATCGGGAGCGCGAGATGGCCATATTTGAAAAGGCCAAACACCGGCAACTGGACAAAAGGGTCGAAACACTCCTACCATATCAAAGTACATCCGCCGCAAATGAAAGCAGGATCAAGACAAGGAAACGATTCGCCAAAGCCATATCAATGGGGATGAGGCTGCCCTCTTTCAGAGAAAATTCTCTTGGTGGTATACATCTTGATGAAGCGGACGTACATCCTAACTTCTGCTTATATCATCAGAAGATCGCACATCCTACTGAGGACTGCAACTCCTTTAAGTGTTGGTGGCAAGGGTATGTCGCTCACAGGCAACACTTCAATAGGACAAAGCGTGAAGCTCGTAGATAGCGGAAGAATGCGACAGATGAGCATAAAAGAATTGCTGGCGATTGTCATAGGGTTGATCCCGAGGGACCGCGAGTTCTCACCTTCGAGAGCGACTCCGACAAAAAAGCAGCCCTCGGCCCTCTCTTCAAGGAATCCATCTCTAAAACAAAAGAATTGAGGAGTTGCGAGAGCATTCAGCCTTGCAATTGCACGATACCCGGAAAAAATCCCGGACCCGCAAGCAACGGTTCGAACAAAAAGGATAAAGGAAAGGGAAAAACGGCCTTCGTCGCCAACACTCAACAACAGTCGAGTGGCCCTAGAACGGTTGTTCGCCAAAACAACAAGCGGCAACCCCTCTATGAAAAGTTGAAACGTCCTTACTCGTTTCCCCAGGATGAGACAAGGAGGCTTTTCGAACTAGCAGTGCGCGACGGACTTATCACTCTACAAGAGCCGAAATGCCAGCTACAACTGAATAAGGTCAACAATCCTAATTACTGCCCTTACCACTAAGTATTGGGCCATCCGATCGAAAATTGCTACATCTTCAAAAACTGGGTTGAAGACCAATACCAACAGGGCAAGCTCGCGCTGTCCGAAAACTGGAAGGTGAGCCCGCCACAACCACATGCTCCGAAAAAGATGGATATGCCGGGGGCATCATGCTCATTCATAGAGAAAGCCCAACAGACCACTACGTCCTAAAACTGGGTAATAGACCGAAACGTCATTAAAATAACGACGGACTACTACGTCCTAAAACTGGATAATAGACCGAAACGTCATTAAACTAACGATGGACCACTATGTCCTAAAACTGGCTGTAGACCGAAAAGTCAGTAAACTAGAGATTCGCCTCAAATACGGCGACGGTAGACCGAAACGTCATTAAACTAACGATGGACCACTATGTCCTAAAACTGGCTGTAGACCGAAAAGTCGGTAAACTAGAGATTCGCCTCAAATACGGCGACGGCGGACCACTACGTCCTAAAACTGGATATGGACCGAAACGTCCTTAAACTAACGGCGAACCGCAATGTCCTAAAACTTGCAAATGATCGAAACGTCGTTAAACTACTCCCAACCCGCAGCATCTTCAGGCTGACGTGGTGTTAAAAAAAATGGTACGTCCACAAGTAAAATAGGCACGGATGAAAACCCGAAAGGGCTCCGTGAGTAAAAACAGCAGGGCTACCGGCGAGTGTTCGTGAAAACCCGAAAGGGCGCGACCTCGTTAAAAAAAAAGAATAAAAAAAAATAAAAAATAAAAAGAATGGCATGTCCATAAGCAAAGTGGGCACGGATGAAAACCCGAAAGGGCTCCGTGAGTAAAAACAGCAGGGCTACCGGCGAGTGTTTGTGAAAATCCGAAAGGGCGCAACCTCGTTAAAAGACACGTATAGGGTCCTCTCGACTTTGTAAGAAGAAACCACCCGCGTGAGATCCTTACGACTCACAAGGGAGCAACACACTTAGGGATCCTCACGATTCCTAAGGAGAAATTACAGTTGCGAGATCCTCACGACTCGTAAGGAGAACTCTCTTATGGGACCCTCACGACTCATAAGATTTGAAAGTCTTAAGTTACAGAGACCTGAACCTGTTCTTAAGCAACCCCCACAATCTTCGATATGGCCCTACAAGCGGCTCAATGCTGACCCTTGTATACAATCCACGGGCGTGAATAAACATTTCCCTAACCAAGTCCCACCCGTGACCAGGGGATATGTCCATACGGTGAACAACCCTTGTAAGTCCTCTCGACTTATAAGAAGAAAACCCTTTTGTAAGATCCTTACGACTTACAGGGGAACATACGCTTAGGAATCCTCACGATCCCTAAGGAGAAAACACACATACGAGATCCTCACGACTTGTAGGGAGAAATACCTTTGTGAGACCCTTACGGCTCATGAAATCAAAAGCCTTAGTCGACGGGATCCTAACCCTGTTTGCTAAGCCACCTTTGTTCGACATCGACAGAGGCAAATGATGATTCGCTCCTGGCAGTATCCCAGTTGTAGCGATGCTGATGCCTAAACCGATATCAAATTCCAAGTCCTTTTACGGCAAATGATGATTTGCTCCTGGCAATATTCCAGCCGCAGCGATGCTGATGCCAAGATTGGGATCAGATCCCAAATCCCCTACTCGCGAGAAAAAATCAGCGGGCCAAAAAAAATGCATATGAAATAGCCGAAATGATGGGGCAACTTGCAACAAAATTAGCAAGTAAAAATGTATGCATACAAAAACAGCCGAAATGATTGGGCAACTCGCAATAAAAAGCAGCGAGTAAAAAGAAAAATAGCCGAAATGATTGGGCACCGCGAAAAATAGCCGAAATGATTGGGCAATCGCGACCTCCGTGATATAAAAGCTGAAATGATAGAGCATCGCGGAAAAAAAAATAAAAAAAATTCTGAAAGAATGAAACTTTTTGCCCTGCAGGTGAGGTCACATTGACCCCTGTATACAATCCATGGGCACGAACAAAGAGGGAACCATACCTTCCCAACAGGCTCCATCAGAAAGCGAAGCCAAATCTCGATGGTTCATAGACAACCTAGAGACAATCTCGACATTTGTCGCAATATTGCAGACACAATGTCAACAAACGAAGCAAAAGAAGATCCCTAGCTTCAGGGTCTCGATGTCGATATCGACAACTTAGAGATCACCAACGGCGTTTCTCCTCATTTCAACCAGATGCAGACGTGACGTCAACAATCGACCTCAGAGTCGCAACGAAACGGAACCATGGCAAACTCCCTAGTTCTAAATCTCAATGGCCACATGTACAGCCTGGAGACCAACAACGGTGTGCCTCCTCATTCCAGCAGGACATAGATGCTACATCATCAAACGAAGCCACTGCATAGTCCCTAGTTCCAAATCTTAACGGCAATATCTACAGCCTAAGAATCAGCAACGGCGTTCCTTTGCAGTCCAGCAGGATGCAGATGCAATGTCAACAAGAGACCCCATGGTCGAAACAAAGCGAAGCGGTGGCAAAATCCCAGCTTCACCTCAGCATTCGTCTCGTTACAGCAGACGAGATGTCAACAACGGCGTTCCTTAGCAAGTCCAGCAGGATGTAGATGCAACGTCAACGAAAGACCCCATGGTCAAAACAAAGCGAAGCGATGGCAAAATCCCAGCTTCACCTCAGCATTCATCTCGTTACAGCAGACGAGATGTCAACAACGGCGTTCCTTCGCAAGTCCAGCAGGATGTAGATGCAACGTCAACGAAAGACCTCATGGTCGAAACAAAGCGAAGCGACGGCAAAATCCCAGCTTCACCTCAGCATTCGTCTCATTACAGCAGACGAGATATCAACAACGACGTTCCTTTGCAGTCCAGCAGGATGCAGATGCAACGTCAACAAGAGACCCCATGGTCGAAACAAAGCGAAGCGACGGCAAAATCCCAGCTTCACCTCAGCATTCGTCTCGTTACAGCAGACGAGATGTCAACAACGGCGTTCCTTCGCAAGTCCAGCAGGATGTAGATGCAACGTCAATGAAAGACCCCATGGTCGAAACAAAGCGAAGCGACGGCAAAATCCCAGCTTCACCTCAGCATTCGTCTCGTTACAGCAGACGAGATGTCAACAACGGCGTTCCTTCGCAAGTCCAGCAGGATGTAGATACAACGTCAACGAAAGACCCCATGGTCGAAACAAAACGGAGTGACGGAAAAATCCCAGCTCCACCTCAGCATTCGTCTCGTTACAGCAGACGCAATAACAACAACGGCGTTCCTTCGCAGTCCAGCAGGATGTAGATGCAACGTCAACGAAAGACCCCATGGGCAGCTAAGCGGAGTGACGACAAAATCCCGGCTCCACCCCAGCGTTCGTCTAGATACATCAGACGCAACGCCAAAAGCAAATGAAGCAAAAGGCCAAATTCCTAGCTTCAAGCTCTTGACGGCAAGTCATATAAAGCCTGAAAGACAATCGGAGATCATCTCGCACTAGCGCGGAGTGGTCACTACCTCGACAATCGTCTCGATACAGCAGATGAAATGTCACCCTAGCGTTCTTCCCCCAGTAGGATTCGAACGCGCCAAAGCAAATGAAGCAAAAGGCCAAATTCCTAGCTTCAGGGTCTTGACGACAAGTCATATAAAGCCTGAAAGACAATCGGAGATCATCTCACACCAGCGCGGAGTGGTCACCACCTCGACAATCGTCTCGATACAGCAGACGAGATGTCACCCCAGTGTTCTTCCCCCAGCAGGATTCGGACGCGCCAAAGCAAATGAAGCAAAAGGCCAAATTCCTAGCTTCAAGGTCTTGACGGCAAGTCATATAAAGCCTGAAAGACAATCGGAGATCATCTCGTACCAGCACAGAGTGGTCACCACCTCGACGTTCGTCTCGATACAACAGACGAGATGTCACTACGGCATCCTTCCTCCAACAGGATCCGGACACGCCAAAGCAAATGAAGCAAAAGGCCAAATTCCTACCTTCAGGGTCTTTACGGCAAGTCATATAAAGCCTGAAAGACAATCGGAGATCATCCCACATCAGCGCGGAGTGGTCACCACCTCGACGTTCGTCTCGACACAGCAGACGCAACATCACCAAAAGGGGCCACGGCAAAATCCCTAGTTCCAAACCTCGACGGTTCACCGGCAACCTAGAGACAACCACGACATTCGTCTCGATACAGCAGATGCAATGCCGCCAAACGAAGCAAAGGCCAAATTCCTAACTTCAGGGTCTTAACGGCAAGTCATATAAAGCCTGGAAGACAATCGGAGATTATCTCACACCAGTGCAGAGTGGTCACCACCTCGACAATCGTCTCGATACAGTAGACGAGATGTCACCCCAGCGTTCTTCCCCCAGCAGGATTCGGACGCGCCAAAGCAAATGAAGCAAAAGGCCAAATTCCTAGCTTCAAGGTCTTGACGGCAAGTCATATAAAACCTGAAAGACAATCGGAGATCATCTCGCACCAGCACAGAGTGGTCACCACCTCGACGTTCGTCTCGATACAGCAGACAAGATGTCACTGCGGCATCCTTCCTCCAACAGGATCCGGACGCGCCAAAGCAAATGAAGCAAAAGGCCAAATTCCTAGCGTCAAGGTCTTGACGGTAAGTCATATAAAGCCTGAAAGACAATCGGAGATCATCTCGCACCAGCACAGAGTGGTCACCACCTCGACGTTCGTCTCGATACAGCAGACGAGATGTCACTACGGCATCCTTCCTCCAACAGGATCCGGACACGCCAAAGCAAATGAAGCAAAAGGCCAAATTCCTAGCTTCAGGGTCTTTACGGCAAGTCATATAAAGCATGAAAGACAATCGGAGATCATCCCACATCAGCGCGGAGTGGTCACCACCTCGACATTCGTCTCGACACAGCAGACGCAACATCACCAAAAGGAGCCACGGAAAAATCCCTAGTTCCAAACCTCGACGGTTCACCAGCAACCTAGAGACAACCACGACATTCGTCTCGATACAGCAGATGTAATGCCGCCAAACGAAGCAAAGGCCAAATTCCTAGCTTCAGGGTCTTAACGGCAAGTCATATAAAGCCTGGAAGACAATCGGAGATTATCTCGCACCAGTGCAGAGTGGTCACCACCTCGACAATCGTCTCGATACAGCAGACGAGATGTCACCCCAGCGTTCTTCCCCTAGCAGGATTCGGACGCGCCAAAGCAAATGAAGCAAAAGGCCAAATTCCTAGCTTCAAGGTCTTGACGGCAAGTCATATAAAGCCTGAAAGACAATCGGAGATCATCTCGCACCAGCACAGAGTGGTCACCACCTCGACGTTCGTCTCGATACATCAGACAAGATGTCACTGCGGCATCCTTCCTCCAACAGGATCCGGACGCGCCAAAGCAAATAAAGCAAAAGGCCAAATTCCTAGCTTCAAGGTCTTGACGGCAAGTCATATAAAGCCTGAAAGACAATCGAAGATCATCTCGCACCAGCACAGAGTGGTCACCACCTCGACGTTCGTCTCGATACAGCAGACGAGATGTCACTACGGCATCCTTCCTCCAACAGGATCCGGACACGCCAAAGCAAATGAAGCAAAAGGCCAAATTCCTAGCTTCAGGGTCTTTACGGCAAGTCATATAAAGCCTGAAAGACAGTCGGAGATCATCCCACATCAGCGCGAAGTAGTCACCACCTCGACGTTTGTCTCGACACAGCAGACGCAACATCACCAAAAGGAGCCACGGCAAAATCCCTAGTTCCAAACCTCGACGGTTCACCGGCAACCTAGAGACAACCACGACATTCGTCTCGATACAGCAGATGCAATACCGCCAAATGAAGCAAAGGCCAAATTCCTAGCTTCAGGGTCTTAACGGCAAGTCATATAAATCCTGGAAGACAATCGGAGATTATCTCGCACCAGTGCAGAGTGGTCACCACCTCGACAATCGTCTCAATACAGCAGACGAGATGTCACCCCAGCGTTCTTCCCCCAGCAGGATTCGGACGCGCCAAAGCAAATGAAGCAAAAGGCCAAATTCCTAGCTTCAAGGTCTTGACGGCAAGTCATATAAAGCCTGAAAGACAATCGGAGATCATCTCGTACCAGCACAGAGTGGTCACCACCTCGACGTTCGTCTCGATACAGCAGACAAGATGTCACTACGGCATCCTTCCTCCAACAGGATCCGGACGCGCCAAAGCAAATGAAGCAAAAGGCCAAATTCCTAGCTTCAAGGTCTTGACGGCAAGTCATATAAAGCCTGAAAGACAATCGGAGATCATCTCGGACCAGCACAGAGTGGTCACCACCTCGACGTTCGTCTCGATACAGCAGACGAGATGTCACTACGGCATCCTTCCTCCAACAGGATCCGGACACGCCAAAGCAAATGAAGCAAAAGGCCAAATTCCTAGTTTCAGGGTCTTGACGGCAAGTCATATAAAGCCTGAAAGACAATCGGAGATCATCCCACATCAGCGCGGAGTGGTCACCACCTCGACGTTCCTCTCGACACAGCAGATGCAACATCACCAAAAGGAGCCACGGCAAAATCCCTAGTTCCAAACTTCGACGGTTCACCGGCAACCTAGAGACAACCACGACATTTGTCTCGATACAGCAGATGCAATGCCGGCAAACGAAGCAAAGGCCAAATTTCTAGCTTCAGGGTCTTAACGACAAGTCATATAAAGCCTGGAAGACAATCGGAGATTATCTCGCACCAGTGCAGAGTGGTCACCACCTCGACGTTCGTCTCGACACAGCAGACGCAACATCACCAAAAGGAGTCACGGCAAAATCCCTGGTTCCAAACCTCGACGGTTCACCAGCAACCTAGAGATAACCGCGACATTCGTCTCGATACAGCAGACGCGATGCCAGCAAACGAAGCAAAGGCCAAATTCCTAGCTTCGGGGTCTTAACGACAAGTCATATAAAGCCTGAAAGACTATCGGAGATCATCCCACACCAGCGCGGAGTGGTTATGACTCATCGGGGCTCTCCAAAATGAGCCTAACCTCAAGTAAAAAGCGGCATGGCAAATTCCTAACGCTTGTTCTTCCGACGGTCAAACTGCCTAGGAGGATTGCTTGAAGACGTCTTGTCCAGCCCCCGAATGGATCAGAGACACGGCAGTCGCAGGGCTACTCGAATAGCACGATTGCCTATCGAGGGATACATCAGCCAATGCGACGGTACGACGGCCAAAACCCTAAGTACCACAGACCCTAACGGACTTCTGTCGTAAAGAGCAGAGGTTAACTGTGACGTTAGGATATTCTTGCGAGATCTGCTCGATCCATTTCGACTCGTAAGGAAATTGATGTCTTTGCGAGAACTTCTCGATTCGTCTCGACTCGTGAGATAAAGCCTTAGGCAATAGGGATTAAAAAACCTGTTTCCTAAGCACTGGGGCCCTGCAAGTTGGCCCAAAACGGACTCTTGCATACTATTCACGGACCTCACTCTCCAAAGTCGAATCTCGACAAGGAGGGAAACAACCACTTATGAGTCTTCTCGACTTGTAAGCGAGAAAAATTCTCTTATGAGATCCTTACGACTCTCAAGAGAAAATACACACTTAGAAGTCCTCACGACTCCTAGGGAGAAAATACACCTACGGGATCCTCTCGACTCGTAGGGAGAAAAGTCTTTATGAGACCCTCACGGCTCATAAAGTTGAAAAGTCTTAGGTGGCAGATCCTAACCCTGTCTCCTAAGCCATCACTGCCCTGCAAAGAGGTCAAGACGGACCATCTATGAGCCGCACTGGCCAAAACTACATGCCACTGAAATGGAGAAGTTACTCATGAGCGTATAAACTACTCCACGCCAGAGTAAGACATAAAGAAATAGAAGGGTGTGGCTCATGGAGTTGAGAGTTTGAAACTATATCTTTTAAGAGTCGAGATTTGAGTCAATGATAAATGACGACGCTTGTGTCCGCTCGTTATCTTCTCAGATCAAGATTCTGAAAGTTATATACCAACTCGAAACTGATCATACACTCTGCATAACTCTGCACTACTTCACCCACGTACATACTTACGTGGGCAAAGTAGTGGGGGGCATTTGTTCCCACCAAACATTTCTACGCAAAGGAGTCCAAGGTATCAAATGGCAGTAATACGCTTAAAGAAATGCAAACCAGTATCTTCCGGCCTATATTTTGATAAACTCCCGAAGGAGGAATTATTAAATTCTGATGGTATTGGAAGCATCTCGAAAAACCCTTCGATTTGATATATTATGGGCCTCATAATTCATCCGTGATCAAAAGTTATGAGGTATCACGTGTCCACACGTGATGGACCTTTAAGAACCCGCTGGAGGAGTTAAAAGATATAATAAAAACTCAGAAAAGACCCCAATGGGGCATCACGTGCTCACACGTGACCATGGGTCACGTGCAGACACATGATGGGCTCTTAAGGCCTCTAAAATAATGAATAGAATTAAATTCTAAAATCTGTTCCCTGATTAAAAATCAGAAGATACCTCAATGAGGTATCACGTGCTCACACATGACCAATGGTCACGTGTTGACACGTGATGGTTAAAACAACAACATAAACAAGCGGCTGTTAAAGGAACTAATTTGGGGGTCACGTGCTCACACGTGACCAAGGGTCACGTGCCAGCACGTGACAGGCTTTGAAAGCCTTACAGTTTAATAGAATTAAAATTCTAAATTTCTCTAAAATCTTTCGAAATAGAATTAAAATTCTAAAAGCTTCTAAATCTTTCCAAATGGAAAAAAATTATGGGGACCGTTGGATTAAAGATCCAAGGGTGATTAAAAATCATCAATTTATGGAAAAATCTTGGACAAGGAAAGATTTCCCCTAAATCTCACCGAAAATAACAAACAGAATATCTTTGGATTTAAAATCCAACGGTGAATAAAATTCACTGAATGATCTAAAGGATCATATTAATGATGAAAACAAATCAAATCTTTCAATGAGAGATTTGCTAAACAAATTGATTCTTTTCCTTCTCCTATAAATAGGAGCCAAGAAAAGAAGAGGAGGGACCTTTTTGGGAGAGGGAGGAGAATTTAATTCTCAAGAGAGAAGAAAAGAAAGGAGAATTTAATTCTCAACAAAGAAAACCTAGGTAAGAAAAGAGAGGCTTCAAAAGAGAATTTAATTCTCAAAAGAGTTTAACTCTTATATAAAAAAAAGAAGAACTTAGTTCTTCTTCTGGTTGAAGATCTGCACAGAGCACATCTCCCCATAAGTTGAGAATTTAATTCTCATCGGGTCGAGATCCTGCCATGCAGATCCTAAACTTAGAAGGGGAATTGAGTTTTGAGAATTTAATTCTCCCAGACTCACAGGAATTTAATTCCTCCTAAAATGAAACTGGGGTTTAACCCTAATCAAGAATTTAATTCTTTTACATATCTGGGAATTTAATTCCTTTAAAAAGAAATTAGGGTTTTGCCCTAAATAAGAATTTAATTCTTTCACAATAGGAATTTAATTCCTCCAAAACAAAATTAGGGTTTAACCCTACAAAGAATTCAATTCTTAAAAGATCTCTGTTCATGAAAAGAACTAGGGTCACGTGTCCCCACGTGACCCCTAAAAAGATACCCAAAAATAAAGAGGAAGAAACTTTGAGGCAATGCCTCACGTGTTCCCACGTGACTCCCAAAACGTAGAAAGAAAAAGCAAAGGAAATGAAAGCTTTGGGCGCTCTCACGTGTCCCCACGTGACCCCTAACAAATCCCTTTAATATCCAATGGATGGATGCCTATCACGTGCCCGCACGTGATGGCCAGAGAGTCAAAAAGTGTTTAACACTTATTTGCAGAACAAACTAAAAGGAAATCTGGCCCCATCTTTAGATGCCTCACGTGCTCACACGTGATGGCCTGAAAGCTAAGTGTTTAACACTTATTTGTAGCCTTAAGGGTAAAATAAAAGAGTTTCGGCACAATCTCAGGCGCCTCACGTGACCCCACGTGACCACCCTATTTTTAGTGTTTAACACTATTTTTTTAAAGCGCATCACGTGGGAACACGTGATCGTCAAATACCTTCTAGTGTTAATACTATTTCAAAACCAACCTAGCCCAAAATGGCTAAGTTTTTCCTGTGGCAGGATTCCCTTTTGAATGAACTTCAAATATACCCTTGTTTTCCAAACTTGATCATTTCACATGACATTCAAAGTAAACTCCAGAGCCATGATGAATGGTCAGTGCCTAATAAAAGATAAAATGTTGTCAGAGCCCCCAAACCTCTGTTTAGCACCGCTGAATGATGAGGGGCTGAACCCAGACAAATGTCTAATGGTCCAAAGGGCCAATATTTCAAACATAATTGGACTTAGCCCAAACTGGCCATAAGTCCTTAAATCATCTTGAACTGAGCACATCTGCTCTTTCAACCAACTCATTGGTTCAAGGGTACATCTCTGAACTCCTATGATATTTATCGTTGCAATCTTTCAACGTTTTCATAGAGGTGACGGGTCCCGACAACCACAAATAATACGGACCGTGGCGTCCTTAAACTTATGCGTCCTTAAACCGGTATCCTTCCCAAAATGGGAATGATGGACCACCACGTCCCTAAACTGGAACTTGGACCACTATGTCCCTAAACTGGAACAATAGAGCCCCAAATGCTCTTTTGTCGGATCTAAACGATCCCGTTTAAGTTGATCTTAGCCTCAAATATGGCTAACGTATCCTTAAACCTTCAAACAGACTTTAGTCCCAAATTGGACTATAGATCCCCCAATCAACTTTGGTTCAAAGGTACATCTCTGAACTCCTCTGACATCTGTCGTTGTAATCCTTCAACGTCGTCAGAGAGGTGACGGGTCCCGATGGCCATATATGCAATGGACCACTATGTCCCTAAACTGGAACAATAGAGCCCAAATGCTCTTTTGTCGGATCTAAACGATTCCGTTAAGTTGATCTTCGTCTCAAATTGGACTAATGTATCCTTAACAAACGTTTAAGTTGATCTTAGCCTCAAATATGGCTAACGTATCCTTAAACCAAAACCCCAAACCCAAATCTAAGAAAATACGGATTTGGACTAATCCACGTCCTACGGGCGACGACACAAATTAGTCTCCGTATACAATCCACGGGCAACCACAAACAAAACAAACACCCACGACACGAAGTGAAATTCTGGAGAAGGAGAAAGTTGTTACCGCGATGCAGTAGCGTAGTTAACTGCAGGGGCTTGCGCCTGCAGGGAAGAGCATCCCCACAATCAAAAACCCCTCAAACGAGGGGGAATCTGACGAAGTCTGCTACATCGGCCGCATCCGTTTAAACTTTCGATACATGGTGCTATAAATCAACTTGGTATCTTCGGAGAGGTGGACGGATAGCACCAATTAGCATCTGCCCCGAATCTCAGGCGAGACGCTAACGTCTTGGCCGCCGTTCGGAGGGGAACACCCTTTTTTGAGTCCTATAAAGTTTATGAACTTTATCAAAATAATCTTTAGCATCCTAATCGGGCGCGCTAACAATTCTTTGTTAGTTCCCACCGCGATTAGAGATTAGATTAATGATTGTTTTGGTAAAGGCTAGATATGAACGGAGTTCCGTGTCGAGATAAGGGTTAAGAGTGAGATTCCTTTTCTCTCCAGAAACCCTAATATACACGCATCACCGTCGTTCTAGTTTTAAATCTATTAATGGATAAAAAAGGGTAACTTTTAATTAATCGTCCATAACTACTAAATCCTAACGAACCGTACAAGCCCCATTATTATATTAACTACATCCTTGAAATAATCTAGATATATATTTTACACTCTTGTTTAACGTAGATCTAGAAACCATTCTATAAAATTCTTTATCCCTTCTTTCTTTCTCAACACATCTAAAGTAAAAGTAAGAGATTCAACGTTTCCCAGAGGACGACCCGTACTCATCTCGGTCTAGCTACACGCGACATCGTTATTGATTGCGGTTAACTACAAACACACTCTTTCGTGTCAATCAAGTACCAAACACCCCGAGCACGTGCATTTCCATCCACGAAGTAAAGTAGTGCATCGGGAAGTTAGCGGGTTGCACCCCCGGTTCATTTGCGTCCGCCGCTACGCTGAAACCATGGTACTGGTAGGCCAACCCGGCGATTCCAATCGACAATTATATGCCAGCCACCATCCGATGTGCTGGGTAGAAGACAGACGGCCTCATGTAGCGCGGGTGCATGGGGAGCGCGAACCAGCATAGCCATAGCCCCAGAAACCCAAGAAAGAAAGTCTCCTCGTCGATGCCCGGAGCGGCGATTTCCGATAAAGGGACGATTGCAGCATCGGGAAGGTAAAAACCCTTTTGGTCGTCTTCCAGTGCTGGTCGACGATCTAAGCCCAGGCCGAAGGGGTCGTCAAGCTTGGCAAATTTTTCGCCCCGCTGCGATAGAATCTCCGGTCGAAGAAAGCGGGCGATGAAGTCTGCGAAACTAACTCCCCGGCCTCCCGATTCCAAGTAGAGACTTTCATACATATTCAGCACCTTTACCAGGCTCGGAAACTGGTGCTGAATAACATTCTTCGGCGTTAGGTCCATTACCAACGGCTTGGTGGCGAAGACATATTCATCCAGAAGAAGTAGCTCCTCATAGTGCTCCCCCCTCACCGGCAGATCGGAAATCTCAGCAAATTCTTCTAGGGGGATGGAAACTTCCCTGTCCATCAGAAAAAAGGTATGGGTGGGGATGTTCCATTGCTCTACGAACGCCTCAGTCCACCATGTCGGAGGAGCAGAGTACTCGAACAACGAGGCGTAACCTGCGGAGTATAGACCGATCTTCAGCAGGCGTGTCTTCTTCGCTGACAAAATATACCTGGCCCATTGCAAATACCTGGCCGAATGTCGAGGGGTCAATCCAATGTTATCGGGTTGTCCCCAAGGGCGCGATTCGCCCTGGCATATGCGCTGTCCCAAAATATCCATGGCTGCAGGCAGCTGCATGGGTATGGCAGCGATCGAGGGTTGAAGAAGATCCTCCGAATTCCAATTTACAACCTCCACGGCATAGTTCACCGGGGATATATCTGCGTACGAGATTGACGAGATTGGATCCGACAGCGTCGCGCAAGAGAAGCTTCGGCGACCTTTGATAATTTTGCTGTACCACCTACCCCACAGGTGAAGGTTCTTGTACTCCGAGTCGTAGTCCTTAATGAGAGCAAGAGCCTCCCGGTCTACCGGTGCCTCAGGGAATCCTCCCTTTGAGCGGAAAAAAGGGAACGAGAGATCAGCAAACATGTTGCCTGCAAGAAAAGGCGAAATTCAATTATCAGTATCATAATTTTAAAAGCCCGACGCTTGGTACTTTAAAATTTGTACCACACTGCAACGCAGTGGAGAGGGGACCAAAGGAGGACTCACAAAATCCAGATGACAATGCATCAGTTAATAAGACAGCCTCATCATTGGATGGGACTGTCAATTAATGAGGAAATCCTCAAAGAATATTCTCATTAAATGAGAAATCCCTCGAGACAAGGAGAAGATCTCCCTTTCAGAGCAAAGCTCTGTCACAGAGTGACACTTGTCAAACTCTGGTCACAAGGGAATAAAATTCCTTAAAGAGCCTAGCTCTGTAATAATGATGGAAAAATCCATCAAAGAGAAATTAATTCCTAAGAATTAAAGTTCTGGGATCTTAAAAATCCATGAAAAAACTCCTAAGAGTTCTTCATCAAAAGATCAAAAGATCTATACATTGTCAATGAGCAAAGCTTTGTTCATGGGTTAAGAAACCCTGAAACAAGATCTCTTTAGATCTATGGATTATTGAGAGCAAAGCTCTGTTTATGAAACCCCAAAGGGGTTTTTCCTTAGATCAAAAGATCTATGAGAGCAAGGCTCTGTTAATTAAAATTAACTTGATTAATTTAAATTTTTACCTAAAATTTTTCTAGAGTTTAACTCTTGAAGTTCTTGAAAATGAGAGCAAGGCTCTGAAAATAAAATTCTTGAAGGAGATGATAATCATCTGAGGACCAAGGGTCCTATATATAGGCGCTGAAGCGCCTCCTTAACTTCTGAGTTGATCCAAGAGCTCAGATGTTGCCACCGCTGCACTCATGTGTGCGCCACGTGAGCGCAACGGTGGGGGGGCATTTGTTTCCCCCAATCAGAGCAAAGCTCTGTTTGAATTTCAAAATTCAAAAATTGAAGCAACGCTTCAGATTCCTTGCGCTGCGCGCAGAGCGCCACGTGTATAAAGCAGACACGCCAGCGCCAAGAGCGCTGCGCCCAAGGCAGCGCACCCCCAATCAGAGCAAAGCTCTGTTTCAAAATTCAAATTTTAAAATGAAGCAACGCTTCAGATCACTTGCGCTCTGCGCTGCGCGCCACGCGCTAGCGCAGTTACGCTGCGCGCCACGTGTCAAACGCAGGTGCGCTTTTAAATAATAAATTATTAATTAATCAAAATTAAAATTCTAGAAAGATCTTTCCAGTCTTATTAAAATAAGAAGATTGTCTTATATAAAACAGAGGCCTTAGGATCAAAGGTCCAACGATGGGGAAATATCCCCAGATCAATCAGAGAAAGATCTCTGTAACTAACTTAACAAATCAATTGGCCCTATATAAAGGCCCCTAGACTCCAAGTCTCAGATGCAGAGATACAGAAGAGAGAGAACCCTCTAAAAACTTTGAGAAAAATCTCAAAAAGAAGAAAGGCAAGCCTTTGAAGAAAGAAGATCATCTTCTTCATCTTTAAAGGTAAAGAATTAAATTCTTGGAAGAACAGAGATGAAAACATCTCACCAAAAGAAGAATTTTCTTCTAAAAAGATCAAAGATCTAAGAACAAGATCAAGATCTTCAATAAAAAAAAAGAAAAAGATCAGAAACATCCAATCATAAAATTTAAAGAAGTAATTTACTTCATTCTTAGATCTTTTGATTTATATAAAGGCACAACCTTTTGATGAGAATAAGAACCTTGGTTCTTGAATCTTGAGGTAGAACCTCTTTTAAGAGAACAAAGAACTTGTTCTTTAATCTTAATTTGATCAAGATGCGCTCTGCGCTATTGGACAGTGCCTTGCACTTTTGAAATGCGCCTTTACGCTTATTAGATTAGCGCACTGCGCCAGAACGCGCCACGTGTCAACCACGAAACAATCTGCGCTTTGCGCTTCAAAATATAGCGCACTGCGCTCTTGGGCTGGCGCACTGCACCAGAGCGCGCC
The DNA here is from genome assembly GCA_030015575.1 of Agapanthus africanus. Lineage (NCBI taxonomy): Eukaryota > Viridiplantae > Streptophyta > Magnoliopsida > Asparagales > Amaryllidaceae > Agapanthus > Agapanthus africanus. The sequence continues at coordinate 667,973,589 of CM057342.1, read as the reverse complement.
ATGTGCCATTCACTGGCGCATCGCACTCAGAAAGCACGTTGCGCTAACAGACTTGCGCTTAACGCAGAGCGTGACACGTTTCACCTTCGCATGCGCTAGCGCATTGCGCTCTTTAACTGGCGCAAAACGCCTGACAAGCCACGTGGCGTACTATCAGACCACTATAAATGCTATGCATTATTAAAGGGCAGAGCCTAAGTAAAGGTCTTACAGACCAAATATAAATGCTATGCATTTAATTACAGAGCCCAATGCTATGCATTATAAAGGCCAGAGCCCAAGTAAAAGCCTAATAGGCAGAACATGAATAAAATGTTGAACATTTTCAACTGGACTTAGCCCAATTCTGGCCATAAGTCCTCAATACAAATTGAACTGAGCACAACTGCTCTCCCAATCAATTTACACCCGGTTCGAGGGTACATCTCTTTACTCCTCTGACATCTGTCGTTGTAATCCTTCAACGTCGTCAGAGAGGTGACGGGTCCCGACAACCACACACTGTTACGGACTGTGGGGTCCTTAAACTCATGGACTATGATGTCCTTAACCTCGACCGTGATGTCTTAAAACTAATACCGGACTATGATGTCCTTAACCTTGACCATGATGTCTTAAAACTAACATCGGACTGTGAGGTCCTTAAGCTCATGGACTATGATGTCCTTAACCTCGACCGTGATGTCTTAAAACTAACACTGGACTGTGATGTCCTTAAACTCACGGACTATGACGTCCTTAATCTGGACCGCAATGTCCTTAAACTACTCATCGACCGTAATGTCAGTAAACTAAACAATAGAGCTCAATTGCTCTCTTGTCGGATCTAAACGATCCCGTTAAGTCGATCTTAGTCTAAAGACTAACGTGTCCTTAACGAACGTTTAAGTTGATCTTAGCCTCAAATAAGGCTAACGTATCCTTAAACACACACTCCCAAACCCAAATCTAAGAAAGATACGGATTTGGACTAATCCACGTCCTACGGACGACAGCACAAATTAGTCTCCGTATACAATCCACGGGCAACCAAATACTAAACAAACACCCACGACACGAAGTGACCATATGGAGAAGGAGAAAGTTGTTACCACGATGCGGTAGCGTAATTAACTGCAGCGGCTTGCACCTGCAGGGAAGAGCGTCCCCATAATCAAAAACCCCTCAAGCGAGGGGAAATCTGACGAAGTCTGCTATATCGGCCGCATCCGTTTAAACCTTCGATACATGGTGCCATAAATCAACTTGGCATCTTCGGAGAGGTGGACGGATATCACCAATTAACATCTGCCCCGAATTTCAGGCAAGACGGACCCGCGAGGTCGCGTCCCCGTTGTTCGGAGGGGAACAAGGCCGTATGGTATTATGGCAGGGTTCGATCATATACGTGCAGTAGTGCACGGATCATGATCGGACAGATCATACTAGTGGGCTTTGGTTTAAGCCGGATCCTAGTATTAGATTTGTTGGATTACTTTTGTCTCATCGCATTCACATTCAGTCGGAATGCAGATGAATGTATGTATATACAGGTGAGGGGTATCCTTGTGATCCGTCACGAGTTTACTTTAGATGTTGCCATATCTTTTTATTGTTGTAAACATTTGGATTAATGTTTACATGTGGAAATTGTGAGTGGAAATAATCATGAGGAGCATTTAATGTGACATGGACATGGGTAGTGACTCATGGTCTCTTTATTTGTGCATATGTCACATTATTGCTTGATTTATGTGTTGAAATGATAAGACGAGAAAGAGAGGACAGCTATATGGCTTGGGATTAGCTCTTGTATTATTATTCTTGCTCTCATTTTATCATTCCAACACAAGAAGAAAAGAAAAGCCTCTTCTCTTTTCCTTCATCTTCTTGCTCACAACATCCACCATGGCATCATCTTCTACCTCCACTCTAACCATCTCATGTGTTGAGAATCCTAGAGTGTCAAGATACAAAGTTATCACACACATTCTCTACTTCACTTTGGACACGTCGGCTAGCAAACTTCGTGTCCGAGTTGTTTCGGTTCGAAGCGGGAGCCCGTAAAAGGATTCATAGATGTGGTGCCCTTTCCGACGAGGAGACCGGAGATCGAGCGAGATCGGAGATGCCGCAAGGAGCTAAAGATGGTGGCTAAAAACCGAAGGATACGGATCGATCGGTATAGTTTTTCTAACCCTCTTTAGATTGCTAGTTTAATGTTAATGGTTCGATCCGGATTAAAGTCTGCGTTAGCGCCAGTTTCAAGTTTATGAAAATTTTTTGTTTCCACATTTTGGTCTCGGATCGACGGCCGGGGCGCTACCGTAGACTTACAATACTTGAATCTCATTCAAATTAGATTGGCAGGTTCTGCAAAAACCCGAGACCTCGGGACGATTGGTGAAGTGATCGGGAGAGTTTGATACTCAGTATCGACCTCGGTCAACCATCAAAGCACAAGTCTCAGCAGATTATATTGAGACTCAGTCTGAGTCAGACTTTTTGAAAGGAAATTGAAGTCCTGAATTAGTTTTGATGTTATCGTTAACTGCACATGGACGGCACAATTTGTATCTTTTTCCAAGACAATTACCGTGTTGATAACGCCGTTTGTTAGGTTGTCTACCTTAAATAGGCAAGCATCCATATATCTGGCTCGCTGAGGCTCAAGAGACTGGTTTCGCTTAAACTTATGTTTACTAGGGTTCTTATTGTAATTTAGTATAACTTGAGAGGGTTTATGTAAAAATAGTTTTGGCATAATTTCAAAATACTACTCAAGAATTTAATTATCGTCTTTAGGGTTTACATAGATATATATTTTATATTTCTAGTGAGTAGAACCTAATTTTCAAAGTATATGGTATTTTGTTGAAATATTGTAATTGTATTGTATTCGGATGGTATTTTCATGTAGTAGTGATTCCTTTGATTTATAAAACTTGGAATAGATATTTTGCTAATATATGTATATATATTTTATAAAAATAATTTATTTATTTTTTTGTAGAAATCTCATTTTCTAAAGAAAAATGTATAAAAATTCCATCGAGATCAAGTACTCCTTTCGGAGGTCTGCATCTCACTATACTAGGCTCGAGGATGTGCGATAACCCACACCATCCCGAACAAGATCCCCAAAATGGGTTGTATAGGCGTAATTGCATGGAAATGTTTAATACATTTTTTTTTTTATAGAAAACGGTTTTGTAAGTTTAGGATATTTATTTGTAAAGTCGTATTTTCCCGTATTCTATTGTTCCAAACTTCATCGTGCTATGATAGAGATGTGTGTTGTGATGAGGTATGTCATTACCTCATGAATTATCTAAAAGTATAATAGGTATTCTGATGATTAAGTCGGAAACGAAAGTATGTGGTATTTTACTGTAAAACTACAATAGAAGTTGCATATAATAATATTTTGTGATGAAACTTGTTTAAGGTGTTTGTTAATGTTTATTGAATATGATATGAGAGTTTGGTATATTCTTGTTTAAGAAAAATATGATTTTTAAAGGAAAACCGAATCGGAAGTCGGATTAACTCCGCTTCCGTCGAGTTTTAGAATTTGAAGTGTTTAGATTAGAAAATGAGAGGGGGAGATGGGGATTACTGTCTTGGGGTCAAGAGGAGAGGGAGAGTGAACTACGGAATGCTTCAGGGTGTTGTTTCGTCGCCGGAAACTCCTTGTATCGTCGCCGGAACTTCGTCGGAGTTTCGCCCTTCGCTAACTCCATTTGTACACTAAAAGACTTGGGAATTCGGTATAGTTTTTGTAATAGAATTCTGAGTGAAAGGGGTGTAAAATGGAGTGGGTATTTATAGGAAAAAATTAGGGTTTAGTGGGTGATGAATTTGAGAATTAAAATGCATTTAAAGGAATTAAATGGGTGATTTAAGTTCTCTGTGTGATTGCAGAGAAACAAGCAGTGTGAAAGGAAGTGGGGTAGGCCAAGGGTTGCAGGGGAAAAGAATGGGGGCTTTACCAACGGGTAAGCCCGGCGGCGTCGGGCAAAAGGAGATTTTCGCCGGGTCTTTACCGTCGGGTAGGGCTAGGGTTGGTGCCACGTGTAGGTATCGATTTGTATTCTTCAGTGCATATGTTTGTTTATATTATGTCTCTTCAGTTTACGTATTGTGCACGTATGGACTCTTGAGCTTCTAAAAAGATTAAAAGAAATTTTAATAAAAAAAATATGTGGCTGATGGGATTTGAATTCTGGTGTTATGTCTCAACGGTGCAAGGTCTTACCAATGAGCTACAAGCTCTTTCTTACTGTTCAAAAGCAAAACAAACTTATAACTCGTGCTCAGGCTTAGGTGTCCCTTTTTGTATTTTGAAAAATTTCGTACAGAAAATTAGGGTTGTTACAGCGTGTGGGATGGGTCGTTACCCTGTGAATGATCTAAAGGTATATACTCTAGTTATCGAAAATACGGTTATATTAAAGTTCATGGTATTTTTATGAAAAAGTTCGCTATATGATTATTGGATATGAAATTTTTGGTTACGGAAAAAGTAATTGATGTGAATATTACTTTGAAGTGATATTAGGGAATTGGTATGAATTTTTAAATATGGTAAAGTGACAAAAATTGTTTTAAAGATAAAGGTTATATGCCAACTCCGCTTTTGTCGATATATTTTAAAAATTATATTGAAGTGAAAAGAGAGAGATGAAGGGACTTACTGGTTTAGATTGTTAACAAGAGAGAGAGGAAGCCTTCGGAGGTCGTGGTTTTGTCGGAAAGGTTTCGGTCGTCGAGCTTGGTTTGCTACTCCACTTGGGTGCTTAACTCCACTTGGTACTTAGAGAGTTCGAGAGAATTTTTTATAGAATTTTCAGAATGGGAGAGAGCCAGGGGATGGGGTGTTATTTATAGTGAATAATTTAGGGTTTGGGAATTAAAAGTTGGATTAAAAGAATTAAAATTGATGTTAAATGATGAATTGAATAGTCTCTGTTTAATTACAGAGAAATCAAACAGTGCTTGGAAGTAGAAGGGAGTCGAAGGGGCGTGTGTGCAAAGCACGGAGCAACTTGGAGACATCCAGACCGTTGGCGGCGGGGAAAAGGCGAAAACGAGCGGTCAGATTTGGAGCAATCGCCTCGAGATTCGTGCTACTTATTTTATTCTGTGTTTACTCCTTATTGCGCCTGTTTAATTTTTCTGAAAGCTTTCGATTCTCCGTGAATTGCACGTGCAACTCTTAGGCTTCCGAAAAGTTAAAAAGAAAAAATATTAAAAAAAATTATGACTGATGGAATTCGAACACACAGTCTAAAGAACAACAGTGGAGACTATTAACCAGTGAGTTATAAGTTGCTTATTAATTTTATTGAACAAAAATAACTTATAATTTCTACACAGGCTGAAATACCCTTTTCTATATATTTAAACAAATAATTTTGCGTAGGAATTTCAGAGTCGTTACAGATTTACAATCAATCAGAAGTCGGTGGTTACGAAACTTAAGCACCATTGTCACGCCCCGCTTCCCAAAATACGGAATACGAGGGGTAGACAAGGCCAGCCATGCTCCTACGGTCAAGGAAATGTCCTGCCGTAGTCACACTTCGGCTTCTAGTTTATCATGGTAAACAGTAAGTGATGCACAGGTAAAGGGAAAAATACAGCAACTGAAGAAAACAATGTAAAGACTGACCTGAAGGGGAACAATGAATGTAACTCAGGAAAGCAAGTCAGGAAGTCTGAGATGCGCTGGTCCAGGCTAAATCTTCTCCTCACACTGAGCATGCATACTCAGGTCGTCAGAGCGACACAATAGCAATATAATGTATATAATCAAGTAACAGTTCTAACAGTGGTAATGGATATGAATAACAGTAAATCAATGACATGCATGAATATAAATGAGCAGAGATCAATGCAGCGGAGCAGTAAAGCAGTATAACGATATGTCACGTATGTCAACACGGTATACAAGGAATGTAAATGACAGTAGCCCTATCAGTCTCTAAGTCTCACTGCACAGGTCAATAAGCCTATCGTCAGTCCAAGTGTGAGAGTCAACCACTCGCGAGTGTCCTCCACCCAAGGGTAGAACCCAAGGGCAAGGGACCACGGGCCCAACATGTAACGAATGTATCACGGTGATATAGCACATACCCTGTAAATCTCCATATAACTCCCTAAATATATAAGCCGGCATGGGACTCCCGAGATTCTGTTGAATTCACACTTGAACTACCCCACACCCCGAGGTCTACATCAAACACTAACCATCAATCTAAATACTAATCGATCCGTGACAAGTCTGCGCGAGAACTGGAGGCAGGGCCTCCATCAAGCACGTCCCGACTAATACCTAAGATAAATGGCAGGGTCTGGTGTCTTATCTGTGACACCCGTGCAAACGCTTCCATAAGTGTCCCATTCCACTTATTAGTCACACGTGCACGCATCCCACAGACGTCGACAATGCAATAGAATAATATGGTCACTGATTGTGCACAAGTACGTATCACTTTCACTTAATCACGAATACACGAACACTGACGTACTTGCCACAATCAACACTAAAATCTAACACTGGGTAAATGCACGATGTCACTAGGTTATCACTAACATGATATGGGTATGATGTGATGCATGAACAGTATAAAAGCACAATTAAGGTGTCATAAAAACAACAGTCTATTACTTGCACGATTTATCATGAAGTATATGTATGTAATTTGGCGAAATGATAAACAGGTAATAATTAATATGTTCAGTTAGCTATCCATAGAATTTTGTTTCAAGCCAATCGGGTTTCAGGATCATTAGTTATAACTGTTTCATTTTAAGCGCACGCGGCTGGAAATCCGGCTTCAGAATCAGGAATCCATTTCGCAACGCATTTTAACCCCAGTTGGGATCATAATTTAGCGACGCTACAGTTGGATGAATTCTAGGATTTTCAGTAAAGTTTTCAACTCAACAAACGGATCTTCAGTCGTGTCTGTACGTTAGGAGTTATAATCTTTTTAATATCAACATGTAAATTCTGATTCTGCTGGGACTGTTATGTGTCCCGATCTTCTAAATTACAGATTAAATAGTAAATGATAACGAAACAGGATGAAACTAATTGTGTTGTCCAGCTAACAGAGTTACCTACAATAAGCAGCGGAGTTCCGCAACCTACAAGTTAAGGAAATCCTATGGTATCCAATACGGAACAGCAAGCAATGATTGGAGTAGCTCTGGACTGCAGTCCAGAGTCGCACTCCGATCCGAATATCATCACAGTTTAAGTACAGGATTGTCTGGAGACTAGTATATGGTTAAAGTTCATCGAGTCGGCTTCGATTTGAGCCCTCGAACGCACCATTCTAATATGTATATGATTTATGATGAATTTAACTATTTTCAGGTGCAACAGAATTTCAGTTTTACGGTCAAACTTGGGGGTAGTCATTTTAACTGTTAACAGTCGTATTTCCTAATGCAATTTGCACACGTTAATCATCTCTACAAGGGCCAATATAATATGTCCAGTTCCGTCAAACACGATAATGATTTTCTATGGGAACAAGCATCGAACAGTTTTGTGACAATATATAACATCAAGCAAACGTGGAATATATCTACGATTCTGATTTGTAATATATACAGAATAGCATGAAAGCAAGTAAAAACTTGCCTGGAGACGTCCCGGGATGTACGGTAGCTGTGTCGTCACGAATGCGCGACACACGCGCGGCACGGCAACCTGAGTTGGCTCGGACTCGTGTCTCGGCAGCGGCGGCTCGCAGCTTGGTGGTCAGGTGATGATCGAGCTTCAGAGGTGGTGAGCGTAGCGACGGGTGGCCGAAGCTTGGAGGCTTGGGTTGAAATAAGGAGAGAGAGAAATTGCTTAGAGAGAGAGAGAAAGGTAGATAGAGAGAGAGTGTGTGTTAGAGAGAGAGAAAAGTGAGAGGGAGAGAGTGAGAAAATGAGAGAGAGGGAGTTGAGACAGAGAGAGGGAGAGTGATCGAGAGAGAGTGATCGGGAGAGAGAGTTAGAGAAAGGTGAAGAGGATGACGACGATGAGGGGTTCGCTGGTCGTCGGCACAGGGGCGGCCAAGCTCGGGTGTAGGGTTGGCGTGCAGGGTGGTGGTCGGGATGGAGGCGAGGTGAGGAGACGTCGGGGGTTGGAGGTTCAGGGGTTGTCGCAGTTGTGGGTTGGTGGAGGAGCGGGTAGTGGTCGAAGGTGGTTGCTGTTGGAGGAGGGTTTGTCAGCGGTGAAGGGAATGTCGGTGAGGTGGTTGGTCACCGTGAGAGGGAGTCGGGGCTCGTGGTTGCTGGGAGGTGGAGAATGGGGTTTGAAGAAAGAGGAGGCGGAGCAGCATGGGAGAGGAGATGAGGAGGGTAGCTCCGGTGGTGCTTGGTGAAGCTAGCGGTGGTCAGCGATGTGGTGTTTACGAAGGGGACAGGCTCGGTGCAGTGGGGAAGATGAGAAAGGAAGTGAGAGAGGTGAGGGAAAGATGAAGGGAACGTGGAGGCGAGGGAAGGGAGAGAGGAGAGGTAGTGGGGACGGGGTCGCGCGTCGTGGGCGTAACGGCCAGGCGACGATGGGCGAAGGAGGCGGCGTGGGCGGAGGAAACGCGCGCGCGAGTTGGGGGTGTAGCCGTTAGAGATTTAAGAAAGGAGATGAACAGGAGCGGGCTAAGAAATGGGCGTGGGCGCGAGGGGAGTTTGGACTGGGCCGAGGAAAAAAACAAAAGAATTTATTCGGGGGTGGGAAGAGACGGAGCAGGCAGGGCCAGCTTGTTTTTTTTTTTTAAAAAGATAACAAAATAAAGTAGATAAGGGGCCGGGCTGAGGGTTACAGTGGGCCAGAAAAAGGGAAAAGAAATTTTAATTAGGTTTGGGCCAAACGGAAATGGGTTTGAAGAATTAATGAGAATATAGAAAGGGTTATAGGAAATGAATAGAGGGCCGGGCCAAGAGATTCTGGGCCAGGGAAAAAGAAAAGAATTCACTTAGAGAAATATGGGAAAGGGTCAATTTAAAAGAAACGAAATAGTAAATTGAGGGGCCGGGCTGAGCTGAGTTGGGCTGGCTAGGGTTTTAAATTAAAGTCAGGGAATTAATAGTAAAGGAAAAAAATGGTTTTGGGTTTCAAAAATGAATAATGGTATTTAGAAGGGGTAAAAATTTATATATATATAATAAATAAATTTTATAGGTAAAATAAATAAAATCATAAAATAATAAAATACGGATTTAGACGTATAAGAAAAACTGGGTATTACAACCATGCAAGAATGTAATTGATGCTCAAATTAAGGAAAAATCTGGGGTTAAATTATTTTCCGACAAACCATAGTCTTATAAAAACCAGAGTTGAAGACGAAGAAGAAGATCTCTCTCTAAATTATTTACCTTTGCTGTGCTATTTATAAATTCTGTACATGCGACCAAGGAGTCTATTTCTATTTATTTAAGGAAGAATGTTCCCTCTTTCCTTTAACGACTGCCCATCCGTCGAGAGAGATAATGTCGCGCTAATTAGATCTAATTTTAAAGCGGAGATAAGGAATAAAAAAAAATATGATTTGAAGCTAAAACAAAGTGTGTGCACTTTTTGAGAATTGCTTTTGGGACCCTAGGATGCTACCCAAATTAAATCACAAGAACTCCTTCGTGAAAATAGCATGTAGATTAGGCATGTTCTATCCTTTTCTCCCTTGAGTACAAGCATGATAAAAATGGATAATGACATTTTTTAAAGAAGTTAATGAGGCTGTGGGAAGGACGGGTCCCATCCCAATTAAATTTCCATAAACCCCTTCCTTCTAGTTTTTATATTACTTACGTCGAGTGTCTGCAACGAATACGATCGTATATTTCTATTTATCTGATACGGATAGTAATTTCCATATCCGGTAAGTATATAAACCGAGCCGCTCCATGCCTACCCAGTGTGAACACTCATCCTCACGCTCCCTTCAGATATTCACTGCACCTTCCAACAGTTCATCCACGTGGCACATACATGACGCGACATCAATGCCACGTTTCTCAGCTGCCCTGGGGACCACCACCCTCCTATTTATACAACCAAATAATCAAAAAAGGAAAAGGAAAAAGAAAAAAAGGGGAAAAGATCCCCATTTCTGGACGAGGTAACAGAAGAGATCTTTCTTTCTCTCTCTCTCTGTCTAAAAATAAAAAAATATTTATCTTTGGATCTGCAATAAATCGCTGAATCTCTCTCTCTAAAAAAGTTTCAATTTTTATTTATAATTATCAGCTGAATACTCGCCGTCTGTTTCTATAGAAATCGGAGGCAACCCGTTTCGTCTTCGCTGCCTCTCTCTCGCTCCGAGATCTCCGATCTCAACAGGTATTTTTTTCCTCAATTTTTCTCTAATTTTTCTTCATGAGCTCGCGATTTGGGATCCTAATGGAGAATTGAAAGGTGATTTATTCTTGATCTGAGATCGTCAATTTACGATTTTGAAAATTCTAGATCTTTGGTTTTTTGATATTTTTATGGCGAATTGAATTAGAAGAACAAATTATAAGTTAAAATGGAGTAATTATTGTTAAAAATTGGATCTTGTTATTACTGCTTCAGACAATTGGATGAAATGAATTGGAGTTGACTTTTTTTGTCCTTTTCAAATTTGATGTGTTTACTCCATATGAAGCTTCTAAATGAAATGAATCAGGGTTGCCATTTTATTTTTGGATAAATTACAGTGAAATACCTTGCTCATCACAGTTTATCTCTGAAGCATTTTTTCTTACAGCAAAATAGCATAAGTGATGGTAGTTTAGTGCAAAGAAATCCCTTGAAAACCATGATGCTCATGTGTAGGTTCAGTAATTTCCAGGCTTTGTTGATAAGTTTGTAAATGCATCCAGCGCCATGCATGCAATTCATTTGGTTTGTTGGATGTTAGTTTCCATAAATACAGCCATGTAATATGACTATAACAGATATCCCTAGTATTTAAATGTTAGGTTAAACCCGGAGTCATCCATTAGCAAGTATGGTGTGTTAAGCATTCTTCAAAAATAAAATAAAATTTAGGTTTATAATATTGAGCCAACAAAAATGTCTAGCTACTTTACTCTACCTAGGAGTATAGATTTTGTTGTGTTAAGCAATATTCTCTTATGTCTGAGATTACTAATTTTTTTTGTAGAATTTCCATTATAATGTGCAGTAAGGTTGACTGATTGTTAAATTCAATTTTGTTTTATCGAGCTTAATTATGCACATATATTGTACAAAAGAAAAAAGAAATGAAATGAAAAGGAAACTAGCTTGCATGCTCTACCTAAGAACTTAGATTTGTTGCGTCGAACGATACTGTAGTATATTGAAAGCCTAGATTCATGCTTCAATTTTTGTGGCATGCATGGGTTTGCTTCTTTTGAGATGGAGGAATGCGATTTTTTGAGGTGTTTTACAAGATAAGATTTTTAAAATGGTACAAATAGATCATGATTTAGTAAAGAAAATTATTTGTGTTGTGTAATATTAAATTGTCTACAAATTCCTGTCTATCTAATAGAGAGGTGATTGCAGTTAGGGCCAACCACAGTTAATGAGTGGGACCCACGCGCCTCTCTTTCATAGTAGATAACAGTCCGATATACATAGGCAGAGCTTGATTAAAATTTTCTATTATTATTTAGTTAGATTCATATTATAGAAACTTCACATGCTTGAGTGTTTTATACCTTCAATGTATATCCCAAGCTAGACTGAAGTATGAGGGGGGCATTACATAGTAGACTACTAGCATTGACCTTAGTGAGTTCTCTATAAAATAGCCAACTTCAACCATTTGGGATACGATTGGTGTTTTTTTTGTACCTCAGTAGCGGTCTGTATTATATGTTCAACGCCATTACCTTTTCATAACTCTAGAGTCTAGAATGAACTTGAAGAGCTTATTTTTATATAAAGTTGGAGAGCTTTACGCAATGAAAGTCAACCTAACTAGCATGAAATAATAATTCTCTGATATGTGGATTATGAATCAAACGAAGCTGGAAAACCAGCAAGCAATGCAACATTATATATGCATTGGGGGCAAATAGGTCATAGCTACATGCATTGTGTTAGAATGCAAACCATGTGCCTTCCCAACTATTAAATTGGAGTTTGATGCACCCCTAATACATTTAATATTGTACCACATCCACCAAGGATCAAACACAGGATGTAGTATTTTTTTAGGTGGATTAAAAGAAGTACCCATGAGCAAAACCCCTAGTTTTGACTGATATAAGGGGTGCTCAACTAGTGGGGAAGTGTTATAGTTGAAAATTATTTTTCTTATTCTCACCATTGCCCATGCTAGTTAGCGCTTTACACACGGCCTTATGCTGCATGGCATATGAGCATGTTTTCGCAACCAAGAGGCAAGAGCAGAGTGACAAGAGGGAGATAATATGAGGCAAAATTTTCTGTCAACACTTGCATCCAATTGGAATTGCATTCTATTCTTGGACCGAGACACAAATGAATGCACCAATCCTTGAAAACGACTTGGTCCATGCCTACAAAAGGATTCAAGTCTAGTTCTCAAACGTGTAAAGAATTTTAGTTCCTTGATATAGATCATGTAACCCAAGAACATGTGATGCCAACATTATAATAATAAAGTGGAAGTGAGATTAGTGTTACCTCTTGGTAGAAGAATTTCAATTTTTCTTGATCGTCGTGTCATTTGCTGGTGTTGGAACCAACTACTATATTATTACCACTATATCTACAACACTACTAGACTGGCACATGAATGAAAGAAGAGATGAAAGAGAAAGGGAGAGGAGCAAAGTCAGCCCAATCAGAAAGTTGTGGAAGGCGCACCACAATAGGTGTAAATGTAGGGGGAAGCTTTCCATAAATCCTAGTCATTCTTGTTCTAGGCGGGGAAAGCTCATCCCTTCAACTATAAGGGTGGGCCGGTATCACCCTAACTGATAACGGTGCATGTTTCGAGTTCCACGTCGTAGACTCCCACCACTTTGTAGGTACTGTTATGATTGGTTTTGTTGGTAATGCGGATGATGGAAAGTAATATGGTTGTCTGAACTTTGAATCTGCATGAAGAAGATGATGTTCCTGTCAGTGGGTGGAAATGTTGGTTAGATAATCTGATTCACCGAGATTAATAATTGGAGAAGATTGATTCTTGTTGAGAAGTGAATGGGGAACATAATGGTAGATGTTGATTATTGGCCAAGGCTGATTAAAGATGATGATAATCTTGTTTGTAAAGAAATCAAGTTATGGAGTTAGTGTTTCTTTTTGTTTCCTTTCTAGGAGGAAGAAGCATGAAGAGAAGAACAACCTTAGGCTTTAATATAGTGTTAGACTATTATTTTTGCACATGCTTTGCATGTGTGTGTTAAATTAATGGGTTGGTGTTGGATATCTTCATTATCATTACTAAAAGTCTCTGAAAATCTATTATCTTAACTAGAAGTCCTTAAAAACTTCTCCAAGTTTTTGTCTATGATGCTGACATATATTCATGTGCACTGCACATTCAAAAAGTCGATGGTGTCGTATATCTTAGGTGTAAGGATTTTTCGCGTTTTTCAAGACGTTTTTTTTTGAATAATTGTGAGAGTGCCGCATGCTTCCCTCCTCCTGGTTACAATAGTAGAGATGAGAAATCCCTCATACTATTATGAAGTTAGCTGTACACATGTTTGGACTTATTCTGATAAATCCAAATCCTCAATCTGGCCACATCAGAATAAAGTAGAGTAATAACTCAATATATCACATCAAGATAATACATGAACACCACTTATATTCTCATGACGACTGCAGTGCTTCACATGTAAAACAACACATGCCGCTAAGGGGATTATCTTCATGTTTGACGTTAATGCAGGGCAACTGCCTAATAGTTCAAGATTTGGGGAGAAGTGATCTCCAATTAAGCAAATATTTTGGAATCTAACCCTTGAGTAATGATATACATAGATCCCTATTGATTTTACATTACTTTTGGCATGTCAGAACTCAACATCTCAGTTTCTCTTACGCACGTAACAAAAACCAAACATCTGGCGTCAGCTGCCTGATATGTAATTGGACGACATATCTTATTGTCTCTGTATTATACAACGCCTAAAATAATGATTACTGCCAAATATCATATATCCTCTATAAGTTGATCTGTTTATTTTGATATTCTCAGGATTTGATACCCGCACGAATTTTTCTACAATGGGTGTGGAGATATTGGGTGCTGATACCACATTGGAGCAGGTTGAAGTCACTACTGAGACGGACAGCAAAACCTTATCAAATCTAGGGAAGGAACTCGATGAACCAACAAAACCTAATTCAATTGATAGTTTGAATGTAATGACTGAGAAGGCAAAAGAAGATGCTGTTCCGGCTAATTCCAATATCCCCAAGAATGCCAAGGATGAGTGGCCTGAACCAAAGCAAATCCATTCCTTCTACTTTGTTAGAATCCGCTCACATGAAGACCCAGAGCTGAGAGCGAAGATTGAGCAAGCTGATAAAGACCTTCAGCGGAAGAATCAAACCCGTTTCCAGATAACCGAAGCGTTGAAGGCAAAAAGGGTGCGGTATATCTTGTAGACTCTTCAGGAGACGGTAGTTAAAACAAAGAGTTTAACGATAACCTCCCCCCCCCCCCCCCACCCAAAATTTCTTTCATTAAAATTTTGAAGGGTTAATTGCATAAAACCTTCTTGTAATCAACCCTGTGTAGCACTTATGCCCCTCCTGATTTATTAGTGCATAGACCCCTTCTGCCCATTGATCAAAATCCCCAGAAACATTCAAATTCAGCTTAAAGAATATGTTTAATTTAATCCAGAACTTGTTTGTGCTGTTTATAGCGGAGTTTGCATGATGTTAATAAATCACTTGAAGGGGTATGCATGTCACAGGAGGTCAAATCTTAAAAAATAAAAAAAAGGGTGGGATGGGGGGGGGGCGATTATGTAATTAGCCCAAATTTTTATTGAATGCAATTTGAAGCGGAAACCTTAATGTTATACCAGGGCAAAATCGAGAAGAATCAATCAGTCCAAGCTCAAGAGACTCGGTATTCTGATACAAATGTCTTTTGTCTTTTATGCAGTCTCAAAGATCAAATCTGAAATCACAGCTCCAGCCTTTCCTTGCTGAGAAGAGAAAGCACAACACAATTATGGATGAGAAGAGGAAGGAAATGGAACCTCTGAGAGAGGATTTGCACAAGCTTCGGACTGCTAACAATGCTGCAAGAGAGAGAAGCATGGGATTATGTTCTTCAGAAGAGGAACTTAATCATATTGTAAGAACTAACTTCAAAACATATTTTTGCACACTAACTTTTGCTTTAGCTGTAGATGTGACTTTCACTGCAATGTGAACAACAAACAGATTCAGAGCTTGCATTATCGCATACAACATGAAAGCAACACCTTAAATGAGGAGAAACAGCTGCTCAAGGAGATTAAACAGCTTGAAGCGACAAGAGAAAAGGTTATTGCTAATGCTGCGATGAAAGGGGAAATCGAAGACTCTAAAGGTCAGAAAGTAGCAATCCAGGACAGGGTTAAAGTAAGCTCACTGCATTCCTTGAAAATTCATTTGGAAATGTTTTGGCTGCTTCAGTAATTTTCTGGCTTATCTTTATCTGAACACTTTTGCAGCTACTAGGTGTTAATATGGACGAAGTTAGAAAGGAGAGAGAAGCTGTCAAGGAGCAAATCAAACAAATGGATGATGAAATCAGTGTCGTAGAGGCTGATATAGTGTCACTAGAGGAGGAACTAAAATCTGCTACTGAGAGAAGGGACAAGGCATATGAAACCCTGAATGCTTTGAGAAAAGCACGTGATGAAGTGGTACATGATATTCTTCTTATTTTTCTTTTTTTAACAGCTTTAAGGTATGTTGTCAAGGAGTTGTGCATACCATCAAGTATCTTCACATACACGTAGATACATTTAATTAGAGCAAATACTATCTTAACAGTGATGCATTGACTGTATTGAGGATCAAGATCCCCTTAAACCTTCAAAAAAGACACTGAGGCTTTATGGGATGAACCCAATCTACTTCACTTTACACAACAACAATAAGGGTTTCGCTCTTTTGAAGAATATAGAAGATGAAAGAATTCGAATCTGTCTTGTTCTTCATCTTACTCTGAGCGGGAGGCAACAAAACCTCATATAAAAAGTTACATCTCATGCTACCCCTAAGTCCTTACCCCTCTTAGCTGCATATGAGGAATATATTCAGTGCTCTACAAACCTTAGAACTACATCTATGAGTTAGTAGCCCACTCCAACCGATGAATTGGGGTCCCACACTATCTAGTGCTCAACCAGATCGAATCCCTACCCTTACTGTTCTTTAATATTTCTCCTTTGCAGAATGCATGTTTCTACCAAAACAGATCCCTTTTGAACAGTGCCAAGGAGCTTGCTGCAAAGAAGGATATATCAGCATTGGAAGAGCTTTGTAACAATGAGGTCCGGTTTCTGAATAACATTAACCTTCTAATTTTGATTCAAATTTTTTGATGGATTTTCAATATAACGACAGTCTTTTTTTCCGGATGTTCGTAGGTAGAGAAATTCATGTCTCAATGGAGCAGCAACAAGGTTTTTAGAGATGATTATGAGAGGCGCATATTAGGATCTCTCGACAACAGGCAGTTAAGCAGGGATGGTCGTATGAGGAACCCAGACGAAAAGCCAATTATTGTACCAGCACCACCAGCTACCAAGTCAGAGACAACACTCCTTGAAATTACTCCAAAACAAGTGAAAAAGGCAGTTAATCCCCCTTTGTCACAAACTGTCACTCTCTCCACTAACGGAGCCGACAGTGAAGAGCTCACAAAATCAACTCAGGCAGATATTGGAGGAAACACGAGCAGCAAAGAGGAGTTGGGAGAAGCTAATGAATATGAACCATCTAAGGAGTTGTCAAAACCTAAGGAGTTTGACCCTGTGAAGCTGAAGGAGATGAAAAGAGAGGAGGAAATTGCAAAAGCTAAATTAGCTTTGGAACGGAAGAAGAAGTTGGCAGAGAAAGCAGCAGTGAAAGCAGCAGCTCGAGCAGAAAAGGAAGCCGAGAAAAAACTGAAGGTGAGTCTTAGAATATTAAAATATATCACCTAACCTCACCAAAGTTTGGAGTTCTGGTGCATAAAATTTCTACTAACCTGTATAACCTTTTTGATGGGAGTAAAGAAACCTATGTTCCTAACCCAACACGGAATTAAGATGAATGGTGCAATTTTCTAGGTTTGAGTCTACAAATTGGGTGCAAAAACTATATCGCCCAGCACTTGTGTTCTAAATATCAGCGCTATCTATCGGATATTGGCTGATATCCCAAAATGGAGAAGAAACGATGTGCAGAATCAATATAATATTGTTTTGTAGTTTTGGGAAAATATCGGCCGATACATCTGCATATCGGCCGATATATCTGTTATCTGATTAGGGTGACATATGGTGATTTTTCCAATAAATTTTATTTTCGGTTTATTGGGTTTTTATGTTATATTCAAACAAAGGCCGACCCAACCCGCAATGAAGAAAAACTTTAAGCCAAGAAAAAACCCGGATCCAACTTTTCATCTTTTGTATTTGAAACCCGAAATCTAAACCTTCATGTGCTCATCTTTGAAGTTCGAAGTTTGACGGGTCAATCACTTAATATGACCGCTCTAGCATCGAGTTAGTAAGGAAAAGTTTATTTTAAAAAGCCGACTATTAATATTGCGTTACATTTATGATATTTATAATACAAAAATTTGCAGTTCTATATTTAGCAAATATCTCCCGACATATCACGATATCTGATATAAATTTTTTTGTGCTGATATAATTCATACCGATATCCGTATTTAGAACATTGCCCAACACTCACTGCAACCAACCAGTTTTAATGTTGCAAAATTCCATTCTAACTCAAACAGTTAGGATGCTAATTTTGTCTATAAAAAGGGTTAAGGGCACAGATCCCCCTTCTCTCTCTTACCCATAGTATCACACTTATACCTTCTAAAGTAACTTATTTGCGCAATCACCACCTCTGCTCATTGATGAAAACCTTAAAAGATGCAAAATCAACCCTAAACAGCTCAAATATGTGTCTAACTCAAGTATAGAAATTATTTTTATTGTTTTAAATAGAGTAGAATATGAGCGTTTTTCAAGGTTTTAGTCACTAAGAAATCACTTGACAGGGTATATAAGTGCTATAAGGGGGAAACTGCGTTTTATGCAATAAACCATTAAAACTAAACCCAATTGTTTAGTTAAAATATGAAAACCTTAAAAGACGCAAAATCAATCCTAAACAATTCAAATATGTGTCCATCGTAAATATAGAAATTATTTTTATTGTTTAAAATAGAGTAGAATATGAGCGTTTTTCAAGGTTTTGGTCGCTAAGAAATCACTTGACAGGGTATATAAGTGCTATACGGGGGAAACTACGTTTTATGCAATAAACCATTAAAACTAAACCCAATTGTTGAGTTAAAATGTGCATAGGACAAGTGCACACTAGTTTGACATAGCTTTTGCCAAAACTCCAAAGTTGTGGTCAACAGATCTCTGTGGCTGTGGCCAAGGTTGACCGGGCAAGTAGTATAATTTTGTATCCTAGAAGCGAGTATTGATTTCAAATCCTTCTAATGAATTCACCCAACAATTGCGTAATACAATAGTTCATGACTCGACTCATTTGTCTCCTTGTAAAATTTCAGCAAAAGGAGAAGAAAGCGAAAAAGAAGGGCGGGACAGCCGAACCTGATCTGCCATCTGAATCAACTGAAGAAGAGGTGAAGCCCGAAGAACCTGAAAAAGCCGATGAGAAGGCCGAAAATCCAATTTTAGAACCAAGTAAAGAAAAGCCGAAGGTGAACACTAGATACCGTAACCGTCCAAAAGTAAAAGATCAACTCCCAAGGGTCATTCTCAAGAGAAAGAAATCGAACTCATATGTCTATTGGGCTGCTTCAGCTGCGATATTAGCTGTGGTGCTTGTGGCAGCAGGATACTACTTTGCAAAAATCTGAGGAATGAGATGATTAAGCTATAATATAGAACATGTTGAGAATTTTGCGGCGGACGAGCATTCAGGTGGTAAGATATCGAACTTGGATCTTCTTTATGTCATGTCGCTGTGGTAAGCATGTAACTTTTTAAATCAGGGAACTTGTATGGTTTATCGCCTTCTGAGATTTTACCATTATATGTTCAATTATTGGTGAGTTGAAAAAGATACCAATAATACTGTGAGCAGGCAACTAGTTGTTGTCACTGTATTAGAACCATATTAAAGGCGGTTTGTTTAATTGTTGTTTTGAGTGTTAAGTATGAAGTTTTCCTTTGGATGATTTAGGGAAATTTTCATGGAAGTTGCTAATGTGGGCAAATTTTGTTAGATTGATGATCTGAGAGCATCTTGCAGAAATTTTAGTCAAATATTAAGGAGGTCATCTACATTAGGGGTGCATGGCAATCAACTCCCAAAAGCCATCCTCTAGAGAAAGAAATCAAATTCTTCATATGTCTGTTAGGCAGCTTCTGCTGCCATATTAGCCCTTGCTAATTTCGAATATGTTGATTTTGTGTTGGATGATGTAAACAGATAACTTTTTCTCATATGCCCAAAAAACTTTATCCCATTTTGAAGTTTTAATTACTATAGACCACAATTCGACTACTTGCACTGAGGCCAATTACCGTAGCAGTCACTGCAGCAATCATGGTGGTCGACATCACTGTAGCAAGTACTGCGCATCTTTACCGTACAGAGTGCATCTTTAGCCCCTTAGCTCGATTAATCCGATCCGGCTCCAAATTTAAGCCCCAAGTCTGCAAGTATTATTTATGAAGGATATTATTAAGTCAAATCTTCCCGTTGGCAAGATTCGAATTCTTGACCCGTTGGAGTGCAAATGTTAAAAATCACTGGACTATTAAATCTGTTTGGTTAATAAGTAAAATGGATAATATATAACCAGAAGATTGAAACTTCATCCAGATTTTTACTAAATGTTGAAAATTCCAACCGAGGTCCAACAACTCTTGCCACCTTGGTGGCATCGGCTATGGGTGGAGTCATCACCATAGTAGAATGCAAATCCCTCGGTGGTATGAGCTTGTCTGCGGCTGGCATTAGCTTCCGAATCTTCTCTAAGGTTGAGGCTTAGGTGTACGATGCGAATCACCATATTCTGTGGTTGGCTGAAGCAAAAAAAAGAGGATGCTAAGGCTTGAGCCCTCATTCACGGCTTGTACAATGCGAATCCCTACAAGTTGCCCCCCCCCCCCCCCCCCCCCCCCGCGCAATGTGCATCCTTACAAGGGGATTTACGAACAAGCCTCAATCGCCGACTCGCCAATCGGTAGTTACACCTAAGCTACATTACAACATAACTCCCCATTGAAGAGAGTAAATGTGAAATTCGGCCCTTTCGGCTGTTGTATCTTGTGCAGTGCTTGTTATGTAATACGGCTTATTGGACGATCTTCGAAACCGGTGTTCTACATCGGTGATGTTAAAATGATAAGGACATTGCTGCGTAAATGACCGCTGTCATAATTTTAATGTAATACTGCCCTTTTGTGCGACTGTTTAGATTTACTCAATTCTTGTTGCTTATTTAAAATGCATGTTAATTATTATCCTGACTGCCATGGTCACTTCAAACACTCCTAATAGCTAGGCTGATAATAAACCTTTGTGGTGGGAACTCGCCAAGCTAGGAAAGTTAATTAGTGCTCTCCTTAATTACCATCAAATTTAGGGAGATGTGTGTGGGGCTTTGAATATCAAATTGATCGTTTTATTTTACAGAAAATATTTAGAGCCAACATGTGTATGTTCAAACATGGGAGACTTAAAGGAGATGACAATAATATTTTGAGCAGGTAACTAGGTGTTGCTAATGCATCAGAACCATATTAAAAGTTGCCTGTCTTAATTTTCTTAACTGCTCAGCGATAGGTTTTTTCTATGGATAATTAATTCGTCAAATGTCCTGAGAAGCATATTGTTGATACTAATTTTAGAGTTTAATGGCATTCGGTCGACCCCAACGAATTTACCGAGCTTCACATGACGTAAATTTTACTAAAACATCAATTCAAATCGAACCAACGGGCTTAATGCATGTTAAAATGTGACATATGATGCCAATTGGATTTCATCTATACATTTTTTATTTTTTTTTGGAATCAATTTTTTCATCTATATAAGTAGGTTATGACCTTGTATAGCAAGGTTACCGATTTGTTTTTTATTGCTGAAAATAATACCACCTTGTTAATTATCTCATATATCGGTCTGTTTCAAACATCAATGAAAGTTTTAACCTTAATAACAATGTTTAGTGTGTAATGACAGTCACCGACTCATACTGCATTGCTTCTAGTTGTACACTAATTGAAGGGGGGGAAATTTATATTTCTTAGCATCACAGCATCGAGAGAAACGAGACTTCTATCAACTAAACAATTGGAGAATCATTCAAATCTAACCCTTATAAATACACATCCTTGACGCAAATAATTCCAGCACACAGCATTGTGTTCGTGTTTCTGTTTGTATTAAGAAAATGGGGTTTATTAAGGGAGCTGTAGCTCTGCAGCTGTTTGGGCTCCTTATGAGCTTCATGTGTTGCCATATTGCACAAGGCATGGTTGTTCTCCCGCCGCCATCGCCTTTAGAATTCTTACCACCACCGGCAAAGTTATCACCACCACCCCGTGCACCACCGTTATCACCAACGCCGCCACCCTTCACGATCGGAGCCACGGTCGAAGGTTCTGTCTACTGCTTATCGTGTCGGCTGCCAGGCTATGATCCCTCTCTGCCTGGTTCTCCCTTGAGCGGTTTGTTCCTCTTTCTTCTATGCAAAATTTAATTACTAATTTATTTATACGGCGCCAAAGAAATATTTTCGTAGGTAGAGGCGAACAATAGCTAATCTACACAATTTCTGGATGATAGATATCGTGCTTGATCTTCATGGTCTACACCATATGCTCGCGCACATGCATGTTCCAAATTACATATATATCTAGCAAAGTTTTTCCATTGATTCACGGAACAAGAATTATTTATCGACAAAAATAAATGCATGACAAAGAGTATTGAAATCTTATCATTTTTGTATATATATCCATGGCTTATTAAAATTGGTCTGATTTCAAATATAAGATCCATTTGATAATTATGGATTGATCCAATACAAGGGTGGATAGGAGAGTGAAATTAAAATATAGCAATGTTCGGGCATGGGCGTCCTTTACATATCTTTTTAGGACCCATTTTGCTATGTCTTTCTCTCTAATGACTGAGCACATATTAATAAAAATACCAGTTTTTTCTCCCCTGATACAGAACTATAACTATTATGAAAAATATATAGGATAATTAAGTTTTATTTCGATGTTATTATCAGAAAATATTTTCTTGTATATATCCTTTTGCATCAGGTTTGATTGTAAAACTGGTGTGCTACAACAAGAACATGATATCAATAAACGGACAACCAACGACAAAGGTTACTTTCGAATCCAAGTGGAGAACAAGAGCCCCGACCAACTAAACAAGTGCAAAGTGGCTTCGAGATTTCCGTTCTGGTGCAATAAACCGGTGCGGCTGAGAGTTTCAAGCGTCGGATTTCCCATCGAGTTTGGAAAGATTGACAGGGTACGTAGGGGCTTCTCTGGTTGTGCTCTACACTGCAGAATCCTTGCAGTTGGCTGGTACCAGTACTCAATTCTGTCCCAGCCCGATGTTGACTTTACGACGGATATAGTCGCCGCCACCATTTACAAAGTAATGCTTTATTCATGTCTCCAAGATTAGTTATTTCCAAACTCTCGTGTTCCTCCTAGTCCCGACACGGCCACGTCTAAGACCATCTATAGCTCTAACAACCCATATAGGAGCCAAGAACAGCGGCGACATATAAAGAGGTATTGAGGACAAGACCGCATTAATAAGGACCAACCTACCTGCAAATGAAAGGCATGTCGCCTTCCACCCCGCCGCCCGCTTGTCAATCCAATCTATTAAAGTGTTTCTAAGTATATGAAATCGCAGTTTAGAAAATTTTACTCCATTCCTAAACAAGGCCTTAGAGTTTTCTTGATAGGAGGAATGCAACAAGTCTTTCTTTCCTCTTATCATTTATTGTATGGGCAAGGAGTCTTTTTATAAATTTATATGTAGGGGTTATAGTAGTTCTTAAAACTATTTTGTGATTTCTTAATAAAAACCACTTTGAAACTGCAAAGTGTTTCCATGACAATAACCACCGTCATTTCTCTAATACAAAGGAGAGTTGGAAGGAGAATCTTTGGTCAAAAGAGCGATACAAAACATTATTTTTGATATTCACTACTACAATATGGGGTTGCCCCTACGGAAAATGGAATCCGTAGGGACGGATTTTTCTTGCCCCTACGGACTAAGCCGTAGGGCCCAATGGTTGTCCTTACGGTGCCCGGCGTTTTAGTTTAAAAATATTAAATCGTAATTTGTTGTTTGGCCCTACGGAGCCGCAAACCAATGACCTACGGTTAAGTTCGTAGGGGCATCTAAATGGGAATTTAATAAAAAAAAAGGCACAGAAATGTCCTACGCCTCGATCTCTTTCCCTCTCGTTCCCAAAATTCCCAAAATTCTCTCTCGTTCCCGCGTCTCCAATTTCGTCTCCACCGCCCTCCGTTCATGGCCCGCCACCGCCCTCGTTCTTCCTCGTCGAGTTCCTCGTCGCCGATTGCGTGCATCGTCGACCGCCAAGAGTCTCCGTCATCTCCTCCACTGCCTACAGGTAAGTAAATCTCCAATTAAACATAATTTTTATGATGTTAGGACTAGGGTTCAGGGTTCGGGTAGGGATGAGGGTTAGGGTTAGACATCGGGTTCAGTTTATGTTAGGGTTAGGGTTCGGTTGCTGTTGGGGTTGGAGTTCGGTTGGGGTTAGGGTTAGGATTAGGGTTAGGGTTCGGTTGGGGTTTGGTGTTGGGGTTGGGGTTCGGCTGGGGTTGGGGTTGGGGTTAGGGTTAAGGTTAGGCTTTGGTTGGGGTTTGGTGTTGCCACAATTTTCACCACTGATGCAGACTCGTTAAAGTCAGTAACTTTGCGGACAAACTCACAATACAGCCGTCAATTTTAAACTCGTACAAGTGATTTGCAAATCTTGAAATAGGAGTCTGCCTATCTGCCAATTTTGATGTTACAGGATATACTGAAACGAGAGGAAATTCAAGTTGAAGCTATTATGTATTTCACATGCTCTACATAATGAAGAAGATCTACATTAATAAATAAGGTTCACATTATAATGTACATGCCAATTCATACAAAATTGTTTATGCTACTATGTGAAAGGCTTTTTCTCTTAGTCATTTCTTCTTGTTGAGTCCATGACTCAAATGAGACGCTAGAGTGACAAAATCTACTTCACAAGGAATCATAATGCCACCATTTCGATGATCAAACACCAACTCTTCTTCTTCTCCTCTTTTTAACAAATTCTGAAACAATGGATTATCTAAAAAAGAAGTTGGAACCATAAATCTTTTCTGATTCTCTCCAACATAAATCTTTGTTGTTTTCTTTATGGTCCTTTTAATTTGCTGGTTGTAATGATACACTTTTGTTTTTTTTTCATTAGTGATTAATTTTTAGTTTGCTATTTATTCTTTTTCAGTCTGAATACTTGATAGAATTACAATTGCTTTACTATTGTTTGCCTTTTTCCTTTTGTGTGGAAAATATATCCATTATGTCATATGGACACTAATAATTTCACATCGATTCAAGGGAAAAATTGAGGAAGGTTGTGTTTGTTATATCAAAAACCTTTTTGTTGAACCCAACGGGTGAAAGTTTAGAGTTGTTATAAATAGCTCTTACATGTTATTTAATGCATGTACCATTGTTAAGAGAGTGTAAGGTGGAGAACAATAATTTGTTTCAACAGCACGTTTTTCAAGTTAAAACCAATATATGATACTCGATGATAATATGAAACCTTCATATTCTCATCGATACTCATATATGAAACTAAAAGCGCCACTTAGTCCCCGTCTATCGGTTAACGTACGTGCGATGTTCGTCGTGACATAGAACTATACGAAAGTTGTTAAATATCGGACGGCATAGCTCGATACTAACAACCGTCGTATAGTCTACGCGACAAGAAAATTCAATCGTATGGTAACCGATAGATTTGTCCCGTGTGGACAAGTTAAGAATGTATAAAGCAAACGCCTTCATTCACTTGTGTTTTCATCCGTTTCGAGATATTTCGTCGGTACCTTTCCGCTGGTTCTCCGTGTACAAAGGTAGATTAGATGTTCATTTCAACGTTATTTCACAGCTTTGAAATGATTATCTATTCTATTACAGTGTACTCGGAGAATAGCGGGGAGGTGCTGCCGAAATTTACTCGAAACGGTTGAAAGCACAAGTGATGGGTGTTCGCTCTATACATTCTTAATGGGATAGAAGCCTACCCCCGACAGCCGGAACACACACATACAACAAGAATACACAACAAACGCATAATTAGAGAGTGATTCGAGATGTTCAAGTTAAAACCAATATATGATACTCGATGATAATATGAAACCTTCATATTCTCATCGATACTCATATATGAAACTAAAAGCGCCACTTAGTCCCCGTTTATCGGTTAACATACGTACGATGTTCGTCGTGACATAGAACTATATGAAGGTTGTTAAATATCGGACGGTATAGCTCGATACTAACAACCGTCGTATAGTCTACGCGGCGAGAAAATTCAATCGTATGGTAACCCATAGATTTGTCCCGTGTGGACAAGTTAAGAATGTATAAAGCAAACGCCTTCATTCACTTGTGTTTTCATCCGTTTCGAGATATTTCGTCGGTACCTTTCCGCTGGTTCTCCGTGTACAAAAATAGATTAGATGTTCATTTCAACGTTGTTTCACAGCTTTGAAATGATTATCTATTCTATTACAGTATACTCGGAGAACAGCGGGGAGGTGCTGCCGAAATTTACTCGAAACGGTTGAAAGCACAAATGATGGGTGTTCGCTCTATACATTCTTAATGGGATAGAAGCCTACCCCCGACAGCCGGAACACACACATACAACTAGAATACACAACAAATGCATAATTAGAGAGTGATTCGAGATGTTCAAGTTAAAACCAATATATGATACTCGATGATAAT
Source organism: Agapanthus africanus (assembly GCA_030015575.1). Taxonomy (NCBI): domain Eukaryota; kingdom Viridiplantae; phylum Streptophyta; class Magnoliopsida; order Asparagales; family Amaryllidaceae; genus Agapanthus; species Agapanthus africanus. The sequence continues at coordinate 667,947,389 of CM057342.1, read as the reverse complement.
ATGAAACCTTCATATTCTCATCGATACTCATATATGAAACTAAAAGCGCCACTTAGTCCCCGTCTATCGGTTAACATACATGCGATGTTCGTCGTGACATAGAACTATACGAAGGTTGTTAAATATCGGACGGTATAGCTCGATACTAACAACCGTCGTATAGTCTACGCGACGAGAAAATTCAATCGTATGGTAACCCATAGATTTGTCCTGTGTGGACAAGTTAAGAATGTATAAAGCAAACGCCTTCATTCACTTGTGTTTTCATCTGTTTCGAGATATTTCGTCGGTACCTTTCCGCTGGTTCTCCGTGTACAAAGATAGATTAGATGTTCATTTCAACGTTATTTCACAGCTTTGAAATGATTATATATTCTATTACAGTATACTCGGAGAACAGCGGGGAGGTGCTGCCGAAATTTACTCGAAACGGTTGAAAGCACAAGTGATGGGTGTTCGCTCTATACATTCTTAATGGGATAGAAGCCTACCCCCGACAGCCGGAACACACACATACAACTAGAATACACAACAAACGCATAATTAGAGAGTGATTCGAGATGTTCAAGTTAAAACCAATATATGATACTCGATGATAATATGAAACCTTCATATTCTCATCGATACTCATATATGAAACTAAAAGCGCCACTTAGTCCCCGTCTATCGGTTAACATATGTGCGATATTCGTCGTGACATAGAACTACACGAAGGTTGTTAAATATCGGACGGTATAGCTCGATACTAACAACCGTCGTATAGTCTACGCGACGAGAAAATTCAATCGTATGGTAACCCATAGATTTGTCCCGTGTGGACAAGTTAAGAATGTATAAAGCAAACGCCTTCATTCACTTGTGTTTTCATCCGTTTTGAGATATTTCGTCGGTACCTTTCCGCTGGTTCTCCGTGTACAAAGATAGATTGGATGTTCATTTCAACGTTGTTTCACAGCTTTGAAATGATTATCTATTCTATTACAGTGTACTCGGAGAACAGCGGGGAGGTGCTGCCGAAATTTACTCGAAACGGTTGAAAGCACAAGTGATGGGTGTTCGCTCTATACATTCTTAATGGGATAGAAGCCTACCCCCGACAGCTGGAACACACACACACAACTAGAATACACAACAAACGCATAATTAGAGAGTGATTCGAGATGTTCAAGTTAAAACCAATATATGATACTCGATGATAATATGAAACCTTCATATTCTCATCGATACTCATATATGAAACTAAAAGCGCCACTTAGTCCCCGTCTATCGGTTAACATACGTGCGATGTTCATCGTGACATAGAACTATACGAAGGTTGTTAAATATCGGACGGTATAGCTCGATACTAACAACCGTCGTATAGTCTACGCGACGAGAAAATTCAATCGTATGGTAACCCATAGATTTGTCCCGTGTGGACAAGTTAAGAATGTATAAAGCAAACGCCTTCATTCACTTGTGTTTTCATCCGTTTCGAGATATTTCGTCGGTACCTTTCCGCTGGTTCTCCGTGTACAAAGATAGATTAGATGTTCATTTCAACGTTGTTTCACAGCTTTGAAATGATTATCTATTCTATTACAGTGTACTCAGAGAACAGCGGGGAGGTGCTGCCGAAATTTACTCGAAACGGTTGAAAGCATAAGTGATGGGTGTTCGCTCTATACATTCTTAATGCGATAGAAGCCTACCCCCAGCAGCCGGAACACACACATCCAACTAGAATACACAACAAACGCATAATTAGAAAGTGATTCGAGATGTTCAAGTTAAAACCAATATATGATTCTCGATGATAATATGAAACCTTCATATTCTCATCGATACTCATATATGAAACTAAAAGCGTCACTTAGTCCCCGTCTATCGGTTAACATACGTGCGATAATTTATTCTTTTCAACGACAAACGCACACACAAAGCATATACACGGATTTTCTCCTTTGTCAGTAACTATTCCATTCTTATATTTCTCAATATAGTCAGCATAACCTACAATTTATATGTTATACAGTCTAACATGGACCATGAATACGTCAGAGTTAAGGACTGGATGTATGTGGATTGGCAACAACGTATGCAACCTAAGTTTGTCGCAGGAGTTGCTGCTTTCCTTGAATTTGCACGCGCACATAATAAGATCATAATAGAGAGGATTCTCTGTCCGTGCGATAGATGTGGCAATAAGTACCGGCAGAAGGTAGAATTGGCAGAGCTTCATATTGTAAAATATGGGTTTACTAGACTTTATACAACTTGGAAATATCACGGGGAAGGAGAAGAATGCAGTACTGCGGCAGAAGAAGAAGGAGAACACGATAATGCGGCAGGAGGAGAAGAAGAATTCGGTAATGCGGCAGAAGGAGAAGACGGTAATTTATTTCTATTAGAAGAAATGGAGGATATGGTAGAGGCTGCCCTAGGTGAATCTATTCGTACCGAAAATGACATTCCTTCCAGTCAAGGACCGCGTGCGGATAAATATGAAAATTTCATGAATGATGCTAGGAAACCAATTTATGAGAATGCGAAGTATTCCACCCTTTCATGGTTCGTCCAACTTTTCCAGATTAAGTGCCTAAATGGATGGAGCAACAAGTCATTCACAATGTTTCTTTCGTTTTTGAAAGATTCTATGCCTCCGCGAAATAACGTGCCCGACAGCTGGTACGGAGCCCAGAAGATGATGTCTGATTTGGGTCTAAAGTGCGAGAAGATTCAAGCATGTCCTAAAAATTGCGTGTTGTACCGGAAAGAGAATTCAGATTTGAAAGAGTGTCCAACATGCGGAGAGGCCAGGTATAAGCCGAAAGATTCTGATAAGAAGCCCGATATACCTGTCAAGATAGCACGATACTTTCCCATAACACAGAGGCTATAGAGGCTATTCAGGTGAAAGAAAACAGCCGAGGCAATGATTTGGCATCACCGTGCTCCTCCAAGTGAAGATGGAAAAATGAGCCATCCAAGAGATTCACCGGCATGGAAGGATTTCGATAGGAGGCACGCAATATTCAGTAGCGATCCTCGCAATGTCCGGCTCAGACTGGCTACTGATGGCTTCTGCCCATTCAACTATATGGCTGGAAGTCACAGCACATGGCCCGTTGTAATGATAATTTATAATCTGTCGCCTTGGTTTGCTATGGACCAATCATACTTTATGATGCCTCTTCTTATCGACGGACCAAACTCACCGGGGAACAATATTGACGTCTATCTCCGACCTCTGATCGAGGAGTTGAAATCTTTGTTCATTGATGGTGTAGAGACATATGATGCAAACACAAATACAACCTTCATACTGCGTGCGGCTCTAATGTGGACAATTAATGACTTTCCTGCGTATGGAATGCTATCAGGTTGGTCCGTACATGGTCACAAAGCATGTCCTCATTGCCATGAACACACAACATCGAAATTCTTGAATTTTAGTAGGAAAGTTTGTTATTGCGGCCATCGACGTTTCCTGCCTCCAGACCACCCCTATAGGTTAGACACGGTTCACTTTGATGGTCATTAAGAGCTTCTTGGACCTCCATCCCCATTGTCCGGAGAGGACGTGACTGCTAAATGGGATGGTTACAATAATGTGACCTTCGGGATGGATCCGACGAAACAGATCAAACCACCATTTTGGAACAAGTTAAGCATTTTCTTCGAGCTTCCGTACTGATCTACAAATTCAGTGCGTCATTGTCTGGACGTCATGCATATAGAGAAGGGAGTATCAGAGCACATACTTAACTTGCTTCTTTGTAAAGACAGGAAATCGAAAGACAACCTGAATACTCGGATGGATCTACAAGAGTGGGGAATAAGAAGTGAATTGCATCCTAGACCGGTAGCGGGTAAACCGGGCAAGTTTGTACTTTCCAATGCCGCTTATCATATGTCACAACCGGAGAAGAAAAGATTCCTGCAGGTGTTGCATGATTTGAAAGTTCCCACAGGTTTCTCAGGATCATTCAGCAAGAAAATAAAAATTGTGAAGGGCAAGATCGATGGGCTGAAAAGTCATGATCACCATGTTATCGTGGAGCACCTTCTTCCATTAGCCCTCAGGACTTCTCTCCCCGAATCGGTTGGTCTAGTAATCAACGACTTATGTTGTTTTTTCAGGGAGTTGTGTGCTAAAACACTGGAGGTTGTGACGCTGGATAAACTAGAAAATTCTATTGCGTTGATACTTTGAAAGTTTGAGCATATTTTCCCACCGTCATTCTTCAATATCATAATACATTTGACGGTTCATCTTGCAACTGAGGCGAAGTTAGACGGACCGGTACAATATCGATGGATGTATCCCGTCGAGAGGTACGTGTAATTTTTAGTTTCGCGCAATTTATAAATTTATTGTTGTCCTGTATGCCCGTATTTATTTATTCAACATATTTTCATTAGGTACCTCTACACTCTTAAGAAGTATATACGCGATAAAAATCGACCAGAGGGTTCTATCATGCAAGATTATCTTCTTGATGAAGCAACCATATTTTGTTCCCGCTATCTGGACGAGAACATTGAGACAAGGCTTAACCGGCCACGAAGAATTCAAGACGGGCCATATGGTAAAGCCGAGTATAAGAGGGTAGACACTATGTTTATCAACAAGATATACCGGTTTATCTTGCTTAATTGCGCATGTCTTGAACAAATTAGAGAGTAAGTTTTTTTGGATTAATTGTTATATCTGTGTTTGTGTGTGTATGAAATGATATAATATTAATGTCACCATTATTTGTCGAAAACAGAATTCATTTTAACGAGGTACGTGAGGGGCATCCTGATTGGAACGAAGAACGATTGGGAAAATATCATCAGGATAATTTTTGTGATTGGGTCACAGATCATGTAAGTTATTCGAATAACATTTTATTGCTATCAGTTTTAATCTAAACTTGTATCGTTATATATTTGTCGTAAAATTTGTTTTGTTAGATCCACGATCCGAACTTGTCTGCATCATTTGAGAGTGATTCAACATGTTTAGCTCAATTTCCTAGTACGGAGGTTGCATATTACAAAGGATTTGGTGTCCTTGGATACAAATTCGAAGTTAAGGACATAGAAATATCTAGAACCACTCAGAATAGTGGGATTGCGACGGTAGGATCGGACGGTGTGATTTATTATGGGTACTTAAATTGTATACGCGGCATCTACTATCCCGGACGATCAGAACCCTTTTATATATTCCAGTGTACTTGGTACTATACGCGAACCGATACGGACAAGTGGAGAAGCAATCTTGGGACTTGGAAAGATGAATATGGATTGACCAGTGTGAACACACTTCGATTTTACGGTCAGGAAGATCCGTTTATCTTTCCGAACCAAGCGTTCCAAGTATACTACTCACAGTGTTTGAAGCATCCGGGATGGAGTGTTGTATGCCGATGGAAACCCAGAGATGTCTACGATGTCCCAGAATTCGAGGACAGCGATGAGGACGAAGAAGAGAGAAGGCTTAAAGTGCTCCGACCGTCTGTTTCGAAGGACGGGTTGTCTTCGACCGATCATGAAGTTACATGGGTTAGAAATGACATCGACGATGAAATCCAAGTAGATATGTATAATGCGCCTACGAAACGAAAAAAGTTATCAGTAATGTTATATTATTACTTCACATTTTACGCTCTACACATATATAGTCAATACTTTTAATGATTGTCTAATGCGTCCACGAACTGTTTATCTAGATTTGATGACGATGTCGGGAGCAGCGAGGGGCGGCAGGAGCTCCAGCCGCGGCAGAGGCAGAGGCAGAGCGGTTCTGCCGCCCGGAGAGCTTCGTAGGGAGCTTCAGAGGGCCGGTCTTGCACCCAGATCGGAGACCCCTTCGGATGCCTCTTTCCGTGTGGATTTTGCCATACCTCCAGGTATACTGCACGCATATCCATTTTGAATGTAATATTACAGATATTCATGCATGTTTATGTCAAAATTACTTATATTGTCAATGTTTGATTGTCTAGTTGTTGGTGATGCATCCACATCTGGGACAGAGGCCACTCCCGCTCCTCCAGGTATGTTTATATATCATATAGTGTATGTATATTGGTTTAGAATGCTATATCATAAATATACACACATTCTTTTTGCTCTTACTTAGCAATTTTTATTATTATCTAGCTGTAAGTGGTGACACCACCGCACCTGTGGGTATGCTTATATATCGTATAGTGCATGCATATTGATATAGATCGTTATATTATTGATCTACACATTCTTTTTGCAATTACTTATATAATCTATTTTTAATTGTCTAATTATAGGTGGCGCGTCCACATCTTCCGCAGGGGCCACTCCTGCCGCTTCCATACCCTCCGCATCGTCTGCAGGTTAGTATGAATAAATATAAAATATTTATTCAGTTTACATATGCTCTATAGAATAAATATGAACTTCATGGAAATTTAGCGTCAATGTTTATTTTCTAGTTGGAGGGGATGCGTCCGCATCCGGGACCCCGGTTGTTCCTCACCGGAGGAACTATCGTCCCGCTCGTGCTGCTGCCCGGGCCCAGGCTCGTACGATAGTCACCGGAGGTATATATCACACTTCAATTTTCGTTTAAGCTTGATTTCTTAATACAACTTTGTATCAATATTGATTGTCTTGATATTTCTTGCAGACGCAGGGCCTCCCCATCCCCAGAGGGGGACTCGAGGCCCGAATCAGTCCCATAGGCTGAGGCCTGACAGAGCTAAGGGGTAGGCAGCATTCCCCCTCTTTTTTACCCTTGACTATCGCTATACCGGTCCTTATGCCGAGAGGTTCGACCGGTATATGGGGGACGAGAGCCGGCTCGTGAAGAACTATCCACTTCATGTTGAGCGAGGCGAGCAGCACCAGCGCTCATTCGCCCTCTTCTTTGATCAGGCTCGGGTACGTATTAATATATATTTTCATTTGATTTATCCAATATATTTATTATTAACACTTGCAATCTAATAACAATGTTTTTTTTTGTATTTTCAGTCGGATTACGATTTTCAGCCTGTACCTGACCCTGATCACCCTGGGAGGGTGCTCGACCTTCATGCTCTGTATAATGGCCTGATGAAGAACATGCAGACCAAGGTCCGATACAACAGGAATGAGCTGAAGGCCGACTGCTACTCCCTGTGGATGGCGACCCCCGAGGCAGAGAGAGCGGCCCTCCTATCTACTCCGGCGTTTGCGAGAGTCGACGTAGAGACATGGCTTCTATTGTGCGAATATTTCGACTCCTAACGCAAACAAGTATGTATTTTAAATCTAATTCATTGTTTAGGATATAATTTATTTTTTTGTGTTCCTTAATTAGAAAACTAAATGTTAATGCGTTGTGCAGAAACATGCCGCTCAGAATACAGAGAACAGGAAGTCGGCGAAGAGGGGTCACCCCACTTACATAGGTGGCTCGAGGAATATTACTCGAGCCATGGAGTTATCGGTAAATTATAATAGACCGACCTTTGTGATATTCTGCAATATTAAGAGTTATTTTCTAATATTTCTAATATTAAGAGTTATTTTCTAATATTGCAGACAGCTCAGACCGTGGCGCAAGGTGGTACACCGAGCGTGCTGTTCGCATATCTTGCCGTCCACGGCACCTCGACAGATCCCGCCACGGACGAGCTTCGATATCCCGACGTCGCTACCCAGGAGTATTGCATAAGTGTTCATATTTATTCTACCCATATTTGAAATTTTAGTTTTGGAAGGTTCAAGTTTAAATTTTATACTTATACTTTACTGCGTAATGTGGGTGTAGGAGCGGGTGGTTGAGCAGGCCGAGGCCTCAGGGATCGATTTTACCGGACAGAGCGATCCGAGGCTGCTGACCCCAGTTCTGAACACCGCACACGGAGGGCACCACGGAGGTTGGGAGAGAGGCCGGGGACTGGGCCCTAGCAGGGCCCATATGAGGTTGGACTCCACCCCGGTGGTTACTTCCTCCGTCTCCAGTGAGCGACGTGTCCAGCAGGAACTGGAGAGCTTGAGGGCCACCGTTCAGAAGTTGAAGGAGATACTGGTATGTATACTACTTTATAGTAAAATATCATGTTATATTATAGATATCAACATATCCATAATTAGTACGTAGCTTGAGCTTATTTGGTTTTAGACTTAGGTTTGATTAATCATACATACATATGTAATTAAAATAAACAACGGTTTTCCAAACTAGATATCCAAATGGGATTTCGAAATAACTTGATAATGATACGAATTCGAATAATACACAGTTCTTACACGCTTCTTACACACGTTAGGTCCAGACGCGACAGGGTACATCGGCCGAGCCTCCACATGCATCTCCTTCGGTTGCGGCTCCGCAAGCCACTACATCGGCTGCGCTTCCGCAGACAGCTCCTATAGCTCCACCGCCCGCTCAGACTCCCACAGCCGCGGCTCCGCAAGCTACTACCTCGACGGCGGCTGCGCAAACCACATCGCCAGCTCCACAGGCCGCTCAGACTTTCGCACGCGCCGAATTGCATGGTTTATTGACCGAGGAGCAGGCGCGCCTTATTCTATCGTTTATCAGAGGTGGAGCTGGACCGAGTTAGGGTAGCTTTTTGATTCTTATTTTTTGAAACATGTATTTATTTATATCATACATATTGTACTTCATTTTGAAACGATATTGATTTTGATATTGGTTTATATTTATATCATATTCAGTATTTGGGTTTCTTTTGTATATTATATGCGTGAGATGTGATTATGAATACTGTGATATATGTTGTGTGATGATTAATTTTATATTTTATTGATATATATATTATTGTGCACAGGGCGAGAAAAAATCAGGCAGCCCTTTTAAAAAAAAACAGATAATATGTACCTACGGATTAATCCGTAGGTACACATGTTGCCCCTACGGATATATCCGTAGAGGGCAAAATACCAGCATTAACTGATATTTCTTCCCTGATCTCAGTATCAGGGGGGTTGGGCTTGCCCCTACGGATATATCCGTAGGGGCAAAATATCAGGATTTCTATATTTTGTGTTAGTGTATATGCCCTAGAGGCTATTACTGTATCATAATAGTTTGTATATTACTTAATGGAAGCTTGGGATATTCACCTTGTATATACAATCTTGCTCAAAATAGTAGTATGCTACTTGGTTTGTTTCTACTTCAATGTGTACATGTGTTTATTTTAGTATATCGCCTATACACATTAGTGGAGCCCTTAGGATCTTTGCTTGATTACCAGCGTTGTGATGGCAGTCACACTAGTGGGGCTGGGTAATCTATAAGCACATCCTTATGCAGGTCCCTGGTCGCAGGACTATCGAGACAGGGCATCGATACTCCGGAGTAGACTAGCGCATGCGCTTCTCATCCCAGTGTGGGAGACGGTCTGTCCCACAGCCGTCGGTACGTCGTACTTGAGATAGTATGCGGGTGCTCGTTGGGTTACGAGTACACTGGACAGGACTCGTCGGGAACTGACTAGTTGGTATTATGCCTATCGTCAGTTATCAGTTCCCAGGTGGCATGAGTACAGCTTAGTCCGCTGACTTGACACTGTCACTTCGTCTCGAGTGTGTTCCCACTGTACTTTGATTACTACCCTACCACGGCTCAAAGGAGTCGTGCAAACAGGTGGTAGTTGGGTGCAGTCCCGAAGCACTTGGAGGCAGTGACGGTTAGACAGGATTCGTCTCTCCCGGTATTGGGGGTTGACATCGCGCTGTGTCTAGGAGAGCCATTACACGAGTAGTCCCTGGCCAGGGCAAACGAGATATACTGGTAGGCTTCCAGTGTTATCTCAGGGTGTTTTGGGCTTCACTCCGACACGACTTGTACCTCTATTGGGGGACTGACGTTTACCGCCCCCTAGGCCCGCCATGCGATGTATCAGACGAACAGACCGGACTGTACGGAGAATGTCACATTCAGACTCAGTAGGAGTTCAGATGGGTTTCACCTCGTCAGTCTTCTTGTCGGCATCTACCTGGGGACCGTTACGCACAGCTAGTGCCGCTTGCGATCTGTGGTTAAACCCACTGCCAGCGTAGTGTCGAGTCTTTAGAGTCCCACACAGAAAGCTATTCGCCTTTAGGCAAAAGAGTAGAGGTCGCATGGTTTTGCGACAGGTCGCATGGTTTTGCGACAGGGTTCGGTCACATCCGTGCACTTGTGCACGTACAGTGTCCGGACAGTTCACACTAGCGGGCTTTGGTTTAAGCTAGATCCTAGTGTACCTTTTGGGATTGGTTTTATCCAGTATGCATTCGTGTTCCTCGGAACGCGGATGCGGGTGTGTATGCACAGTTGACGGAGAGACAGAGGCAGAAGATTCTCATTAGGGTTGTTGACCATTGACCGTTGACTATTGACTTTTTGCTCAACCCTAATGAGAATATGATATGTGATCAACAATTATATTAATTAAGTATTATGGTGACATGGTTGTTGAGGGATTGACTTTGTTGACTTTTGTTGACTTGTTGACCGGTTGACTAGGATTGACTAGTTGACCATCATGATAACTATAGCTATCATTTCATGGCAAAGACTTTTGCTTGCTTGCTCTTTTGTGCAAAATGAGTGCATGAAATGATATGGCTATGGTTGCTTAAACCATCACATAATACTTGATTGATATGAGGTGTTATGATTGTTTTGGATTATGAGAGCCAAATGAGAAAAGTCTTCTCTCATTCTTTCATGACCTTTCTCTCTCTTGTTTTTGAGCTCTCATGCTCTTGCTCTCACCCTCTTCCTCTTGCTCTCTCTTTTTAGTCTATGGTTCACTTGTCTCATGTGTTGAGAAGCAAGAACCATAGAGCAAAATCCCAACATACTCTTCTCTACTCATTCTAGCTCACAAGGCCTAGCAAGCCAAGTGATCTAGTTTCTTCAAAGTCCGAAGAACAAGCCAAAGGTAGAAGCTTTCGGGTGGATCCATCTTCGAGGCAAGGAGACGACGAGGTGAGGCCGATCCGAACTCCGGGACGGGTTGAAGACGAAGGAGTTCAAGAAAGGTATAGCCCCCTAACCGAGTAGGTAAACTCTTGTTAGGTTGTTAGTTAGCAGTTTAACAAAGATCCGGGTTTTTGAGTCCATGTTACCGCCTCTTAAAATCGTTTTTCACCAAATTCCGCAAGCCCGCAAGTACCGGGAGAGGTAGCATGGACTTACAGTGGTATCAGAGCCTAGTTAAACTCTATCTAACATGTTAGCAAAGTAGCTAGAAGATCGATCAAAGAAAAAGTCCCGAAATGAACCCCGATTTCATACTTGCTGTCGATTTTTTATGTTCTGTAAAATTAATAAATCATGCATGAAAAATCGACTCAGGGTTTTTAGAGTGCACTGTAGAAAGACGGTCCCCTGATCTCATCATTGCGCCGCGGAAACGCGGCAATAGCTTACTATTGCCGCGGTTCCGCGGCCGTCTTGGCTCCTCTCTGGTTGTTCTTTGCTACAGTATGCTTATAGGGGTATTTTGGGATTTTTGGAATATATATTTTCTGCCCAGATTTTCCAGAACGAAAATTTTATTTTTGGGGTCCTGAAAATCCGTATTTTTGATCGAACTTCTAAAAGACTTTAGCTGACGGGTTTTTTTGTAATGTGATATTTGTATTGAACGTCTGCTAATCGCTATATGTCGATTAGTGGGGGTTATACAAATCTGTGATCTGTAATGTTATTGGAATGTGTATATGAATTCATTGGATTGTCGCGGGTGAATAGCCGGGGGTTGTGAGACGAGAGTTTTCTTTTCTTTCAATTCATGTAAATTTGTAAATTGATGTAATATTATTTGTATGGCCGCACAACCGGGTCGGGGTTGTAGCCGTCATTGTATAATTTCTTTTTACTGTTTTTTGCTCTTAGGATAGACCCATGGAGGGGGTGCACAAACTACCGGGTATCTCGAAGTGCCGAGTGGCCTACTCACGGTGTTGAGGGAGGTTGCTCCACTTCGGGTATTTGGCGGGTAGTTTGCCGCACCCGTAGGGGTCTTGGGTGGGGTATTGGCTATTCACCGCGACCGTGTAATCTGATTTTCGTTACAGGCTCGTACGAATTGCGGATTCCTAGTATATCCAATGTATTCATCTGTGATCTGAAATGGCTATCATTGCAATATATCTATATATGGTATTATTTAGGCGTTGCTTATATTTTACAGCCGCGCTAGCCCAGCCCCCGCTCTGTCGTTAGTTAAGTAACCTAACGGGTAATGACGGGGCCCCGTGGCGAATGCGAATGGCATAAGCGTACGTCATATTTTGGTTGTTTTCTGCAATGGTAGGATTAAATGATGGGACGCATTAAAGGAACTAATGCAAGAATATCACGCATTAAAAGAACTAATGCAAGAAAATAAACCAAGTAAAAATTGTTGGAACACTTTCGAAAAACCATTCGGTTCTTTTCAAAACCAACTTTTAAATGCGGAGCTTGAGCCACTCCTTTTAAAAGCTATCTCGTTCCATCGATTATATCAAGTTCACCACGTTCACGGTTTTGCCAAAACCATTCGTAGCCCTCCGTCATTTCACATGAATAGTCAATAGTATTCAAGCTGTGTATGTTGGCCAAAGTCAAGGCATAGTGATTGGTAGCTATTGGGTATTCATGTGTAGCATAGATAGATGCATTGGTTTGGGACAGTCGTACTGCCATTTTGGCCAAAGTCAAGGGTAGGTACGGATGGATCCAAATTAACCTGGAGAATGACGGGTAGAACTTGACATGTGACTTATGATATTTTGGCCAAAGTCAAGGTCATAAGAGCATGGGGCAAAAAATCCACATCGGGAGTTTCAAAAGAACTGAAACTTGCTAGTGTTGCATACCATTTGGAGTGTGATGATTCTGGTAGGATTCCTTCAGTTTCGTCACGCGATGATATTTGGATCCCGATCCTACTGTGAGTATATGCTACTCCTCGGGAAATTTCTCACTTAACGATCAATGCTATAAACCAAGTAGGTGTCTAGAAAGGTGTTAGCGGGGCTACGCCCCCAGGGAAAAGAGGTTATTTAATTAAGGAACTTCGCGAAAGCGTTGGAAAACCTCCCTCGAAGTACCGACACTGGCCTGGCTGAACGGTTAAGCAAGTATTATACGGTGAGATTGATCCTGACTAATTCTTCCTTTTTGGTTTGAGGAGGGATTCGAGAAACAGTAGGAGCTATCCTGTTTAGACAAACTAAAAACCACTCTAAACTTGCAAGAGCATCATGCTGAGTGTTTCTTCTCTCTCCTAATTGCAGCGACCAATCGACATGACTGGACTTAAGTTACTCCTAGATAAAAATATACTGACAGGGCCAAACTACAAAGATTGGCTCAGGAATGTCAAGATGGCAATCACTTACGACAAGCTGGGGTATCTTCTTACCACCAAAGCTCCCCCTGTCCCAAGTCCCACTTCCAGCGTCGCGGATAAGGAAATCCGTAAGACTTGGGAGATTGATAGCGCGAAGGCCAAGTGCCTCGTGCTTGCCTCTATGGACAATGAACATCAGAGGAGGCACGAGAATATGGACCTGGAATCCATATTTCTTCATACAAAAGAACTGTATGGAGAGCAGTCTCGTATCGCAAGATACGAAGCGTCGAAAAAGTTATTTTCGGCAAGGATGACCGTCGGATCATCAGTAGCAGAACACGTGCTTAAGATGATCAGCTACATTGAGGAGCTCGCGGACCTAGGGACCACATTGGAGAGTGAGCTCTATACGGACTTAGTTCTCCAGTCCCTTCTTTCCACTTACGCCCAGTTTATACTGAACTTCAACTTACAAGAAAAAGAAGTTGAACTTTCGGAGCTCCTCAACATGCTGAGGAGCGCAGAGGGCACCCTACAGAAAGGTAGGGAAACATCCACTTTGTTTGTAGGAGGATCATCTTCTTCTAGGTCCAAGGCGAAAGCCAAGGGAAAGAAGAAGAAAGCCCCCGCCAAACCAAGGGGCGGTGTTAGTAAAGTGGATACGAAGGGAAAAGCAAAAGCAATAAAGAAAGCGGGGAAGCTTGTGGATAAGGAAGAATGCTTCTATTGTCATAAGAAAGGACACTGGAAGAATGATTGCAGGGCCTGGAAGGCCAGAACACAGGAATTGAAGCAGGTTGCAGCTTCAGCTTCAGGTGTGTATGTTATTGAAAGCTGTCTTTCAATAAACTCTACTTCCTGGGTATTGGATACCGGATCAGGATCTCATATCTGTAATTCTTTGCAGGCGTTGAGAAACCGTAGTGTTTTGAAAGCAGGTGACATGACCCTCAGAGTTGCGAACGGAGCTAGCATGGATGCTAAAGCCGTGGGGGACTATCACCTGGGAATGTCAGATGGACATGTTTTGGTTTTGCGTAATTGCTTTTTTGTACCCAACGCAACTTGTAATATCATTTCTGTATCTTTGGTTTCTAAAGAAGGTTATGAATTTGCGTTTGTAAGCAATGTTGTAAACATTCACTTTAATCAAGTTCTGATTGGGTCAGGTACATTGAGCAATGGTATATACGTATTAAACCAACCACAGATTTTCAATGTCCAGAATACACACAAAAGAAAGTCTCCGGAAATCAATCAGACTTTCTTATGGCATTGTAGACTAGGTCACATCAATGAGAGAAGGTTGACAAAGTTACATACAGAAGGATATTTGAATCCGTTCGAATATCAATCGTATGCCACTTGTCAATCCTGTCTCAAAGGAAAGATGACAAAGACTCCGTTCACTGGACACGGGGTAAGAGCGAGCGAGCTCTTGGGACTCGTATACAGCGACGTGTGCGGTCCAATGTCTACACATGCACGAAGCGGTTATTCTTACTTCATTACTTTTACGGATGACTTTTCAAGGTACGGTTATGTCTTCTTAATGAAACATAAGTCCGAAGCCTTTGGAAAATTCCAGGAATATAAGAATGAAGTAGAAAAACAAACCGGCAAAAGTATCAAGATCCTAAGATCGGATCGAGGTGGTGAATACTTGAGTGCCGAGTTCCTGGACTATTTAAAAGAGAACGAAATTCTCTCTCAGCTTACTCCTCCATACACTCCGCAACATAATGGTGTATCGGAGAGGCGGAACCGAACCCTATTGGATATGGTACGGTCCATGATGAGTAACGCTGAGTTACCGCGATCATTCTGGGGGTATGCGCTAGAATCAGCTGCATACCTTTTGAACCGAGTTCCAACTAAGACTGTGCCTACTACACCATATGAGATGTGGTGTGGGAAGAGACCCTATCTTAATCACATTAAGACATGGGGAAGTCCAGCTTTTGTCAAAAAGCAGCATGCGGACAAGCTCGAGGCACGCTCAGTACAGTGCAAGTTCGTGGGATATCCAAAGAACTCCAAGGGATATTTCTTCTACTGCGAAGAGGAACAAAATATTATTGTTTCTCGTCATGCCCACTTTCTAGAACACCAGTTCTTAGAAAAGGAAATTAGTGGGAGCGCAGTAGAACTGGAAGAAATTCCAGAACCACAGACTATTACTGAAAGCTTAGTGGAACCAGAGGGTTCAAAAGAACAGGACATTCCTACGCCGCTCCGCAGGAGTAGTAGGCAGTCTCATCCGCCCGAGAGATACAACGGTTTTCTCATAGACGCGGATAGAGAGGATTGCATCATAGATTATGATGAGCCTACTAGCTTCCAGCAGGCCGTTCAGAGCGTTGACTCAGTAAAATGGATGGATGCAATGCGGACCGAAATGGAGTCCATGTACACCAACAAAGTATGGACGTTGGACATTGCTCCAGACGGGATAAAACCCGTAGGATGCAAGTGGATCTTCAAAAGGAAGATTGGTGTAGATGGACAGGTTGAGAACTATAAAGCTAGACTTGTTGCAAAGGGTTTCCGTCAAAGACCTGTCTTGGACTATGACGAAACCTTTTCTCCAGTGGCTATGCTGAAATCCATTCGGATCCTTCTTGCCATTGCTACCTTCCACGATTATGAGATCTGGCAAATGGACGTAAAGACCGCTTTTCTAAATGAAAATTTAGAGGAGTGTGTCTATATGGACCAACCAGAGGGTTTCATTCAGAGTGGGAGCAGCGGAAAGGTGTGCAAGTTGCTTAAGTCCATCTATGGACTAAAGCAGGCATCGCGGAGTTGGAACATCTGCTTTGATGATATTGTCAAAGAATTCGACTTTGTCAAAAACCCAGATGAACCATGCATTTACAGTAAGATTGTAGGGAGAAATGTGGTATTCCTCGTCTTGTACGTCGATGACATTCTCCTAATAGGAAATGATATTCCTATGCTACAGTCAGTCAAAGGATTCTTGTCGCAGAGGTTCTCCATGAAAGACCTAGGCGATGCCAACTACATTCTGGGGATCCAGATCTATCGTGATAGATCTAAGAGGATGTTAGGACTTTCACAGTCAAGGTACATCGACACTATACTGAAACGATTCAGTATGGAAGATTCCAAGCGCGGTAATCTACCGGCTTGTCACGGAATCACCCTCTCCAAAGAGATGTCTCCCAAGACTGATTTGGAAAGGGCTCGCATGTCGTCAATACCCTACGTATCTGCGGTAGGCTCTATTATGTATGCGATGTTGTGTACCAGACCAGATGTAGCATACGCATTGAGCGTTGTAAGCCGGTATCAGTCGAACCCAGGGGAGAAACACTGGATAGCAGTAAAGAACATTCTCAAGTACCTGAGAAGGACTAAGGAGATGTTCTTGGTGTATGGCGGAAAAGACCTCCAGATTGAGGCCTTTGCTGACTCCAGCTTCCAGAGTGATAAGGATGACTCCAAGTCCATGTCGGGTTATGTCTTTACCCTCAATGGAGGGGCGGTTTGCTGGAAGAGTTCCAAACAGGAAACCGTTGCTGACTCAACTATGGAAGCGGAGTACATCGCTGCATCTGATGCCGCAAAAGAAGCTGTCTGGATGAGGAAGTTCTTGAAAGAGCTTCAGGTGGTTCCGTCCATTGTTGATCCAATACCTCTGTATTGCGACAACAACGGGGCTATAGCTTTAGCGAAGGAACCCAGGTCCCATCAGAGATCCAGACACATCTTGAGGCGGTATCACCTGATCAGGGAGATCGTGGATCGCCAGGAGATCGAGGTTCGGAGAGTCGCTTCAGAAGATAACACTGCAGATCCATTCACCAAGGCCTTGCCCCAGACTCAGTTCGAGCGGCTGATCGAGATGATAGGTCTTCGATACGCCAGTACATGGCCTTAGTGCAAGTGGGAGATTGTTAGTGTATATGCCCTAGAGGCCATTACTGTATCATACTAGTTTGTATATTACTTAATGGAAGCTTGGGATATTCACCTTGTATATACAATCTTGCTCAAAATAGTAGTATGCTACTTGGTTTGTTTCTACTTCAATGTGTACATGTGTTTATTTTAGTATATCTCCTATACACATTAGTGGAGCCCTTAGGATCTTTGCTTGATTACCAGCGTTGTGATGGCAGTCACACTAGTGGGGCTGGGTAATCTATAAGCACATCCTTATGCAGGTCCCTGGTCGCAGGACTGTCGAGACAGGGCATCGATACTCCGGAGTAGACTAGCGCATGCGCTTCTCATCCCAGTATGGGAGACGGTCTGTCCCACAGCCGTCGGTACGTCGTACTTGAGATAGTATGCGGGTGCTCGTTGGGTTACGAGTACACTGGACAGGACTCGTCGGGAACTGACTAGTTGGTATTATGCCTATCGTCAGTTATCAGTTCCCAGGTGGCATGAGTACAGCTTAGTCCGCTGACTTGACACTGTCACTTCACCTCGAGTGTGTTCCCACTGTACTTTGATTACTACCCTACCACAGCTCAAAGGAGTCGTACAAACAGGTGGTAGTTGGGTGCAGTCCCGAAGCACTTGGAGGCAGTGACGGTTAGACAGGATTCGTCTCTCCCGGTATTGGGGGTTGACATCGCGCTGTGTCTAGGAGAGCCATTACACGAGTAGTCCCTGGCCAGGGCAAACGAGATATACTGGTAGGCTTCCAGTGTTATCTCAGGGTGTTTTGGGCTTCACTCCGACACGACTTGTACCGCTATTGGGGGACTGACGTTTACCGCCCCCTAGGCCCGCCATGCGATGTATCAGACGAACAGACCGGACTGTACGGAGAATGTCACATTCAGACTCAGTAGGAGTTCAGATGGGTTTCACCTTGTCAGTCTTCTTGTCGGCATCTACCTGGGGACCGTTACGCACAGCTAGTGCCGCTTGCGGTCTGTGGTTAAACCCACTGCCAGCGTAGTGTCGAGTCTTTAGAGTCCACACAGAAAGCTATTCTCCTTTAGGCAAAAGAGTAGAGGTCGCATGGTTTTGCGACAGGGTTCGGTCACATCCGTGCACTTGTGCACGTACAGTGTCCGGACAGTTCACACTAGCGGGCTTTGGTTTAAGCCAGATCCTAGTGTACCTTTTGGGATTGGTTTTATCCAGTATGCATTCGTGTTCCTCGGAACGCGGATGCGGGTGTGTATGCACAGTTGACGGAGAGACAGAGGCAGAGGATTCTCATTAGGGTTGTTGACCATTGACCGTTGACTATTGACTTTTTGCTCAACCCTAATGAGAATATGATATGTGATCAACAATTATATTAATTAAGTATTATGGTGACATGGTTGTTGAGGGATTGACTTTGTTGACTTGTTGACTTTTGTTGACTTGTTGATTTTGTTGACCGGTTGACTAGGCTTGACTAGTTGACCATCATGATAACTATAGCTATCATTTCATGGCAAAGACTTTTGCTTGCTTGCTCTTTTGTGCAAAATGAGTGCATGAAATGATATGGCTATGGTTGCTTAAACCATCACATAATACTTGATTGATATGAGGTGTTATGATTGTTTTGGATTATGAGAGCCAAATGAGAAAAGTCTTCTCTCATTCTTTCATGACCTTTCTCTCTCTTGTTTTTGAGCTCTCATGCTCTTGCTCTCACCCTCTTCCTCTTGCTCTCTCTTTTTAGTCTATGGTTCACTTGTCTCATGTGTTGAGAAGCAAGAACCATAGAGCAAAATCCCAACATACTCTTCTCTACTCATTCTAGCTCACAAGGCCTAGCAAGCCAAGTGATCTAGTTTCTTCAAAGTCCGAAGAACAAGCCAAAGGTAGAAGCTTTCGGGTGGATCCATCTTCGACGCAAGGAGACGACGAGGTGAGGCCGATCCGAACTCCGGGACGAGTTGAAGACGAAGGAGTTCAAGAAAGGTATAGCCCCCTAACCGAGTAGGTAAACTCTTGTTAGGTTGTTAGTTAGCAGTTTAACAAAGATCCGGGTTTTTGAGTTCATGTTACCGCCTCTTAAAATCGTTTTTCACCAAATTCCGCAAGCCCGCAAGTACCGGGAGAGATAGCATGGGCTTACATTTTGCCCCTACGGATATATACCTACGCATGTATCTGAAGGGGATAGTACTTGGCCCTACAGATAACTCCGTAGGTACAGTTCATATATTTTAAAAAGCCGTAAATAAAATAACTTTTTTCCCCTACGGCCTACTCCGTAGGTGAAAATGGACCTACACAGAACTCCGTACGGGCAAGTTCAGGGCTTCAACTTGCACCTATGGCGTTTGCACCTACAGTTTATTTTTTCGCCCCTATGGATATATCCGTAGGGGCAGTGGTTTGTCCCTACGGGTAAATCCGTAGGGGCAACCCTTATTTGTAGTAGTGATTGTCTAAATTTCCCTTGGATAAGAGTAACAGTAGAAGGCTTGGGATTTTCCTTTTTGTTGGGTTTGGCTTTATTTCCTTTTTTACTTTGGGTACATCACACTAAAATGCCCTTAACTATCAAGGTTTTTCTCTAAAATACCTTAAGTATTTTTATTATAGCAAAATACATTTAACTATTGTTGATGATGTAAAATAATTCCAAAAGATTGTTTGAATAAGGGTGAAGGATATGAACTAAAACAGGGGGCCGGTTGCCTCATTGGAGGGCCAACCGAATCGCTCGGCTACCCTATCGGGTGCCTTTTGAGAGGCACCCGAAGGTCTTCCTCACGCAGGTTCGGGTGCCCTATTGTTACAACCCAGAAAAGGTACGTGACCGGTACTTAGATTACGCGAATCTAATTGAGCAATAACATAATATAAGTAAGCCTAAGCCAGGATCACAACCTATAAGTTGAAAGAAAAATAGAGGTCAAATTTTAAGATAACATTTATAAAATGAAGTAAGGCTCTTTTTGTAAAGAGTTAACGTTTGAAAAACGGACACCACCTCCTTTGTAAATTTTAAATAAAATCCGTGTACAACAGTAGTAAAATAAACACATCCCCACACAGAACTTAACTCAACGCCCACACGGCGGAGACACAATCCACGCAAAATATACAACGCTTAAAGGCGAAGAACAACAAGCGGAAAGTAATAAACACTATATATAAATAAAGTCAAGCCGACTCCACATAAGTGCGACTACAACAACAATACAACGTCTAAGGTCTCAGAAAAATACACCCGACTTGGTTGATGGAGTAGTTCTAGGTACAAAAATAGATACAAGAAAAATGCTGAAACGAATTCTAACCCACCTAGTTAAAATATAAATACGCAACCACGCCCAACATAAGCTCTCTCACTGTCGCTATTGATCCAAGCGACCCAACCTACAAAAAGTTATGGCACAACGGGGGTGAGTAGTCAACTCGTGAGTAGAATTCACATAACAAAATAAAAATCGTATGCATAAGCGGTGAAACAACTAAGGCATGGGTAAATATATACATTGTGGAAGGTAATAAGCATGCATCGAAACAAGAATTCAAGTAATGAACAACAATAATAATAACCTATTATGTACAACTCGTATACCGCTAACTTAGCATGTGTAGTATACTAATATATGTGGTTATTATGGCATCATAAAATAATTCTACATCTCGTCCGATACGCGCATAGCAAGACCACTAAAGCATATGAAGGCATGCGAGTCACGAATGTAATATGCATATCTTAAACTTGAATTTAAGCGCAATGAAACGATAACAATAATCATTCATTAACAACTCAACTATATATATAATGGTGTACAATCACTATCATTTCTTTTCAATCTCATCATATAACCCCGATTGGTATCCTCCAGATATCCGTTGTGGTCCACTATATATCCGATAGCGGTTTCCCTCTATCTCGATATCGGACACCACCAAACCAGTCCACCATGTATCCGATAGCGGTTTCTTCCCCTACCTCGATATTGTATACCACAAAACCATAAATACATAGAAAACTCATGGTCGACGTATCATCAGCGTTTCAAGAGAAAAAATTATAGCGCGAATGGATAATATAAACGTAGCACAAACTCATAACATAATCATAGAGCGAACGCATAACATAAACATAGCACAAACAAATAGCATAATCATAGCGCGAACGGATAACAATAATGTAGCACAAACAAACAGCATCATCATAGCGCGAGCGAATAATATAAACGTAGAACAAACTAATAATATAATCATAACGCGAACGGATAACATAAACGTAGCATAAACTAATAATATAATTGTAACAACCTTAATTTTCCTATACAAATATTTTTCAAATATTTTTTTCAAAATCCATAAAGAGGTATTTTAGCCTGAGCACAAGATATAAGTTGTTATTTTGCTTTTTAATTACAAGTTAAAAGAATGTAACAACTTCATTTTTAGTGTACAAAATTTGCTTAAAAATTAATGTATACTTGGAGTATTTACATTTGCCGTTATTATTTTAAGTAATTAATTAGCTCCTTAATTACAAGAAGGAGCTTGCGGCTCATTGGTAATACCTTGCACTACTGAACCAAGCCACCAGACTTCAAATCCCATACCCCACATTATTTTTAATATTGATTTTTTTAAAACCTTTAGAATACCAAGGGTTTACACGTGCATATCTCACAAAAACCCCACTACACCTAAAAATCACCCAAAAATGTAACATTGCCAGAGGTTAGATGAACCATCGGGGGGGATCCCGGTCGCCTGACTCGGCCGGGAATCGGCCAAATCGGTCTCGACTCGGCCGACTCAATCCTCCGGCCGAGACACGGCCGAGTCGGCCGATTCCGGCGACGACCCCAACATGAAAATTGTGTCTTTTCACATTCCCTACACACCTGCAAAATTTTAGCCTCAGACCATTTCCAGAACTCTTTTAAAACCCCAATTGCTTCACTTTTAATACATTTTTATTACATTTTTTATTTTAAACTTTTCATCTACCCTAACCCTAGCCTAACCCTATAAATAACAACCCTACCCTCTACCCTCTCACCCCAAAACTCTGAGCCAACTCTCTAAAATTTCCAAGAAACTTGTGTATTTTGAAAACGAGCACGAAGCGAAGCTATGGCGAAATTCCCGGCGAACTTCTGGCGATCGTTCTAGGAGCTCTCGGCGACGAAGCGACGCGCCGGCGATTCATCTTCTTCCATCTAACTCTCGTTATTTTCCAAAACCCATAAGTCCCCAAATTCTATCTCTCTTTTCTTTTCTAAAATACGGATTTACAAAACCCGACAGAATCGGAACAAATCCGATTTCCGATTCGATTTTTTTATAAAACTTCACTTCTCGTTAATACAATTATGCTTAAACTCCCTCATGTTGACTATTAAACACTAATCAACCAAATTGATCAAGTTTCATTTCATAAAATGATGGCTATTTCATTTTATCGTATTTTTCATTTAAATACCACATTGTTTCAATTATACATTTAACTTCATTAAACTTGCTATACCTTTAAGTAGATCACAAAGTAACTACTTACCTCCTCACACACTTATATGCAACATAACACGATACTCTCGGGAACATAGAATACGGGAAATCGACATCTTTACAAATAAATAACCTTTGAGCTAATAATAAAAAATATCTAGACTCAGCCAATTAAGGACTGTCGCGCTCATTTGGACAGAGGAAGGTTGTGGGCATTCAGTCGTTTATCTAAACCTGATTTTGTGGTGCCTAGGCTAGACAAGTGAGAAAGGTAACTTTAAAAGGCCCGTCTCACGGTGATTGGTGAGCTGATCCCTCCTTTCTTCACTTGTACTTACCTGGCCACAATTGGCGGTGAATAGGCGATTTGAGAGATATCTCACAACTTGTCGCTTTGGACCAGTTAGGAGCAGTCTAGTTGACTTAGGAGACCCTAGAACATAGAATACGGGAAATCGACATCTTTACAAATAAATACCATAATTAATAAAACCGTTTTTCCTTAATGATTAGTATTTATACAAATCTTTGCAAAGCACCGCTACAACCCATTTGGGGAACCCATTAGGGATGGTGCGGATTATCGCACATCCTCGGGCTTAGTAGTGCGAGATGCAGACCTCCGTAAGGAGCATTCGGTCTCGAAAGATTTAAAATACGATATCTTAAGAAAACGAGATTTCTAGAATATTATATATATACTAAAATTATTTTCATATAAATATATGTATATGTAACATAAAAATATCTATTTGAATTATTACAAATATTCTACTTTTTATAAAAAATGTCACAAGAATCATTTTACACTAAAATACCATGAATTCCATACAAATCAATATTACAAATAAATACCTTTATTTATGAAATTAGGATATTTTCACTAGAAATATCACAATATAAAATTTACATTCATTACAACTCTAAAGACGAATAATAAATACTTAGGGTGTATTTTGAAAAGTATATAAAAGTATTTTTACATAAAACCCCCTCGAGTTCTATAAATTACCCTAAGAACCCTAGTAAACATAGGTTTAAGCGGGACCAATCTCTTGAGCCTCAGGGAGCCGGAGAAGTGGGTGCTTGCCTATTTAAGGTAGACAACTTAATAATGGTGTTATCAATACGGTAATCGTCTTGGAAAAAGACACAAATTCTGCCGTCCATGTGCAGTGGTTACCGATAACATCAAAACAATCAGGACTTCAATTTACTGACTCAGAGTGAGTCTCATTATAATCTGACTTGAATATGATTCAAGTACAATCTACAATCTACAGTCTACAGTCTACAATCTACAATCTTCAATATTACAATTCAACATGAACCCATTATTCCATATATTCAATCTATCAACTTGACCGAACCGAACCATGGATATACATCTATTCACATGATTATACAGTTACATCCGTTTACTAATATCATGGTTTTGGTCAGTCGTCCAACTATACAATCTATACAATATAATACAACAATACAATCAAAACACTACGGGGTTTAAGGGGTAGATTGGTACGGAAGGTGTTAAAAGTGGCACGAGACGGTAAGATTAAGACACCTAACCTATATTCCGTTGCTGTTGTATCGTGGCTTAACGGTTCCTTGTACATTCTGTTTGCCCTAGTCTCTAGCATATAGGGACTCCTCTCGTATACACTGGCATCCTTCTGTACCAAGCTACAAACAACAGCGTTAACACAATATTATAACATACAACTTTAAAAGATACCTTCTAATTCTGTCTATTCTATTTCTCCCTTATCTTTGGGACTTACCGAGCGACCTGTTCGCTGACGATATTCTCTTTCTTTCTTCTTTGAATGTCGTCAGGTGATCTGGACACTTCAGAGATCGAGCCCACTGCTGAAGACTTGGACCAGTTCAGTGAAGACCCCGAGCTCTAGTCATTGTACACTTTTCATTTCAGTACTTTTTCATTTCTGTTATGCCATTGTTTAGGTATCGTTTTATTCCATGTATTTACTTTTCCATGCATTGTACAAAAGAATGTTAATAAATAAAGTTGCTGTTCAGTTCATATCTTGTCTTTTGTGATTTTACTTTTATATTGCTTAGATACGCTTAGCGTATTTACTTCAGAGTAAATACGTAGCGGCCCAGTCGCGTCCCTTTCACCGTATACCGGGAAGCGGGGCGTGACAGGTTTTGTTGGCGGCCCATGCATGTCAGAGCTGTATGAAACTCTATCATGCAGTTTTGTTCTGTGTGAACAATCTAAGCAATATAACATAAGAACCAACAACTAAAATATTCTTTACAATTCATGTTCCTTGAATCCTATCATTCTATATACTTTAAATCCATCCTAACCCAAAATTCCCTCACCTCTTTTTCCATTCTTTCATTCCTTCACACATTTTTCACATGTTTTAAAAACCCTTGCACCATCTTGCTATACACTATCTATACTCCAGTCACCAAACTTTTCTTGAATTTGTTACACTTTCCTTTTAAAAATTTCGAGGACAAAATTTTTATAAGGAGGGTAGAATGTAACAACCATAATTTTCCTATACAAATTTTTTTCAAATATTTTTTTCAAAATCCATAAAGAGGTATTTTAGCCTGAGCACAAGATATAAGTTGTTATTTTGCTTTTTAATTACAAGTTAAAAGAATGTAACAACTTCATTTTTAGTGTACAAAATTTGCTTAAAAATTAATGTATACTTGGAGTATTTACATTTGCCGTTATTACTTTAAGTAATTAATTAGCTCCTTAATTACAAGAAGGAGCTTGTGGCTCATTGGTAATACCTTGCACTGCTGAACCAATCCACCAGAGTTCAAATCGCATACCCCACATTATTTTTAATGTTGATTTTTTTAAAACCTTTAGAATACCAAGGGTTTACACGTGCATATCTCACAAAAACCCCACTACACCCAAAAATATAACATTGCCAGAGATTAGATGAACCGTCGGGGGGGATCCCGGCCGCTTGACTCGGCCGACCCAGTCCTCCGACCGAGACACGGCCGAGTCACGGCCGAGTTGGCCGATTCCGGCGACGACCCCAACATGAAAATTGTGTCTTTTCACATTCCCTACACACCTGCAAAATTTGAGCCTCAGACCATTTTCAGAACTCTTTTAAAACCCCAATTGCTCCACTTTTAATACATTTTTATTACATTTTATCACATTTTTTATTTTAAACTTTTCATCTACCCTAACCCTAACCTAACCCTATAAATAACAACCCTACCCTCTACCCTCTCACCCCAAAATTCTGAGCCAACTCTCTAAAATTTCCAAGAAACTTGTGTACTTTGAAAACGAGCACGAAGCGAAACTACGGCGAAATTCCCGGCGAACTTCCGGCGATCGTTCTAGGAGCTCTCGGCGACGAAGCGACGCACCGACGATTCCTCACCTTCCATCTAACTCTCGTTATTGTCCAAAACCCGTAATTCCCCAAATTCTACCTCTCTTTTCTTTTCTAAAATACGGATTTACAAAACCCGACGGAATCGGAACAAATCCGATTTCCGATTCGATTTTTTTTTATAAAACTTCACTTCTCGTTAATACAATTATGCTTAAACTCCCTCATGTTGACTATTAAACACTAATCAACCAAATTGATCAAGTTTCATTTCATAAAATGATGGCTATTTCATTTTATCGTATTTTTCATTTAAATACCACGTTGTTTCAATTATACATTTAACTTCATTAAACTTGCTATACCTTTAAGTAGATCACGAAGTAACGACTTATCTCCTCACACACTCATATGCAACATAACACGATACCTTCGGGAACATAGAATACGGAAAATCGACATCTTTACAAATAAATAACCTTTGAGCTAATAATAAAAAATATCTACACTCAGCCAATTAAGGACTGTCGCGCTCATTAGGATAGAGGAAGGTTGTGGGCATTCAGTCGTTTATCTAAACCAGAGTTTGTGGTCCTTAGGTTAGACAAGTGAGAAAGGTAACTTTAAAAGACCCGTCTCACGGTGATTCGTGAGCAGATCCCTCCTTTCTTCACTTGTACTTACCTGGCCACAATTGGCGGTGAAGAGGCGATTTGAGGGATATCTCACAACTTGTCATTTTGGACCAGTTAGGAGCAGTCTAGTTGACTTAGGAGACCCTAAAACATAGAATACAGGAAATCGACATCTTTACAAATAAATACCATAATTAATAAAACCGTTTTTCCTTAATGATTAGTATTTATACAAATCTTTGCAAAGCGCCGCTACAACCCATTTGGGGAACCCATTAGGGATGATGCGGATTATCACATATCCTCGAGCTTAGTAGTGCGAGATGCAGACCTCCGCAAGGAGCATTCGGTCTCGAAACATTTAAAATACGATATCTTAAGAAAACGAGATTTCTAAAATATTATATATATACTAAAATTATTTTCATATAAATATATGTATATGTAACTTAAAAATATCTATTTTGAATTATTACAAATA
Organism: Agapanthus africanus; assembly: GCA_030015575.1. NCBI lineage: Eukaryota > Viridiplantae > Streptophyta > Magnoliopsida > Asparagales > Amaryllidaceae > Agapanthus > Agapanthus africanus. The sequence continues at coordinate 667,920,190 of CM057342.1, read as the reverse complement.
TTCCACTTTTTATAAAAATGTCACAAGAATCATTTTACACTAAAATACCATGAATTCCATACAAATCAATATTACAAATAAATATCTTTATTTATGAAATTAGGATGTTTTCACTAGAAATATCACAATATAAAATCTACATTCATTACAACTCTAAAGACGAATAATAAATACTTAGGGTGTATTTTGAAAAGTATATAAAAGTATTTTTACATAAAACCCCCTCAAGTTCTATAAATTACCCTAAGGACCCTAGTAAACATAGGTTTAAGCGGGATCAATCTCTTGAGCCTCAGGGAGTCGGAGAAGTGGGTGTTTGCCTATTTAAGGTAGACAACTTAATAATGATGTTATCAATACGGTAATCGTCTTGGAAAAAGACACAAATCCTGCCGTCCATGTGCAGTGGTTACCGATAACATCAAAACAACCAGGACTTCAATTTACTGACTCAGAGTGAGTCTCATTATAATCTGACTTGAATATGATTCAAGTACAATCTACAATCTACAATCTACAGTCTACAATCTACAATCTACAATCTTCAATATTACAATTCAATATGAATCCATAAATCCAATTATCAATCTATACAACTTGACCGAACCGAACCATGGATATACATTCTATTTACATGGTTCTCCAGTTATTCCATTTACATAATTCTACGGTTACATCCGTTTACTGATATCATGATTTCGGTCAGTCATCTAACTATACAAACAATACAATTTACAATACAATACAATACAAACAAGACATCTCGGGATTTAAGGGATAGATTGGTATGGAAGGTGTTAGAAGTGGCACGAGACTGCAAGATTAAGACACCTAACATGAATCCACTTGCCGTTGTTCCGGGTTATATAACGGAGTCTTGTACTTCCATTTGCCTCTAGTCTCTGGCATATAGAGTCTCATCTTGTATACACTGGCATTCTTCTGTACCAAGGTACAAACAACAGCGTTAATATTAAATACAATATTACAACAATATAATACAACTTTAAAAGCTACCTTCTTATTCTGTCTATTCTACTTTCTTCTTATTTTTGGGACTTACCGAACGACCTGTTCGCTGACGACATTCTATTTCTTTCTTCTTTTAATGTCGTCAGGTGATTTGGACCCATCAGAGATCGAGCCCACTGCTGAAGACTTAGACCAGTTCAGTGAAGACCCCGAGCTCTAGTCATTGTACACTTTCCATTCACTACTTTCATTTCTGTTATGTCATTGTTTAGGCATTGCTTTTTATTCAGCTGTATTTACTTTTCATGCATTGTACAAAAAAATGTTAATAAATAAAGTTGCTGTTCAGTTTATATCTCTTGTCTCTTTTGCTTACCTTTATATTGCTTAGATACGCTTAGCGTATTTACTTCACAGTAAATACGTAGCGGCCTCGTCGTGTCCTCTGCCCGTATACCGAGAAGCGGGGTGTGACAATAATCATAATGCGAACAGATGGTATAAACGTAGTGCAAACTAATTGTATAATCATAGCGTGAACGGATAATGAGTAAAGCAAGTGTAGCGTGAACGGGCATTGTAAATGGATGAATACTTCCGAATAATCAAATTATACTTTAAAATAGAACGAAACGTTGTTTGAAAATAAGGAGGCTGCAATATTTTAAAAATAGATATCTCTTTGAAATCCAAGCAACACATTCTTTGCATTATTGTTTTAAAACATGAAACAAATCGTTATTTAGAAACAAGTACAACCTTTGTATTTTCATAATCTCCCTAACGGGATAAATCGTAAGACTCCGCGAATCAATAATAAAAGGTAGCATTCGGCTAATCATCACCATCTCATCCAGTATGGAATCTCATCACGTACGATGACAACAAAATATTCTATTGAATCAAATCATAAATTCATTTAGTTCGGAAATAATTTAATGCGTTCAATAACAATCAGTATGGACATCTAGTCTACGTATGCAAATGCACAGTTCAAATAGTACGGACATTTAGTCGCGTACACGTACATGACATTGATTATACTGTAATATATAAAGTATGGCAAGTTCAACACGTGGCATGACAATTACTAGTAATGTGTATGTATTAGCATGTGAGTCTATGTCTATATGTGTCATGGCAGTTACCAATGATGTGTACGTGTAGCATGTGAGTCTATCTTGGTGCGGCATGGTAATCATTAGTAATTGTGTAAGTGTCATAGCGATTGTGTTGTAAAAGTATAGCAAAGGAAAGAGAATATAGAATTAGTAAACTGAGCATACGAGACATGAATTATAATCAATAAAGAAGTGTTCAATATAAATTTAGATGTCGGGAGTACTATACACCATCCACCCGATATTCCACTTGTAGATGCTAAATCTACTTACTGACTGTGGCACTAGCTAGTCGAATTTCACGACTGTTGTGCCTCTCCTCATCGTCTCGGGATCACCTGCACTCAATTCTATAACCAATAATAGTTACAAATATGTAAGGAAACATCATCAATATCGATATAAACCCAAGCAAATTAAACATGGCGTAAAACTCAAGTTAAACAAGAAAACAAAAGAGTATCAGATGTCTGAAGCTCAAATGCTTGGATGTCTGAAGAAGACGTCTCGTCGAGACAGAGAAGAGGCAGACGTTTAAAGCTCAAGGCTCAGACGTCTGAAAAACAAGAAACATTATAGAGAAGTCACAGACGTCTGAATGACAAGTGTCGTCTGACCTCAAAAACACAGAGACCCCAGAGAAAGAGCAAATGTCTGAAGAACATAATCTCAAACGTCTAAAGAAGAAAACTGCTGCTCGAAAACTGGGATTTGTAAAATACTTTAAAACCAAAACTTTTGCTTAAAACTACTCTCTACAATCCAAAACAAGTTGTAAGAACAACAAATAGCTACATTAAACATACTACAACTAAAATAATCAATAAAACTCCATTTGTACAAGATTTAAACCATAAAAACATAATTTTTAAGTAGAATATATAGTTTTCATGGTAAATAAAACTTAAAACTTGAATTCAAAGGGTTTACCTTGGAAGATTTGAGTAAATGAGAAGATCCAAGGTTTAAATGAGTCTACTTGAAGGAATTGAGGTGGCTCTACTTGAAGAGATAAGTTTGGTGTTGAGAAGATGAAAAGTGTATGGTTTTGTTTGGAGTTAGGTTTGAGGGGGGGAGAGAGAGAGAGTTATGGTTTGTGTGAGATAGAAAGTTTTTTTTGGAGGAGGAAAAAAGAAAATGAATGGGGCACATATAGCATGATGATCCCATGCCTTTCCCATGTCTCTCCCGTGCCCATATCTCTCACCTCAAGCCATCCCCCATGAAGGAAAAAATCATAAAATATCATTTAGAGAAGATAATGAAAACATTAATATTAACATATGCTTGCCGTGCCAAAATAAGTAATAATCTCTCTACCAATTTATGAAAACATAATTCAATAAATGTTATATTTTAATAAAACCTATTGTATCGTTATTTAAATTCTAAAATCAACTTTAAAATTTTGAAATGTTACACCTATTTGGGGCACCCGAGGGTCTTTCTCAATCGGGTTCAGGTGCCCTATTTAGAGCACTCGAGACGATTAATAGGGAGTTATTTCAACTCCCCACTCACCCTAATGTTAGGGAGTGGTTGAAAAACCACTCTAATGTCTAGGAGGGGTATATATACCCTGTCCTTAAACCAAAAAAAGACAGAAAAGAATTTTGAGAAAAAAGAATCACAAAGACCGAGAGAAGAAGAAGAACAACAAAAGAAGAGAAGAAGAAGAACAAAAAAGAAGAAGAGAGAATAGAAGGTAGGAATAAGAGAGTTTAACTCTCTTGCTTTCCTAAATTTCCTTCTTATTCCCTCTTATTTAACGAATTTGGTGAAGAACCAAGAAAGAAACCCTATACTTCTCTGTTCATAATTTATGCATTTTTTAAAATGAAAACATTATAATAGTATGATTAAATTTATGACTTTTGTTTTCATTCAACTTAAAAAAAAATTTAAATAATCAAGAATACGGCTAACCCTGTGCTTTTTTAATACTTTAGGGATATAGATGATGAATCCATGCTCCCACCAAATATAAGAAAATGAAAGAAAATTTCATTATCCTTCATGAAAGAATTATAGGTTAACATCCTATGGCTTCGCTAATTGGAAATAGACTTTAAATTCTATTTTCCAGAGATCAAATTCTTGAAATAGTAGCAATACTATTTTCATATTGATTTCAAATAAAATCCAACACAGAGAAATGATTTACGATATTGTTTCTATTAAATATTGACATTAATAAATAAACATATGAAACTTTGTATTTAAATTTACATTTTTGCGGAGGACATATAAATAAAAACAACACAAACATCAAAATATTGTTAGTTATATGTATACCCTAGAAGCCATTACTATACATAGGATGTATATTGTAGTGGATGCATGGACATATATAGGGAGGACTTTCTCGCTCGACATGATAGTATGCTATCTGGTTGCTCTTTACCTTAACGTGTACACTGACTGTCTCTCTGTTACATGTTGGTAAAGCCCTTAGGATGTGTACTTGACTACCTGGACTATGATGCGGATCATACTAGTGGGGACATGGTAGTCCATAAGTACATCCTTCAAGGTCCCTAGTCGTGGGTGTATCGAGACGGGGCATCGATATACCAGAGTAGACTAGCGTATACCTTCTCGACCCATACTGATGGGCGATGGATGATCCCATATCCATTGGTGTTTGACATCAGAGATGATATACGGGTGCTCAGTGGAGACTGGGTACACTGGACGGACTCGCCGAGAACTCCCAGATGGTATTATACCTTACGTCAGATGGCAGTTCTCTGGTGACACTGGTACAGGTTAGTCTGTAGACCCGAGATCGTCATAGAGTCTTGTGTGATTCCCACTGTGCTTTGATTTCCACCTTACCACGTCCAAGAGGGCGTGCAAAACGGTGGTTTTTGGGTACAGTCCCGAATCACATGGAGGCAATGAGCGATAGGAGGGGATTCGTCTCTCCCGGTATAGGGAGTTGATGTTGTGCTGTGTTCGATTGGCTATAACCGGAAATCCTTGGCCAGGGTTGCTGAGATTTACTGGTAAGTGTTACCAGTAGTTTCTCGAACTGTTATAGACCTCATATCGACATGACTTATCGAGCTATTGGGGTCTGACGTTTACCACCCCTATGCCAGATATGCGACATATCAGACGAACAGACCGGACTGTACGGTAAGTGTTGCTGGTTGGATTCACAGGAGTGTGAGCGGGCTTGCTCGTTGATCTTCTGATCGCTCAATACCCGGGTGGCCGTTATGTTTAGCAGACCGCTTGCGGCTTGTGGGTGTTTGATATGATCATCACCTGCTGCCGGCGTATTGACGAGTCTTTAGAGTCCTACACAGAGGTTTCCTGGCTCAAGCAAAACGAAATAGGAGCGCATATGAGATATGTGCGGGACCGAGAATGATACGTGTATGTGATACCGTATTCTATTCTCACGATGAATGTATCGATTGGTTGTATGCGATATAACCTAGTTATCGAATCGAGAATTGATTCGATAAGTCGGTACATTGGATATTAGTTGGTCATATGCGATATGACCGGATCGTTAAATCAAGTGTTGATTTAATGATTTAATGTATAATTATATATTTGATATATTACTTTGCATTAACTAGTATTGGTTCACTTAAGATAGATTTTCTCACTTGATGTGCACATTGTATATATGATATAGTTTTGTGCACTAGTTTGTATCATGTTTGATGATACATGCAAACTTGGATGTGTGTTTATTTTAAACCATGTTTAGGTTAATGGTTAGGTTTTATATTTGTTTTATTTATTTTCTTTTATTCATTTTTGGAAAGATAAATGAAATGGTGGCTTGCTTTGTTGTTTTGTTGAAGCTTCATGAAGCTTTGAATAAGTAACCATTTTGTTTTATCTTTAAACCTAACCATTACCTAAACTAGGGTTTGCTCTCTACATGAGTTAAACTAACCCAAGGTTGCATTATGATAAGATCAATTGATTTTATTTATTATGAAGATATTCTTTTTCTTCTTCTTCTTCTTCTTCAAGAAGAAGAAACCTTGCTACCTCCAATGGTGCCATGATCAAAAGAGTGAGAAATCAAAATCAAAAGTGAACCCACTTCCTATTTCTTCATCCTCTACCACTTGCCATGTAGTATAGGGTGTTTTCTTCACAAGTTTCATTACTTGGTGAAGTTGGAGCTCGAGTTAGAGTCGCCTCGACGTAGATCATCTTCGGCATCGAAGTCATCGACCTAGCCCGATCACTTCTTCGATGAAACCACCGCGAGAGTCCAGGATTCTGAAGGTTGCAGCGGAGGGACGTCATCGCGGAGCTAGAGAAGTGGAGGACCGGATCTACAAAGGTTGTAGCCCCTTTCACTTAGCACTAAAGCAGTTTAGTAGCTTGTAGATTCGCCTAATTTTTAGTTAACGATCTATATTAGGGTTTCTCGGCACCTAAATTTTTGAATTCGGTATGGTTGATGCCTTGTGGAACCTCATTAGTGTGCCTAGGAACCCTATAAATATATTCATGACCTCGGTTGTCCATCCAATGATAGGTGCAGGCGATGGTCAGCTCCCCACCCGAATGGTCGGGTCCCCCCCTCTGAATTCTGATGGTCGCCTGAATGGTCGGCCCTTCTCCAAATATTTGAAAAGGATGCTTCTTCATTATTTGGGCGAACCTTTTTGTTTATGTATCTGATACAAAGCAAAATAGTACAAGAAAAGTTAAAAGAATATATTTGTATCCAATTTTGTAAATAAATGATATCAATGAAATCTATTTTGTTCTATGTTTCTTCCTTTGCAAGTATATACATATATGATGTGATATTTTCTTTAATGTGATGTGATTTAAAGCAACTTAATAAGGTATCCCGTCTAGATATTTCATAAGACAATAGGATATAATTAACGGTAAGTGCTTGCGCTTATTGGAAGTCTCGAATCTCAGGACCTTCTGGTCAAACTTTCAAACCCGTAACTTTGTTTTGTTTAAACTCTAGCTTTCTCTTAACGTTCAGCCATAAGAAGATATAAAGAGGGTAAAAAAATAGCGACTCCGCTGGGGACCATGACTTCTCCCTAGGTTGCTATTGAATCACATTAGTGCATTCCTCTTGGATCTCTGGTTTCATAGACCGGTGTTATCTACAAATACGATGCCTTATTCATTAGGCATAAAAGGATCACATATACTTGCAATAATAAAACTTGTGAATTCTATAATAATTCAATTTTGGTAAAATCTCGCAACATGAAGCATTGAAAATGATGTGCTTGTCAAATTGAGTGAGGCTTAACAAGTTTATGAGCTCACTATAACTTAAAGGTTTCTGATATGAAGATGGTACATTTTCAGATTCCGATTCAATGGCTTACAACAAGAATAGTGCTTCATGTGCCAAGATCGCAAGGTCAATTTTTCTCATTACTGGTGTCAACCCCCAGTTTGTGTTGCCCGCAACTGGATTGGCTGGCTATGATCCGGAGCAATGCTCCTTCGGGACAATAAACGACTTCCCGACATTGCAGGTTGCTCAAAGGATCCGGACTACTCAGAAGAAGCCTGTCAAGGCTAGGCTTAACTTTAAGATCGGTCAATCCTCTGCTCATTCTCAAACTAATCACGAGGTTGCGACCGTCACCGTCAACTCGGTGTTGAACTCACCATACATTCTGAGCCAAGTTACTCGCATGGTTCGAAACGGCAAAGTCTCCGTTTCTGACACTGTTACTTCAAGCCGGGGGCAACCCAAGAGGATGCCAGCTCCCGATGATAAAATGAAGAGGAAGTCAGTTTTTGAAAGACTTTCTTACAGTAAGAATGACCCCCAAGATGATGAGGGAATTACTTTCTCTCTTGATTACTTCACTTCAGTCGCATTACCAAAAAAACCGGCTTCTCATGAAGCAAGGAGGCGTGTGGCTAAAAAGGTACGAATGGAGGGCAGAATTCCAAACCCTACATACCTTAAGGTTCCAGGGATTCACACGAAGAACTCTTTCGCCCCACTTCAGGAGCAAAAAGAACATGCAAGGCCTTTTGAGCGACATTCGTATGAAGAGAAGGAAAGTACGAATCAAAAGGTATATGCAGCCTATAAGAAGGCAACGGTCATCCAAAAGACTGTTCCTTCAAAAGTATTTTATAGGAGGAAGAAGTAGATTTTAAATAGATTGGCAAGTGAAATTCAAGTGTCGGTTTCAATACCTCGGAATTATCAGAAATTCCCAAGGTATTCACGAAAGGGAAACGAAGAATCTGTTTCGCACCCTATGACCCATGTCCGCAGAGCAATCTCACATCGACCAATTTTTCGTTCATGTCGAATGGCGTCTTAATAAAATTTAAATGAGCCTTAGACGAGCCAAGCGGAAGGTCTTAGACGATCTCCTCGACTCAATCCCCCTTATGAAAACCCTAATGTACCAGAAGGAGAAGTGCCAGATGGGCATATAGAAGAATAAGCTCAAGATGAAAATGAACAACTACAGCCTCAGAGTCTCCAAAATAATCCCATGTATGAGGAAAGCGAAGAGGGAGATAATGCTGAGGAAGAAGTAGAAGAGGTTCCAATGGAACAGCTTGTTGGGTTACTAGGCTGCTCTAGTGGGGTTTAAAGTGCTGAGGAAGTTGTAATTTTAAAAATCTAGAAAGCGTTGGCAAACCCAACCTAAGAATCAAACCAAAATGCTAAATTTGCAACTAAACTAGCAAGCTAAAATACTAGAGTTGGTGGACTACAGCTTTTGTAGCGCGTTAACCACCTCTTCTTGGACTTCGACTAGTCTTCACGAAGTCCGGAACAAGCTTGCCCCATGATCTCCTCATCGAATATGATCCACCTTGAGATAACTCCAACACAAGATTTAGCTTCAAATTGATCTCATCAAAATGAAGCAACCCACTAATTAAACTTGCTAAGAGTGATTAGTAGGAAATGTAGAATAATTAGCTCACTTAATTTTTCTCTTTTCTTTTTTCATTCCTCACTTGAAGAAAATCAAGAGAGGATGGCCATGAAGAAGATGAGATGAAGAAGAAGATGAAGATGAGAAATGGCTAAAGATGTGAAAAAAAATCCAAGAATGAGTCATTAAAAATGAGTCATCAAGTAAAAACACATAATCAAGTCTACAACCATCTAATTTCAATGACTCATTCTTATTTAAAAGTGTTCTTATCTTTCATTTGATTCTTACACACCCATCTCTAATGTATCAACATACATGAAACAATATTTATATCAAATATAAATATTAATTAAGAAAATAAAATAATAAAGCGAGAATGATATTAGTTAATATATAAATATATCAATATATAAATATACATTTAATTATTAAATCAACACTTGATTTAATAATCCGGCTATATCATATATATACCGGCTGATATCAATAAACACCCAATTAAAATACGTGTATCAAATACATGTGTTTAATCGAACTCCTGCACGTATCCCTATACATGTCCTACAACATTTCACATGTGCTGGGAAACTTCTGTGTAGGACTTTACAGACTCGACAATACGCTGGCAGTAGTTTAGGAACATATCTATAGCCTACAAGTACGTCAGCGGTACTAGCTGCATGTAACGGCTACACATGTATTGATCGAAAGAAGGTCAATGAGCAAGCCCATCAGAACCGTGCTAAATCTATCAGTGACATCACCGTACAGTCCGATTTTTTCATCTAAGAGTATCGCATATCAGGTATAGGGTTTGGAATCTGTCAGACCCTAATAACTCGATAAGTTATACGACAGAGGACTCATAACCAACCGGAGATACAACTGATAACACTTATCAGTTTATCTCCACCGCGATAGCCATCGACTTATGGTTGTAGTCATGTCCTGTACAGCACGATATCAACTCCCTATACCGGGAGAGACGAATCCCCTCGACCGCTCACTGTCTCTACGTGCTTCGGGACTATATCCAACATAAACCTATTTGCACATCTCCTTTGAGCCGTGGTAGTGTAGAAGTTTAAGTATAGTGGGAACACACATGAGGCACTATAGCGATCTCAGGTCATAGAGACTACTATGTACTCATATCACCAGAGAACTGCTACCTGACATTGGTATATTACCAAATAGGAGTTCTCGTTGAGTCTGTCCATTGTAACTCATCTAATGAGTATCTGTATACAATCCTCGATGTTAAACACCAATAACTGCAGAATCAACTATCGCCCTCCAACCGGGTTAGGAAACGTACACACTAGTCTAAACTGGAGTACCGATACCCAGTCTCAATACTCCTACGACTATGGACATTTAAGGATGTACTTATCGACTATCCAGGCCCCACTAATATGATCTCCATCATCGTCCTGGTAGTCAAGCAAAATCTTAAGGCCTTTATCTCATGTCTAAACGATACGTGATAATGAATAAACGCATCACATGAAAGATAAAGATAAATCAGATAGTATACTATCATCTCGAGTAAGATTGTTCTCTCATATAGGTCCTTCTTAAATTACAATAATTGATTTGAGGGCACCTATATCCAACACAGCCGACAACACATCAGAATCAGGAGTTAAGAAGTAAGAAAACAAATAGCTGAGATATCTGCAGCTCTCCAGGTTATGATGGCTTTGATTTAAAGTATAACCGAGATGCCGAGGTTTAATGAGCCAACAGATAAAGTTGATGCAACGAATGTTTCACCTAAACTAGCACCAAAAGCGCCACAGGTGAGATAGCCGGCCGTAAAAGCTCGCACAGTTCCGATGCCGGTCAAAGTAACAAAAGCCATGCCTGCTCTGAAATCACCTTACTGTAATGGTGTCTTCTACTCCTGCCTTGGCAATTATTCCACCTGATTAATCCAATTGCATGAAGGTATCTGCAAATATCACCGATCTTGATATGGTAACTCTGCAAAGATTGATTGCTGACCAGCTTAAACAGCTTAATTCTCAAGAAGAAACACCTGCAGGTAGTCATCAATATCCTGATGACTATAATCGTGTTTCCTATCCTAAGGGATACGTAGTACCTAACTTTCATATGTACAATGGAACAGGAAGTCCGGAGCAACATTTAGCCCATTTCAAAGTGACTTGTGGGGACTCAGTGCAAGATGATCATTTATTACTTCGTTAGTTTTCTAAAAGCTTAATGGCACCTGCATTCAGTTGGTACACCGAACTTGAACCTGGGTCTATAACCGCATTTAAGTAGTTGGCTGAGAAATTCAAAAAAAGATTCGCGGGCGGCTTGTCAGATAAGGTTACAATGGAGCGGCTTTCATTTATGTGTCATGAAGAAGGAGAACCCACTCTTGAATTTGCTCTAAACTGGAGAGATGTTGTTATGTGATATAAACAACATATGACAGATTCACAATCCATACCCTTCTCCCTCTTTAAAGTTATCAGTCCGATGCGTCCTTATCTGGCCTCAGCTAAAAAGGACTCCTATCCTGAGTTGCTTAATCAAATAGTGGCTTTAAGCAACACAGAGTGGCTTAAAAATTCAGTCGCTCCCCAAGATAAATCAGGGTTGTTTCAAAAGCCTAAGTATCAGCCAAGGAATAAGTAGGCAGCCGGAATGGTTATAGACACAAATGAAGCAGTTCTTAAAGAATCACCTCAGCAAGCCCCTAAGCCAACCACATCGGGAGTTAATCGATCTAAACCCACTCTAGTTGAGATGTTGAACAAAGAATATTCCATTGAGAGAGAGTACACGAAAACCATTTTTGATGTCGCCTTGAAGAAGAGTTTGGAATTGCTACCTACGAAGAAACCTAAAGAGGTTAATAAAATTGATCATTGAATTATTGTCCATACCATCGACCGATTAGTCACCCAATTGAAGATTGTTTTATTCTCAAGGGGTGGGTTGAAAGCAATACAAAGAAGGAAAGATCATCCTTGCTGACGTCGATACCCCTGTTGCGCACAACCGACGTATAGTGGCTCATAGTGGTGAAGATCCAATGTTGCATTTAAACCCGCTGATTGGTGCATTTTAATACACATTTATGTAGCCATATTTATCTTAATTTTGTCTATTTTATGCTACTCCGGTTATGTTTTGTAAAATATTGCAGATTACGGGGCTAAATGGCAAAAGTGCGCAAAAGACGTATTACGTGTGTTGGATATGGACAACTTTAAGCAAAAACAGAGCTAAGGAAAGAAATTACCAAAAATCAAGCGCAGAACAGGATTCCCAGAGTCAAGACCAAGCCACACCATAAATCTGGAGTCGAGATCCTACAGAATTTCGGTTAGGGCCGAAATTTCCATATATTGGGCCGAAATTTATTGGAGATTTGGGTTGAGATTTTGAGGGATTTTTGTATCTTAGAATATCTTCTGTAAACTGCTCTTAGAATTTACCAATAGCCTATATATTCTACAATAGAGCCTTGTTTGGGTTTCATCTCTTCATTAGCTTTTGAACTAGGTTTTTTTTAGAGAGATTAAGTTTTAATTTGTAAGTTACTTTTTCATTATGAAGTTTAATTATTCTACGGTGCTTGCTTTAATGGTGAGTAGCTAATTTCATCAAAAGGGTTTGAATTATACTTGCTATCATGTGTGTTTAGTGTCTCTTCTCTGTTTCTTTTCCGTGGGTTTTTAATGATGAATCTCTTAATAAAAGTTAATTTCTTTTTTGATGGCATGCTAATAAACTGTCACGCCCCGCTTCCCAGAGTACGGGTAAGGATACGCGACGAGGCCTGCGACGTATTTACTCAGAAGTAAACATGTTAAGCGTAAATAAGCAATATAATAAATGTACACAAAAAATGACAAAGATATAAATCAACAACTTTTTATTGATTAAACATTTTTTACAATACACTAGAAAGTAAATACAGTATTGGAAAGCAATGCCTAAACAATGGCATGAACTGAAAGTAAAAGTATATACAAGTGAACTAGAGCTCTGGGTTCTCAATGAACTGCTCCAAATTGTCCTGGCAGGACCCGACTCTCCAACAAAACCTGTCACGCCCCGCTTCCCAGAGTACGGGTAAGGAGACGTGACGAGGCCCGCAACGTATTTACTCAGAAGTAAACACGTTAAGCGTAAATAAGCAATATAATAAATGTACACAAGAAATGACAAAAGATATAAATCAACAGCAACTTTTTATTGATTAAACATTCTTTACAATATACTGGAAAGTAAATACAATACTGAAAAGTAATGCCTAAACAATGGCATGAACTGAAAGTAAAAGTATATACAAGTGAACTAGAGCTCTGGGTCCTCAATAAACTGCTCCAAATCGTCCTGGCTGGACTCGATCTCCAGAGAGTCGGGTCCTCCTGACAACATTCCAAAGAAAGAAGGGAAAATGAATGTCGTCAGCGAACAATCGCTCTGTAATTCCCAAAAGATAAACAAGAATAGACAGAGAATAGAACATGTAAAGTATATATGATTATGTTTATTATGTTAACGTAGTTGTTTGTAGCTTGGTACAGAATATGCCAGTGTATACGAGAGGAGTCCAACTTGCTCCGTGGGCTAAGGTATATGGAGTACAAGGCCCCGTCAAAACCCACGGGACAACGGCAACAAATGTTCAGGTTAGGTGTATTATAGTGACCATCATCGTGCCAGTTTTAACACATTCCATACCAGTCTAACCCTTAAAACTCCATAATGCATATTGTATTGATTGTATTGATTTGTTGTATGAGACTTGCCGAAACCATGGTATAAATTGTTCATGTAAACGGATAAGGATATAAACGGATAGTCATGTAGTCAAGTCAATATATATCCATGGTTTGGTCCAGTCGAGTCATGTTAATATTTGATAGTATTCTGGTATTCATGTTCAAGTTCCAGTATATATGGATTCATATTGTATTGGAGTTATATTTGAATTGTATGTAGGCTGGATTTGTTTTCAGATTAAACTGAGACTCTGTCTGAGTCAGACACTTAAATAGAATTGGATTCCTGAATTAGGTTTTGGAGTTATCGGTAATTGCTGCACATGGATGGCAGGATTTATGACTTTTTCCAAGCTAATTACCATTAATAACCCCGTTTTAGTTTTCTACCTTAAATAAGTAAGAACCCACTTTCGCCGGCTCCCTGAGCCTCAAGAGAATTGGTCCTTGCTTAAACCTATATTTACTAGGGTCCTTATTGTAATTTAATATAACTTGAGGGGGTTTTATGAAAAATAGTTTTAGTATAATTTCAAAATATTCCTCAAGTATTTATTTTTCGTATTTAGGGTTTTCATGGATATAAATTTTAAAAGTGAGGTGCTTTAGTGAATAAATACAGCCTGAATAATATATGGTATTTTTGTGTAAATCTGACTTGTTTGGTTTCTTGATGGTATTTTCATGAAACTTGTGATTCTTTTGTTTAGAAAACATGGAATTTATTATATGTATTTAAAATAGATGGTTTGATAATATTATATATAATTATTAAAAATAAATTTTATTTATTAAATAGAAATTCACGTTTTTCTTAAAAATTGTATTAAAAATTCCATTGAGATCGTATGCTCCGTGAGGAGGTCTGCATCTCGCCCTACTAGTCCGATAGATGTGTGATAACCCGCATCAACCAAATCGGGTTTCCCAAAATGGGTTGTAGAGGCTTAATTGCAAGGAATTTAATTAAAACAATTTAAAAAATACGGTTTTTAATAGTTTATGGTATTTAAATATAAATTCGTATTTGTCCAAAAATATTATTTTCAAGCAATCGTGCTATATCAAGATGTGTGTTGTGAGAGGTAGGTCATTACCTCGTGATATTTTTCTAAAGGTAGTACAAGCAAATATGATAAAAGATGCCGAATATAAAGTTTATGGTATTTAACCGTAAAAGTGTAATAGAAATTGTTTTACATCGAGTTTTATAGTGAAATTGGTTTCTAAGATTTTAGTTAATGCTTAACAAGCATGGTATAATAATTTGAATAATTATTTCCTAAGAAAAATTTTTATTTTAAAGAGAATAGAATATAAAAGTCGGGTAACTCCACTTACCGACGTCATTTGAAAAGAGATAGTTTTGAGATGTGAGAAGAATAGAAGAGAGGGGACTTTGTTCCCCTCCGAAACACGGAGACTAGACCGCGCAGGTCCGTCCTGCCTGAATTTGGGGGCAGATGCTAATTGGTGCTATCCGTCCACCTCTCCGAAAATGCCAAGTTGATTTATGACACCGTGTTTCGAAGGTTTAAATGGATGCGACCGATATAGCAGACTTCGTCAGATTCCCCCTCATTTAAGGGGTTTTTGATTGTGGGGACGCCCTTCTCTGCAGGCGCAAGCCCCTGCAGTTAATTACGCTACCGCATTGCGGTAACAACTTTCTCTTTCTCCAGATGGTCACTTCGTGTCGTGGGTGTTTGTTTTGTTTTTGGTTGCCCGTGGATTGTATACGGAGACTAAGTTATGTTGTCGCCCGTAGGGCGTGGATTAGTCCAAATCCGTATTATCTTAGATTTGGGTTTGGGGGGTGGGTTTAAGCATACGTTAGTCTCATTTGAGGCTAAGATCAACTTAAACGTTTGTTAAAGATACGTTAGTCTAATTTTTAGACTAAGATCAACTTAACGGGATTATTTAGATCCAATAAAAGAGCATTTGGGCCCTATTGTTTAGTTTAGGGACATTGCGGTCCATTGTTAGTTTAAGGACATCTCGGTCCATTGTTAGTTTAAAGACATCACGGTCGAGGTTAAGGACATCATAGTCCATGAGTTTAAAGACATCACAGTCAAGGTTAAGGACATCATAGTCCGTAAGTTTAAAGACCTCACAGTCAAGGTTAAGGACATCGTAGTCCGTGAGTTTAAAGACCTCACAGTCAAGGTTAAGGACATCGTAGTCCGTGAGTTTAAAGACCTCACAGTCAAGGTTAAGGACATCATAGTCCATGAAATGTGTGGTTGTCGGGACCCGTCACCTCTCTGAAGACGTTGAAGGATTACAACGATAAATATCAAAGGAGTGAAGAGATGTACCCTCGAACCAAAGTTGATTTGGGGATCCGTAGTCCAATTTGGAGCTAAGATCAATTAATTAGATTATGAGCCCATTGGCTCAGTTAAATCTGAATTGAGGACTTATGGCCAACTTGGGCTAAATCCAATTAAGTTTGAAATATTGGCCCTTTATTGGATCACTAGACATTTGTCTGGGCTCAGCCCCACTATCATTTAACAATGCTAAACCAGGGTTTGAGGGCTCTGATAACATTTTTGTCTTTGACTGAGCATTAAACATTATAGCTCTAGGTTTTCCTCTGCATGTCATATGAACTGACCAATTTTGAGATTTAGTTAAAGGAGAGGCTTGCCTCTGGAAAACTTAGCCAATTTGGCTAAAATTGGCTTTAAAATAGTGTTAAACACTAGAGGACAACAGTGTTAAACACTGTAAATGAAATGCTCAAATTAGTGTTAAACACTAGAAAAGAAGGAGTCACATGGGGGCACGTGAGGGCACCCAGAGGTGGGGCCAGACTTCCTTTATTTTTGTTCTCAGAGCTGCAAATAAGTGTTAAGCACTTTTGATCTTCTGGTCATCACATGTTGGTACGTGATGGACATTTGTGCATTTGATTATTACAGCGTTTATTAGGGGCACGTGGTAACACGTGAGAGCGCCTAAAGCCAGTACTTCCTTTGCTTTTGTTTTCTTTATTTTGGAAGTCACGTGGGAGCACGTGAGGGCACCCAGAGGTGGGGCCAAACTTCCTTTATTTTGTTCTCAGAACTGCAAATAAGTGTTAAACACTTTTAGTTTTCATAGCCATCACGTGTGGGCACGTGATGGGTACTCATGTATTGATTTAATAGAATGTTTATTAGGGGTCACGTGAGGACACGTGAGAGCGTCCAAAACCAGCATTGCGTTTGCTTTTGTTTTCTTTATTTTGGAAGTCACGTGGGAGCATGTGAGGCATTGCCTCCAAGCTTTTTTCCTTCACATTTTAAGGGATCTGTTTAGGGGTCACGTGGGGGCACATGACCTAGTTCTTTACATGCATGGAGATCTTTCAAGTCTCTTTATTTTTAAGAATTAAATTCTCTGTAGGGTTAAACCCTAATTCTGTTTTAGAGGAATTAATTTCCTATGAATTTGGAAGAATTAAATTCTTATATAGGGTTAAACCCTAGTTTTATCTTGGAGGAATTAAATTCCTACGAATTTGGGAGAATTGAATTCTCATATAGGGTTAAACCCTAGTTTTATCTTGGAGGAATTAAATTCCTGTGAATTTGGGAGAATTAAATTCTCATATAGGGTTAAACCCTAGTTTTATCTTGAAAGAATTAAATTCCTGTGAATTTGGGAGAATTAAATTCTCATATAGGTTTAAACCCTAGTTTTACTTTTGGGAGAATTAAATTCTCTAAACTCAATTCTCCCTCTAAGTTTTGGATCTGCATGGCAGAATCTCCCCGATGAGAATTAAATTCTCAACCTGTGGGGAGATTTGCTTCTGCAGATCTTTAACCAGAGGAAGAACTAAGTTCTTTTGCAGAAGAGTTAAACTCTTAGATTGAGAATTAAATTCTCTTTTTGTTTTATGAAGCTTTGATCCCTTTCCCCTTTCTCACCTAGGGTTTCTTTTCTTGAGAATTAAATTCTCCTTTCTTTTCTCTCTGCTATTTGCCTTTTGAAAATTTGAAGATCCCAAAATTCTCTCTTTTTTTCCTTCTCTTCTCTTCTTAGCTCCTATTTATAGGAGAAGGAAAAGAATCAATTTGTTTAGTAAATCTTTCATTGAAAGATTTTGTTTGTTTTTCATAACTAATATGATCTTTTAGATCACTCAGTGAATTTTATTCACCATTGGATTTTTAATCCAAAAGATATTCTGTTTGTTATTTTTGGTGAAATTTAGGGAAATCTTTCGTTGTATAAAATCTTTCCATAGATTGGTGATTTTTAATCACCATTGGATTTTTTAATCTAACGGTGCTCCACTTTACAGAGCATAGTTCTCTTTTGTTTGGAAATATTTAAAGAAATACTTTCCCAGTTAGGATCTTTGATTTCCCTTAATTAGAATTTAATTCTATTAACTTATAAGGCTTTCAAAGCCTATCACGTGTTGGCACGTGACCCTCCTTCATTCAGAATTTAATTCTGTCTTTTAACTGGGCTAAAGAGTCATCACGTGTCAGCACGTGACCCTTGGTCACGTGTGGGCACACGACCCTTGGTCACGTGTGGGCACGTGATCCCCCATTGGGGTCTTTCCTTAGCCGTTTGTTTACACTTTTGTTGATTTTAGAGTTTAATTCTATAAAGTGGAGGTCATAGGAAACTATCACGTGTCAACACGTGACCCTTGGTCACGTATGAGCACGTGATACCTCATTGACATAATTCCTGATTTTTAATCAGGGAACAGACTTACGGTTTGAAAAGAGAGAAGAGAGGTATGGGAATAAGATGGAAACTTCATGGAGTCGCGGTGTCGCCGGAATTGTCCCGAATTGTCGCCGGAAAGTGACCTTGGGCTAACTCCACTTATACACTTCTTTAACTTGGAAAAATTTGAGGATTTTTTATAATGGATTTCATAATAGAGAAAGCTAGGATGTGATGTGGTATTTATAGGAGAAATTAGGGTTTTGATGATTGAAGAAAGGAATTAAAAATGCATTTAAACTTGGATTAATGCTCATTTTTAATTCTCTGTTTAATTTCAGGAAAAACAAACAGAAGAGGAGTAGTGGGGGGAGGCCAAGGGGTTAGGGTTCAAAATATGGGGGCATTTCCAATGGGCAAGCCCGTCGGCGCCGGCCCATATTGAAATCTCGCCGGCCATTTGGTTGAGGTGGGGTATGGGATTCTTGCCACGTGTCGGGGTCTGTTCATATAATATATTCCACATGTTTATTTAATCTAACTTTTCATTTTTATGTGTATTGCACGTGTAATCTTTTGGGCTTCTAAAAAGTTTAAAAGAAAAAACAGTAAAAATAATATGTGGCTGGGGGATTCAAACACAGGGGCTACGTCACAGCAGTGCAAAGCTTTACCAATAAGCTACAAGTTATTTCTTGTTGTTTTTCAAACAAAATAATACTTAAAATATACTCAGGCTTGCAAATACTCCATTCAGTACATCAACTTTAAGAAAATCTTGTACATTAAAACAGAGTCGTTACATTCTACCTCCCTTATAAAAATTTCGTCCTCGAAATTTACAAATATCTAAGAACTAATTTGCAAACAAGTAAGGGTATCTTGCACGCATGTCGACTTCTCTTTCCCACGTTGATTCTCCTGGTGAGTCTTTTCTCCACATCACTCGGATCAAATTTACTTCCTTGTTCTCAAGTGACTTTACCTTTCTATCCAGAATTTCAACGGGTTGTTGCTCACAAGATAAGTCTGTCTGTACAGCGAGCTCTGAGTGATCAAGGATGTGGCTGGGGTCGCTCACATATCTTCGAAACTGTGATATGTAGAACACATTATCCACTCCTTCCAATAAGGATGGAAGGGCCAATCGGTATGCCACTTCTCCGACTCGTTCGAGTATGTCGAACGGTCCAATAAATCTTGGACTGAGCTTACCCTTCTTTCCAAAGCGAATCACTCCACGGTTTGGAGAGATCTTTAAGAACACATGATCTCCCGGTTGGAACTCCAGGTTTCGGTGCTTTGCATCAGCCCAGTGCTTCTGTTTGTCTTGGGCTATGCGCATTCTTTTCCTGATCGTGCAAACTACATCCACAGTCACCACGATCATATCAGGTCCAAGGAGTTCCCTATCTCCGATGTCATCCCAACTTAATGGTGATCGACACTTCCTTTCATAAAGAGCTGCAAACGGTGCCATACCAATACTCGTTTGGTAGCTGTTGTTGTATGAAAACGCTACAAGATGTAGGTGATCTTCCCACGATCCTCCGAAGTCTAATATACACGCTCTTAGCATATCTTCAAGGATCTGAATCGTTCGCTCAGACTGGACATCTTTTTATGGATGATAAGCTGTGCTGAAATTCAGACTCGTTCCCAAGCTAGCTTGCAGACTCTGCCAAAACTGCGATCAGAATCTGGTGTCACGATCAGAGACAATGCAAACCGATACTCCATGTAATCTCACGATCTCCTGCATGAGTTCATGGGTATCAGAGATAGTACACTATGAAGAGTTAAATCTTACTTAGATTCAGACTTACTTCCATGTATTTCTTTGCTAGCGTCTCGGTAAATTGGCCAGCATGAAATGGAATGAAATGAGTCGACTTTGTGAGTCAATCCACAATAACCCATACCGCATCGTTACCTTTCGTGCTATGAGGAAGTGCAGTCATGAAGTCCATGGTGATGTGTTGCTACTTCCATTCTGGAATAGGTAACGGTTGAAGTAAACCGGCCGACCTGTGATGTTCAGCTTTTACTTGCTGACACACCAAGCATTTGGCTACGCTTCTGGCTACTTCACGCTTCATTCCATGCCACCAGTAATGTTGCCGCAGATCTTTGTACATCTTTGTACCGTCAGGGTGTACTGAGTATAGAGAGCTGTGAGCTTCTTTCATCAACTCTTCCCGAACAGAACCTTGTGGTACACACAATCTGCTTCCGTATCTCAAAAATCCGTCTTCATGGATGATGAAGTCTGTTCTAAGTCCACTTTCTACTTGTTCTCTGATCTTTTGCAACTTGGCATCACTTGCTTGATCTGCTTTGATCTGATTAACATTAGTAGACTGAAATTGTAAGTTCATCAACTTTGAAGTATTACCTGGCACAACTACTTCAATCTCCATCTTGTATAAATCTTGCTAAAGCTTCCACTGTACGGTGAGATTCATTGATAGTGGTTGGCGACTAAGTGCATCAGGAACTACATTCACTTTCCCTGGATGATATTGTTGGTTGATTTCGAAGTCCGCCATAAGTTCTAGCTATCATCTCTGCCGCATAATCAGCTCTTTCTGAGTAAACACATACTTCAGACTTTTGTGGTCTGCGTATATATCTCCCCATTCTCCAAGAAGATAATGACGCCAAATCTTCAGATCAAATATAACAGCTGCCAACTCTAAGTCATGTGTTGGATAATTGCGCTCATGAATCTTCAACTGTCTTGATGTATAAGCTACAACTTTTCCGTGCTGGTATAGAACACATCCTAATCCCTTACCGGATGCAACGCAATGTACTACGAAACCTCCAGATTGGTCCGGTATTACAAGAATAGGTGCTGATGTCAATCTTGACTTGAGTTCTACAAAAACTTGTTCGCATGCTTCTGACCACACGAATTCTTCATCTTTACATGTGAGCTTGGTCAGGGGTGTTGCAATCTTCGAAAAGCCATCAATAAATCTTCGGTAGTATCCCGCTAATCCCAAGAAACTTCGAATATCCTTCACTGTCTTTGGTGTCGGCCATTCGCTTACTGCTGATACTTTAGCTGGATCCACAGATATTCCTTCACCTGAAACGATATACCCGAGAAATCCGACTTGATTTAGCCAAAACTCGCATTTGCTGTACTTGGTATAGAGTTGATGCTGTCACAAAGTCTCCAGGACAATCCTCAAATGTTCAGCGTGTTCTTTCCGACTCTTAGAATACACCAGGATGTCGTCGATGAATATGACAACGAACCTGTCTAGGTACTCTCGGAAAACTTGGTTCATCAGATTCATGAATATGGCTGGTGCATTGGTCACTCCAAATGGCATCACGAGAAACTCATAATGACCATAGCGAGTCCTGAATGCCGTCTTCGAAATATTAGACTTTTTGACCTTCACCTGATGATAACCCAAACGAAAATCTAATTTTGAGAAAACGCAAGACCCACTTAGCTGATCGAACAGATCGTCGATTCACGGTAGTGGATACTTGTTCTTTATCGTGACTTCGTTCAGAGCTAGGTAGTCAATGCACATTCTGTATGAACCTTCCTTTTTCTTCATAAGCAAAACTAGAGATCCCCAACTTGAAGTACTGGGACGATCCACCCTTTCTGCAGAAATTTGTCCAGCTGTGTACGGATCTCCTTCAATCCTTCTGGACTTAACCGATACGGTGCTTTGATTACCGGTTGTGCACCAGGTACTAAGTCAATATTGAATTCAAAAACTCGATCAGGAGGCAAACCTGATATGTCTTCAGGAAATACATCGTCAAACTCTTGGACTACCTCTGGCTTCGATTCTTCTTTTGCTTGTAGTGTTACAACCACGACTTTCTTTGGTTTAGCTTTGTATGTGCTAGGCTCCAGTGTACGGTCTCCACTCTAGAAATAAAAGACCAGATGGTTTGAAATCTCGAACACTACCCTCCTTTGATGATAGTCGATGGTAGCATAAAAAGTTCCTAGCCAATCCATACCCAAGACAACATCGAAGTTCGATATGTCCAGCACCTAGAAGTCAGCATAAAATTCTCTGCTGCAGACGACCACTGGACACAGGTCATATCCCAAAGTTTCCTTTAGAACGTCATTCCCTGAACTGACATTCCAGCTGGATACGAGCAGTTTAACTGGAACCGCATGGGTTCGTACAAACCGTTGCGATATAAAGCAATGTGATGCTCCAGTATCGAAGAGTGCTAGTGCAGGAAGTGAGGCTACTAAGATTGTACCTAAGTTGTGTGGAATATGTTTAGGTATAGGAAAAGATACTTTGATATGTATAAAGGTTGAAAGAAAGTTTTGAAAGAAAGGGAGTTACCAGTGATGACTTGGCCAGTGGCTTCAGCTTCTTCCACAGTCATTGTGAAAGCCTGTCGCCTAGGTACATTCCTCCTTGCTGGAGGTGCATTCCTTTGTCCTTGGGGTAGGTTCCTTTATTCATGGTGGAATAGACGAGAAGGAGATGCAGTAGGTCCACGAGGAGGTGGAGCTGGGAGAGCAAGTCAAGGAGCAGGTGCCTGGATAGCTGACCGCCGCGGATAGGTGATGCTGGTCTGGGTGCAGGGTTTGGATTGAATCTATGAGTACAAGATCCAATATCGTGTGTGGATGAGCCATAGACTAAGAATAGGCAATTTGCACGCCTGCAATCTTTCGTCAGGTGTCCATTTCTTTTGCAATAGAAGAAGAAATCTAGACTGGGCCGGTTAAAAGTTACTCCCGGTCTCCTGGGTACAAACGGTGGCCTGGAAGAGGCTCCTCCTGCTATCTGAGTAGCAGGGTGTGTCACACCGGCAGATTGAGATCTGCCTTTCTTCTTCACCACTGCCTCATATTTTCGGGCAGCCTTCAAAGCCAAACATGGGTTGGGAAATCCCCTGTAGCTAATGCAGCTTGGATCTCTGGATCCAAGCCTTGCTGAAATCGTTTAGCCTTGATCTCAGCAGTTGGTATGAGATAGGCCGCAAACCTGTTACGGTCTTATGTTAGCTGTGTAGTATGTGATATTAGAAATTCGAATATTTAGGACATATCTTACCTGCTCAACATGGTGAACTCAGCATCATACTCATCCACAGATTTGCTCCACATAGAGCCTTGTTGCAAGTGGATGAATTGCTGCTCCATATCAAAACGAGCAGTCTCGGGAAAATATTTCGCGTCGAACATTTCATGAAAAATCCTCCATTCGATCGGCTGGGCAAGACGGCTTTCTTCCACCTTCCACCATACCCTGGCATTATCCGTTAGTTGCAGCTTTGCAACCTTTACCCAGGTGATCTCTGGCACTTGTGCTGCCGCCAGATTATCTTCGATCGACTGAGCATTCCTTTGCTTCTAAAAGGCTCTCTTTTCTAGAGAATTGTTTAGGGTGCAATGCCCGGAATTGTTTCACTCCAGGTGCCTCAGCTTTTGGGTGGTTCATTAGGATAGCAGTCTGCTGCTGTTGTCCTTCTAAGAGGCTCTTGATCGCCTCGAGCAAAACCGTCTGCTTGTTAATAGAAGCTGCTATGATAGGTGTAAGTGGAAGAGGTGGTGGTGTGGTATTACCGTTCACGTTGGTGCTCGTGTTATTCGGAGAATCCATAACCTTGAAAGAAAAACAGGGTTATGATAGATTCAAGGAATATGAAATGTAAAGAACATTTAGTTGCTGATTCTTATAATTCTTGTAATGTATTGCTTAGGTTTCCATGCAGAATTGACCCTGCATGGTATGACTTCATGCAGAACTGACCTGTATGGGCCGCCAACAAAACCTGTCACGCCCCGCTTCCCAGAGTACGGGTAAAGAGACGTGATGAGGCCCGCGACGTATTTACTCAGAAGTAAACACATTAAGCGTAAATAAATAATATAATAAATGTACACAAGAAATGACAAAAGATATAAATCAACAGCAACTTTTTATTGATTAAACATTCTTTACAATACACTGGAAAGTAAATACAATACTGAAAAGCAATGCCTAAACGATGGCATGAACTGAAAGTAAAAGTATATACAAGTGAACTAGAGCTCTAGGTCCTCAATGAACTGCTCCAAATCGTCCTGGCTGGGCTCGATCTTCAGAGAGTCGGGTCCTCCTGACAACATTCCAAAGAAAAAAAGGGAAAAGGAATGTCGTCAGCGAACAATCGCTCGGTAAGTCCCAAAAGATAAAGAAGAATAGACAGAGAATAGAACATGTAAAGTATATATGGTTATGTTTATTATGTTAACGTAGTTGTTTATAGCTTGGTACAGAATGTGCTAGTATATACAAGAGGAGTCCAACTTGCTTCATGGACTAAGGTATATAGAGTACAAGGCCCCATCAAAACCCACGGGACAACGGCAACGGATGTTCAGGTTAGGTGTATTATAGTGACCGTCATCGTGCCACTTTTAACACGTTCCGTACCAGTCTACCCCTTAAAACCCCATAATGCATATTGTATTGATTTGTTGTATGAGACTTGCTGAAACCATGATATAAATTGTTCATGTAAACAGATAATGATATAAACAGATAGTCATGTAGTTAAGTCAATATATATCCATGGTTCGGTCCAGTCGAGTCATTTTGATATTTGATAGTATTCTGGTATTCATGTTCTAGTTCTAGTATATATGGATTCATGTTGTATTGGAGTTATATTTGAATTGTATGTAGGTTGGATTTGTTTTCAGATTAAACTGAGACTCTGTCTGAGTCAGACACTTAAACAGAATTGGATTCCTGAATTAGGTTTTGGAGTTATCGGTAATTGCTGCACATGGACGACATGATTTATGACTTTTTCCAAGCCAATTACCATTGATAACCCCGTTTTAGTTTTCTACCTTAAATAGGAAAGCACCCACTTTCTCCGGTTCCCTGAGGCTCAAGAGAATTGATCCCGCTTAAACCTATATTTACTAGGGTCATTATTGTAATTTAATATAACTTGAGGGGGTTTTATGAAAAATAGTTTTAGTATAATTTCAAAATATTCCTCAAGTATTTATTTATCATATTTAGGGTTTTCATGGATGTAAATTTTAAAAGTGAGGTGCTCTAGTGAATAAATGCCTAGCTTGAATAATATATGGTATTTTTGTGTAAATTTGACTTGTTTGGATTCTTGATGGTATTTTCATAAAACTTGTGATTCTTTTGTTTAGAAAATATGGAATTTATTATATATATTTAAAATAGATGGTTTGATAATATTATATATAATTATTAAAAATAAATTTTATTTATTAAATAGAAATTCACGTTTTTCTTAAAAATTGTATTAAAAATTCCATCGAGATCGTATGCTCCGTGAAGAGGTCTGCATCTCGACCTACTAGTCCGATGGATGTGTGATAACCCACACCAACCAAATCAAATTTCCCAAAATGGGTTGTAGAGATTTAATTGTAAGGAATTTAATTAAAACAATTTAAAGAATACAGTTTTTAATAGTTTGTGGTATTTAATTGTAAATTTGTATTTGTCCCAAAATATTGTTTTCAAGCTGCTATGTCAAGATGTTTGTTGTGAGAGGTAGGTCATTACCTCGTGAGATTTTTCTAAAAGTAGTACATGCAAATATGATAAAAGATACCGAATATAAAGTTCGTGGTATTTAACCGTAAAAGTGTAATAGAAATTGTTTTACATGGAGTTTTATAAACATGATAATGATTGATTGACGCTCTTGAAACTTGTTTAGCGAAAGATGATATCACCGATAAACTAATTAGTTTTATAATAGATTGATGACCTAAAAAACTAATTAAGGAAGTTAAGATGGAATTTTTATCATAGTAGATTCAACTTAATTATACGGAGATAATTTAGATTATTTCGATAATATAATATAATTCATAAATTGACAACTTATGGGTTATTTTGTATCATGCTCCTCTTCCCAAAAGATGGTAACGGCACGTGACGAGGACCATGACGTATTTATTTTGAGAAGATCATTTCCCGTAATAAATATACTAAACGTTTATAAGCAATATAAACTGTAGCAAGAATAGACAAGTGAAATATAATCCAAGGAAACTTGTAGTCCCCCTAACTCGGCTCGATCTCCTCAATTCCTAGATCACGTGATGAACATTCTAAGGAAACAAAGAGACACGGTGGAATGTCTTCAGCGAACAAGCGCTCAGGAAGTCTCCAAAAGATATGAATAGAAAAGTGATAAAGAAGACGCATATAAACTGAAAATGATTTCTAATGTAATGACAGTCAAGTAAATGTATCAATTATACCTGAGTATGTTTATGTATAAGCATGATTATTTTATTCTAACGTGATTGTTTGTAGCTTGATAATGAAGGTATGCGTGTATACAAGAGTAGTCCGTCAAATCCCACGGACCAACGACACGTTTAATACAAGGCCCCATCAAACCCCATAGGACAACGACACACGAGATTCATAGTAGGTGATTTTTAGTGGACTCTCATGCCACTACATACATTCTTTACCAAACTACACCTTATTCCTATATATTTTAAATTATAGTTAAGTTACAAGTCTTGCCTGAATCCATGAATATATAAGAGAGTTCGATTGCAAGTTCAAGTCGAGTTCAAGTATTCATGTCAAGTTCACGTATTCAAGTGAAATCGTATTCATGTTTCGGATCAAATCAAGTCTAGCATATATATGTTTATTCATGTGATTTAAGCATGTGGTTCATGGCATAGGACCAGTATGATAGCAGGTGTGATTCTGGTTATAAGTCGATTATTAAAACCAATTATATTTTGAGACAGTATGAATTAACTTTGATTAAAAATAAGATAGGCAAGTGATAACACTCATTGTCTCCGTCTCCTCGAGGCTCAAGAGAAAATAGGTCACTTAAACCCATCTGTTATCTAAACAATAGTTATAGAAATTCTAAGGTGTTTATGTTAAAAGATGGCATTTTGAAATTTCATGGTATTTATGTAAAATAAGCCATTAATAAATTCTCAAGAGGTTTTATGTAAAATATTATATTTTGAAATCTCAAGAATGTTTTGTTAAAAAAATATTATTTAGAATGTCGAGGGTGTTTTGATAAAAAATGCTTTTGGTAAATTTAGGTATTTTAGTGAAAAACATAACTTTATGATATTTTAGTAAAAACTAACCTTTCTAGAGTTAAGGGTATTTTCATGAAAACTTTAATTTGAAACTTTGTTTTCTTTAAATCTATTTATAATTTATAATAATAGGTACTAACCAATTTAACTTAATATATCATCTTTTCTTTTATTTTAATGTAAATTGTTTTATTTTTCTAAAATCACTTTTTCCTTTCGAGACCACGCCCTGCGAAGAGCTCTGCATCTTACTCTACTAGACCCAAGACATGTTTTAACCGGCACCATCCGTAAAAGGGTTCCTCTAACGAGAGTTATAGAGGCGAAATTGTAAAGGAAGAATTAAAGTTTAAAATATTTTAAAACATCAAGGTATTTTCGCGTAAAGTTAATTTTTTTTTTGAAATATTGCTACGAATATGTGAGGGTGTCATGATTCAGAATGGTGTGCGTGTGGGGTGGGTCATTACCACGTGCGCTATCACTAAAATATATTTAACAATATTAACAAATTCATGTCAAAGTATAAAGAATAATAAAAGTTACATGGAAATATAAATTGTGTATATATGACTAAATTCTAACATTAAAATATGGTTATATGTTTTAGCAACAATATATTTGAGATGATTCCATAGACTTGATTAGCAATTTAAATTCGCAAGTTTTGTTTTATGAAGTTGTTTAAGATGGCATGAGTGATTTATATAAAAAGATTATACTAGCATAGGATTCATGGATGTAGTTCAAAGAAAAAGAGTGTTTGGCGACATAGCTAAGGACTTGATTCAAGAAAAGAAGAAGAAGAAAGATGGGAAACTTACTCGCGGTGTGAATTGGTATAACAACCAATTCACCGTTTACTAGTAACTAGATGGATCGATTGCACGGAAAGAATGTTCGGTTGAGCAGAGCGTCGACATTTGGGAGCTTGGCTTCACTTCGGACTTGGGAGAAGGATTTAGAGAGGAATTATTTCAGTATAGTTTAGAGAGGAAAATGTTTGGGATAGCCTAGAATTTATAGGGGAAAGAAATGGGGTAGGGTGAATTAAAAATGGAGTAAAAGGCATTAAAACAAAGAGTTAAATGGAGAGTTTAAGGGTCTGGTATGTTTCTGAAATGAATTAGGAGTTTTGGGGTAGGGAAATGAAGAGTTGAGAGTCCAAAAGCCGCACTGGCACGGACGGAGTACACAAGGTGCAGTTGGGGCCACCCGAACCTGGTCCAGGGTCGACCCAGGCGGGTCCACTAAGGGCAATGGGGTCAGGGTTTGGGTCTTGGTTTCGGGGCAGTTAGTTCGGTATAAAAATATATCTCTTTTATTTTATAACGTTTTGAAACTCCGTGAATCGCTCGTACAACTTTCAGAATTCCCAAAACGACAAAAAGAATTCAAAATAAAATAATTGTGCTGTAGGAGTTCGAACACACAGACTATGAAACAGCAGGGTAAAGACTTAACCAATGGGCTACAAGTTTGTTCATGCATATATTTAATAAATATTAAATATATACTAGATTTCCAATAGAAAATAACAAAAGATAATTTGAAGGTATAGGAAATTTGGGGTCGTTACATTTTGTAGAAGGGTAAAACTAAATTATTGTTAGGTTAATTAGAATATTATGTTTAAATTCTTTTAGATGTTGTGTGATTGATAGGACATATCTCTAAAAGTATGATTTATGCTTTCATTTATTGATATTTCATTGCGAAAATAGTTTACTTTATGTTTTTATATAATTGATAGTAATGAATTTAAACATAAGATTTGGAAAAGAATAGAAATTATATAGAACACCATGATAGTAAAGGTAATCCAAAACCCTAGGCTTGCTTTATTATTTGAAACCTCATTTATTTTAAACTTGCACTTTTAATTTCTTTTATGCTTTTTAATTAGTTTAATTAAATAACTCAATCTTTTAGTTTAATTCGTTTTAAAGTTAATTAGAATTCACAACGCCTCCTTGTGGTATGATCCATAAGTATTACAATAGATTTACTGTGCACTTGCGGTAAAATTGAGAGACACTTAAAAAATCCATCAAGTTTTTGGCTCCATTGTCTGGGAGGCTGGTTGCATTTTTAATTAATTTTAATTCGAGTTAGATTTCTTTACTTTTGTTTCTTTTTATTCTGCAAATTTTTGTTTTTGTTTTAGGAAACCAAGAGCAGTCTCGAGAGATTTGGAGTTTGCAGAGGGAACCAGGAAAATTCCAACACCAGAAGCCAAAAAATTTCAGCCAGAATCTTGTTTGGGCCACAATTTTGTGGAATTTGTAGTCTAAATTTTTTGTAGCGGTTCATCGTATTTTCCTCAATTCAAAACCAGTACATATTTTTGATGAAGTTCCATGAGTGCTAGCGAAATGAAGCAAACCCACAACATTTCAACCTTCCCATCTGCAGCGAATCGTGCTTCCAAAGGTTTTGGTCCCGGATTTTGGCTATGGCTCGCCCACAGACAAATCTTAGATCTAGGCTGTAGGTTGTAAGATTTTTTTTTAGTTTCCTATTTTAATTTTATTTCCTAGTTTAGTTTTTATTTCCGTATTTACTTTTCTGCATTTTATTTAAAAAAAGAATATAGTTTTATATTCTTGCTTTGGTGGTGTATGAAAGTTTGGGATCGCGATGAAAACAATCGTTTAGACTTAGGGGACACGATGGGTGATATGATATCTGCTGCACCTATGCTACAGGATAGGTGTTATCCCATGGATACTTCTTTACCTTCTTGCATAATTCTACCACTTTCCATCGGTGATTATTGTTGGTTAGTTGTGCTCACTCTACAATAAAAATAGAAAGGCGGAATGCACAAAAATTAAATTTTGAGCAAGCACAACCAACATAACCCCAAGTGATCAAAACATAACCTTAAACTAGCAACAATATGCGTTTATCTACTCAGTTAGAAATATATACTAAAACGATTCGTGTCCTTTGGTATTTAAAGCCCTTCCTTCTTATACTCCTTGAGGTCCTAGAGAACTTGCTTGAAGGGCTTCTAAATCCTAGTTGATCTACCCGAAAGAATATGGTTCAAGTTAGCACTTCACAAATGAAGTAACTTAATAACCTAGTTTGCTAATTTAGATTACTAAGATGATGTAGAGATTGTTAATGGACTTTATCTATCTCTAAAACCTCATGATTCTCAACACATGAGAGGGTTGGGGTTTTGAGGAAGAAGATAAGAGCTAGAGATGAGAGAGAACGAGCTCATGAAAATGAGAACCAAAGTGTGAAAAATATCATAACCATTTTATTTTTGTAAAAATAATTTCACAAATAAAAATGGCTACCATACTTGAATAGTAATGACAAATGAATATCTAATTCATTTGCCCATTCCTCTCTACACTCTTTATGCCACCTTGCATGCCACCTCATTTCTTATTTTTCAATAAATAGAAAAACATAAATGAGGTGTCCATCTTCTAGAAGGAATTCTTGTATAAATAAAAGAATACCAAACCGTATATACATACCCTTATTCGTACCAAAAATATGAATACCAAAAGATAAATAAATCCAATAACATGATACTAGAATTAAATCAATACGTAATTTAATAAACTGGCTTAATCCTAAGAACTCTATTATCACAAACTGTCCGATTAAATTTCGCACAACTAGTACATGTATTTAATCGGAACCCTGCATGTATAAACATACGGCTTCTACATCGTTTCGCCTGAACCAGGGAAACTTTCTGTGTGGGACTCTAAAGACTCGATAGTACGCTGGCAGTGGGTTCAACTATAAGCACGTCAGCGACACTAGCTGTACCTAACAGCTACCCGGATACCTGTCGAAAAGAAGGCCGACAAGCAATCTCATCTGAACCCCTATTGAGCCTATCCGTGATAATCTTTGTACAATCCGGTATCTTCGTCTAAGAGTATTGTATACCTGGTCTAAGGGGTAGTAAACGTCAGACCCTTAATAACCCGATAATTCGTGTCGATATAGCTCAGGACCGATCCGAGAAACTACTGATCTAACCATCAGTAAATCTCAACTGCCTTGGCTAAGGTTTTATGGTTCTGGCCAACCGGACACAGTGCGATATTGACTCCCAATACTGGGATAGACGAATCCCTGACAATCGCTTACTGCCTCCATGTGGCTCGGGACTATACCCAACCAAAACCTGTTTGTATGATTCAATAGAGTAGTGGTAGGGTAGTGATCTAAGTACAGTGGGAACCCACACGAGAAAAATGACGATCTCAGGTATAAAGATTAACCTGTACTCATGTCACCTGAGAACCGTTATCTGACGATAGGTATAATACCATCTAGAGGTTCTCGGTGAGTCCGTCTAGTATACTCACCCTCAGTGAGCACCTGTATACAATCTTAGGTGATCACACCAATGGTTATGGGACTAATCACTGCCCCTCGTCAGGGTCTAGAAACGTATATACAAGTCTACTCTGGAATATCGATGCCCGGTCTCGATACTCCTGCGATTTGGGACATTTAAGGATGTACTTATGGACTACCCAGCCCCCACAAGTATGATCTCCATCATAAAGCTGGTAGTCAAGCAAATTCCTACGGGCTTTATCAACATGTATAAGCCATATGCGATATCGAGTAAAGAATATGCACATGTTAAGAAAAAATCAAACCAAAATAATATACTACTGTAATGAGTCTTTATCAACATGTATAAGCAGTATAAAGCAGCATGGAAAACAAATACACATGTTCAAATAAAGACAACCTAAATGGTATACTATATAACTGAGTAAGATTATCCTGTACATACATATCCCTAGCATCCTATATAATACAGACCTCTAGGGCATACATATCCAACAATTATGAAATTAAACCTGCTTTTATTAACTCTCTTCCTAAATTCCAAGGTTTAGAATCAGAAGATGCTTACATCTTTTTTAGGGAATTCGAGGATTTATGTCAAATGTTTAAATTAAAGAAGTTGAACACTGATGCGGTAAAGCTTAGACTTATACCATTTGCCTTAACTGATAAAGCTAGACATTGGATTTATAGCGTACCCGCAAACACTATTCGCAGTTGGGAGGAATTTACTAAAACTTTTCTTAAAAAATTCTACCATCATTTTAAAACGGCTAAATTCAGAAACGAAATTAAAACTTTTCGTCAAACACCGAGGGAATCTTTTTGGAAATATTTTGAACACTTTAAAGAAATCCTAATTAAGTGCCCACACCACGGGATAGCAAAGTGGGAGCTTTGCCAAATAGTGTACGATGGTATGGAGTCTAAATTAATGATAGAATCTATGTGCCAAGATGACATCATGATGAAGCAGGAAGATGATGCATGGAACTTTTTAGAAGAATTATCCGATAAAACCATATAATGGGGGAGTTAAAGCGAGTGGGCTACAACTACATCCAAGGGAAAGATACATGCCGTTGAAGTTTCTATTGGTATGCGAGCCGAATTAGCTGCCCTTAGACGTTCAATAGAAAAGATCACAACTGGATTTTCCCCTGTTCAACAAGTGAGTTTAACCATCTCCCTACTTAAATTGTCAAGACTGCTTTCATCTGTCTGAAGAATGTCCTCTTGTGTGCGGTCCTCAAGGTCAAGAAACTGCCAATGCTGCATTTCAACGCTCTAATAATAATAACCCTTATTCTCAAACTTATAATCAAAGATGGAGGAACCACCTAAATCTATTATGGAATCAACGAAACACTAGCCAACAATTCCAAAATCAAAGAACGGGACCCCCATCCAACCCTACCCAACCTAATATATAGTACACATCTCAAAGGGGTGGGAATGAGAATACTGGATTTAATAATGTTGATAAGAAACTAGCTACATTTCTGCAAACTGAAATAACGCCACTTAAACAAACAATGGCTAATATTGAAAAGCAGATTGGGAAGTTAGTTGCAATATTTGGAGGACGAGAGATGGGCACCTTGCCTAGTCAACCTATACCAAATCCCAAAGATCAAAGACCAAATCCTGCTCAAGCCAATGCTACAACCACCTTACGATCGGGAAAACAAGTTGACAACCAGGTACGGATGTCCGACGATTCTAATAAGATACCGGCTGATGAGGAGCAACTTCCCTTTGATCCGCATGCACAGCCGGCATCTATTTTTACCTACGCTTCTACATCCCAACTTCCTCCTATCAATAACCTTTTTGAGCCTAGAGCACCCTATTCGAAACGTTTGAAGGACAAGAAGTATGATGCTAAAGTAGAGAAGATGATAGAGATGTGTAAGCAAGTCAAGGTAAACATACCTCTGTTAGACGTAATTGACCAAGTCCCCTCTTATGCCAAATATCTCAAGGACCTGTGCACGAAGAAGCGACACACTAATTTGCCTAAGAAGGTCTTCTTAGCAGGAAATATTTATGACGTCCTCTGTAATGCAATACCCATAAAATATAAGGACCCTAGCTGTCCTACCATTTCTTGCATTATAAATGACAAAGTCATAAACAGAGCTTTATTAGACCTAGGAGCTAGTGTGAACCTTCTACCTTATTCGGTCTATGAGCAGTTGGAATTGGGTAAGCTTAAACCCACCAAGATCATTTTGCAATTGGCCGACCGATCTGTTAAGACTACTATGAGAGAGATCGAGGATGTGTTAATTAAGATTCGGGAATTTATATTCCCAGTAGATTTTATTGTTCTTGAGACACAACTCGTATCTAACCCTAGAATCAAATTCCTGTGATATTGGGTTGACCCTTCCTAGCTATTTCAAATGCATTGATCAACCATCGCAATGGTTCTATGAAACTCTCTTTCGAAAACATGACAGTTGATCTTAATATTTTTAATCTAGGAAATCAGCCAAGTGATCCCTATAACAATCCTATAAAGTTAACACAATTAATGAAATTCCATGTGATGAAGATGTTGACTTCGACGACTGCCATATTGAGCAATGCATAGAGGAAATTTGTAATGAAGAGGTTTTTGACTTTGACGATTCACTCCCAATAGCATATGTGGGAAAGTCCCCACTTGAGCCTTTATTCATTGAACCTAGACTTCT
Source organism: Agapanthus africanus (assembly GCA_030015575.1). Classification (NCBI taxonomy): domain Eukaryota; kingdom Viridiplantae; phylum Streptophyta; class Magnoliopsida; order Asparagales; family Amaryllidaceae; genus Agapanthus; species Agapanthus africanus. Next base: position 667,885,648 of record CM057342.1, on the reverse strand, counting down.
TTTACGTCCGTCAATTGAAGAGGCACCAAAACTAGAGCTTAAACCCCTTCCTTCAAACCTAAAATATTCTTATTTAGGTATGAATGAAACACTCCCAGTAATTATCTCTGCAGATCTTATTAAGGAGCATAAGGATGCCTTATTATCTATTCTCAAAGATAATAAGGAAGCCATTGGATGGACGATGGTGGATATCAATGGAATTAGTCCTACTATTGTGCAACAAAGAATTCACTTGATAGAGAACACCAAGTCAGTTAGAGATCCTCAATGCCGTTTAAACCCGGTAATGAAAGACGCGATGAGGAAAGATATAATTAAATGTCTTGATAGTGGTATTATATACCCTATCTCGGATAGCACTTAGGTCAGCCCCATTCATGTGGTACCTAAGAAATCGGGTATTACAGTGGTTGAAAACCAAATGAATGAGCTCATCCTTATCCGCATGCAAACCGGGTGGCGTGTGTGTATTGACTATCACAAGCTGAATGCCGCAACAAGGAAAAAACACTTTTCGTTGCCTTTTATCGATCAGATGTTGGAGCGGTTAGCCGGTCACGAGTATTATTATTTTCTTGATGGATACTCTGGTTATAACCAAATCCCTGTTGCTCCCGAAGACCAAGAAAAGACCACCTTTACATGTCCCTTTGGCATATTTGCATATAGACGGATGCCATTCGGATTATGTAATGCACCGGCTATTTTTCAGCGGTGCATGCTCAGTACATTTTCTGATATGGTGGAACGCTTTTTAGAAATATTTATGGATGACTTTTCGGTCTTCGGAGACTCTTTTGATGAGTGTTTACGTCATTTAGAGCTAGTGCTCCAACATTCCAAGAGAAAAATTTAACATTCAACTGGAAGAAATGCCACTTTATGGTTAAGTAAGGCATTGTCCTAGACCATGTTATTTCACGAAAAGGTATAAAGGTAGATAAATCTAAAACAGATATAATTTCTAATCTACCCCCTCCCAAATCCGTTAAAGATATAAGGTCATTCCTTAGACATATGGGCTTTTATAGACGTTTTATCAAAGACTTTAGCAAAATTTCTAAGCCCTTGACTTCACTTCTTGCCAAGGATGTACCTTTCAAGTTTAGTTCCGATTGCTTCAAATCTTTTGAACAATTGAAGAAGGAGCTTACTTCCGCTCCTATTATTCATGCTCCCAATTAGAGCCAGCCTTTTGAGATCATGTGCGACACATCTGATTTTTCTATAAGAGCTGTTTTAGGACAGCGAATCAATAAGATGCCATATGTGATCCATTATGCGAGTAGGACACTTAACGATGCGTAGCTAAATTATACAACCACATAAAAAGAATTTTTAGCTGTCGTGTTTGCGCTTGAAAAGTTTAGATCCTATCTCATCGGCTCACACATTACCATCTACACTGATCACTCGACTATTAGACATCTTATTTCAGAAAAAGATGCTAAAGCCCGACTAATTAGATGGATCCTTTTATTACAAGAATTTTACCTTGAAATAAAAGTTAAAAAAGGATCAACAAATGTAGTGTACGATCATCTATCATGCATCCCCAATGCACCCACACAAGAACCTCCTATAAATGATCATTTTCCTGATGAGCAGCTTTATACTGTTTCAAGCGAACCATGGTTCGCCTGAAGGAACTAGTGCACTCTAACATGCAATTTTAAAAGATGAAACCATAGGGTTTTAAAAAACCTAGAGAGCAATTGTTCCAAACATGAAGATCTAAGCTAAAGATTATAACTTGTAATAAGAAAAGAGAGCAAACTAGCTACTAAGTTGAAACTACAACCTTTATAACATCTTCAAGGGCTCCAAAATTATGTTGGACTCTATTGTAGGCTCCTAGAAGCTCCATGGAATAAGCTTGCAAGTCCATTTTCTCTATCAAAGATAATCCACCTTGAAGGCTCAAGTGCAATGGCTCCAAAATCAAACTAGAATTAACCTAAGTGTTAAGTGTTAGGTTGCTAAGCTAACTAGCTAGAAGTTGTAGTTCAAGCTCACTACTAATTTTATCTCTTTGTTTTCTTTTTCTAAAATGTAAAGAGAGGAAGAAGAAGATGAGAGAGTGAGAAAAAACCTTAACCATTTCTAAATAAAATGGTTGCAAATATATTTTTTCCCCAAAACAATCCAAGCCCTTAGATCAAACCAACCATCCAAGTGTCCATCACCTCCTCTTGATTACACATGTCACCATACTATAATATGCTGAGGATATGTTATGCCCAAGGAATAACATAAGCTTATAGAAAAAGAATTAAAAAAGAAAAGGTTAAATCAATTACAAATACACACACACACACACTTGTAATTAATTTCTAATGTATTTAAAATACATAAAGAGACAAAATTAAAATAGTGACAAAATACTAGTAAATACATACTACAAAAAATATGTATTAATATATTAAATCGGCATCCAATTTAATATTCGTTTTTTCAAAAAGATCGGCTAGTATTTCAACCGTCTGATTACCGTCAGTGTATCCAATATACTAGTTTTAATCGAATCTAAGCGCGTACCAATGTACCGCAACTACAACATTTCACCAAAACCGGAAACCCTCTGTGTGGGAATCTAAAGAGCCGATAATACGTTGGCAGTGGGTTTAACCACAAGCACGTCAGTGGCACTAGCTGTACGTAACGACTACCCAGGTATTGTCGAAAAAGAGATCAACAAGCAAGCTCGTCCGAAACCCTAGTAAGCCTATCAGCGACATGTACCATACAGTCCAACCTGTTCTTATGAGGGTATCGCATATCCGGTCTAGAGGGTGGATAACGTTAGACCTCTAATAACCTGATAAGTCATGCCGGTATCAAGTTCTATTACCAATCGAGAAACTACTGATCACAATCAATAAATCCCATCCGTCTAGGTCTAGGTCTTGTGGTGATGGCCAACCGTACACAGCGCGACATCAATTCCTAATACCGGGAAAGAAGAATTCCCTCAATCGCTCATTGCCTCCAAGTGCTTCAGGACTGCACCCAAAAGCTACCTGTTTGCACGACTCTTTAAAGCCGTGATAAGGTAGCAATCAAAGTACAGTGGGAACACACTCGAAACAAATGACGATTTCAGGTCGACGACTGCGCTGTACTAATGTCACCTGAGAACTGCTATCTGACAATAGGTATAATACCATCTAGCATATTCTCGGCGAGTCCGTCCAGTATAACTCATAACCCAATGAGCACCCATATACAATCTTTGGTGACTGACTGACACCAATGGCTGTGAGACCAGCCATCGCCCCTCGTCGAGGTCAAGAAATATATACACTAGTCTACTCTGGAATATAGATGCCCAGTCTCGATATTCCCACGACTAGGGACATTTAAGGATGTGCTTATAGACTATCCAGTTCTCACAAGTGTGATCGCCATCATAACCCTGGTAGTCAAGAATGAATCCTATGGGCTCTGTCAATATGTAATAGTGATATGCTATACCACACAAGATATGTACATAATGATAAAGTCAAACCAGATAGTATACTATCATCTCAAGGAAGACTATTCTACCCGTATAGGTCCTCCCTCAATCATCATAATCGCCTTCTTGCGATTATAATAATTTCCTTGAGGTACTATATCTGACAATCTTTTATTCTTATACCTATAAATTTCTCTAACTTTTGGACCTTGCATAAATGCGTCCTCAGAACAAGAGAAATTATAAGTAAATAGAATATAGGTCATTTTTGGACCTTGCTTAAATGCGTGCCCACATAAGAACCTCCTATAAATGATCATTTTCCTGATGAGTAGCTTTATGCCATTTCAAGCAAACCATGGTTCGTCGACATCGTAAATTTTGTCGTCACGAAAATGACACCTCCCAATTGATCTAAGTAAGATCAATATAAGTTTCATTCCCAAGTGAAACACTTCTATTGGGATGATCCTTATTTATTTAAACATTGTAATGACCAAATCGTGCATAGCTGTGTTCCCAATGATGAAATTAGGAGTGTTATGTCATTTTGTCACGATCATGCATGTTGATGGCATTTGGGGGCTAAAAAGACAGCTGAAAAAGTCTTACAAAGTGGGTTTTATTAGCCCACCCCTTTTAAAGATGCATATGATTTCTGTAAGATTTGTGATCATTGTCAACACTTAAGTAAGATCACTAGGAGGAACATGATGCCTCTCAATTCTATTTTAATTATTGAGATTTTTGATGTGTGGAACATCGATTTAATAGGGCCATTCCCGAATTCTTTTGGGAATGTTTACATTTTGGTGGCAGTTGACAATGTGTCGAAGTGGGTTGAAGCCATGGCATGGAAAACCAATGACAACAAAGTTGTTGTTGTCAAGTTTTTGAAAAATAATATCATTTCAAGGTTTGGCATTCCATGGTCCATTATTAGTGATAATGGAACCCAATTTTACAATAGGACTTTTGAAGCGTTAATGAGAAAATATTCGATACACCACAAATTGTCCACCCCATATCATCCTCGGACTGGTGGGCAGGTAGAAGTTTCTAATAGACAATGAAAGCAAATTTTGGAGAAGACTGTTAGTAAAAATCGTAAAGATTGGTCGGTTAAGCTAATTGACGCTCTTTGGGCGTATCGAACAGCTTACAAAACCATTCTTGGCATGTCTTCTTATAGGCTTATTTTTGGGAAACCCTGTCATTTACCTGTTGAGTTGGAGCACGGAGCTATGTGGGTCATAAAACAGCTTAATATGGACATAGAAGAAGCCAGTAAGTATAGGAAGCTTTAGTTGAATGAATTGGAGGAAATTCGGAACGAATCTTAGGATAATGCGAAAATTTTTAAAAAGAAAACTAAACTTTTTCATTATAAATCCATTATTCGGAAAAATTTCAATATAGGCCAAAAAAATTTATTTTACGATTCTAGATTACATTTATTTCCTGGAAAACTTAAATCTAGATGGATAGGCCCCTACATTGTTAAACAAGTTTTCTCATATGGCGCAATTGAAATAGAAAATCCTAAGGAAGGTCACGCTTTTAAAATTAACGGTCAACGTCTAAAGCCATACTTAGAGTTTTCTGCAAACATAGAGGAGGAGCTCATGGTTCTCCATGAGCCGGAATATTTATGATAAAATTTTAACTCCTTCTTTGTATATTATGTAATATATTTTATGTACTAACTTTGGTTTTTCTATTTTTAGGTTTTATTTGCTAATTTTTATTTTTGAAGGATTTTGTGCAAAATTGACCCATCCTTCTTTATAAACAAATCCGAGCCTCGGAAAACCTAAAGCAAGGAGGAGGTGGCCCTTAAAATTTCATTGCAAATAGGCAAAAAATTCCGGCCGGAATTGGGAAAAAATCAGCCCGAGCCGGATTCTTGAGGCCAGATCTCCCCAGATTTGATGTAAATCTTTCTCTCCTCTTTATGATTCCAGTGTCTATTTTCAGTAATTTCTGCTGTGGTTATGGCTATTCCTGAGTTGTATATGGAGCGCAATTTCATGCGTATTTTGAGTTTACAACATTACAATGTTTAATTTCAAGATGAGATCATTGCACGTGGGTAGGAATTTTTGATTTATAACCATGATTCTACTGTTATAGACACCCTAGACAATGAATTTTATTTGAGTATCGTTGATTGTAATGAAGAACATGGTGTGATTTATGTTAATTAGAGAGGTCAAAGTAAATCAGTCGATATTGCCACAATCACGAATATTACTAATATTCACCCTGCTGTAGGAATGAACGAACCATTGAGTTTTGATGCTTATATTCCATTAATGGGCACAAATTGTGTAGTAGGTGATGATGGGGGTATTGTATAGCACATTAAAATGTTTATGCTGCATGTAGATTATTTTCATCAAATGTGTTGGGCACTCAACATCATAGAACCTTTCATTGACCTCTCTTGCATATTGTGTATTGCCTCATGACCAAAAACCACGAATTTTGCATGTGTCGTCAGCTTCTTAAAACGATTGCAGGGGCTAGTTATCAACAAAAACCATACTACCCTCTACCTGTATTAGTGACACATTTGTAGAATTTTAATGGGCGATATTGATTTTGTTGCATATGCTAAACTGTTAACCACATCCAGATTAAACCTAAAAGATTGACCAAAGGGTATACAAAGAGTGAGGGTGTTTGGGAGTATTGTTTTGCATGTGAACATGTGATTCGTGCGGAGTCATCCGGAGATAATGATGATGCCGGTGAAGGAACCTCTGCAGGGCCTTCACAAGTCGAACATAACCCGTTGTGGGATGTACCGGTACCCAAAACCCAAAAATATTTTATGAAATAAGTTTGGAAAGCTCTAACTACCATTGGATGTATGCAAGAACAACAATCAGCACGGTTAGCCCGTATTGAGCAACAAAGAGATGCAGCGCTTAAGTGCTGTTCTACAGAGGATGGTCGAGGAAGAGGAAGAGCTAGAGGTCGGAGTAGAGGACAGTGAAGACACTATCAGAATTAAGTGTGGAGGGTGGTTTTGTACAGTTTTCTTTTTCATTTTTTAAAGTTTTTTTTCCATTTTTTTAAAAAAAGAAGATAAGAAGATTTTTTTTTTTTTTGAATCAAACTAGTAATAGGTGATCTTGAATTTGAAATTCGAAAAGTTGAATGATATGAAAGAAACCTATTGAATCCAAGAATAGAACAAAAATCTGAAAAATAATTCCTATTCTTGAATTCAAATTTAGAAAATATACAACCTTTAAATTGTATAAATATGAATCTTGAAGCTTGAGATAGAAGAGAATACCTAGAAATATCTTTGCCTAATTACCCAAGTAAAAAAAATCTTTTTCTTTACTAAGTAGTTGGGAATTCATGCCTCAAGAAGTATTAGATGCTCATGTCAAAAAGTGATTAAAAAGTAATAAAAATGCATAAATATAATAAGTTTGGTTTTGTGATTGCTTACTGCTAAAAAAAACTTCAGTTAGGGTGCTTCATGACCTAGTGCATTAGACCAACTAGTTTAGGGTCACTGTTGAAAGCCTGAGGTAGTTGCAAGACTAAGCATAATTTCACTCACACATTAAGCACATTGAGTAATCGGTTGGTTAGTGCCTCATGAAACATTAGCTGTCACATAAAAAGATGTGTGTGCAAATATATATATATATATATATATATATATATATATATATATATATATATATATATATATATATATATATATGAAGGTATAGCGCATTGATACTATAGCTTGAATTGAATTCTCAAGTGTGAAGATATTTTATACATACGTAAGGGTATATGATCGATATTTGAAGGAAAGATAGGGATGAAAAATATGATTAAGTTCTATTGAGAGAGAATATAATTTTCAAAATTGAAACGATACTATTAGGATGATAATTCTAGAAAAGCTGAAAAACTGGTGAGATTCAAATCTTTTCTTTTCTTTCTTTTCTTTTGTAGTAGTTTTCGCTTTCTTTCTTTTTAATTTTTCTTTTATTTTGGTTTTTGTTTTCTTTTTCTTTTTCTTTTTTGGGATTTTGTGGGTAGTATCCGCTGAAAACTCTCAGGAGACAACACTCCTCCTACTAAGGACACCTAAGGTTTAACGGCTTGTTGCACGTGTTAAGTGCAATCGCTACATTTACGAAAAGGAGCATAGTTGTTAGACAGTGGTTAGATGCTGGTTAGTTTTAGTTTTTAGTTTTTGAAACCCTAGATTTTGCTTGAGAACTAGAAAAGATAAGTGTGGGGGTATTTGATTGGTGAATTTTAATGCACATTTATGTATCCATATTTATCTTAATTTTGTCTATTTTATGCTACTACGGGTATGTTTTGTGAAATATTGCAGATTATAGGGCTAAAGGGAAAAAGTGCGCAAAAGGCATATTACGTGTGTTGGATGTAGACCACTTTAAGCAAAAATAGAGCCAAGGGTAGAAATTACCAAAAATCATGTGTGGAACAGGATTTCCAGAGTCAAGACCAACCCACACCAAAAATCTGGAGTCGTGATCCTACAGAATTTCGGCTGGGGCCGAAATTTCCATATATTAGGTCGAAATTTATTGGAGATTTGTGTTGAGATTTTGAGGTATTTTTGTATCTTAGAATATCTTATGTAAACTGTTCTTGGAATTTACCAATAGCCTATATATTCTGCAGTAGAGCCTTGCTAGGGTTTCACCTCTTCATTAGCTTTTTGAATTAGGTTTTTTTTAGAGAGATCAAGTTTTAATTTGTAGGTTACTTTTTCATTATGAAGTTTAATTGTTCTATGATGCTTTCTTTAATGATGAGTAGCTAATTTCAGCATTAGGGTTTGAATTATACTTGCTATCATGTGTGTTTAGTTTCTCTTCTCTGTTTCTTTTCCATGGGTTGTTAATGATGAGTCTCTTGATACTCTTGATAAAAGTTTACTTCTTTTCGATGACATGCTAATAAACTAAACATGATAATGATTGATTGATGCTCTTGGAACTTGTTTAGGGAAAGATGGTATTACCGATAAACTAATTAGTTTTATAATAGATTGACGACCTAGAAAACTAATTAAGGAAGATAAGATGGAATTTTTATCATAGTAGATTCAATTTAATTATACTAGGTTAATTTAGATTATTCCGATAATATAATATAATTTATAAATTGATAATATGTGGGTTATTTTGTAGAAGAGTAAAACTAAATTATTAGTTAGGTTAATTAGAATATTATGTTTAAATTCTTTTACTAGATGATGTTGTGTGATTGACAGGGTAGATATCTAAACGTATGATTTATGTTTTCATTGATTGATATTTCATTGTGAAAATAGTTTACTTTATGTTTTTATATAATTGATAGTAATGAATTTAAACATAAGATTTGGAAAAGAATAGAAATCATATAGAACACCATGATAATAAAGGTAATTCAAAACCCTAGGCTTGCTTTATTATTTGAAGCTTGCTTTATTTTAAACTTGCACTTTTAATTTCTTTTATGCTTTTTAATTAGTTTAATTAAATAAATCAATCTTTTAGTTTAATTTGTTTTTAAAGTTAATTAGAATTCACAACGGCTCCCTGTGGTACGACCCATAAGTATCACAATAGATTTATTGTGCACTTTATCACGCCCCGCTTCCTAGTAGACGGAAACGGAGACGTGGCAAGTCCGCGATATATTTATTTAGAGAAGGTCATTTCCTAAATAAATATGCTAAGTGTATTGAAACAATAATACATAATATAAGAATAAATGGAGACTAAATTTTTTTCAACAAATATCTTTATTTACATTCAAACTTGAAACATTTGCAATACAAGAGTGCAACTGAAAAGTAAATATAAGAACAGAATTGCCTAAATAGATGATATACATAAACTAAAAGAAAAGGTAAGCTAAGCTATGCCTGAGCAGCGATCTGGTTATAACCCTCTTCTGTGACGTCCACCTCCTCAGTCTCAACAGTATCTGACGAATATTCTAAGAAAACAAAGATGGGTGGAATGCCCGTCAGCGAACTAGCGCTCGGTAAGTCCCAAAGGTAAGGTAAAAGTAAAGAGTAACAGATATAGCATAATCATCAAGTAGTGTAATGACAAGTAAAAGTATGCAGAAATGAACATGGGTATATGTCATATAGGCCTCTGTATGGTCACTATATTAACGTTAAGTTCCAAGTGTGAAATTCACGAGCTTAAAAGTGGGGCCTCAGGAGTAAGGAAACACAGGTCTATTTCATGTGTTAGAAACGGGACTCCAAGCTGTGCCGGAGTCGACCCGACCGAGATTCGAGTAAATAGAATTTGAATAGGTTAATACATCCTAAGTATAATAGATTATAACTGTTAAATTGACTTGGTTGATTTGATTGGTTGATTATAACTTGTCTTGATCGAAACCATATATTGCAAAAGTGAATAATGTAGTCGAGTAAATCAAGTAGAATGCAAGTCATGTCAATTGCAATCCTGGGTCGAATCAAGTTAGTTCGAGTAGATTGAGTTCGAGTTTAAGTTCAAGTTTGGATTCGAGTTCGAGTTTAAAACAAGCTCGAGTGTGTATTCAGATTATAGTCATTTCATATTACTAGATTTAATCTTGTGAATAACTTTAATCTTTTAAATTATTGAGTTTGGAAAATATCGATAACCGCTGCACATAAACGGCAGGATTTGTGTCTTTTTCAAAGATGATTATCATTGATAATTTCCATCTTAAGGTTACGATATATATTTAGGAAGAGGAAAATGGTGCATAATTGTCTCCGGCAACCCTGAGGCAACTAACAAGAGAAGATACCATTCAAACCAATCTGCGATCTAAATACGTAACCTAGACTAGTATATTGATTTATAGACTATTTTAGAAAAATTATATTTAAAATTTCTCGAGGGTTTTTAATTCGTCGTAATGCTTCGAATAATTTTTTTATGTTCTTTTAAAAAGTCAAGATTTTTGTATTAAAACGTATTTTATATTTTATGGTATTTTAGTGTAAAAATCTAACTTTTAAAATTTACGGTATTTTAATGAAAAATACTACTTTTGAAACTTTGGTGGTATTTTAGTAAAATTTTAATCTTTCATTTAAAAATAAAATTTTCACAATTTGTTTCATAGAAAAATACGGATTTATGATTTTATATAATTTTTCAAAGTTTTAATTTGTTTTAAAAGTCGTATTCTTTAAAATTGTATTTTTATTCGTTTCGAGACCGAATTATCCATGAGGAGTTCTGCATCTCGTTCTACTATCCTAAGGACGTATGATAACTCGCACCATCCACAAAAAGGTTCCCTAACGAGGGTTGTAGAGGCGTAATTGTAAAGGGTTAAAAATAGCAATCAAAAAGTATTTTTTATAATGTGAGGGTATTTTAACGAAATTGTTTCATTTTGGATAAAACTTTGTAATCTAAAATATCGTGCTATGAAAGTATAGTGTATGTAATTGGATAGGTTGTTACCCTGTGAGTTTTCTAGAGTTATAGGTCAAATAGTGATAAAGGGTGCATGCATATTTCATGGTATTGTTGCGTAAAAGTTCAATTCACGTTTTATTTACATGAAATTCTAAATAATTCAAAGAGTAATTAGATGATCATTGTTAAGGTTGTTGTTAACAAGGTTAGGATAATTTGATTAGCATAGCAATTATGATAAAAAATTTATTTAAAAGAGAGTTTACAAAATTTAACTCCACTTTTTGTCGATATCGTTTTAAAGGTGGTTTGATATGAAACGAAGGAGAGAAAGAAGGGACTTACAGATTTTCGAGCTTTGAAAAGAGAAGAAGAGGGGAGGAGGTCTTCGTGGAACCGTGGTAGCATCGAGAACGGTTCCGGTCTTCGAAAGAATGAATTTGGATCGAGCTAACTCCACTTGACTAATTTAACTCCTCTTGAACTTGGGAATTTTTAGAAAATTTTTGCCATAGATTTTAGAATAGGGGAGAGTTAAGGAATGTGGTGGTATTTATAGGGTAAAATATGAGAGTATGGAAAATTAAAAATTAAATTAAAATGGATTTAATAGTGTTAATGGAGGAAAATGAAGGGTTTACTGCTCTCTGTTAATATTCAGATAAAATAAAGTGGAAAAAGAAGTATAGGGGAGTTAAAGACGCACGGGCGAATCATGGAGTCAAACGGGTAAGATCAAACTGCAGAAGCGGCTTTTAGGCATTTTTCGGTAGTCGGATGGAGGCCACTTGTCTCGAGGCTGTGGTCATGTGTTTTAATTCGTGTTAACTTCTCATTTCTCCAGTTTGTTTTCTTTGAAACGTTTCGTTTCTCTGTGAATTGCACGTGCAACTCTTGGGCTTCCGAAAAGTTAAAAAGAAAAATATTAAAAATAATTGGAACTGATGAGATTCAAACTTGCAGGCTAAAGAACAGTAATGGGGAGGCTTAACCAATGAGCTACACATTGTTTCTTGTTTTTATTGAACAAATTTAACTTATAACTTCTAATTAGGCTGAAATACCCTTTTTTATATATTGAATAAGTTACATTTGTACAGAGATTTTAGGGTCGTTACACATTTGCGGTAAAATTGAGAGACAGTTAAAAAAATCCATCACCCGCCGTCTGAAGAGGACTCTTGGGAAATCGTTTTATCGAAGAAATCTGAGAAGATTTTAAAGAATCTCGAGAGGATATGAGGGATTAGAACGCCAAAAGAACCTCAATCCGAATCGCAATCTTAAAAGTTTCTGTTAGGGACGATTCAAGGCAAAAATAAATGGAGAGAGAAGAAAATCATCAATGAAGAAGAGCTTGCAAAACCCTGCCGACCGACTTTGATGGATTTCATCCGGCCTGAATTCTGGAACTTAGAGAACACAAATATTATTTCAGAAGGACTTTTCTGGGACTTTAGTGAAGATAGTTCTTCTACCCGAGCAGGTGCCGATCCAGAACGCTAGTATTTAGAGCTGATTGCGATGGCTTTATCTAGGCCAGACAATAAAGCTCAAATGTCGGGAATCCACTCCTGTAAATATGCCACTTACAAGACTTTGGATGCTGTAGAAATTGAAAAGATTTGGCATGAGGCAAATGCTCCCCAGATTGTGGGAGCTGTTGAAGATATCGATGTCCAATTAAATGAAAGCAACCTGAACTAGCAGGAGAGGATTATAGAAGCTGTACCATCAAGTGATGATTCAGAACCGGATACTATGTGGGAAGGACTTATCGGCTCTGATGGAACCATAGCGAGTCAAGTTTCGGTACCCATACTAATGCCATCTCCAAATGAAAAGTCACAAGAATTTAGGTTGCACTTGGTACCCGGAATAGAATATTATCAGAAATCCTTGCATTTCCGGAAATGGGATGACCGGGCATCTAATTCCAAGGAATCTTGCATTAACATGCTTGGTATATTTTAATCATTCCCGGTAATATATGTGTGTGCAACCGTCGATCGGCGGGGAGGTCGGCGATGAACGGCGATCAGCGGCGGGCCGACAATGGCCGGCGGGGCCGGCTGGAAGAAGACCGGCGACGGACTATGGCCGGTCGGCGAAGAACGTCCGATCGACGGCGGGACGACCAGTGAACAGTCGGCATAACTAGCGGCCGACCGATCAACGGTGGGTCGGGCGGCGGACGACCGACAATAGGCAGCTAGGTCGGCTGGCCGGAGGGTGACAACGGAGGCCAGCGGCGGATGGTGATGGCTCTTTTCATGTTAGGCGGGAATATTTCGTGGTAATCTAGGATAGACACATATTTTGGGGGGAATAGGATTACTATAAAATGGGGTCATTTGATTATCATGGTAATTGTATATTCCCCGGAATATCGTTTACACCTAAACAAGTATGGTAATATTCCATGGTAATCTAGGATTACCTCCTACCAAGCGCACCCTCAGACTTCCTTCACCTTAACCACCTGCGTCAACCCTTTTAGAATCTCCATCTCGAGAAGACCTAGAAGAAACAATTGATTACTTGCAGAATGCGTATGAACGAAGTAACGACCTGCATCATTATCTGTGGTTTGAATACTGAAGTTGAAGAACTCCGGCAAGTTGTTGATTTACATGCACAAAGGGTCTGACTTATATACAGGCAAAATATTGAATTGCTATCAGCGGTTCGCAGATTGCAACGTCTATTGACCCATTATAAACAAGATCGAGCCGACGGGCTAACTTCGTCAGAATATATGGTTAGGTTGCGAAGGCAAGATATGCTAACTCGAAGACCTAAACCTCAAGTCCAAGCATCAACATTTCCTCAACCAAATGAACCCCTTGAAAGTGGCAGAAATAGAAGGCGAAACCTACAGCAAGAAACGGCGATGAGCAAGGTGTTTCAGCCGTCAAGAACGCAAGTAAATCAAGCCATCATAGCAACGACGGATTAAAATGTATACAGAATGTTCCGCGTACTTAGGCAAATGGGCGTAGAACTATCAAATCCAAGAACGCCACGTGATAAAAACTTAGCAAGCCAACCCAACTTCTGTGTTCTTCAACAGCTTTTTGGGCACACCTTGCGAAATTGTACAATGTTTCGACAACCTGTATATGAAGCAACCGGGAGGCAACCCTCAACTATCCCTCAAGTGCAAGAATCGCAAGGGGCAAATTCCTAGCCAACAGGAACTCGTCATGTTTGTCGAGTTATCAGTGTCAGGTACGAATGGGAAAACGAGTCCTTTGATGATGAAGAAGAATTAAAGATGAGATTCAAGTGGAATGCAGGGGCAAACCAAGACGCTATTTCACCTGATTTCCTAGTGCAAAATGTAAGTGTATGGTGCTCCTTGTCGTGACTACTACAGTTTTGCGGAATCAAAAACTTTAAAAATCTTCAGCACAACATACTAAAACCCTAGAATACAAGCCCAAACACTAAACTAAACTAACACTAACTAGAGATTTAGCTACTGAGTTAGTATTACAACTTTTGTGGATGGTCCTTTGGATCTTGAAAGGTTCACTCCTCAAGCTCCTTGGTGATGGGATTGAGCTCTCGAAGTCGAATTTCCCACGTCAAAGACGATCCACCCGAAGATGCCGATTCAAGCGATAACTTCAACCGAAGCAACTAAAAATCGAGTCTTGCCAGGACAAGATATTTAGGAGGGTGTAGTTTATGAAACAAGATGCTCTCTTTTAATCCTCAAAACTCAAGAGAGCAAAATGACGACGAAGAAGATGAAGTGGCAAATAGAGAAAATATCACTTGATGAAAATAATCAACCTTCCTCACAAATATCATCACACTCTCATCTTATCTCTTCATGCAAGAAAACAAAGAGGTGAGTGGGCTAGTGACTCACTAGGATGAGTCACAAGCCCATAAACTTCTAAATTCAACCATGAAGAAAGAGAGAGAGAGAAAGAGAGAGTATAGCCACCTCACTAAGTATGCATATACATATACTTATATAAATATAAATGCAAGTATATAAACAAGTATACCTAAACTCGTATAAATACGTATACTGTATTTCTGCCAAAATACGAATACCGTATTTGTACCGAAAATAAAAAATACGCATATTCATATTTAGAAAGAAATACATGTATTTGTGTCAAAATACAAATACCCATATTTATACAAATACACGTATTCGTATAAATACTGTATTCGTGTTAAAATACAAATACACAAAAGAAAGCAATATAATACTAGTATCAACCAGCTGACTTTCAAACCTGCTAGTACTACTAAACCGTCCGATTAAAGTATGTGTATAAATACACGTGTTCAATCGAACACCCGAGCGTATCGAAATACGCAAACTACACCGTTTCGCCTGAACCGGGAAACCCTCTGTGTGGGACTCTAAAGACTCGACAATACGCTGATAGTGGGTTTAACCACAAGTACATCAGTGGCACTAGCTGTACGTAACGGCTACCCAGGTATCTGCCGAAGGGAAGATCGACATGATAACTCGTCCGAAAACCCTACTAAGCCTATAGGTGATATTCTCCGTACAGTCCAGTCTATTCGTCAAAGAGTATCGCATATCGGGCATAGGGGGTGGTAAATGTCAAACCCCTAATAGCGTGACAAGTCGTTTCGGTGTGGAGCCTAATACAACCTGAGAAACTACTGGTGTACTTATCAGTAAATCTCACTTGCCCTGGCCAGGGACTTTTAGTATTGGACAACCGTACACAGCACGATATCAACTCCCGATACCATGAGAGACGAATCCCTTCTATCCCCTACTGCCTCTAAGTGCTTCGGGACTGCACCCAATTAATACCTGTTTGCACGACTCAGTAGAGACGTGTTAGGATAGTAATCTAAGTACAGTGGGAACACACTCGAGATGAATAGTGATGTTAAGTCAATGGACTAACTTGTACTCATGTCACCGGAGAATTGCTATCCGACGATAGGTATAATACCAATCAGCAGTTCCCGGCGAGTCTGTCTAGTGTAACTCATAACCTAATGAGCACATGTATACTATCTTTGGTATCGTATACCAATGGCTGCGGAACAGACCATCTCTCCTGACGGGATAAGAAGCGTATACATTAGTCTACTCTGGAGTATCGATGCCCAGTCTCGATAATCATATGACTAGGGACAAGTTTAAGAATGTGATTATAGACTACCCAGCCCCTACTAGTGTGACTACCATCACAACGCTGGTAGTCAAGCAAAGATCCTAAGGGCTCTATCAACATGTATTAGCGATATGTTAAAAGAAACATATACATATGTTAAGATAGACTTAAACCAGGTAGCATACTATCATATTGAGCAAGATTATTATATATTTGTATATATCCTAAGCTTCCAAAATATAATATACAATCCAGTACTATACAATAATGGCCTCTAGAGCATATATCACTAACAATCTCCCACTTGTACTAAGGCCATGTATTAGCATATCGTAGACCTATCATCTTGAATAGCCTCTCGAACTGTGTCTGAGGGATGACCTTTGTGAGTGGATCTGCAGTGTTGTTCTCCGTGTTTACTCTCCGCACCTCGATCTCCCTGATCAGGTAATACCACCTCAAGATATGTCTGGACTTCTGATGGGACCTTGGTTCCTTCGCTAAAGCTATAACCCCGTTGTTGTCACAATACAAAGGTATTAGGTCAATAATGGACGGAACCTCCTGAAGTTCTATAATGAACTTCCTCATCTAGATTGCCTCTTTTGCGGCGTCACATGTAGCGATATACTCTGCCTCCATCGTCGAGTCAGCAACGGTGTCCTGTTTGGAGCTCTTCTAACAGACCGCCCCTCCATTGAAGTTGAAGACATAACCCGACATGGATTTGGAGTTATCCTTGTCACTTTGGAAGCTGGAGTTGGCGAAGGCCTTGATCTATAGGTCTTTACTGCCGTATACCAAGAACATCTCCTTAGTCATTCTCAGGTACTTAAGAATGTTCTTTACTGCTATCATGTGCTTCTCCCCAGGGTTTGACTGATACCTTCTTACCACGCTCAGTGCATAAGCAACATCTGGTCTGGTACACAATATTGCATACAATATAGATCCTACCGCCGAAGCGTAGAGAATAATACTCATGCGATCTCTTTTCAAATTAGTCTTGGGAGACATCTCTTTGGAGAGGGTGATTCCGTGACAAGCGGGTAGGTTTCCGCGCTTAAAATCTTCCATACTAAATTTTTTCAGTATGATGTCAATGTATCTGGACTGTGAAAGTCCCAACATTCTCTTAGATATATCACTATAAATCTTGATCCCCGGAATGTAGGATGCATCACCCATGTCTTTCATGGAGAACTTCTGTGACAAGAAGCTTTTGAATGATTGTAGCATAGGAATGTCAATTCCTATCAAGAGAATTCCATCCATGTACAAGACGAGAAATACCACAGTTCTCGCTACAATCTTACTATAAATGCATGGTTCATCTTTATTTTGATAAGGTCAAATTCTTTGACCGTCTCATCAAAACAGATGTTCCAACTCCGCGATGCCTGCTTTAATCCATAGATTTAAGCAACTTGCACACTCTTCTGTTGCTCCCACTCTCTATGAAACCCTTTGGCTGATTCATATAAATACACTCTTCCAAATTTCTATTCAGAAAAGCGGTCTTTACATCCATCTGCCAAATTTCATAATCATGGAAGGCAACAATGACAAGTAGGATCCAAATGGATTTAAGCATAGCCACTGGAGAAAATGTTTCATCATAGTCCAAGCCAGGTCTTTGACGAAAAACTTTTGCTACAAGTCTAGCTTTATAGGTTTCAACATGTCCATCTGCACCAATCTTCTTTCTGAAGATCCATTTGCAGCCTACGGGTTTTACTCCTGGAGGTGCAACGTCCAAAGTCCAAACTTTGTTGGTGTACATGGATTCCATCTCGGACCGCATTCCATCCAGCCACCTTACTGAGTCTCTGTTTATAATGGCCTGCTGGAAACTAGTTGGTTCATTATCATCGATAATGCAATCCTCTCTATCGCCGTCTACGAGAAAACCGTAGTATCTCTTGGGCGGATGGGACTGCCCCTTAGATCTGCGGAGTGGCGCAGGAACATCCGGTTCTTTTGAAATTTCGGGTTCCACCAAGCTTTCAATAATAGATTGTGGTTCTGGAATTTTTTCTAGTTATATTGTGCTCCCACTTATTTCTTTATCAAGAAATTGAGTCTCCACAAAGTGGGCATGCCGAGAAACAAAATCCTTTTGTTCCTCTGCGTAAAAGAAAAGATACCCCCTGGAATATCTTGGGTATCCCACAAACGTACACAGTACCGATCGTGCCTCGAACTTGTCCGCATGCTGCATTTTGACAAAATTTGGACATCCTCATATCTTAAGATACTTAAGATAGGGTTTCTTTCCACTCCACATTTCATATGGTGTGGTAGGCACCGACTTGTCGTAACTTTGTTCAAAAGATATGCAGCAGATTTTATGTAACAACCGAGTTCAGTTATACCAATTTCGGTTGTCGTATTTGTTTGTTTGGGGTGTTTTATTGATTTATCATGTTTGGATGCGAATGGTAGTTTATTTTACATTGCATTCGATTCGACCCGCTTACTTGAGCTTGTTGTTTCATAGTTATAGAATACCCCAGTATCACGTATTTTTGCATATAACAATTTAAGTCACGAAAAATAAATTAAAATTGCATTTCATAGCCTGCATGTTACCCCTAACCCTGTGGTAGCGTCCGTGCATCTTGTTTTCATCCCGTTCAGTGAAACGGACGTGTTTGGATGGCACGCGTACGTACGTGCGTCCGTTCTTGGGGATAAGCTTTTTCGTTACATAATCATTCATTTAAAATTTTGGAACTTGCATAAAATTTTCATATTTCAAATCCAAAATTTTGGACCCGAACCGGGCGCACTTCTGAAATATTTTATATCCCGCTAAATTTCAATTATTTGAATTTTAAATTTAATTCCTAATATTCTTCAGTTCAGAAGATTTTCCTAAAACGATTTTTAAATCTTTTAAAATTTATTTTAACTAAGCAGATTCTCTCTCTCTTTATTATCCACGAGCCAATCATATACCTCTGTTTCTTTGCACCGGGCCCCACCTCTCTCTCCTTCTCTCTCTTTCTCCGCAGCTCTCTCTCTTCTATCTCTCTTCTCTCTCTCTTTTATTTTTCCCACAACCAATCAAAATCTTTCTCTTATTCACCGGGCCCCACACGTCTCTCTCTCTCCCCCCAAAATCTTTCTCTTTTTCTTTTCTCTCTCCCCGAGCGCAGCTCTCTCTCTCTCTTCTCTTTCTCTCTCCTCTCGCGCCCTCTCTCTCTCCTATCGCGTTTACTGTTCCCTTCTCGATTCTGGTCACCGCCTCCCCGCTACGCTCACCTCCCTTCTTTCTATCTTCTTCTTCTTCTATTTTAAACCCCGAGCCCTCCTCCTTTAACCCACAACTCCTCATCGCCTTCCTCAAACCCTAACCCTAAACTCCATCGCGCCATCACCCCCTCAACCCCAACCGAGCCTCGTCTCATTTCCTTCCTCCTCTTCGCCATCTCTTTCTTCTCCTCTCCATTCCTGAGCCTCACATGCACCTACAACAACCCAAGAACCCACCTTTCCATCGCCGCCGACCATCTCCCATCGCCATCGCCATCTCCTCTGCTCTCCCTCCAACGCCAGAACCCTGCACCTAAACCCCAACCTACATCAAAACCAAACCCTAGTGTAACCCTAACCCATCACCCGAGCACCCTGCACCCTCGCCGGAGCTTCGCCGATCATCATCGTCGACGCCATCGCCCCTCTGAAATCCAGTGGGTAAGCCTCCTCTTATCAAACTTCTCTATCCTCCTTCCATGCCTCTCTTTTCTTTTCCATGCATTATCTTTGTAGATTGTTCACTGTTGTTTTTGTTGCCGGAATCCGACCGTGCCGGCGACGATCCCGACGACCCAGCGAGGATATTCTGACCCGTGTGATCCCATTGTGCATTGTTTGGACTCATTCCGTGTACCGTGTGCGCGTCGCGACTTTTCTCGCCGACGTGTGACGTTCCGTATACCGTATCGCGATCCGTCGAGGCAAGTGAAACTTGCTACATGCTATTATATTATTTTATACATATTTAATTTCATAATTAAACCTGTAAATTAAACCTAAGGCTATTAGTTTCCCTTTTTACATTTCGATGTCCGGTTATATTATTTTAGATTTACAACTTGAACCCTATCATGTTGCATTCTGTCTTACTATACGTAGTACCCTCATACGTGTTTAAATCACATAATAATTATCTGCATAGCCCACAGTACCTTTTAATAGTCTCTACCCTATCGGACACCCGTTTGCATCCATTTGACCTATTTTTATATATAATTGCATCACTAGGTCATTTAATACATGTTAGTGTGATTTTAATATTCCATATTCATTTAAGTGTATGATACTTAATGTTGGAACCATAACCCTAACTCTAATCGATTACCGTACATCTATATATTTTAATCTGTACCTATTTGCATATCACATTACAATGTTTCAGTTTATTGTTCTATTAGTACCCATGCTTGTTTTGTATACCCATGCTTATGCTAGTTTGATTATGAGCACCCACATGACATCTTGTGCACCCTGACTTGACTTGTTACACCTATTACTTGACACGATATGGTACCGTGCAACTCTTGACCTGACATGACACCTATATACATTACTTGACTTGACCTGATGTACCATGGCTTTACCTGTTACCTGATCTTGTTTCTAATGCCAACAAACTTTACCTGTTGTCCCTACGGACATTTCCTGTTGTCTATTCAGACAAACCTGTACCTGCCTGATCTTGTGTTGGCATTAGCTCCATATTTATAAATACTTGACTTGAATACAAAACTTGGGGGTATGAGGAAATCAATGATGAAACCTGACTTGTAACTCGACGGTTCGATACCTTTACTGATCAGTTTTAGAGGCTAGGCCAGCCTTGGGATGATGCTGCTGAGATCATCCATCGTTACCCACTACCTTTTAGAGGCTAGGCCAGCCTTGGAATGATGCCGTTGACATCATTCATCGTTACCCTTTTTCTTTTAGTGCCTAGCGGCATGTCTCGGTTTCAGCCCGAGAATCTTCACCGTGATCCCGGGCACGCACGGGATACTATTGAGTTACATCGATGATTCATCAAATTGATTTCAAAGACTTGAGAGTAGTTAACCCAATAGACCAGTTTAGATTACTCACTGCACACTAGTTTTCACTGCCCTGATTTATATTGCTGTTACACCTGCTTTACCATTTATGATCATACTTGCATGTCTTGCACCCTGTTTACATATTATTGCTTGATGTTATGACGCGCTGACGTCTGGGTTTTGCATGGCCCAGATTCCTTACCTTTGCTGCAGTCCGAGCAGGAGTACTTCAGTCAACAGGCTAAGCAGTGAGGACTCGTTAGTAGTTAGTTCTTTTATTTCCAGTATTTTCATTTCTGATGTGAGCCCGCATTATGGGACGTACATTCCAGTTTATTCTTGTATTGGATCTTTTGCTTCCGCATTATTTTATTCTTGACTCATTTTATTTTGGCTTATGGACATGTGTTAGATAGTTTATTATTGTCCTTGATATCTCTACAGCCATAATGTGACTGTGGAAGGATATTTCCTATCCACAGGTAGCATGGTTGGCTATGTCACGTACCCATTTTAGAGTACACTGGAAAGCGGGGCGTGACATGGTTCTTTTGGTATCAGAGACATAGGTTATGAGTTAATCGGGTTTGATTCTTTTGTAGTTGGGTATTGGACCCAATACACGAATCAGAATACTCGTGATTAGGAAATATGTCCTGCCACCTTACCGTTTTACCATTCTTGAATCTTAACCTCCTCCTGATTATACTTTTACGATATGCAAACCTCCTTTGCATATCGACTCGAAACCTGTTTCCTTTTGGTTATCTCTAGAACTTAGGCGACTTAGGTGGAGTTATGTGATTGTAGCTATGGTACCGCAGCATGCTTACAATGCGGTACTCTTTTTAAGTAACTTGGAGTTCTAGCCTTGATTCATATCCTTAACCCATATTTTGAATCTGTTATCATGCTAATCCTTTTGGTGCTTTGATTTTAGGAATATGGCAGACAAGAATCTGAAAATGTATCAAAGGCGTGTTGACGAAGCCGCTATACTTGGAGTAATACGTGGGATGTTGGAGAACCAAAGACGGCAGACCGAGCTGAACCAGCAGCAAGCTGACTCCTTACAGGAAGGTTTACGGACCGTTCAGCAGTCCGTGAACAATGTTGTGGCCGGACCAGTGGATCGTGTGGGAACCGTAGAGGATTTCAGAAGACTGGGTACGTTTGTCTTTACTGGTTTGGAGGAGCCGTTGCCAGCGGAGCAGTGGCTGGTTGACACGGAGAATTTACTCATTGCGGCACAGATCCCCGAAGATAAGAGAGTGGATGTGGTACGCATCCAGTTGGTGGATTACGCCTGTGAATGGTGGCTTGTGGAAGAGACCCGCTTGCCCAAGCCGATCAAGTGGGCGGATTTTTCAAAGAGTTTCCTGGAGAAGTTCTTCCCGCGGACTGCACGGGAGGAAATGGAAGAAAAGTTCATCAGTCTAAAGCAGAACGGCGCACCTGTAGATGTATATGCAGCTGAGTGGACGCGGCTCAGTAGATTCGCTGGACCTTTGGTTGCCAACGATGCTGATAGGGCAAGGAGGTTCATGCGCAGTTTGGATATGGACATCCAGAGGCAGATTGTCTCCCTGGGTTTGACCACTTTCTCACAGGTACTTACGGCGGCCCGAGAACAGCAGAGCCTATCTGTGAAGACTGGGAGTACACAGCAGACAACAATTACAGTACGGAAGCCGGCTTTTGCACCGAACCTAGTACATGGACACAGAGGTATTCCAGTGAACCGTCGTGGCATAACACCTATGAAGAAGCCTGCTGTCATTGATCAAAGAAGGAGCATGATTTGTAACTACTGTCATTTACCCGGACATGTGCAAAGAGATTGTCGAAGGAGGCAAGGACTTTGTTTGGTTTGTGGATCGGCGGATCATACTATTAACGCTTGTCCGTCGAAGCTTCGCACAAAGGATGATCTTCAGAAGCCGCTGCAGAAACCGTTTCCGGGACAGAAGCAACTGACTCAAGGACCCAATCAAGCTCGAGCTTTTACCCTGACGGCTGAGGAAGCTAAGGCTTCAGGAGAAGTTGTTTCAGGTATTCTACTTGTTCATGGTTTTCCCGCATTAGCGTTATTTGATTCTGGTGCATCCCACTGTTTTATATCGTCCAAGTTTATTGCTACACACTCGATCACTTACACGACCTTGTCTAGCTTCTGGGACATACACACCGGGAATGGGAAGATCATATCTAGTAGAGAATGTAAGGATTGTGCGGTTGTTGTTTGCGGACGGGAGCTTTTTGCAGATTTCTTGGTGATTGATACAGGCAGCTATGAAGTCGTCTTGGGAATGGATTTTCTCGGCACTTTCCATGCTCACATTGATTGTAGGGCAAAGAAAGTAATTTTCCAGATTCCCGGACATCCAGAGTTTATCTTCACTGGAGGAAGCAGTTCTGTCGGGTCAGTCGAGTTTAGGGTTAGGCCGACAACTAGTGTTCTTTCGTCGTTGGAGGTTAATAAAGATGAAGCGCCAGCTGTTGTTCGAGACTTCATGGACGTATTCGAAGACATATCAGGATTACCGCCAAAGCGAGACGTAGAGTTCACGATTGATCTTATTCCTGGTGCAGCGCCAGTCTCTAAAGCGTACTATCCAATAGCACCAGTGGAGTTAGAAGAAGTTAAGAAGCAGGTTACTGAATTACTTGAGAAGGGTTGGATTCGAAGCAGTAACTCGCCCTGGGGGGCTCCAGTTCTTCTAGTCAAGAAGAAAGATGGCACAAGGAGAATGCACATCGATTATCGAGAATTAAACCGGTGACTATTAAGAACAAGTACCCGATCCCTCGCATTGGCGAATTATTTAAGCAGCTTAGTGGCCCAAGGGTATTCTCGAAGCTGGATTTGCGATCCGGATATCATCAGGTCCGAGTTAAAACAGAAGATATTTGCAAGACGGCGTTCCGAACTCGGTATGGACATTACGAGTACTTAGTGATGCCCTTCGGAGTGACGAATGCACCGGCGATATTCATGGACTTGATGAACCGAATCTTTTCACCATTCTTGGACCAGTTTATTGTGGTGTTCATTGATGATATTCTGGTCTACTCGAAGAGTATTGAAGAGCATGCAGAACATTTGAAAATCGCACTGCAGACGCTGAGACAAGAAAAATTATATGCAAAGATGAGCAAGTGCGAGTTTTGGCTGGAAGAAGTAAAGTTTTTGGGGCATGTCGTGTCTGGCGATGGAATCGCCGTTGATCCTGAAAAGATTGCGGCAGTTCGAGATTGGCCGATTCCGAAGATTGTTGCGGAGATAAGAAGTTTTCTTGGACTCGCCGGGTATTACAGACGGTTTGTAGAGAACTTTGCTCGTCTGGCAGAGCCGTTGACCAAGCTTACATGCAAGGAGGTACCATTTGTGTGGATGGATAAGTGTGCGTCAGCTTTTGAGACGTTGAAGCAGAGATTGATAACCGCTCATATTCTGACCGTGCCAGACAGTTCCGGAGGATTGGTAATTCACAGTGACGCATCTGGGAAAGGATTGGGATGTGTTTTGATGCAGCATGGGAAGGTTATAGCGTACGCATCGAGACAGTTGAAGACCCATGAGATGAATTACCCAACTCATGACTTGGAGCTTGCGGCTGTGATCTTCGCTTTGAAGATTTGGAGACACTACCTTTTGGGCGAAAGGGTCGAGGTTTTCACTGATCATAAAAGCTTGAAGTATGTGTTCACGCAGAAGGAGCTTAATATAAGGCAACGTAGATGGTTGGTGCTGATGGATGACTACGATCTTGATTTTATGTACCATCCGGGGAAAGTTAATGTCGTGCCGGATGCGCTCAGTCGGTTACCAGCAATTCAGATATTGATTGCACAGAAGGAACTCATTGAAGACTTTCAAAGATTTGATTTGGAGGTTGTGCTACCGCATTCTTCGGGACAGTTGATGCAGCTGCAGGTACATTCGTCGTTGATCGAGAATATTAAAGCAGTGCAATTGCAGGACCCAAGATTGCAGAAGTTTCGAGAACAGGTTGAAGCTGGACTTCGAATAGACTTACTGATCCATGAAGATGGTTCGTTGAGATATGGTAGCCGTTTGTGTGTGCCGAAGGGAGATATTCGCGAAGAACTTTTGAAGGAGGCACACAGTTCAGCTTATTCCGTACATCCAGGAGGCACGAAGATGTACCGAGATGTACGACAACATTTCTGGTGGGAAGGCATGAAATGTGAGATTACTCGCTTTGTAGCAAAGTGCTTGGTGTGTCAGCAAGTTAAGGCTGAACATCAACGGGTTGCTGGTTTATTGCAACCAGTTCCGATTCCTCAGTGGAAGTGGGAACATATAACCATGGATTTCGTGACGGCTTTACCGCGGAGTCCAAAGGGCAACAATGCAGTTTGGGTGATTGTTGATCGTTTGACCAAGGCAGCTCATTTCATTCCTTTTCGGGTTGGTCAATCAACAGAAACTTTAGCAGAACGGTACCTGCAGGAGATTGTAAGATTACATGGAGTACCTGTGAGCATCGTGTCCGACCGTGTCACTCGTTTCTTATCACACTTTTGGAGGAGCTTACAGGAAAGTTTGGGGACTCGATTGAAGTTTAGCACATCTTATCATCCTCAAACAGATGGCCAGTCGGAGAGAACGGTCCAAACTCTTGAAGATATGTTGAGAGCTTGCATGTTGGACTTCAAGGGTTCATGGGAGGATCATCTACATTTAGTGGAGTTTTCTTACAACAACAGTTTCCAGGCGACTATTCAGATGGCTCCATTCGAAGCTTTGTATGGTCGCAAGTGTCGTTCACCTGTTTGTTGGGACGATGTCGGTGAACGAAGATTGTTGGGACCAGATTTGGTTGTGCAGATAGTTGAGAAGTTAACGCAATCCGGAATCATATGAAAGCAGCACAAGACCGACAGAAGAGTTGAGCAGATACATCAAGAAGACCTCTAGAGTTCACCGTGGGTGATTTGGTATTCTTGAAGATATCACCGACTAGAGGGGTGATTCGTTTCGGAAGTCGAGGAAAGCTCAGTCCTCGATTCGTCGGACCTTTTGAGATTTTGGAGCGTGTTGGTGAGGTAGCGTATCAATTGGCGTTGCCACAATCCTTGGCGAATGTTCATGATGTGTTTCACGTATCTCAACTCCATAAGTATGTTCGAGATGAAACACATGTGTTAGATCATTCGGAGCTGACTGTACGAGAAGACTTGACTTTTGAGGAGCGACCGATTGCGATTGTAGATCGAAATGAAAAGGTTCCTAAGAACAAAGTTATCCCCCTTGTACTTGTTTCTTGAGGTAATCGCCCACATGGAGAGTCAACTTGGGAACGAGAAGATGAAATCCGGCAGAAGTTTCCCCATCTTTTCTTATAGTTTGTTGGTCGTTTATCCTTTTTGTGTTCTTGGAATTTCGAGGACGAAATTCTTTTTGTAGTTGGGTATAATGTAACAACCGAGTTCAGTTATACCAATTTCGGTTGCCGTATTTGTTTGTTTGGGGTGTTTTATTGATTTATCATGTTTGGATGCGAATGGTAGTTTATTTTACATTGCATTCGATTCGACCCGCTTACTTGAGCTTGTTGTTTCATAGTTATAGAATGCCCTAGTATCGCGTATTTTTGCATATAACAAATTAAGTCACGAAAAATAAATTAAAATTGCATTTCATAGCCTGCATGTTACCCCTAACCCTGTGGTAGCGTCCGTGCATCTTGTTTTCGTCCCGTTCAGTGAAACGGACGTGTTTGGATGGCTACGCGCACGTACGTGTGTCCGTTCTTGGGGGTATGCTTTTTCGTTACATAAGCTTTCATTTAAAATTTTGGAACTTGCAAAAAAATTTTGTATTTCAAATCCAAAATTTTGGACCCGGACCGGGCGCACTTCTGAAATATTTTACATCCCGCTAAATTTCAATTATTTGAATTTTAAATTTAATTCCTAATATTCTTCAGTTTAGAAGATTTTCCTAAAACGATTTTTAAATCTTTTAAAATTTATTTTAACTAAGCAGATTCTCTCTCTCTCTTTATTTTCCACGAGCCAATCATATCCCTCTCTTTCTTTGCACCGGGCCCCACCTCTCTCTCCTTCTCTCTCTTTCTCCGCAGCTCCCTCTCTCTTCTATCTCTCTTCTCTCTCTCTTTTATTTTTCCCACAACCAATCAAAATCTTTCTTTTATTCACCGGGCTGCACACGTCTCTCTCTCGTTCCCCAAAATCTTTCTCCTTTTCTTTTCTCTCTCCCCAAGCGCAGCTCTCTCTCTCTCTCTCTTCCCTTTCTCTCTCCTCTCACGCCCCCTCTCTCTCCTATCGCGTTTACTGTTCCCTTCTCGATTCTGGTCACCGTCTCCCCGTTACGCTCACCTCCCTTCTTTCTATCTTCTTCTTCTTCTATTTTAAACCCCGTGCCCTCCTCCTTTAACCCACAACTCCTTATCGCCTTCCTCAAACCCTAACCCTAAACTCTATCGCGCCATCACCTCCTCAACCCCAACCGAGTCTCGTCTCATTTCCTTCCTCCTCTTCGCCATCTCTTTCTTCTCCTCTCCATTCCCGAGCCTCACCTGCACCTACAACAACCCAAGAACCCACCTTTCCATTGCCGCCGACCATCTCCCATCGCCATCGCCATCTCCTCCCTCTCCTCTGCTCTCCCTCCAACGCCAGAACCCTGCACCTAAACCCCAACCTACATCAAAACCAAACCCTAGTGTAACCCTAACCCATCACCCGAGCACCCTGCACCCTCGCCGGAGCTTCGCCGATCATCACCGTCGACGCCATCGCCCCTCTGAAATCCAGTGGGTAAGCCTCCTCTTATCAAACTTCTCTATCCTCCTTCCATGCCTCTCTTTTCTTTTCCATGCATTTTCTTTGTAGATTGTTCGCTGTTGTTTTTGTTGCCGGAATCCGACCGTGCCGGCGACGATCTCGACGACCCAGCGAGGATATTCTGACCCGTGTGATCCCATTGTGCGTTGTTTGGACTCATTCCGTGTACCGTGCGCGCGTCGCGACTTTTCTCGCCGACGTGTGACGTTCCGTATACGGTATCGCGATCCGTCAAGGCAAGAGAAACTTACTACATGCTATTATATTATTTTATACATATTTAATTTCATGATTAAACATGTAAATTAAACTTAAGGCTATTAGTTTCCCTTTTTACATTTCGATGTCCGGTTATATTATTTTAGATTTACAACTTGAACCCTATCATGTTGCATTCTGTCTTACTATACGTAGTACCCTCATACGTGTTTAAATCACATAATAATTATCTGCATAACCCACAGAACCTTTTAATAGTCTCTACCCTATCGGACACCCGTTTGTATCCATTTGACCTAGTTTTATATATAATTGCATCACTAGGTCATTTAATACATGTTAGTGTGATTTTAATATTCCATATTCATTTAAGTGTATGATACTTAATGTTGGAACCATAACTCTAACTCTAATCGATAACCGCACATCTATATATTTTAATCTGTACCTATTTGCATATCACATTACAATGTTTCAGTTTATTGTTCTATTAGTACCCATGCTTGTTTTGTATACCCATGCTTATGCTAGTTTGATTATGAGCACCCACATGACATCTTGTGCACCCTGACATGACTTGTTACACCTATTACTTGACACGACATGGTACCGTGCAACTCTTAACCTGACATGACACCTATATACATTACTTGACTTGACCTGATGTACCATGGCTTTACCTGTTACCTGATCTTGTTCCTAATGCCAACAAACTTTACCTGTTGTCCCTATGGACATTTCCTGTTGTCTATTCAGACAAACATGTACCTGCCTGATCCTGTGTTGGCATTAGCTCCATATTTATCAATACTTGACTTGAATACACAACTTGGGGGTATGAGAAAATCAATGATCAAACCTGACTTGTAACTCGACAGTTCGATACCTTTACTGATCAGTTTTAGAGGCTAGGCCAGCCTTGGGATGCTGCTGCTGAGATCATCCATCGTTACCCACTACCTTTTAGAGGCTAGGCTAGCCTTGGGATGATGCCGTTGACATCATTCATCGTTACCCTTTTTCTTTTAGTGCCTAGCGGCATGTCTCGGTTTCAGCCCGAGAATCTTCACCGTGATCCCGGGCACGCACGGGATACTATTGAGTTACATCGATGATTCATCAAATTGATTTCAAAGACTTGAGAGTAGTTAACCCAATAGACCAGTTTACATTACTCATTGCACACTACCTTTCACTGCCCTGATTTATATTGCTGTTACACCTGCTTTACCATTTATGATCATACTTGCATGTCTTGCTACCCTGTTTACATATTATTGCTTGATGTTATGACGCGCTGACTTCTGGGTTTTGCATGGCCCATATTCCTTACCTTTGCTGCTGTCCGAGCAGGAGTATTTCAGTCAACAGGCTGAGCAGTGAAGACTCGTTAGTAGTTAGTTCTTTTATTTTCAGTATTTTCATTTCTGATGTGAGCCCGCATTATGGGACGTACATTCCAGTTTATTCTTGTATTGGATCTTTTACTTCCGCATTATTTTATTCTCGACTCTTTTATTTTGGCTTATGGACATGTGTTAGGTAGTTTATTATTGTCCTTGATATCTCTACAGCCGTAATGTGACTGTGGAAGGATATTTCCTATCCACAGGTAGCATGGTTGGCTATGTCACGTGCCCATTTTAGCGTACTCTGGGAAGCGGGGCGTGACATTTTAGTGCATAACCTCAGAAGGATCGTTGTAACTCAGCATTACTCATTATGGAATGCACAATATCTAATAAGGTACAGTTCCGCCTTTCCCATACACCGTTGTGTTGAGAGTGTTTGGAAGAGTAAGCTGAGAGAGAATTCCATTCACTTTTAAATATTCCAGAAACTCAACACTTAAGTATTTACCACCCCGACGGATCGAACGAAGTATCTTGATACTTTTACCTGTTTGTTTTTCCACTTCATTCTTGCATTCCTGGAATTTCTCAAAAGCCTCGGATTTATGTTTCATCAAGAATACATGTCCATACCTTGAGAAATCATCCGTAGAAATAATGAAGTAGGAATAACCACTTCTTGCATGCGTAGACATTGGACTACACACGTCGCTGTGTATGAGTCCCAAGAGCTAGGAAGCTCTTACTCTGTGTCCAGTGAATGGAGTCTTTGTCATCTTTCTTTTGAGATATGGTTGACAAGTTGTAAAAGACAGATATTCAAACGGATCCAAATATCCCTATTTACGTAACTTCATCAACCGTGTTTCATTGATGTGACCTAGTCTACAATACCATAAGAAAACTTAATTTAATTCTGTAGTCTTTCTTTTGAGTGTGTTCTGGACATTGAAAACTGAATGTTGATTTAATACGTATATACCGCTGTCCAGTGTACCAGACCCAATCAAACCATGATTAAGGTGAATGTTTACAATATCGCTTACAAATGTAAAATCATAACCTTCTTTAAATAGCAAAGATACAGAGATGATATTAAATGTCAAACTTGGTACACAAAAACAGTTACACAAAACCAAAATATGTCCACTTGTCAATCCTAGGTAATATTCCCCTATGGAAATAGTATCCACGCTCGCTCTGTTAACGACCTTGAGGGTCATATTACCTGCTTTTATAATTCTACGGTTTCTTGGTGCCTGCAATGAATTACAGATATAAGATCCTGAACCGGTATCCAATACCCAGGAAGTAGAGTTGCTTGACATACAGTTTTCAATCATAAACACACCTGAAACCGAAGCCATAACTTGCTTTGAATTCTAGTTCTTGGCTTTCCGAGCCCTGCAGTCCTTCCAATGGCCTTTCTTGCGACAATAAAAGCATTTCTCTTTCCCTAATATCGGCCCCGTAACTTTTTCCTTGCCCTTCCTTTGTACTTTACCGACACTGCCTTTCGGTTTGGCGGGGGCCTTCTTCTTCTTCCTTTTGGTTTTCGCCTTGGATCTAGAGAAAGAAAGTTCCCCAACAAGTAGAGTGGGTCTCTCCCTAGATTTCTTTAGGGTGCTATCTGCACTCCTCAACATGTTAAGGAGCTCTGGAAGTGTAACTTTCTTATTTTGTATATTGAAATTCAATATAAACTGGGCATAAATAGAAGGGAGGGACTATAGAATCAAGTCTGTATACAACTCGTTTCCCAACGTGGTCCCAATGTCCGTGAGCTCTTCAATGTAGCTGATAGTCTTAAGAACGTGGTCCCCTATAGCCCGACAGCCAACCTCACTTGAAACAATTTCTTCGAGGTCTCGTATCTTGCGATACGAGATTGCTCTCCATATAAATCTTTGGTATGGAGGAATATGGAAGCAAGGTCCATATTCTCGTGCCGCCTCTGGTGTTCATTATCTATAGAGGCTAGCACGAGGCACTTGGCTTTCGCACTGTCTAAATCCCATGTCTTACGAATCTCAAAATCCGCAGTGTTGGATTTTGGATCTGGGACGGCGGGGGCTTTAGTAGTAAAGAAGTAGCCCAGCTTGTCATAAGTCATGGCCATCTGGACATTCCTAAACCAATCTTTATAGTTTGACCCCGTCAATATATTTTTATCTAATAGTAATTTAAGCCCGATCATCTTGGTCGCTACAATTAGGAGAGAGAGAGTAGAAACACTCAGCATGATACTTTTGCAAGTTTAGATTGGTTATTAGTTCATCTAGATAGGATAGCTCCCACAGTTTTCTCGAATCCTCCTTCAAACCATAAAAGAAGAATTAGTCAGGATTAATCGCACCCTACAATTCTCACCTACTTAGTTTATAGCATTTATTGTAAAGTGAAAAACTCTCCCGAAGAATAATAATAATTACTCACAGTGGGATCGGGATCCAACTAATATTGTGTGATAATTTTGAAGGAATCTTACCAAAATCATCTCTCTAAATGGTATGCAAAACTAGCAAGTTTCCTTTTCCTTTAAAACTCCCGATGTGGATTTTTGCCCCAGGTGCTTATGACCTTGACGAATGCCAAAATATCATAAGACGCAAGTCAAGTTCTACCCGTCATTGTCCAGATTAATCTAGACCCATTTGTACAAACTCTTGACGAAGGCCAGAATCGCTATACGCATGTCCTAGATTAACGCATCTATCTGTATTACAGATGAATACCCAATAGCTATCAATCACTATACCTTGGCGAAAGTCAAAATATATAGCTTGAATACTGGTGAATACCCATCTGAAATGACGGAGGGTTATGACTGGTTTTGGCAAAAACCGTGAACGTAATGAACTTGATATAGTCGAAGGAACCTGATAGCTTTTAAAAAAAGTGGTTTAGGCTCCGCATTTAAAAGTTATTTTTAAAGAAAACCGAGTGGTTTTTAAAATTTTCCAACGATTTAACTTTTGGTTTATTTTCTTTGCAATAATCAAAATTAATGCGGTCCCATCATTTAACCCTATCATTGTAGAAAGAAACGAAAATAGAACGTACGCTTATACTATCTGCATTCGCCACAGGGCCCCGTCGTGCACTATTAGGTTACTTAACTAATGGCAGAGCGGAGGTAGGGCTAGCGCGGGTGCAAAACATATGCAACGTTTATTAGATATAATCTATATATATAACCATTCGTCTCACGCAATAATAGTCATCACAGATCACAGATCATAGCAGAAGCAACACAGATGAAAATATTGGATATACTAGGATTTCTGTGTTTCATTTTAGCCTCTAACGAAAAACGGATTCCACGGTCGTGATGAATAGCCAAACCCTCACCCTAGACCCCTACGGGTGCAACAAACTACCCGCCAAGTCACCGAAGTGAAGCAACTTCCCTCAATGAAATGAGTAGGCCACTCGACAATTCAAGAACCCGGTAGTTTGTGCACCCCACATTAGGTCTATCCTAGTTGCAGAAAAAGTAAATGAATAATACAACGGTGGCTGCAACCTCAACCCGGATGCGCCCCACAAAAAAATATTACATCACATTTACAAATTACATGAATGAAAGAAAAGAACACTCTTCTCACATCCTCTGGCTATTCAAGCACGATGATCCAATACTTCATATTTACAAACCGCAATAACAAGATACAAGATATGTGCAACCCCTAATAATCGACGTATAGCAATTAGTCGATATTTAGAAACACATATACAAATACAAAGCGAATAAACAATGCTAAAATCTCGACTTCCAAATATTCTGTGAAACCCGAATACAAAGATAACACTATAGGAAATCTGGGCCAAAGTTGTGTATCACAAAAATCCTAATTCTAAGTGCCCAAACTACTGTCCAAAACACGCCCCTATTACTTACTTCCTGGTCGCAAATTGCGGCGTTTTGGAAAAAATTGGCGGCCCAAAAATTTTCAAATGGGTTCATGTTTCTACAGTGGTATACTGTAAGTCCATATTGCGACCCCCGGTGCTTACGGGGAGGAAGAAACGGTATAAAAAACAAATTTTTATCGCAAGAGGCAACATGGACTAAACAAGGTCGGGATCGTGTCTAAACTAAACTAGCATAAACGCTAAAAGGAGTTAGCTACTCGGATGAAGGTTATACCTAAACTTGAACTCCTTCTTCTTGAAATCTTGTAGAGGTTGATGGTTCTCTTTTCGTCGCCTTCTCCCGTCGAAGATGGATCCACCTCGAAGGTTCGACCTTTGGGCTCTTCCTCGATCTTTGAGTGAACTAGGGTTTCCGGCTTGCTAAACCTTGAACCTAGAATGAGTAGAGAGTAACTAGGGTTTGCTTTTCTTTTTAAAGAGAAGGATTCTCAACACATGAGAAGGTTTCTCTTTGTTAGAGGAAGAAGAAGATGAAAATGAGGAGAGAGAGAGGTTATGATAGAATGAGCTATCCTTTTTCTTTCTTGCAACCATAATGCAAAAGAAAAAGAATTATCAATAATAATAATGAAAATGAAAAGGTTGATGGAAAGTTTTAGAATGACCATTATCATTTCAAACATTAAATGAATTTGCTAGAATCAAAGAGCATCTTTCTTTTGTAATGATGATGGTCAAAACTTCAACCATGGTCAACAAGTCAACCATGGTCAACAAGTCAACAAAAACCAACCATGACACAATTTCATTTTATTATATATTATTAATTGATATAATACAAATCCATTAGGGTTTGGAAAAAGACGACTGTCAACTGTGCATACGCACCCGTTCCGAAACCCTAATGAAAGTCATCTTCCTCTTCCTCAAATAACCGTGCATACACACCTGCATCCTTATTCCGAGGAACATGAATACGGAGATAAAAGCAACCCCAAAAACATATACCAGTATCTGACTCAAACCAGAGCCAGCCAGTAATATCCGTCCGGACTCTAAACGTGCACAAGTGCGCGGATGAGAACGAACCCTGTCGCAAAACCATGCGACCTCTACTCTGTTTTGCCCAGAGGCGAATACCCTCTGTGTGGGACTCTAAAGACTCGACACTACGCTGGCAGTGGGTTTAACCACAGACCGCAAGCGGCACTAGCTGTGCGTAACGGTCCCCAGGTAGATGTCGACAAGAAGGCTGACGAGGTGAAACCCCATCTGAACTCCTACTGAGTCTGAATGTGACATTCTCCGTACAGTCCGGTCTGTTCGTCTGATACATCGCATGTCGGGCCTAGGGGGCGGTAAAACGTCAGTCCCCCAATAGCGGTACAAGTCGTGTCGGAGTGAAGCCCAAAACACCCTGAGATAACACTGGAAACCTACCAGTATATCTCGCTTGCCCTGGCCAGGGACTACTCGTGTAATGGCTCTCCTAGACACAGCGCGATGTCAACCCCCAATACCGGGAGAGACGAATCCTGTCTAACCGTCACTGCCTCCAAGTGCTTCGGGACTGCACCCAATCACCACCTGTTTGCACGACTCCTTTGAGCCGTGGTAGGGTAGTGATCAAAGTGCAGTGGGAATACACTCGAGGCGAAGTGCCAGTATCAAGTCAGCGGACTAAGCTGTACTCATGTCACCTGGGAACTGATAACTGACGATAGGTATAATACCAACCTTTCAGTTCCCGACGAGTCCTGTCCAGTGTACTCGTAACCCAACGAGCACCCGTATACTATCTCCAGTACGACGTACTGATGGCTGTGGGACAGACCATCTCCCACACTGGGATGAGAAGCGCATACGCTAGTCTACTCCGGAGTATCGATGCCCTGTCTCGATAGTCCTACGACTAGGGACCTGTATAAGGATGTGCCTATAGATTACCCAGCCCCCACTAGTGTGACTGCCATCACAACGCTGGTAATCAAGCAAAGATCCTAAGGGCTCCACTAATGCGTATAAGTGATATACTGAAATAAACACAAGTACACATTGAAGTAGAAACAAACCAAGTAGCATACTACTATATTGAGCAAGATTGTTTATACAAGGTGAATATCCCAAGCTTCCATCAAGTAATATACAAACTAGTATGATACAGTAATGGCCTCTAGGGCATATACACTAACAATCTCCCACTTGCACTAAGGCCATGTACTGGCGTATCGAAGACCTATCATCTCGATCAGCCGCTCGAACTGAGTCTGGGGTAAGGCCTTGGTGAATGGATCTGCAGTGTTCTCTTCTGAAGCAACCCTCCGAACCTCGATCTCCTTGCGATCCACGATCTCCCTGATCAGGTGATACCGCCTCAAGATGTGCCTGGATCTCTGATGGGACCTGGGTTCCTTTGCTAAAGCTATAGCCCCGTTGTTGTCGCAATACAAAGGTACTGGGTCAACAATGGACGGAACCACCTGAAGTTCTTTTAAGAACTTCCTCATCCAGACAGCTTCTTTTGCGGCATCAGATGCAGCGATGTATTCCGCTTCCATAGTCGAGTCTGCAACGGTTTCCTGTTTGGAACTCTTCCAACACACCGCCCCTCCATTAAGGGTAAAGACAAAACCCGACATGGACTTGGAATCATCCTTGTCACTCTGGAAGCTGGAGTCAGCAAAGGCCTCAATCTGGAGGTCTTTTCCGCCATACACCAAGAACATCTCCTTAGTCCTTCTCAGGTACTTGAGAATGTTCTTTACTGCTATCCAATGTTTCTCCCCAGGGTTTGACTGATACCGGCTTACTACACTCAGTGCATAAGCTACATCCGGTCTGGTACACAACATCGCATACATTATAGAGCCTACCGCAGAAGCGTAGGGTATAATAGACATGCGATCCCTCTCCAAATCAGTCTTGGGAGACATCTCTTTAGAGAGGGTGATCCCGTGACAAGCCGGTAGGTTACCGCGCTTGGAATCTTCCATACTGAATCTTTTCAGTACGGTGTCGATGTACCTGGACTGTGAAAGTCCTAATATCCTCTTGGATCTATCACGATGGATCCGGATCCCCAGGATGTAAGAGGCATCACCCAGGTCTTTCATGGAGAACCTGTGTGACAAGAAACCCTTGACAGATTGTAGCATAGGAATGTCATTTCCTATTAAGAGAATGTCATCCACGTATAAAACAAGGAATACCACAGTTCTCGCTACAAATCTACTATAGATGCACGGTTCATCTGGATTTTTGATAAAGTCAAATTCCTTGACCGTCTCATCAAAACAGATGTTCCAACTCCGCGATGCCTGCTTTAGTCCATAGATGGACTTAAGCAACTTGCACACCTTTCCGCTGCTCCCACTCTGAATGAAACCCTCTGGCTAATCCATATAGACACACTCCTCTAAATTTCCATTTAGAAAAGCGGTTTTTACGTCCATCTGCCAAATCTCATAATCGTGGAAGGCAGCAATGGCAAGAAGGATCCGAATGGATTTCAGCATAGCCACTGGAGAAAAGGTTTCGTCATAGTCCAAGCCAGGTCTTTGACGGAAACCCTTTGCTACAAGTCTAGCTTTATAGGTTTCAACCTGTCCATCTACACCAATCTTCCTTTTGAAGATCCACTTGCATCCTACGGGTTTTACCCCGTCTGGAGCAATGTCCAATGTCCATACTTTGTTGGTGTACATGGACTCCATTTCGGTCCGCATTGCATCCAGCCATTTTACCGAGTCAACGCTCTGAACGGCCTGCTGGAAGCTAGTAGGCTCATCATAGTCTATGATGCAATCCTCTCTATCCCCGTCTATGAGAAAACCGAAGTATCTCTCGGGCGGATGAGACTGCCTACTACTTCTGCGGAGCGGCATAGGAATGTCCTGTTCTTTTGAACCTACTGGCTCTTCCAAGTTTTCAGTAATAGCTTGTGGTTCTGGAATCTCTTCCAGTTCTATTGCGTCCCCACTTATCTGGGTTTCCAAAAACTCAGTTTCCAAGAAGCGGGCATGTTGAGAAACAAAAACCTTTTGTTCCTCAGCGGAATAGAACAGATACCCCCTGGAGTTCTTTGGGTATCCCACAAACTTACACTGTACTGAACGTGCCTCGAGCTTGTCCGCATGCTGCTTTTTTACAAAAGCTGGACATCCCCATATCTTAAGGTACTTAAGACAGGGTTTCTTCCCACTCCACATCTGATATGGAGTGGTAGGCACAGTCTTGGTAGGAGCCTTGTTCAAGAGGTATGCAGCTGCTTCTAGTGCATAGCCCCAGAAAGATCGCGGTAACTCAGCCTTACTCATCATGGAACGAACCATATCCAATAGGGTTCGATTCCTTCTTTCCGATACACCGTTATGTTGCGGAGTGTATGGAGGAGTACGCTGAGAGAGAATTCCATTCTCTTTTAAATAGTCCAGGAACTCGGCACTCAAGTATTCACCACCTCGATCCGATCTTAGGATTTTAATACTTTTGCCTGTTTGTTTTTCAACTTCATTCTTATAATCCCGAAATTTCTCAAAGGCCTCGGATTTGTGCTTCATTAAGAAGACATGTCCATACCTAGAGAAATCGTCTGTGAAAGTAATGAAGTATGAATAACCGCTTCGCGCATGTGTAGACATTGGACCACACACGTCACTGTGTATGAGTCCCAAGAGCTCGCTCGCTCTTTCTCCGTGTCCAGTGAACGGAGTCTTTGTCATCTTTCCCATGAGACAAGATTCACAAGTGGCATAAGACTGATACTCGAACGGATCCAAGTATCCTTCTTTATGTAACTTAGTCAACCGTGTCTCATTGATGTGACCCAGTCTACAATGCCATAAGAAAGCCTGATTGATATCTGGAGACTTTCTTTTGTGTGTATTCTGGACATTAAAAATCTGTGGTTGGTTTAATACGTATATACCATTGCTCAGTGTACCTGACCCAATCAGAACTTGATTAAGGTGAATGTTTACAACATTACTTACAAACGCAAATTCATAACCTTCTTTAGAAACCAAAGATACAGAAATGATATTACAAGTTGCGTTGGGTACAAAAAAGCAATTACGCAAAACCAAAACATGCCCATCTGACATTCCCAGGTGATAGCCCCCCACGGCTTTAGCATCCATGCTAGCTCCGTTCGCAACTCTGAGGGTCATGTCACCTGCCTTCAAAAACCTACGGTTTCTCAACGCCTGCAAAGAATTACAGATATGAGATCCTGATCCGGTATCCAATACCCAGGAAGTAGAGTTTATAGAAAGACAGTTTTCAATAACATACACACCTGAAGCTGAAGCCGCAACCTGCTTCAGTTCCTATGTCCTGGCTTTCCAAGCCCTTCAATCTTTCTTCCAGTGTCCACTCTTGTGACAATAGAAGCATTCCTCTTTACCAACAAGCTTCCCCGCAATCTTTGTTGCCTTTTCCTTTCCCTTCGTACCCACTTTACTGACACCGCCTCTTGGTTTGGCGGGGGCTTTCTTCCTCTTTCCCTTGGCTTTCGCCTTGGACCTAGAGGAAGAAGATCCTCCTACAAACAAAGCGGGTGTATCCCTACCTTTCTGTAGGGTGCCCTCTGCGCTCCTCAGCAGGTTGAGGAGTTCTGAAAGTTCAACTTCCTTTTCTTGCAAGTTGAAATTCAGTATGAACTGGGCGTAAGTGGATGGAAGGGACTGGAGAATTATATCCGTATAGAGTTCACTATCCAACGTGGTCCCAAGTTCCGCGAGCTCCTCAGTGTAGCCAATCATCTTAAGCACGTGGTCCGCTACCGATGATCCGACGGCCAACTTTGTCGAAAATAACTTCTTCGACACTTCGTATCTTGCGATACGAGACTGCTCTCCATACAGTTCTTTTGTATGAAGAAATATGGATTCCAAATCCATATTCTCGTGCCTCCTCTGATGTTCGTTGTCCATCGAGGCAAGTACGAGGCATCTGGCCTTCGCGCTGTCAATCTCCCAAGTCTTACGGATTTCCTTATCCGCGACGCTGGAGGTGGGACCTGGGACGGGGGGAGCTTTGGTGGTAAGAAGATACCCCAGCTTGTCGTAAGAGATTGCCAATTTGACATTCCTGAGCCAATCTTTGTAGTTTGGCCCTGTCAGTATGTTTTTATCTAGAAGTAACTTAAGTCCAGTCATTTCGATTTGGTCGCTGCAGGGGGAGAGAAGAAACACTTAGCACGATGCTCTTGCAAGTTTAGAATGGTTTTTAATTTGTCTAAACAGGATGGCTCCCACTGTCTCTCGAATCCCTCCTCAAACCACAAAGGAAGAATTAGCCGGGATCAATCCCACCGTACAATACTTGCTTAACCGTTCAGCCAGGCCAGTGTCGGTACTTCGAGGGAGGTTTTCCAACGCTTTCGCGAAGTTCCTTAATTTAAGAACCTCTTTTCCCTGGGGGCGTAGCCCCGCTAACACCTTTCTAGGCACCTACTAGGTTTATAGCATTGATCGTTTAGTGAGAAATTTCCCGAGGAGTAGCATATACTCACAGTAGGATCGGGATCCAAATATCATCGCGTGACGAAAATGAAGGAATCCTACCATAATCATCACACTCCAAATGGTATGCAAATCTAGCAAGTTTCAGTACTTATGAAACTCCCGATGTGGATTTTTGCCCCATGCTCTTATGACCTTGACGAAGGTCAACAAATCATAAGTCACATGTCAAGTTCTTCCCGTCATTATCCAGGTTAATTTGAACCCACCCGTATATACCCTTGACGAAGGTCAACAAGGCAATACGACTGTCCCAAACCAACGCATCTATCTATGCTACATATGAACACCCAATAGCTACCAATCTCTATGTCTTGACGAAGGTCAACAAACATAGCTTGAATACTATTGAATTTTCATACGAAACGACGGAGGGCTACGAATGGTTTTGGCGAAACCGTGAACGTAGTGAACTTGATATAATCGATTGGAACGAGATAGCTTTTAGAAGGAGTGGCTCAAGCTCCGCATTTAAAAGTTAGTTTTGAAAAGAACCGAGTGGTTTTTCGAAAGTGTTCCAACGACTTTAACTTGGTTTATTATCTTGCATTAGTTCTTTTAATGCGTGATATTCTTGCATTAGTTCTTTTAATGCGTCCCATCATTTAATTCCTACCATTGCAGAAAACAACCAAAATATGACGTACGCTTATGCCATTCGCATTCGCCACGGGGTCCCGTCATCACTCGTTAGGTTACTTAACTAACGACAGAGCGGGGGCTGGGCTAGCGCGGCTGTAAAACATAAGCAACGCCTAAATAGAAAGCAATGATAGACATTACAGATCACAGATGAATACATTGGATATACTAGCAATCCGCAATCCTTTCGAGCCTGCAATGAAAAGCGGATTACACGGTCGCGGTGAATAGCCAAATACCCCACCCAAGACCCCTACGGGTGCGGCAAACTACCCGCCAAGTACTCGGCAGTTTGTGCACCCCCTCCATGGGTCTATCCTAGGAGCAAAAACAGTAAAAAGAATTATACAATGACGGCTACAACCCCGACCCGGTTGTGCGGCCAAACAAATAATATAATTACATCAATTTACATTTACAATGAATGAAAAAAAAACAAAAGCTCATCTCACATCCACCCCGGCTATTCACCCGCGACAGTCCAACAGATTCATATACACAATCCAATATCAAACACAGATCATGTATAACCCCGACTAATCGACTTATAGCGATTAGCCGACGTTCAATACATGCAAGCATCACAGATATAACCAACATAGCCAAAGTGCAGTGAAGTTCGGAAAAAATACGGAATTATAGGACCCCAAAAGTGAATTTCAGTTCTGGAAAATCTGAGCACATATAATATATTTTAAAAATCCCAAAACCAACACAGACACACACTGCACGAAAAACGATGCACAGAAGACGACAAACCGCGGCGCTTCCGCGGCACATGCCTACCTCGTGCGGCGGAAGCGCGGCGGTTTGAACGAATCACTGCATCGTTTTTCTTGGGTGTTCACACAAAACCCTGAGCCGATTTTTGGAGTATAAAGTTTTTCATTTAGAGCAGAAAAAAATCCAACAGAAACTTAGGGTTTTGGTTTTTCCGGTTTTGTGATTTTTCGGTTTCGAACTTCCATACACTTCGCTACCAAGCTAGTTTAAGTTTAGTTAGGCTCTGATACCACTGTAAGTCCATATTGCGACCCCCGGTGCTTACGGGGAGGAAGAAACGGTATAAAAAACAAATTTTTATCGCAAGAGGCAACATGGACTAAACAAGGTCGGGATCGTGTCTAAACTAAACTAGCATAAACGCTAAAAGGAGTTAGCTACTCGGATGAAGGTTATACCTAAACTTGAACTCCTTCTTCTTGAAATCTTGTAGAGGTTGATGGTTCTCTTTTCGTCGCCTTCTCCCGTCGAAGATGGATCCACCTCGAAGGTTCGACCTTTGGGCTCTTCCTCGATCTTTGAGTGAACTAGGGTTTCCGGCTTGCTAAACCTTGAACCTAGAATGAGTAGAGAGTAACTAGGGTTTGCTTTTCTTTTTAAAGAGAAGGATTCTCAACACATGAGAAGGTTTCTCTTTGCTAGAGGAAGAAGAAGATGAAAATGAGGAGAGAGAGAGGTTATGATAGAATGAGCTATCCTTTTTCTTTCTTGCAACCATAATGCAAAAGAAAAAGAATTATCAATAATAATAATGAAAATGAAAAGGTTGATGGAAAGTTTTAGAATGACCATTATCATTTCAAACATTAAATGAATTTGCTAGAATCAAAGAGCATCTTTCTTTTGTAATGATGATGGTCAAAACTTCAACCATGGTCAACAAGTCAACCATGGTCAACAAGTCAACAAAAACCAACCATGACACAATTTCATTTTATTATATATTATTAATTGATATAATACAAATCCATTAGGGTTTGGAAAAAGACGACTGTCAACTGTGCATACGCACCCGTTCCGAAACCCTAATGAAAGTCATCTTCCTCTTCCTCAAATAACCGTGCATACACACCTGCATCCTTATTCCGAGGAACATGAATACGGAGATAAAAGCAACCCCAAAAATATATACCAGTATCTGACTCAAACTAGAGCCAGCCAGTAATATCCGTCCGGACTCTAAACGTGCACAAGTGCGCGGATGAGAACGAACCCTGTCGCAAAACCATGCGACCTCTACTCTGTTTTGCCCAGAGGCGAATACCCTCTGTGTGGGACTCTAAAGACTCGACACTACGCTGGCAGTGGGTTTAACCACAGACCGCAAGCGGCACTAGCTGTGCGTAACGGTCCCCAGGTAGATGTCGACAAGAAGGCTGACGAGGTGAAACCCCATCTGAACTCCTACTGAGTCTGAATGTGACATTCTCCGTACAGTCCGGTCTGTTCGTCTGATACATCGCATGTCGGGCCTAGGGGGCGGTAAAACGTCAGTCCCCCAATAGCGGTACAAGTCGTGTCGGAGTGAAGCCCAAAACACCCTGAGATAACACTGGAAACCTACCAGTATATCTCGCTTGCCCTGGCCAGGGACTACTCGTGTAATGGCTCTCCTAGACACAGCGCGATGTCAACCCCCAATACCGGGAGAGACGAATCCTGTCTAACCGTCACTGCCTCCAAGTGCTTCGGGACTGCACCCAATCACCACCTGTTTGCACGACTCCTTTGAGCCGTGGTAGGGTAGTGATCAAAGTGCAGTGGGAATACACTCGAGGCGAAGTGCCAGTATCAAGTCAGCGGACTAAGCTGTACTCATGTCACCTGGGAACTGATAACTGACGATAGGTATAATACCAACCTTTCAGTTCCCGACGAGTCCTGTCCAGTGTACTCGTAACCCAACGAGCACCCGTATACTATCTCCAGTACGACGTACTGATGGCTGTGGGACAGACCATCTCCCACACTGGGATGAGAAGCGCATACGCTAGTCTACTCCGGAGTATCGATGCCCTGTCTCGATAGTCCTACGACTAGGGACCTGTATAAGGATGTGCCTATAGATTACCCAGCCCCCACTAGTGTGACTGCCATCACAACGCTGGTAATCAAGCAAAGATCCTAAGGGCTCCACTAATGCGTATAAGTGATATACTGAAATAAACACAAGTACACATTGAAGTAGAAACAAACCAAGTAGCATACTACTATATTGAGCAAGATTGTTTATACAAGGTGAATATCCCAAGCTTCCATCAAGTAATATACAAACTAGTATGATACAGTAATGGCCTCTAGGGCATATACACTAACATATACTACTAGTATATAGATCTCTCTGTAATATGCAAAATAATTTTCAGAGATCAAAAAAATTTCGATAGAAACTTGGAATTTGGTTATTTGATTACGGAACTATTTCGGTTTCGAGACTTTAAACCTTGTTTATTCAAGTTAGTTAAATGTTTGGGTAGGCTCTAATACCAGTGTAAATGTATGGTGCTCCTTGCCGTGACTACTACAACTTTGCGAAATCAAAAACTTTAAATATCTTGAGCACAATACACTAAAACCCTAGAATACAAGTCCAAACACTAAACTAAAGTAACACTAACTAGAGATTTAGTTACTGAGTTAGTATTACAACCTTTGTAGACGGTTTTTCGGGTCTTGAAAGGTTCACTCCTCAACCTCCTTGGTGATCGGATCGAGCTCTCGAAGTCGAACTTTCCACGTCAAAGACAATCCACCCGAGAACACCGATTCAAGCGATAGCTTCAACCAAAACAACTAAAGATCGAGTCTTACCATGACAAGATACTTAAGAGGGTGTAGTTTGTGAAACAAGATGCTCTCTTTTAATCCTCAAAACTCAAGAGAGCAAAATAAGGAAGAAGAAGATGAAGTGACAACTAGAGAAAATATCACTTGATGAAAATAATCAACCATCCTCACACTCTCATCTTATCTTTTCATGCAAGAAAACAAAGAGGTGGGTGGGCTAGTACTCACTAGGATGAGTCACAAGCCCACACACTTCTAAATTCAACCATGAAGAAAAAGAGAGTGTGTGTAGCCACCTCACTAAGTATACATATACATACTCTTATATAAATATAAATGCAAGTATATAAACTAATTTACCTAAACCCGTATAAATACATATACCGTATTTCTACCAAAATATGAATACCGTATTTGTACCGAAAATACAAAATATGCATATTCATATTTAGAAAGAAGTACATGTATTTGTATCAAAGCACAAATACACGTATTTATACAAATACACGTATTCGTATA
The DNA here is from genome assembly GCA_030015575.1 of Agapanthus africanus. Classification (NCBI taxonomy): domain Eukaryota; kingdom Viridiplantae; phylum Streptophyta; class Magnoliopsida; order Asparagales; family Amaryllidaceae; genus Agapanthus; species Agapanthus africanus. The sequence goes on along the minus strand of CM057342.1, from coordinate 667,841,018 downwards.
AATATCGTATTCGTATTAAAATACAAATACCCAAAAGAGAGCAATATAATACTATTATCAAAACTGGTTGTCTTCAAATCTGTTAGTACTACTAAACCGTCCGATTAAAGCACGTGTATAAATACACGTGTTCAATCAAACACCCGAGCGTATCAAAATACGCAAACTACACCGTTTCGCTTGAACCGGGAAACCCTCTATGTGAGACTCTAAAGACTCGACAATACGCTGGCAGTGGGTTTAACCACAAGCACGCCAGTGGCACTAGCTGTACGTAATGACTACCCAGGTATCTGTCGAAGGGAAGATCGACACGATAACTCGTTCGAAAACCCTACTGAGCCTATAGGTGACATTCTCCGTACAGTCCGGTCTGTTCATTAAAGAGTATCGCATATCAGGCCTGGGGGTGGTAAACGTCAAACCCCTAATAGCGCGACAAGTCATGTCGGTGTAGAGCCCAATACAACCTGAGAAACTATTGCTGTACCTATTAGTAAATCTTACTTGCCCTGACCAGGGACCTTTAGTATTGGCCAACCGTACACAGCGCGATATCAATTCCCGATACCGGGAGAGACGAATCCATTCTATCCTTTACTGCCTCCAAGTGCTTTGGGACTGCACCCAACTACTACCTATTTGCATGACTCAGTAGATCTGTGGTAGGTTTGTAATCTAAGTACAGTGGGAACACACTCGAGACGAATAGTGATGTCAAGTCAACTGACTAACTTGTACTCATGTCACTGGAGAACTGCTATCGGACGATAGGTATAATACCAACCAGCAGTTCCCAGCGAGTCCGTCCAGTGTAACTCATAACCTAATGAGCACCTGTATACTATCTTTGGTACCGTATACCAATGGCTGCAGGACAGACCATCTCTCCTGACGGGATAAGAAGCGTATACACTAGTCTACTCAGGAGTATCGATACCCAGTCTCGATAATCCTATGACTAGGGACAAGTTTAAGGATGTGCTTATAGACTACCCAGCCCCCACTAGTGTGACTGTCATCATAACGCTGGTAGTCAAGCAAAAATCCTAAGGGCTCTATCTACATGTATTAGCGATATATTAAAAGAAACATATACACAGATAGACTCAAATCAGATAGCATATTATCATATTGAGCAAAACTATTATATATCTGTATATATCCTAACCTTTCAAAATATAATATACAATCCAGTACTATATAATAATGGCCTCTAAGACATATATCACTAACACAAAAGACACGGCAGGCAAATCAAGACTGTAGAGAAAATGAATCTGCAAAAGATAAGGGAGATGCAGCTGATATGGCCGAAATCCGTCAACAAGTGAAGCAAATCCAACAACAGTTTTATAAAACGCAAAACCGGATCGATAACTTGCAACACCGGGTTTATTAGCAAGAACGACAGTCTAAGGCGCCCTACAAAGTCATCAAGTTAGAACCCAAATACGAGAAATAACCAAAACTGTGCAAGATCGAAAAGGGGAATTGTACCAAAAATCCGCGTCTTCTTTTTGAACCAAGAAGAAAATGAATCAAACGATGTCGTCGATGGCTAATCTAGAGTTGTTTCACACCTTCGGCACCATGAAGCAAATCGGTATGGAACTCCCTCATTCCATCACTCCGCAAGAAGAAGAATGTGTGGGTGACCCTGATTTCTGCATACTCCATAAATCACGCGGTCATACATTAAGGAATTGTGTGTTATTTAAACGACATATGTATGAAGTGATAAAAAACATTCATTGATTTCCTCTTCAATGTTGACACGAAAAAGAAAGCGATGTTCCGGGTCGCTAAATCCCTCACATGCTTGCAGAATGATTCATGTGGAAAGAGAAGCCGAGGATGATATGCTCTACTTCCTAGAAGGTGATGAAGATGAAGAATTAAGTTCGTCCATAACATGACGATGTGGTGGGGTACAATGCTACCCGACCCTAGACCAAAAGAAACGCACCATAAAGCTAAAGATGATGATATAGATAAGGCAATTGAGATTGACGAAGATGCTATTGTTAGTTATATGTATGCCCTAGAGGCCATTACTGTACATGGGAAGTATATTGTAGTGGATACTTGGACATATATAGGGAGGACTTTCTTGCTCGATATGATAGTATGCTATCTGGTTGCACTTTGTCTTAATATGTTGACTTGTATAAGTGATGCTGTCTTGCTCTCACATGTTGATAAAGCCCTTAGGATGTGTACTTGACTACCAGGACTATGATGGAGATCATACTAGTGGGGCCAAGGGTAGTCCACAAGTACACCCTATAATTTTTCCTAGTCGTGGGAGTATCGAGACAGAGCATCGATACTCCGGAGTAGACTAGCGTATGCGCTTCTTGACCCATATGTTGGGTGATGGATGATCACACATCCATTGGTGTTTGACATCAGAGAAGGTATACGGGTGCTCAGTGGAGACTGGGTACACTGAACGGACTCACCGAGAACTCCTAAATGGTATTATACCTATCGTCGGATAGCGGTTCTCTGGTGACACTGGTACAGGTTAGTCTGTCGACCCGAGATCGTCATAGAGTCTTGTGTGATTCCCACTGTGCTTTGATTTCCACCATACCACGGTCATGAGATCGTGCAAAAAGGTGGTTTTTGGGTACAGTCTCGAGTCACATGGAGGCAATGAGCAATAGGAAGGGATCCGTCTCTCTCGGTATTGGGAGTTGATGTTGCGCTATGCTCAATTGGCCATAACAGAAAATCCCTGGCCAGGGTTGCTGAGATTTACTGGTAAGTGTTATCAGTAGTTTCTCAAACCATTATGGACCTTGCATCGACATGACTTATCAGGCTATTGGGGTCTGACGTTATACCACCCCCAGGCTGTTGATATGTGATATATCTGACGAAGAGACCGGACTGTATGGTAGTGTTACTGATTGGATTCGCAGGAGTACGAGCAGGCTTGCTTGTTGATCTTCTGATCGCTCAATACCCGGGAGGCCGTTACGTTTAGCAGACCGCTTGCGGCTTGTGGGCGACTGATATGATCACCACCTACTGCCGGCGTATTGACGAGTCTTTAGAGTCCTACACAGAGGTTTCCTGGTTCATGCGAAATGGAGTAGGAGCACATATGTGATATGTGCGGGACCGAGATTAATGCGCGTATGTAATACCGTATTCTTTTCTCACGATATGTGATATCGGTCGGTTATATGTGATATAGCCGGGTTATCGGATCAAGTGTTGATTCGATAAGTTGTTACATTTGATATTAGTCGGTTGTATGTGATATAGCCGGATTATTAAATCAAGTGTTGATTTGATAATTTAATGTATAATTATATATGTGATATATTAATTTACATTAACTAATATTATCTCACTTAAACATTTCTTTTTCTCACTTGTGTGCATATTGTATATATGTGATATATATTAATGCACAACATTTGTGTCATGCTTGATGCCACATGTGACATGGGTGTATGAGACTTACACCATGCTTAATAATGTGATGGTTTTTATTTATTTAAGGTTAATCAAAATTAGATGGAATAAGTCACATGGTTGAAACTTGTAGAAGCTTGTGAAACCATTGACCAAGTCCATTAATTTTGTTTTACTTGTAGATATTAATTAACCCAACCATTATTAATTAGTCATGGTTAACTCTCTACATGAGTTAGTGTATGGCACTAACTCACCCATAGTTGCTATTCTCATCTCATGAGTTCATTCTCTCATTCTTCACTAGATCATCTTCTTCTTCATTGAAAAAGCTTTCTAGCTTTTGAAATTGTGAAAAAATATTGTGAGAAAATTAAATCTAAAGTGAGCCCATTTCCTACTTCATCATCCTTTACTATTAGCCATTTAGTTTAGGGTGTTTGCTTCACTAATTTCACCATTAGTGAAGATGTAGTATGAGCTTGAGTCTTCTCGACGTAGATCATCTTCTGCCTCGAAGGCTTCGAGCATGTTTGCATCTTTCACTATGTGGAGCCTCTTAAGAGTTCGGGAGATTCTTACTCGCAGCGAAGGGACTTCTACACGGAGCATTTGAAGTGAAGGACCGGTCTATAAAGGTTGTATTCCTCATTCACTTAGTTGCAAAGTTGTTTGCAAGATATTTTGTTTAAATCTCTAGTTAAGATTCTAGGGTTAGAGTTATTTAGAACGGCAAATTTTTAAAAACGGTATGGACGATACCTCCCGAAACTTTGCTGTCGTCCTAGGTAACCCTACAGTGGTATCAGAGCCAGGCTAGAGATTTAAACGATGTTTGTTAGATTACGAAACCAAAACTGCTCCGAAACTTGAAACACTAAATTTGGTTTCTGTCGAATTTTTAAAGGTGTCAAATTTTTTTTTAAACAACTGCAGAATGTTGTATGAGATATAACATGAACACAGTATAAAATTTACCCCTCCTCGCCGGAATTTGGCCGGCCAGACACCCAATAAAACCGGCCTGCTCGGCCCAATAGTGATGTTCTGGGTTGAATTTTGTAGTGTGTTCCAGTCTCTGGGTTTTGGTGTTTCGGGTGTTGCTAGTTTTTGCTAAATTTGCATGTGATGTTAACTTTCTACAAAGGCAACTCGGAGTGTTTCGTAGTCATAATTCTAACATGTATTCGGGTTATTTAGACGATGTTAAATAGTTTGAATGGATATCAATAACCCAATTTTTCCCTGCTGGAAATTTTCCAAGTGTTGGATTTTTTCCAAGTTTAAAATTTTCAGAAAATCATGCAAGCGATTCTGTGGACCCTCTAAAAGAACGATACCCAAACTCGACTTTTTGGATCGCGGAACCGCAGTCACACCCTAGGATTTGCTGCAGTTCCGTGGCGACATCAGTGAGGCATGGGTCGGCCCTTCTACGGATGATTCATAGGAGCTGTGGCATGTTCTGGGTACTTTTTGAACTCCGCTCAAGTGTTGAGCTTGTTGGGAAATTTTGGGTGTTTGCTATTCGATCGAAAAGTTTAATTTCGTCTAACTATCTGTGATTGTGATACAATATTTGGAATCCACATAATTAGTTATGTGATAACTAGTTTGAATTTTATAAATCTAGCAGTTCAGTCTCATTTGATCGGTTGCCACGGAATTCTGATGTGGATTAAAAGTCCGTCGCAATTACGTAGTGTACGCGGATACTCATCGAGTAACTTTACTAGATAGCCACTCCCCATAGCCTCGACCAAGTGACTGTAGGAGAACCACGTCGCCAAAAGCATCCGTTCGGATGCTCGCGGCCGTGGTGTTCCGTCTCAGTGCACTTCGTCAACGACATCGGGGGTGTGGCCGTCTACTAAAGTTTCCGACGAGTATTCGATCAGGTTATCGGGAATCTTGTTGAATTACCCGGCTGTTTATTGAAAAGTGTTTTCAATATTGAGACTAAAATGCGGGGTTTATAATTGTTAAGCATGTGATGTCTAAGGAATTCATTTGGTTAGACATGAAATCCAAAGTATGTGATACATTAGGTTTATGAGGTCTAAGGTGGTTGTGGATTCCAATTGTTATAGTTTTTCACTTTCTTTTCTGCGACCGTAAGTATAATATGTGGTGTATCACCGGTTTCGTTGCTATACGTCAACGACAATTGGGATACGCATATTTACTTACGTTGATGACATGTGATGTTATGTGTTGCTGTGATATATTATATTGGATCGTCGTGTTTTGAATAGCCGGGGGGTTTTATGTGAGATGGGAGTTTTTCATTTTCATTCATGTAAAACCTTGTATGTAATATTCTTTTATTGGGGCACTTCCGGGTTGAGGATGATGTCACCATTGATGTATATTATTTACTTTTCTGCATTACGATAGACCCAAGGAGGGGAGCACAAGTAACCGAATTATAGGGTCCAGTGGGAGACCATCTCGAGGAGTCGAGACCGGGTCTCCTAACTCTAGAATTGGTAGGGTTGCTTGCCGCTCTCGTAGAGATCTAGGGATGTGGGTTTGGCTATTCATCGCCACCGTGGAATCCGCGTTTTTTATTGGCTTAATTAAAACACGGAATTCCTAGTATATCCAATATTTCATATGTGTTCTTCTGCTGCTGATATTCTGTGATGTGATCACTTGATGTTCTGAGACGATTGCTTATATTATATATATGAGATATAATTAATATTGATGCTTTCGTTTCTTCTGTGATACTTAGGAAGCATAATTGATGGGACTTCATTAATGAGATTAATGAAATAAAAGAAACCTAAAGATATTGTAGAAACTTGTTTTAAAAACTGGTAGCTCTAGTTCTTGCTTTGCATAGCGGTATTCCTTGTAGAATATCCAACACCTTATTCGATAAGGAAAGAGCCGAGATCCCTTCACCGGGAGTGACCTCTTTAGCGAAACTACTAGATACTACAACTCACTCGGTTTGTCTTTTGATTGATTATATAGTTTTTGCTTTGCATAGCGGTATTTATGAAATATCATGCACCTTATTCGATAAGGAAAGAGCCGAGATCCCTTCACCGGGAGTGACCTCTTTACCAAAACTAGTAAAAGCCTAAAAAACACTCCTTTTCAAAATCACTCGATTCTACAACGATATCAAGTTCATTACGTAAAAAGTTTTCTTAAAAACCTGTCGTAGCCCTCCGACATTTCAGATAAGTAGTATTTAGTATTCGTGCTACGTTTGTTGGCTTTCGTCAAGGCGTAGTGTGCAGTAGCTGATTAGTGCTTATCTGCTTAAGCATATGATGCGATTGGATTAGAGTAGTCGTACGACTTTGTTAGCTTTCGTCAAGGGTCGTGCGGGTGGGTTTAATTCAATCATAAAATGTACGGGTTGAACTTGACTAGTGGACTATAGTTTGTTGGCTTTCGTCAAGGTCATAGGACGCTACGGGCAGAGTATTATCGGGAATTTCAAGTTTGAAATTTGCAATGAGATTGCATACCTTCTATGAGATAGTTGGATCCTGATATCCACTGCGAGTAAGAGTTACTCCTGAGAGAGTTTTACATTGTAACATTTCAGAAAATATAAAATATTATTTTAAGAATTTAATATTAAAATAATATATTTCCCGAAAACTGCCCGATTTACGAAATTGGGGTTTTCGAAAAAGGGTATAAATATATACCAATATTTGTGAAATAATTGGAAATTAAAATGATTTATTCATTTAAAAATATATTTAAAGGATTTGGCATTTTAAAAATTTATTATATGCAGTTTTGATAAAAACCCGATTAGTGCTTTGCTAATCGCGATTAGGCCAAATCCGTATTTATACAGTTTTCATGGTTAGTGCACTATGACATGTTACATGTTATTTTATTTTTGTTGTGTTATGTTATGGTTTTATTGTGGTGAGAAGAGAAAAGAAAGGAAAAAGGTGTAATGATGAGTTGGAGAGAGAGGGGGGACATAATGATGACTTGGAAAGTGAGTGGGTGAGAATAATTGTGTAACAACTCCATTTTTAGTGTACATAAATTTGCTTTATACTTGGAGTATTTAATGTTGTTGTTACCGCTTTAAGTATTTATTTCTCACAATAATTACAAGAAGGAGCTTGTAGCTCATTGGTAAAACTTTGCACTGCTGAACCAAGCCACTAGAGTTCAATCCCATGCCTCACATTATTTTTTATATTTATTTGTTTTAAATTTTTTAGAAGCCCAACGGTCCGCCTGAGATAACTCCCAAACTTTGAACTGAACCTGAAAAAACTAAATATACCAGAGCCTTACTCAAGCGACCCCCCACCTACCTAGCCCCTGACTCGGCCGAGTCCGCCGGCGAACCGGCCGACTCGGGCCGGCGCCGTCGGCCGAGTCGTCAACTGCAAAATCGTGACTTTTCACCTCCTTAACCCCCTGCACACTCCAATTAATTGGATCGTTTCCAGAGACACATTTATACCCTATTTACTCCATTTTTAATGATTTTTTCATATATTTTTACATTTTTTAATTTAAAACCCTACACCTATCCTAACTCTAGATTAGCACTATAAATACACCTCTACCCCCTACCCTTTCATCCCAAAATTCTGAGCCAACTCTCTAAAAATTTCCAAGAATCTTGTGCACTTTGAAAACGAGCTCGAGGCGAAGCTCCGACGAATTCCCGGCGGAACTTCCGGCGATCGTTTTAGGAACTACCGGCGACGACGCAACACATCGGCGATTTCCCTACTTCCATTTCACTCTCTTGTATGACCTAAAACCCGTAAGTTCCATTTCTATCTATCTCTTCTATCTAAAAATACGGATTTACAAAACCCGACGGAATCGGAACAAATCCGATTTCCGATTCGGTTTCTTCATAAAACTTCACTCCTCGTTAATACAATTATGCTTAAACTCCTTCATGTTGACCATTAAACACTAATCAACCAAATTGATCAAGTTTTATTTCATAAAATGATGGTTATTTCAATTTATCGTATTTTTCACTTAAATACCACATTGTTTCAATTCTACATTTAACTCCATTAAACTTGTTATACCTTTAAAGTAGACCATGAGGTAATGACCTACCTCCTCACACACTCATATACAACCTAACACGATACCCTCGAGAACTCAGAATACGGGAAAACAAACATTTTCATTTAAATACCATTTACTTAATAAAACCATTTCTAAAAGATTTAGTATTGATACACCTTTTAAAATAAATACCACTTATTATGAAAATGGGACAATGTTGTGGGCATCAGTCGTTTATCTAAACCTGACTTTGTGGTGTCTAGGCTAGGCAAGTGAGAAATGTAACTTTAAAAGGCCCGTCTCACGGTGATTCGTGAGCGGATCCCTCCTTTCTTCACTTGTACTTACCTGGCCACAATTGACGGTGAAGAGGCGATTTGAGATATCTCACAACTTGTCGTTTTGGACCAGTTAGGAGTAGTCTAGTTGACTTAGGAGGCCCTAGACCATAGAATAAGGAAAACGACACTTTTTCATTTAAATACCATAATTAATAAAACCGTTTTTCTTAATGATTAGTATTTATACAAATCTTTGCAAAGCGCCGCTACAACCCATTTGGAGAACCCGTTCAGGATGGTGTGGATTATCGCACATTCTCGGGCTTAGTAGTGCGAGATTCAGACCTCCGCAAGGAGCATTCGGTCTCGAAGGATTTAAAATATGACATCTTAAGAAAACGAGATTTCTATAATATTATAAATATATACAAAAATTATTTTCATATAAATATATGTATATGTAACATAAACATATCTATTTTTGAATTATTATAAATATTCCACCTTTTCTACAATATCACAAGAATCAAGTTTACACTAAAATACCATGAATTCCATACAATACCAATATTACAAATAAACACCTTTTATTATGAAAATATGATATTTTCACTAGAAATATCATAATATAAAATATACATTTATTACAACTCTAAAGACGAATAATAAACACTTGGGTGTATTTTGAAAAGTATATAAAATTATTTTTACATAAAACCCCCTCAAGTTCTACAAATTATCCTAAGGACCCTACTAAACATAAGTTTAAGCGGGACCAATCTCTTGAGCCTCACGAAGCCGGAGAAGTGGGTGCTTGCCTATCTAAGGTAGACAAATTAATAAAAACAATCAGGACTTCAATTTACTTTGCTGATTGTCTGACTCAGTTTGAGTCTCAGTATAATTTGACTTGAATATGATTCAAATACAATCTACAATCTTCAATATTACAATTTAACATGAATCCATGAATCCAATTATCAATCTATACAACTTGACTGAACCGAACCATGGATATACATTCCATTTACATGGTTCCCTAGTTATTCCATTTACATGATTCTACGGTTACATCCGTTTACTGATATCATGGTTTCGGTCAGTCAATCAATTATACAATCAATACAATTTACAAGACAAACAATACAATCAAAACACTATGAGGTTTAAGGGGTAGATTGGTACGGAAGGTGTTAAAAGTGGCACGAGACAGTAAGATTAAGACACCTAACCTATATTCCGTTGCTGTTGTACCGTGGCTTAACGGTTTCTTGTACATTCCGTTTGCCCTGGTCTCTAGCATATAGAGACCCCTCTTGTATACACTGGAATCCTTCTGTACCAAACTACAAATAACGACGTTAACACGACATTACAACAATATAATACAACTTTAAAAGATACCTTCTTATTCTGTCTATTCTACTTTCCTCTTATCTTTGGGACTTACCGAGCGACCTGTTCGCTGACGACATTCTATTTCTTTCTTCTTTGAATGCCGTCAGGTGATTTGGACCCATCAGAGATCGAGCCAACTGCAGAAGATTTGGATCAGTACAGCGAAGACCCTGAGCTCTAGACATTGTACATTTTCTATTCAGTACCTTTAATTTCCTGTCATGCCATTGTTTAGGAATCGCTTTTATTTCAGTTGTATTTCCTTTTCATGTATTGTACAAAAGAATGTTAATCAATAAAGTTGTTGTTCAGTTTATATATCTTGTCTCTTGTGTATTTACTTTTATATTGCTTAGATACGTTTAACGTATTTACTTCTGAGTAAATACGTAGCGGACCAGTCGCGTCCTGTAACAACCTAGTTCATGTATACCAATTACAGTTCCCGTATTTACTTATCTGTAATATTTTCTTGATTTAACGGGGTTTGGGTGCGAATGGTATTTTTACTTTTTATATTGCATTCGACCCGACCCGCTTGCTTGAACTTGTTGACTCATATTTATAGATTACCTTCACGTGTTACATAGACACGTGCATCTCATGATTAGTACATACTGGCATTTCATCTAGCATCGCATATTTTACTATATAACATTTTAGGTCATGTAAGATAAATTAAAATTGCATTTCATAGCCTGCTTGATACCCCAAACCCCGTGGTAGCATCCGTGCATCTTATTCTCGTCCCGTTCAGTGAAACGGACGTGTCTGGATGGCTACGCGCACATACGTGCATCCGTCCTTGGGGGTATGAATTTTCGTTACCAGAGCATCCGTTTTGAATTTTGGAAATTGCATATATTTTTCTTATTTTAAATCTGAATTTTAGACCCAACCCGGGCGCGTTTTGAAATATTTTTGTATACCGCCAAAATTCAATTTATTTAAATCTTAAAATTTAATTAAAATATTTCTAACAGTTCCTAAATATTCGACAACCAAATTAAATCTTTTAAATTTTTTTAAAATCTTTCAGTAACCAATTACAGCTCTTTCCTCTCTGCCCGGCCCCACTCTCTCTCTCTCTCTTTCTCTTTTCTTTCTCCCTTTCTTTCTCTTTCTCTCTCTGTTTTCTTTACTTCTCTCTCTCTCTCCTCCCCTCTTCCTTTCTCTCTCTCCCACTAAACGCCAAATCTATCTCTCCTCACTGTTCACGCGTCTCTCTCTCTCCTCTCGATCTCCTCTCTCTCAGAATCTCTATCTCTCTTCTCTGGCTTATTCTCTCTCTCCCCTATATATTATTTCTTCCTCCCTTCCTCTCATTTTTCTTTCTCGCGAACCCAAAACCCCAGCTCTCCTCTTCGTGGCCGTCGTCGCTTCCATCGCCGCCTCGCCATCTCCCCGACATCATCACCCCCGTCTCCACCTCCACTTCGACACCAACCCTGAAACCCCAACACCTTCCCTCGTCACCGAGCACCCTGCACCCCGCGACGAGATCCCACCGAAACCCTAACCTTGACCCTAGCCCCGACCATCCTCGTCACCTCGACATCTCCTCCGCCTCCTCTCCTTTCTCGGCCAACCCAGAACCCGATCCTGCACACCAAACCTCGCAACCAAGAACCCAGAAACCTTCACCTCACTTCACCCGCAGCTCGCCGGAGTTCCAACCACCTCGCCGTCAGCCTTACCTCATCATCACCACCTTCTCCTCCTCTTCCTCTACTCCCTTCTCATCAACACCAGATCTTTTCTACACCTCTCCAATGCCCTGACGTCAAGTAAACCCTAATCAAGAACCCCTCTGCCTCGCCGGAAAAACCCCATTGCCGGAGATCCGTTGATCTCATCGTCGTCCTCTCGCCTCTTCTGACCCCTGTGCACCTACACTCCAGTGAGCAACCTTCCCTCTTCTTCTTTCTCCTCTTCTTTCCTTTTCCTTTTCTTCACTTTCTTGATTTCTGTATTTCCAGCGATCGCCGGAGCCGGACGTGACGCCGACGACCCAGCAAACATACCTGACTCGTATGATCACCTTGTGCGTTGTTTGGATCCGTTCCGTGTACCGTGCGCGCGTCGCGACTTTTTCGCCGACGTGAGACGTTCCGTACACCCGTTTCTTGATCCGTATAGGCAAGTTAATCTTGCTACATGCTATTTAAATTATTACATGCTTATTTAATACATATTAAACATGTTGTTTAAATCTAGTGCCCCATATTTCATTTTAACATTTCGATGTTCCGTTTATATCATTTTAGATCTAGAACATGAAAACATATCTTGTTGCATATTAGATTACATTACACTGTACCCTTATCCATATTTATATCACATAGTGCTTATTTGTACATCCCATAATAACATTTTATAGTTTATAACCTTTCGGACACCCGTTTGCATCCATCTCGCCTAATATATATATAATTGCATCCTTAGATCATATTGTGCATAATAATGTGATATTAATATTCCATGTTTAATAAAGTGCATCCTAATTAATATTGGAACTATAATCTTAACCCTAATCGATAACCGTGCATCCATGTGTTTGAATTTATACCTATTTGCATACCACATCACACTATTCCATTTTATTGTTACATTGGTACCCCATACTTATTTTTGTGTACCCATGCTTATTATAGTTTGATTATGAGCACCCACGTGACATTTGTGCACCCCCTGACATGACTTGATACACTACTGCTTGACACGACTTAATATTGTACACTACTTGACCTGTTTGGATCCATACACACTACCTGACTTGTCCTGATGTACCATGGCTTGACCTGTTACCTGATCTTGTTACTAATGCCAACAACCTTGACATGTTATCCCTACGGACATTTCCTGTTGTCTATCCAGACAAACCTGTACCTGCTTGATCCTGTGTTGGCATTAGCTCCAGATTTATTAATACCTGACTTGAACACATAACCTGGGGGTATGGGGAAATCAATGATGAAACCTGACTTGTAACCCAACAGTTCGACACCTTTACTGATCAGTTTTACAGGCTAGGCCAGCCCCGGGATGCTGCTGCTGACATCATTCGTCGTTACCTACTACCCTTTACTGCCTTGCGGCACGTCTCGGATTCATCCCGAGAGTCTTAGACCGTGGTCCCGGCCATGCACAGGATACTATTGAGTTACATTGATGATTCATCAAATTGATTTCAAAGACTTGAGAGTAGTTAGCCCAGTAGACCAGTTTAGATTACTCACTGCACACTACCCTTCACTGTCCTTATTTATATTACTGTTATACCTGTTTTACCGTTTATACTCATACCTGCATGTCTTGCTACCCCTTGTTTATATTATTGCTTGATATTATGACGCACTGACGTCTGGGTTTTGCATGGCCCAGATTCTTTACCTTTGCTGCAGGCCGAGCAGGAGTTTTCTAGTGAGCAGGCCGAACAGTGAGGACTTGTTAGTAGTTGGTTTATTTTCCTTTCAGTATTTTCATTCCTGATGTGAGCCCGCATTATGGGACGTACATTCCAGTTTATTCCTGTATTGGATCTATTGCTTCCGCATATTATTTTATTTTTGACTCGTTTATTTTGGCTTATGGACATGCGTTAGATAGTTTATTATTGTTCTTGATATCTCTACAGCCGTAATGTGACTGTGGAAGGATATTTCTTATCCACAGGTAGCATGGTTGGCTCTGTCACGTGCCTATCTTAGCGTACTCTGGGAAGCGGGGCGTGACACGTCCCTTTCGCCGTATACCGGGAAGCGGGACATAACAGGTTTTGATGGTGGCCCATGCAGGTCAGAGCTATATGAAACTCTATCATGCAATTCTGTTCTGCGTGAACAACCTAAGCAATATAACACAAGAACCAGCAACCAAAACATTCTTTACAATTCATGTTCCTTGAATCTTATCAATTTCATATTTCTTGAATCTTATCATTTCATGTACTTGAATCTGTCCTAACCCAAATTTTTCTTCAATGTTATGGATTCCCCGAACAACACCAGTACCAATGTCAACAACACATCCCCACCACTACCTCTCACACCTGTTGTTCCTGCGCCACCCACCGAGCAAACGGTGCTACTTGAGGCGATCCACAGCCTTCTTGAGGGACAGCAACAACTCCTGAACCGTCCTGAGACTGACGCACCTGGGGTAAAGCAATTCAAGGCTTTACATCCCAAGCAGTTCTCCGGAAAGGGAAGCCCACTTGAAGCTGAGGAATGAGCACAAAGCATAGAGGACGATCTGGCGGCAGCACAAGTGCCAGACATAGCTTGGGTCCGTGTAGAGAAACTGCAGCTCACGGACAATGCTCGCAACTGGTGGAAGGCGGAAGAAAGCCGTCTTGTACAGCCTATTGAATGGAAGACTTTTCGCGATAAGTTCGACGCGAAGTACTTCCCTGTGACTGCCAGGTTTGCCATGGAACAGCAATTCATTCATCTACAATAAGGTTCGATGTGGGACAAGTCAGTACATGAATATGACGCTGAATTCACCATGCTAAGTCGGTAAGATATGTCACAATAGTTCAATTTTTTAAAAATATCACATACTACACATCTAACACAATCCTTTAAATAGATTCGCGGCACATTTGATACCGACGGACGAGATCAGAGCCCGTCTCTTTCAACAAGGCTTGGACACGGAAATTCAAGCTGCTCTAGCCACGGGAAAATTTCGAACTCATGAGGATGCTCTGGAAGCTGCCCGCAGTTATGAGGCAGTGATAAAAGTAAGGGGAAGACCTCAGTCTGCAGGAGTTAAACGCCCTGCTAACCAGATGGCAGGAGGAGCCTCGTCCAGGCCACCTTTTGTGCCAAGGCGACCCGGATTACCGAACCATCATCCCAGCCCAGCCTTTTGTACCTACTGCAAGAGAACTGGACATATGATGAAAGACTGCCGGCGAGCCAACCGTCTTTGCTTAGTCTGCGGCTCAGCTACTCATGATATTGGGTCTTGTCCCCAAAGGCAAAACCCAGTTGCTGCACCCAAGCCAACAATCACCTATCCGCAGCGACCAGCCCTTCAGGTACCTGCTCCAAGACTTGCACTACCTGCACCACCCAGAGGACCACAAGCTGCACCACCTCCTCGTCAGTTCCATCAAGCTTAAAGGAACGTTCCGAGGAATGCTCCTCAGGCCAAGAGGAATGTACCAAGGCGCCAGGCTTTCACTATGACAGTGGAAGAAGCTAAGGCCACTGGCTAAGTCATCACTGGTAAACTTTTCTTCTCAAACCTTTCTTTCAATCTTGCTACTTATCTACATACTTTTCCCTATACCTAAAACATATCCCACATACCTTAGGTACAATCTTAGTAGCCTCACTACCTGCACTAGCACTGTTTGATACTGGAGCATCCTATTGCTTTATGTCGCAACGGTTCGTCCGAACCCATGCGATTCCAGTCTCACCGCTTGTATCCAGCTGGAATGTCAGTTCAGGAAATGGCGTTCTAAAGGCAACCATAGGATACAGCTTGTGTCCAGTCGTCGTCTGCAGCAGAGAGTTTTATGCTGACTTCAAAGTGCTGGACATACCAAACTTCGATGTGGTCCTAGGAATGGATTGGCTTAGAACTTTTTATGCTACCATCGACTGTCGTCAAAGGAGGGAAGTATTAGAGATTCCAGACCATCCGGTCTTCTATTTCAGAAGCGGAGACCGTACCCTAGAGCCAAGTACCTACAAAGCGAAGCCAAGAGAAGCAGTAGTTGCAGCAGCTCAATTGGAGGAAGAATCAAGACCAGAGGTAGTTCGAGAGTTCAACGATGTATTTCCTGACGATATATCAGGTTTGCCTCCCGATCGAGCTCTTGAATTCAGTATTGATTTAGTACCAGGAGCACAACCAGTGATCAAAGCACCTTATAGATTAAGTCCGGAAGGTTTGAAGGAAGTCCGAACACAGTTGGACGAATTATTGGCGAAAGGATGGATTCGTCCCAGCACTTCAAGTTGGGGAGCACATGTACTACTTGTGAAGAAGAAGGAAGGTTCATACAGAATGTGCATCGATTATAGAGCCTTGAACGAAGTCACGATAATGAACAAATATCCACTTCCGCGCATCGACGATTTATTCGATCAGCTAAGTGGATCTTGTGTGTTCTCTAAATTGGATCTTCGTTCAGGTTATCATAAGGTGAAGGTCAAGGAAGCTGATATTCATAAAACAGCTTTCAGAACTCGCTATGGACATTACGAATTTCTAGTGATACCATTTGGAGTGATCAATGCACCAGCAATATTCATGAACCTAATGAATCAAGTTTTCCGGGATTACTTAGACATGTTTGTTGTCATTTTCATCGACGATATCCTGGTGTATTCTAAGAGTCGGAAAGAACAAGACGAGCACCTACGAATTGTCCTGGAAACTCTTCGACAATATCAGCTCTATGCCAAGTACAGCAAGTGCGAGTTTTGGAGCAAGTTGGTTTTCTTGGACATATCGTATCAAGAAAAGGAATCTTTGTGGATCCAGCGAAGGTTTCAGCAGTCAGCGAATGGCCTACACCAAAATCAGTGAAGGACATTCGGAGTTTCTTGGGTTTAGCTGGATATTACAGGAGGTTCATTGAAGGATTTTCGAAGATAGCAACACCCCTGACCAACCTCACACGTAAAGATGAAGAATTTGTGTGGTCAGAAGCATGCGAACAAGCTTTCGTAGAACTCAAGTCAAGGTTGACATCAGCACCTATTCTCGTAATACCGGATCAATCTGAAGGATTCGAAGTGCATTGTGATGCATCTGATAAGAGATTAGGATGTAAAATACATCATCACGGTAAGGTTGTGGCTTATGCTTCAAGACTACTGAAGACTCATGAGCGCAATTATCCGACGCATGACCTGGAGTTGGCAGCCGTCATCTTTGCTCTCAAGATTTGGCGCCATTATCTACTTGGTGAACGAGTGAACATCTATACAGATCATAAATGTCTGAAGTACGTGTTTACTCAAAAGGAGTTGAATATGCGACAGAGAAGATGGTTAGAACTCATGGCGGATTTTGACATCAACTTACAATATTACCCAGGGAAGGTGAATGTGGTACCTGATGCTCTTAGTCGTCAACCATTATCGATGAATCTCACCGCTCAGTGGAAGCTTCAACAAGAATTACATCAGATGGAGATTGAAGTAGTCATGCCAGGTAATGCTTCAAGCTTGATGAATTTATAAGTTCAATCAACCATTGTCAATCAGATCAAAGCAGCTCAAGCAAGTGATGCTAAGTTGCAAAAGATCAGAGAACAAGTGGTGAATGGACTCAGGACAGACTTCATCATCCATGAAGATGGATCTTTGAGATACGGCAGCAGATTGTGTGTACCAAAAGGTCCTGTTCGGGAAGAGTTAATGAAAGAGGCTCACAGCTCTCCCTACTCAGTACACCCTAGAGGTACCAAAATGTACAAAGATCTACGTAAGAATTATTGGTAGCATGTAATGAAGCATGAGGTAGCCAGAAGCATCGCAAAATGCTTGGTTTGTCAGCAAGTAAAGGCTGAACATCACCGGACAGCTGGACTACTTCAACCGTTACCAATCCCAGAATGGAAGTGGAAACACATCACGATGGATTTTATGACTGCTCTTCCTCGCAGCACAAAGGGTAACGATGCTATATGGGTCATTGTGGATCGACTCACAAAGTCGGCTCACTTCATCCCATTTCGAGTTGGCCAATCAACTGAGACACTAGCAAAGAAGTACATGGAGGAAATTGTGAGACTTCATGGAGTACCGGTCTGCATTGTCTCCGATCGTGACACCAGATTCCGATCGCAATTTTGGCAGAGTCTGCAAGCAAGCTTGGGAACAAGTCTGAACTTCAGCACTGCTTATCATCCAAAAACAGATAGTCAGTCTGAGCGAACTATTCAGATCTTGGAGGATATGCTCAGAGCATGTATGTTAGACTTCAAAGGATCGTAGGAAGATCACCTACATCTTGTGGAGTTCGCGTACAACAACAGCTACCAAGCAAGTATAGGAATGACACCTTTTACAGTATTGTTTGGAAGGAAGTGTCGATCACCATTAAGTTGGGACGACATCAGAGACAGGGAACTTCTTGGACCAGAGATGATAGTAGTGACTGTTGATGTGGTTCGTACTATCAGGGAAAGGATGCGCATAGCCCAAGATCGACAGAATCACTGGGCTGATGCAAAGAGACGTCACTTGGAGTTTCAGCCAGGAGATCACGTATTCTTAAAGATATCTCTGAACCGCGGAGTGATCCGATTTGAAAGACGGGGTAAATTAAGTCCGAGATACATTGGACCGTTCGACATACTCAAACGAGTCGGTGAAGTGGCATACCGCTTAGCGCTTCCATCCTCATTAGAAGAAGTGCATAATGTGGTCCACATATCCCAACTCAGAAGGTATGTGAGTGACCCCAGCCATGTTCTTGATCATTCCGAGCTCACTATACAGCCCGACTTGTCTTGTGAGCAACAGCCTGTGGAGATCCTGGACAGGAAAGTGAAGACACTTCGGAACAAGGAAGTTAATTTGGTCCGAGTGATGTGGAGAAAAGACACTCCAGGAGAGTCCACTTGGGAAAGGGAAGATGAAATGCGTGCAAGATATCCTCACCTCTTTGTAAACTTGTTCTCAAATAAAAGTTTTAAATTTCGAGGACGAAATTTTTGTAAGAAGGGTAGACTGTAACAACTCCATTTTTAGTGTACATAAATTTGCTTTAAATTTAAAGTATTCTTGGAGTATTTAATATTGCTGTTACCACTTTAAGTATTTATTTCACACAATAATTACAAGAAGGAGCTTGTAGCTCATTGGTAATACTTTGCACTGCTGAACCAAGCCATCAGAGTTCAAATCCCATACCACACATTATTTTTTATATTTATTTGTTTTAAATTTTATATAAGCCCAACAGTCCACCTGAGATAACTCCCAAACTTTGAACTGAACCTGAAAAACTAAATATACCAGAGCCTTACTCAGGCGACCCCCCACCTACCTAGCCCCAGACTCGGCCTGACTCGGCCGGCGGACCGGCTGACTCGGGCCGGCGCCGCCGGCCGAACTCGGCCGGTCGGTCGAGTCGTCAACTGCAAAATCGTGAATTTTCACCTCCTTAACTCCCTGCACACTCCAATTAATTGGATCGTTTCCAGAGACACATTTATACCCTATTTACTCCATTTTTTAATGATTTTTTCATATATTTTTACATTTTTTAATTTAAAACCCTACACCTACCCTAACCCTAGCTTAACCCTATAAATACACCCCTACCCCCTACCCTCTCATCCCAAAATTCTGAGCCAACTCTCTAAAAATTTCCAAGAATCTTGTGCACTTTGAAAACGAGCTCGAGGCGAAGCTCAGACGAATTCCCGGCGGAACTTCTGGCGATCGTTTTAGGAACTACCGGCGACGACGCAACACATCGGCGATTCCCCTACTTCCATTTCACTCTCTTGTGTGACCTAAAACCCGTAAGTCCTATTTCTATCTATCCCTTCTATCTAAAAATACGGATTTACAAAACCCGACGGAATCGGAACAAATCCGATTTCCGATTCGGTTTCTTCATAAAACTTCACTTCTCGTTAATACAATTATGCTTAAACTCCTTCATGTTGACCATTAAACACTAATAAACCAAATTGATCAAGTTTTATTTCATAAAATGATGGCTATTTCAATTTATCATATTTTTCACTTATATACCACATTGTTTCAATTCTACATTTAACTCCATTAAACTTATATACCTTTAAAGTAGATCACGAGATAACGACCTACCTCCTCACACACTCATATACAACCTAACACGATACCCTCGAGAACTCAGAATACGGGAAAACAAACATTTTCATTTAAATACCATTTACTTATTAAAACTATTTCTATAAGATTTAGTATTGATACACCTTTTTAAATAAATACCACTTATTATGAAAATAGGACAAGGTTGTGGACATCAGTCGTTTATCTAAACCTGACTTTGTGGTGTCTAGGCTAGACACGTGAGAAAGATAACTTTAAAAGGCTCGTCTCACGGTGATTCGTGAGTGGATCCCTCCTATCTTCACTTGTACTTACCTGGCCACAATTGACGGTGAAGAGACGATTTGAGATATCTCACAACTTGTCGCTTTGGACCAGTTAGAAGCAGTCTAGTTGACTTAGGAGACCCTAGAACATAGAATACGGAAAACAACACTTTTTCATTTAAATACCATAATTAATAAAACCGTTTTTCTTAATGATTAGTATTTATACAAATCTTTGCAAAGCGCCACTGCAACCCATTTGGGGAACCCGTTCGGGATGGTGCGGATTATCGCACATCCTCGGGCTTAGTAGTACGAGATTCAGACCTCCGCAAGGAGCATTCGGTCTCGAAAAATTTAAAATACGACATCTTAAGAAAACGAGATTTCTAGAATATTATAAATATATACAAAAATTATTTTCATATAAATATATGTATATGTAATATAAACATATCTATTTTTAAAGTATTATAAATATTCCACCTTTTCTACAATATCACAAGTATCAAGTTTACACTAAAATACCATGAATTCCATACAATACCAATATTACAAATAAACACCTTTTATTATGAAAATATGATATTTTCACTAGAAATATCACAATATAAAATCTACATTTATTACAACTCTAAAGACGAATAATAAACACTTGGGGTGTGTTCATCACAGAAAACTGCATTTTATACCGCCCATTCTTATGATCGTTTGTTTATAGATAGGTGCTTTTAATCCGTGTTTGCTATATATTTACAGGTTACAGGTTCCCAGTCTAAAATAATACAAATCAGACAAAATCTTTACAGTTATGCCAATATCCAGAACATCTGTCACAGACAGATAAAAGCCGGGTTCCAGTCATCCGTATCCGTCCAGTGCTGCGTACCAGCACCAAAGACAAGACATATGACAGTGGTCATTCGTGTCTCGGACAAGCACAAAGCACGAGAGGAACAAGCACAAAGCACGAGACAAGCACAAAGCATGAGAGGGATAAGCACAAAGTACGAGTGGGTATGGTGCATTCAATGTATAAAGTGTTGATGTGATTAAAAAATTCAAAGATTTAAACTTCCCTCCAAACTTTGGGTGCATTCAAATTCAAATTAAAGGAAAGGTCTTGTTTTGCCTATAAAAGGAAACCATTGGGAAAGTGAGAAGGGGTCCAATATTGCCATACATTGTATCATTCTTTTGGTTAGCTTCCCCTTGAGATCTTTGCCTTCTCTTGATCCTTCAACCTCTTCATTGAGCTTGAAAGTTTAAGGGTTGGTTATTGATCTCAAGGGTTGTATCTTCATATGGAATCAATAAAGCTCTTCTCTTTTGTGCTTCATTTCACATGAGTTCTTTACCCTTCTCTTGATCTTGCAATCTCTTCATTGAGCTTGCAAGTTTAAGATTTGGTTATTGAACCCATATCTTGTTTTGGGTTCCATGGTTCTTAGTATTTTCTTTCTTGCACTTTTCTTTCTTGTTCTTTTACATTCATGCAATTTATTACCTTGCTTTACTTTCTTGCACTTTAAATTCTATGCACTTACTTACTTGTAATCTTTTCTTTTCTTTGTTCTTTTGTTCTCTCTTTTTGGTTTGTTTTGTGAATGGTTGTTAATATGGTATTGTTAGGAATAAATACGATATTGTAAGTTAGCGTTTCGTTCCTCATTTCCTTTTCCCGTTATTTTCCTTTGAACTCCGCCCAAACGTTACGCAAGCGCTCCGTTAGGCACCCTACCTTACCAAGATAACGGTGATTCCTAACCGCGACCGGTTGCGTTCGGTTTGGCCAGAGGCGAAAGCAAGAGACAAGAACGGAAGGAAAATGGTCAATACGCCGGATTCCACGAATACCGTGCTTAAATCCCCTAATCCATATTGTTGCCGATTGCCCTAGCTTCAATTGGTCAAGACTCGGCTCAAAGGTTTTGAATACGGATTTCCTTAGCTTACACTTTTGTATCTTTTCCTAACAACTTTACTTGTGCATATAACACATAGGGTAGATAAGAACAAATCCGCCCACGCGCATTAACTCGTAACGACAAGAACATTAAACGCTCCGTCTCCCTGTGGATCGACCCGTGCTCAACCGGCTAGCTGCAAAGCGACACCGTCTTGATTGCGGTTAACTTTAATTCATATCAATCAAATGGCGCCGTTGCCGGGGAGACGGTAACGTTTTTAGTTTTTGTTATTTCGGGTTAATCATTGTACATCTCATTTATACTTCTAACACTATTTTTCAAAATCAACTAAAAATCTCAAAAAACCAAAACCAAAACAAAAATTAACTTTGCTTACTCATTTTTGCTCTTTGGATTCATACCTGCTACACTCTGGATCTCAACTAAAAAAAACCAAACAATATCAGTGTGATACTAGTAGAACAGTGTATTCATAGAAGAAAGTGGGAGCCCATCTACCACAAGAAATCTGCCGACATCATCACCAAATCTGGTGTCACCGGCCGTACCTCCCCCTTGTGCTTCCAATTTTTCCTCTGTGCTCCAGGGTTCTATTTTTTTCATATTTTTATTTTTTGTTTTTTATAATTTTTAGTGTCCAGGTATTTGGGCATTCGTATCGCTTTTCCACACTAATATCCATTTTTTCCGACATTTATAGATTTTTACGGATTTGCGAACTACGATCGTGGGGAGCAAAGTGTACATTCAAGGCTAAAGTGATTGCGAAGTACAGTGCCAAAGATCTGGGTAGTTTGACCCGCGCAAGCTAACTTTTCAAGCTTACCGGATTTGATTCAACGGGGTTTCCTAACCCAAAAACTTAACGGTACGTACTTTACTAACACCTTCTTCTCAAATCCGACGCATCCACTATCTATCTTTGCAGGATTCTTTGCAAGTTTGCTAGCAAACGCTAAAATTGACTAACCCGTATTTGTTGTAGTGCCGTGCTTAAAGTAAAAAACGATTGTTTGATTTTTTATAGAATTTTTTTGAATTGTGCATTGCATACATTAATACGGACTTAAGGGCAAGCGAACCCCACAACATACGGTAAAGGATTTCATCACCTTTTCCGTGGCCCATAAATCATGAACTGTGCATAACGTATACCCACACAAATTTTTAAAAGAAACTAGACTTTAAGCCTTAAGGACTTCGCGCTCATTAGGAGAGGTTAATTGTGTTTAGAACACCGCTTAACGGTATATTGTTTACGAGGTGTCTAGAAAAGTGTTAACGGCGAAACCGCCAAAAGAGAAATGGTTATTTAATTAAGGACCTTCGCGAAAGCGTCGGAAAACCTTCCCTTATCTCTGCAATTACCTGGCCTCGTGATCAGTATATCTTGAGCCCATTTCTCGACACAGTTTTACTTCGACAATCAAGTTCTTGAGCAGGTCTAGTTGACTTAGGTGAACCCTAGACCGATTAGGTGTGTGGTATTTTTTGTGTCGTGATTATTTTTGTCCAGATTCTTTTTGTATATATATTTCATTCTTTTGTTCATAACTAACTAAAAAAAATTAAATAAATAAACACATTCATTTTCCCCTCCTTTTCTCTTCCTTTCTTTCTTTCTCTCTTCATATCATGGGTACCCCACCTCGCAAAACTCTTGCCGAACTTTGGTACCCACAACTAGACATAACTTCCTACGGTTCTTGCTTTGGTCGAACTTCGAACGACCCCTCCATGCCCAAAATTTCTTTGAAAGATCGGATAGACGCATTTAGGACAACCAATTGGACTCCGCAATCCACCTTATATCAACCATGTCAACCTTCACCACCTTCTTACGTTGATACTCATTTTTCAAGTCCGGTTGAAACTTCGAAACCAATGTCTATTGCTGAACATATTGAACAATCTCGTAGCCGATCTTTCACTCCTTTCAACACTTCCAGTTCTTGGGATCAACAATTCCATTCACCTTCTTATCCAAATGTTGATCCTTCCCCTGTCCGGCCATTCAATTCCTACCAGTCCTACCCGACTTTTACACCTTCCCTAGGCATTGCTTCTGAACCATCATTTGGGAGTTTCCAGTACCAAAACAACTTTGAGTTTTTTACTGAAACCCCTTCACAACACATGTCTAGTCTTGAACAGTCGTTGGAAGACTTTAGGGTAGCGTCATGCCAACAGATGATGGATTTGAATGCGTCCATGGCCGCCCTCATACAACCTAGTGACCCGGTAGCTAGTTTTAAACTAGCTCCACATTTTTCAATGTATGAAGAGGCGGTAGGACAGGTTGAGAATTTGAGTGGAGAAAGTGAGCCGTACCCCCTTCCGAATCAAGCCTACTCGTTTCAACTTGAATCCCACAACTCCGGTTTTGAATGTCTATCTAGTGTTCCAAACGATTCATCGATTGAAGATAGAACAGATAATGAGTTGTGCAACTTTGTAGTGTTTGATTTATCTGATTGTGAAGGGACCTTGCCAAGTGAAACCACACCCAATCCTTTTGACCTCTACACCTCCACTCTAGAACTAGAATCGATTGAAATCTATGCTTTTGATGAGGTGTCTGAGAAAATTGATTTTCACTTGATTGAGAATATTGACGCTGGGGATATTTTGGATGATGAACTCGTAGATTTGGCTGAGTTTTTCTCTCCAATTCATCATCCCGAGTCTTTAACTGTTTTTCCTGAACTTCATATGCGTCTTGATTTTAATGATAAATGCGTGGATGAGCCTAATTTTGAGGAGAATTTTGAGGATATTTTTGAGGATGAAACAGTTCTAAATGATGAGTCGGATTTTCCAATTCATCATGTTCCTTTCACTGACTATGTACACCCTCCCGAACCCTCAACCAATACCCTTCCTCAATCACTTCCCTCCATCCTTTTCATCGTTCCGACCTTGCAAGAAACCGTATCAATTTCATTTCCTATGTCTGGTTTACCAAGTTCGACATACCCATGTTTTCTCAAGAATCTTGATACTACTAAAATAGGGGGTTGCCCCTACGGATATTGAAATCCGTAGGGGCAGATTTATGTTGGCCCTACGGATTAATCCGTAGGGCTAGAAGGTTGCCCCTACGGGTCAAGACGTTCAAGAATAAAAATATTAATTCTTAATTTGGTGTTTGCCCCTACGGAGCCGCAAACCAAGGACCTACGGACAAATCCGTAGGGGCAACTAAATAGCGATTTAATAAAGGGCACAGATCGATCGCCTACGCCCGTTATCTCTTTCTTCCTCTCTCGATCGCGCGCGAAACAAAATCCCCAAATCATTCCCGCCGTTCTCGTCATCGCCACCGCCGTTCTCGTCGTCGCCGCCGTTCTCGTCGCCGCCACCGCCGTTCAGGTTAGTAAACCTTCAACTAAGTTAAAGAAATTTTTGATTATTTAGGGCTAGGGTTCATGGCTGGGGCTGGGGTTGCGGTTGGAATTGGGGTTCGGCAGGGGTTGCGGTCGGGGTTGGGATTGGGGTTAGGGTTAGGGTTAGGGTTGGGGTTCGGTTGCGGCTGGGGCTGGGGCTGGGGTTAGGGTTTGGCTTAGGGTTGGGGTTGGGGTTTAGCTGGGGCTGGGGTTAGGGTTAGGTTGGGGCGGGGCTGGGCTGGGGATGGGGCTAGGGTTAGGCTGGGATGGGGCTGGGTCTGGGGTTAGGGTTTGGCTTAGGGTTGGGGTTGGGGTTTAGCTGGGGCTGGGGTTAGGGTTAGGTTGGGGCTGGGCGGGGCTGGGGCTGGGGCTGGGGCTGGGCTGGGGCTAGGGTTAGGTTGGGGTTAGGGTGGGGCTAGGCTGGGGCTGGGTCTGGGGTTAGGGTTAGGTTGGGGTTGGGGTTTGCTGAATTTGGCAAACCTGAGAGGAATTTCCAGCAATTTTAGCCTAGTTTGATTACTAAAATTATTGTTGATCGAGAAAATCTTGGGTCCTTCTAATCAAACATTGTTTGTTACTATATGTCAACGAGTACTGATAAAAGAAAAAACCGATTTCAAGTGGAAATTAGGTATGTACAATGTTCTAATATAATTTGTATTTCTTGCCATCATCAAACATATAAAAGTACTAATATGAAATGGAAAATAAATAAATAAATAATCAAAGCTTTGGCATGTATGTAAAATCCCTTGTTACTTTTTCTTGGTTGCTCAACTTTGGAAATTCTATCTATTAAATTAGACATACTCTAAAAAGAATGATATTGCAAGAATTTGACTTGGTGGAGACTTGCATCATTAATAGAAATATGAAAGTGTAAGGACGTTCTTTACCTTCGATAGGGTTCGGTTGGGGTGGGGCTGGGCTAGCTAGGGCTTGGGCTTCATCACCTGATATAGCGAAATACAAAGCGTACTTCAGTACACCCGACCTTATTGAGTTTCCTATTGAAGTTCCCGGTCAAACGGCATATGCATATTTTTATTCGCCATGAAATCCCAATTATCAAGCTACCGAGGACGAAAAGCCACCTTTGTTAGTCGAGAGTCATGGTAATAGACTTGTCATTATAGATCATAGTCAATTGTTTTTCCTATCATTTTCTTGATCCAGATGCTAATCAACTTGTTAATTAGTTACTGTTTTTATAACGTATTTGTCTATATTTGTTGACAGTGGCCTCTTTTGGATGAACATGTTTTTTTGATGCATGTTTCAGTCATGTGAATTCATATGTTGCGTATAACGCTTTATGATATCAGTATCCTACATTTGTAGTTTTAATTATTGATTGTTATAGATGAATGCCATTGCAATAATAGTTTTTGGTTGATGAATGCTATTGCAATATAGGATGATCAGTTCTATCAATCTTGATCTCAATAGTTTAAAATCATGTTACACATACAACACGAATGCACAACAAACGCATAATTAGAGTGCGATTCGAGATGTTCAGGTTAAAACCAATATATGATACTCGATGATAATATAAAACCTTCGTATTCCCATCGATACTCATATATGAAACTAAAAGCGCCACTTAGTCCCCGTCTATCGGTTAACATACGTGCGATGCTCGTCGTGACATAGAACCATACGAAGGTTGTTAACTATCGGACGGTATAGCTCGATACTAGCAATCGTCGTATAGTCTACGTGACGAGAAAATTCAATCGTATGGTAACCCATAGATTTGTTCCATGTGGACAAGTTAAGAATGTATAAAGCAAACACCTTCATTCATTTGTGTTTTCATCCGTTTCGAGATATTTCGTTGGTACCTTTCCGCTGGTTCTCCGTGTAGAAAGATAGATTAGATGTTCATTTCAACGTTGTTTCACAGCTTTGAAATGATTATCTATTCTATTACAGTGTACTCGGAGAACAGCGGGAAGGTGCTGTCGAAATTTACTCGAAACGGTTGAAAGCACAAGTGATGGGTGTTCGCTCTATACATTCTTAATGGATAGAAGCCTACCCCCGACAGCCGGAACACACACATGCAACAAGAATACACAACAAACGCATAATTAGAGAGCGATTCGAGATGTTCGGGTTAAAACCACTATATGATAATATGAAACCTTCAGATTCTCATCGATACTCATATATGAAACTAAAAGCGCCACTTAGTCCCCGTCTATCGGTTAACATACGTGCGATGCTCGTCTTCTTTTCAACGACAAACGCACACACAAAGCATATACACGGATTTTCTCCTTTGTCAGTAACTATCCCGTTCTTATATTTCTCAATATAGTCAGCATAACCTACAATTTATATGTTATACAGTCTAACATGGCCCATGAGTACGTCAGAGTTAAGGACTGGATGTATGTGGATTGGAAACAACGTATGCAACCTAAGTTTGTCGCAGGAGTTGCTGCTTTCCTTGAATTTGCATGCGCACATAATAAGATCATAATAGAGAAGATTCTCTGTCCGTGCGATAGATGTGGCAATAAGTACTGGAAGAAGGTAGAATTGGCAGAGCTTCATATTGTAAAACATGGGTTTACTAGACTTTATACGACTTGGAAATATCACAGGGAAGGAGAAGAATGCAGTACTGCGGCAGAAGAAGTAGAACACGATAATGCGGCAGGAGAAGAAGAAGAATTCGGTAATACGACAGAAGGAGAAGGCGGTAATTTATTTCCATCAGAAGAAATGGAGGATATGGTAGAGGCTGCTCTAGATGAATCCATTCGTACCGAAGATGACATTCCTTCCGGTCAAGGACCGCGTGCGGATAAATATGAAAATTTCATGAATGATGCTAGGAAACCAATTTATAAGAATGCGAAGTATTCTACCCTCTCATGGTTCATCCAACTTTTCCAGATTAAGTGTCTAAATGGATGGAGCAACAAGTCATTCACAATGCTTCTTTCGTTCTTGAAAGATTCTATGCTTCCGGGAAATAATATGCCCGACAGCTGGTACGAAGCCCAGAAGATGATGTCTTATTTGGGTCTAAAGTGCGAGAAGATTCAAGCATGTCCTAAAAATTGCGTTTTGTACCAGAAAGAGAATTCAGATTTGAAAGAGTGTCCAACATGCGGAGAGGCCGGGTATAAGCCGAAAGATTCTGATAAGAAGCCTGATATACCTGTGAAGATAGCACGATACTTTCCCATAACACATAGGCTACAGAGGCTATTCAGGTGCAAGAAAACAACCGAGGCAATGATTTGGTATCACCGTGCTCCTCCAAGTGAAGATGGAAAAATGAGCCATCCAAGAGATTCACCGGCATGGAAGGATTTCGATAGGAGGCACGCAATATTCAGTAGCGATCCTCGCAATGTCCGGCTCGGACTGGCTACTGATGGCTTCTGCCCATTCAACTATATGGCTGGAAGTCACAGCACATGGCCCGTTGTAATGATAATTTATAATCTGTCGTCTTGGTTGGCTATAGACCAATCATACTTTATGATGCCTCTTCTTATCGACGGACCAAACTCACCGGGGAACAATATCGACGTCTATCTCCGACCTCTGATCGAGGAGTTAAATCTTTGTTCATTGATGGTGTAGAGACATATGATGCAAACACAAATACAACCTTCATACTGCGTGCGGCTTTAATGTGGACAATTAATGACTTTCCTGCGTATGGAATGCTATCAGGTTGGTCCGTACATGGTCACAAAGCATGTCCTCATTGCCATGAACACACAACATCGAAATTCTTGAATTTTAGCAGGAAGGTTTGTTATTGCGGCAATCGACGTTTCCTGCCTCCAGATCACCCCTATAGGTTGGACACGGTTCACTTTGATGGTCATCAGGAGCTTCTTGGACCTCCATCCCCATTATCCGGAGAGGACGTGACCGCTAAATGGGATGGTTACAATAACGTGACCTTCGGGATGGATCCGACGAAACAGGTCAAACCACCATATTGGAACAAGTTAAGCATTTTTTTCGAGCTTCCGTACTGGTCTACATATTCAGTGCGTCATTGTCTGGACGTCATGCATATAGAGAAGGGAGTATCAGAGCACATACTTAACTTGCTTCTTTGTAAAGACGGGAAATTTAAAGACAACATGAATGCTCGGATGGATCTACAAGAGTGGGGAATAAGAAGTGAATTGCACCCTAGACCGGTAGCGGGTAAACCGGGCAAGTTTGTACTTCCCAATACCGCTTATCATATGTCACAACCGGAGAAGAAAAGATTCCTGCAGGTGTTGCATGATTTGAAAGTCCCCACAGATTTCTCAGGATCATTCAGCAAGAAAATAAAAATTGTGAAGGGCAAGATCGATGGGCTGTAAAGTCATGATCACCATGTTATCTTGGAGCACCTTCTTCCCTTAGCCCTCAGGACTTCTCTCCCCGACTTGATTGGTCTAGTAATCAACGACCTATGTTGTTTTTTCAGGGAGTTGTGTGCTAAAACACTGGAGGTTGTGACGCTGGATAAACTAGAAAATTTTATTGCGTTGATACTTTGCAAGTTTGAGCGTATTTTCCCACCGTCATTCTTCGATATCATAATACACTTGACGGTTCATCTTGCAATTGAGGCGACATTAGCCGGACCGGTACAATATCGATAGATGTATCCCGTCGAGAGGTACGTGTAATTTTTCGTTTCGCGCAATTTATAAATTTATTGTTGTCATGTATGCCCGTATTTATTTATTCAACATATTTTCATTAGGTACCTCTACACTCTTAAGAAGTATATACGCAATAAAAATCGACCAGAGGGTTCTATCATGCAAGATTTTCTTCTTGATGAAGCAACCGTATTTTTTTCCCGCTATCTGGACGAGAACATTGAGACAAGGCTTAACCGACCACGAAGAATTCAAGACGGACCATATGGTAAAGCCGAGTATAAGAGGGTAGACACTATGTTTATCAACAAAATATACCGGTTTATCTTGCTTAATTGTGCATGTCTTGAACAAATTAGAGAGTAAGTTTTTTTGGATTAATTGTTATATCTGAGTTTGTGTGTGCATGAAATTATATAATATTAATGTCACCATTATTTGTCGAAAACAGAATTCATTTTAAAGAGGTACGTGAGGGGCATCCTGATTGGAATGAAGAACAATTGGAAAAATATCATCAGGATAATTTTTGTGATTGGGTCACAGATCATGTAAGTTATTCGAATAACATTTTATTGCTAGCAGTTTTAATCTAAACTTGTATCGTTATGTATTTGTCGTAAAATTTGTTTTGTTAGATCTACGATCCGAACTTGTCTGCATCATTTGAGAGTGATTCAAGATGTTTAGCTCAATTTCCTAGTACGGATGTTGCATATTACAAAGGATTTGGTGTCCTTGGATACAAATTCGAAGTTAAGGAATTAGAAACATCTAGAACCACTCAGAATAGTGGGATTGCGACGGTAGGATCGGACGGTGTGATTTATTATGGGTACTTAAATTGTATACTCGGCATCCACTATCCCGGACGATCAGAACCCTTTTATATATTCCAGTATACTTGGTACGATACGCGAACCGATATGGACAGGTGGAGAAGCAATCTTTGGACTTGGAAAGATGAATATGGATTGACCAGTGTGAACACACTTCGATTTTACGGTCAGGAAGATCCGTTTATCTTTCCGAACCAAGCGTTCCAAGTATACTACTCACAGTGTTTGAAGCATCCGGGATGGAGTGTTGTATGCCGATGGAAACCCAGAGATGCCTACGATGTCCCAGAATACGAGGACAGCGATGAGGACGAAGAAGAGAGAAGGCTTAAAGTGCTCCGACCGTCTGTTTCGAAGGACGGGTTGTCTTCGACTGATCATGAAGTTACGTGGGTTAGAAATGACATCGACGATGAAATCCAAGTAGATATGTATAATGCGCCCACGAAACGAAAAAGGTTATCAGTAATGTTATATTATTACTTCACATTTTACGCTCTATACATATATAGTCAATACTTTTAATGATTGTCTAATGCGTCCATGAACCGTTTATCTAGATTTGATGACGATGTCGGGAGCAGCGAGGGGCGGTAGGAGCTCCAGCCGCGGCAGAGGCAGAGGCAGAGGCAGAAGCAGGGGCAGAGTGGTTCTGCCGCCCGGAGAGCTTTGTAGGGAGCTTCAGAGGGCCGGTCTTGCATCCAGATCGGAGACCCCTTCGGATGCCTCCTTCCGTGTGGATTTTGCCACACCTCTAGGTATACTGCACGCATATCCATTTTGAATGTAATATTACAGATATTCATGCCTGTTTATGTCAAAATTACTTATATTGTCAATGTTTGATTGTCTAGTTGTTGGTGATGCGTCCACATCTGGGACATAGGCCACTCCCGCTCCTCCAGGTATGTTTATATATCATATAGTGCATGTATATTGATTTAGAATGCTATATCATAAATATACACACATTCATTTTGCTCTTACTTAGCAATTTTTATTATTGTCTAGCTGTAGGTGGTGACACCACCGCATCTGCGGGTATGTTTATATATACTATAGTGCATGCATATTGATTTAGAACGTTATATTATTGATCTACACATTCTTTTTGCAATTACTTATATAATCTATTTTTAATTTTCTAATTATAGGTGGTGCGTCCACATCTTCCGCAGGGGCCACTCCTGCCGCTTCCATACCATCCGCATCGTCTGCAGGTTAGTATGAATAAATATAAAATATTTATTCATTTTACATATGCTCTATAGAATAAATATGAACTTCATGGAAATTTAGCGTCAATGTTTATTTTCTAGTTGCAGGGGATGCGTCCGCATCCGGGACCCCGGTTGTTCCTCACCGGAGGAACTATCGTCCCGCTCGTGCTGCTGCCCGGGCCCAGGCTCGTGCGATAGTCACCGTAGGTATATATCACACTTTAATTTTCGGTTAAGCTTGATTTCTTAATACAACTTTGTCTTAATATTGATTGTCTTGATATTTCGTGCAGACGCAGGGCCTCCCCATCGCCAGAGGGGGACTTGAGGCCCGAATCAGTCCCATAGGCTGTGGCCTGACAGAGCTAGGGGGAGGCAGCATTCTCCCTCTTTTTTACCCTTGACTATCGCTATACCGGTCTTCATGCCGAGAGGTTCAGCCGGTATATGGGGGATGAGAGCCGGCTCGTGAAGAACTATCCACTTCACGTTGAGTGGGGCGAGCAGCACCGGCGCTCATTCACCCTCTTCTTTGATCAGGCTCGGGTAAGTATTAACGGCCTATTTTCATTTGATTTATCCAATATATTTATTATTAACACTTGCAATCTAATAACAATGTTTTTTTTGTATTTTCAGTCGGATTACGATTTTCAGCCTGTACCCGACCTTGATCACCCTGGGAGGGTGCTCGACCTTCATGCTCTGTACAATGGCCTGATGAAGAACATGCAGACTAAGGTCCGATACAACAGGAATGAGCTGAAGGCCGACTGCTACTCCCTGTGGATGGTGACCCCCGAGGCAGAGAGAGCAGCCCTCCTATCTACTCCGGCGTTTGCGAGAGTCGACGTAGAGACATGGCCTCTATTGTGCGATTATTTCGACTCCCAACGCAAACAGGTATGTATTTTAAATGTAATTCATTGTTTATGATATAATTTATTTCTTTGTGTTCCTTAATTAGAAAACTAAATGTTAATGTGTTGTGCAGAAACAGGCCGCTCAGAATACAGAGAACAGGAAGTCGGCGAAGAGGGGTCGCCCCACTTACACAGGTGGCTCGAGGAATATTACTCGAGCCATGGAGTTATCGGTAAATTACAATAGACCGACCTTTCTGATATTCTGCAATATTAAGAGTTATTTTCTAATATTTCTAATATTAAGAGTTATTTTCTAATATTGCAGACATCTCAGACCGTGGCGCAAGGTGGTACACCGAGCGTGCTGTCCGCATATCTTGCCGTCCACGGCACCTCGACAGATCCCGCCACGGGCGAGCTTCGATATCCCGACGTTGCTACCCAGGAGTATTGCGTAAGTGTTAAATATTTATTCTACCCATATTTAAAATTTTAGTTTTGGAAGCTTCAAGTTTAAATTTTATACTTATATTTTACTGCTTAATGTGGGTGTAGGAGCGGGTGGTTGAGCAGGCCGAAGCCTTGGGGATCGATTTTACCGGACAGAGCGATCCGAGGCTGCTGACCCCAGTTCTGGACGCCGCACATAAAGAGCACCACGGAGGTTGGGAGAGAGGCCGGGGACTGGGCCCTAGCAGGGCCCATATGAGGTTGGACTCCACCCCGGCGGTTACTTCCTCCGTCTCCAGTGAGCGACGTGTCCAGTAGGAACTGGAGAGCTTGAGGGCCACCGTTGAGGAGTTGAAGGAGATGCTGGTATGTATACTACTTTATAGTAAAATATCATGTCATATTATAGATATCAACATATCCATAATTAGTACGTAGCTTGAGCTTATTTGGTTTTAGACTTAGGTTTGATTAATCATACATACATATGTAATTAAAATAAACAACGGTTTTCCAAACTAGATATCCAAATAGGATTTCGAAATAACTTGATAATGATATGAATTCGAATAATACACAGTTCTTACACGCTTCTTACACACGTTTGGTCCAGACGCGACAGGGTACATGGCATGCATCTCCTTCGGCTGCGGCTCCGCAAGCCAGTACATCGGCTGCGATTCCGCAGACAGCTCCTATAGCTCCAGCGCCCGCTCAGACTCCCGCAGCCGCGGCTCCGCAAGCGACTCCCTCGACGGCGGCTGCGCAGACCACATCGCCAGCTCCACAGGACGCTCAGACTCCCGCTCGCGCCGAATTGCAAAGTTTATTGACCGAGGAGCAGGCGCGCGTTATTCTATCGTTATTCATAGGTGGAGCTGGACCGAGCTAGAGAGCTTTTTGGTTCTTATTTTTTGAAACATGTATTTATTTATATCATACATATTGTACTACATTTTGAAACGATATTGATATTGATATTGGTTTATATTCATATCATATTCAGTATTTGGGTTTCTTTTGTATATTATATGCGTGAAATGTGATTATGAATACTGCGATATATGTTGTGTGATGATTAATTTTACATTTTATTGATATATATATTATTGTGCACAGGGCGAGAAAAAATAAGACAGCCCCTTTTTAAAAAAAAACAGATAATGTGTACCTACGGATTAATCCGTAGGTACACATGTTGCCCCTACGGATTACGCCGTAGGGGCAAAATATCAGCAGTAACTGATATTTCCCCCTGATCTCAGTGTCAGGGGGGTTGGTCTTGCCCCTACGGATTTATCTGTAGGGGCAAAAAAATACCCCTACGGATAAGTACCTACGCATATATCCGTAGGGGATACTACTTGGCCCTACGGATATATCCGTAGGTACAGTTAATATAATTAAAATAACCGTAAATAAAATAATTTTTTTCCCCTATGCCCTAATCCGTAGGTGCAAATGTACCTACATAGAACTCCGTAGGGGCAAGTTCAGGGCTTCAACTTGCACCTACGGCGTTTGCACCTACAGATTAATTTTTTGCCCTTACGGTATATCCGTAGGGGCAGTGAGTTGCCCCTACGGGTAAATCCGTAGGGGCAACCCTTATTTCTAGTAGTGTGAGAGATTTGACCCCATTTCTCGACGAGTTGATAGATTAGCACAATCGCTTTTCACACATCGGTCATCACATATTGTGCTAATCTATTCACTTCATTTTCACCCTCAAGTTCGTACTCCAGTTCTTTTTCCCTTCCGCCATTCTTCTTCTCATATACCGAGACCGTATCCCGCTTCTATCTCCATACGGTCTCACGTATTCTCCATTTCTTTCCTCTCCGTATTCTTTCACCAACCACATCATTATAACGATAAGATCTTTGAATGGTTGGTGTTAACTTTTGGCCTGTGTAAGGCCTTGTATAGCTTGATACTGTTCTCTTTCCCCCCTAACTCTGGACTTCAACACTTAACAGTAGAAACATTGTTTTACTTAAGTTTGGGGGGATCCTTTTTGTGTATATATTTTTGTTTTTCTTTTTGTTTTGTATAAATCTTTTAGGGAGCACCGATAATTTGGACCCTCTTGGTGTAGCCTGATAGTGAGGGCACTGTCAAATTTAAGTTTGGGGGTGTGCATGGTAAGCTTTCTTCCTTCGCATTCATTTGTATATTCTGCATTTGCATACCTATTTAAAAACCCATAAAAATCAAAAAAAATTCTAAAAATATAAAAACTTCGTCGTCAAGTTAGCTAATAGGGTAACTTAGATTTTTATTCTGAAAGTTTAGTTGATATAATTCTAGGCTTAGGAATTGAAAACCCTAAAAATAACCCTCCTTCTGTTTAACCTTGGTAATTATACGTCCTTACAGTTTTTTTATAGAAGTAGGTAATCTTGAGTTCAGTTCTTGAGTTAAGTCAAGATGAAAGGAAAGTATTGAAGTTTTACTGAAGGATAAGTCTGAAAAATAGTTACTATTCTTAAGTTCAAATTTAGAAAGTATATACCCTACAAACTGCACATACACGCACCGTGAAACTTGGGATAGTAGAGGATACCTAGAAATACTCTTGCCTGAAAACCTAGTATGAAAGAAAAAACGGTATTTAAAACTAAACACCAAAAAGAGCATATTGAAAAATATATCCGGTCTTCAAAAAGAAGAAAAAAAGAAAATAAATAAATAAATAAAGTCAAGACCTGAAAACTGCTATTTACGCTTTAAGCTCACGCATTCAGTAATCGGCCGTTAGTACCTCAAGAAGTATTAATAGTCGCATGAAAGGTGTGTGAGCAACACCGTCCATCATTTAATGAAAAGAAGTAGTATTAGGTATTAGCGTAAGGGTACTATAGCTTGAATTGAATTCTTAAGTGTAGGGGTGCAAATTTACACACACGTAGGGGTATATAATCAATATTTGGAGGAAAGATAGAAATAAAGAATAAGACTTATGTTTTCTGTAAGTTGATAAAAATCTATGATTTGAGACCGCACTTTAGAAGGAAAACTCAGGAGATACCGAGATCTTTCTAAACTTTTTTTTGGAACGTATATAATCTAGGGTTAAATAGAAAGGAGGTGTGAAGCATTAGGGTTGGATATTTCTAAGTTAGGATGATAGAATTTTTAACCTAGATACTAAACTGTAGGAATAGAATCGATGTTAACTTATGAAACTAACTTGACGGGATTTTGTGGGTAGTATCCGCTGAAAACCCTCAGGAGACAACACTCCTCCTACTAGGGACACCTAGAGGTTTAACGGCTTGTTGCACACGCTCAGTGCAATCGCGTTCCCTGCGAAAGTGCGGTTAGGATTCTCTTTTGTGAATAAATGGTTTTGCTCGGGACGAGCAAAAGATAAGTTTGGGGGTATTTGTTCATCACAGAAAACTGCATTTTATACCGCTCATTCTTATGCTCGTTTGTTTATAGATAGGTGCTTTTAATTTGTGTTTGCTACATATTTACAGGTTACAGGTTCCCAGTCTAAAATAATACAAATCAGACAAAATCTCTACAGTTATGCCAATATCCAGAACATCTGTCACAGACAGATAAAAGCCGGGTTCCAATCATCCGTATCCGTCCAGTGCTGCGTACCAGCTCCAGACACAAGACATATAACAGTGGTCATTCGTGTCTCGGACAAGCACAAAGCACGAGAGGGACAAGCACAAAGCACGAGAGGGTATGGTGCATTCAATGCATAAAGTGTTGATGTGATTCAAAAATTCAAAGATTCAAACTTCCCTCTAAACTTTGGGTGCATTCAAATTCAAATTAAAGGAAAGGTCTTGTTTTGCCTATGTAAGGAAACCATTGGGTAAGTGAGAAGGGATCCAATTTTGCCATACATTGTATCATTCTTTTGCTTAGCTTCCCCTTGAGATCCTTGCCTTCTCTTGATCCTTCAACCTCTTCATTGAGCTTGAAAGTTTAAGGGTTGGTTATTGATCTCAAAGGTTGTATCTTCATATGGAATCAATAAAGCTCTTCTCTTTTGTGCTTCATTTCACATGAGTTCTTTACCCTTCTCTTGATCTGGCAACCTCTTCATTGAGCTTACAAGTTTAAGATTTGGTTATTGAACCCATGTCTTGTTTTGGGTTCCATGGTTCTTAGTATTTTCTTTCTTGCACTTTTCTTTCTTGTTCTTTTACATTCATGCAATTTATTACCTTACTTTACTTTCTTGCACTTTAAATTCCATGCACTTACTTACTTGTAATCTTTTCTTTTCATTGTTCTTTTGTTCTCTCTTTTTGGTTTGTTTTGTGAATGGTTGTTAATATGGTGTCGTTAGGAATAAATACGATATTGTAAGTTAGCGTTTCGTTCCTCATTTCCTTTTCCCGTTATTTTCTTTTGAACTCTGCCCAAACGTTACGTAAGTGCTCCGTTAGGCACCCTACCCTACCAAGGTAACGGTGATTCCTAACCGCGACCGGTTGTGTTCGGTTTGGCCAGAGGCGAAAGAAAGAGACAAGAACGGAAGGCCAAGGGTCAATAAGCTGGATTCCACGAATACCGTGCTTAAATCCCCT
This sequence comes from Agapanthus africanus, assembly GCA_030015575.1. Classification (NCBI taxonomy): domain Eukaryota; kingdom Viridiplantae; phylum Streptophyta; class Magnoliopsida; order Asparagales; family Amaryllidaceae; genus Agapanthus; species Agapanthus africanus. Next base: position 667,802,916 of record CM057342.1, on the reverse strand, counting down.
AATCCACGTTGTTGCCGATTGCTCTAGCTTCAATTGGTCAAGACTCGGCTCAAAGGTTTTGAATACGGATTTTCTTAGCTTACACTTTTGTATCTTTTCCGAACAACTTTACTTGTGCATATAACACATAGGGTAGATAAGAACAAATCCGCCCATGCGCATTAACTCGTAACGACAAGAACATTAAACGCTCCGTCTCCCTGTGGATCGACCCGTGCTCAACCGGCTAGCTGCAAAGCGACACTGTCTTGATTGCGGTTAACTTTAATTCATATCAATCAGGGTGTATTTTGAAAAGTATATAAAAGTATTTTTACATAAAACCTCCTCAAGTTCTACAAATTACCCTAAGGACCCTAGTAAACATAGGTTTAAGTGGGACCAATCTCTTGAGCCTCAAGGAGCCGGAGAAGTGGGTGCTTGCCTATCTAAGGTAGACAAATTAATAAAAACAATCAGGACTTCAATTTACTTTGCTGATTGTCCTACTCATTTTGAGTCTCAGTATAATTTGACTTGAATATGATTCAAATACAATCTACAATTTTCAATATTACAATTTAACATGAATCCATGAATCCGATTATCAATATATACAACTTGACTGAACCGAACCATGGATATACATTCCATTTACATGGTTCCCCAGTTATTCCATTTACATGATTCTACGGTTACATCCGTTTACTGATATCATGGTTTCGGTCAGTTAATCAATTATACAATCAATACAATTTACAAGACAAACAATACAATCAAAACACTATGAGGTTTAAGGGGTAGATTGGTACGGAAAGTGTTAAAAGTTGCACGAGACGGTAAGATTAAGACATCTAACCTATATTCCGTTGTTGTTGTACCGTGGCTTAACGGTTCCTTGTACATTCCGTTTGCCCTGGTCTCTAGCATATAGAGACCCCTCTCGTATACACTGGCATCCTTCTGTACCAAGCTACAAACAATAGCGTTAACATGACATTACAACAATATAATACAACTTTAAAAGATACCTTCTTATTCTGTCTATTCTACTTTCCTCTTATCTTTGGGACTTACCGAGCGACCTGTTCGCTGACGACATTCTATTTCTTTCTTCTTTGAATGTCGTCAGGTGATTTGGACCCGTCAGAGATCGAGCCAACTGCAGAAGATTTGGATCAGTACAGCGAAGATCCTGAGCTCTAGACATTATACATTTTCTATTCAGTACCTTTAATTTCCTGTCATGCCATTGTTTAGGCATCGCTTTTATTTCAGTTATATTTCCTTTTCATGTATTGTACAAAAGAATGTTAATCAATAAACTTGTTGTTTAGTTTATATATCTTATCTCTTGTGTATTTACTTTTATATTGCTTAGATACGCTTAGCGTATTTACTTCTGAGTAAATACGTAGCGGACCAGTCGCGTCCCCTTCGCCGTATACCGGGAAGTGGGGCGTGAAAAATTGAGAGAGAGGGGGTTTGCCTCATATCTTTACCCTACCATTTTTGCATCTCCTTCTTCATCTTCCTCACCCTCATCTCCCTCCACCTTCAACCCCTAAATCCACCTCCAAAACTCCATCAAAACCCTAAACCCCTTTCATTAAAAATGATCCCCTCTTCATGCTCATCACATTGAACCAAGCAAAGTGGAATTTTGACAACATTGGGACTTCTAGGGTTTTGTTTGGGAGTAACCATGAGATATATCTCTTTTCATTTAGGGTAGTTTGATTTCCTAGATTGTTGTTTAAGTTTAGAAGTTGTTTAGTGTTGGTTTTGTGAACTTTGAAATCCTAGTGAAGGGTTTGGGATATTGATGATGTTAGTGGCTGTCAATAGGACTTTTGAGGTGATTCTAGAGCTGGAATTGAGTGTAGTAACCAAATTATGGATTTAGAATTTTGTTCGTGTCGGTTTTGTGAGAATATAGGGTGTGCAGGGAAATCTGGAGCAACCCGGGGGATTTTTGAGAGTAGCAAGCAATACCAGAGACCAAATTTGACCAATAGGAGACCACCTTGATGAGACGGACCCTATCAGAGCAGGGGGACCTGAGGAGGCCGGATTTTTTTGAGGAAGTGGCCGGCCACTTGGTGGGTAGGGGTGTCCAGGTTGTTTCCATAACTCATATGCACCTTATATAGCACCCTGGTATTGTTTGTACACCTTGTTTTTGCCTGAGTCAAAATCTGGGAGCACTTTAGTGTGGTTTTTGGCTATGTTTCCGTATTTTGAAATGTTTAGTTTTGATATTTGGGTTTGTATTTGGTTGTTAGATGTTTGTACATCAACAACAAGGGTTGTTTGATTGTTTTGTACGCGTAAGCTATAGGTTCTAACCTATGAGCAATGTGCGTGCCATTTTGGATTTCAGAACTTGATTTTAATAGCGTTACGATATGTGTTGTTATTATAGGTAACTTCGCGTGGATTCCGATGTGACGGAGCATGGCGTTATCGACTTCGGCAAGCGAAGACCAATGTGAGTAGATCTATATCTACGGGGGAAGTCGGGTGGATGGCGTATAACACCCCTGTAAAGTTTTGGTGGAAACCGATTTGTAGCATATGTTTAAGAAAACCTAAAGTAGCAAACTAGGGTTAGAATTAAAAGATAGCTATAGAAACTATATTAGAAACTAAAGGATAGTTAGAAATGTTTGATACGGCTAATATATGATGATGGGATTTGAGGATGACGTTTGACGATATTGCCGTTTAGGGTACTATAGAACTAGATAGCCGACGTAGATGTGTCATCCGAACCATACCTATTTCCAAACTAATGAGTCGTATGCATCTTTTAAACATATACCTTGAGGGATGTTACGAATTTTCAAATGATATCTTTTCCTTAAAAACACCGTAACCCCTACTTTCAAAACTACGATTCGCTTCTTTTAAAAACTGATTGTATGGTTCGAGTGTGTATGTTAGATTAGATACTTATATTTTTAGTAAAGGTAGAATGATTATGTGAAATTGACTTGATGTGGGATATAAATGCGATGAAAAGAATATAAGACGTGATATGATGATTTGAGGATATGTTGGTATACGGATGCGAGTCGATTGAAATGATTGATACCTTGCCGGTCCCCTGATATGAGATTGTTGTGGATGTGACATGGGACATAGGTACATAGATATATATATATTTGTATATGTGGTGAATCATGTGTGATTGCCGTACGAGACGTTAGGTCTGTACCCCTCATTGTCATATAGGATGATAGGATCCCTTTTGGTTTACCGCCGCCGTACGATGATTTTCTATACGTGATTAGTTTGACTTGATGATTGATCCATACCCTTGACTAGAGGATGCCGTTCGATAGATTATACTGTACGTGATGTTGTGTGGCTAGATGCCGATGGATTGATTCACCGACTCGGTCCTGTTAGATACGTATACCCGTCAGCATTTGCATATGATTTACCTTATGCTGCATTCATGTTATTCGCATTGCATTACTTATACCTGTGATAGTACACCTGCACCATTATCGATGATGCGTATGTTACACGTACACAGATTGTAGGCTCACACACTTCATCATCGATAATTGCCATGTCACTATACAGTAGGATTGCTGCATCAGGATATGACTTCTTGCATGATATACTTGTGTACATACATATTTTACACCCATACTTGCGGACATACACATTTGTACGTCCATACTTGCTATAGCTACATATTGTACGTCCATACTTGCATACATACACATATGCACCTTTATACGATATTGCATTCGATTTTGGAGATTTGGGAACTGCATGATATATTTTAAAACTGGATTCATTTAAAAGAGCGATTTTCCCTCGATATGTGCATATTACTGTTCCATATTGCATGATATACCGATATGCTTACATTTCTATTATATGTCGCATACATCATGCTTTACGATTATACGCATTGAGATATGCCATTTTCATGAGATTTCTGGATTTGAGAACCGTGGTATTATTTCAAGAAAATATGCATTGTTTTGAAAACCCGGTATCTCTTGATATGATATTTCAGTGCGTCCACCATGTGTTTTCTCGGTTCTGAGAGTGGCATGTGAAACCTGATTCGAGGAGCGGTAGGCACCGTCTGCGGGTATATGGTGGACCCGGTGAAGTACCCCGGGGCAAGAAGACTCGTATGTGTTAGACCGTGAGCCTGGCAGGGGAGCACTTGTAACAACCGAGTTCATTTATACCAATTCAGTTCCCGTATTTATTTATCTGTGGTATTTTATTTATTTATCGTGTTTGGGTGCGAATAGTAACTTTACATCTTTACATTGCATTCGACCCGACCCGCTTGTTTGAACTTGTTGAATCATATTTATAGACTACCCTGGCTTGTTAAATAGACACGTGCATCTAGTGTATACTGCAAACTGGCATTTCATCTAGCATCGCATATTTTGCATATAACATTTTTAGGTCATGTTAAATAAATTAAAATTGCATTTCATAGCCTGCATGATACCCCTAACCCCGTGGTAGCATCCGCGCATCTTGTTGTCGTCCCGTTCAGTGAAACGGACGTGTTTGGATGGCTACGCGCACGTACGTGCATCTGTTCTTGGGGGTATGCATTTTCGTTACCTGAGCATGCATTTTGAGATTTGGACGTCGCAGATATTTTTCATATTTTGAAACTAGATTTTTAGACCCGACCCGGGTATGTTTCGAAGTAAGTTTGTATTTACCAAAATATCAACATTTATTAATATTATATTTTAAATATTATTAACTGTTAACAAATTTTTTTAACGAAAAAGATTTTTAAAATTTTTTCTTAACCACTAAAAACAGATTCATATCTCTCTTTATCTCTATCGCTCTCTGACCCCACCTCTCTCTTTCTCTTTCTTTTCCTATCTCTCTCTCCTCACTCAGTCTCTCTCTCTCTCTCTCCCCCTTTCTATCTCCTCTAGCGCTTTCTCTCACCTCTCGGAATCACTGTGCACTTCTCGACTCTGGTCACCTCCCTCCTCTTAACGTCACCTCCCTTCATTCTCTTCTTCTTCTTCTTTATAAAACCCAGCGCCCACGAGAAAACCTTAGCCCTTCCTTGTCGTCGCCTCCAACCCTCGGCTAGTCGTCCGCACAGCGCCTCTCTCCTTTACCTGCCGCCGCACCATCCGCCTCCTCCGATCTCACCTTCACCCTCGACCAAGCCGTGCTTCTTTCACCTTCTCCGACTACCGCATCACCTTAACCCCAACATCAACCATCGAAGCACACATTGCCTCCTTCCCTTGACCACCAACACCATCAACCTACGACCCTTTGCCATCGCCGTGCTTCCGAACCTTTAACCTGAGATCCCACAACATCTTCATCTTCAACCTCCAAGCAACCCATCTCCTTCACCTCACCCTAAGCAAAACCCACCGACCTCGACAACCTATATAGCCGACTCCCTCAACTAAGAGACCCACTCCATTGCCGGCATCAACGACGCCACTTCTTCTCCAACCACACCCAACAGCCTCACCATCATAATCCGTCACCCTCACCAGCGCTACCTCCTTCCTCGGCCGCACCCACACCACCAGCAACCTCAACTCTGACCATCACAGCCGCGTCTCAACCCCAACAGCACCTTCTCCCTTACACCCGAGACTCTACCGGAACCCCTCACCATCGCCGACTCCAAGCACCTCACCGGGGAAACCCACACACACCGTCACCCATCAACCCGAACACCCTTTGCAACTTTCGTCGCCGTTGTCTCCACCTCAAGACCACAACACCTTCGTCGGCAGAAGCAACAGCCCTAAACTCCGGCCATCACCTTGTCTTCAGAAGCATCATTGTCTCGTCTCTCTCTTGAGATCCGGACCCCGTAACCGAGCCTTCAAGCTTGACCTTAGCATCGCATCGTCGTGATTCATCCGTTCATCGCATTTGAGTTCACCGGAAACCGGACGTGACGCCGCTGATCCGGGCGACCCAGTGGACGTTTCCTACCTACGCGGTTACATTCTTGCATTGCCTGGTTCTGTTCTGTATTTATGCGTGCAAAGTGTTCGACGAAATGCCCCAATGGAGTTTTTCCGTCGTTTTCTCGCATTCTTGCTGCGTGCCGTGCATCTGTGGATCCCCGAGGCAAGTTTGTCTTGCTACATGCTACATTATATTTTATGCATCTATTTTAATGAATATAATATTTGAATTTCAAACCGTGCATCTAAAGTACTTATTTCACAGTGTTACAATGACCGTATGCATCCATTCTTATCATTTCATATCTAACATATGCAAACCTATCTTGTCACATATCATACTATAGTATACCGCATCAAATTGAATATAACCACATTGTTTAATTGAACATCGTGCATTAACTAGTTTATCATTTAGAGGTTATATGATATCCATCCGTATCCATATCGAATAGAATACATATAGCTGCATTTACAGATCTTATTAATAACCCAATATTGTTGTTTTAATACCCCATGTTTAATAAAGTGTAATCTAATTAGTTTTAGAACTATTAAATGTAACCCTAATCGATAGCGTGCATCCATGTCGTTGTCTTTCTATCTATGTGCATACCATTCATGCTAGTTCATTTCATTAGTACTCGATACTTGTTTTTGTGTACCCATGCTTATTTTAGTTGAGTATGAGCATCCGCTTGACACATGTGCACTAGCTGTCATGACCTGATACACTACTGCTTGACATGACTTGATACACCACTACTTGACACGACTCGATACATGTACACTACTTGACATGATTGGATCCATGTACACTACCTGACATGACCTGATGTACCACAGCTTGACCTGTTACCTGATCTTGTTACTAATGCCAACAATCTTGACTTGTTGTCCCTGCGGACATTTCCTGCTGTCTATTCAGACAAACCTGTACTTGCTTGATCCTGTGTTGGCATTAGCTCCAGATTTACCAATACCTGACTTGAACACATAACTTGGGGGTATGGGGAAATCAATGATGAAACCTGACTTGTAACTCGACAGTTCGATGCCTTTACTGATCAGTCTTACGGGCTAGGCCGGCCCCGGGATGATGCTGCTGACATCATTCATCGTTACATACTACCTTTTACTGCCTTGCGGCACGTCTCGGATTCAGCCCGAGAGTCTTTGACCGTGGTCCCGGGCACGCACGGGATATTATTGAGTTACATCGATGATTCATCAAATTGATTTCAAAAGACTTGAGAGTAGTTAACCCAATAGACCAGTCTAGATTACTCACTACACATTACCCTCACTGTTCTCATTTATATTACCGTTATACATGTCTTACTGTTCATATACATACTTGTATGTCTTGCTACCCCAGTTTATTTTATTGCTTGATATTATGACGCACTGACGTCTGGGTTTTGCATGGCCCAGATCCTCTACCTTTGTTGCAGACTGATCAGGAGTACTGCCGCTGTTAGACCGAGCGGTGAGGATCCTGTTGGTATCCAGTTTTACTTTCCAGGTGTTTTATTTATTGGATCTTTTGCTTCCGCATATTATATTATTTCTTGACTCATTTATTCTGGCTTATGGACATGTACTAGATAGTTTAGTTTACTTTCTTGTTCTTGATATCTCTACAGCCGTAATGTGACTGTGGAAGGATATTTCCTATCCACAGGTAGCATGGTTGGCTATGTCACGTGCCTATCTTAGCGTACTCTGGGAAGCGGGGCGTGACAGCACTACCTACCGGTGATTGTATTTGGACTCGGCGGTTATTCGGAGGATACCGACCGGAGTAGAGAGATAGATATAAGGGCCGACCAGGGTGTGCGGTGCCTGAGACATATGAGGATTTACGTGTCGATACTAGACACGGGTTTCATGATGTTTTCGAGTGTCGAGGTTGGACACTCCAGTTCCATGATTTTGATGTGTCGCGAGGGACACACGTTGATTTATATCCTCATATTTTCATGCATATGTTTTTTATGATATTTACATGCATGATATTGTTGTGTCATTGGTTGATACGTGGACGAGATCCACATGCATACATGCATTGATTATATGGTTGGACGAGGTCCACATGCATACATACATTGATTATCTGGTTGGACGAGGTCCACATGCATACATACATTGATCATATGGTTGGATGAGATCCACATGCATACATACATTGATTATATGATTGGATGATATCAGCATATTTATAGACTTGAGTTTATTGTTGGCACATATACGACCCGGTCACCCTAGATATCATAGTATTACCTTCATGATATAGTTGACCTAGAAGTCGTTGTTTATTCGATTTCTACTTGTAGATATTTTTCTATTCACGAGTGGGCAACTCACCCCCGTTGTGCCACAGTTCTTACAGGTTGACCGCTCGGATCAGAAGCGGCATCGCTGGCACATAGCTACTTTTGGGTGGTTTGCTTGGTAGGTGGGACATTTGTATCGTTCCCAATCTTGTATTTTCTATTTCATATTGTATCTAGTCAACTCCATCAAATCAAAACTAGTAATTGTATAAGATATGAGACTTAGCAAGACTTGTAGTTGCGAGATTTGAGCGATGGGTTGTATGTTCGCATTTGGGGTTGATATCTCGTTTTATTCTTTATCTTTTGTGGTGATCTTCGCCATTGGGTGTCGTATACTTATTTATACTGTCTTGCGTGGTTGTGATCTACCGGTTGGCGAAGAGCTGGCTCCCGCTTGGGGATGCCTTTATCTTTATTATATATTTGTGGTTTTGGATCAAAAATACAAAGAAGGTGCTGCCCAAATTTTTAAAAGACGAAACATGTTTTCAAACTAGAAATTTTCACTTGCATTTTTATGTCCCTTTTTTCTATGCATGAAGGAAACTTGATTTCATTATACCTTTATTTCAAAACTTCACATCTTTTATTTTCTTAAAAAAGTTTAGATTTCTGGGTTTCAACTTACTTGAATTACGTTACGCCTTTAGACGTTGCATGATTTAAGTGCTGGTCACGAGCTAATATTTCGGGTCGTGACATACACATTACAATTAATCGATCAAGTAAGTGTCTAGAAAGGTGTTAACGGGGTTACGCCCTTAGGAAAACAAGGTTTATTTTAATTAGGTCTGTGCGAAAGTACGGAGAACCTCCCTCAAAGTACCGACACTGACCTGGCCGAAAGATTGGCGAACTTGTAGGGTGTAATTAATCCCGGCTAGTCTTATCTTTTAGGATTTGAAGGAAGATTTGATAAAAACAGTGGGATCCATCCTGATTAGATAAAATAATAACCAATCTAATCTTGCAAGAGCGCACGCAGAGTGTTTTCTTCTCTTTCTCTCCAGGTAGCGACCATGTCACGTCTTAATCAAGATAATAATATGAATGCATTGACTGAACCTGTTTATTATACTGAGCTGGGGAACGTTGGTTCCGCTTTATCTTATAATTGTTATAAGTCCGAGCAGGAAATAGGGGAATATCCGGATTCCCATGACACCCAATCGAAGAAAGTGCATGTTGATGCATCTTCTTCGGGTGTGTTCATTACCGAGAACTGTTTTTTAGTATCCTCTACGTCCTGGGTATGTGATACCGAATCAGGATCCCGCATATGTAATATGTTACATGGGCTACAGAAAGGTAGAGAACTGAGAATGTGTAATATATCTCTAAGTGTAGAGAATGGTGCAAGTGTTGCAGCCAAACCAGTTGGCAGATATGACCTTGTATTAGATATATTGATTCTGAACAAATATTATTAGATACCGAACCTGATATACAACATTACATCAAATTCTTTACTGAGTTAAAGAAGGATATAATTCTGAATTGGAGGATAATGTTGTGAACATTTTCCTTAATCAAGAGTTGATTGGGACAGGCACGTTATGTAATAATATATATGTTCTAAATCAAACCACAGTTCAAACTATGTAGAACACAGATAAGAGGACTAGTTCAGAAATGAATGAATTCTTCTTGTGGCATTCTAGACTAGGTCATTTTAATGTGACATGACCAGCTAAGTTACATAAGGATGAATATTTGAATCCATTCGAATTTTCATCTTATGATACTTGCCAGTCTTGTCACAAAGATAAAGTGACCAATACTCCTTTTACTCGAAACAGAGAAAGAGTTATTGAACTCTTGGGACGGATACATGATGATTTATACGGTCCTATGTCTACAAATGCCAGGGTTGGTTCTTAATACTTCTTTATATTCACTGATCATCTCTCAAGATTCGGACATGTGTACAAGTTTAAAACTTTTGAGAAATTCAAGGAATATAAGCTTGAAGTTAAGAACCAGACGGGTATAAGTATTAAGTCCTTCGATGTGATCGAGGAGGAGAATACTTGGACATGGAGTTCATGGATTATTTAAAGGATAATGTGATTCTCTCTCAGCTTACTCCTTCGTATGCACCACAGCACAACAGTGTATTGGGGCGGAGGTATCACACCTTATGAGATATGGTGCATGTTGGTGGATGGCGGCGCCCCGGCCGTCTTTCCGAGGCCAAAATACGGAAACAAAAATTTTCTTAACTTTATAAACCGGCGCCACCGTGGACCATAAACCCGGATCGGGCCATTAACCTACTCCTAGCAAACTAGAGAAGGGGTAGAGAGATATACCGAGCGATCCGTATCCTTCGGTCTTCTCGTCGTCGTCCTGATTTTCCCGCGAAATCTCCGGTCTTCATCTACTCGTCGGAAGGGCACCACATCGCCGGGTTCTTTTACGGGCTCCCACCTCTGGACCAAGGCAACTCGGGCACGAAATTGGTGAGTCGACGTGTCCAAGAATTGCTGTAGAATAAATGTAGTGCTCTTTGTCTCTATTGGGGTTGAAGTTGCCATGGTTGGTGGAGGTGAAGAATAAGAATGAACTTCGGAGATGGCTACGAAATTTTGTTGCAAACACACATGAGAATAAATTTTCCCCACACCAAAAAAAAAATGAATCCCTCACTCCCCTCAATAGTGGCCGGCCCCTTCATTGGAATGAGATGATAGAGTGAAAGTCAAGGAGGGGAGAAAGCCATCATGCAAGAAGAATCATGAGTGATGATGAGAGTATCAAATGATCACAACAAAAGTCCACACTCAACAACCATCACAACTCAAAAGTCAAAGAATGATGAACAAATGAAGGTCAAAGGATGGTGCACAATGATGAAGCAACCATGTGCCACAAAAAGTCTTCTCCTTTGTCAAATGCACAATTGCAAATAACCCCTTCCACCAAATTTCAGCCAATGAAAGATACAAAGAAAAATGGCCGAAACGGAAAGCAAACTGGCAACTTCAAAATACTGATCCCGTAATAAATTACAGGAAAACCCCATGACTGTATATACATACCCGCATTTGTATTGCGACCGAATACAAATGCAATGAGACAAAATCTACACTGTACAATACTAGGATCCGGCTTAAACCAAAGCCCGCTAGTATTATCTGTCCAATCATGATCCATGCGATACCGTACGTATATGATCGAACCCTGCCATATCTCTATACGGCCTCTACAGCGTTTCGCCCGAAACTTGAGAAACGGTCTGTGGGGGACTCTAAAGACTCGTCAATCCCTTGGCTGTGGATTTAACCACTAGCACGTCAGAGGTATTATCCATACGTAACAGGCTACCAGGTATTGATTAAAAGGGACGTTGATGAGCGAACTCATCCTGACACCCTACTGAGCCTGTCAGTGGCAATATCCATACAATCCGGTCCGTTTGTCTATGAGCATCGCATGGCGGGCCTAGGGGGTTGGTAAAACTCAGACCCCCAAAAGCGGTACAAGTCGTGTCGGAGTGTAGCCCAGAACACCCTGAGATACTACTGGAATACCTACCAGTAAATCTCCTGCCTTGGCCGAGGGCTTTGTATAATGGCTCTCCTAGACACAGAGCGACCTCACCTCCAATACCGGGAGAGACGAACCCCTGCAGATCCGCTCACTGCCTCCATATGGCTCGGGACTGTACCCAACTAAAACCTGTTTGCACGACTCCTTTGAGCCCTGGTAGGGTAGTAATCAAAGTACAGTGGGAACTCACACGAGACAAATGACGATCCCAGGTCGATGAACTAACATGTACACATGTCACCGGGGAATTGCTATCTGACGTCAGGTATAAGACCAACTAGCATGTTCCCGGCGAGTCCTGTCCAGTGTACTCATATCCCAATGAGCACCTGTATACATCTTAGGTGAACCAACTGACACCAGTGGCTTGTGAGACCGGCCACCGCCCCTCGTCGGGGTCTCGACTGTATACACTAGTCTACTCTGGAGTATCGATGCCCTGTCTCGAAAACTCCCATGACTAGGGACCTTTTAAGGATGTGCTTATAGACCCCAGCTCCCATGTATATGATCGCCATCATACGGGTGGCTGTCAAGCAAGAATCCTAAGGGCTCTATCAACGCGCAATAGTGACCTGTAAGGTCACCTAAAGCGGTACGCGATGTTAAAGATAAACCAGATAGCATACTATCATCTTGAGTAAGACCGTCCTATCGGCATAGGTCCTCCCTCAATCATTGCAATCACGTGCCTGTGATCCAATAATTGACTCTGAGGGCACTATCTCCAACAATCCCACTTGCACTCAAGGCTAATTATTGCGATGTCGTATACTCACAGCCCGTGTGATACCGAACACCCAACTCCTCTACTAATCAGTCTCATAAAACCCGTTTGCAAAACTATTGCATTCGAGGAATAGCCTCAGTGAGTGGATCCGCCTTGATGTTTCTTTCTATGTCTCTCTTAATCTCATGTTCGCGGAGAAACCCATCTCCCGAAATGAGCAATACCTGTTTTAGAATATGTTTGGATGTCTGATGGGACCTAGCTCATAATGAACTCCAAATCCAAACTTCTCAGACTGTATCGTCAACTGAACTTAATCAGTATCCTGCGTCATGCCTCCCTCAGTATCCCCTTGGACCACCTATCCAAAATACTGCCCCTCGTCAGAAGGAAAACTATAACTCTGACAACCTCTCTGTCATCCATATCACCTTGGAAGCCTGGAATGATAACCGTCTCCTGAATGAGGCTGATGTTATCATATCCCTAGAACATCCACTTATGTTCTAAAACTGCTTCCTAATGTTTCTCCAGGATTGGATTAATATCAACTTATTGCATCTACTGCAAAAACAACATCTGGTGTGGTACTTGACATCTCACGATCAACTCAATTGCCTAAGCAAGTGATCTGCCAATCATGCACATCCCTCTCCCCTTTAGTCTGTAAGACACATTTAGAGAGGGTGACTCCATCACCTGCAGGTATACTACCGTGCCAGGAGTCGTCCATTCTAAAACACTTTTAGAATGCTGTCTAAATACCCAGATTGGGAAACTACCCAAATCTAGATCTAAAACCATAGATCCAGTAACCAAAATGTCTGATATACAATCCATATCCTTTATGGAGAAACCACTGTGTGACAACCAAAGTATAACCGATCGTAGTATAGGAATTTCACTTCCTACTCTGTGTATGTTATCCAAATACCAGGACATCACACCCTATTACCTTCTTAACAGATCCATCCCCTATTCTGATGAATTCAAACCTATGATTGTCACATCAGAAATAGATGATCTATCTCCGCTATATCTGCTTTAGTCCATAAATAGACATAAGCTACTTGTCCACTATGCTTCCGCTGCTCCCACTGACTACGACAACCCTCTGGCAGAGTCATATACACGTACACTTCTAAAGCCAGTTCAGAACGACGCTATATTCATCCTCCTACCGGGTCTCACAGTCTGGAACAACAGCAATGGCAAGTATGGATAAACAAGAACCTCCCTGTCACCATCCTTGAGGCTACCGGAGTACCTCTTGGGTGTCTGAGGTTACCCACCTTATCTGCGGAGTGGCCAATGGAATGTCAAACCAGATTGAATGTTTAGGTTCTTATCAAATTTTCAGTAATCGTTTGCGGTTCTGGAATCACTTCCAGTTCTACCATACTCCCACTACTGTTTTCTGAAAAAATCCATTTCTTTTAAAACTGTGGTGAGTCAAGAACAATATCACTATTGATCTTCCAGATGGTAGAAAGTCAACCCTCATCATAGCCCGGGTCAACCCACAAACAACCATTACAGAAACGTGCCTTGAGTTATTCAGAGTCTGGTTTTAAGCATTAGCTGGAAAACTCCCCGTATCTTAACATCGTTAAGATATGAACCGTTCTATATCCGATATAGAAACAGAGACACTGATTTAATTAGAACCAGATTCAAATCATGCAGCTGTCTCCAGTGCATGTCAACTAAATGGAGAGAGGCCGATCAGCATTACTCAACTTAGGAATACATCTAAATATGAGTAACCTGAAAGAGAAGCAAGTTCTCATAATCATTACTATCAACTGAATACCATACACAAGTATCTACATCCTCGATCACCTTGAAGAATCCCGATACTTGCAATACCTGGTTCTCTACTTTACTCTTATACCTATAACTTTTCAAAACTCAGACCTTGTGTTTCTACGAAACACATGTCTAAGACCCAGAGAAGTCACAAGTAAACAGAATCTAGTACGAGTACCAACCCCTCTGTCCTAATGGACACTGGACAACATACAATACTCTGTATAAGTCCCTTGAGTCTAATGACTTATTCCCTGTGTGTCGTAGGTTGAAAACTGTACTTATGGTTAAGAAGAATTACACCGCTGTTTAATGCTCCTTATCTAACCATCCACTGATATAGGTAAATGTTACGGACATAATTTCAAGAAGGTATATCTCACTCTATAAAAATAGACGTACAGATATATCAATTTGAAATTGGTGCATAACAACGGATATTCAAAACCAAATATTTGCCGTCCGGCAAACAACCCAGGCGATTTCCTCAAATATCACCAATTACAACGAATTCCGATATAATGAGGACAATCACCTAATTCCCAATAACTTACTCCCACTCATCATCTGTAAAACCATACAGATGTGAGAATCATACCTAGTAAATACATACCTTGGAGCAAGTGTCTAATTGAGAAATTAGTTTTCTTTTAACAGTACACAGTGAAACTGAAACATTAAAATGTTTCGTAGAGATATCCTGGTATTCCTAGTAATACCTCTTCCATTATCCAGATTCACAATTGTAACCGTATATTTCTATGCCATCTCTCAACATCCCTTCATATGTCTTTAGTCATTACCTTCTGTACACCCCTTTAGGCCAAATGGTTTTCTTCCTTCCCTACCGTTCGGCACCAGCCTATGGTTTGGAAGAAGATTATCCAATAAGCATAATAGGTGTACTGTCCTAATCCTAGGAGCACTCGCAATGCGAGAGAAGGTGAAGTTAAAAGACAACCGAATAAACCTTATTCCTATTTCTCCTAAACCAGAATCCATCCCCGAACTGGAACAAGTTCCTTTCGAGTTTGTATATAACCATATGATGGAGTATCCAAATAACTGTGGATCTTCGTAGTGATACGGAGTGTTTTGGAGAAATACAAAGGTAAAGTAGGAGTGGTAATGAAATACTTGGTTTGGTCATGAATAGTAGTCGCAATTTACTTTGCTTTCCTTCTAATCCCTTTATTTGTCTTAACTTATTACCTTCTGTACACCACACTTAGGCTAATCGGCTTTCTTCATTCTCTACCGTTCGGCACCAGCCTAAGGTTTGGAAGAAGACTATCCAATAGGCGTAACGGGTGTACTATCCCCTAATCCAAGGAGTACTCGCAACCTGAGAGAAGATAAAAAGAAAAGACAACTGAATAGTCCAATCCGTTTTCTCCAGAACCGGAAACCATCCTCGAATAAATTCCTTCGAGTTCGTATATAACCATACGATGGTTTTATCCAATGGAAGTGGATGTTCGTAGTAATACGGGATGTCCTGGAGAAAAGGGTAAAAGTAGGAGCGGCAATGAGGTATGCAACTCTGACAATCCAAAAGCCGGTGTTTAAGAAAATTCGGTCAACTTGGTCACTGAGTCATAGTCATGGGTCAGGTCATGGTCGCTGCCAAAGAGAGAGAGAAAAGAAACACTCAGCGTGCACTCTAACCTAAATCAGAAGGGTTATCACTTTATCTAATCAGGAAACCTCCCACTGTAACGTCAAATTCTCCTCCAAACCTGAAAGAAGAATTAGTCGGGATCACCTGAGGAATAAACCAACTCATCAGTGGGAATCGGGATCCAACTATCATCTCATGATAACGTGACGGAATCCACTCACATTATCACACTCCAGAAGGTATGCGCATGCCTGGCAAGTTTCAGTTTCTTTAAAAACTCCCGATGTGTGTTTTTACCCCTAGGACCCAAGTGACCTTGATGGAGTCAACAAATCAAAGAGTCCTAGTCAAGTTCAACCCGTCATTATCTGGATTGCATTAAACCCACCCGTACGTGTTAGTTATATGTATGCCCTAGAGGCCATTACTGTACATAGGATGTATATTGTAGTGGATGCTGGGACGTATATAGGGAGGACTTTCTTGCTCGACATGATAGTATGCTATCTGGTTGAACTTTACCTTAACGTGTATACTGATTGTCTCTCTGTTACATGTTGGTAAAGCCCTTAGGATCTGTACTTGACTACCTGGACTATGATGCGGATCATACTAGTGGGGACATGGTAGTCCATAAGTACATCCTTCAAAGTCCCTAGTCGTGGGTGTATCGAGACGGGGCATCGATATACCAGAGTAGACTAGCGTATACCTTCTCGACCCATACAGATGGGCGATGGATGATCCCATATCCATCGGTGTTTGACATCAGAGATGATATACGGGTGCTCAGTAAAGACTGGGTACACTGGACGGACTCGCCGAGAACTCCCAGATGGTATTATACCTCACGTCAGATGGCAGTT
The DNA here is from genome assembly GCA_030015575.1 of Agapanthus africanus. NCBI lineage: Eukaryota > Viridiplantae > Streptophyta > Magnoliopsida > Asparagales > Amaryllidaceae > Agapanthus > Agapanthus africanus. The sequence goes on along the minus strand of CM057342.1, from coordinate 667,786,060 downwards.
CTCTGGTGACACTGGTACAGAGTAGTCTGTTGACCCGAGATCGTCATAGAGTCTTGTGTGGTTCCCACTGTGCTTTGATTTCCATCTTACCACGTCCAAGAGGGCGTGCAAAACGGTGGTTTTTGGGTACAGTCCCGAGTCACATGGAGGCAATGAGCGATAGGAGGGGATTCGTCTCTCCCGGTATAGGGGGTTGATGTTGCGCTGTGTTCGATTGGCTATAACAGGAAATCCCTGGCCAGGGTTGTTGAGATTTACTGGTAAGTGTTACCAGTAGTTTCTCGAATTGTTATAGACCTCATATCGACACGACTTATCGAGCTATTGGGGTCTGACGTTTACCACCCCTAGGCGAGATATGCGACATATCAGACGATCAGACCGGACTGTACGGTAGTGTTACTGGTTGGATTCACAGGAGTATGAGCGGGCTTGCTCGTCGATCTTCTGATCGCTCAATACCCGGGTGGCCGTTACGTTTAGCAGACCGCTTGCGGCTTGTGGGTGTTTGATATGATCATCATCTGCTGCCGGCGTATTGACGAGTCTTTAGAGTCCTACACAGAGGTTTCCTGGCTCAAGCGAAACGAAATAGGAGCGCATATGAGATATGTGCAGGACCGAGAATAATGCGTGTATGTGATACCGTATTTCATTCTCGCGATGAATGTATCGAATGGTTGTATGCGATATAACCTAGTTATCGAATCAAGGATTGATTCGATAAGCCGATACATTGTATACTAGTCGGTTGTGTGCGACATGACCGGATCATTGAATCAAGTGTTGATTTAATGATTTAATGCATAATTATATATTTGATATATTACTTTGCATTAACTAGTATCGGTTCACTTTAAAATGGATTTTCTTGCTCGGGTGTGCACATTGTATATTCGATATAGTTTTGTGCACTTGCTTGTATCATGTTTGATGATACATGCCTTATGGTTAAGTGTTAAGAATTAAACTATAGTTAAGTGGGTGATTAGGGTTTTTGATTTCATTTTATTCATTTATCTTTTTGGAAAAAGAAAAGGCAAAATGAGGAAAATGGTTGCTTTCTTTTGTTCATTCATGAACCTTCATGAAGACTTTGACCAAATGACCATTTTGTCTCATGCTTAACCCTAACCACTCACTTAAACCTTAGTTAACTCTCTACATCTAACCATGGTTCAATATATGATAAGGATTGGTTTTTCTTTTCTTTTCTAATTAATCTTATCATATTCTTCTTCTTCTTCTTCATTTCTTCAAGTGAAGAAAGCTTGCCTCCATCAATGGCAAGTGATGAAAAAGAGTGTGAAATCCAAATCTAAAGTCTACCCACTTCCTATTTCTTCATCCTCTATCTCTTGCCAAGTAGTAGAGTGTGTTTTCTTCACAAGTTTTTGGACTTGGTGAAGTCGGAGCTTGATTTAGCGATGCCTCGACGTAGATCATCTTCGGCACGTCGTCGATGACCTAGCCCGCTTCTTCTCCGATGAAGCCGACGCAAGAGCCCGGATTTCGGATTTGTACAGCGGAGATGACTTCTCCATGGAGCTATGGAGGTGGACAAACGGATCTACAAAGGTTGTATGTCCGTATCCCTTAGTTAAGTGTTAACTAGTTTATATTTTCGCCTAGTTTTCTAGCAAACGATCCGTAGTCGGGTTTCTCGGCACCTAGAATTTTTGAAATTGGCATGGTTGATGCCTTGTGAGACCTCATTAGGGTGCCTAGGAACCCTACAGTGGTATCAGAGCCTAGCTAGAGCCTTAGGCGAAGTCTAGACGGAATTTGAAGTCCGAACGAACCCGAAACCCGATCACAAAATAGCTCTCTGTCCTTTTTTCAAAAACTGGGATTTTTCCAAATTAAAAATTGCTAAAAAATTCAGCAGGGAAATCTAAGAATTACGATGCAAAAATTATTTCATGAACAGTAATTTTAGCGGCGGATCCGCGGCAGAAGCATGGCTTCTGCGGCGGATCAGCGGCCCCTTGATGACGTCGGCCCTGTTCCTTTACACAGTAATTCCTAGTTCAAAGAGCTGAGTTTTCTGGGAATTTTTAATATTTATTCAAGAGTTGAATTTTCTGGGGTTGTTTTGGGGATTCGGTGTTTCGATCGGGGTATCAAATTTTGTCTATTTGGCTTTCCGGATAAATTTTAGAATATGTTAAAAAGTTCGACCGGATATAAATACCCAATTTTTCCCCTGTCGGGAAATTTCCAAGTGTTGGATTTTTCCGTAGTTTAACGACGTTCTAAGTAGTGCAAGTAACGCGATGGACCCTCTAGAAGACAACAAACCTTAACTCGATTATGTGACCGTCTTGAACTGCCCTTTGAACCTTCGGGTTTGGGGCAGTACGGCGTGCCACATGTGAGGCGTTGGCTTGACCCTTCTACGGCTGGACCGTTGGTACTGAGACACGAACGGAATGTTGTTAGACTTATTTCATGTGTTGAGCTGTATCGGGAAAACTTGGGTGTTCGATTGTTCGATCGAAAAGTTTAACATTTTCTGTTTATCTGGAATGGGATACAATAATTGGAATTCACAAAAGTTATGAGATAACTGAATGAATGTTATAAACATAGCAGTTTAGTCTCACTTGATCGGTTGCCACGGAATTTTGATGTGATCAAAAGTCCGTCGCAATCACGTAGCGTACGCGGATACTCGCCGGGTAAACTTAATTGACAGCCTCACTCCATAGCCCCGACCAAGTGACTGTAGGAGAACCCCGTCGCCGAAAGCATCCGTTCGGGTGCTCACGGTAGCGGTGTTCCGCCTTGGTGCACTTCGTCGACGGTATCGGGGGTGCGGCCGTCTACTGAAGTTTGCGACGAGCATTCGATCAGGATGTCGGGAATCTTGTTGAATTGCCCGACTTGGTATTGAAAAGTGTTTTCGATTTTGAGACTAAAATGCGGGGTTTATAATTGTTAGGCATACGATGTCTAAGGAATTCATTTCGTCAGGCATGTGATGTCTGAGGTGGTTGCGGATTCCAACTGTTGTAGTTTTACACTTTCTTTTCTGTGACCGTAAGTATAATATGTGATATCGCCGGTTTCGTTGCTATATGTCAACGACAATTGGGATGGACATATTTACTTACGTTGATGACATGTGATGTTATGTGTTGCTGGATATATTATATTGGATCGTCGTGTTTGAATAGCCGGGGGTTTTTATGTGAGATGAGTGTTTTTCATTTTCATTCATGTAAAAACTTGTATGTAATATTCTTTTATTGGGGCGCTTCCAGGTTGCGGAAGTAGTCACCGTTTGTACATTATTTACTTTTCCGCACTAGGATAGACCCAAGAGGGGAGCACAAGTAACCGGGTTCTGGAGTCCAGAGGGAGACCAACTCGAAGAGTCGAGTCCGGGTCTCCTAACTCCAGAATTGGTAGGGTTGCTTTCCGCTCTCGTAGGGGTCTAGGGGTGTGGGTTTGGCTATTCATCGCGACCGTGGAATCCGTGTTTTATACTGGCTCGTATTGAAAACACGGACATCCTAGTATATCCAATATTTCATATGATTTTTCTGCTGCGATATCTGTGATGTGATCATGTGATGTTCTGTGATAGATACAGTATATAGTATATATGATATATTATATAGATGTTACTTATGTTTTACACCCGCGCTAGCCCTGCCCCGCTCTGCCGTTAGTTACCTAACCTAACGGTGCACGAGGGGACATCGAGGCGAATGCGGATGGCATAAGTGTACGTCGTATTTATCTGTGATGTTTAGGTACTTAAATGATGGGACTTCATTAATGTGATTAATGAAATAAAAGAAACCTAAGATGTTGTAGAATCGAATTTCAAAATAAAACAGGTAGCTACAGTTCTTGCTTTGCACAGCGGTATATGTGATATATCCTGCACCTTATTCGATGAGGAAAGGACCGAGATCCCTTCACCGGGAGTGACTCCTTTAGCAATAACTGGCAGATGCTACACACTCGGTTTGTCTTTTGATTGCTTTTAAGAGTTTTTGCTTTGCACAGTGATATATGTGATATATCCCGCACCTCATTCGACGAGGAAAAGACCGACGATCCCTTCACCGGGAGTGACTCCTTTAGCAAAACTAGAAAAGCCTCAAAAGCACTCCATTTTAAAATCATTTGATTCTACAACGATATCAAGTTCATTACGCAATAGGTTTTCAGAAAAACCTGTCGTAGCCCTCCGTCATTTCAGATAAGTAGTAGTTAGTATTCGTGCTACGTTTGTTGGCCTGCGTCAAGGCGTAGTGTGCGGTAGCTAACTGGTGCTTATCTGCATAAGCATATGATGTGATTGAATTAGGGTAGTCGTGCGACTTTGTTGGCCTGCGTCAAGGGTCGTGCGGGTGGGTTTAATTCAATCAGGAAATGACGGGTTGAACTTGACTAGCGGACTATGGTTTGTTGGCCTGCGTCAAGGTCATAGGACGCTAGGGGCAAAATTATCGGGAATTTCAAGTGTTGAAATTTGCAATGAGATTGCATACCTTCTATGAGATAGTTGGATCCCGATACCCGCTGCGAGTAAGAGTTACTCCTGGGAGAGTTTTATACATTACAATTAGCCGATCAAGTAGGTGTCTAGAAAGGTGTCAACGGGGTTACGCCTCTGGGAAAACGAGGTTTACATTAATTAGGTTCGTGCGAAAGCACGGGGGACCTCCCTCAAAGTACCGACACTGGCCTGGCTGAAAGATTGGCGAACTTGTAGTGTGTAATTAATCCCGGCTAGTCTTTCCTTTTTGGGTTTGAAGGAAGATTTGATAAAAAGCAGTGGGAGCCATCCTGATTAGATAAAATAATAACCAATCTATTCTTGCAAGAGCGCACGCTGAGTGTTTTCTTCTCTCTCTCTCCAGGTAGCGACCATATCACGCCTTAATCAAGATAATAATACGGATTATTGACCGAACCCGCTTGTTATACTGAGCTGGGGAACGTTGGTCCCGCTCCAACTTATAATTGTTATAAGATAGAGCAGGAAATAGGGGATTACCAGAATTCCCGTGCCGCCCAAACGAAGAGAGTGCATGCTGATGCATCATCTTCGGGTATGTTCATTACAGAGAACTGTTTCTCAGTATCCTTTACGTCCTGGGTATGTGATACCGGATCAGGATCCCAGATATGTAATCTGTTACATAGGGCTGCAGAAAGGTAGAGAACTGAGAACGGGTGATAAGTTTCATGAGGCAGAAAACGGGGCAAGTGTTGCAGCCAAGTCTGTTGGTCACTGTCACCCTGTATTACCAATACATTGATTCTGAACAAATGCTATTAGATACCGAACCTGATATACAAAATCATATCAGTCTCTTTATCAGTAAAGAAATGATAAAATTTTGTATTGTTGGATAATGTTTTGAACATTTCCTATATCAAAAGTTGATCAATTCAGGCACGTTATCTAAAAGCATTGATGTTCTAAATCAAACGACAGTTCTTTAGTATACGGAACACACACAAGAGGAAGAGTTCAGATATGAACGAATTCTTCTTGAGGCATTGTAGACTAGGTCAGATCAATGTGACCCGACTAGCTAGAGTTACATAAAGATGCATATTTAAATCAGTTTGAATTTACATCTTGTGAAACTCGCCAGTCATGTCACAAAGATAAGATGACCATAGCTCTGTTTACTGGAAACAGAGAAAGAGTTAGTAAACTCTTGGGATGATACATGTTGATGTATGTAGGTCCCCTGTCTACACATGCCAGGACTGGTTCTTTATACTTCATTATATTCTCTGATAATCTCTCAAGATTCAGTCATATGTTCCTGTTGAAACATGAGTCCGAACCTTTTGAGATATTCACAGAATATAAGCTAGAAGTAGAGAACCAAAATACGGGTATAAGTATTATGTCCTTTGATGTGATCAAGGAGGAGAATACTTGAGCACGGAATTTCTGGACTTTTCTAAAGGAGAATGAGATTCTCTCTCAGCATTACTCCTCTGTATACACCATAGCACGATGGTATATCAGGGCGGAGCAATCACACCCTATATGATAAGGTGTGCTCTATGATCAGTACTACTGAGTTACCTGTTTCCTATTAGGGGTTATGCACTTATGAAGTTGCATACCTATTGAATAGGGTTCTAATCAAATCAGTTGCCTACCGCTTCATATGTGATATGGAATGGGAAGAACCCATGTCTTAAGTTAGTTAAGATTTGGGGTTGTCCGGCCTATGTCTAAAAGCAAAATCCGGATAAGCTCGAGGCAAGGTCTGTAATGTAGAACTGGAAAGGTTCCAGCTATACAATCTACAGCTGATGATTTGATAGAACCAAAGGATTCAGTAGATTCCAACGAACCTCAGCCTCTCCGCCGATCTAGTAGGGTTCCTCACCCACCTGAGAGATACTTCTGTTTCTCTATGACAGTGGGAGCGAGGACTGCATCATGAGATGATGACCCAACTAGTTTCGAGCTGGCCATCAGGAGTGGGACTCTGTAAGAATGGCTGGATGTTTAGCAATCTGAGATGGAATCCTTATACACCAACAAAGTATGGACTTTGGTTGCTATATCTGAAGGGTTAAATCCCCATCAGGAGCAAGTATATCTTGAGAAGATTACTTGGTGTACATGGAAAAGTTGAGACTTTCAAAGCTAGACTTGTTAAAAGTTTGCATCATTGACCAGGTGTGGATAATGGTGAAACCTTTTCAAGTAGCTATGCTTAAGTCCATCCAGATCCTACTTGTCACGGCTACATACCATGACTACGATATCTGGTGGTTGGGTGTCATGACAGCTTTTCTAAATGAAGTTTAGAAGAGAGTGTCTATAAGTACACAGCCAGAGGGCTTCGTAGACAGTGGAAGCAGCGGAAACGTGTGCAAGATGCTTTATAGGATAAAGCAGGCATCGCGGAGTCGGAACATCTGTTTTGATGAAGCGGTCAAAGAAGTTGACATCATCAAAATGGTAGATGAACCTTGTATAAACAAGAAGGTAGTAGGGAGTATGGTGACGATCCTCGTAGAGTACGTGGATGACATACTCTTGATAGGGAAGGAGTTTCCTATGCTACGCTCGATCAATCTCCGCTTATCACAATGATTCTCCATATAGGATGAAAGTGATACCTACTAAATCCTGGATTTTGGATCTATGAGATAGATCTAATTGGATGTTAGGATTCTTACTAGTTGTAGTGAGAAGGTATCAATCGACCCTGGGATGAATCACTGGAAGTGTTCCAGGGTGATAATGACGACTGAGTGTCAGTCACAGGCATTGTCTTTACCCTCAGTAAAGGGACGGTATGTTGGAAGAGTTCCAAGCTAGATACCGTGACATACTAGACGATGAAGGCAGGATATATCGCTACTTAAGATGCTACCAAAGAGGCAGTCTGGGTGTATATTGGTTCATGAGATGAACTTAGTTCCTCCCATTGTGTGACAATGGAGTTGTGGCTTATGCCAAGGAACGTCCGTCCCATCAGTGATCCAGACATATTCTAAGGCAGTATCACTTGATCATGGAGATGGTTGATCTCCAGGGAGATCGAGGTTAGGAGAGAAGACTCAGAGGACAACACAGCGGATCCACTCACAAAGGCCTGTTCCCAGAGAGAGACTTTTATGGGATGGTTGAGTATGAGATACTACAACCACTGCTATCAGATGGCCCTAGTGCAAGTGGGAGATTGTTAGTTATATGTATGCCCTAGAGGCCATTACTGTACATAGGATGTACATTGTAGTGGATGCTGGGACGTATATAGGGAGGACTTTCTTGCTCGACATGAACATGATAGTATGCTATCTGGTTGAACTTTACCTTAACGTGTATACTGATTGTCTCTCTGTTACATGTTGGTAAAGCCCTTAGGATCTGTACTTGACTACCTGGACTATGATGCGGATCATACTAGTGGGGACATGGTAGTCCATAAGTACATCCTTCAAAGTCCCTAGTCGTGGGTGTATCGAGACGGGGCATCGATATACCAGAGTAGACTAGCGTATACCTTCTCGACCCATACAGATGGGCGATGGATGATCCCATATCCATCGGTGTTTGACATCAGAGATGATATACGGGTGCTCAGTAAAGACTGGGTACACTGGACGGACTCGCCGAGAACTCCCAGATGGTATTATACCTCACGTCAGATGGCAGTTCTCTGGTGACACTGGTACAGAGTAGTCTGTTGACCCGAGATCGTCATAGAGTCTTGTGTGGTTCCCACTGTGCTTTGATTTCCATCTTACCACGTCCAAGAGGGCGTGCAAAACGGTGGTTTTTGGGTACAGTCCCGAGTCACATGGAGGCAATGAGCGATAGGAGGGGATTCGTCTCTCCCGGTATAGGGGGTTGATGTTGCGCTGTGTTCGATTGGCTATAACAGGAAATCCCTGGCCAGGGTTGTTGAGATTTACTGGTAAGTGTTACCAGTAGTTTCTCGAATTGTTATAGACCTCATATCGACACGACTTATCGAGCTATTGGGGTCTGACGTTTACCACCCCTAGGCGAGATATGCGACATATCAGACGATCAGACCGGACTGTACGGTAGTGTTACTGGTTGGATTCACAGGAGTATGAGCGGGCTTGCTCGTCGATCTTCTGATCGCTCAATACCCGGGTGGCCATTACGTTTAGCAGACCGCTTGCGGCTTGTGGGTGTTTGATATGATCATCATCTGCTGCCGGCGTATTGACGAGTCTTTAGAGTCCTACACAGAGGTTTCCTGGCTCAAGCGAAACGAAATAGGAGCGCATATGAGATATGTGCAGGACCGAGAATAATGCGTGTATGTGATACCGTATTTCATTCTCGCGATGAATGTATCGAATGGTTGTATGCGATATAACCTAGTTATCGAATCAAGGATTGATTCGATAAGCCGATACATTGTATACTAGTCGGTTGTGTGCGACATGACCGGATCATTGAATCAAGTGTTGATTTAATGATTTAATGCATAATTATATATTTGATATATTACTTTGCATTAACTAGTATCGGTTCACTTTAAAATGGATTTTCTCGCTCGGGTGTGCACATTGTATATTCGATATAGTTTTGTGCACTTGCTTGTATCATGTTTGATGATACATGCCTTATGGTTAAGTGTTAAGAATTAAACTATAGTTAAGTGGGTGATTAGGGTTTTTGATTTCATTTTATTCATTTATCTTTTTGGAAAAAGAAAAGGCAAAATGAGGAAAATGGTTGCTTTCTTTTGTTCATTCATGAACCTTCATGAAGACTTTGACCAAATGACCATTTTGTCTCATGCTTAACCCTAACCACTCACTTAAACCTTAGTTAACTCTCTACATCTAACCATGGTTCAATATATGATAAGGATTGGTTTTTCTTTTCTTTTCTAATTAATCTTATCATATTATTCTTCTTCTTCTTCATTTCTTCAAGTGAAGAAAGCTTGCCTCCATCAATGGCAAGTGATGAAAAAGAGTGTGAAATCCAAATCTAAAGTCTACCCACTTCCTATTTCTTCATCCTCTACCTCTTGCCAAGTAGTAGAGTGTGTTTTCTTCACAAGTTTTTGGACTTGGTGAAGTCGGAGCTTGATTTAGCGATGCCTCGACGTAGATCATCTTCGGCACGTCGTCGATGACCTAGCCCGCTTCTTCTCCGATGAAGCCGACGCAAGAGCCCGGATTTCGGATTTGTACAGCGGAGATGACTTCTCCATGGAGCTATGGAGGTGGACAAACGGATCTACAAAGGTTGTATGTCCGTATCCCTTAGTTAAGTGTTAACTAGTTTATATTTTCGCCTAGTTTTCTAGCAAACGATCCGTAGTCGGGTTTCTCGGCACCTAGAATTTTTGAAATTGGCATGGTTGATGCCTTGTGAGACCTCATTAGGGTGCCTAGGAACCCTACAGTACGTGCCCTTGACGGAGTCAACAAGGCCGCACGACTGTCCTAACCAATCCCATTTATGCAACAAACAAGCACCACTTAGCTACCGTACACTACGCCTTGACGGAGTCAACAAACGCAGCACGAATACTAAATAATACCCGTAAGAAATGACGGAGGGCTACGGCTGGTTTTTGGCGAAAAACCTTTAACGTAATGAACTTGATATCGTTGAAGGAACTGCATAGCTTTTTATAAAAATATAGTGACGAAAACCTTTGCTAAAGAGGTCACTCCCGGTGAAGGGATCTCGGCTCTTTCCCCGTAGAATGAGGTGCAGGATATTCCAACTGAATACCATGATGCAAAGCAAAAGGCAATCGGCTATAGTGAAGTTATTGCCCTGACGCAAACTTCTGTCCAAGGGGTCACTCCCAGTGAAGAGATCTCGGCCCTTGCCTCGTCGACTGAGGTGCTGGATATTCATAACCGAATACCACTATGCAAAACAAAAGTGAACGTCCTTGCAATAACAGCTTTTTGAAAAATTGTTCCAACAACATCAGAATAGGTTTGTTTAGCTTGCATTGATCCAAATCAATGCAGTCCCATCAATTTATCACACCAATAAAGAACGAAAATAATGATGTACGTATATGCCATCCGCATTCGCTACTGGGTCCCGTCATTACCCGTTAGGTTACTTAACTAACGACAGAGCGGGGACTGGACTAGCGCGGATGCAAAACATATACAACATCTACTAGTATATATATCAATATATAATATTCGCTCAAGGCGTGATAAAATGCAACATCACAGAAATGTAATAAGCATCACAGAACAATACAGATATCTGGGATTCCCGGGTTTCATAGAGCCGCTACTGAAACCCGACGTTCCCCTGGTCGTATGGATAGCCTGTGCAATGAAATCCTAGACCCCTACGGACGCGGCAAGTTACCCGCCAAAACCTGAAGCGAGGCAGCCCCCTTCAGCAACATGAATGGACCACCCAGCACTTCACGAAATCCGGTAACTTGGGCACCCCTCCTGGGTCAACCTGTACCCCCTACGAGTGTGGCGAATAGCCCGCCAATTCTAGAGTAAAGCCCCCTCCGTCTCAATGCCATGAGATGCGGGCCCGTTGCCCTCTAGAACCCGGCTATCCGTGCACCCCTCCGCGGGGTAATTCTAGTAAAGAAAATAAAATATACATACAACGGGTGTATCGACCTCAGCCCAGTCGTGCCCCAAAAGAATAATATACAAACAGGCAGTAACGGCAGTCCACATGTCGGACGCTCGCCCCGCAATATCAAATGTACACAATAAACCAATCTGTACTAACATTGCATCCAGGCTATCCACCACGACAATCCGCAACATCACAGCACAACACAGAACATCAACGTGAATGTCACGTTCACAAATCCGTCTAAAAGGGCTATAGCAGTTAGACAGGATTTACCGATCAAATGACATTCACGGTCGCAGATATAATGTAAATACTGTGCACTAACATGTTTAAAATTTTTTATCGATCAAATTTACCGAAGTGGGCCCCAAGCACTACTGTAGCACTCAAAATATATCTGGGCCCAAACAGAACATTCCAAAACCCTAATTTCCCTGCCAGAGAGCCTCTGTACAAATTTGGTGCAGCAAGGACATAGAATGGCCGTGGAACCGCGGCCAATGCATGGGTTTGGCCGCGGTTCCGCGGTGGAAAGGTGACATTAGGCGACCAAATTCTTACAGAACTCATAAAATACCCTGCTTGAATTTCTGCAATACACTGAAAAAAATTTTGACTACTGTAAAAAATCGACAGAAACTGATGCAAATGGAAACGCGGTTTTGGAATTTTGTTCGATTGAACTTTTAAACACGCTAGAGCAAGCTAAACTAGGTTAATGGCGTGGCTCTGATACCATGTTGGTGCACGGCAGCGCCCCGGCCTTCTTTTCGAGGCCAAAATGCGGAAACAAAAATTTTCTTAACTTTATAAACCGGCGCCACCGCGGACCATAAACCCGGATCGGGCCATTAACCTACTCCTAGCAAATTAGAGAAGGGGTAGAGAGATATACTGAGCGATCCGTGTCCTTCGGTCTTCTCGTCGTCGTCCCGATCTTCCCGTGGAATCTCTGGTCTTCATCTCCTCGTCGGAAGGGCACCACATCGCCGGGTTCTTTTACGGGCTCCCACCTCTGGACCGAGGCAACTCAGGCACGAAGTTGGCGAGTCGACGTGTCCAAGAATTGCTGTAGAATAAGTGTAGTGCTCTTTGTCTCTATTGGGGTTGAAGTTGCCATGGTTGGTGGAGGTGAAGGATAAGAATGAACTTCGGAGATGGCTATGAAATTTTGTTGCAAACACACATGAGAATAAATTTTCCCCACACCAAAAAAAAAATGAATCCCTCACTCCCCTCAATAGTGGCCGGCCCCTTCATTGGAATGAGATGATAGAGTGAAAGTCAAGGAGGGGAGAAAGCCATCATGCAAGAAGAATCATGAGTGATGATGAGAGTATCAAATAATCACAACAAAAGTCCACACTCAACAACCATCACAACTCAAAAGTCAAAGAATGATGAACAAATGAAGGTCAAAGGATGGTGCACAATGATGAAGCAACCATGTGCCACAAAAAGTCTTCTCCTTTGTCAAATGCACAATTGCAAATAACCCCCTCCACCAAATTTCAGCCAATGAAAGATACAAAGAAAAATGGCCGAAACGGAAAGCAAACTGGCAACTTCAAAATACCGATCCCGTAATAAATTACAGGAAAACCCCGCGACTGTATATACATACCCGCATTTGTATTGCGGCCGAATACAAATGTAATGAGATAAAATCTACACTGTACAATACTAGGATCCGGCTTAAACCAAAGCCCGCTAGTATTATCCGTCCGATCATGATCCGTGCAATACCGTACGTATATGATCGAACCCTGCCATATCTCCATATGGCCTCTACAGCGTTTCGCCCGAAACTTGAGAAACGGTCTGTGGGGGACTCTAAAGACTCGTCAATCCCTTGGCTGTGGATTTAACCACTAGCACGTCAGAAGTATTAGTCATACGTAACGGGCTACCAGGTATTGACCAAAAGGGACGTCGATGAGCGAACTCATCCTGACACCCTACTGAGCCTGTCAGTGATAATATCCGTACAGTCCGGTCCGTTCGTCTATGAGCATCGCATGGCGGGCCTAGCGGGTTGGTAAAAGTCAGACCCCCAAAAGCGATACAAGTCGTGTCGGAGTGTAGCCCAGAACACCCTGAGATACTACTGGAATACCTACCAGTAAATCTCCTGCCTCGGCCGAGGGCTTTGTGTAATGGCTCTCCTAGACACAGCGCGACCTCACCCCCAATACCGGGAGAGACGAACCCCTGCAGATCCGCTCACTGCCTCCATGTGGCTCGGGACTGTACCCAACTAAAACCTGTTTGCACGACTCCTTTGAGCCCTGGTAGGGTAGTAATCAAAGTACAGTGGGAACTCACACGAGATAAATAACGATCCCAGGTCGATGAACTAACCTGTACACATGTCACCAGGGAACTGCTATCTGACGTCAGGTATAAGACCAACTAGCATGTTCCCGGCGAGTCCTGTCCAGTGTACTCATATCCCAATGAGCACCTGTATACATCTTAGGTGAACCAACTAACACCAGTGGCTTATGAGACCGGCCATCGCCCCTCGTCGGGGTCTCGACTGTATACACTAGTCTACTCTGGAGTATCGATGCCCTGTCTCGAAAACTCCCACGACTAGGGACTTTTAAGGATATGCTTATAGACCCCAGCTCCCACGTATATGATCGCCATCATACTGCTGGCTGTCAAGCAAGAATCCTAAGGGCTCTATCAACGCGCAATAGTGACCTGTAAGGTCACCTAAAGCGGTACGCGATGATAGAGATAAACCAGATAGCATACTATCATCTTGAGTAAGACCGTCCTATCGGCATAGGTCATCCCTCAATCATTGTAATCACATGCCTGTGATCCAATAATTGACTCTGAGGGCACTATCTCCAACAGTGCACTCTATGATGAGTACTGCTGAGTTACCTGTTTTCTTTTGGGTGTTATGCACTTGAGAAGCTGCATACCTATTGAATGGAGTTCCATCCAAATCAGTGCCTACCACTCCATATGATATGTGGTATGGGGAGAGACCATGTCTTAAACAAGTTAAGATATAGGGTTGTCCGGCCTATGTTGAAAAGAAAAACCCGGACAAGCTCGATGCAAAGTCAGATCTGTATAAGTTTGTTAGGATATCCCAAACATTTGCGAAGGAATATCTTCTACCACTCTGAGGAGAAAAAGGTGTTTTGTTTCTCAGCATGCCACCTTTTTAGAAAAGAAATTTCTTGTGAAGAAATTAGTGGTCATGAAGTAGAACCGGAAGGAGTTCCAGCTAGACAAACTAACAGCTGACGATTTGGTGAAACCAAAGGATTCAATACTCTCCAACGAACCTCGGCCTCTCCGTGAATCTGGTAGGGTTCTTCATCCACTTGAGAAATACTACGGTCTTTTCGGTGACAGTGGGAGCGAGGATTGCGTCATGGTTGATGATGGCCCAACTAGGTTCAGGCAGACCATTACGAGTGGGGACTCTGTGTAAAGGCTGGATGCTATGCGATCAAAGATGGAATCCATGTATACTAACAAAGTATGATTTTGAATGTTGCACCTAAAGGGGTAAAACCCATCGGGAGCAGATGGATCTTGAGAAGAATATTGGTGCAAATGGAAAAGTTGAGACTTTCAAAACTATGCTTAAGTCCATCAGGATCAATGCAAGTATCGCGGAGTTGAAACATCTATTTTGATGTGACAGTCAAAGAGTTTGACTTCATCAAAATGGTAGATGAACCTTGTATATACAAGAAGGTTGTAGAGAGCAAGGTTTTCTTCCATGTATTGTACGTAGATGACATACTCTTGATAGGAAATGGTTTCCTATGCTACACTCGGTCAAGCTCCTCTTATCACGAGGATTCTAAATAGAAGATCCGAATGATACCTACTATATCTTGTGGATTATGATCTATGGTGATAGATCTAAGTGGATATTGAGAGTGTCCTAAATCCAGGTACATTAACACCATACTAAAGGGGTTTAGTATGGAGGATTCTAAGCATGGTGATTTGCCCACTTACTCAGGAATCACTCTCTCCAAAAAGATGTCTCCCAGGACTGATTTGGAGAGAGCTCGCGTGCAAGGGATACCCTATGCTTCGGTAGTAGGCTCTATCATATATGCGATATTATGTACCAGACCAGATATAGATGACTCACTAGGTGTAGTGATCAGGAATCAATCGGATCTTGGGAGAATCACTGGATAGCTGTGGAGGACATTCTTAAGTACTTGAGAAGCACTAAAAGAATGTTCTTGGTTCGAGCTTCCAGAGTGATAAGGTCGATTGAAAGTCAGTCACAGACATTGTCTTTACCCTCATTGGAGGGACGGTATGTTGGAAGAGCTCCAAGCTAGATACCGTGACATACTAGACGATAAAGGCTGAATACATTGCTACCAATGATGCTGCCAAAGTGGCTGTCTGGGCATTTCTTGTTCATAAGATGAACAAGGTTCCTACCATTGAGTGTCCAATGACTGTTATTGTGACAACAATGGAGTTGTGGCTTTGGCCTAGGAATGCAGGTCTGTTCCCCTCCGAATGACGGCGCGACGCAGAGACGTCATGCCTGAAATTCGGGGCAGATGCTATTTGGTTTTATCCGTCTACCTCTCCGAAGATGCCAAGTTGATTTATGACACCGTGTATCGGAGGTTTAGACGGATGCGGCCGATGTAGCAGACTTTGTCAGATTCCCCCTCGCTTGAGGGGTTTTATTGATTGTGGGGATGCTCTTCCCTGCAGGCGCAAGCCCCTGCAGTTAATTACGCTACCGCATCACGATAACCACTTTCTCCTTCTCCAGAAATTTCACTTCGTGTCGTGTGTATTTGTTTGTTTGTGGATGCCCGTGGATTGTATACGGAGACTAAGTTACGCCGTCGCCCGTAGGACGTGGATTAGTCCAAATCCGTATTTACTTAGATTTAGTTTTGGTGTTTTAGTTTAAGGATACGTTAGCCATATTGAGGCTAAGATCAACTTAAACATTCGTTAAGCGTTAGTCTGATTTGAGACTAAGATCAACTTAACGGAAAGAGCATTTAGGGGCTCTATTGTTCCAGTTTAGGGACGTAGTGGTCCATTTAATAATATATAGCCGCCGGGACCCGTCACCTCTCTGACGACGTTGAAGGATTACAACGACAGGTGTCAGAGGAGTTCGGAGATGTACCCTTGAACCAAGGTTGATTGGGGGATCCATAATCCAATTTGGGACTAAAGTCTGTTTGAAGGTTTAAGAATACCTTAACCATATTTGAGGCTAAGATCAACTTAAACGGGATCGTTTAGATCCGACAAAAGAGCGTTTGGGGGCTCTATTATTCCAGTTTAGGGACGTAGTGGTCCTTAGATAGTTTAGGGACATTGCGGGACATTGCCAGTTTAGGGACATGGTGGTCCATAGTTCCCGTTTTGGGGATGGATGTTAGTTTAAGGACGCATTAGTCCATGGGTTTAAGGACCCCACAGTCCATATAGATGTGTTTAAGGACGCATTAGTCCATTGGTTTAAGGACGTATAAGTCCATGGGCTTAAGGACCCCACAGTCCGCATTGATGTGTTTAAGGACGCGTTAGTCCATTAGTTTAAGGACGGATAAGTCCGTGGGTTTAAGGACCCCACAGTCCGTATAAATGTGTTTAAGGACGCATTGGTCCATTAGTTTAAGCACGCATAAGTCCATGGGTTTAAGGACCCCACAGTACGTATGGATGTGTTTAAGGACGCATTAGTCCATTAGTTTAAGGACGCATAAGTCCATGGGTTTAAGGACCCCACTGTCCGTATGGGTGTGTTTAAGGACGCATTAATCCACGGGTTTAAGGACCCCGCAGTCCATATAGGTGTGTGGTTGTCGGGACCCGTCACCTCTCTGACGTCGTTGAAGGATTACAACGATAGGTGTCAGAGGAGTTCAGAGATGTACCCTTGAACCGGATGTAAATTGATTTAAAAGAGCAGTCTTGCTCAGTCAATTTAATTTGAGGACTTATGGCCATGATTGGGCTAAGTCCAGTTTGAGAATATTCAACGTTTTTATTTTTGGCCTATTAGGCGTGTGCTAGGGCTTTGTCCCTGTTTAATAATGCACTGCATTTTATTTTGGCCTGCTAGGACTTTCTGATTTGGGCTATGTCCCTTTATAAATGATGCACAACATCTATTTTTGTCTTGACAGACCTTTGTTTGGGCTCTACCCTTTTTAAAATAATGCATAGCATTTTATTAGGCCTGTTAGGCCCTTTTTAATTAGGCTTGGTCTTTCTGTAAATAATGCAGTGCATTAATTATTTGACAGTAGCTTGTCAGGCGCTTTGCGCCAATTATTGAGCGCAAGCGCTTGTGGAGGTGACATGTGTCACGCAAGCGTAGTGCGCTGCGCCAGTGCGCTGCTGACACGTGGCGCGCTCTGGTGAGTTGCGCCAATTTCAGAGAGCAATACTCTATCTTAAAAGCGCACAGCGCAAGTGGTCTTGGAGCTGACACGTGGCGCTCTCTGGTGGTTTGCACCAACCCAGGAGCGCAATAGTGCAGATTTACAAGTGCAAGACACTGTTTTAATTTCTTGATCCAACTTTAGATTCAAGAAAAGAATCTTTAAGATTCCAGAACCAATGGTTCATAAAAAAGTGCAAGGCACTGTTATTATTTTTTTATTTATTGAAAATCATTGATCGTGTTCTTAGATCAATGATCTATTCAGAAGAAATTCTTCTTTTATAAAGGTTTTTACCTTTTTTTTCTCTTCTTGAGTTCTTCTCAAAATTCTTCAGAGTTCTCTCTATTCTCTGTGTTTTTTTTTTGATTTTGATGTCGATGTCTTTTGAATTGGGGTCTAGGGGCCTTTATATAGTGCCCATTAATTTGTTAAATTTGTTAAAGAGATCATTCTCTAAATGATTTGGGGAATTTTCCCCTTCGTTGGATCTTTGATCCAAGGGCTTCTGTTTTACAGAAGACAATCTTCTTGTTTTAACAAGAACAGAAAGATCTTACTGGAATTTTAATTCTGTTTGGCGCAAACGCACTAGCGCTTGATACGTGTCGCGCAGCGCACAGCGCAGCGCAACTGCGCTGACACGTGCGCAGCGCAACTGCGCTGACACGTGTCGCGCAGCGCAGCGCTTGCGCTACTGAAGCGTTGCTTCCTTTAATTTTGTTTTAAATAGAGCCTTGCTCTGATTGGGCGTTGCGCTGACGTATCAGCTTTTGACACGTGGCGCGTTGCCCGCAGCGCAAGGGATTTGAAGCATTGCTTCAATTTTTTTTGAATTTTTGAAATTCAAACAGAGCTTTGCTCTGATTGGGGGAAACAAGGTCCCATCAGCGTTCCAGACATATTCTGAGGCAAGTATCACCTGATCACGGAGATGGTTGATCTCCAAGGGATCGAGGTAAGGAGAGTAGATTTTGAGGTTAACACGGCGGATCCACTCACCAAAGCCTGCTTCCCCAAATACTATTTGAGTGATTTTGGGTTGGTTGAGTATGGGATACATACTACAACCACTGCTATATTGTTGGGTATTGGATACTACAACAGATGGCCTTAGTGGAAGTGGGAGATTGATAGTTATATGTATTCCCTAAAGGCTATTACTGTACATGGGAAGTATATTGTAGTGGATGCTTAGACATATATAGGGAGGACTTTCTTACTCGATATGATAGTATGCTATCTGGTTGCACTTTGTCTTAACATATTGACTTGTATAAGTGATGCTGTCTTGCTCTCACATGTTGATAAAGCCCTTATGATGTGCACTTGACTACCAGGACTATGATGGAGATCATACTAGTGGGGCCAAGGGTATTCCACAAGTACGCCCTATAATTGTTCCTAGTCGTGGGAGTATCGAGACAGGGCATCGATACTTCGGAGTAGACTAGCGTATGCGCTTCTTGACCCATATGATGGGCGATGGATGATCCCACATCCATTGGTGTTTGACATCAGAGAAGGTATATGGGTGCTCAGTGGAGACTGGGTACACTGAACGGACTCGCCGAGAACTCCTAGATGGTATTATACCTATCGTCGGATAGCAGTTCTCTGGTGACACTGGTACAGGTTAGTCTGTCGACCCGAGATCGTCATAGAGTCTTGTGTGATTCCCACTGTGCTTTGATTTCCACCATACCACGGTCATGAGATCGTGCAAAAAGGTGGTTTTTGGGTACAGTCTCGAGTCACATGGAGGCAATGAGCGATAGGAGGGGATTCGTCTCTCCCGGTATTGAGAGTTGATGTTGCGCTATGCTCGATTGGCCATAACAGGAAATCCCTGGCCAGGATTGCTGAGATTTACTGGTAAGTGTTATCAGTAGTTTCTCAAACCGTTATAGATCTTGCATCGGCATGACTTATCAGGCTATTGGGGTCTGACGTTATACCACCCCCAGGCTGTTGATATGCGACATATTTGACGAAGAGACTGGACTGTACGGTAGTGTTACTGATTGGATTCGCAGGAGTACGAGCAGGCTTGCTTGTTGATCTTCTGATCGCTCAATACCCGGGAGGCCGTTACGTTTAGCAGACCGCTTGGGGCTTGTGGGTGACTGATATGATCACCACCTACTGCCGGCGTATTGACGAGTCTTTAGAGTCCTACACAGAGGTTTCTTGGTTCATGCGAAACGGAGTAGGAGCACATATGTGATATGTACGGGACCGAGATTAATGCGTGTATGCGATACCGCATTCTATTCTCGCGATATGCGATATCGGTCGGTTATATGTGATATAACCGGGTTATCGGATTAAGTGTTGATTCGATAAGTTGTTACATTTGATATTAGTCGGTTGTATGTGATATAGCCGGATTATTAAATCAAGTGTTGATTTGATAATTTAATGTATAATTATATATGTGATATATTAATTTACATTAACTAATATTAGCCCACTTAAACATTTCTTTTTGTCACTTGTGTGCATATAGTATATATGTGATATATATTAATGCACAATATTTGTGTCATGCTTGATGCCATATGTGATATGGGTGTTTGGGACTTACACCATGCTTAATAATGTGATGGTTTTTATTTATTTAAGGTTAATCAAAATTCGATGGAATAAGTCACATGGTTGAAGCTTGTAGAAGCTTGTGGAACCATTGACCAAGTCCACTAATTTTGTTTTACTTGTAGATATTTATTAATCCAACCATTATTGATTAGCCATGGTTAACTCTCTACATGAGTTAGTATATGACACTAACTCACCCATAGTTGCTATTCTCACCTCATGAGTTCATTCTCTCATTCTTCACTAGATCATCTTCTTCTTCATTGATAAAGCTTTGTAGCTTTTGAAATTGTGAGAAAATATTGTGAGAAAATTAAATCTAAAGTGAGCTCATTTCCTACTTTATCATCCTTTACTATTAGCCATTTAGCTTAGGGTGTTTGCTTCACTAATTTCACCATTAGTGAAGAGGTGGTATGAGCTTGAGTCTTCTCGACGTAGATCATTTTCGGTCTCGAAGACTTCGAACAAGTTTGCATCTTTCACCTTGTGGAGCCTTTCAAGAGTTCGGGAGATTCTTACTCGCAGCGAAAGGACTTCTACACGGAGCATTTGAAGTGAAGAACCGGTCTACAAAGGTTGTATTTCTCATTCACTTAGTTGCAAAGTTGTTTGCAAGATATTTTGTTTAAATCTCTAGTTAAGATTCTAGGGTTAGAGTTATTTAGAACGGCAAATTTTTAAAAACGGCATGGACGATGCCTCCCGAAATCTTGCTGCCGTCCTAGGTAACCCTACATCTATCCCTTCCACCTCAGAAAAAAACCAAGATAAGCTATAACGTTTTAGCCCATTTGAAGAAACTCCCAGCGCTATTAACTATATATGATGCACTGATAATGTCCCCAGAACTAAGAAATGTGTTCATCAAAGCTTTTCTAAACCCTGAAGAATATCGGTCTTTCTTCGTTGAAGAGACGATGAAAGAAACATTTTATACAGAGCAAACAACAGATATAGTGTTCACAAATGAAGATATGCTACTAGGAATAGCAGAACACAACTGATCCATGTATATCTCGATAATTTTCAAGGGTGTGGAGGTCAAGAAAGTTCTTGTTGATCCGGGCTCTTCCGTAAACTTAATTACTCTAAAAATACTAAGAACGCTATTCCTAGACGTCGGTCATCTCAACTCCAAGAAAATATTGATTCAGGGTTTTGATCAGAACACTAGCAAGGCCATGGGTGCCATCACTTTGAACTTCCAGGTGGGTTCGTTACACACCCGGGGCAAAGTTCCATGTTATCAATTCAGATGCTTGCTATAAAGCTCTATTAGGACGACCCTGGTTATATGATTACGGCATCATACCTTCCACTTTGCATCAATGTTTGAAATACAAAGACGATGAAGGAGAGCATTGAATTAAAGGAGAGCTCAATCCTTTTAGTATCAATGAAATCCACCTGGAAGAAACTATGTTCTACTTTTAGAACTTCAATGTCGAATCAGCAAACCCGAGGAAGACGACCGCCAAGAAAGTACGACTCAGATGAAACAAATTCTTATTCATTAGAAGAAGTCAAATTCAATGGAGGCATGGTACACAAAGGATAAATCTGAATCAGAAAATAAAGAAAATAAAGAAGACTTCGTCCAATTCCTTCCTGAGGCGCAACTAAGTTTTGAAGGTTTTCGTCTATCAAACAGTGATGATGACGACGATGCCAATACCAAACACCAGAAATCACACAAGACAATTCAGGAAAAAAAGGGTAAAGTATGTGCAATTACAACTCCTCACAGTCTTTTTGAAACTATTGCAAGAGATGCATGTATCTAACATAACACATTTAGAAATCTTTTTTGTCCATGCGAGTAGAGGGCAAAAAACAATTCTATTATAAATTTCAACCCAATGGACATCGAAACACGTCCTTTTTATACGATGAAGGATCCTATATTGGAGCCCTGATACCTAAACATATGTCTTTACATATATTGCGATTATGTAAGAAAATGGGAGTGTTATTACGACAATCCCTTGAAAAATTCAGAATGTTTAACACAATCTGGTATTCGCGACAAGCGTGTGGATATGTTTGACAGCAAACACCTCATCTATTCATCAACCACGATTCATTTAAAAAAGAAATCAAATCAAAATTAACTATGCACATCTCAAAATGACCGTGTTATGTAACTCTAGAATTTATTTGTGCAGTATATATAGAGAAGAAGTTAAGTATTTTGTTTTGGGCGGGGGGAGGTGGTGGGGGCATGATTAATTTCAGACATAGGATTTATTTGGTTATTCTCTAGTGCGTCCCGCACAATAGATATAAACGGTAGGGATCGCTTTGGGTTTAATCGGACGGTCCTCATCTGTAACAGTACTGCTGCTATTATTTGAGCAATAGGAGAGAATAACTTAGCGGCACTTTACATAAAAAGAAAAAATTCGATGCACTCTTTCGCCATTCGAACTTGCGCTCTCGTCACGGTAACGCTCTCTCACTCGAAATCTCTTCACAGAATTCATTAAAAAAAAGTTCAAATTTTTTGTAGCCATCGTCATCATCGAAGCCTACCCCTCTCGAATCATCGAAGAAAACCACCATGAACGAGCTGAAGATCACCAAGCCCGACGATTGGCACCTCCATCTCCGCGACGGCGATCTTCTGCAAGCAGTCGTTTCTCACAGGTTAATCTCTCTTCGTTTGTAGAATCTTGATTCGAATTGGTTTTGGGTTTTGATTTGGTTTTTGGAATCGATCAGCGCTAGGAGTTTCGGGAGAGCCATCGTGATGCCCAATCTGAAGCCTCCGGTGACCACCGTCGCCGCTGCCGTGGCCTACAGAGATTCCATTTTGAGCGCCCTGCCGCCGGATTGCGGTTTCGAGCCGCTGATGACCCTTTATATGACGGATAACACGAGCCCCGAGGAGATTGAGCTGGCCAGTGAGTTCTTGAATTGTGCATATCTTGTGTCTGTGAAAATGCTCATGTTATTTCCTTTGAATGTAGGATAGTTTATAGATAGGTATAGGTAAATTGGTGGGCAATTCCTTAGTTAATGGAAAAATTGGACCTTTTCACTAAAAAAAAGTTGCTGGAGAAAATATTATGAAAGTGTTTTGACTCTAGGAGTAACATGAGAGGAGACAATGATGATTCTACAACCCCCTTCTTAAAGTATACGGATGATTTCCCACAAATTTTAAGAATTTTTTGCTCTGATTGTTCCAAGCACTATTCTATTACTTGATAGATGGCCTTAGATTTGCTAATGATATTGTGGATGATTTTGGGGTTTGGAGAATTTTTTTCTTGTATTGCTTTTTATCAGAATTAGTTAACACAAACTCAAGCTATGTCAGCGCACTTGCGAAATTTATGTATTTTCACAAAGAAACACTGTAATATCTGGAATATTTTTCCAAGATTTTGGAGAATTGCCATGTCGTCATCACAACTGTCTCCTATATCATCACAACTACATTTGAAAGCAATACTGGTGTTTGTATCCACAAATCATAGCTGTTTCATGCTTTGATGCTTTATCAAATGTGGCCTACATGAGCCTGATTTTATTTATGCTTACATATTTAGATTGTCTATACATTTACTTACTGATTACTCTGTCTAATTTACTTTCATTATGCTTGTCGATTTCATAATACTTTATGTAGGCCCTTCCCGTTTTAAAAAGGTTTTTTATATCATAAATTTATTTTTATAGTCTCTCCTGCAATAGCACCCCTGTCATATACCAAGTCATTTTTTAGAATGGTTAAGAATCAGATTATATCGTTCTGATATCTTATGTATTAATAATATATCTATTTGGGGAAAATGGACCTGCTGTATTCGGTATACCTCATGCCCATTTACCCCATCTTTAAATGTCCAATTTGATCTTAAACCTTTATGTTAATTTTCGTATCAGTTTTCTATTACGAAGTGCAAAAAAGAGTCCTGTTAACTGAAATCTTTATATGCTAAATTATAAACAAAGTATGTATAAATTGTATAAGTGAAGGCACCAAATGCATGATGTTAAATCCTGGATTTCAAATTAATTTGAAGACACTTCGGTATCATTGCTACAAGTTGGATTTGAATAGGCTTGTGGTGATTATTATTATGACTAGATGTGGAATATTTGGGTTTTACAATTTGATATTTCCAGAATCTGAACGATACATTTGTTACCGGTAGTGAAAAGAGAAAGAATATATGGCATATAATAAAGATTGTTATCGAGATTACCTCTTCCTTGTACAGATCTGGCGAAACATTCCCTTTAAAATTTGGTGGTGTTCCTTTGCGTAGATGTAAGTTGATTTGCAAACTTCTATCAGGAGGATATGAGTCAATATTGGTTAGTTTGATATATTTGCTCAAGAACTAGACTACCAGTGCCCTTTGCTCTAATTAGAGTAAGCAGCAAAAATATAGCAGTAAAACATGGATAAAATCTATAATATACATCAGTGGAAAATGATGATCTTTATCATGTAACATTGCCCATTTCAAACCATCACAGATATTGATTATGTAGTTAGTTAGTTAATGCCTCATCTTATCCAACCAGGTAACATCAGAACCCATCAACAATGAACTTTTATTATTTTATACAGTAGTCCATAATTTAGTTTCAATGGTGATGCTGGCTTGATGTTTTTAGGGAGAAGCGGAGTGGTTTTTGCTGTAAAACTGTATCCAGCTGGAGCAACTACCAACTCTCAGGATGGTGTTACAGATATTTTTGGGAAATGCTTGCCCGTTCTCGAACAAATGATAGAGCACAGCATGCCACTTCTAGTAAGTAGTTCTCTTTCCCACATTCTTTGCATTAGAATAATAGTTTTCTATTATATAGCAATTGGTTTTCTTTTACCATTCTTTTATTTTTTGTAAATCTTCCTCCTCTTTTTCTTGAAGTACCAATATAAAATGCTTGTTTAGTTTCTTGTGTTACACTTACAATTAATTTATGCTCATGGAATGAATTGGGTGTATATGTTACCATTATTCATTTTCTTGTATTTTGACAATACATCTGAAGATAATAAGTGATATAGATATATTTGCTTCCTACAATAATGGTCCTCTGAGATAATGTCGCGGATATTACCAAAATGGGATTGTTCTCCCCTTTCCGTATAAACTATTAGTAGCTTAGAACTATGGACTTCAATGTTCTTGTTTACTATTTCTGGATGTTTCTTTCGACTAACCTTTAGTTTGATACATCAGTTTGTAGAATTAGGGAGCCAATCAATACGATCTTTCAAATTTCAACTCTAAATTAGAAAATTCATCGCCCATATCTTTAATTGTAGTATTATGAATTAATCAAAAGAGATCTAGTTGTGCTTTTTGGAATGTCGATTCCTAATTCGACCATTACAGTGTCCCTCATGATTCTTCACCTACATTTTAGTCACTATGTTACAGATGCATGACTTTTTAACTGTTTTGTCTTTATCTGAGTTTTTCAGGTTCATGGTGAAGTTACAGATCCAAATGTCGACACATTTGACAGAGAGAGAGTGTTCATTGAGACGATTTTAGCACCACTTGTTCAGAAGCTGCCACAACTCAAAATTGTAATGGAGCATATCACAACTTCGGATGCTGTCAAGTTTGTTGAATCATGTGCTCAAGGTACCAGCAGTACTACATTTTTCTTCTTTCTTTTCTCTATGGGTTAATTACACATAATCTCCTTGTAGTTTACCCCTAGCGAACTCATACCCCCACAAGTGATTTATTAGTGCAAGCACCACCTCTGTTAATCAACCAAAACTCAAATTACTCTAAACAATACAAACTACTTCTAGAATTAAATTAGACAAGCATCTGAGCTGTTCAGACTTTAGAGTTCAATCTGAGCGATATTTCTTGTTTTGGGTGATGATCAGAGGGGGTGTTTTGCTGATAATCTACATGGGGTTTTGCGCAATTAAAATCATTTTATATTTCTATTTTCCTCGGTTGTTTCTTTTATGGTCAATTCCCTCTTTAACTTGCTTGTGATCTCTCATCATTTAGGGACTGTTGCTGCAACAGTGACGCCTCAGCATCTTCTTCTCAATAGAAACTCTTTGTTTCAAGGTGGATTGCAGCCCCACAACTATTGCCTTCCAGTGCTGAAACGAGAAACACAAAGTATGTTCCCATGATCCCTTTGCAAATTATTGTTGGATTATTATCTTGCTTGTGATGCACTATTAACTTTCTTTATTTTGGATGCCAGTGTTATGGTGCTTTTCAATGTCCATGTAGGCCACCATATATTTTTTTATTTAAAAAAAGGTCTATGAATAAATGGCTTGCTGTAACCCTTAAAACTGATAAAAATTGGAAGATGCATGTACACATGTCTATTATTTAGGCACTGATATTATGTTGTTTCATAAAGTTATCTAAACTTAACTCTGGACTCCTAATTGTGTCATATTTGACTTTCATTTTGGAGTTTAGAAAACTCTGTTATCTAAACTTCAGAGTTGAGATAACCCGCGTTTTTAAAACTCCAAAAAGTGTGAAGAAAACACCCTTTTTATATATTATACAACTCCAAAGCAACATTTGAAGTTTAGAAAACTCCAATGCCAAACACATATCAAGTTAAGTTTTTAAAGTGGACATAGGGTCTTGCAAACTAGAGTTTGCATAGCCTCTATTTCAACATCAAAATAACCTCCAGTTTCCTAACTCCATACCTGGCCTTTGTGGTTTTGAGAAATTTGTAATACTCACCATTGTAGAAGATAACATGTAAAAGACACTGTTTTGAACTAAGTTTGTGTAATTTGTCCTTCCAAAAAATGAAGCAAATTTGTTCTCTATGCAGCAAGGTTTATTAAAGGATTTAAAAAATTATGACTGCCAACACCCTGTTTAGCAAGTGCCAAATTTCTGGCCAAGGAAGCAAGGAATATATACAAAAATATTGACTTTCCATAATTATGGGTAGTTGGAGTCCTCCAAATTTTATCAATAGGGAGCAAAGTCTCGAAGAATGTAAAGAATATAGTAGTTAAACAGAACACAAGTTTTTCTATCTATTGCAAATTTATGTATCTCATGTGGTTGCTACTTACATCTTTATAGGACAAGCTATCGT
This sequence comes from Agapanthus africanus, assembly GCA_030015575.1. Classification (NCBI taxonomy): domain Eukaryota; kingdom Viridiplantae; phylum Streptophyta; class Magnoliopsida; order Asparagales; family Amaryllidaceae; genus Agapanthus; species Agapanthus africanus. Next base: position 667,758,874 of record CM057342.1, on the reverse strand, counting down.
AGATGCTGTAACGAGTGGAAGTAAACGCTTTTTTCTTGGGACAGACAGTGCTCCTCATGAGAGGCGTAGAAAAGAATGTTCATGTGGCTGTGCAGGCATATACAGCGCTCCTGTGGCATTATCGTTGTATGCCAAGGTATTTGAAGAGGTAATTTCCTCACGCACTCAACAAAAAGTTTTAAAAAAGAAATACACAATTAGATACATGAGCACTCCTTGCACACAGAATGCACACTCACACTCACTCACACTTGAGATAAACACCTAATCCAATTCTTTAGTCAGAGTCATGTTACAGTATCTGCCAGGATAAGAATCTGATTGTCTTCTTTCGTCTCAAATATTTGAGGTCAACGCGATTAGTGACATATAAAGATTGTACACCTACTACCTAACTGAATTGTTTTTCTGCGTGATTTTTCTTTCACTCTATGCCCATTGAAACCCATCCTATGTGACATATTTTTAAAGTCTCTTCTGTTTGCTTTCGCTAATCTCCATATTAAATATCTACTAACTTCTTCCTTCATGTGCATGTCAATGGTCCATCCAATTTTGTTATCCTCATTCCTATAAATTTATTGTTGCTTAATTTTTCCCTTTGAGTCTGATACAAGCTTATGAGGATCATGCGATTAAAGTAAATACAATGGATCTTCTCCTAGACGAGATTACATTAATGAGCGGAAGCAAATAATATAAAATCACCTCAATCGCTTCAACCTAGCTCACATCACGTCTTTTTGCGTTTTCCTCTAGCAACGGCCAGAGAGTGACCACACTTCCGAAGTGAGAACCTCCCACACCCCACCCCACGGCTAACGTATGACGAGAAAAGTAAGAAGAAAGATTGACGTCTCTAAACCCTAGGTTTAGAGGATTCTCAATCATTGTTACCAAACCCTAGAATTAACTAGGTATATATAATAGGAGGAAGCCTCTTACCCAAGTAAAGGCTTTAAATTGGGTCGGATAGTGACGAAGCACAACCGACCCATCCGCACACTCATTTGGACGGGTATGGGCCGGATCGGCCCATGTCCGATATACTCTCACTCGTACAAATAAGTGGGTGCCCTTCGTAGCTCCCAGAGCCAGCTCCCTGAGCCATTGACTTATGAGAAGCTTATTTTTCACCTTATCCTTTCCCATACACGTTAGCATGGCATGGAATTTCGAGAACCTGCAAGTGGGTAGTTTTGCAGCCAGATCCGTTAGGACCGACACAAGAATTTCCCTAAGAATAAACATAAACTAAGAATGTTAAGCTCGCGAAATCTTGTACCCCATAGCTGAATCAGTCATGTCCGCTCAAGTACCTTTGATCCTTCTAAAGCGTACTTGAACACCGCAGTAACCCTTGATTTATTGCACTCTTAAACCATGCCTTCGGTGTTAATAAGAGTTGGCCATGTGATACAATCAAGAGACATACTATCAGATCTTTCGACAGCTCTGAATAGTTAGATCTGCTATTCACCTGCGTTCCTGACATTGCCCCGTATGTGTGGTATTGTCTCATCGTAGCAGGAAACAGCAGCCAAAGTAGCAGACGTTCATAACAAGCTTATCCTGACAACCCAGTATCGCTAAGGGTAGACTGTCCACCATTCTGGTGGTCGCCAATAAGGGCTCACACTGTGAGGGAGATCGATCTATCCCTTCCAACCTCCTTATAGACATGGTCTTAGCACACGCATGGAAACGCGTTACAGTATAAGTTCTTTCCTTAAGAGCATATATCATTAAAATATACCATACGAACCCAAGTCATATCATCCTATGATTGACTTGTCCAACTATACCGCACCGCGATATGCCGGGGATTTCTCGACAAGCCCGCACCTCGTGCGCCAAGTCAGACTCCTAGTCCGTCTATTAGTAAACATATAAAGTGGTCGTGGGTGTACAACTTTGGCTGCTCGGTGTATGAAGTACGCCACAACCTCATCCTGACCCAGTCAGTACGACTTATTCAGTGCTCCCACTGTTGCCGCACCCAGTAACACGACAATGTGATCATTGCTCCAACCAATTGTCTAACGGCACTCAATCTCATCTTATCCTGCTGCCACAACATAGAACGGGATCTCTCATGTGAGTGAGAGTTCCTATCCGCGGACATGATTTTGATTGATATGCACCATATGCATATTGTGTATCCTACACTTTGTGTACCATGTACACGTATAAGTATATACTGCATATCAAATAGTTAAACAATATATGAACATTTCTATCCCACTTATTTATGATAAAACAACTGATTATCAATTTTAAAAAATGTTCATTAAGTCGCCATCCATAATAATGTCAAGATGACCACATGAGAAAAGGGAAGCAAAAGGTCTAAAACCACTAAATGTCACCAAGAACATAGCCATAAGGCTTCAGTGTGACGCACAATGGCTTCTCAGCTATTCCCTTCAGTTAGTGATCCCCGATCATTCAACTTTTAGGGACATGATGCAGCATGATCACATCTTTTTCTCGTTACTTTATGAAATGATATTAGATCCTTATGTGCTTCGACCTTCCGTTGTACCTCAAATCCTTAAGATACGGTCATATGTTGTCACAATGGAGGATCACACTACCCTCTGCATGTGGCATAACTTGTAGACTCTCCAAGAATCTGCGTAGCTAGACTGCCTCTTGTGTTGTTGCACAGGCTACAACGTATTCCGCTTCCATGGTGCAATGTTCTAAATTTCGAATGTCGGTGTCGTGTTGGCCGAAAGATTTTGATGTCGGATATCGTGAAATATCGGATGGGTTTATCAAATATCGTGGTTCTACATTTTTGTAATGTAAACGTCATTTATATAACTTATTTATAAAAAAAATTTAATTTATTCAGATTTTTAGTTTTATTAAATCCATATATTTTTCAATAGTAGATAGGGGAGAGAGAGTAAAGACAAATGGAAGTGCTTGAGGGGGGAGCGAGAAAAAGTAGAGGGGGAGCGAGATTGAAGATGGGAGGGAGTGCCGAGTGGTGATGATGGCTCGAGGAGAGAGAGTGTGTTATATCTAAAGGCGATGACGACTAGGGCCGAAGGCGATGGCGACTGGGGCTTACTGGAGGTGATAGATGAAATGAGGCAATGGGGTAATTACTTAATTGCTATTGAAACTTTTGTTCTTTACTTTTGCAATAAACCGGGTTAATTACTTAATGTACAAAACCCAAAACTCGAAAGAAAATTACCCAAAATTCTCTTTCCATATATCGGTAAATGTTGGGTAAAACGACATCATGAAATGTCGGCCGACACCACGAAATATCGGTACCTGACATAATTTTGCAAATCCGTGTCATTTTCTTCCCAAAACCGATATGCCGTTGCCATTTCGGCGATGTCGGACGACATTTAGAATACTGTCATGGTGGAAAGGGAATGCTCTCTTGGTTCTTACTACACCATATAACAGCCCTTCTATTGATCAAGAAGGCATAACCCAATGTGGATACTTGTTCATCCAGATTGCTGGCTCGGTTAGCATTTATAACGAAATTTTCGCAATCAAATGTCTGCTTCGCCAAAGCACAAGGTATAATAGGCTGTCCCACTCAAATACCATAAGATCCTTTTTACCAACGAGCAACCCTAAGTTTAGACTGGCATGTAGTCATCAATCCCACAGCAAAGGAAATGTCGGATCTTGTACATATCATAGCATTCGTGAGACTTCTGACCTCACTTATATTCCTACATCCGTTTCTTTTTTGCTCAGTCTTGGGACATCAATTTAGATTTAGCGCATGATTCTTTATGATTGAAGTCTCAATGGGTTCACATCCCTTCATGCCAAATTGTTTCAAGACTCTTTTAATGTTTAGTCTTCTGAGACACTAGGATCATCTTGGAACAATCCTTCAGAATCTTGGTTCCAACCGTAAAAATGGGCATCTTTCATGTCCTCCATTTCAAAGGTGGAGAACTGCTAACTCTGAGTGGCAGGTGTGATCTCTATGTTGACGACGTACGGCAACAAGATCTCTGACTTCTTACAAGCTTGACTAGACGTCTATCTAGACTAGTTCAAGATCTATCTGCACTATTAACGCCAATATAAAGCGTGCAGAGACAATTTTCACCACCGAGAAAAATGCCTCCTTTGTAGTCCACCCCACTTTTGGGTGTACACTGTTGTCACCAAGCGTCCCTTGCACCGCTTGATTGCCCATCTTTGGTTCGCTTAACTTTGAAAACCTATTTGTTCTCAATACTCTTGTGTCCGGTTGGAAGATCCACTAAGTCCTAGATTTGATTCTTTCTCATCGACTCGAGCTTCACCATTACTGCCTCCCACTCTTCCGCTGCAGGTCCTAAAATATTGTCCTTGTATGATTTGGGTTCCGTTATATCATGCGGTGCTTCCATGAACGCCTTTCCCTTGATGTCGAAATGTCGTAGGGTTGTCCATGGGCGATACTCAAGGCTGTTAAGATTCCATAAAGCAGCTTCTAGTCATTTATTGGTATCACTCCCACTGTCTTCAGCCGTTAGAGAAACCGATTCCTCTACCATGGCTAGTTAATCAGTAGCTTACTCGATCTCGCACAGTCTTAAATCCTGACACAGTTGACCTCTTCGTGGGGAACCTTCTTGAGAAATACCACGTCTCGTGACTCAATCTCGGTGACATTCCAACCATTCTGCACAGCTATAAATACATATCTTTAGAGTGCTCAGAGCAGTGTATGAAAAATACACTTCTCTATGGCACAACTTCTCATACCGATGAGGAGTGATGTGTATGTATGCAGCACACCCTCAAGGGCACAAGTGATCCAACACTGGCCCTTTTGCATGTCCATGACTCGTAGGGTGTCGATTGAACCGACTTGAAGGTACTTGGTTTAGATCATAAGCTGCTATCTATAGCACATCTCCCCAAAACAATATAGGGGATTGGCATAAGCCATTATGCTCCCAATCGCATTTTGTAACATCCTATTTCACCTCCACGCAACTCTTCTAGTTACCAAGTTTACAGTTCATCAGCTGAGTGATGACTAGTAGCCATATTTTGAGTAATCATTTATGAAGGTTTTGGAATAAAATGTACAGTCATGTTCCTTAATAGTGATTGATTCACAAACATTAGAGTGAGTTAATGCAATGGTACGCTTGTGCCTTTTGTCTTACCAAATAGCTTTCTAGTATAGCTTTGTCTCCAAGACAATGCTAGTAGATAAATATGTTGGCTTATGCTTAAATGCCAAATGAGCTACCCACAGATGATTTAGTCAACTCATCTACTTCATTGACCCAGTCTTTTATGTTACATTAGACATGTATAGAAAGCTAATTCTAAAACCATAAAGCATTTAAGAAACAAATCATCTTCTTACAACTAGCCATTATCCTAAGCTTTACATGGTTTCGACTAGTTAGGAATTACTTTTTATGGATAAGCTCTCTACATCCTTGATGTAGAAAAGATAGATGTGCCCGACACATGGGTTGCATCCATAACTTTTATGTTCCCAACATAAATATCTACTTCAGCTCGGTGCACTCATAAGTGAAGTAGTTCAAATTCCTTTGTAGTTAGAACACTTGGATTTTCATTATTGCAAGCATGCATTTCTCATGGTAGATCACTTAATTTGTGTGTTTTTCTTGGTTTTCTCTAGTCGATTACAGTTCACTTATGTATAGGAACCATGTCCTTACACATTGATAACCATATCAATATATGAGCAGTTGCTTTAGGACTAAGTCATCCTTGGCGGATAACCTCAAGCTGTACTATCGCACAAATCGGCGAATGCAAGTACATTCGCTATATGCATTTTTAAATGCTTAACTTGAACATGAAATAAATAACCGCCCATCACAATTTACTCTATAGTTATACTAGAACAACCCTCCTTGGATTTATTAAGTGCATCTATGTGATATGGTTCAACTGTTTACACGAATAAGGTCAAACCCTAAAACTATGGAATATTGTCACTATGCATCAATTATCTTGTAACCGACAGATTCCATGGTTGCTTAGCATGCAGATAACCCTGTAACCACCACTTTCCACATTGCATGGTTGCTCGGAATGTAGATACTCGATACCCATAGCAGAACATACTTCGCGCTTGCTCCGCAATAGTAAAAAACTTTGTTCTAATGACAAAGTTCTTCATCACATCCAACGTACAAAACGATTTTTAATGCGATAATCTTCCGAAGATCATTACATCTTTACGGTGTTGCGATATGAAGCCCTGCTACATTGTTGCCACCTAATTGTCATTAAAATCCGAGTTATTTGGCTCGTTCATAAAGTACAAATCTGATGTTTAATTTTAGTTGTCGTCATACACGAGATAAAAGAAATCTATATGCATCACCTTAATTGAATAACCCAATTTAACATTTGTCTATATTATAGGGTAAATCTTTCTTCTATTGAGATTTGAGATTTGGTGTACGTCCCCGACACTCCTGCTAGAACAATTACTCCGCAATATCTTCAAGATTTGTGAAGGAAAAATTTACAATTTTTTTTTGTGAAAAACAATTTTTTAACAACTTCTCAAGTTTTAAATAACTTTTAAATACCCTTAAAGTCCCTAAATAAAATTTTAGAAAACTCAAGTGGGATTTCCAAAAAATTTCCCAAATCTTTGAAATATTTTCAGACCTAAGTTTTTTTTATTTAAAAATAAATCAATGTAAAAATTGTTTAGAATAATTTTTTTTTATTTCAAATTTTCAGAAAAAAGATTAAAAAAATCTAAACTGCAAAATATTATGAAAAATCTCTTCAGCTTTTATAATTGTTTTCTTTTGCTTACAAAAATTTGGCCCTGTCAAAAACATAAAACAAACATTTTCTTTTGCCAGATTATTTGGCCCTGCCAAATTTGTGTAAAATATTTTCTTTAACAAAATATTTTGCTATGCCAACAACAACAACAACAACAACAACTGAGCCTTTTATCCCAAGCATATGGGGTAGGCTACATGAACCAACATGAGAATCACGCCGGGTCCAGCACATGAATCCTCTGTCTCCACTCACTTCTATCGAACAATATACTTTCATTGAGTCCTTTGGCAACCATATCGTTTCGTATCACCTCCATCCATGTTTTCTTCGGTCTTCCTTTTGCCCTTTTGCCATTACCCATATCGAGAGTATCTATTCGTCGAACCGGTGCTTCCATAGGTCTGCGTCGCACATGACCAAACCATCTAAGCCGGTTTTCCCGCATCTTCTCCTCCACGGGAGCTACACCAACTTTTGCACGAATATCCTCATTTCGCACCTTGTCTTTTCTAGTGTTACCGCACATCCAACGAAGCATGCGCATCTCCGCTACGTGCATCTTCTGTGTATGATGCTTCTTAGGAGCCCAGCATTCTGTACCATATAATAAGGCAGGCCGAATAGCGCTCCGATAAAACTTCCTTTAAAATGATATTTGTCCTTGCAAAATATAAAAAAAATCTTTTAACAAAATTATTGCTTCTTGCCGAATAATATATATATATATATATATATATATATATATATATAAATTATTTGGTTCCTACCAAATCTGTTACATAAAAATATTTTCCTCTAACAAAATTATTTGGCAATGCCAAAACAAATAATTATTTTCTTTAACAAATATTATTTAGCCTTACCAAATTTGTTAAATAAATATTTTCTTTTAAAAAAATTATTTGGTCCCTGCCAAATCGGAAGGAAAATATTTTTTTCTTTAACAAAAAAATTATTTGGTCCTTGCTAAATCTAAGAATTTTTTTTAAAGAAAAGTTATCCCATTAGTTTAAGCAAAATTAGGGTTAGAGTTTGAGAAATTTTACGAACCAAGCCGCCATTTACCAAAATTATATTTACACAAAATTAATAGATCTCCTAGATCCATAAAACAAATTATCCAGATTTATTTTGTTCCAAACTTCATTCTCAAAAAAAATTTCGATTAAAATATGCATGAATAACCACAAGATCCCTATTTTATAATACCCATATCGCATAAAAAAATATTTCGACGGATCTTCAAAGATCCCAATCGAAACAAAAATTCACGATATAATTATTCTGAAATAAAATTATGCCATGAACTTAAGAAATTTTTATACCCATGTTAAACATATTCCAATCTATTACTAGGTGTAATTGAAAGATGCGATTTTGAATCGCAGGATCTAAAAAAATAGCATTATCGAACGTGAGCTTCATGGCTTTGATACCAATGTTACAATCTTATGAGGATCATGCGATTAAAGTAAATACAATAGATCTTTTCCTAGATGAGATCACATTAATGAGCGAAAGCAAAATAAAATTACCTTAATCGCGTCAACCTAGGTCACATTACATCCTTTTGCGTCTTTCCTCTAGCAACGGCTGGAGAGTGACCACACTTCCAAAGCGAGAAGCTCCTACACATCACCCCGCGGCTAACTTATGAAGAGAAAAGTAGAAAAGAAAGATATGACGCCTAGGTTTAGAGGATTTTCGATCATAGTTATCAAACTCTAGAATTAACTAGGTTTATATAATCGGAGGAAGCCCTTTACCCAAGTAAAGGCTTTGGGTTAGGTCGGATAGTGACCAAGCACAACCGACCCACCTGCCCACTCATTTGGACGGGTATGGGCCGGATCGGCCCATTTCCAACAGAGTCAATGATCATAATTTTCAGCACCATTTCCAGCTCTTATTTCTTACATTGCTAAAGTAATGGTGGCCACACACATGGTTCTTTTGATTTACTTAGTAGTCATTGCAAATTTAATTGGTGGCCTACTTAAATTTCATTTGGATTTACTTGTGGTTCTTTAGGGACTGTTTGGTTGCAGGATTGTGAAATTTGGATTCCCAAATAGTACAATTGAAAAAATCCGAATTAGCTAATTTTTTGTCTGGTTGGTATTGGATTCGTGGTGTTGGATTTGTAGATCCTTGATTGGTTGGGAAAAAATAAATAGGATTTGGATTTGAGGATTAAAGAGAGAGATAGAGAGAGTGGATTGTTTAATAACTGAAGTACGCGGGCTCCACGTGAACAGTGCCAAATCCTTTGTATCCATAGTTTTTTTTGTGGATTCATGAATCCAAAAAATGGTCGTCCCCTCACAAAAAATAAGTAAATCCAAAAACCCAAGATCCTACAACCAAACAAGAATTAGCTAATCCTCACTCTTATTTTGGATTCTTGAATCCAAAAAGTGCAAAATCCTTTGTAATCCTGCAACCAAACAGCCTTAGTGAGAATCTTATAAGTAACTAAAAGTTACAAGAAGATTAGTAAGCTGATAACTTCTCTTGACCTTTAAAAGAATGATTAGGTTCCTGTTGACCTAAAAGGCTCTGCAATAGGCTGTATTTTATTAAGCTGGTCCCACGTGTGGTAGTTCCCATATTTTGAAAGATAATTTTTTTTTACCTTCCTCTTATTATCTAGTGAGTAACATCCAAGGCTCTATGACTTTATATCAATTCCCGAAAAGAAAATATAAAATTTAGGTCTATAAAAAGTTGGGAGCTCATTATACTTTATATCAAATTATTTCTTGGATTATGAATGTGGATAAAAATTAGTTTCTTATTATTTGTTTTTTTGGTAATATTATTACTCTAAAGATACTTTTACATGCATTTTGATCTAAAAATATCAATTGTTAATTGAGTTTCATGTTTATAATATTAATAATTATGTTATTTCGATTGGTCTTGTCAATGAGTTTATGTTTAATTAAATTAGATGATATTTAGAACATATTGCAAATTTTGAACTTGTGACGACCATATTTAGTACATGAAAATTTCTTCTACTATGACAACCTACATTTACTAAATGAGCCTGATATATCCAAATATCCGCCATGCGATAAATGCAATTTCTTCCGCTGATAGGAATCCAATACGGCATTAAAAATATTGGATGTGCCAATGTTGTGTCAAGATTATTGTCCCAAAATTTTATTTTACCGAACTTGAGAATCCAACAATGGATAAAGAAGTATGCATGCATCTATTTGATTGTATGTGAAAGATATTTAATCACAGCCGTTATATCCTGCTGTTAAATTACTAGTTTCAACTTGAAGTAATTTTGTCACATCTTTTTTCGTTTGATATTAGGCTGGGGCGCTCGACAAGCTCGAGGCGTTTACGAGCTTCAATGGACCTGATTTCTACGGTCTCCCAAGGAACACTTCGAAGATTGTATTGAGAAAAAGCCCATGGAAAGTGCCGGAGTTGTATAAATTTGCATCGGGAGAAATAGTTCCAATGTTTGCTGGAGAAACTGTGGATTGGCTTCCATCGGCCGGTAAATAATTGTAAAATGCTTCACTTTTTTATTTTCGAGAGAGACGAAGAATAATTACATGATTTTTTGAGGGGTTTTAATTTATTTCTGTCTTGAATACCGAATGAAATAAAGGGTGTATTGCATCTCTTTTGTATCTTATTTTCATTTTAAATTATTCAAGCATCAATTCCTGAACATAATAGGAAATGTGCTTTCAGTACCTTGCAAATTTCATATTTTGGTTAATTAGCTCTAAATGTTAGGTTACATGATGTCTAATCACTCTACAATTCTTAAAATTTGTAAATGGCAAAGGTTGGCTTGATTTTACTGTTAAAATTATATGTATAGATTCATGGAGTCAATCTCTAGTTGCTTCATGAGACTTGATTTTCAGCAAGCACACATCCATGCCAGCATGAACAGCGCCGCCACTCCGAACTGTCCAGACGTCACCAACCCTGAGAATATCAGGAACACAATGATCGCGGTGGGGACTGCGAGCGGGTACCCGGAAGCGTTACCCCTGAGAGCAGCAGGATGGACACGTAAAAATATTATGTGGAATTTATGTACAATGATTGCTATTTTTAAATCCAAATAATGCAATCACATATAATTCGTTATTAACAACTCTAATTTCCAACAACATGATGCGGAATTTAACTTATTGTGTTTGCTATTTTGGAATCCAAATAATGTAATCACATGAATCATTATTAATTTTTGTTTCAGGTCCCAACCACATCTAAACGGTGCAAACACATGATGATCCAATAATATGTATGGATTTTTTACGTATTATGATTACTAATTTGAAATGAGAATAATGCAATTACATGATGATTCAAGGGCTCTTCCAGTTTAATAATGTGGAACTGTAATTAAAGAGAAAGGAAACCCTTTCATTTTCAAATTGGAATCAGTACTTAAAACAAGCACTAATATGTGTTAAATTAAACACATCAAGCAAACACAATAATGTAATAACATTTAGCACATATAAAAAAGGAGCAAAATGAAGTAGAGAGAGACAAGAGCAAACTATGCGTAATAGAAAATAATGGAAATGTGTTCCTAACCCCTATACATTAAGGCACCAAAAATAAATAAATCATAAACAAAACCCAAGAAGCCTAACCACGCCTGGAGTCGATCTTTGAGTTTTGTTGTTCAATGTTGGCTTCAAACTTGATTCCGAAAACTTTGGTTTGTGAAGTCTCAAAGTTGACCTCCAACCTCCTTTTGATATAGCATTTCAAACTTGGTGATGATATATAAATCCTACAAATTTATAAGTTAAACATGGAACAATATGTCGAGTAATAATCAAAACTGAACTGGAAGGGGTCCAACACTTTCTTCATAACAACATCTTACAGCCTCAGATGAGCCTTTTTATTCATACCAATGGTTATAAAATCTTCTTTTGAATCACTTTGCAGAGTGTTTTTCGTTACCCTGTTGAGATAGAAATACGCGCGTTTATCAGACATGTACAGATTCCCTCTGCCTGAGATATGCTGGGGTTTATTGATTGTGGGATCCAAACCTCCGACAGCCGCGGACAAAATTACTATTAATTACCCCTCGCTTTTGGAGTGAGAGAACCTCCGATTAACGGGTTAAACAAATCATGCGGACTCAATGTGCAGTATGTGTTATGTTTTGAAAACAATACAAAAAAGCGTGTTCATTTCATATTTTAAAAATTTATTTTGTGAATATTTATAAAAAAAACTTTAAAAATAAAATTTTAGTAAATATTTTTCCATTTCTCTCTTTTTCTATAAAAAAATGTGTGGAAGTGAAGCGCAACCGCGCAAAGCTTGCGCGTGCGCTATGCTGTGCAGCGCCGGGCCGCGCGCATGCAGGCGCGCTCCTGTGCACATGCGCACAGGCATGTGCACGTGTGCGAACGGACGCGCACGCGCACGTGTGCGTTGGCGTGCGTTTGCGCATGCGCATGGCATGTGGGCGCAGCGCGCGCACGGTGTTCGAGAAGGGCCAAAAGGTTCTAAATTGGGCCAAAAGGTTTGTTTTGGGGTCGAAACCCGGATTTGGAACTCCAAGGGGGTGTTCTTCTCCTCTTTGGTCTAGAGAGGCTCTCTTGATTTTTCAAAACTTAGATTTTAGATCTTGAATGGACCAAGGGGTCTCTTTTCACTCTTACCTCCTTTTTGGGATTTGATGGAGTAATCACTCTCTTTTAAATGGATTTATGGCTAAAATCTAATTAGTTTTGAAAAATAAGAGTTTAAGCTCTTTATTTAATTTAAAAATGAAGAAAATGAAGAACTTGAAAAGAGCGAAGATGGTGGCACAAACCTTAATTTTTGTAAGGGATTAATTATTCTTATTACTTCATAATGTTTGCTTTATATAGACTACACTTTTTACACATAGCCTCTTGGGCTTTACAAAATGGCTCATTTGCCTATCTCATGCCCATGTGCTCATTTATTTGCATATAAATTTACAAAGGGTACTGTCCAAATTTCAAACGACAAAAATGTTTTCAACTATAGTATACAACCCATTTGTATTTTCATATAACATTACTTATATCTTTAAAGAAAGAACTTAATTATATTATACCTTTATTTCAAAACCTCACCTCCATTATTTTTCTATAAAGGTTTAGATTTCTGGGCTTTCGGCTTACTTGGGTTACGGTGAGGTCCTATAGACTTCATATGATCCAAGTGCCGGTCATGTAATTTCCCGGTCGTGACATTTATTTGCATATAAAATCTATTTATTACATTTTTTTCCTTCGGCCGGCCGACTTCGCTTGGGCTTGAAGTGGTTTGGGCACGGGCTCAGCTGCTTGTGGTCAGACCGGGTCTATTCAGACGTTGACTTTGACCCGTTGACTTTGACTATTTTGACTTTTTGATTTTGGCAATGAGATGTAATTTTTGAACCCAGCACACTTTAACTAATTTCTGCTTAATTTATGGCCTTCCATTTGTTTAAACCTTTAAGCTACAGATATCATCAAATTTTGCTATATTTGGTTGTGTTATGATAACATTAATTTTAGCTAACATTCAGTCTCTTAGACGTGATCTGACATGAAACTGATTTTTCTTTTTCTTTCTTCATATTATTTTAAAATTTTTATCACGACAACAATTATGGTCCCCTAAAGTCTAATTTGAGAAATTTCTCGTCCTATCTAAAAGGTGCATGGTAGTTTAATGATGAAAGGACACTGGCTATTTGTCTGATACGGTTACATATTAAACCAACTCTCGCTAATATATAATTCATAAACTAAATTAAATAAGAGGGTCTTTGGCAAATAGAAATTTAAACAAAAGTCTTTTTGATTATTATAATATAAATGTTATCAGGAAAAATTCTAGAGTATATTCTCTTTCTAATTTAGCTAATGTTATTTTTGCTATCCTTCATTAGTGACTCATGAATCCTAGCTTTATTGGCGTTCAAATTAATTTTAGAGGCTACTTTCAGGAGAGCATTTTGTTAAGACTTTTTGCAGACATTTTTATTTCATGGAAAATTCAGCTGAATATCACTCAGAGTCTTAGGCTACCATAATAGCATACAGTTTGTATTTTAGTATGTTTGATAAAGCAATCAACCTAATATTTCAGGCAGAATCTAAGTATGAGTAAAATTGAGATTTAAGGAGTATGGTGCAGTTAAATTCCAATAATTTCGAAAGTTTTTAAGATGGCCGAAAGCAAGTTCTAAAGGATAATAAAAAGACAAAGAAACAATTTAATGATATCTATATCTAGCACATCTTTTTTTTTTTGAAAAGAAGCATGATATTGTTCTCTTATAAAAGTACAGAACTTTCATTTATAACTGAACAAATTCAATTCACATATTATTCTTGAGAAATAAAACCCTCCTTCATCATTCCTTTCTATAATTAATTAGCTCAGCCAAATTCTCATCATAATCAAATAAAAAGAATAAGAATTTTTTTAGAGATACTTATATCGCATCTTTTAAAAAGAGGGGTCGTTTTATTTTCTCATAAAAATTAAAAAGCTTTTTTCATGAGAAATTTATTTGAACCCATTATCCTTGAAAAAATGGAATGAAATCCCTATATCTTAATGACTAATACACAACAACCAATTAGCTTAGCCAACTAAATACAATTTTCGTTAATATGAAAAATAATGTTTGCAAAGTAAAAGAATTTTTTTACCAAAAATAGAAATAACTTTAACAAATATCGCGACCATGTGTTTTTCACGTGGTACAACCATACTGAGCTTATCGCTCAGTGCTCGTGTCTGGCGCGTGGCGCAAGCCAAGCTAAGGTTTTCAGGGAGTCTAAGCTCTGTTTTGAAAAATTTAAACTTTTAAAAGATGATTCTTTTAATCATCAAACTTATGTTTTCGAAGTTTGGGCTTTTTAAAGAAGTATGTCTTTTTGACCATTTTTAAGATCTTGTTATTATTTTAAATCTATGAAACATAAGTTCTTAGGCAGACACATTCTTTGGGTAACTATGTCCCATGATTTTGTAGGAAACTATATCCCATGCAGCAAAACTTTAACTTTGTACTCTTGATCTTTTTTTAATGATTGGAAAACTTAAGTTTTTCCATAGATTTTAGATTTTGAGATCAAAATCCCTTAATGAAAATATAATTTCTTATTTTAGAAGCAATTTGTCTCATGGATTTTTGATCTAGAGGAAGAATAGAACTTCTTATGAGGACCATGCCTCTTTTAATGGAAAAAATAGGTAAAAGAAGAATTTTTCTCCATACTTTACTTAGCGTTTTGAGAAGAAAGGAGATGATCTTCTTTACCGAAAACTAAGTTTCATTTCTAACCTTATGTGGGGTTCTTTTTCTTTTTTCTTTTTCCAGTCCCATATGATCCTATTTATAGTAGAGAAGAATGATCAATTGGTTTGAAAAAATCTTTCATTTAGAGATCTCAATTGATCACATGATCAAGCGATAATGTTTTGACACCGTTGGATCCCTGTTCTAAGGGTTCTCTATATAACAGAGAAACTCTTTCTTGTTTTTTCAGAAAGCTCAGGGATATATTTCCCAAAAATAGAAATTATTTTTTATATGAAGCAAGCGCTTCACATACTTGGCAGCTTGCACCACTGTCTTGCACGTGAGGCGTGGCCCAACAAGCTGGCATCAGCGTGTCACGACCCGAATGTGGAACGTGACTGGCACTTAAATCACGCAACGTCTAAAAACGTAATGTAATTCAAGTAAGCCAAAGCCCAAAATCTAAACTGTGAAAATAAATAGAGTGGTAAAATACTTGTTTTAAAAAGTTGATTTTAACAAAATAGAGTTACATCAAAATCATTTAAAAGCATCAAGTTTTCTGAAAATTTCGGCAAAGTCCTTTGTAAAAACTGTCTCAAACCGATACATAACATGAATATATAGGCATTGATAAAAGGGCATCCTCAAGCAGAAGTTAGCTCTTCGCCGAATGGCGGAACATAACCATATGCAAGATATATCATAATAATATAAAATAAACATTTAAAGAGCAAGAAACAGGAAAGCATAAAGTCGGCTCACACGAGCTCGACACCGGATATTAAATAATACAAGTCTCACGGTCCCGTAGTCTAGGTCAATATACAAATGGTAGATGGAGTGTACTAGATACAAAAGTAAATATACATGGTGAAAGACAAAAGATTATCCTCACGAAACCCACCTATAAGTATAGCGCTCAAGTCAAAACGAAAGGAAGTAACAGGAGTAGAAGCAGTGCGCCCGCCGCTACTATGCTGACGGGTCGGTCCTGCAAAACACTGTAGCACGGGAGTGAGTTGCCAACTCGTGAGTAGTAAGTAACATCTAATGAGACAATTGCAAGTATGCACGCAAATGCGACGAAAAACTATATACAAACTATAATACGATGCACGAATATGAATGCGACATGAATGAATGATCAAACATGAAATCTGGATATATCTGATATGAGAAAATCTGAGTTTTATCTTAGTAAAATTTTGGGTATTGTCAAACTGGAGTATTATCAAATAAAAAACAACAGAAATCCGTGTCAAGTATCGACACACAATATATATCAATATCTCGGGTGCCGTTTATCAGATCGACCCCAAATCTGTCTAAATCACACGACTCCGGTCGATATTCTCCGAATATCCGCCGGGCCAATAATCACCGGTAAGTAGTTCTCCCCTGCCGGGCTCAACGTCTCTCTATACGGCCTTCTTGCCCCGGGATACCTCACCGGATCCACCATGTATCCGCAGACAGTGCCTCCTCTCTCCTCGAATCGGGTATATGTACATATGTGGCTTAAGAACCGAGAAAACTCATAGTGGACGCCACAGAACATATCATGAGAAAACCGCAATTTCCATTTTAAAAATGATCATAAGTTTATAAAATTCCTTTGCGGTTTTCCCCAAATCCAGAAATCTCATGAATACGGAAATCTCTAAGAAAAATCACAATATATGAATATGTGGATGACGATGAATATCCATTGTGATACTCAGTTCTTTTTGTATACCAAAATCCGTATTTTTTATAAAGTGTTACTTACAAAATTTATTTATTTTTATTTATAATTATTTTATTTATTTTAAAAACCCCAAACCCAAACCCTATTTTTCATTTCCTTTTATTTTCCATTCCCTTTTAATTCTCCCGAACCCAGCCCACTCCCTCTATATCTCTTTTATTTCCTTCATGGCCTAAGAACCCGGCCCAAACCTCTCTCACGACCCGACTCGTTTCCCTTCCTCCTTCTCTCCCCCGTTCTTTTCTTTTCCCGCTGTTTTCTTTTCCCTACGTCGCCGCCCATTCCTGAGCCCCCGCCCTCGTCGCGACCACGTCTCCAACTCCGACCCATGACCTCGCGCGTGCGCGCTGCTCCCTCCTTCTCTTTACGTCTTTCGCTCCTCCCTCTCTCACTCTCGTTCTCCTCCTCACTCCCAAGAACACCACAACCGCCACCGCAACTCCAACCCACGCCGCCTCCACCATCGACACATCACTCGACCCACACCTCT
Organism: Agapanthus africanus; assembly: GCA_030015575.1. Classification (NCBI taxonomy): domain Eukaryota; kingdom Viridiplantae; phylum Streptophyta; class Magnoliopsida; order Asparagales; family Amaryllidaceae; genus Agapanthus; species Agapanthus africanus. The sequence goes on along the minus strand of CM057342.1, from coordinate 667,741,558 downwards.
CCTCCTCTACCTTACGACGAGACCCCCTGCAGCCCGAGACCCCATGCATTGCCGAGCTTCCCCACTGCAAACCCACCTCGCCGTCACCTTCTTTCCCCAACCAACCTACCGCATCACCACCGTCGAGGCCATCATCGCCGGCAACCCCTGCTCACTCTTCGCCGACCCTTGACCTCACCAACACCACGAGCTCCTCCAGCTCCATCTCCCCTCAACCAACCAAGTCCTTTCCATCGCAACACCATAGCCCACTACTACCTCCGCCGTCGACCACCTTTCAACACTCTCCGCTGACGACCTTCAACAGCCGACCACCACTGCAGCCACTACGACCTCCTCCCTTCACCACCTCAACTCCACCAAGCATCCCGGGCAACCCTGCCACCTAGTCGAGCCTTTACTGCCACCTCCGCTGCCCGAGCTCCCCACCTCGTCAAGGTCGTTCCTGGATCGTCGGAGCCTCCCCTGACCGCCACTATTCCCGAGCCTCCTCCACTGCAAAGGTAGCACAAAGCCACTGCCGTACCACGTCGCCAGAGCCAGAGCCCATTGTCTTCAACCGACGTCCAAAGCTCGTTGCCGCCGCGTTGCCGGTGCCGTGCCGCACGGGTGTCGCGATCGCGCTGTTGACGCTCCTGTACCGTCATCAATATGTCGTCAGGCAAGTTTAATACTTGCTTCATGCTAATTTTATCTATTACAATTCAATTTACCAATAAATTCCGCATATACTTTTCATGTGAATCAATATAATTCAAGTGTTCGATGCAAAACCCGAGTGGAAAGCCCCCGTTAAATTGACGGAAACAAATCACAAATGATGGCCCAAGTTATAACGAACGTCGTGTTATGGTTTGGCCGGAAAATACGGTCTTTAATGACGTGATAGGTCTTTCCAATTTAGACCCGTTAAAACTGGAAATTTCCCGTACCTGAACCTTGTAAGAATCACAGTTAATTGACTACAAATCGGAATGTTGCGTTCGAGGGCTCATATCGAATACAACTCAACGACCTAGAACCCCATAAGAGTTTTAATCTTTTTCTATGCTAGGAAGGTGACAGAAACTGGTTCAGAGTGCGGCTCTGGACTGCGGTCCAGAGCAGCTCTGGCTGTCGATTCTCGTTTAGTGATGCTTTCACTCTTCTATATAAAAATGTTATAATACAGAACCCTATACCATAGTGAAGATAAATCTGTTATCTAACTGTTGAAAGTGGTTTCATTCGTTTTTACTGTCGTTTACTATTTAAAGTATATTTTAAATCAATAGAACATATAGCAGTCCCAAACAGGGACAGAACGTATACCCATTTATTGTACAATGCATAACTTTCAGTACGCCATGGATATTATCAATCCGTCTACTGAATTGGAAATATAACTAATAACCCTAAATATTGTTCAACTATAGCGTCGCCTAATTACGATTCCAACTGGGATTAAAACGTGTTACGAAACGGACTTTCAGTTCTGAAACCGGATTTCCAGCAGGGAACACTTAAATTGAAATGGCCATCACAAGAGAATATGAAACCCGATTTACGCGAAACCAATTTTGATGGATAGATGATTAAACATAATACTTACTCCTTTTACATTGTTTTGCTTAATTCTGCATGTATGATTTATAGTGAATTATGCAAGTGGTAGGACACTGGCTGATGATATTTTATTCGTATCATAACTATTGCATCCTCATCTTATCATGTAGAGTTCATATACATTGGTAACCTAGTGATCGTGTACATTATCCAGTGTTAGATATTAGTGTTTTGATTGTGGCAAGTACGTAGTGATAAAGTGTGAATGAATAAGTGAAAGTGACACGTACTTGTACACAATCAACGGACCCAGTTAATTTATTGCATTGTCGACGTCTATGGGACATGTATAAGTGTGACTATAATTGGTATGGGACGATTATGGAAGCACTTATATTAGTGTCATAGGTAAGGCACCAAATACTTTCCATTTACCTTGGGTACCGGTCGAGATATACTTGATGGGGATCCTGTCTCCAGTTCTCGCGTAGACTTGTCATGGACCGACTAGTAGTTGAGTTTATGGTTGGTGTTTGATGTAGGCCACGGGGTGTGGGATAGTTTGAGTGTGAGTTCAACGGAATCTCGGGAGTCCCATTGCCGGCATACACAGCGATTCTGGAGTTATATGGGTGATATTACTGATTATTAGCGACTCGGGCCCGTGTTCCCTTGCCTATGGGGCACCACCCTTGGATGGGGGATACTCACGAGTGGTTGAATCTCACACTTGGACTAACGATAGGCTTAGCGACCTGGACAGTGAGACTTAGAGACTGATAGGTTTAGTGACATGCATTGATTACTGATTGATACACCTGTCTTACTGTTTACCCGCTTTACTGTTTACATGTACTGACATCTTCGTGCTCATATCATCACTTCATGCTTACTGTTTCATATTCATCATTATTACACTTGTTATACATGTATTTCTATTTATTGCTATTGTGTCGCTCTGACGACCTGAGTATGCATACTCAGAGTGAGAAGTGGATTTAGCTCGGACCAGGACCGAACGTACCCCGAGGACATTGCGGATATCTAGATCAGCGACTCAAAGCTATACTTCCTTGGTCCCTTTCTGGTTAGTTCTTGTATCTGTTTTGATTTAGTGACTGCATTTCTCATTACCTGTGCATTGATTACTGATTACTACATAAAGGTAGAAGCCAAAGTGTGACTACGGCAGTATGTTTCCTCGACTGTAAGAGCATGGCTGGCCTTGTTAACCCCTCGTATCCCGTATTTTGGGAAGCAGGGCGTGACATGGTTTTGTTGGTATCAGAGCCAGGTTGGTTTGGTTAGAGATTGCAGTTTCCGACTAGAGCTTGACAATTTAAGCCACCCTTTCGGCTTAGATTGTAAACTTGTTATCCTTGACCTTGATTCATATAGTGTGTTCTGCTACATATTTTGATCCATCCACTAGAGTTCTGGGTGACTTAGTAGAGTTATGCTATTGTAATTATGAACTGCAGCATAGTTACAAGGCAGCACTCTGCTTGAGTGACTTGGAGTTCTACATTTGATTTCCGCTCGTTTGAGTTTCACCTCACCCGATATTCTTGTTTCATTGTCCATTCTATACTTTATTCTGATTCTTATTCCTTGTACCTTATGTTGTTCTAAAATTTGTTGTTTTAGGACCATAACTTCCACCAACTCTCCGTTTATCTCTTATATCATTCTCGAGTTTTCAAATCTATTTTACGTTTTCATCCTTGTACCTTCCTATTGATCCTACACCTGCATACGTTCTTTTAGACTCGTTGCATTTTTGTGTCTTCGTTTCTTCAAAGTTATCATATCGCGTTGCATACCTTTAAGTTCCTATCAGTGTCGCACAGCAGAAGCAAAAACCCGGCGTTCAACGACTCTTCTTCCAACTCTACTCTCCAGAATCAGATCGTCGAGATTTTGAGTGTACTGCAAGGCTTGAAGGAAGCTCAGGAGTGAACGAACGATCTCTTAGCTGAAGGATTAAGAAGGCAAATGGCTCAAGCGCCAGCAGAAGCCTCCAATTGTAAGGGAACCCCTGTTAAACAAGAAAAAGACGTGAAGATGAAGCGCCCATTTGTTCCTCAGCAATAGAAGCAACAGAGAACTCAACGTTGTGAATACTGTAAGAGACCAGGACACCTTCAGAGAGACTGTCGCAGCGCCAAAGGGCAGTGCCTGATTTGCGGATCTAACGAACATCTTTTCAATGGTTGCCCTAGAAGGAAGGAGCTGCAAGGAGGAGATTCGTCTACACTCTCCACTACTGCTAAGTGACTTGGTTATTTCGTAGTTCGAGCTTCGAGGATAGTATGGACCCAGCGCAGGATTCCACTCGCTTGACGAGAATGCAGCGGTCTAGATGTCAACGAAGAATTATCACATTTTCTGCTTTCAATAAAAATATTGTCACTCTTTAGTAAATGTTTCCTTTCGTTTAAAATCTTGTATCCGTTGAACTTCTTAGTTTGAATGCAATAAAATTATGAGTTGTGATGTATGTATCGCCCCCTTTTCACTCGTTTCCCTTATACTGCTTACTACATCGTTATTCTAAATTTTGACTTTCAGTCCTTATCTACCGTATATTTTCCTTTTGCTCCATATCCTTGGTTATTTTCTTGGTGTGTTCCACTGTTTGATCATGACTCTTTCTTTTCAGGCCATGACCAATCCTGGAGTAGCGCCTCCTGTCGATGAGAACACTCGATCCTCCGTTTCCTTGGACTGCATGCTGATGAGTTCAGATGACGAGATCAATGACCCACAGGTTATTTTCGGCGATAGAGATTTCGAGGACGAAGGAATCGCATCCCCAGAAGTCGACATGATCAGCGACTCTGACAGAAGAGGACCCCGAAAAGGACCAGATAGAGGAAGATCTCGAGGAAGACCCGGTAGAAGAAAATCCAGGAGAGGAAGACCCTGAGGAGAATCCAGTGGAAGGAAATCCCGTGGAAGGAGATCCAGAAGAGGTGAATCATGTGGAAGCATACCACGATGAAAAAGCTTCAGCCGAGAAAGAATGACCAGGAGGAGAAGACCTCGTGGCAGAAGAACCTCCAGTGGCAATCCCTGCGAGGCGCTATGGAAATGGACGCCCCTATTTTAGCGCGCGAGCTTACCGTAACCTGCTGAACTTCCATAACCGCGACTGACGTGATTTATCTTTTGTTTCCTCTGGTCAAATAAATCTATGTATAGTCCAGGGCCACCCTTTTCTTTCAAGAATGCCTTGTTTGAAATTTTCTGGAATAATAATAAAGTTTCGGGGTTCGCCAATCTTTTGAGTATTGATCCGCATGATGCATTGACTGTTTTCCCTCCCTAATAAATTTCTTTCCTTTCTGAGATTCGTTACTATTTACCCTTGCACCTTGTACTGACCTGACCCCAGCCTCTTCAACATTCAGATTAAGAGTACCACTTTCCGACCTTTTGAATGGGCCGTATTCCACTGTAATCCATACCCTGGCTAGCCCCTATACATTTTTAGTGCTATCTCCTATCACTATAATTACATTCGGTGACATTGCTATTTGAAATCTAGTTTTCGTTATTTTGTGTCTATAAAAAAAAAATTCTTACGTGTTATTAATTACTTCCGTTTTACTTATTCTGAATACTCTACTATTCGTCATGTTTTCAATAGCGCAAACATATATCGCGCATACTATTTCGTTTTATTTTTCTTATTTTCACCATATGGGTTTTTTCAAGTTATTTTAAATTGTTTGATCGATATATTTACTCTAAAATATTTTGGTCTATCAGCAAATCCTTCACTATTGTTTATTATTGATGTTTTATTCTCCGATATTGTGCATATAGTTTATCATTATAGATGGTTCTGCCTTGTACTTACTTAGGCCTATTCTTTTAGTTGCGTTATTTCTTATACATATATAGACCTTTGACCATCGTCTAACTGCTTCTGCATAAATCGTTATATAATAGTATTTTGTTGCTTTTCGCATTACCTTTTATAGCTTGTTGTTTATTTTGAATTTCGAGAACGAAATTTCCTTTAAGGGGGATATGATGTGATACCCAGTTCTTTTTGTACACCAAAATCCGTATTTTTTATAAAGTGTTACTTACAAAATTTATTTATTTTTATTTATAATTATTTTATTTATTTTAAAAACCCCAAACCCAAATCCTATTTTACATTTCCTTTTATTTTCCATTCCCTTTTAATTCTCCCGAGCCCAGCCCACTCCCTCTATATCTCTTTTATTTCCTTTCCGGCCCATGAACCCGGCCCAAACCTCTCTCACGACCCGACCCGTTTCCCTTCCTCCTTCTCTCCCCCGTTCTTTTTTTTCCCGCTGTTTTCTTTTCCTCACGTCGCCGCCCATTCCTGAGCCCCCGCCCCTTGTCTTGACCACGTCTCCAACTCCGACCCACGACCTCGCGCGCGCGCGCTGCTCCCTCCTTCTCTTTACGTCTTTCGCTCCTCCCTCTCTCACTCTCGTTCTCCCCCTCACTCCCAAGAACACCACAACCGCCACCGCAACTCCAACCCATGCCGCCTCCACCATCGACACCTCACTCGACCCACACCTCTCCTCCTCTACCTCACGACGAGACCCCCTGCAGCCCGAGACTCCGTGCATCGCCGAGCTTCCCCACTGCAAACCCACCTCGCCGTCACCTTCTTTCCCCAACCAACCCACTGCATCACCACCGTCGAGGCCATCGTCGCCGGCAACCCTTGCTCACTCCTCGCCGACCCACGACCTCACCAACACCACGACCTCCTCTAGCTCCATCTCCCCTCAACCAACCAAGTCCTTCCCATCGCAACACTATAGCCCACTGCTGCCTCCGTCGTCGACCACCCTTCAACACCCTCCGCCGACGAGCTTCAACAGCCGACCACCTCTGCAGCCACTACGATCTCCTCCCTGCACCACCTCAACTCCACCAAGCACCCCGGGCAAACCTGCCACCTAGCCGAGCCCTTACTGCCACCTCCGCCGCCCGAACTCCCCACCTCGTCGAGGTCGTCCCTGGATCGTCGGAGCCTCTTCTGACCACCGCTATTCCCGAGCCTCCTCCACTGCAAAGGTAGCACAAAGCCACCGTCGTACCACGTCGCCAGAGCCAGAGCCCATTATCTCCAGCCGACGTCCAAAGCTCGTTGCCGCCGTGTTGCTGGTGCCGTGCCGCGCGGGTGTCGCAATCGCACTGTTGACGCTCTTGTACCGTCGTCAATACGTCGTCAGGCAAGTTTAATACTTGCTTCATGCTAATTTTATCTATTACAATTCAATTTACCAATAAATTCCGCATATACTTTTCATGTGAATCAATATAATTCAAGTGTTCGATGCAAAACCCGAGTAGAAAGCCCCCGTTAAATTGACGGAAACAAATCACATATGATGGCCCGAGTTATAACGAATGTCGTGTTATGGTTTGGCCGGAAAATACGGTCTTTAATGACGTGATAGGTCTTTCCAATTTAGACCCGTTAAAACTGGAAATTTCCCGTACCTGAACCTTGTAAAAATCACAGTTAATTGACTACAAATCGGAATGTTGCGTTCGAGGGCTCATATCGAATACGACTCGACGACCTAGAACTCCATAAGAGTTTTAATCTGTTTCTATGCTAGGAAGGTGATGGAAACTGGTTCGGAGTGCGGCTCTGGACTGCGGTCCAGAGCAGCTCTGGCTGTCGATTCTCGTTTAGTGATGCTTTCACTCTTCTGTATGAAAATGTTATAATGAGGAACCCTATACCATAGTGAAGATAAATCTGTTAGATAACTTTTGAAAGTGGTTTCATTCATTTTTACTGTCGTTTACTATTTAAAGTATATTTTAAATCAATAGAACATATAGCAGTCCCAAACAGGGACAGAACGTATACCCCTTTATTGTACAGTTCATAACTTTCAGTACGCAATGGATATTATCGATCCGTCTGATGCGTTGGAAACCTAACTGATAACCCTAAATATTGTTCGACTATAGAATTGCCTAAGTACGATCCCAACTAGGATTAAAACGTGTTACGAAACAGACTTTCATTTCTGAAACCGGATTTCCAGCAGGGAACACTTAAATTGAAATGGCCATAACTAGTGAATCTGAAACCCGATTTACGCGAAACCAATTTTGATGGATATATGATTAAACATACTACTTACTCCTTTTACATTGTTTCGCTTAATTCTGCATGTATGATTTATAGTGAATTATGCAAATGGTAGGACACTGGCTGATGATATTTTATGCGTATCATAACTATTGCATCCTCATCTTATCATGTAGAGTTCATATACATTGGTAACCTAGTGATCGTGTACATTACCCAGTGTTAGATATTAGTGTTTTGATTGTGGCAAGTACGTAGTGATAAAGTGTGAATGAATAAGTGAAAGTGACACGTACTTGTACACAATCAACGGACCCAGTTAATTTATTGCATTGTCGACGTCTATGGGACATGTATAAGTGCGACTATAATTGGTATGAGACGATTATGGAAGCACTTATATTAGTGTCATAGGTAAGGCACCAAATACTGCCCATTTACCTTGGGTACCAGTCGAGACATACTTGATGGGGATCCTGTCTCCAGTTCTCGCGTAGACTTGTCATGGACCGACTAGTATTTGAGTTTATGGTTGGTGTTTGATGTAGGCCACGGGGTGTGGGGTAGTTTGAGTGTGAGTTCAACGGAATCTCAGGAGTCCCATTGCCGGCATACACAGCGATTCTGGAGTTATATGGGTGATATTACTGATTATTAGCGACTCGGGCCCGTGTTCCCTTGCCTCTGGGGCACTACCCTTGGGTGGGGGATACTCAAGAGTGGTTGAATCTCACACTTGAATTAACGATAGGTTTAGCGACCTGTACAGTGAGACTTAGAGAGTGATAGGTTTAGTGACATGCATTGATTACTGACAGATACACATGTCTTACTGTTTACCCACTTTACTGTTTACATGTACTGGCATCTTCGTGCTCATATCATCATTTTATGCTTACTGTTTCATATTCATCATTATTATACTTGTTATACATGTATTTCTATTTATTGCTATTGTGTCGCTCTGACGACCTGAGTTTGCATGCTCAGAGTGAGAAGTGGATTTAGCTCGGACCAACACCTGACGTACCCCGAGGACATTGAGGATATTTAGATCAGCGACTCAGAGCTATACTTCCTTGGTCTCTATCTGGTTAGTTCTTGTATCTGTTTTGATTTAGTGACTGCATTTCTCATTACCTGTGCATTGATTACTGATTACCACGTAAAGCTAGAAGCCGAAGTGTGGCTACAGCAGGATGTTTCTTCGACCGTAGGAGCATGGATGGCCTTGTTAACCCCTCGTATCCCGTATTTTGGGAAGCGGGGCGTGACATCCATGATATCAATATAATGCAATGAGACAAATGACTTGAAGGCTACATATCAATAATGATGTAGTGAGATAAATGACTTGAAGGCTACTGTTTACTCCAATCAGAGCAAAGCTCTGTTCAAATTCCAAGGCGGGAAACGAAGCAACGCTTCTGTTTCCCCCAATCAGAGTAAAGCTCTGCTTTGAAATTAAACTGAAAATTAAAGTTAAAATAAATGAAGCAACGCTTCAGTTGCACTGCGCTCTGTGCTGCGCGACATGTGGCAGCGCAGTTGCGCTGCGCTCTGCTCTGCGCGGCACGTGTCAAGCGCAGGTGCGCTTGCGCCAAACAGAATTAAAATTCTGAAAGATCTTTCTCAATCTTGTTAAAAACAAGAAGATTGTCTTCTGTAAAACAGAAACCCTTGGATCAAAGATCCAACGGTGGGGAAAAATCCCTAAATCACTCAGAGAAAAATCTCCTTAACTAATTTAACAAACTAATTGGCATTATATAAAGGCCCCTAGACCCCAAGTCTAGAAGGGACATCAACAGAGAGGAATACAGAAACACACAAAACAGAGAGAGAACTCCTCTAAAGAATTTTGAGAAGAACTCAAAAAAGAGGAAAAGGTAAACCTTTTGAATAAAAAACGAAGAATTTCTTCTGAAAAGATCATTGATCTAAGAACAAGATCAAGAATCTTCAATAAAAAAATAATAATAACAAAGGCATTGCCTTTTGATGAACCACTGGTTCTGGAATCTTAAAAGATTCTTTTCTTGAATCCAAAATTGGATCAAGATATTAAAACAATGCCTTGCACTTGTAAATCTGCACTGTTGCGCTCTGGGTTGGCGCAAGCCACCAGAGAGCGCCACGTGTCAGCTCCAGAAAAACTTACGCTATGTGCTTTTGAAAATAGAGCATTGCTCTCTGAAACTGGCGCAACTCACCAGAGCGCGCCACTTGTCTGCAGTGCAACAGCGCAGCGCACTGGCACAGCGCACTGCGCTAACTGCGCTTGCGCTCACCGGAGCGTGACACGTGTCACCTCCACATGCGCTTGCGCTCATTAATTGGCGCTAAGCGCCTGACAGGCCACATGGCCATTGTCAGATAATTAATGCGCTGCATTATTAAAAAAGGCCACATGGCCATGGCCGAGCCCAATTAAAAAAGGCCTAACAGGCCTAATAAAATACCATGCATTATTTTAAAAAGGGCAGAGCCCAAACAAAGGTCTGTCAGACCAAAACGGATGCTCTGCATCATAAAAATAAAGGGACAGAGCCCAAATCAAATAGGCCTTGCAGGCCAAAATAAAATGCAGTGCATTATTAAACAGGGGCAAAGCCCTAGCATAGGCCTAATAGGCCAAAGATAAATAAAATGTTGAACATTTTCAACTGGACTTAGCCCAATCATGGCCATAAGTCCTCAAATTAAATTGACTGAGCACGACTGCTCTCTTATATCAATTTACATCCGGTTCAAGGGTACATCTCTGAACTCCTCTGACATCTGTCGTTGTAATCCCTCAACGTCGTCAGAGAGGTGACGGGTCCTGACAACCACACATTGGTACGGACTGCGGGGTCCTTAAACTTGTGGATCGAAACGTCCTAAAACCTATCTTCGTCCCCAATTGGGAACAATGGACCTCCACGTCCCTAAACTGGCAATGGACCACTATGTCCCTAAATTGGAACAATATAGCCCAAATGCTCTTTTGTCGGATCTAAACGATCCCGTTTAAGTTGATCTTAATCTCAAATATGGTTAACGTATTCTTAAACCTTCAAACAGATTATAGTCCCAAATTGGACTACAGATCCTCCAATCAACTTCGGCCCAAGGGTACATCTCTGAACTCCTCTGACACCTGTCGTTGTAATTCTTCAACGTCGTTAGAGAGGTGATGGGTCCCGACGGCCATACATGCCATGGACCGCAATGTCCTTAAACTACCTATGGACCACTATGTCCCTAAACTGGAACAATCGAGCCCCTAAATGCTCTTTTGTCGGATCTAAACGATCCCGTTAAGTTGATCTTAGTCCCAAATTTGACTAACGTATCCTTAACAAACGTTTAAGTTGATCTTAGCCTCAAATATGGCTAACGCATCCTTAAACCAAAACCCCAAACCCAAATCTAAGAAAATACGGATTTGGACTAATCCACGTCCTACAGGCGACGACATAAATTAGTCTTCGTATACAATCCACGGGCAACCACAAACAAAACAAACACCCACGACACGAAGTGAAATTCTGGAGAAGGAGAAAGTTGTTACCGGGATGCGGTAGCGTAATTAACTGCAGGGGCTTGCGCCTGCAGGGAAGAGTGTCCCCATAATCAAAAAACCCTCAAGCGAGAGGGAATCTGACGAAGTCTGCTACATCGGCCGCATCCGTCGAAACCTCCGATACACGGTGCCATAAATCAACTTGGCATCTTCGGAGAGGTGGACGGATAAAACCAAATAGCATCTGCGCCGAACCTCAGGAAAGACGTCCATGTCTTGGCCGCCATTCGGAGGGGAACAGATTCTGGCACACCCGGTGGGACCTCTTTCTCTTTCCACTCCACACTTCATGTGTCGTGTTCGCGAACGAATCGCGGTTTGTTGTGGTTGCCTGTGGATTCGAGGTACTAAGATTTGGTGTCTTGCTCCGTGCAGAAATCAAAAGATCAATGGCTTCAAACTGCACTGCCTGCAACTGCAACTCTCGCTCTGTCCTTGCTGCAGGAGTGACTTATGGGCCCCAAGCGGTCTCCCTTTTCAAGACGCCAGTGGAGCAAGTAACTCAAGCCACCACTGGACTATTCTTCGGGACCATGCTCCCACCAATGAGCTTCAATGCCCCAATGACGTTGCAAGAAGCCCCAAATAAGGCGGTCTTTGATCGACTTACCACTGCCGCGGCCCCTCTCAACGGGTCGCCCAACTTCAATACTTCAGTTTTCAACAGACTAGGCCAGAACGTCTACAAGCCCGCGATACCCGAAGCGGCCATCCCAAAGCGGATAGCCACCCCGGCTCAAGCGAACGAAATCATTGGAAAGGCTCCTCCTTCCAACAAATCAGTTTTTACAAGGCTGGCCATTCCGGTTGCTGTTCCTGGCGAAATCACCAAGGTTGCTTCCCCTACTCGGAAGTCTGCTTTCGATAGGTTGGCCGTCCCCATTCAACGGACGTCGGTCTTTAAAAGGCTGATACCAGTGAATTCTGACCAACACAGGGGGCACGAGGAGGTCACCCCTACGGCTAAACCAACTCCAATCGCATGACATGCTCGCCGTCGTCACTGGCGCCGGGTAAGGAAAGCTGGGGGCAACTCCCCCTCTGAGATAACCCGCTAGCTCCGATGGTGGAAATTAATGCTGCTGTTCCGACCGGGGATAGCTTTGAACCACTAAGAAGGGTGCGCAAAAATTCGCCAACTGCCGTATTGAAAATATCTCCTACACCTGTGGGTAATGCCCCTAAGGTGAAGCTGGAGCAGCCCCCTCAACGGCTGTCCTCTAAAATTTACAAGGTCTGGCGACAGGTCCAGGAGTCGGTGATTGATCAAGACTATCTCCGCCGGTAGAAAAAGATGAAGGTTCAGCAGGAGAAGGATTACTCCGTCAAGCCACAAAAAGCAACAGCTACTTGGGTGCCCACTACAACGGCCCCCTCAACTTCGACCACTCAAAAAAGGAGGTCGGGGAAGATCCATGTGTCTTTGGAAAATCGCAAAGACACTGAATCTAAACGCCCCAAGTCTGAGGGCATAGTGGTGCACACTGTTTATATGGCTTCCGGAAAGGAGGAAGGCCGTGCTTCGACAGGTCACCGACTGCTCACCCGATCCGTGACCAAAGCCCAGGAGCAGCAATAGAAGCTTTAGAAAATGATGACTGCAATGGCCGCACTTACCGGGCCAAAAGAAAGCTAGGAGGCATCACCAGAACAGCGTCATGAACAAGAAACTGACGCTGACTACCTACGCAGAGTCCTCGAAAAGAAGGATAGAGAAGCAGCAGAACAAGCTGCCAACATAAAACAAATGGCGCTTCTCTTCCAAGATATGGTAGGGATGATGTTACAGCCGGACCCTCCAGCTGAAGACCCTCCGATCATTGTTGAAGACGATAGAGGGGAAACATCAGGTCCGTCGTCGGCTCTTTCAACAGCTAAGGAAGAGACAATTTCCAAGGCCGCACTGGATGACTATATAGCTCAGCAAATACGAGCTCATCTGGCGAGTGAAGCGGCCAGCCAAGTCGTCAAAACTGGGCGACCGTACCTGAGCTGGTATGACTAAATCAGTTACCCGCCGGGATATACGATCCCTATGTTCCACGTATATAAGGGGACAGGGAACCCACATCAGCATGTCGCTTAATTCAGAGCCTTATGCGGCAACACCGGAGGCGACGACAAACTACTGCTTCGCCAATTCGTCGGCAGCTTAGCGGAAACAGCCTTTGAATGGTATTCAGAGCTACTTAACGACTCTGTTAAAACATTTGCGGAGATGGAGCTACTGTTTACACAAAGATTCGCGAGTGCTAGTGAACGCACCCCGATAACAGCACTAATCAACGCCAGGATAAGGTCAGGCGAAACGTAGGTTCAATATGCAACACGATGGCGGAACCTATGGTCGAAGTGCGAACAACGCATCGAAGAAGCACCTGCGGTAGGCATGTTTGTGGGCACTCTTGACCCTTAAGCGACCATCTCGCAATTCATGATGTTCTTCAGGCCGACCACTTTCCAGGCCTTGATCGACAAATTGGCCCAAATGGACCAGATGGGCCATGGACCGTCTCCTCCAAAACCGAACTCTTGAAATGAGAAGGGAAAAGGGAAGGCGATCGTCGTCGCCAATGCTCAGCAACAGCCGAGCAACTTGAAGCCGGTTGTCCGTCAAAACAATATGCGTCCACGCGTATCCCTCTAGGAGAAGCTAGGACGTCCTTACTCGTTTCCTCAAAATAAAACGAGAAGACTGTTCGAGCTGGCACTGCGCAACAGGCTCATCAATCTGCCAGATCCAAGACTCCCGTTGCAGCCAAACGACGTCAATGATCCCAATTACTGTCCCTACCACCGAGTATTGGATCATCCGATTGAGGATTGCTACGTCTTCAAAAACTGGATTGAAGACCAATACCTACAAGGCAAGTTTGCGCTGCCTGAAAAGTGGAAAGTAAACCCACCACAGCCGCACACTCCAAAAAAGATGGACACGCCGGGGGCAACTTGTTCTTTCGTTGATGACGAAAACAATGAAGAAGACTCATCAGATGAATCTGAGGACTACGTAGTGAGTTGTCATGTGATCTCTCACTCATTGATAGATGATGAAGAGGCTCCTTGCGCCGAGAAAATGAGGGCGGATTCTAAACCGGAACTTCTGTGGCCGTCAGACGAGATGATCGATACCTTCCTGAATGAGATTTGTCTGAAAGTTAAAGCCAATCAAGAGCGTGAGATGGCCATACTGGAAAGAGCCAAACACCGACAACTGGACGAAAGAGTCGAGGCACTCCCGTCAAATCAAAAGACATCCGCCGCCGATAAAAACAAATTCAAGACGAGGAAAAGGTTTGCTAAGGCCATATCAATGGGAATGAAGCTACCACCTTCTGAAGAAAACACGCTCGGTGGAGTAGAGATGCATCCTAATTACTGCTTTCCTACTGAAGACTGCGACTCCTTTAAGTGTTGGTAGCAAGGGTCTGTCGCTCACAGGCAACACTTCAACAGGACAAAGCGTGAAGCTCGTAGACAGCAGAAAAATGCGACAGATGAGCGTAAAAGAATTGCCGACAATTGTCATAGGGTTGATCCCGAGGGACCGCGAGTTCTCACATTCGGGAGCGACTCCGACGAAAAAGTAGCCATTGGCCCTCTCTTCAAGGAATCCATCTCTAAAACGAAAGAATTGAGGAGTTGCGAGAACAGTCAGCCGTGCAATTGCACGATACTCGGAGAGAATCTCGGACCCGCAAACAACGGAGCGAACAAAAAGGATAAAGGAAAAGGAAAAATGGCCTTTGTCGCCAACACTCAACAGCAATTGAGTGGCCTTAAACCGATTATTCGCCAGAACAACAAGCGGCAACCCCTCTATGAGAGGTTGAAACGTTCTTACTCATTTCCCCAGGATGAAACAAGGAGGCTGTTCGAAGTGGCGGTGCACAACAGGCTTATCACTCTACCGGGGCCGAAATGCCAAACACAACTGAATGATGTCGACAATCCTAATTATTGCCCTTACCATCAAGAATTGGGCCATCCGATTCAAAATTATTACGTTTTCAAAAACTGGGTTGAAGACCAATACCAACTGGGCAAGTTCGCATTGTCCGAAAACTGGAAAGTGAGCCCGCCACAACCACATGCTCCGAAAAAGATGGATATGCCGGGGGCATCATGCTCATTCACAGGGAAAGCCCCATAGACCGAAAAGTCAGTAAACTAGAGATTCGCCTCAAATACGGCGACGGCGGACCGAAACGTCCTTAAACTAATGATGGACCGCAATGTCCTAAAACTTGCAAATGACCGAAACGTCTTTAAACTACTACCGCAGCATCCTCAGGCTGACGAGATAAAAAAAAATAGAAAAAAAGAAGAAAAAAATTAAAAAAATAAAAAAGAACGGTATGTCCACAAGCAAAATGGGCACGGATGAAAACCCGAAAGGGCTCCGTGAGTAAAAACAGCAGGGCTACCGGCGAGTGTTCGTGAAAACCCGAAAGGGCGCGACCTCGTTAGAAAAAAAAATAAAAAGAATAAAAAGAATAAAAAAAAAGAAAGACGGTATGTCCATAAGCAAAATGGGCACGGATGAAAACCCGAAAGGGCTCCGTGAGTAAAAACAGCAGGGCTACCGGCGAGTGTTTGTGAAAACCCGAAAGGGCGCAACCTCGTTAAAAGACACTTACAGGGTCCTCTCGACCTTGTAAGGAGAAACCACCCGCGTGAGATCCTTACGACTCACAAGGGAGCAACACACTTAGGGATCCTCACGATTCCTAAGGAGAAATTACACTTGCGAGATCCCCATGACTCGAAAGGAGAACTCTCTTATGGGACCCTCACGGCTCATAAGATTTGAAAGTCTTAAGTTAGAGAGACCTGAACCTGTTCTTAAGCAACTCCCACAACCTCCGATATTGCCCTACAAGCGGCAATACTGACCCTTGTATACAATCCATGAGCGTGAATAAACATTTCCCTAGCCAAGTCCCACCCGTGACTGGGGATATGTCCATACGGTGAACAACCCTTGTAAGTCTTCTCGACTTATAAGGAGAAAACCTTTTTGTAAGATCCATACGACTTACAGGGGAACATACACTTAGGAATCCTCACGATCCCTAAGGAGAAAATGCGCCTACGAGATCCTCATGCCTTGTAGGGAGAAATACCTTTGTGAGACCCTTACGGCTCATGAAGTCAAAAGCCTTAGTCGACAGGATCCTAACCCTGTTTACTAAGCCACCTTTGTTCAGTATCGACAGAGGCAAATGATGATTCGCTTATGGCAATATCCCAGTTGTAGCGATGCTGATGCCTAAACCGGTATCAAATTCCAAGCCGTTTCATGGCAAATGATGATTCGCTCCTGGAAATATTCCAGTTGTAGCGATGCTGATGCTGAGATTGGCGTCAGATTCCAAGTTCCACACTCGCGATAAAAAAATCAGTGAGCCATACATGCATACGAAATAGCCGAAATGATGGGGCAACTTGCAACAAAATCAGCAAGTAAAAAAAATGTATGCATGCAAAATAGCCGAAATGTTGGGGCAATTCGCAATAAAAAGCAGCGAGTGAAAATAAAATAAATAGCCGAAATGATTGGGCACCACGAAAAATAGCCGAAATGATGGGGCAATCGCGACTTTCGCGATATAAAGCTGAAATGATAGAGCATCATGGAAAGAAAATAATAATAAAAAAAAATGAAAAATGAATGAAACTGCTGCCCTACAGGTGAGATCATATCGATCCCTGTATACAATCTAGGGGCACAAACAAAGAAGGAACCATACCTTCTCAATAGGCTCCACCAGAAAGCGAAGCCAAATCTCGACGGTTCACAGACAACCTAGAGACAACCTCGACATTTGTCGCAATATTGCAGACACGATATCAACAAACGGAGCAAAAGAAGATCCCTAGCTTCAGGGTCTCGACGTCGATATCGATAACTTAGAGATCGCTAACGGTGTTTCTCCTCACTCCAACCAGATGCAGACATTACGTCAACAACCGACCTCAGAGTCACAATGAAACGGAGCCACGGCATAGTCCCTAGTTCCAAATCTTAACGGCAATATCTGCAGCCTAAAGAATCAACAAAGGCGTTCCTTCACAGTCCAGCAATATACAGATACAACGTCAACAAAAGACCCCATGGTCAGTAAAGCGGAGTGACGGCAAAATCCAAGCTCCACCTCAGCATTCGTCTCGTTACAGCAGACGCAATATCAACAATAATGTCCTTCCTCCAACAGGATTCGGACATGACAAAGCAAACGAAGCGAAGGCCAAATTCCTAGCTTCGAGGTCTTAACGGCAAGTCATATAAAGCCTGAAAGACAACCGGAGATCATCTTGCACCAGTGCGGAGTGGTCACCATCTCGACGTTCGTCTCAACACAGCGGACGCAACATCATCAAACAGTGGAGCCACGGCAAAGTCCCTAGTTCTAAATCTCGACGGTTCACAAACAACCCAGAGACAACCGCGACGTTCGTCTCGATATAGAGGACGCAATGATAGCAAACGAAGAAAAGGACAAATTTCTAGCTTCAAAGTCTTAATGGCAAGTCATATAAAGCCTGAAAGACAACCGGGGATCATCTCACACCAGTGCGGAATGGTCACCACCTCGACGTTCGTCTCGACATAGCAGACACGACATCATCAAACAGCGGAGCCACGGCAAAGTCCCTAGTTCCAAACCTTTATGGTTCACCAACAACCTAGAGACAACCGCGACATTCGTCTCGATATAGAGGACGCAATGCCAGTAAACGAAGCAAAGGCCAAATTCCTAGCTTTAAGGTCTTAACGACAAGTCATATAAAGCCTGAAAAACAACCGGAGATCATCTTGCACCAGTGCGGAGTGATCACCACCTCGACGTTCGTCTCAACACAGCAGACGCAACATCATCAAACAGCGAAGCCACGACAAAGTTCCTAGTTCCAAATCTCGACGGTTCACCAACAACCTAGAGACAACCGTGACATTCGTCTCAATATAGAGGATGCAATGTCAGCAAACGAAGCAAAGGCCAAATTCCTAGCTTCAGGGTCTTGACGGCAAGTCATATAAAGCCTGAAAGACTATCGGAGATCATCCCACACCAGCGCGGAGTGGTTATGACTCATCGGGGCTCTCCAAAATGAGCCTAATCTCAAGTAAAAAGTGACATGGAATATCCCTACGCTTGCTCTTTCGACGGTAATACTACCTGGAAGATTACTTGAAGACGTCTTGTCCAGCCCCCGAAGGGATCAGAGACACGACAATCGCAAGGCTACTCGAACAGCAAGATTGTATATCGAGGAATATATCAGCCAACGCGACGGTACGACGGCCAAAACCCTAAGTACCACAGACCCTAACGGACCTCTGTCGTAAAGAGCAGAGGTTAACTGTGATGTTAGGACATCCTTGCGAGAAATGCTCGATTCATTTCGACTCGCAAGGCAAAGCCTTAGGCAGCGGGGATTAAAAAACTTGTTCCCTAAGCACTGAGACCCTGCAAGTCAATCCAAAATGAAATCTTGCATACTATTCATGGGTCACACTCTCCGAAATCGAATCTCGACAAGGAGGGAAACAACCGCTTACAGGTCCTCTGGACTCGTAAGAGGGAAAAATTCTCTTATAGGATCCTTACGACTTATAAGAGAGAACGCACTTAGGAATCCTCACGATTCCTAAGGAGAAAATACACCTACGAGATCCTCTCGATCCGTAGGGAGAAAAGTCTCTATGAGATCCTCACGGCTCATGGAGTTGAAAAGTCTTAGGCAGCAGATTTGAACCTGCGGCCTAAGCCATTGCTACCACTTGAAGAAACTAAGACAGGATGCTCGCTCTATCATCTGTCGACCATGTTTGCTAAAGTAACATGCTGAGAATAAAAGAAAGAAGAAAGCGACAGAAAAAAACATCCGATGTGCATTTGATCAAGCGTTCGAGACACACTCATTCATGCATATGCAAGAGACTCAGAACGAGAAATAAGACAAGCTGAAATAAAAAATTTCCATTCATATTGCCAAAAATTCTTACAATCATGAAAGCAGTAAACAAAGAATGTCATCAAATGATTACAACGGTACAACCTCAGATCCAGGACACGGATTAAGGAATTCAAAAGTAAGGCCATCTAGAGTTCTTCTGGCCTTCCTGATTATTCTCGTGCACAGCCTCTCGCGCTCACGTGTGTCAAGATCTTCGGCAAGACCCCCCATCCTTCGATAAGCAGCGATTATCGGTGTCTGCTGAAAAATTTGATGCAGAATGTCAATGAGGCTATCCCGCCGTTTCTTCGAGATTAGCCCCGATAGGTACATTGAATGCACCTTGTCTTCGGCATCATCCAGTGCATTAAGCGGCATAGCCTCGTGAAACCCCGGGAGTGCTCTCCAAATAGTTCCCAGCACGACTTTCAAGAGAGCAGAACGGCGAGAAAGCAGCCAACCAACGCGTGCGTTCAGACGGCCCATAACCTTCACACATTGGGCATCTGTAAACTCCTGGTTCTGGTGACGACCCTGTACGTGGATATTGTAAGTCGATGTTCAACACCCCAATACTTGTGGGGAGGCAGAAATATGAAAAACGATCTTGTTCTTTGATTAAACATCGAATAACCGTATGAATCGTTTGCTAAACAATACTTAACAAAACCTATAGAGTTCTAAACTACTATGTTAAGAGATTATACCAAACGGTTCTAGTCCTTCGTCTTTATGTTATCTACGGCCTCTTTGGATCTCCACGTTCTCCTCGGCTTCCTTCCGTGATAGACGATCCACACGAGAACCCTAATCCATGCTATAACCTCTAAACTTGAGGTTACTTAGTTTCTCTAGTTGCTAAATAGAGTAGCTAAGGTGATGTAGAGATAGGTTATGGAGTAATTAGTCTTTCCTAATCCTTGTTCTCAACTCATGAGGGGTAGGATTAGGGTTTGGTGAAGGAGAGAGAACTTGAAGAGAGAGAGTGAGAAGATGATAATGATAATAATAATAATAATAATAATGAAATAGCTTCTCACTTGATATATGAAACATAATGAATTAAAAAGAAATGAATAATATGAGATTATTCATCATGTTTCATAAATACAAGTGGGTGATTCATTATGGGAGTCATTAAGCATTTAATAATGCATTAATGACATGATGAATCACTCACCATGAGTCACTAAATCAATAAATGACAATGCCACCTCTCCCTCCAAGTCACATCCTTCCAGAAGCTTCTCGGAAAATTATGAAAACGCCCCTCTCATCCGTGAAAACACGGAAAAACTTTAGACTGTATAAATCCAATAACCTGATACTAGAATCTGGCTTAAACTAAAACCGTCTAGTAAAAACTGTCCGAATGTCGTACGTGCGTTTAAACACGTACGCGTCCGAACCTTTATCGTAAAACCATACGACCTCTATATCTTTTCACCTGGGTTTGGGAAATCTCTGTATGGGACTATAAAGACTCAACTACTACGCTGGCAGTGGGTTTAACCACAGACCGCAAGCGGCATTAGCTGTACGTAACGGTCCCCAGGTAGTTGTCGATAAGAAAGCCGATGAGGTAACCCATCTGAAATCCTACTGAGCCTGTCCGTGACAATATCCGCGCAGTCCGGTCTGTTCGTCTAAGAGTATCGCATGCATGTTCTAGGGAGGTGGTGGATGTCAGACCCCTAATAACCGTACAAGTCATGTCGGTATGGCTCTATCACCATCCGAGAATCTACTGATCAATCTATCAGTAATTCTCAATCAGCCCTGGCCAGGGACTTATGGTAATGACCAACTGATCACCGTGCGATATCAACTCCCTATACCGGGAGAGACGAATCCCTAACAGTCACTCACTACCTCCATGTGGCTCGGGACTGTGCCCAACTAAAACCTGTTTGCACGACTCCTTTGAATCGTGGTAGGGTAATAATCAAAGCACAGTGGGAACTCACACGAGACAAATGATGACCTTAAGTCAACGGACTATCTGCACACATGTCACCTGAGAACTGCTATCTGACGTTAGGTATAATACCATCCAGTCAGTTCTCGTCGAGTCCTGTCCGGTGTACTCACACCCAGTGAGCATCTGTATACAATCTTAGGTGCACTCCACCAATGGCTGCGGGACCAGTCCATCGCCCCTCCTCAGGGTCTAGATATGTATACACTAGTCTACTCCGGAGTATTGATGCCCAGTCTCGATACTCCTGCGACCAGGGACATCTAAGGATGTGCCTATTGACTATCCAGCTCCCACAAGTATGACTGCCATCACAACGCCGGTAGTCAGGCAAACACCCTATGGGCTTTATCAACATACATATATAAATACCAAGTAAAATATATCACACGTTAAGACAAAGACAAACCAAATAGCGTACTATCATATCAAGCAAGACTGTCATGTACATACATATCCCAAGCATCCTATACAATGTAGGCCTCTAGGGCATATATATCCAACAATCTCCCACTTGCACTAAGGCCTATAATTGGCGCAATGAGTACCCACTGTCTCTACCAGATCCAGTTGCTGGCGTACCGCATGCCCAACATCTCAAACAGCCTCTCGAACTGCACTTGAGGGATGGCCTTGGTGAATGGATCTGCCGTGTTGTCTTTTGTGTTCACTCTCCGTATCTCGATCTCCCGACGATCCACGATCTCCCTGATCAGGTGAAACCGCCTTAAGATATGCCTGGATTTCTGATGGGACCTTGGTTCCTTCGCTAAAGCTACAGCGCCATTGTTATTGCAATACATGTTAGTGTATATTCCCTAGAGGCCATTACTGTATCATACTAGTTTGTATATTACTTGATGGAAGCTTGGGATATTCACAGTTGTATATACAATCTTGCTCGAAATGGTAGTATGCTACTTGGTTTGTCTCTGCTTTAATATGTGCATGTGTTTCTTTTAGCATATCGCTGATATACATATTAGTAGAGCCCTTAGGATCTTTGCTTGATTACCAGCGTTGTGATGGCGCTCACACTCGTGGGAGCTGGGTGATCTATAAGCACATCCTTATACAGGTCCCTAGTCGTTGGACTATCGAGACAGGGCATCGATACTCCGGAGTAGACTAGCGTATGCGCTTCTCATCCCAGTGTGGGAGACGGTCTGTCCCACAGCCGTCAGTACATCGTACTTGAGATAGTATGCGGGTGCTCGTTAGGTTACGAGTACACTGGACAGGACTCGTCGGGAACTGTTGGTTGGTATTATACCTATCGTCAGTTATCAGTTCCCAGGTGACATGAGTACAGCTTAGTCCGCTGACTTGACACTGTCACTTCACCTCGAGTGTGTTCCCACTGCACTTTGATTACTACCCTACCACGGCTCAAAGGAGTCATGCAAACAGGTAGTTTTTGGGTGCAGTCCCGAAGCACTTGGAGGCAGTGACGGTTAGACAGGATTCGTCTCTCCCGGTATTGGGGGTTGACATCGCGCTGTGTCCAGGAGAGCCATTACACGAGTAGTCCCTGGCCAGGGCAAGCGAGATATACTGGTAGGTTTCCAGTGTTATCTCAGGGTGTTCTGGGCTACACTCCGACACGACTTGTACCGCTATTAGGGGACCGACGTTCACGGCCCCCTTAGGTCCGCCATGCGATGTATCAGACGAACAGACCGGACTGTACGGAGACTGTCACATACAGGCTCAGTAGGAGTTCAGATGGGGTTCACCTCGTCAGTCTTCTTATCGACATCTACCTGGGGACCGTTACGTACAGCTAGTGCCGCTTGCGGTCTGTGGTTAAACCCACTGCCAGCGTAGTGTCGAGTCTTTAGAGTCCCACACAGAGAGCTATTCGCCTTTAGGCAAAATGAGTAGAGGTCGCATAGTTTTGCGACAGGGTTCATTCACATCCGTGCACTTGTGCACGTTTGCTGTCCGGACAGCTTATACTAGCGGGCTTTGGTTTAAGCCGGATCCTAGTATATGATTTGGGATTGGTTTTATCTCTTTGTATTCGTGTTTCTCGGATCACGAATACGGGTGCGTATGCACAGTTGCTTGAGACAAAGGGAGAGGACCTTGATTAGGGTTAATGACTATTGTCATTTTATTAACCCTAATGCTTATGCGTGTATTATGGTTAATTGATATTAGTTTAATATAATTGTGCATGGTTATGGTTGTTGACCATTTGACCTCTTTGACTTGTTGACCTAGGTTGACACTTTGACCATCATCATTTCATTTGGAAGATGCTCTTTGATCCTTGCAAATTGCATTAAAAATGAAATGATAATGGTCATGTCTTGATTAACCATGACAATTATCTAGCTAATTATCTAATTACAATAATTCACACATATATGAGAGAATGCTTCATATTTTCTCTCATTCTATCATTCACTTTCTCTCTCTTGTTCTTCCTCTCCCTCAAGCTCTCCCCTCTCATGTGTTGAGAAACACTTGAGCTTGAGAAAAACCCTTTCTTGATAATCTCTACTTTCATCCAGGGTTCAAGGATTAGCACTTCTTGCACCCTAGTTACTTCTAGCTTGGAGTTGAAGCCAAAGGTCGAGGCTTTCGGGTGGATCTTTCTTCGACGTGAGAAGACGACTAAGGTGACCTCCTTCCACCACTCCAAGGAGCAAGGAGAGAAGGATATAAAGCCCAAGGTATAACCTTTCTAGCACTTAGCTAGTTTCTAGTTAGTTTTAGCTTGTTTTTGTTTAGCAAAGATCCTTCTTTGTCTAGTTCATGTTGCCTAAGCTCATAAAAACTTGATTTTTATTCCGTTTTCCCGCTTTCCCGCAAGTACCGGGGGTGGGCAACGTGGACTCACAGTGGTATCAGAGCCTAACTAAACATAAACTAGCTAGGTAGTAAAGTGTATCGAAGTTCGAATCGGAAAAATCGAAAAACCGAGTTTTCAAAACCCTAAGTTTCTGTTAATTTTTTTTCTGTTCAAAACAAAATAAATTATACTCCAAAAATTATCTCAGGGTTTTGTGAAGAAAGCCACCAAAAACGATCCAGTGATTTGACCAAAGAGCCGCGGTTCCGCGGCAATAGCAAGCTATTGCGGCGCAACCGCGGCCGTCTTGGCTCTTCACTGGGTCGAGTTTGGTGCAGTGTATTTCTGGCTTGGTTTTAGGATTTTTAAGATGGTTTATATGTGCCCAGGTTTTCCAGAATAGAAATTTGTTTTTGGGGGCCTATAAATCCGTATTTTTTCCGAACTTCAATACACTTTGACTAAAAGGTTATATCTGTGATGTTTATATGTATTGAACGTCGGCTAATCGCTATATGTCGATTAGTCGGGGTTATACATATCTGTGATCTGTGATTGATGATGGTATGTGTATATGAATGTGTTGGATTGTCGCGGATGAATAGCCGGGGTGGATGTGAGATGAGTGTTGCTTTTTCTTTCATTCATTGTAATATGTAAATTGATGTAATAATATTATTTGTATGGCCGCACAACCGGGTCGGGGTTGTAGCCGTCATTGTATAATTCTTTTTACTGTTTTTGCTCCTAGGATAGACCCATGGAGGGGGTGCATAAACTACCGGGTATCTCGAAGTGCCAAGTGGCATACTCACGGTGGTGAGGGAGGTTGCTTCGCTTCGGGTAGTTGGCGGGTAGTTTGCCCACCCGTAGGGGTCTTGGGTGGGGTATTGGCTATTCACCGCGACCGTGTAATCCGCTTTTCGTTGCAGGCTCGAACGGATTGCGGATTCCTAGTATATCCAATGTATTCATCTGTGATCAGTAATGTCTATCATTGCTATATATTTATATATGATAACTATTTAGGCGTTGCTTATGTTTTACAGCCACGCTAGCCCAGCCCCCGCTCTGTCGTTAGTTAAGTAACCTAACGGGTGATGACGGGGCCCCGTGGCGAATGCGAATTGCATAAGCGTACGTCATATTTTGGTTGTTTTCTGCAATGGTAGGATTAAATGATGGGACGCATTAAAAGAACTAATGCAAGAAAATAAACCAAGTAAAAGTCGATTGGAACACTTTGAAAACCACTCGGTTATTTTCAAAACTAAACTTTTAAACGCGGAGCTTGAACCACTCCTTTTAAAAGCTATCTCGTTCCATCGATTATATCAAGTTCACTACGTTCACGGTTTTGCCAAAACCATTCGTAGCCCTCCGTCATTCCACATGAATGATCAAAAAGTATTCAAGTTATGTATTTTGGCCAAAGTCAAGGCATAGTGATTGGTAGCTATTGGGTATTCATGTGCAGCATAGATAGATGCGTTAGTTTGGGACAGTCGTGCTGCCATTTTGGCCAAAGTCAAGGGTAGGTACGGGTGGGTCCAAATTAACCAGGAGAATGACGGATAGAACTTGACATGTGACTTATGATATTTTGGCCAAAGTCAAGGCCATAAGAGCATGGGGCAAAAATCCACATCGGGAGTTTCATAAGTACTGAAACTTGCTAGCACTGCATACCATTTGGAGTGTGATAATTCTGGTAGGATTCCTTCGGTTTTATCACGCGATGATATTTGGATCCCGATCCTACTGTGAGTATATGCTACTCCTCGGGAAAACTCTCACTTAACGATCAATGCTATAAACTTAGTAGGTGTCTAGAAAGGTGTTAGCGGGGCTACGCCCACAGGGAAAAGAGGTTACTTAATTAAGGAACTTCGCGAAAGCGTTGTAAAACCTCCCTCGAAGTACCGACACTGGCTTGGCTGAACGGTTAAGCAAGTATTGTACGGTGAGATTGATCCTGACTAATCCTTTCTTTACGGTTTGAGAAGGGATTCGAGAGACAGTGGGAGCCATCCAGTTTAGACAAACTAAAAACCACTCTAAACTTGCAAGAGCATCATGCTAAAGTATTTCTTTTCTCTCTCCTAATTGCAGCGACCATTCAACATGACCGGACTTAAGTTATTACTAGATAAAAACATACTGACAGGGCCAAACTACAAAGATTGGCTCAGGAATGTCAAGATGGCAATCACTTACGACAAGTTGGGGTATGTCCTTACCACCAAAGCTCCCCCTGTCCCAGGTCCCAAAACCAGTGTCGCGGATAGGGAAATCCGTAAGACATGGGAAATAGATTGCGCGAAGGCCAAATGCCTCGTACTTGCCTCGATGGACAACGAACATCAGAGGAGGCACGAGAATATGGACCTAGAGTCCATATTTCTTCATACAAAAGAACTGTATGGAGAGCAGTCTCGTATCGCAAGATACGAAGTGTCGAAGAAGTTGTTTTCGGCAAGGTTGGCCGTCGGATCATCGGTAGCGGAACACGTGCTTATGATGATTGGCTACATAGAGGAGCTCGCGGACCTTGGGACCACGTTGGAGAATGAACTCTATACTGATTTGATTCTCCAGTCCCTTCCTTCCATTTACGCCCAGTTTATTCTTAACTTCAACATGCAAGGAAAGGAGGTTGAACTTTCCGAACTTCTGAACATGTTGAGGAGTGCTGAGGGCACCCTACAGAAAGGTAGGGAGACATCCACTTTATTTGTAGGAGGATCTTCCTCTTCTAGGTCCAGGACGAAAGCCAAGGGCAAGAAGAACAAAGCCCCCGCCAAACCAAGAGGCGGTGTCAGTAAAGTGGATACGAAGGGAAAAGGAAAAACAACAAAGGTAGCGGAAACGCTGGTGGGGAAGGAAGAATGCTTCTATTGTCACAAAAGTGGTCACTGGAAACAGGATTGCAAGGCTTGGAAGGCCAGAACACAGGATTTGAAGCGAGTTGCAGCTTCAGCTTTAGGTGTGTATGTTATTGAAAACTGTCTATCAATAAACTCTACATCCTGGGTATTGGATACCGGGTCAGGATCTCATATCTGTAATTCTTTGCAGGCGTTGAGAAAGCGTAGAGTTTTGAAGGCAGGTGACATGACCCTCAGAGTTGCAAACGGTGCTAGCATGGATGCTGAGGCCGTGGGGGACTATCACCTGGGATTGTCAGATGGACACTTTTTGGTTTTGCGTAGTTGTTATTATGTACCAAATGCAACCTGTAATATCATTTTTGTAACTTTATTATCTAAAGAAGGTTATGAATTTGCATTTGTAAGTAATGTAGTGAACATTCACCTTAATCAAGTTTTGATTGGGTCAGGTACATTGAACAACGGTATATACGTATTAAACCAACCACAGATTTTCAATGTTCAGAATACACACAAAAGAAAGTCTCCAGATATCAATAAAACTTTCTTATGGCATTGTAGACTGGGTCACATCAATGAGAGAAGGTTGACTAAGTTACATGCAGAAGGATATTTGGATCCGTTCGAATATCAATCGTATGCAACTTGTCAATCCTGTCTCAAAGGAAAGATGACAAAGACTCCGTTTACTGGACACGGAGTAAGAGCGAGCGAGCTCTTGGGACTCGTACACAGCGACGTGTGCGGTCCAATGTCTACACATGCGCGAAGCGGTTATTCTTACTTCATTACTTTTACGGATGACTTTTCAAGGTACGGTTATGTCTTCTTAATGAAACATAAATCCGAGGCTTTTGAAAAATTCCAGGAATATAAGAATGAAGTAGAAAAACAAACAGGCAAAAGTATCAAGGCACTGAGATCTGATCGAGGTGGTGAATACTTGAGTGCCGAGTTCCTGGGTTACTTAAAAGAGAATGGAATTCTCTCTCAGCTTACTCCTCCATACACTCCGCAACATAACGGTGTATCGGAGAGACGGAACCGAACCCTATTGGATATGGTACGGTCCATGATGAGTAACGCTGAGTTGCCGCGATCGTTCTGGGGATATGCGCTAGAATCAGCTGCATACCTTTTGAACCGAGTTCCAACTAAGACTGTGCCTACTACACCATATCAGATGTGGTGTGGGAAGAGACCTTATCTTAATCACATTAAGACATGGGGATGTCCAGCTTTTGTAAAAAAGCAGCATGCGGACAAGCTCGAGGCACGCTCAGTACAATGCAAGTTTGTGGGATATCCAAAGAACTCCAAGGGATATTTCTTCTATTGCGGAGAGGAACAAAAGGTGTTTGTTTCTCGCCATGCCCACTTTCTAGAACACCAGTTCATAGAAAAAGAATTAAGTGGGAGCACAATAGAACTGGAAGAAATTCCAGAACCACGAGCTATTACTGAAAGCTTAGTAGAACCAGAGGGTTCGAAAGATCAGGACATTCCCACGCCACTCCGCAGGAGTAGTAGGCAGTCTCATCCGCCCGAGAGATACTACGGTTTTCTCATTGACGGGGATAGAGAGGATTGCATCATAGATTGTGATGAGCCTACTAGCTTCCAGCAAGCCATTCAGAGCGTCGACTCGGTAAAATGGCTGGATGCAATGCGGACCGAGATGGAGTCCATGTACACCAACAAAGTATGGACGTTGGACATTGCTCCAGATGGGGTAAAACCCGTAGGATGCAAGTGGATCTTCAAAAGGAAGATTGGTGTAGATGGACAGGTTGAGACCTATAAAGCTAGACTGGTAGCAAAGGGTTTTCGTCAGCGACCTGGTTTGGACTATAACGAAACCTTTTCTCCAGTTGCTATGCTGAAATTCATTCGGATCCTTCTTGCCATTGCTGCCTTCCACGATTATGAGATTTGGCAGATGGACGTAAAGACAGTTTTTCTAAATGGACATTTAGAGGAGTGTGTCTATATGGACCAGCCAGAGGGTTTCATTCAGAGTGGGAGCAGCGGAAAGGTGTGCAAGTTGCTTAAGTCCATTTATGGACTAAAGCAGGCATCGCGGAGTTAGAACATCTGTTTTGATGAGACGGTCAAGGAATTTGTCTTTATAAAAAATCCAGATGAACCATGCATCTATTGTAGATTTGTAGCGAGAACTGTAGTATTCCTCGTTTTATACGTGGATGACATTCTCTTAATAGGAAATGACATTCCTATGCTACAATCTGTCAAGGGGTTCTTGTCACACAGGTTCTCCATGAAAGACCTGGGTGATGCCTCATACATTCTGGGTATCCGGATCTACCGTGACAGATCCAAGAGGATATTAGGACTTTCGCAGTCCAGGTACATCGACACCATATTGAAGAGATTCAGTATGGAAGATTCCAAGCGCGGTAATCTACCGGCTTGTCACGGGATCACCCTCTCCAAAGAGATGTCTCCCAAGACTGATTTGGAGAGGGATCGCATGTCTATTATACCCTACGCTTCTGCGGTAGGCTCTATAATGTATGCGATGTTGTGTACCAGACCGGATGTGGCTTATGCACTGAGTGTGGTAAGCAGGTATCAGTCAAACCCTGGGGAGAAACATTGGATAGCAGTAAAGAACATTCTCAAATACCTGAGAAGGACTAAGGAAATGTTCTTGGTGTATGGCGGAAAAGGCCTCCAAATTGAGGCTTTTGCTGACTCCAGCTTCCAGAGTGACAAGGATGATTCCAAGTCCATGTCGGGTTTTGTCTTTACCCTCAATGGAGGGGCGGTGTGTTGGAAGAGTTCCAAACAGGAAACCGTTGCTGACTCGACTATGGAAGCGGAATACATCGCTGCATCTGATGCTGCAAAAGAAGCTGTCTGGATGAGGAAGTTCTTGAGAGAACTTCAGGTGGTTCCGTCCATTGTTGACCCAATACCTCTGTATTGCGACAACAACGGGGCTATAGCTTTAGCGAAGGAACCCAGGTCCCATCAGAAATCCAGACACATCTTGAGGCGGTATCACCTGATCAGGGAGATCGTGGATCGCCAGGAGATCGAGGTTCGGAGGGTTGCTTCAGAAGATAACACAGCAGATCCATTCACCAAGGCCTTGCCCCAGACTCAGTTCGAGCGGCTGATCGAGATGATAGGTCTTCGATACGCTAGTACATGGCCTTAGTGCAAGTGGGAGATTGTTAGTGTATATGCCCTAGAGGCCATTACTGTATCATACTAGTTTGTATATTACTTGATGGAAGCTTGGGATATTCACAGTTGTATATACAATCTTGCTCGAAATGGTAGTATGCTACTTGGTTTGTCTCTGCTTTAATATGTGCATGTGTTTCTTTTAGCATATCGCTGATATACATATTAGTAGAGCCCTTAGGATCTTTGCTTGATTACCAGCGTTGTGATGGCGCTCACACTCGTGGGAGCTGGGTGATCTATAAGCACATCCTTACACAGGTCCCTAGTCATTGGACTATCGAGACAGGGCATCGATACTCCGGAGTAGAATAGCGTATGCGCTTCTCATCCCAGTGTGGGAGACGGTCTGTCCCACAGCCGTCAGTACGTCGTACTTGAGATAGTATGCGGGTGCTCGTTAGGTTACGAGTACACTGGACAGGACTCGTCGAGAACTGTTGGTTGGTATTATACCTATCGTCAGTTATCAGTTCCCAGGTGACATGAGTACAGCTTAGTCCGCTGAATTGACACTGTCACTTCGCCTCGAGTGTGTTCCCACTGCACTTTGATTACTACCCTACCACGGCTCAAAGGAGTCATGCAAACAGGTAGTTTTTGGGTGCAGTCCCGAAGCACTTGGAGGCAGTGACGGTTAGACAGGATTCGTCTCTCCCGGTATTGGGGGTTGACATCGCGCTATGTCCAGGAGAGCCATTACACGAGTAGTCCCTGGCCAGGGCAAGCGAGATATACTGGTAGGTTTCCAGTGTTATCTCAGGGTGTTCTGGGCTACACTCTGACATGACTTATACCGCTATTAGGAGACTGACGTTCACCACCCCCCTAGGCCCGCCTTGCGATGTATCAGACGAACAGACCGGACTGTACGGAGACTGTCACATACAGGCTCAGTAGGAGTTCAGATGGGGTTCACCTCGTCAGTCTTCTTATCGACATCTACCTGGGGACCGTTACGTACAGCTAGTGCCGCTTGCGGTCTGTGGTTAAACCCACTGCCAGCGTAGTGTCGAGTCTTTAGAGTCCCACACAGAGAGCTATTCGCCTTTAGGCAAAATGAGTAGAGGTCGCATAGTTTTGCGACAGGGTTCGTTCACATCCGTGCACTTGTGCACGTTTGCTGTCCGGACAGCTTATACTAGCGGGTTTTGGTTTAAGCCGGATCCTAGTATATGATTTGGGATTGGTTTTATCTCTTTGTATTCGTGTTCCTCGGATCACGAATATGGGTGCGTATGCACAGTTGCTTGAGACAAAGGGAGAGGACCTTGATTAGGGTTAATGACTATTGTCATTTTATTAACCCTAATGCTTATGTGTGTATTATGGTTAATTGATATTAGTTTAATATAATTGTGCATGGTTATGGTTGTTGACCATTTGACCTCCTTGACTTGTTGACCTAGGTTGACACTTTGACCATCATCATTTCATTTGGAAGATACTCTTTGATCCTTGCAAATTGCATTAAAAATGAAATGATAATGGTCATGTCTTGATTAACCATGACAATTATCTAGCTAATTATCTAATTACAATAATTCACACATATATGAGAGAATGCTTCATATTTTCTCTCGTTCTATCATTCACTTTCTCTCTCTTGTTCTTCCTCTCGCTCAAGCTCTCCCCTCTCATGTGTTGAGAAACACTTGAGCTTGAGAAAAACCCTTTCTTGATAATCTCTACTCTCATCTAGGGTTCAAGGATTAGCACTTCTTGCACCCTAGTTACTTCTAGCTTGGAGTTGAAGCCAAAGGTCGAGGCTTTCGGGTGGATCTTTCTTCGACGTGAGAAGACGACTAAGGTGACCTCCTTCCACCACTCCAAGGAGCAAGGAGAGAAGGACATAAAGCCCAAGGTATAACCTTTCTAGCACTTAGCTAGTTTCTAGTTAGCTTTAGCTTGTTTTTGTTTAGCAAAGATCCTTCTTTGTCTAGTCCATGTTGCCTAAGCTCATAAAAACTTGATTTTTATTCCGTTTTCCGCCTCCCCGCAAGTACCGGGGGTGGGCAACGTGGACTCACAGTGGTATCAGAGCCTAACTAAACATAAACTAGCTAGGTAGTAAAGTGTATCGAAGTTCGAATCGGAAAAATCGAAAAACCGAGTTTTCAAAACCCTAAGTTTCTGTTAATTTTTTTCTGTTCAAAACAAAATAAATTATACTCCAAAAATCATCTCAGGGTTTTGTGAAGAAAGCCACCAAAAACGATCCAGTGATTCGACCAAAGAGCCGCGGTTCCGCGGCAATAGCAAGCTATTGCGGCGCAACCGCGGCCGTCTTGGCTCTTCACTGGGTCGAGTTTGGTGCAGTGTATTTCTGGCTTGGTTTTAGGATTTTTAAGATGGTTTATATGTGCCCAGGTTTTCCAGAATAGAAATTTGTTTTTGGGGGCCTATAAATCCGTATTTTTTCCGAACTTCAATACACTTTGACTAAAAGGTTATATCTGTGATGTTTATATGTATTGAGCGTCGGCTAATCGCTATATGTCGATTAGTCGGGGTTATACATATCTGTGATCTGTGATTGATGATGGTATGTGTATATGAATGTGTTGGATTGTCGCGGATGAATAGCCGGGGTGGATGTGAGATGAGTGTTGCTTTTTCTTTCATTCATTGTAATATGTAAATTGATGTAATAA
Organism: Agapanthus africanus; assembly: GCA_030015575.1. NCBI lineage: Eukaryota > Viridiplantae > Streptophyta > Magnoliopsida > Asparagales > Amaryllidaceae > Agapanthus > Agapanthus africanus. The sequence goes on along the minus strand of CM057342.1, from coordinate 667,708,835 downwards.
TATTATTTGTATGGCCGCACAACCGGGTCGGGGTTGTAGCCGTCATTGTATAATTCTTTTTACTGTTTTTGCTCCTAGGATAGACCCATGGAGGGGGTGCACAAACTACCGGGTATCTCGAAGTGCCAAGTGGCCTACTCACGGTGGTGAGGGAGGTTGCTTCGCTTCGGGTAGTTGGCGGGTAGTTTGCCGCACCCGTAGGGGTCTTGGGTGGGGTATTGGCTATTCACCGCGACCGTGTAATCCGCTTTTCGTTGCAGGCTCGAACGGATTGCGGATTCCTAGTATATCCAATGTATTCATCTGTGATCAGTAATGTCTATCATTGCTATATATTTATATATGATAACTATTTAGGCGTTGCTTATATTTTACAGCCGCGTTAGTGGCGGGTAGTATGTCCTTCATTCGATAACAAAGATACTGATATAATATTACACAACATACTGGGAATACAAAAACAGCTGTACAATACCAAAATGTGTCTACTAGTCAACCCTAGGTGATATTTCCCTATTGCAATTGCATCTACATGCATTCCATTGCCCATCCGGAGAGTCATATCACCTGTCCCCAGCACTCTACTATTTCTTAGATCCTGCAATGAATTACAGATATGAGAACCAGAACCGGTATCAAGTACCCATGATGTAGAGTTAACTGAAAGACAATTTTCGATTACAAACACACCTGAAGTTGAAGCAACAACTTGCTTCATGTCCTTGGCTTTGAAGGCCTGACAATCCTTCTTCCAGTGCCCTTGCTTGTGACAATAGAAGCACTCGTTCTTTTCTGTCTTCACCCTTCCTGCCTTGTTCGTTCCCTGCATCTTCTTGACCCCACCTTTCGGTTTGGTGGCTTTCATCTTCTTCTTCCCTTTAGCCTTCGCTTTAGATTTAGAAGAAGATGATTGACCAACATACAGAACTGGGGTCTTCTCCTTTTTCAAGGAGGTCTCTGCAACCCTCAACATATTGAGGAGCTTTGGAAGATCCGCTTCCATTTCGTGCATGTTGAAGTTCAGCACGAACTGAGAGAAGGTGTGGGGAAGAGACTGCAAAATTAAGTCGATATACAAATCGTTCTCTAGCACGCATCCCAGGTTTGCGAGTTCCTCAATGAGGATGATCATTTTGAGGACGTGCTCTCCTACAGGCGATCCTAGAGCTAACTTCATCTGGAAGAGTTTCCTTGAGGTTTCGTACCTCGCGATACGTGAGTGCTCTCCATACAACTCTTTGACATGGAGAAAGATGGATACAATATCCATACTCTCGTGCTGTTTCTGGAGTTCATTGTTCATGGACGCCAGCACGATACACTTAGCTCGCTCACAATCTAGATCCCAGGTTTTGCGGACTTCCCTGTCCACAACTGAGGAATCTGGTCCAGGGATAAGGGGAGGAACAGCGGTGGTAACATATGCTACTTTGTCATAAGTCAGTGCAATATTGACGTTCTTTAGCCAATCTTTATAGTTCTGCCCAGTCAGTATATTCTTTTCGAGTAATAGTTTTATTCCAGTCATGGTAGCTGCCAGAGAGAGAGAAAAGAAAACACTCAGCATATGCTCTTGCAAGTTTAGATTGGTTTATTAATTTATCTAAACAGGATGGCTCCCACTGTTTCCTCAAATCCTTCTTCAAAACCTTAAAAGAAGAACTAGTCAGGATTTAATCACACGTCACAATACTTGCTTAACCTTTCAGCCAGGCTGGTGTTGGTACTTCGAGGGAGGTTTTTCAATGCTTTCGTGAAGTTCCTTAATTAAATAACCTCTTTTCCCTGGAGGCGTAGCCCCTCTAACACTTTTCCAGTCACCTACTTGGTTTATAGCATTGATTGTTAAGTGAGAAAAATTCCCGAGAGTAATCCTACTCATCAGTGGGATCGGGATCCAACTATCATTGCATGATGCCCTAGATGGAAGCCACTCTAGTCACCACATTCCAGAAGGTATGCTAAATCTGCAAGTTTCCTTTATGTTTGAAACTCCCGATGTGATTTTTACCCCAAGCTCTTATAGACCTTGACGTAGGCCAACAAGTCATAAGACGCAAGTCAAGTTCTACCCGTCGTTGTCCTGATCAATTTAAGTACATCGTACAAGCCCTTGACGTAGGCCAACAAGGTGTACGTCTGTATTAAACTAATGCATCTATCTATGCAACAAATAGGCACACACACTGCTACCATACACTATGCCTTGACGTAGGCCAACAAGCATAGCATGAATACGATGTGCTGTCTATCTGAAACGACGGAGGGTTACGGCTGGTTTTTGGCAAAAACCGTTAACGTAATGAACTTGATATTATCGAAGGAACAGAGATAGCTTTTATTTAAAAGGAGTGGTTTAAGCTCCGCATTTAAAATTTGCTTTTTCAAGAAAACCGAGTGGTTTTAGAAATTGTTCCAACGATTCAGTTTAGGTTTTATTTTCTTTGCATTAATAATAATGCGTCCCATCATTAACCTATCATTACAGATAACAACGAAAATACAACGTACTCTTATGCCATCCGCATTCGCCACGGGGTCCCGTCATCACCCGTTAGGTTACTTAACTAACGGCAGAGCGGGGACTGGGCTAGCGCGGGTGTAAAACATAAGTGACGTCTAAATAGCTATCATATATAGATATTGTACATTCGTCAGACGCAATAATAGGCATTCCAGATCACAGATAAACAATATTGGATTTGCAAGCAATCTGCATTTCTTTTGGGCCTGCAATGAAAGACGGATTACACAGTTGTGATGAATAGCCATTTACCCCACCCCAGACCCCTACAGGTACGGCAAACTACCCGCCAAGTACCAGAAGTGAAGCGGTCTACCTCAACACTTCAAAATACCCAGTAGTTTGTGTACCCCACCTTGGGTCTATCCTAGGAGGAAAAAAAACAGTAAAAAGAATAATACAACGGTGGCTACAACCGCAACCTGGATGTGCCCCGCAAAATAATATTACAACTTATTACATTTACATCGAATGAATTACTACAATAACCCATCACAAACCCGGCTAATCACCACAACAGTCCAATACAGTTTATATACACAAACAGATATATATCACATCACAGATATGTGCAACCCCCTGCCAACCGACATACTAGCAGTTAGGGGAGGTTTACGAACACATAATACATTTCACAGATATAATCAAACAAGCAAATACCGTATAATTTCGATCGATTAAACACATTTAATTTTGCTCCAACACTTCTCTGTAAATTTGAAACCTGAGCAAAAATAAAAATTACCAGAAAATACCAAATATCACAGAGAATCAACACAAGAAACTTGGGCTGATGAGTCGTCCAAAGCACGGCGGAATCGCGGCGGATCGGTGGGATCCGCCGCGGTTCCGCGGCGCTTTGGCCGATTCATGAGCCCAGTTTTCTTGGGTGTTCTAATATATTCATTTAGGTCATTCTGAAGGTCCCTGAAAATTTTTTCGACCTCATTTAAAATTCGATAGAAACTGCAAGATATCGGGGTTTTTCCGGTTTGTTTTTCCGTTCGAAATTCATACAATTTTGCAAGTGTGTTAATTATTGTTTAGTGAGGCTCTGATACCACTGTAAGTCGATGTTCAACACCCCAATACTTGTGGGGAGGCGGAAATATGAAAAACGATCTTGTTCTTTGATTAAACATCGAATAACCGTATGAATCGTTTGCTAAACAATACTTAACAAAACCTATAGAGTTCTAAAATACTATGTTAAGAGATTATACCAAATGGTTCTAATCTTTCGTCTTTATGTTATCTACGGCCTCTTTGGATCTCCACGTCCTCCTCGGCTTCCTTCCGTGATAGACGATCCACCCGAGAACCCTAATCCATGCTATAACCTCTAAACTTGAGGTTACTTAGTTTCTCTAGTTGCTAAATAGAGTAGCTAAGGTGATGTAGAGATAGGTTATGGAGTAATTAGTCTTTCCTAATCCTTGTTCTCAACTCATGAGGGGTAGGATTAGGCTTTGGTGAAGGAGAGAGAACTTGAAGAGAGAGAGTGAGAAGATGATAATGATAATAATAATAATAATGAAATAGCTTCTCACTTGATATATGAAACATAATGAATTAAAAAGAAATGAATAATATGAGATTATTCATCATGTTTCATAAATGCAAGTGGGTGATTCATTATGTGAGTCATTAAGCATTTAATAATGCATTAATGACATGATGAATCACTCACCATGAGTCACTAAATCATTAAATGACAATGCCACCTCTCCCTCCAAGTCACATCCTTCTAGAAGCTTTTCGGAAAATTACGAGAACGCCCCTCTCATCCGTGAAAACACGGAAAAACTTTAGACTGTATAAATCCAATAACCTGATACTAGAATCTGGCTTAAACCAAAGCCGTCTAGTAAAAACTGTCTGAATGTCGTACGTGCGTTTAAATACGTACGCGTCCGAACCTTTGTCGTAAAACCATACGACCTCTATATCTTTTCGCCTGGGTTTGGGAAATCTCTGTGTGGGACTCTAAAGACCCAATTACTACGCTGGCAGTGGGTCTAACCACAGATCGCAAGCGGCACTAGCTGTACGTAACGGTCCCCAGGTAGTTGTCGATAAGAAAGCCGATGAGGTAACCCATCTGAAATCCTACTGAGCCTGTCCGTGACAATATCCGCGCAGTTCGGTCTGTTCGTCTAAGAGTATCGCATGCATGGTCTAGGGAGGTGGTGGACGTCAGACCCCTAATAACCGTACAAGTCATGTCGGTATGGCTCTATCACCATCCGAGAATCTACTGATCAATCTATTAGTAATTCTCAATCAGCCCTGGCCAGGGACTTATGGTAATGACCAACCGATCACCGTACGATATCAACTCCCTATACCGGGAGAGACGAATCCCTAACAGTCACTCACTGCCTCCACGTGGCTCGGGACTGTGCCCAACTAAAACCTGTTTGCACGACTCCTTTGAATCGTGGTAGGGTAATAATCAAAGCACAGTGGGAACTCACACGAGACAAATGATGACCTTAAGTCAACGGACTATCTGCACACATGTCACCTGAGAACTGCTATCTGACGTTAGGTATAATACCATCCAGTCAGTTCTCGTCGAGTCCTGTCCGGTGTACTCACACCCAGTGAGCATCTGTATACAATCTTAGGTGCACTCCACCAATGGCTGCGGGACCAGTCCATCGCCCCTCCTCAGGGTCTAGATATGTATACACTAGTCTACTCCGGAGTATCGATGCCCAGGCTCGATATTCCTGCGACCTGGGATATCTAAGGATGTGCCTATTGACTATCCAGCTCCCACAAGTATGACTTCCATCACAACGCCGGTAGTCAGGCAAACACCCTATGGGCTTTATCAACATACATATATAAATACCAAGTAAAATATATCATACGTTAAGACAAAGACAAACCAAATAGCGTACTATCATATCAAGCAAGACTGTTATGAACATACATATCCCAAGCATCCTATACAATGTAGGCCTCTAGGGAATATATATCCAACAGATATCCTCGTAGGTGATGAATTCGTGCAGACTGTATAGATGAACAGCCATAATGCCTGAAGGAAACATCATTGGAAGATTAGCAATGAGGAAAAAGACACGGGGAGTTAAACTCCTCGAGAGCAATGCTCTGCAGACAGGAGTGACGCCTGTCAAAATCAGTTATGAGGAGAATTTGAAGAAAATCCCCTAAGAACATGAAGAGCTCTGCTCTAAAAAGATGATATAATTCATCAAAAATAAAATTCCATCTTAAAACCTCCAAGATCCATGAAATAGCATCTTGAAAGTTCCTTTATATGATTTGGAAGGAGCAAAGCTCCATTAATAAGATGAGAAAATACAAGAAAAATCTTTTAGAGAGCAGAGCTCTATTAATGGAACCCTAATAGGGTTCTCCTTAGCCCTCTTTAGACCCCTTTAGAGCAAAGCACTGCTAAGTGAAACCCTAAATGGGTCTTCTTTAGATCAGGGATCTATTGAGAGTAAGGCTCTTAAAATTGATTTAATTTAATCCAAATTAATTTTTTACCTAAAATTCTCTAAAGTTTGAACTTTTAAAAGTGCTTAAACAAAAGAGGAGGGCTCTGAACAAAATTCTTATGAAGAGATGAAAATCATCTAAGAGACCAAAGGTCCTATTTATAGGCATTGAAGAGCCGTTTCAACTTCCAAGGGATGGCGTGACGGTTGGAATTCTGCCACCGCTGCTATCATGTTTGGAGGCCAGGTATGCGCAACGGTGGGGGGGCATTTGTTTACCCCAATCAGAGCAAAACTCTGTTCAAATTCCAAGGCGGGAAACGATGCGACGCTTTTGTTTCCCCCAATCAGAGCAAAGCTCTGCTTTGAAATTAAATTGAAAATTAAAGTTAAAATAAATGAAGCAACGCTTCAGTTGCACTGAGCTCTGCGCTGCGCGACACGTGGTAGCTGTAAGTCGATGTACAACACTCCACGACTTGCGGGGAGGCGGAAATATGAAAAACGATCTTGTTCTTTGCTTAAACATCGACTAACCGCATGAATCGAAGCTAAACGATAACTAACATCAAACATAGAAGTTCTAAACTACTATGTAAAGGGATTATACCTAAAGAACCATGTCCTTCGTCTTTACGAACTCCACCTCCTCTTCGGCCTTCTCCAAGTAGTAGACGATCCACCACGAGAGCTAAACTCCAAGCTTTGCCTCTAAACTTGAGGCAACTAGGTATCTTTAAGTGCTAATCAAAGTACCTAGATGAAATAGAGTATGGTTATGGATTAAGTAGTCTAACTAATCCTTGTACTCAACACATGAGAGGGGAGGATTAGGGTTTGAAGAGAGAGAGCTTGAGGAGAGAGAAGATGAACATAATAATGAGAAGAGAAAATGAGTTATCATAATATATATCAAGCATTTTATTTTATCAAGAAAAGAAAAGAAAATGATTTACAACCATGCTTGATAAATATCTTATGGTGATTCATCTCCATGAGTCATTAAGCAATTATGAAGCATTAATGACATGGATGAATCATCCATATGACTCACTAATCTCATTCAATGTATATGCCACATAAACCTCCTTAGTCACCATCTTCTAGAAGCTTCTCGCGCAATTACGAGAACGCCCCTCCTATCCGTGAAAACACGGAAAAACTTTAGACTGTATAAATCCAATAACCGGATACTAGTAACTGGCTTAAACCAAGCCGACTAGTAAAAACTGTCCGAAAGTCGTACGTGTGTAAACACACGTATGCGTCCGAACCCTTATCGTAAAACCATACAACCTCTATATCGTTTCGTCTGGAGTAGGGAAACTCTCTGCGTGGGACTCTAGAGACTCGACTACTACGCTGGCAGTGGGTTTAACCACAGACCGCAAGCGGCACTAGCTGTACGTAACGGTCCCCAGGTAGATGTCGATAAGAAGGACGATGAGGAAACCCATCCGAACTCCTACTGAGTCTGATGTGACAATCTCCGTACAGTCCGGTCCGTTCGTCTAAGACTATCGCATATCGGGCCTAGGGGGCGGCAATCGTCAGTTCCCTAATAGCGGTATAAGTCGTGTCGGAGCGAAGCCCATTACACCCTGAGAAACTACTGGAACCTACTAGAAAATCTCGCTTGCCCTGGCCAGGGACTTTGCGTAATGGCTCTCTGACACAGCGCGATATCAACCCCCAATACCGGGAGAGACGAATCCTGTCTAACCGCCAATGCCTCCAAGTGCTCGAGACTGCACCCAACTGCTACCTGTTTGCACGACTCCTTTGAGCCGTGGTAGGGTAGCAATCTAAGAACAGTGGGACACACTCGAGGCAAAGTAGCAGTGTCAAGTCTGCGGACTATGCTGTACTCATGTCACCTGGGAACTGTTCACTGACGTCTGGTATAAAACCAACCAACAGTTCCCTGTGAGTCCTGTCCGGTGTACTCGTAACCTAACGAGCACCTGCATACTATCTCCAGTACGACGTACTGACGGCTGTGGGACAGACCATCTCCCCAACTGGGATGAGAAGCGTACACACTAGTCTACTCCGGAGTATCGATGCCCTGTCTAGATAATCCAACAACTAGGGACCTGAATAAGGATGTGCTTGTAGACTACCCAGCCCCCACTAGTGTGACTGCTATCACAACGCTGGTAGTCAAGCAAGATCCTAAGAGCTCTATCAATACGTATACTCACATATTAAGATAGAAAAACCAAGTAGCATACTACCATGTTTAGCAAGACTGTTATATACATGTGAATATCCCAAGCTTCCATTAAGTAATATACAAACTAGTATGATACAATAATGGCCCCTAGGGCATATACACTAACAATCTCCCACTTGCCTTAGGGCTATATACTGGCATATCGAAGACCAATGATCTCGAGTAGCCTCTCGAACTGAATCTGAGGTAGGGCCTTCGTGAATGGATCAGCAATGTTCTCTTCAGAAGCAACTCTCCGAACCTCGATCTCCCGACGATCAATGATCTCCCTGATCAGGTGATACCGCCTTAAGATGTGTCTGGACTTCTGATGGGACCTTGGTTCCTTCGCTAAAGCTATAGCTCCGTTGTTGTCGCAATACAGAGGTATTGGATCAACTATGGTAGGAACCACCTGAAGTTCTGTTAGGAACTTCTTCATCCAGACTGCTTCTTTTGCGGCATCGTAAGCAGCTATATACTCCGCTTCCATCGTCGAGTCAGCAACGGTGTCCTGCTTGGAGCTCTTCCAGCACACCGCCCCTCCATTGATGGTAGAGACATAACCCGACATGGACTTAGAATCGTCCTTATCACTCTGGAAGCCGGAATCAGCAAAGGCCTCCAACCTGAGGTCTTTTCCGCCGTAAACCAAGAACATCTCCTTAGTCCTTCTCAGGTACTTGAGAATGTTCTTTACTGCTATCCAGTGCTTCTCTCCTGGGTCTGACTGATACCGGCTTACCACGCTCAGTGCGTAAGCTACATCTGGTCTGGTACACAACATCGTATACATTATAGAGCCTACCGCAGAAGCGTATGGTATAATAGACATGCGTTCCCTTTCCAAATCAGTCTTGGGAGACATCTCTTTGGAGGGTGATTCCGTGACAAGCCGGTAGATTACCGCGCTTAGAATTTTCCATACTGAATCTTTTAAGTACAGTGTCGATATACCTGGACTGCGAAAGTCCCAACATCCTCTTGGATCTATCACGATAGATCCGAATCCCCAGAATGTAAGAGGCATCACCCAGGTCTTTCATGGAGAACCTGTGTGACAAGAATCCTTTGACAGATTGTAGCATAGGAATGTCATTTCCTATCAATAGAATGTCATCCACGTACAAGACGAGGAATACGACACTTCTGGCTACAATTTTACTATATATGCACGGTTCATCTGGATTTTTGATAAAGTCATATTCTTTGACTGTCTCATAAAAACAGATGTTCCAACTCCGCGATGCCTGCTTTAGTCCATAAATGGACTTAAGCAGCTTGCATACTTTCCCGCTGCTCCCACTCTGATTGAAACCCTCTGGCTGATCCATATAGACGCACTCTTCTAAATTTCCATTCAGAAAAACCGTCTTTACGTCCATCTGCCAGATTTCATAATCATGGAAGGCAGCAATAGCAAGAAGAACCCGAATGGATTTGAGCATAGCCACTGGAGAAAAAGTTTCGTCATAGTCCAAACCAGGTCTTTGACGAAAACCCTTTGCAACAAGTCTAGCCTTATAGATTTCCACCTGTCCATCTACACCAATCTTTTTCTTGAAGATCCATTTGCATCCTATGGGTTTTACCCCATCTGGAGCAAAGTCCAAAGTCCATACTTTGTTGGTGTACATGGACTCCATTTCGGTTCGCATTGCATCTAGCCATCGTACCGAGTCGCCGCTCTGGATGGCCTGCTGGAAGTCAGTAGGTTCATCATCATCTATGATGCAATCCTCTCTATCCCCATCTATGAGAAAACCGTAGTATCTCTCAGGCGGATGAGACGGCCTACTACTTCTGCGGAGGGGTACGGGAATGTCCTGTTCTTCTTGAACTACCGGTTCTACCAAACTTTCAGTAGCAGTTTGTGGTTCTGTAATTTCTTCCAGTTCTATTTCGCTCCCACTTATTTCCTTTTCTAAAAACTGATGTTCCAGAAAATGGGCATTACGAGAAACAAATACCTTTTGTTCCTCTGCGTAATAGAAATAATATCCCTTGGAGTTCTTTGGATATCCCACAAACCTACATTTTACTGATCGTGCCTCGAGCTTGTCCATATGCTGCTTTTTAACAAAAGCTGGACATCCCCAAATCTTCATATGCTGAAGATGGGGTTTCTTCCCAGTCCACATTTGATATGGAGTGGAAGGCACAGTCTTGGTAGGAGCCCTGTTCAGAAGATATGCTGCTGATTCTAGCGCATAACCCCAAAAAGATCGCGGTAACTCAGCATTACTCATCATTGATCGTACCATATCCAATAGGGTTCGATTCCGTCTCTCCGATACACCGTTATGCTGTGGAGTGTATGGAGGAGTAAGCTGAGAGAGAATTCCTTTCTCTTTTAGGTAACCTAGGAACTCGGCACTCAAGTATTCACCACCTCGATCAGATCTAAGTGTCTTGATACTTTTGCCGGTTTGGTTTTCTACTTCATTCTTATACTCTTGGAATTTCTCAAAAGCCTCGGATTTATGTTTCATCAGATAAATGAATCCATACCTTGAGTAATCATCCGTGAAAGTAATGAAATAGGAAAAACCACCTCTTGCATGTATAGACATTGGACCACATACATCGCTGTGTATGAGTCCTAAGAGCTCGCTCGCTCTTACTCCATGTCCAGTAAATGGAGTCTTTGTCATCTTTCCTTTGAGACAAGATTGACAAGTGTCATAAGTTTGATATTCGAACGAGTCCAAATATCCTTCTCTATGCAACTTAGTCAACCTTCTCTCATTGATGTGACCCAGTCTACAATGCCATAAGAAAGCTTTATTTAAATCTGGAGACTTTCTTTTTAGTGTGTTCTGGACATTGAAAATTTGGAGTTGGTTTAAAACATATATACCGTTATTTAGTATACCGGACCCAATCAAACCATGATTAAGGTGGATGTTAACAACATCTGTTACAAACGTGAAATCATAACCTTTATTTGATAACAAGGAAACTGATATGATATTACACGTTAAGCTTGGTACAAAAAACAGTTATGTAAAACCAAAATGTGTCCACTCGTCAATCCTAGGTGATAATCCCCGACGGACGCAGCTCCCACGCTAGCTCCGTTAGCAACCTTTAGGGTCATATCACCTTCCTTCAGCACTCTACGGTTTCTCAGTGCCTGCAATGAATTGCAAATATGAGATCCTGATCCGGTATCCAATACCCAGGAAGTAGAGTTAATTGACAGACAATTCTCAATTACAAACACACCTGAAGTCGAAGCCACAGCTTGCTTCGGTTCCTGGTTCTTGGCGTTCCACGCCTTGCAATCCTTTTTCCAGTGCCCTTTCCTGTGACAATGGAAGCACTCATCCTGGCCCACTACCGGTACCGCAAAATTTTTCTTTCCCTTCCCTCCCACCTTACTAACACCTCCTCTAGGTTTGGTGGCGGCCTTCTTCTTCTTTCCTTTGGCCCTAGCCTTGGACCCGGAAGAAGATGCACCGCTAACAAACATAGCGGGTGTTTCCCTTGCTTTCTGCAAGGTGCCCTCTGCACTCCTTAACATGTTCAGGAGTTCCGGAAGTTCAACTTCTTTTCTTTGAATGTTGAAGTTCAGGATAAACTGGGTGTAGGTGGAAGGAAGGGACTGGAGAATAAGGTCTGTATAGAGCTCATTATCCAAAGTCGTCCCAAGGTCTGCGAGCTCTTCTATATAGCCGATCATCTTTATGACATGTTCTCCTACCGATGACCCGACAGCCAACCTCGCTCGAAACAAGTTCTTAGAGGTCTCGTATCTTGCTATACGAGATTGCTCTCTATAAAGTTCCTTTGTATGGAGAAATATGGCATCTAATTCCATATCCTCGTGCCTCCTCTGATGTTCGTTGTTCATTGAGGCAAGCACGATGCACTTGGCTTTCGCGCAATCGAAATCCCAGGTTTTGCGGATTTCCTTATCCGCATTACTGGATTTGGGACCAGGGACAGCAGGTGCCGTAGCGGTGAGGACGTACCCCAATTTGCCATAGGTCAAAGCCATTTTGACATTCCGCAGCCAATCTTTATAGTTTGGCCCTGTCAGTATATTTTTCTCTAAAAGTAACTTAAGTCCAGTCATTTTCAGGGTCGCTGCAATTAGGAGAAAGAGAAGAAAACTCTTTAGCATGATGCTCTTGCAAGTTTAGAGTGGTTTTTAGTTTATCTAAACTGGATGGCTCCCATTGTTTCTCGAATCCTTCCCCAAACCATAAAAGAAGAATTAGCCAGGACTATTCTCACCGTACAATACTTGCTTAACCGTTCAGCCAGGCTAGTGTCGATACTTCGAGGGAGGTTTTCCAACGCTTTCGCGAAGTTCCTTAATTAAATAACCTCTTTTCTCTGGGGGCGTAACCCCGCTGACACCTTTCTTGAAACCTACTTGGTTTATAGCATTGATCGTTAAGTGACGAATCTCCTGATAAGTAGCATATACTCACAGTAGGATCGGGATCCAAATATCATCGTATGATAATGTTGAAGGAATGCTACCAACATTCATCAAACTCCAAATGGTATGCATGTCTTTGCAAATTTCAGTTTCTTTAGAAATTCCCGATATTAGTTTTTGTCCCATGCTCTTATGACCTTGGCTTTGGTCAAAATGTCATAAGTCACATGTCAAGTTCTACCCGTCATTATCTTGTCAATTTGAACCCATCCGTATATACTCCTGACTTTGGTCAAATGATAATACGACTGTCCCAAACCAACTCATCTATCTTATGCAACAAATGAAAACCCAGCAGCTACCAAACACTATGCCTTGACTTTGGCCAAAATGCATAGCTTGAATACTACTGAATACCCAAATGAAATGACGGAGGGCTACGAATGGTTTTGGCGAAACCGTGAACGTAGTGAACTTGATATAACCGAAGGAAGCTGATAGCTTTTAAAAGGAGTGGTTAAAGCTCCGCATTTAAAAATATCTGTTTTTAAAATTAACCGAGTGGTTTCTTTTAAATTGTTCCAACGATTAAACTTTTGGTTTATTTTCTTTGCATTATAAATAATGCGTCCCATCATTAACCTATCATTGCAGAAAACAACGAAAATACAACGTCCTCTTATGCCATCCGCATTCGCCACGGGGTCCCGTCATCACCCGTTAGGTTACTTAACTAACGGCAGAGCGGGGGCTGGGCTAGCGCGGGTGTAAAACATAAGTGACGTCTAAATTTCTATCATATATAGATATTGTACATTCGTCAGACGCAATAATAGGCATTCCAGATCTCATATGAACTTTATTGGATTTGCAAGCAATCCGCGTTTGTTTAGAGCCTGCAACAAAAGACGGATTACACAGTTGTGATGAATAGCCATTACCCCACCCAAGACCCCTACGGGTACGGCAAACTACCCGCCCGGCAGTTTGTGCACCCCACCTTGGGTCTGTCCTAGGAGCAAAAACAGTAAAATGAAATAATACAACGGTGGCTACAACCGCAACTTGGATGTGCCCCGCAAAATAATATTACAACAAATTACATTTACATCAAATGAATTAAATAATAACCCATCACATAATCCCGGCTAATCATCACAACAGTCCAATACAGTTCACATCCACAAACAGTAAAATCCATTACAGAAATGTGCAACCCCCTGCCAACCGACATACTAGCAGTTAGGGGAGGTTTACGAACACATTATACAAACACAGATATAATCCAACAAGCAAATACCGTATAATTTCGATCGATTAAACACATTTAATTTTGCTCCAATACTTCTCTGTAAATCTGAAACCTGAGCAAAAATTAAAAACTTCCAGAAAATACCAAATATCACAGAGAACCAACACAGGAAACTTGGGCTGATGAATCGGCAACTCGGCGGCGGAATCGCGGCGGATCGGTGGGATCCGCCGCGGTTCCGCGGCGGTTTAGTCGATTCATGAGCCCAGTTTTCTTGGGTGTTCTAATACTATCATTTTGAGCTTTCTGAAGGTCCCTGAAAAATTTTTGGACCACATTTAAAAATCGACAGAATACCATGATATCGGGGTTTTCCGATTTTGTTTTTTCCGTTCGAAATTCATACAATTTTGCAAGTGAGTTAATTATTGTTTAGCGAGGCTCTGATACCACTGTAAGTCGATGTACAACACCCCACGACTTGCGGGGAGGCGGAAATATGAAAAACGATCTTGTTCTTTGCTTAAACATCGACTAACCGCATGAATCGAAGCTAAACGATAACTAACATCAAACATAGAAGTTCTAAACTACTATGTAAAGGGATTATACCTAAAGAACCGTGTCCTTCGTCTTTACGAACTCCACTTCCTCTTCGGCCTTCTCCAAGTAGTAGACGATCCACCACGAGAGCTAAACTCCAAGCTTTGCCTCTAAACTTGAGGCAACTAGGTATCTTTAAGTGCTAATCAAAGTACCCAGATGAAATAGAGTATGGTTATGGATTAAGTAGTCTAACTAATCCTTGTACTCAACACATGAGCGGGGAGGATTAGGGTTTGAAGAGAGAGATCTTGAGGAGAGAGAAGATGAACATAATAATGAGAATAGAAAATGAGTTATCATAATATATATCAAGCATTTTATTTTATCAAGAAAAAAAAAGAAAATGATTTACAACCATGCTTGATAAATATCTTATGGTGATTCATCTCCATGAGTCATTAAGCAATTATGAAGCATTAATGACATGGATGAATCATCCATATGACTCACTAATCTCATTCAATGTATATGCCACCTAAACCTCCTTAGTCACCATCTTCTAGAAGCTTCTCGCGCAATTACGAGAACGCCCCTCCTATCCGTGAAAACACGGAAAAACTTTAGACTGTATAAATCCAATAACCGGATACTAGTAACTGGCTTAAACCAAAGCCGACTAGTAAAAACTGTCCGAAAGTCGTACGTGCGTAAACACACGTATGCGTCCGAACCCTTGTCGTAAAACCATACGACCTCTATATCGTTTCGCCTGAAGTAGGGAAACTCTCTGCGTGGGACTCTAGAGACTCGACTACTACGCTGGCAGTGGGTTTAACCACAGATCGCAAGCGGCACTAGCTGTACGTAACGGTCCCCAGGTAGATGTCGATAATAAGGCCGATGAGGAAACCCATCCGAACTCCTACTGAGTCTGATGTGACAATCTCCGTACAGTCCGGTCCGTTCGTCTAAGACTATCGCATATCGAGCCTAGGGGGCGGCAAGCGTCAGTCCCCTAATAGCGGTATAAGTCGTGTCGGAGCGAAGCCCATTACACCCTGAGAAACTACTGGAACCTACCAGAAAATCTCGCTTGCCCTGGCCAGGGACTTTGCGTAATGGCTCTCTGACACAGCGCGATATCAACCCCCAATACCGGGAGAGATGAATCCTGTCTAACCGCCACTGTCTCCAAGTGCTCGGGACTGCACCCCAACTGCTACCTGTTTGCACGACTCCTTTGAGCCGTGGTAGGGTAGCAATCTAAGAATAGTGGGACACACTTGAGGCAAAGTAGCAGTGTCAAGTCTGCGGACTATGCTGTACTCATGTCACCTGGGAACTGTTCACTGACGTCTGGTATAAAACCAACCAACAGTTCCCTGTGAGTCCTGTCCGGTGTACTCGTAACCTAACGAGCACCTGCATACTATCTCCAGTACGACGTACTGACGGCTGTGGGACAGACCATCTCCCCAACTGGGATGAGAAGCGTACACACTAGTTTACTCCGGAGTATCGATGCCCTGTCTCGATAATCCAACGACTAGGGACCTGAATAAGGATGTGCTTGTAGACTACCCAGCCCCCACTAGTGTGACTGCCATCACAACGCTGGTAGTCAAGCAAGATCCTAAGAGCTCTATCAATACGTATATTCACATATTAAGATAGAAAAACCAAGTAGCATACTACCATGTTTAGCAAGACTGTTATATACATGTGAATATCCCAAGCTTCCATTAAGTAATATACAAACTAGTATGATACAATAATGGCCCCTAGGACATATACACTAACAGCAGCGCAGTTGCGCTGCGCGACACGTGTCAAGCGTAGGTGCGCTTGCGCCAAACAGAATTAAAATTCTGAAAGATCTTTCTCAATCTTGTTAAAAACAAGAAGATTGCCTTCTGTAAAACAGAAGCTCTTGGATCAAAGATCCAACGGTGGGGAAAAATCCCTAAATCACTCAGAGAAAGATCTCCTTAACTAATTTAACAAACTAATTGGCACTATATAAAAGCCCCTAGACCCCAAGTCTAGAAGGGACATCAACAGAGAGGAATACATAAACACACAAAACAGAGAGAGAACTCCTCTAAAGAATTTTGAGAAGAACTCAAAAAAGAGGAAAAGGTAAACCCTTTGAATAAAAAAAGAAGAATTTCTTCTGAAAAAATCATTGATCTAAGAACAAGATCAAGGATCTTCAATAAAAAAATAATAATAACAAAGGCATTGCCTTTTGATGAACCACTGGTTCTGGAATCTTAAAAGATTCTTTTCTTGAATCCAAAATTGGATCAAGATATTAAAACAGTGCCTTGCACTTTTAAATTTGCACTGTTGCGCTCTTGGGTTGGCGCAAGCCACCAGAGAGCGCCACGTGTCAGCTCCAGAAAAACTTGCGCTATGCGCTTTTAAAATAGAGCATTGCTCTCTAAAACTGACGCAACTCACCAGAGCGCGCCACGTGTCTGCAGCGCAACAGCGCAGCGCACTGGCACAACGCACTGCGCTAACTGCGCTTGCGCTCACCGGAGCGTGACACGTGTCACCTCCACATGCGCTTGCGCTCATTAATTGGCGCAAAGCGCCTGACAGGCCACATGGCCATTGTCAGATAATTAATGCACTGCATTATTGAAAAGAAGGGCCGAGCCCAATTAAAAAAGGCCTAACAGGCCTAATAAAATGCCATGCATTATTTTAAAATGGGCAGAGCCCAAACAAAGGTCTGTCAGACCAAAACGGATGCTCTGCATCATAAAATTAAAGGGACAGAGCCCAAATCAAATAGGCCTCGCAGGCCAAAATAAAATGCAGTGCATTATTAAACAGGGGCAAAGCCCTAGCATAGGCCTAATAGGCCAAAGATAAATAAAATGTTGAACATTTTCAACTGGACTTAGCCCAATCATGGCCATAAGTCCTCAAATTAAATTGACTGAGCACGACTGTTCTCTTACATCAATTTACATCCGGTTCAAGGGTACATCTCTGAACTTCTCTGACATCTGTCGTTGTAATCCCTCAACGTCGTCAGAGAGGTGACGGGTTCTGACAACCACACATTGGTACGGACTGCGGGGTCCTTAAACTCGTGAATCGAAACGTCCTAAAACCTATCTTCGTCCCCAATTGGGAACAATGGACCTCCACGTCCCTAAACTAGCAATGGACCACTATGTCCCTAAACTGGAACAATAGAGCCCAAATGCTCTTTTGTCGGATCTAAACGATCCTGTTTAAGTTGATCTTAATCTCAAATATGGTTAACGTATCCTTAAACCTTCAAACAGACTTTAGTCCCAAATTGGACTTCAGATCCTCCAATCAATTTCGGCCCAAGAGTACATCTCTGAACTCCTCTGACACCTGTCGTTGTAATCCTTCAACGTTGTTAGAGAGGTGATGGGTCCCGACGGCCATACTTGCCATGGACCGCAATGTCCTTAAACTACTTAGGACCACTATGTCCCTAAACTGGAACAATTGAGCCCCCAAATGCTCTTTTGTCGGATCTAAACGATCCCGTTAAGTTGATCTTAGTCCCAAATTTGACTAACGTATCTTTAACAAACGTTTAAGTTGATCTTAGCCTCAAATATGGCTAACGCATCCTTAAACCAAAACCCCAAACCCAAATCTAAGAAAATACGGATTTGGACTAATCCACGTCCTACAGGCGACGACATAAATTAGTCTCCGTATACAATCCATGGGCAACCACAAACAAAACAAACACCCACGACACGAAGTGAAATTCTGGAGAAGGAAAAAGTTGTTACCGCGATGCGGTAGCGTAATTAACTGCAGGGGCTTGCGCCTGCAAGGAAGAGCGTCCCCACAATCAAAAACCCCTCAAGCGAGGGGGAATCTGACGAAGTCTGCTATATCGGCCGCATCCGTCAAAACCTCCGATACATGGTACCATAAATCAACTTGGCATCTTCGGAGAGGTAGACGGATAAAATCAAATAGCATCTGCCCCGAACCTCAGGAAAGACGTCCATGTTTTGGCCGCCGTTCGGAGGGGAACAGCTACATATCAATAATGATGCAATAAGATAAATGACTTGAAGGCCACATATTAACAATGATGCGCTAAGATAAATGACTTAAATGCCACATGTCATTAATGATGCAATGCAATAATACCGATTATTAAGTAAGTTCTATAGTGTTCATGACATAGCAATTACAATGGCGTGTGTGTTCACATAAGATAGTGCACATGCGGCATAAACCATTGGTAATGGTGCAAGTGTCCTAGTGGGACAATACCAATGTGTATGATGATGCATATGCAATATGAATATGATCTACGCATATGAATAAAAGAAATTTTAAATAGATCCTAACTATCGGGCGCTTTGCGCCATCCAAATGATTCCCCCATAGATGTAACATCTCCTCACCGGAACGCCTCGGCTAATCGAATTCGATCACTGCATTTCCTTTTCTTGCCGCGTCCGACATCTCTGCAATCGATCCTAGAATCGTACAATATCAATACATAAGGCTAAACATCTGATATAACGCGAAGACAAAACGATACGGAGGAACTAACGTCCACAAGCTAAACGCGTGTGCACTTGATGCACAAAACGTGTGCGAAAACGTCTGAAACCACTCCCAAGGGCCGTTCTCTACAGAAAACGCCCAATCTAGAATCAAAACGTACGTATCGTATATTACAAAATGCTTGATTTTTGGTAAAACAGTTCCAGATTTTATCTACAGACAAAATAAGAAAAACAAACTATACCGAATATCCTAAATGACCCACAGAGAGCTATCTTCAAAACCCTAACACCCAAAACTACAGGGAAGCCGGCGGCGCCGGGAAAAAGTGTAGTCTCGCCGGTCGGACGGTGAGGGTTTGGGTCCTGTTGTTCTAGGGTAAACACAGGGCTTTAACACTATAATACTGTATTGTTAGATTTAATTATACATCAATATACAGATAGCAGATTCAACAGAAACCCAAAACTAAACAAAAATACGATATTTAGCACTAAACTATATCATTAAGGTACTTTAGTGCAATTAGTTAGATTAATAAGGCTATTAGACACTAAACTACTCTTAACTACCCTAATAAGTCATTAAAACCCTGAACTTGACCTAACCCTCTCTTAAAATTCTAAACTTACACTAATACTACTTTAACACCTAATTAAGACTAGATTAAGACAAGGATTAGCAAAACAAGTAGTAAATTTGGTTCATACCTCAAGATGATTTGGAAAAGAGACCCTATTTGATAAGATTTGCCACCAAAGAAAAACTTGCTTGATGGAAATTCTTAAAGAGGTTTAAAATTATGATTTTTAGTGATGAGTATTGGAGGATTTGTGGTAATTGTGTAGGTTTTAGTGAGATGGAGGGGGTTCCCTTGAGGTTTTAGTGAGATGGAGGGGGTTCCCTTGAGGTTAAGGAAAAGGAGAAGAAAAGAACAGAAGAGAGTGAGGAAGAATCTAGAAAGAATGAGAGAGAGAGACCTTGCCATGGCACATTTAATGCACTATGCCTCAATTTCTTTTTATTTTCTATTATTATTTTGAAAAATCTAGAACCATGCGGGAAAAAGAGACTAAATGTAACGTTTTGAAAATCGTTTCGGTGAAATTTCGAAAAATCGGTAAAATAAGGGGGTTTTCTGTAAAAAGTCAAAATATAAATATCTTTATTAAAAAATTAAAAATACATATTCTAGATATGAAATTGCTAGTGTTTAGTGTTTATTGAGCCACTGGTAAAATTTCTGGTTTTCTGAAATTTTTTCCGAATTTAATTATTTTTAATATTATTTTAAGCCGGTAAGAAAATACATTAAATTAGCGATAAATACAAATTTAAATGGGCTAATTTTAATCTTTAAAATCATGTTAATTAAAATCTAGTTGTAATATAATTTTTTAGTATTTTATTTCAAGTTTTAATTGGTTTTTATTATGAAAAACAAAAATATAATTATTTTGAACTAAAACTTGCAAATATGGTATTGTGGGGGGTCTTTTTACATAGAATTTTTTTGTAAAGTCTCTCACAGTCATCCTCACTCCCCTTGGCCGGCCCCACACTGTTGTAGCAGCCCAAGAATTTTCTTTCCCTCTTTTTGACCATAAATCATGTAAGGAATGGGTTAAAAATGGTTATATATATATATATATATATATATATATATATATATATATATATATATATATATTTATAAGGTAAGGGTATTATGGTAATATGAGAGGGTTGACTTGGACTTTTTTTCCCCAACTTCCCCACACCTCTCCCCACTCCCTCACTGCTGAAATTCTGCAAGAAAAAACAGCCACAAATCTCCCCTCTTCTTCCATCAAATTTCATCAAAAATTGCTTCAAAAAAAATCCAAATCAAACCTCAAAATTTCAAGACCATCCCTCATCCATTCTTCTTAACCTTTCTTGCTTGGATCTTGGATGCTAGGAGGCATCTTGGGAGTCAACTTTTCTTGCTAGATATCTAGATCTAGAGGTATAATCCTTACCCATTTAAATTCTTTTGGTTAGATTTCTTTAATTAAGAATTTCTAATCTAGTTCTTTTAAGTTCATGGCTTGAATTTTAACTAGGGTTTAGAAAACCATTATTAGGTTAATTAATTTATTTTGCTATCTAGTGTTTTGCTAACCTAAATCTAAGAGGTTAACTTGCAATTGGGTTTCAAATGAGTGTTAATTTAAGTTTTTCTAGTATGGATTTTGATTGCAATTGCTATTTATAAAAATCAAGAAAGGGTTATTTATGGAATATAGGTTTTGAAGCATGGTTAATGTGTTGAAATTTTGTGTAGTGGCTGCCTAATGGTGTGACTTGGGTGATTATGCTAGATTGTAGTCTTTTTGTCGCAAATCCGCGATCGTTGCGTCAATTTTCTAATATTCATGCTTACTAGTTTATTAAGAAAATTGAATTAGAATGTGAGATTAAAAAAATGGTTATGGTTTTTTATCACATTATTAACATTATAAATTGTATTTTAATATTGTAGATCATGCAAATCCAAGCTAAATTGTTGTTTATGCATTTTTGCTAAAATGGTTGAAATTTGGGTATAATTGCAGACTAGAATTTTTGAATTTTTACAAATTAGTGTCATAAAAATATAGAAGTGGTTTATATGACCTAATTAAGATATTTAGTGAATATATTGGGCATTAGTTTTGTTAAAACATCAAGTTTCGAATTAAAATGAAAACTTTTGCTAATTAGGTTTTTGAGAAATAAAACGAATTGATTAATTTTAATGTTTTGATGATTTAAATCCTATTTCATATATAATTAGTGATTTGTGAAACCATGATTGGTACGTTTGATGTTTTTCTCGATGGTTTGGCGTTTGTACGCCGACGTCGAGGTTTTTGGGTTGATTTGTGAAAGCAGCCATAGCTTTTGACCTATGTAGGATTCGTGTGTCGTTTTGGTCATGAGTTGGATTTTAATGCGATACGGTGCGTTACGATATGTAGGTACCCCATGTGGACTTGGAGACGACAAGCAAGCGCATGGCGACGTCGGCACCGGCGAGCGAGGACCAGGTGAGTAGATTTATATCTACGGGGAGAAGTCGGGTGGATGGCGTATAGCACCCCCGCGGTTCGTGGTGATGTATACGAATACGTATACACACATAGTGGTTATATATATTATTTGATGTTATTGATGACATAGATGGATTCAGGGTGTGATCGGATTAGTTTAGTGTTGCGAGACCCTAGAGTAGTGGTTGCACTACACATACACACACACATACATACTTGCATACATTCCTTTGTTCATATGTGCATATATGGGATTCTATGTAGTTATGTGTTCACATGGATATGTGACTATGTGTTCGCATACGGATTTGAGGATGATACTTGGGATTGAGATGAGTCGATGAGAGTTGATCTTAGATTATGAGGTCGGTGATATGGCAGGATTCGTACTTGATATACGTCCTGATGTTATAGCGGATATTTGGATGATGATGCCATGTGAATGGGATATATATAAAACGGTTGACATGTGATCGTGATGCGAGATATGATATGATATGATACGACAAGATATTTAAAATAGGTCCCATTAGGCGATGTATACCTCTTTATGACGATATATGATGATGATATCGGTTTGTAGGAGGCTGTAGATCAGCAGTCAGATCATGATTAGATTGATGATATTAGTATTGTACTATACATAGATCAGTATCCGGATTATGATCGTTGATAGAGAGGATACCAGATGAATAATATGAGGAATATAATATTGACCCGTACCCAGATTTGGGGATGCCGTACGACGGATTACGTACGAGCTATATATTGATGTTCGATCCGCACTCTTGACTTGGGAATAACTGATTATAGATATGGTATCGGATGTGATATTCTCGAGGCGGGATCACCGACTGATACACACACACACATATGTATCGACTCAGGTGTTAGGCGGTTTCCTTACCTTCAGTAGCCAGCTAGCTTAGCCCTTTAGTTTAGTGTAGTTGTTAGACTAGATTTATATTAAATATAGATTGTCATCTTTGTGTCTAGTATTTAGCTCCCGCTCATTATTGTTGTTCGCTCCGCATCGCATGCTTATATTATGTTTCATATTCTATTGTTGATATCATACTGTTAGGACACCGGCACCATTACCGATGACGCGTATGTACCACATACACTTACTTGCCGGCTCACACACATCTTCATCGGTAATTGTCATGTCACGAACACTTTAAAAAATACTATTTCATTTGACAGAGGTTGTTAGCTAAAAGTTTAGACATGATATTAGCGTACTTGCCTTATATGCTAGTTTAGACATTATACTTACTACTTGCTACTTCATGTATGTTATTATTCACTGTTGTACCGCATTCATGGATTTTCATGCTATATTCACTGTTTACATGCTATTGATGACTTGGATTCGGATTTCATGTGATTTCTGGGATTTGGAGGAAAACCGCAAAAACACTTATAAAATTCTTTCTCTTTTTTTTAAAATAAAAGTGCGGTTTTCCCATGATGTATGAGTCTTCCACCATGAGTTTGCTGATGGATTTCGAGACCCGAGTTCGAGAAGTGGAGGAACCGTTTCGGGTACATGGTGGACCCGGTGCGGTACCCCGGGGCAAGAGGATCGCAGATGATGGCATTGAGCCTGGCAGGGGAGCACTACCGACCGGTGATATTACCCGACGCGTCGGATATCCGGAGGATACCTTCGTGGTCTTGAGATTGATGGTAGGGGCCGGTCTGGATTGACGGCGCCCTAGATAGTGAGATTGAGACATTGAGATCCTAAGATATTGAGATATTGGGATTTATGTTTTGTGTCGATGCTAGACATTGTTTATGCTGATTTCATTTATGATACCTCTTTTAAAAGTACAGAAATCTCACTAAATTATGAAAGCAGTTTTATTCTGTTTCATGCATTCATACATCATCCATATGATATATTGTTACCTGAGGCACTGACACGGGCACATGGGATTACACTTGGGTTAGACTTTTACCCTAGCCATTATTATAGGCTGCTGGTTATATATATTTGAGGATATATTATGATTGTTGACCTAGGATTGCGTTGTTCATGCGATTTCTGTTCGTAGATGTTTTTCTACTCACGAGTTGGCAACTCACCCCGTTGTGCCATAGTTCTTGTAGGTTTTGCCGTACAGGTTTCATTACGGCTTTGCTGGCACTGCTTCTTTCGGATGACTTGCTAGTATGTGGGTTTATTTGTATCATACCCCCCCATTATATACCTTGTATATTATTATTCTGTTGTATCTAGAAGTTCCATCAACCAAACATATATTTATTTTGAGATAGAGACCAGTGATATTATTCTTTCGACCTTAGAGTCGCGCGTTATATTTCTGTGGATTTCTTGTTGTTTTGAGTTTCCTTTTGAGTTTTGATTCTCGTCCTTGGCGTTGTATATTATATTACTTGTGTGGTTGTGACCGTCGATTGACGAAGAGCTACCTCCCGCTTGGGGATGCATTTTATTGATTTCGTATACTATTCATATTGTATCCCGTTTGGGAGCCAGTTTTTACAAAGGAGACTCTGCCGAAATTTTCAGGAAATATTTGATGTTTTTTAAAAACGCATAATTCGGCATTATGCTATTAAACTACTTGCTTTAAGTTGGTTTTTCCTTCACTCTATTACATTTCTTGGTTTGGATTCTTGGGTTTTCGGCTTACTTAGATTACGTACGCCTCGAGACGTTTCGTAGTCTAAGTGCCGGTCATGTTCCGTACTTTCGGGTCGTGACACTAAACCATTGTAAAAAAAATGTGACATGGTTGCAAAAATTGTTTAACTTGTTCTAATCTATGATTAACACTAAGTTAGTATGTAAGTGCAAGTTTAAAATAATTTAGTAATAATTAATAAATAAGGAAATAATTAAGTGAACGAGTAATTAAATAAATAACTAATAAATCACAAATAAATAAGTAATTACATAAGTGAACTAGTATATATATATATCTATGTGGAAAAATAATTATTAACTAGATTTTATAGAAAAACACATGTTATATCATTAATTAACATATAATTATCCTAAACGATTCTTAAAACGTTACACAGCGTCACATGCATTGCACGTAAGGCGCGGCATAAGGAGCTGGTATCAACTCACGATTTGGATGGGAACAAATGCCCACCCACCGCTTCTCCCACCTGCATTGCACGTGGATGCAACGGTGTCCGGCCTTAGAGTCGTTGGATCCTCCCAAGGATGCTAGGAATTCGAACTGACCCCACATCTATATAAATATAGCATTAGACTCTGCGGAAGGCAGTGCCTCCATTTCTTTTCTTCTCTTGAGAACTTAGTTTCTTGTCTTAGAGCTTAGTCTCTGCTTTGAAACTTAGTCTTCGCCTTGAAAAGTCTATAATCACTAGACCTATCTTGTCAAAATTATAGTGAGCATCCAATTTTTAAGAGTTTAATCTTTGATGCTTAATTTTAAGCATCCTTTTTTGGGATTTTTGGAGTGTAGGCTTCAGTGAACACGGGCTCTTGGCTCCAACTTTGTGAGCCGCCATTTTTGCTCAATTGGGTTACTTGGCTCTGAAGTGAATGAATCCACGATTTGAACTTATAGCACTTTGCTGACGTTTCTCCTGTTTTCTTTTCAGGTACCATAGCTAGTCGGCTATATTTCATCAGGCAAATCATTTCCAATGTCGATATCCGCTCTTACTGTTGGATATAGGTGCCCTCAAGGCAATTATCGTATTTGTGGGAATGCAATTACTGAATTCATGATGACATATACAGAGAACAGTCTTACTCGAGATGATAGTATGCTATTTGGTTTATCTCTATCTATCATGTGTATACGTTTTACTCGCTATCGCATATCGCTGATATATGAGATAAAACCCATAAGATCTTTACTTGATTACCAGGATTATGATATGGATCATACTAGTAGGGCTTGGGTAGTCTATAAGCACATCCTTAAAAGTCCCTAGTCGTAGGAGTATCGAGAATGGGTATCGGTGCTCCAGTTTAGACTAGCGTATACGTTTCATGACCCTATACGGGGCGATGGCTGATCCCAAAGTCATTGGTGTTAGACACCGATGATGGTATACATGTGCTCATTGGATGAGTTATACTGGACGGACTCGCCAAGAACTCCAAGATAGTTTTATACCAATCGTCAAATAGAAGTTCTTTGGAGACATGAGTACAGGGTAGTTCTAGACCCAAGGTCGCCATAGTGTCTTGTGTGTGTTCTAACTGTACTTTGATTACTACCCTACCATGGTTTTAAAGAGCCGTGCAAACAGGTTTTAGTTAAGTACAGTCCTGAAGCATATGGAGGCAGTAAGCGGTCGAGAGAATTTGTCTCTCTCGATATAGGGAGTTGATCTCGCACAGTGCACAGCTGGCCAAGACCATAAGTCCTTGGCCAAGTCAGACGAGATTTACTGATAAGTGTTATCAGTAGTTTTTCTGGTGATCATGAGCTTGACGTCAGCGCGACTTATCGAGTTATTGGGAGTCTGACGGTTTCCATCTCACAGACCCGGTATGCGACAGTCTTAAACGAAGAGACCGGACCGTATGGTGAATGTCACTGATAGGCCATAGCGGGTAGGAACGAGCTTGCTTGGGTTTTTTTTGACTATTTCTTCGAGGCCAGGTGATGATTCTCGATATCGGTGATCTCCCAGATCAGGACGCGTGGCAGATGACGTGTCCCAGAGCATGCAAGAAAGGACACACTGTGGCCGACCAAACCACTCCTGTGCCTGTCCTACAAGCAAACGCTGGCTCACATCCGAGCCCCCAGCACAATTGGCCTCCTCGGCCTCACAGTTCGTATCCGAGCTATCGCAGGCCCGAGCCTCCTCGGCCCTCTCAGCTCATCTCCGAGCTCGAACAGAACCAAGATATCTCGGCTCTCCCGCTCCTCCGCCAGCTCTCCTACCGAGGTTATCTTTCTCGGTCTCATCGACTGACCAACAGCACCGCTTGCAGGCATAACCGTCATCCCGCGAATCTTGCTATGCGCGAGATCTCCGCAGGCCACATCCCACGTTCCACGTCACCACGATCCCCCATTAACGAGCCTGTCTCGCCATTAATGGGAGGTCCCGCTCATCACGCGGGCGTGACGTCGGGAGCGTAACGGCCGGCGTGATTCTCGCGCCTGCCTCGCCTGCTGCCACCGCTGTATAAACCCCTTCTTCAGACGGTTCAAGTAAGCCATTTTTACTCCACTAAGCCGTTACTCTGCTCGGATCTCTAGTCTACCTTGACCGTCGGAGGGTCATCGGTGATACAACCACCCCGGGACTTCTTTGCAGATAGCTCAGCAACCACAACCTCAAACCCATTGAGATCCACACGCTTCAGGAGCGACAATCTCCTGATCCAATCTCAGCCATCCATCGCCGCCATCCCAGGTAACATCTTGGCGCGATCCCAGGTCGCGTCACCGGGGGGTTTTTAACAGCTGAAAAAAAGCTTGTTTTTTTTGTTTTTTGACAATTTACCCTTGCTAAAATTGTCTTATTTCTGATTGCCTATTATACTTTGAAGGATATTGAAAATAAGTTAATGAGTTTAAATTATTTATATTTCAACAAAAAAAATAATAATAATAATAATAATAATAATAATAATAATAATAATTGTAAACATATGTAGTTGATAAATACTTATCCATAGATTCAGAATTATTTTCACATATGTAACACCAATTTTCATATATAAGCTCTCGATTAAGCAAAGCAAGAGTAGATTTGAATCCACATAAAATTATGTTCACAGTTATCTTTGATTTTCTGAATAAGGTGGGAACCACAATTCGATCATCTTTTGACAGCCTTTTAACTTGTTTCTTTATGTTTCAAACCTTGGGGAATGCACTTGTAGTAGATTCTGCATGCATGCATGCAACTCGAATTGATATGTGCATGAGATCAATATAAAACAACAAAATATCTGTATGCATCTAGAATAGTTTATTGAACATGTTTAGGTTTTTTTAATAAATAATTGATATGTGCATGAGATCAATATACTCCTATTCCAGTGCATTTGATACTATGGACATATTTGGAAACCATCGAAGGGGGCAATATCAATAAATTAATCGGTAAAAGATCTAATACTGAGTGCAACCTCATCATTCAAGGTTCATAACTATAAACGTGAAATATTATTATTGATATGCCTATCTATTGGTTAAATGATATATGAAGTTATCTAAAATTTCTTCAAATTATATGCATATGCAGGAACTTCACTTTCGACAGCAAGAAATTCAATTTTAGAAATCAATTCATCAAGGAAAGAGGCTACGTACCTAAGAAACTGTTGAATTAATTGTAATAGTAGATTCGTATTGAATAATTTTTTATTCTTTTGTAATATATAGAGGTTTTCGATGAACAAGGATGAAGTTAATGCATGTGTCAATGCTATGAGCGAGAATAAAAGCACAACAATCAAACCAGAAAAAAGGCAACAATACCAGAGATCTATTCAAGTGCTGCTAAGCCTACCTTTCAGGTATAGTTTTCATAGTTAAATTATTTGTTATGTCTAAATTAGTTTAACATGTTTCATGTCTTAGGTGTTGCAATATCAAATCGAAGCATTTTCGGGCTGAAATAAACAAACACCAAGGTCCATGGTATCTACCTCGTAGAAAATGCAGTAGAAAAATTTCTGATTTTAAAGGAAAAACTACATGCAAAAATATAGCTTATATGTACTCAAGTTTAGCTCCCACGCTTATAGCACACTTATAGGTAATCCATATCTACAACAATTCTAATTATATTTAAAAATATTTCTTATAAATTTAATTATCTTGTAATAATTTTATACAAGTATATATTGAGATTAAAGGTTCGAGATGGAAGTGGTATTCTAGCTATCCCTTTTTGACAAAGTGGTGGAAAAACTTTTTGGTTGTGAGTTGACAAGCTCCGTATGCTGAATTATCTGTTTCACTTTCAAAAGTTAGGTTTATAATTATATAAATTTACTTATTTATTATTGGTGTCAATGTCACGGGAACAGGAACGAGGCACTCATGAATTTCTCTCCAGTGCATTGAAAAATGTCTTCACAATCGTTATATTCTTACCGTGAAAATATCATAATCAAATATAACCGGCAGAAAAAATATCAGTACATATGTAATGCACTAGAGCAATTATGTTGAAAACGTGAATGGAAATCATCTCAAGCATACCTCAACAATGAGGCAAAAGCGAAAATGGGTCGAGTTGGAAGACAATTAATGTTAAATTTAGATTAGTCTTTTTCATTATCGATAACCAGAAAGTTGCGAGATAAATGCAATTGGAAAAATTAAATATTTTTTATTTTATTTTATTTTATATGCAAGTCGTGTTATTATTATAAATTATTTACTTTCATGCGTTATATTATATTTTATATGATTAATAAAAGATAAAAATGAAAATGCAGTGAGCCGAATATCTCAAAATTGATTCGATTTGATTAATCTCCACCGCTTATGGTATAGTTTGCAATTGGAAAAATTTAAGGGCCCGATATACATAAAGTTATGCCAAAATACACAATTTTTTTTATCCCAAACCCAGTTTTCAATAGATTAATAGATTGCATAACTCCTTCGTGTGCAGCACACATAAAAACCTAGTTCTCTCAGTATATATATTAACTAAGTTTTTAAATTTTCTTTTAGGATGCTCAAATTTTTTTTTATCAAATCAACTTTTTTTATAAAATCCAAATATAATTTTGGCATAAAATCTTTTTCATATACTATAGAGAGAGTCTGATGGAGGTCCTTTTCGGGTCTCCGTCAGATATTGTCTTCCGTCGATCTCCCGGTAGATCTTGAAGGTGATCTCCCATTGCGTGTGGGTCTCAATGGGTTTTGAGGAGATTGGTGGTTTTGAGGAGTTTGCGCCGAGTACCTGCAAAGAAGTCTCGGGGTCGTTTGGTACCACCGAGGACCATCCGATTATCAAGTTAGCACAAGATCCGAGCAGAGTAACGGCTAAGTGGGGTGAAAAAGGCTTACTTGACCCCTCTGTGATGGGGGTTTATATAGTGGCGGCAGCACGCAGTAGCAGGCGTGAGAATCTCGTCGGTAGTTACGCCCCCGACGTCACGCCCGCGTAATAAGCGGATCGCCCGTTTAATGGGGATCGTGATGGCGTGGAACATGGGATGTTGCCGGCGGAGAATCCGCGCATGGCGAGATTTGCGGAGTGGCGGTTACGCCTGTGAGTGGTGGAGTTGGTCGGTCGGAGGGACCGAGGAAGATGGCCTCGGCGGGAGAGCTCGGGGACTAGCGGGAGGGCCGAGGCATCTTGGTCTTGTGGTAGCTCAGGGCGAGCTGAGAGGCCGAGGAGGCCAATTTGCAGGGGGACTCTGAGGAGAGCCAGCTTGTGCCTGCAGGTCGGGTACAGGGGTAGCCTGGTCGGCCCCTGTGGGCCCTTTCTTCTGAGTTTTGGGACACGTCATCTGCCACGTGTCCTAATCTAGGAGATCGCCAATATAGAGCTTCATCATTAGGCCCCCACTCTTGTTCCGACCAGCTGGCGGGTCGGGTCAAGAGTGGACTGCCGGGCCACCCTGGGTGAGCTCCCTCCTAAGATTTCGTCAGGTCGCGTCCTCGGGCTGTCAGCTGTCTTTTCTGCCAGCGAATTAGGGCGAGATCTCTGCATTTAAGGAAGGTGCGCCGGTTCGCGCATCCTGTCACTGAAGCGACGGTCCGCGTTTCAAGCGTCGGTTGGCCGACATGACGTGTGCAGACCTGCGGCGTTTGATGGGTTGCGGCCTAGTGTGGGAACGACAAGTGGAGCGATCGGAGCCGTTGGACGCGAGGAGACGCTTTGGCGGGAGATGAAGGGTGTCGTTGGATGAGGGTGATTGCAGTGATAAATAGTGGTGGGGCCCACTCTATGGCCCCTACTCCTTCATATTTCCTCGCTCTAAGTCCTGGTTGCTCGGTGCTCGTCTTCTTTATTCTGTTTTCATTTCCCGAGGATCCCTCTTCTCCAGGTTAGATGCCTTCTTCCACAGAATCTGTAGATGTCGTAGGAGTAGGTTCTAGGGACTCTCTAGTTGAGCCTGAGTCTTCCCGGGGAGCAGGGATCAGATCCTCTTCCCGGGATCGTGCGGCGGGGGCAGCCCCCAGGGAGGAGGCGGTAGACGCTACCCCCGGCACGTCGTGTTTGGTGAGGCATGAGGACGAGCTTGCCAATGCTCGGGCTCACTTCCACATCCCCCCACGTTATATGTTTCATCTGGCCAAGGAGGGAGAGAGGGCAGACCAAGTACGGGGTAGGGAGATCGTCCTGTATTTGGAAGCTTTTTGGGGTGGAATGCGCCTGCCTTTCTCTTCCGAGGTCGTCGAAGCGCTGAACTTCTTCGAGTTAGCCCTTGGCTAGCTAGTGCCGAACTCATGGAGGATTATCCTCGGGTTCCTGGTCCGCGTGAAGCTACAGGCGGTTCCCTTCAACCTCTCCATCCTTGATTCTTCCCTTGTTTTCAAAAATCATCCTGGGGGCCAAGCGGGCGACCCGAGGTGGGTCTACCTCTCTTTTAAAAAGCGACATGGGGGTGCCGCCGGGACAGGGGTAATGATGCTTTATACTGGCGATCTCCCAGATCAGGACACGTGGCAGATGATGTGTCCCAGAACTCAGAAGAAAGGGCCCATAGGGGCCGATCAGGCCACCCCTGTACCCGACTTGCAAGCATAAGCTGGCTCTCCTCAGAGCCCCCTACAAATCGGCCTCCTCGGCCTCTCAGCTTTCCCCGAGCTACCACAGGACCAAGATGCCTCGGTCCTCCCGCTCGTTCCCGAGCTCTCCCGCCGAGGCCATCTTCCTCGGTACCTCCGACCGACCAACTCCACCACTCACAGGCGTAACCGCCACTTCGCAAATCTCGCCATGCGCGGATTCTCCGCCGGCAACATCCCACGTTCAACGCCATCACGATCCCCATTAACGGGCGATCCGCTTATTACGCGGGCGTGACGTCGGGAGCGTAACTGCCGGCGAGATTCTCGCTCCTGCTACTGCGTGCTGCCGCCACTATATAAACCCCATCACAGATAGGTCAAGTAAGCTTTTTTTCACCCCACTTAGCCGTTACTCTGCTCGGATCTTGTGCTAACATGATCGTCGGAGGGTCCTCGGTGGTACCAAACCACCCCGGGACTTCCTTGCAGGTACACGGAGCAAATCCCTCAAAACCACCAATCTCCTCCAAACCCATTGAGCCACACTCAACAGGAGATCACTTCCAAGATCCACCGGGAGATCGACGGAAGACAACATCTGACGGAGACCCGAAAAGGACTTCCATTAGTTGGCGCCGTCTGTGGGAACTCAAACTCCACCAAAAACAAAGTTGGCATTCCGATCTCCATCCACATGGCAAGCGATCACCCTGAAGATCCAAGCACCTGCCACCGCCTCCCCCTTAACGTAGGCGCGGATGAACCTCCGCCGAATGTCATCGACCCCTCCGTCGGCCATCGCCTCGCAGTCTCCAGCGGTCGCAGGTCCCTCGATCCGTCCTATTCAACCTCGAGGTCCCACGTCGGAGAGCCTCTCCTCGAGCCTCATCGCACCCCTGTCCCTACCAAGGCGGTGGCGGTCAGCTCACCTACTTCCAGGCATGACCGACACCCCCTCCCTCGACGAGATCGCGCCCACGAGGCTCGCCAAGGCAGCTTGAAGACAACCTCACCACGGGGCCTAAGGGACCTCGCCGGAAGGAACCGAGGCCCATCAAGAACTATGGTGATGACAACGGGGAATCAGTCGAATGCCTGCAAGACTCAGCACCCCACGCCGGAAACGGAGGCCAACGGCAGCCCGAGCAAAAAGGCCAGGGACCATGAGCCTATCACTTTTGGCGACAGGGATCTCCACGGCATATTTATGCCCCACAACGAACCTCTGGTGATCACGGCCCGAATCCACCGATACGAGGTCCACCGGATACTTGTCGACTCGGGCAGCTCGGCAGGCATCCTCTTCCACGGCTACTTTCTGCGCATGGGGCTTACCCCAGCAGACTTGAAACCGACCTCCCATGTCCTTTCAGGGTTCACCAACCACTCCATCCCGGCGGAAGGGGTGGTCACCCTGCAGTTCAATGTCAGGGAGCCCGGCCGCACCTGTACGTTGCCTGTGGACTTCATCGTAGCAAAGGTCCCATCGACTTACAACGTCCTCCTCGGTTGCCCGACGCTGAACTCCTTCCAGGCCCAGATATCGATCTACCACCTGGCGATGAAGTTCCCTCTCGATCAGGGCGAGATAGGTCGGGTCTACGGAGACCAGCGGGTCGCAAAGGTATGCCTTACCGAAACATCTTCGTCTGAGCAGCCGGCCGACGACGCTGAGGTAAAAGACGACATCAAGGGTTCTCTGGACACCCGAGAAGAGCAGAAGGAGGTCCAGGGGACACCGGTCGATCCACTGACCGAGGTGCCCATGACAGAGGGGGGCGAGGAAAAAACCGTCCAGGTCGGATCAAACAGAAAAAGCGAAGCTTCGCCCCGGTTAAACAGAAGGCTATCGAAGACGAGGCTGATCGACTTCTCGCCGCCAACTTCATCCGGAATGTACCCTACTCGGAGTGGCCGGCGAACGTAGTTCTGGTCAAGAAGTTAAGCGGGAAGTGGCACATGTGCGTCGACTTCACCGATCTCAATAAGGCCTGCCCCAAGGACAACTATCCTCTCTCTCGGATAGATCAGCTCGTCGACAGCTCGGCCGGCCACGAGCTTGTTGGGGTCAAAATTTGCATCCCGGTTGACCAAGTCAAAGTCAAGGTCAACCCCAGGCCAGGTGAGCCCAAGCCCAGGTCAAGCGGGCTCATGCCCAAGTCGAGCCCGCGGCCAGCTGATTCGTGTAGGATTTTAATGATCAAAAATATTTTTACCGCAATCAAGAACGGCGTCACTTGGTAGCTAGCCGGTGAGTATGGGTCGGTCCACAGGGATTTTGTGTTTTCCTAATCGCGCTAACGAGTTAATTCCGATGGGTGTCGGATTGATTATCTCTAAAAGCTAAATTAATTTATACTAAGATTATCTAGATCTAAGTCTTGCTAGGGTTAGGTTTAGGGGAAGTTGAGAGATTAAAGGTTTCCTCACCGCTTTCAATGCCCTATTATAGATCTATTAGGTGTTATGGTAATTATCAATAAAGTGGATTAGAATCATTTGGGAAGATATTTTTTCCTCTAGGTTCTTGTCCTTCCTTTATCGATCCTTACCCTAACCTCCATGGAAAACACGCGCAACCGGTCCTTTATACTACGGTATCACTGTTACCTCGAGGGGTAAGGTGCCGCAGGGAGCGGTGTGTGCGTGTATGCATGAAGTTCTAATTCTTATGTGTGAAGGGGCAAGAAAGGGGTAAGAGATCTCATCTCTCAAACCTTTCCCTAAAGCTAACCCTAACAAGCGAGGAGACTACTCGCTCAATAGGGAATTTAAAGACATTCTGAATTAAAGTAAACTAAGGCAAAGAAAATAAAGGAACTTACTAATTTTTATTGATGGCTCTCTCCAAATATCAACGCAGTACAGATCTGAATTTATGAAATGAAAAGAGGCATGCCCTCATACAAGATTTAGAGTTCCTATTTATAGAGGATAGGAAACCCTAGGGTTACAATTGACTCGCATATCTGTTTTTACAAAAATACCCCCTAAGAAAAGACCTAGTCAACGCTCCGCGCCGCCTCTGGAAAAATCCACCGACACGTGCAATAGACGGCCGCGGATCCGCGGCCGCAGCAAGGGTTGGGCCGCGGATCCGCAGCCCAATGGTGGACTTGATGGCTGAAACTTTTTGTACTTGTTCTGGGTTTTTTATTTTTACTACTTCTTTAGTACTTTTCTCAAATTGGCTTCTAGGTTTCTTCCAGATCTCCCAGTGAATAATTTGTAGTGAACTTGTACCATTGCTTCGTAATCTTGGACCTTGCGCTGCTTTGTACTGATCTTCGTGTAGGCTTGATCAAGATCTTTCTATTTTGTTGGTCGTAGTCTCACTTTTGCATCTTCTTTTATCTTTTTCACTGTTTTTCTTCCAAGAACCTGTAACATGTACTATGTAGCAGACATGGGTCAAAAGCACCTGTTTATTTGTAGAATGCATAAGAAAGGGGAATATAATAATGCAATATTATGATATGAACAAATACCCCAAACTTATCTTTTGCTCGTTCTCAAGCAAACTTAGTTTTATTCTTGACAAAAACCTAACCTCACTTTCGCAGGGAATCGCGATTGCACCGAGCACGTTCAACAAGCCGTTAAACCTCTAGGTGTCTCTAGTAGGAGGAGTGTTGTCTCCTGAGGGTTTTCAGCGGATACTACCCACAAAATCCTATCAATTCGGCTTTACGACTTTTATTCTCCAATTAGGTTTTCTAACAAGGAATTCTATTATCGTCGACTCATAAATTATCCACCCATATTCTTCACACTTCCTCATCATTTAACTTAAGATTATATATGTCCCGTAGACTTACTTAGCTTTCGGCATCTCTTAAGTTTTCCTTCTAGGGTTCCATCTCCACTTAGGAATTTTTATCAACTCTATTAAAGATATAAGTTCTATTCTTCATTCCTCTCTCTTATCTAAATCCCAATCACATACCCCTATGTGTGTGTATATATCACCCCTACACTTGGAAATTCAAATCAAGCAATCATACTCCTGTCCGTTGTCCAAAGCACTTCTTAATTGGTGAATTTTTAAATGAATTTTGCTTACACATCCTTCATGCGACCGTTAATACTTCTTGAGGTACCAACGACCGATTACAAAATGCGTTTGCACTTTAAAGCGTACTTCCTAGTCTTGTAACACCTAAGGCTTGTTCCCCTCCGAATGGCGGCCGCAGACGACGTGAGGACGTCTAGCCTGAGATTCGGGGCAGATGCTATATGGTTTTATCCGTCCACCTCTCCGAAGATTCCAAGTTGATTTATGGCACCGTGTATCGGAGGTTTAGACGGATGCGGCCGATGTAGCAGACTTCGTCAGATTCCCCCTCGCTAGAGGGGTTTTTTGATTGTGGGGACGCTCTTCCCTGCAGGCGCAAGCCCCTGCAGTTAATTACGCTACCGCGTCGCGGCAGCCACTTTCTCCTTCTCCAGAATTTCACTTCGTGTCGTGTATGTTTGTTTTGTTTGTGGTTGCCCGTGGATTGTATACGGAGACTGAGTAATGCCGTCGCCCGTAGAACGTGGATTAGTCCAAATCCGTATTTACTTAGATTTGGGTTTGGTGTTTTTAGTTTAAGGATTCGTTAGCCGTATTAAGGCTAAGATCAACTTAAACGTTCGTTAAGGATACGTTAGTCCTGTTTAAGACTAAGATCAACTTAACGTGGTGATCCATTTAATGTATGGCTGTCGGGACCCGTCACCTCTCTGACGTCGTTGAAGGATTACAACGATAGGTGTCAGAGGAGTTCAGAGATGTACCCTTGAACCAAAGTCGATTTGGAGTTTTATAGTCCATTTGAATGTTTAAGGATACGTTAGCCGTATTTGGGGCTAAGATCAACTTAAACGGGATCGTTTAGATCCGGCAAAAGAGCGTTTGGAGGCTCTATTGTTCCAGTTTAGGGACGTGGTGGTCCGTGTTCCAGTTTAGGGACGTGGTGGTCCGTGTTCCAGTTTAGGGATGTGGTGGTCCATCATTAGTTTAGGGACGTTTCGGTCCGACATTAGTTTAGGGACGTTTCGGTCCGATATTAGTTTAAGGACGTTTCGGTCCACGAGTTTAAGAACCCCGCAGTCCATATTCATGTGTGGTCGTTGGGACCCGTCACCTCTCTGACGTCGTTGAGGAATTACAACGATATGTGTCAAAGGAGTTCGGAGATGTACCCTCGAACCGGATGTAAATTGATTTAGGAGAGCAGCTGTGCTCAGTCAATTTAGTTTGAGGACTTACGGCCACGATTGGGCTAAGTCCAGTTTCAACATCTTTTGTCTTTGGCCTGTGCTAGGGCTTTGCCCCTTTTTAGTAATGCACTGCATTATTCTTGTTTTGGTTGGGCTCTGCCCTTTTATAAATGATGCAGAGCATCTATTTTGTTTGGGCTCTGCCCCTTTTTTTTAAAATGCATAGCATTTTTTATTAGGCCTGTTAGGCCTTTTAATTGGGCTTTGTCCATTTTCTTTAATAATGCAGAGCATTAAATACTCTGACAGTGCCCCACGTGGCTTGTCAGGCGCTTTGCGCCAAGTAATGAGCGCAAACTCATATGGTGGTGACACGTGTCATGCTCTGGTGAGCGCAAGCGCAACAGCGCAGTACGCTACGCTAGTGCGCTGCGCTGTTGCGCTGCTGACACGTGACGCGCTCTGGTGAGTTGCGCCAATCTCAGAGAGCAATGCTCTATCTTAAAAGCGCAGAGCGCAAGTGGTTCAGATGCTGACATGTGGCGCTTTCCCAAGAGCGCAACAGCGCAGTTTGCAAGTGCAAAGCACTATGATTTAGGAATCTTTTAGACTCAAGAACCAATGGTTCATAAAAGTGCAAAGCACTATTTGTTTTCTTGATCTAATTTAGATCAAAGAAAACAAGTTTCTCTTGTTTTCTTATCTCAGAGAACCAGAGGTTCATAAAAAGTGCAAAGCACTATTTTTATTTGTTTTTTTATTGAAGATCATTGATCTTGTTCTTAGATCAATGATCTATTAGAAGAAATTCTTCTCTTTTTTACGGTTTTTACCTTATTTCTTCAGAGTTCTATCTGTTTATTTTCTCACCAAATGTTGATGCCTTTGAATTGAGGTCTAGGGTCCTTTTTATAGTGCCCATAAATTAGTTAAATTTGTTAAAGAGATCTTTCTCTGAGTAATTTGGGAAATTTTTCCCACCGTTGGATCTTTGATCCAAGGGCTTCTGTTTTACAGAAGAAGATCTTCTTGTTTTAACAAGAACAGAAAGATTTCTTTAAAATCTTTATTCTGTTTGGCGCAAATGCCCCAGCGCGTGACACGTGTCATGCAGCGCTGCGCTAGCGCCTCTGCGCTGACACGTGTCGCGCAGCGCACAGCGCAGCGCAACTGCACTAGCGCATCTGCGCTGACACGTGTCGCGCAGTGCAGTGCTAGCGCAACTGAAGCGTTGCTTCATTTAATTTTGTTTAAAACAGCGCTTTGCTCTGATTGGGTGCGCTTCCTTGGGCGCTACGCTGATGCGTCTGCGCCAGACACGTGGCGCGTTGCGTCCGGGATTTGAAGCGTTGCTTCAAAATTTTGAATTTTGAATTTCAACAGAGCTTTGCTCTGATTGGGGGAAACAAATGCCCCCCCACCGTTGCGCTCACGTGGCGCGCACGTGAGTGCAGCGGTGGCAAACTCCTGATCGTTGGATCAAGGGGTGAGCTGAAGGGGCGCAAGCGCCTTATAAATAGGACTCTTGGCCCTTAGAAAAATCTTCACCATTTTCAAGATTTTAATTACCAGAGCTTTGCTCTTGCTTGAGAATTTCAGAGCTTTGCTCATTTCCAAAGTTAGAAACTTTAGGTAAAATTAATTTAAATCAAATTAATTTAAATTAACCTTAACCAAAGAGCTTTGCTCTTACAGATCTTTTGATCTAAAGGGATCCCCATTGGGGTTTCACCAACAGAGCTTTGCTCTCATGAATCCATAGATCTGGAGAGATCTTGTTCATGGGTTTTGACCCATGAGCAGAGCTTTGCTCGTAGATCCAAAAATAGATTTTTTGAAAAACTGAAGAACTTCTAAGGGTCTTCAGAATGTTTTAATTTTTTTAGGAGTTTTAAATAAATTTTCTCATCATCACCACAGAGCTCAGCTCTTTTAAGGAATCTTATTTCCCTGAGACCAGAGTTTGACAAGTGTCACTCTGTGACAGAGTTTTGCTCCGAAAGAGGAGATTTTCTCCTTATCTCTAGGGATTCTTTATTATTATTATTAGTGGGAATGTTTTCCTGGGGACCAACTGACAATCTCATCCAATGATGAGGTTGTCCTATTAACTGACGTATTGTCAACCAGATTTTGTGGGTCCCCCTTTGGTCCCCTACTCACTGCACTGCAGTGTTATTAATTTTAATCTAATTAATTTTTAAATTCATTTAATTGAAGATTTTTTTTTAAAAACGCCAAGCGTTGGAATTGTAGCACTGACGGCTATTTTGTTCTTTTGCAGCGATCATGTCTTTCGACACCTCATTCCCGTTCGTCCGCTCGGAGGAAGGGTTTCCTGAAGCGCTCTTGGACCTTGAGGTCCTGGCCATGATCAAAGACCACGACCCAGAGTATAAGAGTCTCCACCTCTGGGGGTCATGGTATAATCAGATCATCATGGGTCGACGGAGCTTTACATGCGCAGTGCCGTCCGAGCCCATCACGGCGATTCACTATGCTACCCCACCCTCGGTGCAGTATGCCGTAGAGATGGTGGATTGGACATCGAAGGGCTTTCTACATCCTGCCATAGATGCGATTCCGGTTCAGCGTCCCATGGTTTTGGATATCCTAGGACGCCGTATCTGTCAAGGTGAAGCGCGACCCTGGGGGCAATCATATAACCTTGGTCTGATTCCCCGCCACCCGATCGGCTATCTGCCGTGGGCCCGGTATATCCTGTCGACGAAGAAGTCGCAGTTGATAAAGTTAGGATTGTACACCGCAGTGTACGTCTCTCTGTTCCAATATCCCACGCTCCCCACCTGGTGGTTCAAGGCCTTCCTGGAGCAGTGGAACATTCCTACCCACACTTTTCTCGCCATGGATCGGGAAGTGTCAATCTCCTTGGAGGAGTTCACGGAGGTATCCGGCTTACCAGTCATGGGGGAACATTATGAGGAGTTGCTCCCGACAGATGAGTACGTCTTTGGTGCTAAGCCGATGGTAAGGGGGCTCACGCCGGAGAATGCTGTTCAACACTAGTTCCCAAGCTTGATTAAAGTGTTGAACAAATATGAGTCCCTTTTCGTCGAACATGGGAGTCGGGGAGTTAACTTTGAGGATTTCATTGCTCGGTTTCTTCACCCAAACGTCCTCTCGGCAGACGCTGCCAAGTTTGCCACCCTTGAGGACCCTTTCGGTTTAGGTTTGGATAACCTGCCGGCGAATGAAGTAAGCCAAAAGGATTTTTTTCTTCCTAACTTCCCGACCATGTCTCTTGTAGAAGTTGTGGCCCCTGGAATGGATGAGGAGGCCTTTTTCTTAGGATTTCTCGGGCCATGGTTGAGTTGGTTTGCGATTCCAATGCATTCTCACCGTATGCGGCCTTCTGTCTTTTACCCAGCCCACCGGATGGTTATCGGGATAAAGGTAGCCGTTGGGATCGCTGGCTTAGCACACCTATATCATGGCCTCAGCCGAGCAGCGGATGCTAACGAGCCCGGGGTATTGCACGTGGTCTTCCCGATGCACTACTTTATGTCGTGGCTCGAGCTACATACATCGGGTGTTTTCGGCATGCATAAAAGGCTCTCATTCTACGAAAGGTGCAGCTTCCCTCGCATCATACAGCTGATTGGCGCATCAATTGTGAATCCATCGCCACGAAATGCCAGGGGTTTACTCCTTCGCTCCCACACCGTTGGAGCCGGTGTATCTTTCGTTGACAAGGTGTTGACTATTGGAAAAGCGTCTACCACTGCAGTGCGGTCATTGCAAG
The DNA here is from genome assembly GCA_030015575.1 of Agapanthus africanus. Taxonomy (NCBI): domain Eukaryota; kingdom Viridiplantae; phylum Streptophyta; class Magnoliopsida; order Asparagales; family Amaryllidaceae; genus Agapanthus; species Agapanthus africanus. The sequence goes on along the minus strand of CM057342.1, from coordinate 667,668,186 downwards.
ACACCTTCAAGGATGGAGCTTCGGTTTTAACGGCTCGGGAGACCCTTCACTTATATTCCATCAGACCGGGCTTCTTGGTGTTCAGGCAGAACGGGGCGGCGATCTTCATGAGATATAACCAGCATCGCTTCGCCCAGCAGCTGAGCTATAATCAAGGGGTACCGCTGGAGGCTTTCTTATCGGAACCTACTGCAACCGAAGAAGGGATGGAGAGAGCGCTGCATCATTTCATGCGTCTAAACACGGGCTCCCACTTCTTTATCAGTGAGCCGGATTGTGCCCCGCGACTCCTCAGGGTATACACAGAATGGTACAGTCATTCGACGGGAGCGGTTATAAAGGAGGAAAGGCGGTTGCTGATCGACCGTAAGGGTGCACCTCCAGGTAGCGATCGCAACGCTCCTTTGGTGCCAAGGACCCCGGTAATCCCCCCTTTAAAAGATGCCAGAGCCAGACCTTCGCATGCGCAAAGTCCTCCACGCGGATTGCCACTCCCTGATATTGCGGATGCACCCCCAGTGCCCTGTGCTCCAGTGGAGACAGTGGTTGTAGTCTCGCCGGAGTCTGGCGTGGGTGCGGACATTGGGACCCGCCGCCCCAAGGTGGCTGCCAAGCGTAAGTCGATCCCGGGGGCACCTAGGATTGGTGAGCAAAAGAAGAAAAAGAAGTCGCTCTTCGCAGCTGATGTCGTGTTTGGTCAGGAACCCCACGCTCCCTATGCCGAGGGCCTGAGTGAATATGGGACTAACGAGGGATTAGTCATGCCGGATGACACGGATTTGGAGGCCGCCCTCGAAGCTTCAGAGCGGTTAGCGAGGCGCGACGCGTGGCTGGCTAAGCTTGCGGCATCAGGTAATCACTAGTCACACATTTTTTACTGCATCATATCTTTATTATTGCCTTTGACTAACATTTTTCCTTCTTTTCTTCCAACAGGCATCACCACTGAAGAAGCCATTGCCGCTTCCCTCAAGACTTTTCAAGAGGAGGAACGTCTTAGAGCGTCCATGGGTCTTAGTACGTTTTAATTTATCAAGTTTTCATTTCCCTTGTGTTACGGTCGATCTAACCTCTCCCTTTTCATCGCAGGAACCTCAATGCCGTTCCCGCCAAGCGACGCAGATGTTCTACCAGCTGCCGATGTTCCTGCTCCCTCGGGGCTACCGCGGGAGGTCCGTCTTGAAGAGCCGATGATAGACGCCTTAAAGGCTCTGGAGGCGTCTCTGAACGAGGACGACGACGCCTTGAAGGAAGCGTCGAAGAGATCCATCGCGACAGCTCGGGAGGAGAGGAAACGGTCAAGGCGCGAAGCGAAGGCACGCCGGGCTGCTTTGGCTACGGGGGCAGGCCCCAGCATTGTCCCTCGTGCTGATACTCCCTCTGAAGAGGCCCCTGTCGCCCTATCCACTGCCCGCAGACAAGTGGTGCGCGCAGTTCGGAGCGCAAATGATAAATCTTCTTCAGGTAATATTTCTCTCAAAATTTTGTTGTAAGAGTTATAATGCCATCGGTTCTAATATATTTTATCTTATAGGGCCAAGTCCGACCGAGGGAGAGGCGGAGACCGTTGAACCCAAGGAAACAGAGGAGGCGGCACCTGCCGAACCTGAGCCGACGGTGGGCAACGTCGCTGAGGCTTCGGAGCCTGAAATGGAGGTTGAGGGGTCTGCAGTCGAGAAGGTCATTGATGCCGAGCCCGAAGTGGCGGCAGATGAATTGATCATTACAACTGAGCCCAGGGTGATGGTGGACGAGGCGCTTGAGGCCGGCGATCTCTTGGTGACGGCGGATGAGCCGATGGAGACCGCGGAGCCCGCAGAAGTAGCGGGTGAGATGGGTACGACTCTTGGGGAAGAGTTAGTCGCTCTCTCCCAAGAGTCCGGCAACGCTCCAATCATTTCCCTCCCCGTGTACGATCTTCCGCCGTCTCCAGGTCTTGCGAGCACGACAACGGTCCCTATTGAGTCGGGTGATGAGGCCATGGGCGGCGGCCTCATGTTGATGGAGGGGGAAATGGCCTCCGTTTCGGCCGGCAGCTCGTCAGGTAAATCCCAAGTTACAGTTCTTTTTATTTTGCAATCCTTTCTGACAAGTTCACCTTTTCGTAACGCAGGTGCAGCCAGCGCCGATGCCCCACTACTCGAGGGAGCGCCTTCAACGACTGCCTTGGCGGTGGTCACCTCTCAGCCCTCTCTCATACCATCGAAGATATTAGAAGGTATGGGTTTGCAATTTATTAATCTTGTCTTTCAGACGTATAATTTGCATACTGAAGTCGTACTTGTTGTGCCTTTCAGGAGTGCTTTTTGACCATCTTTATCAGGTGTTGCTCCCACACTTCTCCTTCCAATCCGAACTCGCTTCTTCCTCTGGTGGCGCTGGTGAGTATGATTTTCATTGATATCTTCCTTTCCCATTGATGGAATTACTTCTAACCTTTTTTCTCGTCCTGACCACAGTGCTACAGATTGAAGGAGGGGGTGAAAGATTAGCTGCGCCACCGGCCGTTCTGGCCTTACCATCTGCTTCAGCTGGTACGGCAACTATCACATTGATAACTTCCCCCCTTTTTTATTTCCTAAACTGCTATCTGATCACATCTTGTTTCTTTTCAGCTGTCGTTCCGGTCTCGGCGCCCTTCGAGCCTCGCATCACAATGCCGGCAGGTCCTTACCTGAGACGTCCATCTTCAAAAGGCGCCGCGAACAGCTTGCGTATGTTGAGCGACTACATTGAGGAGCTCGACGTCGAGACCCCTACTTCTGCTGCGGATTTCGCTACAGCGGTTAACCCGATGCTGGTGATACTCGTGAATTTCCATGACGAGGGCATCATCGCATCTTGGGTTAACCATTGTATGGAGGTCGAGGCTCGCCTGCATCAGCTGGAGTCGATGCGTCCTGCCCCCGAGACTTTAGCCGCGAGCAATGAAAGAGCAGCATGGATCGAGGGAAGTGCTTCTTACGTCCACCATTTGGAACAAGAAGCAGCTTTAAGGCTAAGGGAATGCCAAGAGACCTTGAGAGAGACGGCCCGTCTGCGTGCTGAGGTTGAAGCGAACGCTGCCCACGTGAAGGCTATCTTTGAGGGTCTCCTGGAGCGCATCTCCCATGGGCTAAACTTGAAGCGAAAACTTGATGTAGCCGAGCGCGATACCCCAGGTCTGGAAGCTGCTTATCAGGCCGTCAGGGGGCAGCTTGCATCTGTCTTGCAGCAACGGGCCGAAGTAGAGGCGGAGCTGGCAGTGGTAGCCGATCAGGAGAAAGTGGGGAAGGAATTGCGCGAACAATTGCTAAAGCTATGCAAGACGCTTCCTTCTCAGTAATTCTCCTTGTATCTAGGCACTTGTAAAAATTTTCTTTTTAAGTAATATGTATCCATTCTTTATTCTTTTGTACGCTTCATCTTGTACTTGATTACATTCAATAAAGATACATATTTTCCTTTGCAATGTTTTGTATTGTTTCTTTGCTTTTTCCTTTCTTATTATCAGCACGCTATCACAATTAGCAGATAATAGAGTAAGCATCTTGATTTCTTCACGAGATAGCGACGGCTTAGGCCGCAGGTTCAGATCTGCCGCCTAAGACTTTTCAACTCTATGAGCCGTGAGGGTCTCATAGAGACTTTTCTCCCTACGGATCGAGAGGATCTCGTAGGTGGGTTTTCTCCTTAGGAATCGTGAGGATTCCCAAGTGCGGTTTTCTCTTATAAGTCGTAAGGATTCTATAAGAGAATTTTTCCTCCTTACAAGTCGAGAGGACCCGTAAGCGGTTGTTTCCCTTCTTGTCGAAACTCGACTTTGGAGAGTGAGACCCGTGAATAGTATGCAAGAGACCGTTTTAGATCGACTTGCAGGGTCCCATTGTTCAGGAAGCAAGTTTTTTTTTAATCCCTGCTGCCTAAGGCTTCATCTTGCAAGTTGAGACGAGTCGGGAATTTCCTGCGGAGACACTGGTTTCTCTGCGAGCCGACGCGAATCAGGAGGCTCTCGTCAAGGATTGTTTGTTTTCCTGAGTTGAGGTGTTTGCTAGGGATTATTTGTTTCCCTAGCACCAACGATTATTTGTTTCCTTGGGGTTTGAAACGAGTCGAGAATTTCCCACGGAGGCACTGGTTGCTCTGCGAGTCGACGCGAATCAGGAGGCTCTCGTCAAGGAGTGTTTGTATCCGTGAGTTGAGGTGTTTGCTAGGGATTATTTGTTTCCCTAGCGCCAAGGATTATTTGTCTCCTTGGGGTTTGAAATGAGTCGAGAATTTCCCACGGAGGCACTGGTTGCTCTGCGAGTCGACGCGGATCAGGAGGCTCTCGTCAAGGAGTGTTTGTATCCGTGAGTCGAGGAATTTGCTAAGGATTATTTGTTTCCCTAGCGCCAAGGATTATTTGTTTCCTTGGGGTTTGAAACGAGTCAAGAATTTCCCATGGAGGCACTGGTTGCTCTGCAAGTCGACGCGGATCAGGAGGCTCTCGTCAAGGAGTGTTTGTATCCGTGAGTCGAGGAATTTGCTAAGGATTATTTGTTTCCTTAGCGCCAAGGATTATTTGTTTCCTTGGGGTTTGAAACGAGTCGAGAATTTCCCACGGAGGCACTGGTTGCTCTGTGAGTCGACGCGGATCAGGAGGCTCTTGTCAAGGAGTGTTTGTTTCCCTGAGTTGAGGTATCTGCTGAAGACACTGGTTTCTTTGGAGTTGGACTGAACCGTCGAGATTTGGCTTCGTCTTCTGGCAGAGCCTGTGGGGAAAGTATGGTTCCCTCTTTGTTTACGCCCTTGGATTGTATACAGGGATCGATGTGATCTTAACTGTAGGGCCAAAGTTTTATCATTTCTTTTTTTTTTTGTTTCATTTCCGCGATGCTCTATCATTTCAGCTTTTATATCGCGAAGGTCGCGATTGCCTAATCATTTCGGCTATTTTTCGCGGTGCCCAATCATTTCGGCTGTTTATTTTATTTTTACTCGCTGCTTTTTATTGCGAGTTGCCCAATCATTTCGGCTATTTTTTATTTTTACTCGCTGCTTTTTATTGCGAGTTGCCCAATCATTTCGGCTATTTTTCATGCATACATTTTCACTTGCTGCTTTTTATAGCAAGTTGCCCCATCATTTCGGCTATTTCATATGCATGTGCGGCCTACTGGATTTTCGCCGTAAACCTGAAATTAGACGCCGATTTCGGCATCAGCACCGCTACAACTGGGATATTGCCAGGAGCGAATCATCATCTGCCTCTATCGATGTCGAACAAGGGTGGCTTAGCGAACAGGGTTAAGGTCCTGTCGACTAAGGCTTTTGACTTCATGAGCCGTAAGGGTCTCACAAAGGTATTTCTCCCTACAAGTCGTGAGGATCTTGTAGGTGTATTTTCTCCTTAGGAATCGTGAGGATTCCTAAGTGTTTGTTCCTCTGTAAGTCGTAAGGATCCTACAGGAGGATTTTCTCCTTGTAAGTCGAGAGGACTTATACGGGTTGTTCGTGATGTGAACATATCCCCAGTCTCGGATGAGACTTGATTAGGGAAATGTTTATTCGCGCCCATGGATTGTATACAAGGGTCAGTATTGAGCCACTTGTAGGGCAATATCGGGAGTTGTGGGAGTTGGTTAAGCACAGGTTTAGGTCTCTGTAACTTAAGACTTTCAAATCTTATGAGCCGTGAGGGTCCCATAAGAGAGTTCTCCTTACGAGTCGTGAGGATCTCGCAAGTGTATTTTCTCCTTAGGAATCATGGGGATCCCTAAGTGTGTTGCTCCCTTGTGAGTCGTAAGGATCTCACGCGGGTGGTTTCTCCTTACAAGGTCGAGAGGACCCTATAAGTGTCTTTTAACGAGGTTGCGCCCTTTCGGGTTTTCACAAACACTCGCCGGTAGCCCTGCTGTTTTTACTCACGGAGCCCTTTCGGGTTTTCATCCGTGCCCATTTTGCTCATGGACATACCATTTTTTTTTATTTTCTTCTTCTTCTTCTTTTTTATGAGGTCGCGCCCTTCCGGGTTTTCACGAACACTCGCCGGTAGCCCTGCTGTTTTTACTCACGGAACCCTTTCGGGTTTTCATCCGTGCCCTTTTTGCTTATGGACATACCGTTTTTTTTATTATATATATATATTTTATTATTTTATTTATCTCGTCAGCCTAAGGATGCTGCGGTAGTAGTTTAAGGACGTTTCGGTCCGCTATTAGTTTAAGGACGTTTCGGTCCGTCCAGGAAAAGACTGGCTACTGCTTATAAAGTTTGAGTTTAGGAAGATAGCGAGCGGACATAGTCGTCGTCATCTACCATTGACCTAGGCTGTGGCTCATTAAGTGTAGTACTTCTTTAGGAAGCGACAATTTATTGGCCTGAAAGGCCTTTCACCGTGCATGTCCATGAGTAGATAGGCCCCACCCTGGTAGACCTTATCTATGATATACGGGCCTTCATAGTTTGGCTCGAATTTTCCCCGCTTGGCACGATTGGGGATCATAGGCCTTTTGACCACTAGCACGAGTTCGCCTTGGCGGAATGTCCTCGGCCGGGTCAATCTTTCATATGAGCGTGTCATCTTTGCTTTATAAGCTTCCAGATTTTGTTGCGCTATGAGCCGTGTTTCTTCAAGGGCATCAAGCTCCTTAAGCCGAAGGTTAGCATTTTCTTCGTTCGTCAGCTTGTAGTGGACTGCCACTCGCAGAGAGGGTAACTCTATCTCGAGGGGGAGTACTGCTTCTGTACCGAATACCAATGCATATGGCGTTGTGTTTGCGGCCGTCTTGAACATAGTTCGATACGCCCAAAGAGCCTCTTGCAGCCTCTCATGCCAATCCTTTTTATTTCGGGACACCGTTTTCTTCATGATCTTTGTCAAGGTCTTATTGAAGGCCTCAGCTAGACCGTTATCTCGCGGATTATAAACTGAGGAATATCTCCAGTCTATGTTGTGTTGTTGCGTGAAGCGACTGATCTTGTGGCTTCTGTAAGCTGGCCCGTTATCGGAGACGATCCGTCGCGGAGTTCCAAACCGATATATGACGTGCGTCTTGAAGAAATGGAGGATATTCTCTGTCTTCACTTCTCTCAACGGCACTCTTCTGCCCATTTGGAGAAGTAGTCAGTCGTCGCCAGGATGAAACGATGTCCCTTGGACGATGCTGGTTCGATGGGGCCGACTATGTCAGTTCCCCACATTTCGAACGGCCAGCTAGCCACCGTCGGGTGTAGTGGATTTGGATGTTGATGGATGAAATCCCCATGAATTTGACATGAGTGGCACTGCTTCACATATTCGAGGCAATCCTGAATCATCGTGGGTCAGTAGTAGCCCATCCGTTTGATCTTCAACTTCATCTTCGGGCCCGCTTGGTGAGAACCACAGATTCCATCATGAACTTCCTGGACGACTCTTTTCGCTTCTTCAGGTCCTAAGCATCTCAGCCACAGAGAATCAAATGACCTCTTGTACAGAGTATCATTGACGAAGGCGAAAGACAGAGCTCGTTTCATGAGCTGATGTCTTGTGGACGCTTCTTCAGGCATTCGGTGGGACTTAAAGTAGTCTATGAAGACTTCCCTCCAATCCTCATCCTTTTCCCGGTCTTCTATTTGCAAGGTCATCTGTTCAGTCGCTCCCTTCTCTTCGGATGATTCCGGAGATATTTCTGCTGGGGCAAGCACCCGACGGCTTTGTACCACGATTCTAACGTCATCAAGGTTCTCGTCAGCCAGTTCTTTAAAAAGCTTAGCTAACGCGTCCGCTTTGCTATTTTCCGCGCGCGGTATGCTTTCTAAAGTATAAGAGGGAATTTGGGTCAACAGTTGTTGCACCTTTTCACCGTACTTCACCAACTCTGGTTTGCACGTTTGGTAGTCGCCGTTTACTTGACCAACGACCAGTTGAGAATCTCCGAATATGAGGAGGTTTTCAATTCCCATGTCGATGGCGATCTCGAGGCCTGCTATCAAAGCTTCGTATTCAGCTTCGTTATTTGTCCTCGGCTCTGTTAGGGAGAAAGCAAAGCGCATGATCCCTCCTTGTGGAGTTACGAAGATAAGTCCTACCCCCAATTTGACTATAAGGGTACTTTGTTTGCGCTTCTTTATGGAAGATGCTCCGTCGAAATAAAGCTCCCATCGGGTATCACTACCGTCGATCGCATCAAACGCATGTTCTTCTGGAAGATCGCAATTCAAGGGAGAATCGGCGGGTATCGGATGCTCAGCGAGGAAGTCGGCGATGGCCTGGCCTTTGACAGCCTTGAGAGGTTGATATGTTATCGAAAATTCCATCAAGAGCAGGGCCCATTTAGCGAGTCGTCCCGTCAATATGGCCTTCGACATCAAATATTTAAGAGGGCCGACCTTCGAAATGAGACGGACCTCATGTTCCAATGCATAGTGCCTGAGCTTTGTTATCGCGAAGATCAACGCCAGGCAGTGTTTTTCAATAGGGGAGTAGTTGCTTTCTGCCCCCAGTAGAACTCGACTTAAGTAATAAAGAGCTCTCTCTTTCCCCTGGTCATTCTCTTGCGCCCATAATGCGCCTAAAGAACCTTCGAGGGCGGTTGTGTAAAGAATGAGAGGCTTTCCCTTGACCGGAGCAGCCAACACTGGCGGGTTCTGCAGGTACTGTTTAATCACGTCCAGTGCGCCCTAGAATTTTTGATCCCAGACGAACGGGGTTCCCTTCTTCATCAGGTGACTGTAAGGACGACACTTGCCTGAAAGGTTGGCTATAAATCGCCGTATATATGCGAGCTTCCTTTGGAGAGATCGCAGCTGCTTAAGAGTCCTTGGCGGAGGCATTTCCATGATCGCCTTGATCTTTGACAGATCTATCTCAATGCCCCGGTGTCGGACGACGAATCCCAGGAATTTGCCTGAGGAAACTCCGAATGCGCACTTGAGAGGGTTCATCTTCAAGTTGTATTGCCAAAGGCGTTGAAATACAGTTTTTAGGTGCTCGAGATGTTCCTCATACGATTTGCTCTTAACCACGAGGTCGTCAATATAACATTCGACGATTTCATATATAAGGTCATCGAAGATCTTCGTCATGGCCCTCTGATAGGTGGCACCGGTGTTCTTCAGACCGAAGGGCATCACCTTGTAGCAGAATATACCCAAAGGAGTCCTAAAGGCAGTGTGCTTCTGGTCTTCAGGATGCATTTTTATCTGATTATACCCTGATGAGCCGTCCATGAAGGAGAAAACCTCATGAATGGACGTATTGTCTATCATTAGTTCTGTGACTGGCACTGGGAAATCGTCTTTCGGGCAGGCTTTATTGAGATCCCGGAAGTCTACACATATGCGCACTGTCCCATTTTTCTTCATCACCGGGACGATGTTGGCGATCCATTCAGGGTATTGAATTTCCTGGATGAAGCCATAGTCGATCAGTTTCTTGACCTCGGCGTTGATACTCATCTCAAGCTCAAGCCGCATTCTTCTTGGTTCCTGTTTAACTGGCTTGACATCCGGGGAGATCGCCAATTTGTGCACAGCAATTTCTGGATCTAGTCCTGGCATCTCGGAATAGTTCCATGCGAAGCAATCTTTGTGCTGTACAAGGACGTCTTTTAACGCAGTCACCCTTTCTTCAGATAGCAGCTCACTGACGAACGTCGGTCGTGGATTGTTCTCCGTCCCCAACTCGATTTTCTTGAGGTTATCTGCAGTGGTATGGATTCCATCTTCCAGCTCTTTTGGCGCTGGCGGAAATTCTGAGATTATCTCGTCGTTGCTGTTTTCGAAGCACCAGGGAAGGTCATCCATGTTCTCGGGCTCTTCTTTTGATATCGTTATTACGTGACAAGTACGAATTCGCTTCCAATCCCAATGTGGAACTGGTTCTTCTTCCGTGGCCTTGGGTTCGTGCTTCTGTGGTGGCGCTACCTTCCAGTTGTCGGACAGAGCGAACTTGCCAAGCTGATACTGATCTTCAACCCAATTCTTGAAAGTGAAGCAGTCCTTAAGAGGGTGCCCTATCACTCGGTGATAAGAGCAATAGCCTGGGTGTGAGACCTCCCTTGCTTGTTCGGGGTGTTTAGACTCCGGCAGTGTAATCATCTGATGTTTTAGAGCAAGATCAAGTATCTTCTTCGTCTTGTCCCGCGGAAACGAGTACGCTCGACCCATTTTCTTCATGAGGGACAGATCAATAACGCTCGACTCCCGCTTGCATGGCTTCTTAGCCGCGCTTTGTTGCCGTTGAGCGCCTTTTTGGCTTTTCGGCTTGTTTCTGCTTCTGCGTCGAGCCTTTTTTATAACAGGTTGACACGGAGTGACACTTTCAACTTTGACGGCCTGTTGAAGGAGGCATTGCATTCTGGCTCTTTCGTAGATGGCCATTTCGCGATTGTGATCATCTCGGACCTTTTGACCAGCTTCCCTTATAAGCCTGTCCATTTGTTCTTCAAACGACGGACCGGGCACTTTTGCATCAGGAACTTTTACTAGTTCAGGATTAGTGTCCTCCCGTTGCACATCTGCTTCTTCATTGAAGTCGTGCACGACGTAACAGTCGCGGAGCAGTTCTCGTTTCTTGGGGCGAATGTATCCGAGCCCGATTGTCTCCATTCTCCCATTAGGCAGCTTGTGCTGAGTTCCAGGGACGTTCCAGACCCTGTCATAGAATTTGGCCTTTCTAACGGTCTGTTTGAAGGGTATCCCTTGGCACTTCAACAGCCTCTTCAAGCCTTCTGTATAACATCTGGGTAGACGGATGGGTTGAAGCCTGTCCAACGTAGGATCCGCCCCGTGCCAGATTTCTTTCTCCACTTTGTTTTCTTCAGAGTGGTAGAATAGAATTGCCTTTTCGCCTCCTCGTCTGGGAGGGATATAGAACGTCTGCAGCTCTTCTACGCTGTCGGTGTCGAGCGCATCCAGGTCTTTATAATGTTTAAGCGGCACCATGGTGATTTGTAGACTTTGCTCTTCGTCAGCGGAAGCTCGTATTGAAGGTCGAGCAGAGAACACAGCATGGACCCCATCCTCCGAATCACTACCAAAGATCAACGTAGGAGCGGATGGCCCCGGCTTGGTGTATTGGGGAGGACCCGAATAAACTATCTCCTCTTCTTCCTCGGTATCACTGCCGAAGATAGGGATGGTTGCGTTAGTTTTGTTCTCCGGCTTGCGACACCTTTCCGTGTCTTCGAAATTCGGCAAGAAGTATTTGGCATCTTCATATTTGCGAACTTCGTTTACAGAAAATGGATTCAGTTCTCCTGTCACGGTATACTCGAGACCATCCCTAAAATATTTCATACACTGATACTGTGTAGAAGGGATGATGTTGTACTCGTGTAACCATGGCCGGCCGAGCAGAGCGTTGTAGCATGTCTTGGCATCTATGACGTGGAATTTAATGTCCGTGATGAGCAGCCCAAAGCGTAGCATCAGTATCACAGATCCAAGAGTCTTTGATGATTGAGAGTCGAATCCGGAGATAGTGATCTTGTCTCGAGCGAGGTGTTGGACGCTCATGCAGATTTCCTTTAAAACCCGCACGTTAAGGAGATTAACAGATGATCCGTTATCGACCAGGATTTTGCCGATCTTTATATCATGGCAGTATCCTGAGACATAGAGGGGGCGATTGTGTTCGCACGTCCCAAGGAGAAGGTCTTCATCGCCAAAAGTGACATCGGCCGTGCGCACTTCCTCCAATTCATCCTTCATCTTTTCTTCAGCCAGGAAAGCTTGGCACTGCTCCGGGTCTTGTAGTGCCTTAATTAACGAATCTCTCGCCTCCTTTGATAGTAAAAGGGCGTCAAGAATGCTGAGCTGCGATGGTAGTTTCCTCAGATGCGCTAAGACGTTGTAATCCACCTTATTTTTCTTCGGCGGGTCTTTGGCAGCTAGCTCTTCCATGACTTGGTCATCTAGGGCGATGTCCTCAGAGACCTTTTCTTTCCCTTTATCTTTTTTGTTTGGGAGTCCGAGATTCTTTTCGGGCAACGTGCGATTACGCAGCCGGATATTTTCACAAATCTTCGGCTCTTCTTCTTTTCCCGAAGTGGACTCTCTAAAGAAGGGGCTAAGAGCCAGCTCCTCATCAGAATCGCTCCCGAACGTGAGCACTTGTGACCTGCCGGTGTTAACCATGCAACAATCGTCAGTAGTTCTTTTAAGCCCTTCGGTCGCACTGTTTTGCTCCCGGCGAGTCTTGCGCTTCTCCTGCTTAACCTGTTGTCGGTGAGCAACATATCCTTTCCACCATCTATCGAAAGCTTTGCACTCCTCAGTGGGATGCGAAATCTTCCGATGATATAAGCAATAGGAGGGGTGCATTTCCGCTTCACCAGTAATGCTTCCTTCAGAGGATGGTAGCTTCATACCCATTGACACGGCTTTAGCAAACCTCTTCCTCATCTTGAATTTGATTTTATCCACAGTGGGTGTACTTTGCTCCAGCGGGAGTATCTCAATTCTTTCGTCAAGGCGCTGGCGTTTGGCCCTTTCGAATATAACCTCCCCGCGTTCCCGATCAGCTTTGCTTTTTAAGAAAGCTTCATTGAGGAATGCATCGATTACTTCATCCGATGGCTCTAGAATTTTTAGTTCGGGATCTGCCCCTAGCGTTGCAGTACAAGAAGTTTCCTCATCGTCTATGAACGAGTGGGAAATCACATGACAGCTCGCCACGCATTCCTCAGAATCATCAGATGAACTTTCTCCCTCATCTTCCTTTTGAAAGACGTGATTGAGGAATTCTTGGAATGTAATGGGAGTCCGTGCCTTCTGGTTGTATTCCTCCAGCGCGTCAATTTGTTTTTGCAAGTCCGTACGCTTGTCGCCAGGCTTCACGGGCTTCTTTGATTTCTTTTTCTTCTTCTTTGAAGATTTCGACGGCTGGCTATGAATGCTTGGGCCACCTCCATCAATCTTTTGAGTTGAACGAGGTTTCAACATCCCTTCAATGATCTGCGGCTCCAACGGGTTCTTCCACTTGATCGCTGGGCATGTCTGAAGATTGTTTAGCATCCTCTTTGTCTTGGTTGATAATACAACTTCCCAAGGAGCTTCTTCAACGACGGAGCATGTCGCCCCCGGCGTATTCGTCCCCTTAGCTGTGTGAGGTTGCGGGGGATTCACCTTCCATTTGTCAGACAATGCGAACTTGCCCTGTCGGTACTGGTTTTCAAGCCAATTTTTGAAAACGTAGCAATCTTCGATCGGATGGCCCAGTACTCGATGATAAGGACAGTAGTTGGGCTCGCTGACATCACTTGGTTGCAACGGACGTTTTGGATCCGGCAGATTTATGAGTCAGTTGCGCAATGCCAGCTCGAATAACCTTCTCGTCTTATCTCGGGGAAAGGAGTAAGAACGTCCTAACCTCTCCTCAAGGGCCACGTATGGACGCGTATTATTTTGACGAACAACCGGCTTCGAGTCGCTCGGTTGTTGTTGAGCATTGGCGACAATGATCGCTTTTCCCTTTTGTCATTTCGGGAGTCCGGCTTTGGAAGAGGGGGTTTATGGCCCATCTGATCCATTTGCGCTAGCTTGTCAATCAAGGCCTGGAAGGTAGTCGGCTTGAAAAACATCATAAATTGCGACATGGTTGCTTGCGGATCAAGGGTGCCCACAAACATACCCACCGTGGGAGCTTTTTCAATGCGCTGCTCGCACTTTGACCATAAATTACGCCACCGTATAGCATATTGGACCCATGTCTCGCCTGGCTTTACCCTGGCGTTAATCAGTGCCGTCATCGGGGTACGTTCACTGGCGCTTGCAAAACGTTGAGTAAACAACAGCTCCATTTCCGTGAAGGTCTTGATCGAGTCGTTCGGGAGCTCAGAGTACCACTCGAACGCCGTATCTGATAAACTTCCAACAAACTGGCGAAGCAACAGCTTATCGTCACCGCCGGTGTTGCCGCAAAGTGCCCTGAACTGGGCAACATGCTGGTGGGGATTGCCAGTCCCCTTGTAGACATGGAACTTAGGAATTGTGTAACCGGGTGGGTACTTGATTTGGTCGTACCAACTTGGATATGGCCGCCCCGTTTTTACGACCTGACCCGCTGCTTCCGTCGCTTGATGGACCCAGATCTGCTGAGCTATGTATTCGTCCAGATCGGCTTTGGAGATTGTCTCTTCTTTAGCTGCTGACAGAGCTGGCGGAGGATTCGATGTTTCTCCCCTATCGTCTTCAAGGATGATCGGGGGATCTTCAGCAGATGGATCTTGTTGAATCATCATCCCCACCATGTCTTGAAACAGGAGGCCCATATGCTGTATGTTGGCTGCTTGTTCAGCAGCCTCTTTGTCCTTCTTTTCCAATATTCGACGAAGGAATTCGGCGTCAGTTTCTTGTTCTTGACGCTCGTCCGAGGACGTTTCAGGGTTTTCTTTTAGCCCAGTAAGTGCGGCCATAGCGTTCATCATCTCTTGGAGCTTCTGCTGCTGCTCCTGCGCTTTGGTAACGGATCGCGTAAGTGGTCGATGACCCGTAGATATGCGACTGCCCTCCTTACCAGACGCCACGTAGGCTGTATGAACTACAATGCCCCCTGACTTAGGGCGTTTGGGTTCACCACCTTTGATATTCGTCATCGGCGTCGGCACTTTCTCCGGCCTTCTTCTTTTATGGGTCGTAGAAGTTAAGAGGGCCGTTGCTTTAGGAACCCAAGCGGTCGTCGCCTTTCGTTGCTTGACCAGGGGATTTTCTTCCTGCCGACCTTTCGACTTCTTGTGCTGGCGAGAGAAGTTAGGATCAATGACAGATTCTCGGACTCGTCGCCATGTCTTGTAGATCCTGGAGGACAGCGATTGAGGAGGCTGCTCCGCCTTTTCTGTTTCCACGGCAGTCTCTACCGGTGGAGGAGATCTCCTGAGCACCGCAGTTGGTGAGTTCCTGCGTACCCTATTCAGCAGCTCAAAGCTGTTCCCGGTTGGAACAGCAGCATTGACTTCCGCCGTTGGAGCCGGTGGAGTTATCCCAGAAGGGGAGTTGCCCCCAGTCTTCCTTACCCGGCACCAGTGGCGTCGTCGGGCGCGACGAGTCATCGGTATTGGCTCAGAGACAGAAACAGCTTCTTCTTGCCCCCTGTTCGGGTGTGGGGCGGTTGCCGATGTCAGTCTATTGAAGACTGATGTCTTTTGAGCAGCAAGAGTAGGAGTGGGAGTTGGGACGGTCAATCTTGTAAAGGCCGACCTCTTAGCAGGAGAAGCCGCCTTGATGACTTCAAGAGCAGGTTTGGGTACTCCTTTTGGAATAACCTTTTCTGAGACTGCAAGCTTCATCTTGGGCTCACAGGAGTTTTGGCCCAGTCTGGAGAAGACCGAGGCACTGGTGTTGGGCGACCCGTTGAGAGGGGCCGCAGTAACTGAAAGTCGATCGAAGACCGACTTCTTAGGAGCATCTTGTACGGGCACAGGGGTGCTACAGCTTGTTGGCGGAAGCATAGTTCCGAAAAACAGCCCCGTGGTGGCTTGAGTAATCTGCTCCACGGGCATGGTGAACAAAGAGGCCGCTTGGGGCCCGTAGGTTATGCCCCCAGTTGAGGCCGGACGCGAGCTGCAGTTGCAGTTGGAGCACTTCGAACAAATTGAGGCCATCGATGCTTGATTTCTCTTCTGCACCAAGCGAGAGACCAAATCTTAGTAAACTTGAAATCCAAAGGCAATCGTTAACAAACCGCGATTGGTTCATGAAGACGACACACGAAGTGTGGAGTGGAAAGAGGAAAAGGTCCCACCGGGCGTGCCAGAATCTGTTCCCCTCCGAATGGCGGCCGCAGACGACGTGAGGACGTCTAGCCTGAGATTCGGGGCAGATGCTATATGGTTTTATCCGTCCACCTCTCTCAAAATGCCAAGTTGATTTATGGCACCGTGTATCGGAGGTTTAGACGGATGCGGCCGATGTAGCAGACTTCGTCAGATTCCCCCTCGCTAGAGGGGTTTTTTGATTGTGGGGACGCTCTTCCCTGTAGGCACAAGCCCCTGCAGTTAATTACGCTACCGCGTCGCGGCAGCCACTTTCTCCTTCTCCAGAATTTCACTTCGTGTCGTGTATGTTTGTTTTGTTTGTGGTTGCCCGTGGATTGTATACGGAGACTGAGTAATGCCGTCGCCCGTAGGACGTGGATTAGTCCAAATCCGTATTTACTTAGATTTGGGTTTGGTGTTTTTAGTTTAAGGATTCGTTAGCCGTATTGAGGCTAAGATCAACTTAAACGTTCGTTAAGGATACGTTAGTCCTGTTTAAGACTAAGATCAACTTAACGTGGTGATCCATTTAATGTATGGCTGTCGGGACCCGTCACCTCTCTGACGTCGTTGAAGGATTACAACGATAGGTGTCAGAGGAGTTCAGAGATGTACCCTTGAACCAAAGTCGATTTGGAGTTTTATAGTCCATTTGAATGTTTAAGGATACGTTAGCCATATTTGGGGTAAGATCAACTTAAACAGGATCGTTTAGATCCGGCAAAAGAGCGTTTGGAGGCTCTATTGTTCCAGTTTAGGGACGTGGTGGTCCGTGTTCCAGATTAGGGACGTGGTGGTCCGTGTTCCAGTTTAGGGACGTGGTGGTCCATCATTAGTTTAAGGACGTTTCGGTCCGATATTAGTTTAGGGACGTTTCGGTCCGACATTAGTTTAGGGACGTTTCGGTCCATTATTAGTTTAAGGACGTTTCGGTCCGATATTAGTTTAAGGTGTAAGTCTACGGTAGCGCCCCGGCCGTCTACAGACACCAAATGCGGAACAAAAAACTTTTTAACTGGCGCTATCGTATACTTTAACCCGGATATGCCATTATTGCTAAACTAACAAACTGTAAAGAGTGTAGAAAGGTTATACCGAACGATCCGAGTCCTTCGTTCTTTAACCATCATCCCACGCTCCGTTGCGGCTGCTCCAATATCGTCGATCTCCGATCTGCTCGTCCAGATGGCACCACGTCACTGATTCTTTAAACGGGCTCCCGCCTCTGACTCGAGGCAACTCGGTCGTCAAGTTTGCTAAAAGAGACGACCAAGATTGATGTAGAGAATGAGTAGATGACTTTGTCTCACTTCGTCCAAGTCCGTGGACGATCGGTTAGTGAAGTTGCCGATGGAAATGAAATGGAACAAGAAATGAACTATGAAATTTCCATGTATCCAAAACTTTAGTCTTTTCTTTTAACAACCATAATTTTTCTATCATGAGTGAGTGGAGGAGGAGAAGGGGCCGGCCACTTATATGCAAAGAGGGAGGTGAGTGTAGGAGCAATCAAGGAGGTGACCATAAACAAAGATCATGAAGAAATATCCTTAAGTAAACAAAACTCATTAATGAAATGAATGACTCACTAAACCTAGTCATCCATTCATTAATGCAACCAATGAAAACACAACACCAATTAACCAAGTCATCACCTTCTAGAACCTTCTAGAAGCATGACTCACCCTCATCCAAGAAAAGATAAATCCGTCTTTAACCGAATGTTAAAAGACGGCTGATAGAAAACTGGAAACTGGAAACTTCCAAAAGTGATCCCGAAACGACTTTCAGGATAACGCCGTAACTGTATAAATATACCCGCATTTGTATTACGACCGAATACAAATGCAACTGAGACAAAGATATTATACCTACTCAATATAATACTCGGATCCGGCTTAAACCAAAGCCGACCAGTATCAACTGCCCGAAAAATAACACGTGCGTAAACGCACGTGCATTTTCCGAACCCTGCCATAAAACCATACGGCCTCTACAACGTTTCGCCCGAACTTGGGAAACTGTCTGTGGGGGACTCTAATGACTCGTCAGTACCCTGGCAGTGGGTTTAACCACAAACCGTCAGCGGCACTAGCAATGCGTAACGGCTGCCCATGGACTGACCTTAAGGGAGGCTGATGAGCGAACTCATCTAGAAACCCTACTGAGCCTAACAGTGACTATGTATATACAGTCCGGTCCGTTCGTCTATGAGTATCGCATATCTGCCTAGGAGGCTAGTAACGTCAGACCCCAATAGCAGTATAAGTCGTGTCGGAGTGTAGCCCAATAACACCCTGAGATACTACTGGAGTACCTACCAGTAAATCTCCTGCCATGGCCATGGACTTTGTGTAATGGCTCTCCTAGACACAGCACGACCTCGCCCCCAATACCGGAAGAGACGAATCCCCTGCCGATCCGCTCACGTGCCTCCATATGGCTCGGGACTGTACCCAAAAACTACCTGTTTGCACGACTCCTTTGAGCCGTGGTAGGGTAGAAATCAAAGCACAGTGGAAACTCACACGAGACAAATGACGACCTCAGGTCGATGAACTAACCTGTACACATGTCACCAGGGAACTGCTATCTGACGATAGATATAGTACTAACTAGCAGATTCCCGGCGAGTCCTGTCCGGTGTACTCATAACCCAATGAGCACCTGTATACATCTTAGGTGATCCAACTGACACCAGTGGCTTGTGAGACCGGCCACCGCTCCTCGTCGGGGTCTCGACTGTACACACTAGTCTACTCCGGAGTATCGATGCCCTGTCTCGAAACTCCCACGACTAGGGACAACAATTAAGGATATGCATATAAACTACCCAACTCTCACGTATATGATCGCCATCATACTGTTGGTAGTAAAGCAAGATCCTAAGGGCTCTATCAAAGTGTAACATGTAATCAGTCACCTGAACATGTACACGACTGATAAAGGCAAACCAGATAGCATACTATCATCTCGAGTAAGACTGTCCTACCGGTATAGGTCCTCCGCAATCATTGCAATCACGTACCTGCGATCCAATAATTGACTATGAGGGCACTATCTCCAACAATCTCCCACTTGCACTCAAGGCTAATTATTGCGATGTCGACTACTCACAGCCCGTGTGAAACCGAACATCCAACTCCTCTACTAATCAGTTTCACAAAGCCCGTTTGTAAAACTATTGTGTTCGAGAAATAGCCTCAGTGAGTGGATCCGCCTAGATGTTTCTTTCAATATCTCTCTTAATCTCAAGTTCGCGGAGAAAGCCATCTCCCGAATTGAGTAATACCTGTCTTAGAATATGTCTGGATTTCTGATGGGACCTTGTTCATAAATGAACTCGAAATCCAAACTTCTTAGACTGTATCGAACACTGAACTTAATCAGTATCCGGCACCATGCCACCCACAGTATCCTCTTGGACCACCTGTCCATAATACTGTCCCTCGTCAGAGGGAAAACTAAAACTCTGACAATCACTTTGTCATCCACGTCACCTTTGAAGCCTGGAATGATAATCGTTTCCCGAAGGAGGCTACCGTCATCAAATCTGTAGAACATCCACTTATGTTCTAAAACTGCTTCCTTATGTCTCTCCAGGATTGGATTAATACAAACTTATTGCATCTGGTGCAAAAACAACATCTGGTGTGGTACTTGACACCTCACGATTGACTCAATTGCCTAAGCAAGTGATCTGCCAATCATGCACAGCCCTCTCCCCTTTAGTCTATACGACACCTTTAGAGAGGGTGACTCCATCACCTGCAGGTACACCACCATGCTAGGAGTCAACTATTCTAAAAACCATTAGAATATCTGTCAAAGTACCCACATTGGGAAACTACCCAAATCTAGATCTAAAACCATAGATCCAGAAACCAGAATGTCAAATATTATATCCATATCCTGTCTGGAGAAACAACTGTGTGACGACCACAGTACAACCGATCGTAGTATAGGAATTTTACTTCCTACTCTGTGTATGTCATTCAGATACCATGACATCACACCCTACTACCTTCTTAACAGATCCATCCCCTATTCTGATTGAAGTCAAACCCTTGACTGTCACATCAAAATTAGATGATCTATCTCCGCTATAACTGCTCAAGTCTATAAATAGATATAAGCGTCTTGCCCACTATGCTTCCGCTGCTCCCACTGACTACGACAACCCTCCTACCGGGTCTCATAGCCTGGAACAACGGTAGTGTCAAGTCTGGGTAGATAAGAACCTCCCTGTCACCGTCCTTGAGGCTACCGAAGTACCTCTCAGGTGTCTGAGGTTACCCACCATATCTGCAGAGTGGCTAATGGAATGTCAAACCTGATTGAATATATAGGTCCTATTAAATTTTCCGTAATCGTTCGCGGTTCTGGAATCACTTCCAGTTCTACCATACTCCCACTACTGTTTTCTGAAAAAATCCATTTTACTAAAACTGTGGCGAGTCAAGAACAATATCACTATTGATCTTCCAAATGGTAGAATATCAACCCTCGTCATAGCCAGGGTCAACCCACAAACAACCATTACAGAAATGTGCCCTGAGTTATCCAGAGTCTGGTTTTAAGCATAAGATGGACAACTTCCCGTACCTTAACATCTTTTAAGGTACGAACTATTCTATATCCAATATAGAAACTTTGGCACTTATTTAATTGGAACCATATTCAAATCATGCAGCTGTCTCCAGTGCATATCAACTTAATGGAAAGAGACTAATCAGCATTACTCAACTTAGGAATCCTTCCAATTATGAGTAACCTGAAAGAGAAACAAGTTTCTCAAAATCATTACTATCATCGAATACCTTTCACAAGAATCTACATCTTCGATCTCTTTGAAGAATCCCGATACTTGTGATACCTGGTTCTCTACTTTATTCTTATACCCACAACTTCTCAAAACTTAGACCTTGTATTTCTACGAAACACTTGTCTAAAAACCAGAGAAGTTATAAGTAAACAGAACATAGTACGAGGACCTACCCCTTTGTCCTGATGGACACTGGACAACATACAATACTCTGTATAAGTCCGCTGAGTTGAATAACTCAAAACCTATGCTTCGTAGGTTGAAAACTGTACCCTGGCGATTTCCTCAAATATCACCAATTACAACGAATTCCGATATAATGAGGATAATTACCTAATTCCCAATAACTTACTCCCGCTCATCATCCGTAAAACCATACAGATATGAGAATGAAACCTGGTAAATACATACCCTTGGAGTAAGTATCTAATCGGGAAAACAGTTTTCGTTTAACAATGCACTGAAACATGAAAATGTTTCGTAGGGGTATCCTGGTATTCCTAGTAATGCCTCTTTCATAATCCAATTCATGACTTCAACCGTATATTTTATTGCCTTCTCTCCAAATCCCTTTATTTGTCTTTAGTCGTTACCTTCTGCACACCATCGTTAGGCTAAATGGTTTTCTTCCTTCCCTACCGTTCGGCACCAGCCTATGGTTTGGAAGAAGACTATCCAGTAAGCATAATAGGTGTACCCTCCTAAACCAAGGAGTACTCATATCTTGAGAGAAGGTGATGATAAAAGACAACTGAATAATACCTTATTCTATTAAAGGTGAAATAGGAGTGGCGATGAAGCACGCGTTTTGGTCGTGAATGATATCTGTCGCAATTTACTTTGCCCTCTTTCTAATCCCTTTATTTTGTCTTTACATATTATCTTCTGCACACCCTACTTAGGCTAATTGGTTTTCTTCATTCCCTACCTTTCGGCACCTGCCTATGGTTTGGAATAAGACTATCCGATAAGCGTAATAGGTGTACTCTCCTAAACCAAGGAGCCCTCGCAACCTGAGAGAAGGTGATAATAAAAGACAACTGAATAAACCAATTCTATTTCTCCTGAACCTGGATCCATCCTCGAAGAAGTCCCTTCGAGTTCGTATATAACCATACGATGGATCTATCCAATGGAAGTGGATGTCCGTAGTAATACGGGGTGTTCTGAGAAATGCAAAGGGTAAAAGAAGGAGTGGCAATGACTTATGCAACTCGGACAATCCAAAAGCCAGTATTTTAAGAAGGTTCGGTCAACCTGGTCACTGAGTCATAGTCTAGGGTCGGTCAAAGGTCGCTGCCAAAGAGAGAGAGAAAAGAAACACTCTGCGTGCACTCTAACCTAGATCAGAATGGTTATCACTTTATCTAATCCGGAAACCTCCCACTGTCCTGTCAAATTCTCCTCCAAACCTGAAAGAAGAATCAATCGGGATCACCCGAAGAGTAAACCAACTCATCAGTGGGAATCGGGATCCAACTCTCATCGCATGATAACGTGATGGAATGCATCCACGTTACTCATACTCCAGAAGGTATGCGCATACTTGGCAAGTTTCAGTTTCTTTAGAAACTCCCGATACGATTTTTGCCCCATGCTCTTATAACCTTGGCGTTAGGTCAAAATGTCATAAGTCACATGCCAAGTTCTACCCGTCACTATCTTGTTAATTTGAACCCACCCGCACATGCCCTTGGCGTTAGGTCAAAATGGCAGAACGGCTGTCCCAAACCAACTCATCTATCTATGCAACAATTGAATACCCAGCAGCTACCAAACACTATGCCTTGGCGTTAGGTCAAAATACATAGCTTGAATACTACTGAATACCCAAAAGAAGTGACGGAGGGCTACGGCTGGTTTTTGGCGAAAAACCTTTAACGTAGTGAACTTGATATCGCTGAAGGAACCTGATAGCTTTTTAAAATATAGTGGCGAAAACCTTTTGCTAAAGAGGTCATTCCCGGTGAAGGGATCTCGGCTCTTTCCTCGTGGAATGAGGTGCAGGATATTCCACTGAATACCGCGATGCAAAGCAACTTGTAATCGACTATAGTGAAGTTATTACCCTGACGCAAACTTCTGCCCAAGGGGTCAGTCCCGGTGAAGGGATATCGGCCCTTGCCCCGTCAAATGAGGTGCAGGATATTCCAACCGAATATCTCTATGCAAAACAAAAGGAAACGTCTTTGCAATAACACTTTTTAAATTTGTTCCAACAACTGTAAACAGGTTTGCTTTACTTTGCATTGATCAGAATCAACGCAATCCCATCAATAATCACACCAGAAAAGAACGAAAATAAAATGTACGTATATGCCATCTGCATTCGTCACTGGGTCCCGTCATCACCCGTTAGGTTACTTAACTAACGACAGAGCGGGGACTGGACTAGCGCGGGTGTAAAACATATACAACATCTAGTAGTATATAAACCAATATACAATAATCGCTCCAGGCGTGATAATATGCAACATTACAGAAAAGTAATAAGCATCACAGAACAATACAGATAATCTGGGATCCCCGAGTTTCACAGAGCCGCTGCAGAAACCCGACGTTCCCCTGTCGTGTGGATAGCCTGTGCAATGAAACCTAGACCCCTACGGGTGCGGCAAGTTATCCGCCAAAACCTGAAGCGAGGCAGCCCTCTACAGCATAGTGAATGGACCACCCAGCACTTCACGGAATCCGGTAATCTTGGGCACCCCTCCTTGGGTCAACCTGTACCCCCTACGAGTGCGGCGAATAGTCTGCCAATTCTAGAGTGGGGCCCCTCTGCCTCTCAAAGCCATGAGATGCGGACCCGTTGCCCCTCAGAACCCGGCTATCCGTGCACTCCGTCGCGGGGTAAAACCTAATATAGTAATGAAAAATAGTACAACAGGTACATCGACCGCAACCTGGTCGTGCCCCAAAAGAATATTATACAACAGGCAGTGACGGCAGTCCACATGTTGGACGCTCGCCCCGCAATATCAAATGTACAAATAAACTCAAAATGTACTACCATTGCACACTGCTATCCACCACGACAAATCCGCAACAACACAGCACAACACAGAACATCAACGCGAATGTCACGTTCGCAAACCCGTCTAAAAGAACTATAGCAATCAGACGCGGTTTACCGATCAAATGACATTCCCGGTCGGAGATATAATGTAAGCACTGTAAACTAACATGTTTAAATTTCGATCGACTAAATATCACAAAGTGGGCCCCACACAAATCTGGTGAACAGTAACAAAACCTGGGCCCAAAAGATATATACCAAAAACCCCAATTTCCATAGGAGAACACACTGTACAAATTTGGGAGCATGATCTCACCAAGGGGCCGCGGATGCGCGGCCAAACCATGGATTTGGCCGCGTTTCCGCGGCGGTTTGGTGGAATCACGAGCCCAAATTTTGTCGGTGTTCTTAGAAAACCCTGCACAGTTTTCTGAGATGTGTAGAAAAATTTTAGGACATCATTTAAAATCGACAGAAACTGTGAAGTTAGAATTTTGCAGTTTTTGATTTCCGGTTCGATCGATATTTTAAACGCGTTAGCACAAGTTAGTATAGCAAAATGGTGAGGCTCTGATACCACTGTAAGTCTATGGTAGCGCCCCGGCCGTCTACAGACGCCAAATGCGGAACAAAAAACTTTTTAACTGGCGCTATCGTATACTTTAACCCGGATCTGCCATTATTGCTAAACTAACAAACTGTAAAGAGTGTAGAAAGGTTATACCGAACGATCCGAGTCCTTCGTTCTTTAACCATCATCCCACGCTCCGTTGCGGCTGCTCCGATCTCGTTGATCTCCGATCTGCTCGTCCAGGTGGCACCACGTCACTGATTCTTTAAACGGGCTCCCGCCTCTGACTCGAGGCAGCTCGGTCGTCAAGTTTGCTAAAAGAGACGACCAAGATTGATGTAGAGAATGAGTAGATGACTTTGTCTCACTTCGTCCAAGTCCGTGGACGATCGGTTAGTGAAGTTGCCGATCGAAATGAAATGGAACAAGAAATGAACGATGAAATTTCCATGTATCCAAAACTTTAGTCTTTTCTTTTAACAACCATAATTTTTCTCTCATGAGTGAGTGGAGGAGGAGAAGGGGCCGGCCACTTATATGCAAAGAGGGAGGTGAGTGTAGGAGCAATCAAGGAGGTGACCATAAACAAAGATCATGAAGAAATATCCTTAAGTAAACAAAACTCATTAATGAAATGAATGACTCACTAAACCTAGTCATCCATTCATTAATACAACCAATGAAAACAAAACACCAATTATCCAAGTCATCACCTTCTAGAATCTTCTAGAAGCATGACTCACCCTCATCCAAGAAAAGATAAATCCGTCTTTAACCGAATGTTAAAAGACGGCTGATAGAAAACTGGAAACTGGCAACTTCCAAAAGTGATCCCGAAACGACTTTCAGGATAACCCCGTAACTGTATAAATATACCCGCATTTGTATTACGACCGAATACAAATGCAACTGAGACAAAGATATTATACCTACTCAATATAATACTCGGATCCGGCTTAAACCAAAGCCGACCAGTATCAACTGCCCGAAAAATAACACGTGCGTAAACGCACGTGCATTTTCCGAACCCTGCCATAAAACCATACGGCCTCTACAACGTTTCGCCCGAACTTGGGAAACTGTCTGTTGGGGACTCTAATGACTCGTCAGTACCCTGGCAGTGGGTTTAACCACAAACCGTCAGCGGCACTAGCAATGCGTAACGGCTGCCCATGGACTGACCTTAAGGGAGGCTGATGAGCGAACTCATCTAGAAACCCTACTGAGCCTAACAGTGACTATGTATATACAGTCCGGTCCGTTCGTCTATGAGTATCGCATATCTGCCTAGGGGGCTAGTAACGTCAGACCCCAATAGCAGTATAAGTCGTGTCGGAGTGTAGCCCAATAACACCCTGAGATACTACTGGAGTACCTACCAGTAAATCTCCTGCCATGGCCATGGACTTTGTGTAATGGCTCTCCTAGACACAGCACGACCTCGCCCCCAATACCGGGAGAGACGAATCCCCTGCCGATCCGCTCACGTGCCTCCATATGGCTCGAGACTGTACCCAAAAACTACCTGTTTCCACGACTCCTTTGAGCCGTGGTAGGGTAGAAATCAAAGCACAGTGGGAACACACATGAGACAAATGACGACCTCAGGTCGATGAACTAACCTGTACACATGTCACCAGGGAACTGCTATCTGACGATAGATATAGTACTAACTAGCAGATTCCCGGCGAGTCCTGTCCGGTGTACTCATAACCCAATGAGCACCTGTATGCATCTTAGGTGATCCAACTGACACCAGTGGCTTGTGAGACCGGCCACCGCCTCTCGTCGGGGTCTCGACTGTACACACTAGTCTACTCCGGAGTATCGATGCCCTGTCTCGAAACTCCCACGACTAGGGACAACAATTAAGGATATGCATATAAACTACCCAACTCTCACGTATATGATCGCCATCATACTGTTGGTAGTAAAGCAAGATCCTAAGGGCTCTATCAAAGTGTAACATGTAATCAGTCACCTGAACATATACACGACTGATAAAGGCAAACCAGATAGCATACTATCATCTCGAATAAGACTGTCCTACCGGTATAGGTCCTCCGCAATCATTGCAATCACGTACCTGCGATCCAATAATTGACTATGAGGGCACTATCTCCAACATAAGGACGTTTCGGTCCAATATTAGTTTAAGGACGTTTCGGTTCACGAGTTTAAGGACCCCACAGTCCATATTCATGTGTGGTCGTTGGGACCCGTCACCTCTCTGACGTCGCTGAAGAATTACAACGATAGGTGTCAAAGGAGTTCGGAGATTTACCCTCGAACCGGATGTAAATTGATTTAGGAGAGCAGCTGTGCTCAGTCAATTTAGTTTGAGGACTTACGGCCACGATTGGGCTAAGTCCAGTTTCAACATCTTTTGTCTTTGGCCTGTGCTAGGGTTTTGCCCCTTTTTAGTAATGCACTGCATTATTCTTGTTTTGGTTGGGCTCTGCCCTTTTATAAATGATGCAAAGCATCTATTTTGTTTGGGCTCTGCCCCTTTTTTTAAAAATGCATAGCATTTTTTATTAGGCCTGTTAGGCCTTTTAATTGGGCTTTGTCCCTTTTCTTTAATAATGCAGAGCATTAAATACTCTGACAGTGCCCCACGTGGCTTGTCAGGCGCTTTGCGCTAAGTAATGAGCGCAAACTCATATGGTGGTGACACGTGTCATGCTCTGGTGAGCGCAAGCGCAACAGCGCAGTGCGCTGCGCTAGTTGCGCTGCTGACACGTGGCGCGCTCTTGTGAGTTGCGCCAATCTCAGAGAGCAATGCTCTATCTTAAAAGCGCAGAGCGCAAGTGGTTCAGATGCTGACACGTGGCGCTTTCCCAAGAGCGCAACAGCGCAGTTTGGAAGTGCAAAGCACTATGATTTAGGAATCTTTTAGACTCAAGAACCAATGGTTCATAAAAGTGCAAAGCACTATTTGTTTTCTTGATCTAATTTAGATCAAAGAAAACAAGTTTCTCTTGTTTTCTTATCTCAGAGAACCAGAGATTCATAAAAAGTGCAAAGCACTATTTTTATTTGTTTTTTTATTGAAGATCATTGATCTTGTTCTTAGATCAATGATCTATTAGAAGAAATTCTTCTCTTTTTTAAAGTTTTTACCTTATTTCTTCAGAGTTCTCTCTGTTTATTTTCTCACCAAATGTTAATGCCTTTGAATTGAGGTCTAGGGTCCTTTTTATAGTGCACATAAATTAGTTAAATTTGTTAAAGAGATCTTTCTCTGAGTGATTTGGGGAATTTTTCCCACCGTTGGATCTTTGATCCAAGGGCTTCTGTTTTACAGAAGAAAATCTTCTTGTTTTAACAAGAACAGAAAGATTTCTTTAAAATCTTTATTCTGTTTGGCGCAAATGCCCCAGCGCGTGACACGTGTCATGCAGTGCATAGAGTAGCGCAACTGCGCTAGCGCCTCTGCGCTGACACGTGTCGCGCAGCGCACAGCGCAACGCAACTGCGCTATCGCATCTGCGCTGACACGTGTCGCGCAGCGCAGTGCTAGCGCAACTGAAGCGTTGGTTCATTTAATTTTGTTTAAAACATAGCTTTGCTCTGATTGGGTGCGCTTCCTTGGGCGCTGCGCTGATGCGTCTGCGCCAGACACGTGGCGCGTTGCGCCCGGGATTTGAAGCGTTGCTTCAAAATTTTGAATTTTGAATTTCAACAGGGCTTTGCTCTGATTGGGGGAAATAAGGCTTTTTAGCAGTGACTCCCAAACCAGTTGGTCTAAGGCACTAGGTGATGAAGCACCCTCGCTAAATATTTTTTCTATTTTTGCAGCCTTAAGTAATCACAAAAACCAGTGTTCATTTTTTTATTCTTTTATTCACACTTGAATTTTTTTTTCTTTGATTTTCTTCGTACTAAGGACTTTAGACAAGAGCATTTCAAGGTCTCTTCTATTATTCTAAGTTTCAAGGTGCGTGTTTGTGCAAGTTGTAGGGTATACATTTTCAGAATCTAGACTTAAGCTAGGAATTATTTTTCAAACTTATACTCTAATAAAAATATCAATACTTTTCCTTTGTTTTGAGTTAGCCCAAGAAGTGAACTAAAAATTTGCCTATTTCTAAATAAATTACAAAGACATATACTTTCTACCGTTAAACTTTAAGAAAGGTTATTTTTAGGGTTTTTAATTTACTAAGTCTAAGATCTAGTTGTTCCTAACTAGTTAGCCTTTTTGTCAAACTCAAGTTAATTAGGCCAAAATTGAATACATTAATTTTTATAATTTTGAATTTTTTTCAATTTTTATGGGTTTTAAAATAAGTATGCAAATGCAAAAATATACACATGAATGCGAAGGAAGAATGCTTACCGAGCATACCCCCAAACTTAAACTTGACAGTGTCCTCACTGTCATGCTACACCAAGAGGGTCAAAATGTCGGCACTCCCCTGTTTATTTATTTATAATTTTTTTTTATTTTTTATTGTTTTGATTTTTTTTTATTGTTAATAGAAAAAGAAAACAAAAAAAAAATACATATATACAACAAGGCCCTCCCCAAACTAAACAAGGCCTTACACAAGCCAAAGGTTAGCACCAACCATTCAAAAATCTTATCGTGGTAATGGTAGAGTTGGTGAAAGGAGGGAGTGGAAAGAAGAGAAATGAGAAGCACACGAGACTGTATGGGAAGAAGAGTGGAATATGGTCTCGGTGGAGGAGAAGAATGACGGAAAAGAGAAAGAAGTGGAGTACGATCTTGAGGGTGTAAATCGAGTGAATAAATTAGCGCAATTTGTGATGACCGATGTGTTAAAAGCGATTGTGCTAACTTATCAACCCGTCGAGAAATGGGGTCAAATCCCTCAAGATTCGCAAGAAAGCATGTGTACGCCGAACTTGGTATTGGAGATGAAAGCGTAACGGTCTCTTGTATGGTCGGAACGATAGGAAGGACGAAAGGGAGTGAATTAGGGATAGTCTCATTCTCACCGTAGTAAACTGTCTCGAACTTGAAAGATTCCATCAATGGTTCGAAACGACTGTAAGCAACCGAGTCTGATGGTTCAACTAACTCATCTGAAAATTCAAAGGACTTAAACTCGGGCGGTGAGTCTTCCACATCGTCCGAAAAAGTGAAACACTCGTAAGTGTTATCGGCTGGGAGAACTGTGTCAGATTCAAAGGGAAATTTTTCAAGCTCACGGTCTTCAAGTGTGATCTTTTGCGTGGTCGGAGCGATGGAAAGGAGGGAGGGTGATATAACAGTTAAAGGTTCAGGAGGATGAATTGGAAAATCCGACACATCAAAGAAAAATGGTTCAACCTCAATATTATCCTCAATACTATCCTCATAATTCTCCTCAAAATTTAGCCTATCCATGCCATTATCATCAAAATCAAGACGCATATGAAGTTCGGGAGAAACTTTTAATGACTCGGGATGATGAATTGGACATAAAATTTCAATCAAATCGACAGGTTCATCATCCGAAATATTCCCGGCGTCTATATCCTCAATCAAGTGAAAATCAATTTTTTCTGACACCTCCTCAAAAGCATGGATATTGATAAATTTAGGTTCAAGATTGGAGGTGTAAAGATCGAAAGGATTAGGTGTGGTTTCACTCGAAAGGGTTTCTTCACAGTCTGGCAAATCAAGCACTACAAAGTCACACAACTCGTTTTTATTTTCAACTGGTGAACTATTTGGGACAATCGATGGAAAACCGGAGTTGTGGGATTCAATTGGATATGGGTAGGTCTGATTTGGGAATGTATAGAACTCACTCGATCCTCTCAAATTCTCACTCTGTCCAACCGTCTCCTCATACATTGGAAAATTTGGAGCTAGTTGGAAACTAGCTGCCGGTTCACTAGGTTGCATAAGGGCGGCAATGGACGCATCCACATTCCTAACCATTTTGTTTGTTGCTGAAATATAAGCTTCTAACGACTGTTCCAAACTAGACATGGGTTGTGAAGGGGTTTCGGTAAAAGATTCGAAATTGTTTGGATACGTGAAACTCCCAAAAGGCTGTGTAGAAGCAATGTCTAGTGACGGTGGGAAAGTCGGGTAGGACTGGTAGGAAGTGGATGGTTGGACAGGAGTAGGATCAATATGTGGATAAAAAGGTGAATGAACTTGTTGATCCCTATAACTGGATGTGTGGAGAGGAGTGAAAGATCGGCTATGAGATTGTGCAATGTGCTCAGTAATAGACATCGGCTTAGAAGTTACAACAGGACTCGAAAAAGTGGTATCAACGTACGAAGGTGGTGAAGGTTGACATGGTTGACACAAAGTGGGTTGCAAAGTCGAACTGTTTCTCCTAGACGCTTCTATTTAATCTTTCAAAGAAACTTTTGGTATGGAGGGATTTTCTTTAAATCCACCGAAACAATTGACGTACGAAGAAAAATTAGGTTCGGGATACCAAAGTTCGGCAAGAGATTTATGATGTGGGGTACCCATAATAGAAGAAAGAGAAGAGAAAGTAGGTAGGTGGTGTAAGGATTTCTTAGCGACAAAAGTTGCAAGTCTTTTTATAAAAAGATTTTTTCCTTTTTCTCTTTATTTGGAACTGTTTGTAAAAAGATTTTCGATAAAAGATATGCAAAACAGAAGAAAAAAAAATCACTTACAATCAATTTTTAATTTACGCACGGCGTAAAGATTCCTGCACAAGATTTGTTATTTGGAAGGGGGAAGATTTTTAAAGCGCAAAGAATCCTGCAGGCAAATTTGGCAAAAGATATATTTTAGATTGCAGAGGGGAGAAAAAGGAAACAAACAGAGCAATTTTCGCGCGCTGAAGAGCCAGAAGGACCGCGGATTAGCGGCGGGAGGCGGCTTGCGCGGCGGAAAGGCGGCGGCGTTGAGACTTCAGGTCTCTGAAAAAATTCTGGTGTTCTGCTGGTCCAATTCTCTTCCGTTCTGATCTACCTTTTTCTGTTTCGCATTCTGGATTTTTCCAGATCCGTCGATCCTGCAAAAATTCATAAAATATACCCTTTCCAAAAAATAACAGATGATATATTTTTATATTTTTTTTTGATTTTTCAGTTTTTATGATTTTTTAATTTATATTAACCCGAAATTGCAAAAAGGAAATAACACGCCATCCCCGGCAACGGCGCCATTTGATTCGTGTAGGATTTTAATGATCAAAAATATTTTTACCGCAATCAAGAACGGCATCGCTTGGTAGCTAGCCGGTGAGTACGGGTCGGTCCACAGGGATTTTGTGTTTTCCTAATCGCGCTAACGAGTTAATTCCGATGGGTGTCGGATTGATTATCTCTAAAAGCTAAATTAATTTATACTAAGATTATCTAGATCTAAGTCTTGCTAGGGTTAGATTTAGGAGAAGTTGAGAGATTAAAGGTTTCCTCACCGCTTTCAATGCCCTATTATAGATCTATTAGGTGTTATGGTAATTATCAATAAAGTGGATTAGAATCATTTGGGAAGATGTTTTTTCCTCTAGGTTCTTGTCCTTCCTTTATCGATCCTTACCCTAACCTCCATGGAAAACACGCGCAACCGGTCCTTTATACTACGGTATCACCGTTACCTCGAGGGGTAAGGTGCCGCAGGGAGCGGTGTGTGCGTGTATGCATGGAGTTCTAATTCTTATGTGTGAAGGGGCAAGAAAGGGGTGAGAGATATCATCTCTCAAACCTTTCCCTAAAGCTAACCCTAACAAGAGAGGAGACTACTCGCTCATTAGGGAATTTAAAGACATTCTGAATTAAAGTAAACTAAGGCAAAGAAAATAAAGGAACTTACTAATTTTTATTGATGGCTCTCTCCAAATATCAACGCAGTACAGATCTAAATTTCTGAAATGAAAAGAGGCATGCCCTCATACAAGATTTAGAGTTCCTATTTATAGAGGATAGGAAACCCTAGGGTTACAATTGACTCGCATATCTGCTTTTACAAAAATACCCCCTAAGAAAAGACCTAGTCAACGCTCCGCGCCGCCTCTGAAAAAATCCACCGACATGTGCAATAGACGGCTGCGGATCAGCGGCCGCAGCAAAGGTTGGGCCGCGGATCCACGGCCTAATGGTGGACTTGATGGCTGAAACTTTTTGTACTTGTTCTGGGCATTTTGTTTTTACTACTTCTTTAGTAGTTTTCTCAAATTGGCTTCTAGGTTTCTTCCAGATCTCCCAGTGAATAATTTGTAGTGAACTTGTACCATTGCTTCGTAATCTTGGACCTTACGCTGCTTTGTACTGATCTTCGTGTAGGCTTGATCAAGATCTTTTTATTTTGTTGGTCGTAGTCTCACTTTTGCATCTTCTTTTATCTTTTTCACTGTTTTTCTTCCAAGAACCTGTAACCTGTACTATGTAGCAGACATGGGTCAAAAGCACCTGTTTATTTGTAGAATGCATAAGAAAGGGGAATATAATAATGCAATATTATGATATGAACACCAGCCTCCCCATCCCCACATAAAAATCATATAATAAAGAATTTTAATGTAATTTATTTATGCATGAATGGGCATAAAGCCAAATTTTTGTAAAGCCCATGGCTTATGTGCAAAAAGAAATGGCACATGAGCCATTGGATGGGCAAAATACTATTTTGTAAATCCCAAAGGGCTATATGTAAATATGTAAGCCTATATAAGGCAATATGATGATGAATAAAGCATATACACTCTTCATTCTCTCAAACTCTAGGGTTTGTGCCTCCACTCTCTCTTTCCAAGTTCTTCCTCTTTCTTTTCATTTTTCAATTAAATCAAGAGCTTAGCTCTTCCTTTTTTAAAAAATAAATAAAGTTCTACCATAAACCCACCTCCCAAGACTCCAACAAGAGAAGAAAAAAGGGTCTCTTTTTTTATCATCCAAGATCTAGATCTTGAAGTTTCAAGAGAACCCATTTTGGGCTTCTTCTCAAAAGAGAAAGGGGAAAATCTTTTGGAGTTTAACTCCACAAATAAAATTATTTTGGAGTTTAACTCCACTACAGAAATTCTTTTGGAGTTTAAATCCACAGTAAAAATCTTTTTTTGGGAGTTTAACTCCATATTAAATCTTTTCAGGAGTTTAACTCCATATAAAATTCTTTCGGAGTTTAACTCCACATTTAAATTCTTTCGGAGTTTAACTCCACAAATAAAATTCTTTTGGAGTTTAACTCCCCAATAAAAATCTTTTCGGAGTTAAACTCCATTTAAAACTCTTTTTGGAGTTAAATTCCATTTAAAATCTTTTGGAGTTGAACTCCATGTAAAAAAAAGTTAAATTTTCGGAATCCTTTTTGCCCCTAGCACATGCTAGCACGTGAGGGGGAGGGCTCCCATTTAATGGGAGCCCTTTTGGCCCCCCTCACATGCTAGCATGTGACCTTCACATGCTAGTCATGTGCTAGCATATGATCCTCACATGCTAGCATGTGTCCCATGCTAGCATGTGACCCTCACATGCTAGTCGCATGCCAGCATGTGACCCTCACATGCTAGTCGCATGCCAGCATGTGACCCTCACATGCTATTTTGGAGTTTAACTCCACTAAAAAAAATTCTTTTGAAGTTTAACTCCACTATAAAAAAAATTTCGGAGTTTAACTCCACATTTAAAATTCTTTCGGAGTTCAACTCCACAATAAAAATTCTTTCGGAGTTCAACTCCATTTAAATTTTTTCGGAGTTTAACTCCACAAATAAAATTCTTTTGGAGTTTAACTCCGCAATAACAATATTTTCGGAGTTAAACTCCATTTAAAACCCTTTTCGGAGTTAAACTCCATTTAAAATATTTTGGAGTTAAACTCCATGTAAAAAAAATCTGGAGCCCTTTTGTCCCCAGCATGTGAGAGGTCACATGCTAGCATGTGACCCCCCTTCACATGCTAGCAAGTGAGGGGTCACATGCTAGCATGTGACACCCCTCACATGCTAGGATGTGACTCACCCCTCACATGCTAGCATGTGACCCCAGGGGAGCCTCCCATTAAATGGGAGCCCAGGTTCTCCCCCCTTCTTTTTAAAAATTCTTTTTTTTCTTCCTTCTTTTCTTTATTTAATCCTTTTTTTATTTATAAAATAAAATAAAATAAATAAATATTAAATAAATAAAAATAAATTATAAATAATATTTTAAAATTAAAAAAATAATAAATTAAATAAAAAAATTTCTCTAAATATTTATTTACTTATTTATTTTTCTTTTTTTTATATAGAAAAAAATATATATATATCCTTTTTTTAACAAATGGAACAAAAACACACACACACACACCAACGCACTGTACATTGAGTTCGCATGACCAGTTTAACCCGTCAATCGGAAGTTCCTTCGCTCCAAATGCGAGGGGTAATTAACGGCAGCTTAGTCCGCGGCTGCCGGAGATTCGGATCCCCACAATCAATAAACCCCAGCCTACCCTAGACAGGGGGAATCTGTAATGCGCCTGACAAGCGCGCGCGTATTCCCATCTTAATGGGATGACGAAAAATGCCCTACAGATTCTGGCACGGCCGGTGGGACGAATCTCTCCTCCTATATTTCGGGTTAAACGTTCATGCGAATTCAATCAATATACATATCGATTGCCTGTACTGAAATAATGTTTCTATTTGCGGGGGGGTTAACAATTTTCAGTTGCCATCTTCAAACACAAGTCGGTATTTGAACGACTTTCCTCGGCCCCAGCTGGAGGCAAGGCCATCAACACCGACAAAGTAATAAGGCATCTCGAGCAAGCTCCAGCGGTGCCCCTGACAACTGTTCAATCGGGTATCTTCTCTAAGCTCCCCGTCAGTTGACCACCACGTCGTTAAACTGGAAACAATCGACCACCACGTCATTAAACTTGGAACAGTCGACCTCTAAGTCGTTAAACTGGGAATGTAAAAAAAAATGCGTGTATATAAAAAAAATGTGTAAATAAAAAAAAAGCCGAAATGATGGGGCAACTCGCAATAAAAATCAGTGAGTAAAATAAAGATGAAAATAAAGCTGAAATGATGGGGCAACTCGCAATAAAAATCAGCGATTAAAATAAAGATGAAAATAAAGCCGAAATGATGGGGCAACCGCGAATAAATAGCCGATATGATAGGGCAATCGCGACCTTCGCGATAAGAAAAGCTGAAATGATAGAGTAATCACGGTAAAAAAAAACGGTGAATGATGAGTTGCTCCTGGTACCATGTTCCAGTGCAGCGATGCAGACGCCGTCCGAAACTCAAATCCCAACGGCGAATGATGAGTCGCTCCTGGTACCATATTCCAGTGCAGCGATGCAGACGCCAACCAAAATACAATTTCCCAAAATTCTTCCAGCCCTACGGCTGGTCCCCAAGTTGATTATCGTATGCAATCCAAGGGCTCAAATAATTCTCATCATACCCATACCCCACCGCAATCACCAGTCCAGCGGTCAGTCTCCGCCCTTGGAATTATAGTCTATTAGGAAGACCCACTCATGTGTCCTCACGATACATGAGGAGAACAAACCTTCGTGGGATCCTTACGACTCACAAAGGGAAAACACACTTGGGGGTCCTTACGACTCCTAAGGAGAAAATACACCTACGGGAT
This sequence comes from Agapanthus africanus, assembly GCA_030015575.1. Lineage (NCBI taxonomy): Eukaryota > Viridiplantae > Streptophyta > Magnoliopsida > Asparagales > Amaryllidaceae > Agapanthus > Agapanthus africanus. The sequence goes on along the minus strand of CM057342.1, from coordinate 667,632,529 downwards.
TCTTACGACTCGTAGGGAGAAAATGCTTTTATGGGACCCTTACGGCCCATAAAATTGAAAAGCCTTAAGTGATAGAGATCTAAACCTGTCTCCTAAGCCATCGCTTCCCAATAGGCAATGGCGAATGATGAGTCGCTCCTGGTACCATATTTTAGTGCAGCAATGCAGACGCTAACCAAATTCCAAATCCCAACAGCGAATGATGAGTCGCTCCTGGTACCATATTCCAGTGCAGCGATGCAGACGCCAACAAAGTCCCGAAATTTTTCCGGCCCTACGGTCTGGATCATACATCCTGCAAAACCGTATACAATCCACGGGCGTAAAATGATCCCAATCTCTCCCAAGTCCTACCGGCGAGACCACATTCAAAATCCCACCGGCGATGAAGATTCAAAAAAAAAAGGTATGTCTACAAGCAAAATAGGTACGGATGAAAACCCAAAAGGGCTCCGTGAGTAAAAAAAGCAGGACTGCCGGCGTGTTTGTGAAAACCCGAAAGGGCACAAACTTGTGAAAAAGAGATGAAATGCACTCGCAAAATCCTCTCGACTTTGTGAGGAGAAAATTCCCGCATGAGATCCTTACGACTCACAAAGGAGTAACACACTTGGGAGTCCCCACGACTCCTAAGGAGAAAATACACCTACGGGATCCTTTCGACTCGTAGGGAGAAAATGCTTTTATGGGACCCTTACGGCCCATAAAATTGAAAAGCCTTAGGTGATAGAGATTTAAACTTGTCTCCTAAGCTACCAATTTCCAAATCCTCCCGGGGCAAATGATGAGTTGCTCCTGGTATTATTCCAGTGCAGCAATGTAGATGCCAAACCAAAACCAATTCCCAAATTCTCTCATGGCAAATGATGATTCGCTTCTGGTACCATATTCCAGTGTAGCGATGCTAAGGTCAACCTAAATCAAATCAAACCAACAAGCTCTGCGTCGGAATCATGCTTCGTCTCAGAGTGTACCCCGCGTCGAAATCAAGTTTCGCCTCGGTGTACCTGCCTTCCTTTTCGGAATTATGCTTCGGCTCGGAATCAACCAGCGACCTCCCTGTCGAAATTATGCTTCGCCTCGGAATCAAGTCGACTAACAAGCTCTACGTCGGAATCATGCTTCGTCTCAGAGTGTACCCCGCGTCAAAATCAAGATTCGCCTCGGTGTATCTGCCTTCCCTGTCGGAATTACGCTTCGGCTCGGAATCAACCAGCGACCTCCTCGTCGGAACTAAGCTCCGCCTCGGAATCAAGTCGACCAACAAGCTCTGCGTCGGAATCATACTTCATCTCAGAGTGTACCCCACGTCGAAATTATGCTTCGTCTTGGCGTATCTGCCTTCCCTATCGAAATTATGCTTCGTCTCAGAATCAAGTTAGCCAACAAGCTCTGCGCCGGAATCATGCTTCGTCTCAGAATGTACCCCGTGTCGAAATAATGCTTCGCCTCGGAGTATCTGCCTTTCTTGTCGGAATTATGCTTCGCCTGGGAATCAACCTCTGTATCGAAATTATGCTTCGTTCAAAATGTCTGCCGCTCGTCGGAATTATGCTCCAACCCTTTGGAATCATGCTCTGCTCTTCGGAATGATGCTCCGATCTCTGGAATCATGCTCCACTCTTCGGAATGATGCTCCGGTCCCTAGAATCATGCTCCGCTCTTCAGAATGATGCTCTGATCCCTTTGGAATCATGCTCCGCTCTTCGGAATGATGCTCCGATCCCTGGAATCATGCTCCGCTCTTTGGAATGATGCTCCGATCCCTTTGGAATCATGCTCCGCTCTTCGGAATGATGCTCCGATCCCTGGAGTCATGGTCCGCTCTTCGGAATGATGCTCCGATCCCTGGAGTCATGGTCCGCTCTTCGGAATGATGCTCCGATCCCTGGAGTCATGCTCCGCTCCTTGGAATGATGCTCCGATCCCTGGAGTCATGCTCCGCTCTTCGGAATGATGCTCCGATCCCTGGAGTCGTGGTCCGCTCTTCGGAATGATGCTCCGATCCCTGGAGTCGTGGTCCGCTCTTCGGAATGATGCTCCGATCCCTAGAATTATGCTCCAACCGTCGGAATTATGCTCCAACTCTTCGGAATTATGCTCCGATCCCTGGAATCATGCTCCGCTCTTCGGAATGATGCTCCGATCCTTGGAATCATGCTCCGCTCTTCGGAATGATGCTCCGATCCCTGAAATCATGCTCTGCTCTTCGGAATGATGCTCCGATTCCGGAATTATTCTCCAACCCTCGGAATTATGCTCCGACTCTTCGGAATGATACTCCGACTCTGGAATTATGCTCCGCAAATCGGAATGATGCTCCAATCCCCGGGAATCATGCTCCCCGAGGGATGCTCCGCCCCCGGAATGATGTTCCACCTCGAAGTCCAGCTTCAAGATCCATCAATTTCATGCACATAACTCAAATGTGCGGTGTGCATTTATTGATGGGGGGCACTTTGTTGGGGTCAAAATTTGCACCCCGGTTGACCAAGTCAAAGTCAAGGTCAACCCCAGGCCAGGTGGGCCCAAGCCCAGGTCAAGCGGGCCCATGCCCAAGTCGAGCCCGCGGCCAGCCTCTCCATCCCAACATAAAAATCATGTAATAAATAATTTTAATGTAATTTATTTATGCATGAATGGGCATAAACCCAAATTTTTGTAAAGCCCATGGCTTATGTGCAAAAAGAAATGGCACATGAGCCATTGGATGGGCAAAATGCCATTTTGTAAAGCCCAAGGGGCTATATGTAAATATGTAAGTCTATATAAGGCAACATGATGATGAATAAGCATATACACTCTTCATTCTCTCAAACTCTAGGGTTTGTGCCTCCACTCTCTCCTTCCAAGTTCTTCCTCTTTCTTTTTATTTTTCAATTAAATCAAGAGCTTAGCTCTTCCTTTTTTTTTAAAAATAAATAAAGTTCTACCATAAACCCACCTCCCAAGACTCCAACAAGAGAATAAAAAAGAGTCTTTTTTTTATCATCCAAGATCTAGATCGTGGAGTTTCAAGAGAACCCATTTTGGGCTTTTTCTCAAAAGAGAAAGGGGAAAATCTTTTAGAGTTTAACTCCACAAATAAAATTATTTTGGAGTTTAACTCCACTACAGAAATTCTTTTGGAGTTTAAATTCACAGTAAAAATCTTTTTTTTTGGAGTTTAACTCCACATTAAATCTTTTCAGGAGTTTAACTTCATATAAAATTCTTTCGGAGTTTAACTCTACATTTAATTTCTTTCGGAGTTTAACTCCACAAATAAAATTCTTTTGGAGTTTAACTCCGCAATAAAAATCTTTTCGGAGTTAAACTCCATTTAAAACTCTTTTTGGAGTTAAACTCCATTTAAAATCTTTTGGAGTTGAACTCCATGTAAAAAAAAAGTTAAATTTTCGGAACCCTTTTTGCCCCCATCACATGCTAGCACGTGAGGGGGAGGGCTCCCATTTAATTGGAGCCCTTTTGTCCCCCCTCACATGCTAGCTGTGAGGGGTCACATGCTAGCAAGTGACCTTCACATGCTTGTCATGTGCTAGCATGTGACTCTCACATGCTAGCATGTGTCCCATGCTAGTATGTGACCCTCACATGCTAGTTCCATGCTAGCATGTGACCCTCACATGCTATTTTGGAGTTTAACTCCACTACAAAAATTCTTTTGGAGTTTAACTCCACTTTAAAAATTCTTTCGGAGTTTAACTCCACAATAAAAATTCTTTCGGAGTTCAACTCCATTTAAATTTTTTCGGAGTTTAACTCCACAAATAAAATTCTTTTGGAGTATAACTCCGTAATAAAATTCTTTTCGGAGTTAAAACTCCATTTAAAATTCTTTTGGGAGTTAAACTCCATTTAAAATCTTTTAGAGTTGAACTCCATGTAAAAAAAATCTGGAGCCCTTTTGCCCCCAGCATGTGAGGGGTCACATGCTAGCATGTGACTCCCTCCTCACATGCTAGCATGTGACCCTCCATGTCACATGCTAGCATGTGACCCCCTCACATGCTAGCATGTGAGGGGAGGCTCCCATTAAATGGGAGCCCAGGTTCCCCCTTTTTTTTAAAAAAAATCTTTTTTTTCTTTCTTTTCTTCTTTCTTCCTTCTTTTCTTTATTTAATCTTTTTTTTATTTTAAAAAAATAAAATAAATAAATATTAAATAAATAAAAATAAATTATAAATAATATTTTAAAATTAAAAAAATAATAATAAATTAAATAAAAAAAATTCTCTAAATATTTATTTACTTATTTATTTTTGTTTTTTTTATATAGAAAAATATATATATCTTTTTTTTAACAAATGGAACAAAACAAAAAACACACACACCAACACACTGCACATTGAGTTCGCATGACCAGTTTAACCCGTCAATCGGAGGTTCCTTCGCTCCAAATGCGAGGGGTAATTAACGGCAGCTTAATCCACGGCTGCCGGAGATTCGGATCCCCACAATCAATAAACCCCAGCCTACCCTAGGCAGGAGGAATCTGTAATGCGCCTGACAAGCGCGCGCGTATTCCCATCTCAATGGGGTGACGAAAAACGCCCTACAGAGCTGTTGAGTTTCATGGACGCTTTCTCCGGCTACAATCAGATCCGTATGAATCCGGAAGATGAAGATCTTACCGTATTCACAACGGACCGGGGGGTATACTGCTACAAAGTGATTCCCTTCGGCCTCAAGAACGCCGGGGCCACGTACCAACGGTTGGTCAATCGCATGTTCAAGCCACAGATTGGCAGGAATATGGAGGTCTACATTGACGATATGCTCGTCAAATCCGTCTCGTCGGCCGACCACGCCAAGGATCTGGGCGAGGCCTTCGAAGTACTCCGCAAGTTTAAGATGAAGCTAAACCCCGCCAAATGCGCATTCGGAGTCACCGGGGGAAAGTTCCTCGGTTTCATGGTCACTCACCGTGGAATCAAAACTAACCCAGAGAAAATCGACGCTATCCTCAATATGGCCGCGCCCAAGACCAACGTCGAGATCATGCGGCTCACGGGACGAGTCGCTACTCTGAGCTGTTTCATGTCCAGGTCGGGGGAGAAATGCCTCCCGTTCTTCAAACCTCTGAGGAAGATCCCTAGGTTCGAGTGGTCGGAGGAGTGCCAGGCCACCTTCGACCAATTGAAGAAGCACCTCGCGACGCCACCACTGCTCACCCGACCAGTTGAAGGAGACGAGCTGTCGCTGTATCTGGCGATATCCGACCAAGCAGCGGGCTCGGTGCTCATCCGAGAGTTCGGTGGAGTGCAGAAGCCGGTGTACTATGTGAGCCATGTATTTAAGGACGCAGAAACGAGATATCCAGCCATAGAGAAGATTGTCTTGGCCCTCGTGGTGGCCTCAAGGAAGCTGTGACACTACTTCCAAGCACACACCATCCCCGTTCTCACTGAGCGCCCATTGGGGGTTATCCTTGCATCACCGGAATCCTCGGGCCACTTAGAGAAGTGGAGGTGGGAACTATCTCAGTTTGACAAAAAATATCGCCCGAGGCAGGCCATCAAAGCGCAGGCCCTGGCCGATTTCATCGTTGAATGCACCATCCCTAGCAAGGAACCGGAGTCCACGCCGACCCTCGCAACTCAGTGTCCCATCGCGGAAAGGCCTGGCTCGATTCCTGAGTGGGTCATCTACGTCGACGGGTCTTCAACCGAGGAAGGTTGTGGTGCCGGCCTCATTATCCGGGGCCTGAACGAGGCAGAAACGGAGTACTCTCTGAAGTCGGTTTCAAAGCCTCGAACAACGCGGCAGAGTACGAGGCCTTCCTAGTTGGACTGCGCATGGCCACCGGGCTGGGGCTGAAGACAATTCGAATCCACAGCGACTCGGCCCTAGTCGTCGGCCAAGTGACCGGCCGCTTTGAAGCTCGGGAGCCTTTGATGATGAAGTACCTGGACGAGGTAAGGAAACTCCGGAGGAACTTTGACGAAGTCCAAGTAGAACAAATACCCAGGCAGCTGAATGCCCAAGCCGATGCCCTGAGCAAGCTGGCTTCGTCATACTCGGCCAATAATAAGCGGTCTATCCTCTTCGAAACATTGCCTCAGCCCAGCGTGGAAGACGGAGCGACAACACTCCATATATATGCGGCACAGGAAGGCAACTAAGATTGGAGGAAGCCCCTCGTGGAATTCCTGAAGGACGGTACGCTCCTAGAAGATCGGGGAGCCTCCCGCCGTCTCTGGGCCAAAGCCCGTCACTTCATCTGGAGCAATGGGAACCTCTACAAGAAATCCTTCACTCAGCCCTTGCTCCGGTGCATCGACCCCCACCAAGCCGACTACGTCCTCCGTGAAATCCATGAGGGGGTTGGTGGTGCGCACCAAGGGGCCCAAACTTTGATCCAAAAGGCGTTGCTCCAGGGATACTACTGGCCCACTGTTCATGAGGACGCCCAGAAGCTAGTCAGAAGATGAAAGAGTTGCCAACTCCACGGCAGCATCCCTCACCTCCCTGCTACCGAGCTGACCGCCCTAACATCCCCATGGCCGTTCGCCCAGTGGGGATTGGACATGATCGGCCAGTTCCCTAAAGGTACGGGTGGGCACAAATATGTCCTCGTCTCGGTAGACTACTTCACCAAGTGGATCGAGGCCGTCCCTATCAGGAAACCGGATGCCGCCACGATCATCAGGTTCCTGCAAAACAATCTGATACTCCGGTTCGGTATCCTGAGGTGTATCATCACCGACCACGGGACGAACTTTGAGAACGAGAAAGTGAAGGACTTCTGCAAGGAATACCATATACTCATGAAGTTCGCCGCGGTCGCGCACCCCTAATACAACGGGAAGGCTGAAGTCGCTAACCGAGACGTCCTCCGAGGTCTCCGGACCCGCCTAGAAGGGCGACAAAGCAGTTGGGTCGAAGAACTGCCCCGGGTCTTATGGGCCCTGCGCACGTCAAAGAAGACCCCCACCGGGGAAACCCCTTTCGGCCTCTGCTACGGGACCGAGGCAATGGTCCCAGCGGAGATCGGGTTACCCAGTCATTGGGTCGAGCACTTCGAAGACGATGCGAACACCTCAGCGCTACGGACCAACCTGGAATCTTGTTGGAGAAGAGAGACCGGGCTCAGATCAGGGCCGCCGCTTATCAACAACAAACGGCTTGATACTACAACGCTCGGGTCAAGCGCCGCTCCTTCAAGACTGGAGATCCGGTCCTACGGCGGAACGAGTTCATCGACCAAGGCAGGCTACACAAGTTCTCCCCAAAGTGGGACGGTCCTTTCCTCGTCTCTGAGGTTCTCCCTGTAAGTGTACGGTAGCGCCCCGACCGTCTAACAGACGCCAAATGCGGAACAAAAACTTTTAACTGGCGCTATCGTATACTATAACCCGGATCTGCCATTATTGCTAAACTAACAAACTACAAAGAGGGTAGAAAGGTTATACCGAACGATCCGAGTCCTTCGTTCTTTAACCATCATCCCACGCTTTGTTGCGGCTGCTCCGATCTCGTCGATCTCCGATCTCCTCGTCCAGGTGGCACCACGTCAACGGATCTTTAAACGGGCTCCCGCCTCTGACCCGAGGCAACTCGGTCATCAAGTTTGCTAAAAGAGATGACCAAGATTGATGTAGAGAATGAGTAGAACACTTTGTCTCACTTTGTCCAAAGCCGTGGACGAACGGTTAATGAAGTTGCCACTCGAAATGAAATGAAATGAGAAATGAGCTATGAAATTTCCATACATCCAAAACCATAGTCTTTTTAATCAAAATCAATCACCACACTCTCAAAGAGGGGTCGTCCATCATATATGAAGAGGGAGGTGAGGGTAGGAGCAAAGTGGTGACAATAAAGGAAAAGATATTAATCAAATATCTTTAACAAGAACAAAAAACATTAAAGGAAAAGAATGACTCATTTAGACCTAGTCACCACTTAATTAATGCAACCAAAGATTCATGAACCTAGTCACCAATCTAGAAGCTTCTAGAAGCACGACTCACCCTCATGACTCACCGGAGTGACGGAAAGATAAATCCGCATTTAACCGAATGTCAAATACGGAAACTGGAAACTGGCAACTTCCAAAAGCGACCCCGAAACGAATTTCAGGATAACCCCGTAACAGTATAAACATACCCGCATTTGTATTACGACCGAATACAAATGCAACTGAGACAAAGATATTATATCTACACAGTATAATACTCGGATCCGGCTTAAACCAAAGCCCACCAGTATTATCTGCCCGAAATATGACACGTGTGTAAACGCACATGCATTTTCCGAACCCTGCCATAAAACTATACGGCCTCTACAACGTTTCGCCCGAACTTGGGAAACTGTCTGTGGGGGACTCTAATGACTCGTCAGTACCCTGGCAGTGGGTTTAACCACAAGCCGTCGGCGGCACTAGCTGTGCGTAACGGCTGCCCATGTACTGACCTCAAGGGAGGCCGATGAGCGAACTCATTCGGAAACCCTACTGAGCCTAACAGTGACAAATGTATATACAGTCCGGTCCGCTCGTCTATGAGTATCGCATATAGGTCTAGGGGCTGGTAACGTCAGACCCCCAATAGCAGTATAAGTCGTGTCGGAGTGTAGCCTAAAAACACCCTGAGATACTACTGGAGTACCTACCAGTAAATCTCCTGCCACGGCCGTGGGCTTTGTGTAATGGCTCTCCTAGACACAGCGCGATCTCACCCCCAATACCGGGAGAGACGAATCCCCTGCCGATCCGCTCACTTTCCTCCATGTGGCTCGGGACTGTACCCAAAAAATACCTGTTTGCACGACTCCTTTGAGCCGTGATAGGGTAGAAATCAAAGCACAGTGGGAAATCACACGAGACAAATGACGACCTCAGGTCGATGAACTAACCTGTATACATGTCACCAGGGAACTGCTATCTGACGATAGGTATAATACCAACTAGCAGGTTCCCGGCGAGTCCTGTCCGGTGTACTCATAACCCAATGAGCACCTGTATACATCTTAGGTGATCCAACTGACACCAGTGGCTTGTGAGACCGGCCACCGCCCCTTGTCGGGGTCTCAACTGTATACACTAGTCTACTCCGGAGTATCGATGCCCTGTCTCGAAACTCCCACAACTAGGGACCACAATTAAGGATATGCTTATAAACCACCCAACTCTCACGTATATGATCGCCATCATATTGTTGGTAGTAAAGCAAGATCCTAAGGGCTCTATCAAAGTGTAACAGTGATCAGTCACCTGAACCTGTACACGACTGATAAAGGCAAACCAGATAGCATACTATCATCTCGGGTAAGACTGTCCTACCGGTATAGGTCCTCCGCAATCATTGCAATCACGTGTCTGCGATCCAATAATTGACTTTGAGGGCACTATATCCAACACTCCCCGGGGGAGCCTATCGCCTACAAGACGCGAACGGACGCAAGTTCCCACGGCCTTACAACACCGAGAAGTTCAAGCTATACCAATGAGGTCAAGGCCGACGAGTGTGTACCCCTCCTTTCGCGAAAACGATGTAAATGTTTTCTAAAAGTACTTTCAATTCAAATAAAGGGAACGTAAGAACATTGCAAATAGATTTCTGTCTTTGTGATCCGAAGCCCTCGCCAAGAGGCAACCGCGTAGCTTCACTGCCCGGCTATCTTTAGCAGGCCTCCTACGGCCCCTCCAACGCTAAGGATCAAAGTCCTCCTTAGAGGCAGCTGAGCAGCATCCCTGCTCGGCTATCCCTAGCCGGTAGCTTCCCTACTCGCAATGCCAGGGATCAAAGCCCTCATCAAGAGGCAACCGTGCAGCTTCACTGCCCGGTTATCCTTAGCAGGCCTCCAACGGCCCCTCCAACGCTAAGGACCAAAGTCCTCCTTAGAGGCAGCTCAGCAGCTACCCTGCTCGGCTATCCCTGGCTGGTAGCTTCCCTACTCGCAACGCCAGGGATCAAAAAGTCCTCCCAGAGGCAGTCGATCCCGACCCTCGCTCGGCTATCCCCGGCTGGTAGCTTCCTACCACAACCGACAGGGATCAAAAAGTCCTCCCAGAAGCAGTCGAGCCCGACCCTCGCTCGGCTCTCCTTCAGGACAAAAGCCTTTGCCAAGAGGCACCGGGCAGTAACCTTGCTCGGCCAAGTGTCCTTGGTAGGCTTCTTACAGCCCCTCCCTCGCTAAGGACCAAAGTCCTCCTTTGAGGCAGTCGAGCCCGACCCTTGCTCGGCTATCCCCGGCTGGTAGCTTCCTACTACAACCGACAGGGATCAAAGTCCTCGCCAAGAGGCACTGGGCAGTAACCCTTCTCGGTCCCCGTCCTGAAGGATCAAAGCCCTCGCAAGAGGCAACCGAGCCCGACCCTTGCTCGGTCATCTCCGGCTGGTATCCCCCTACCCATGACGCCAGGGATCAAAGCCCTCACAAGAGGCATCTGAGCGGCTACCCCGTTTGATCATCCCAGGATGGTAGTTGCCTACCCACGATGCCAGAGATCAAAGCCCGCCCAGAGGCAACCGCGCAGCTTCGCTGCCCTGTTATCCTTAGTAAGCCTCCTACGGCCCCTCCAACGCTAAGGATCAAAGTCCTTCTTAGAGGCAGCCGAGCGGCTTCCCTGCTCGGCTATCCCTGGCCGGTATCTTCCCTACTCGCAACGCCAGGAATCAAAAAGTCCTCCCAGAGACAGTCGAGCCCGGCCTTCGTTCGGCTATCCCCGGCTGGTAGCTTTCTACCACGACCGACAGGGATCAAAAGCCCTCCCAGAGGCAGTCGAGCCCGACCCTTGCTCGGCTATCCTTCAGGACAAAAGCCCTCGCCAAGAGGCATCGAGCAGTAACCCTGCCCGGCCAAGGATCCTTGGTAGGCTTCTTACAGCCCCTCCCATGCTAAGGACAAAAGTCCTCCTTTGAGGCAGTCGAGCCCGACCCTTGCTCGGCTATCCCAGGCTAGTAACTTCCTACCACAACCGACAGGGATCAAACTCCTCGCCAAGAGGCACTGGGTAGTAACCCTGCTCGGTCCCCGTCCTGAAGGATCAAAGCCCTCGTAAGAGGTAACCGAGCCCGACCCTTGCTCGGTCATCTCCAGCTGGTAGCTCCCTACTCATGACGCCAGGGATCAAAGCCCTCGCAAGAGGCATCTGAGCAGCTACCCCGCTCGATCATCTCAGGCTGGTAGTTGCCTACCCATGACGCCAGAGATCAAAGCCCTCGTCAAGAGGCCACCGCGCAACTTCACTGCCCGGTTATTCTTAGTAGGCTTCTTACAGCCCTTCCCGCGCTAAGGATCGAAGCCCTCCTTAGAGGCAGCCGAGCGGCTACCCTGCTTGGTCATCCCTGGCTGGCATCCTCCTGCCACCAGGCGCTGCTGGTTTGAAGCCCTCATAACGAGGCCACTGAGCTCCCTTCTGCTCGGCAAATCTGCGGCAGACAGCATGCTGCTCATCAAACGCCGCAGACCCGAAACCGCATTGAGAGACATCAGGTATGTTCAAGTCTGAGTAATCCCCCCTCGACTCCGGGGCCATGGGAATACCTCCTTCTCAGCAGCACTCGACACGCTTGACAAGTGATCGAAATCAACTCGACGTACGATCGCCTGACATGGAAGCCCAACAGTGCAAGCAAGGATATTCTACGTGTACTCTTCACATCCAAAAGATAAAGTGCAAAGCAATGAAACAGCAAGAGTTTTACTCGCACAAGCAAAATGTTTTTACAGGGGTATTGGGGGTTCCCCAGCCTTACAAAGTTCCGGACGCTTGCAAAAGAGGGACGAGGAAATATCAATAAGGCCTAAGTCACAGACCCCCTCCTGCGCCTCACTTCCTTCATCACTGTCATCGCAGTCTGCCGGAGGCTTCACCACCGGAGGCTTTGCCACCAGGGGTACGCCTCGCTTCCCTCATCGCTGTCTGCCGGAGGCTTTGCCACCGGGAGTGGGACCTGAGCACGGAGCTCGCCATCGGCGAACTCAGGAAGCTGCTCCTTCACGGCATCTAGAGCCTTATTCCACCCGACGGCGGAATGCTCGCCAAGCTCAGCGTGAAACTGCTCTGACGCCTTGTAATTGGCCACAGCCTTCCCAGCCCGAATCTCGGCAATCCCAGCCGCCCGAAGCGCCGCCTCGGCATCCCCCTACTGGCGTTTCTCTCTTTCTCCATGGCCGCGAAACGATCGGCCAGATCCGCCAGCTTTGCCTCAGCAACTCGGTGGGATGCACTCAGGCGACGATAGGCACCTCGGTTCACTGAGATGGTGAGCTCCACAGCCTCCGCTCGGGCTGCCAGGACATCGGCCCTCGCCCTCTCCAGACGCAGGTCACATCGCAGGACCTCGACCTCTGAAGGAAATGCTTCCACCGGCCTCGGTGCGTGGAATGCCCCCTCGTCCTCCATACGAGTAACGAGGGCACAATGTTGAAGGACCTGATGGGAAATGGATGAGAAACTTGGAGACGCTCGACCCAAAGAAAGGAAAGTCAAAAAAACAACGCGTGGAGGAGTTCATACCTGGACCGCCCCTTGGGCTATGGCCTCCATTCGGACCCTCAGGGTGCCATGCGGAAGCCTTCCCCCGGCCGACTCTTCCATTCCGGCGAGCAAGCCGGCAGCGACGGAAAGTCCAGATGGATCCATGAAGACGGCATCCCCCTCCTGCACGGGAATCCCCTCAGGGACTCTCGACGGCGGCGCATGGGAGATCGTCTTAAGGGGGACCCCATCCTTACCCTCCCCTGCGTCCCTCGTTTGAGGCTCGGATGACCATGGACGTCTCTGGACGCCGCCGGAACAATCACCAGAAGCCCACAGCGAAGCGGACGGCCCTGCCGCCGGCGGAACATTCGGCGTAGGGCACGAGCCAGCCGGGGGAACGGCCGCACCGCTGGCCTCCTTCCGGAACAAGAAACCCAAAGAGTGGGAACGAACCATATATCCGACCCAAAAGAGGAAGAGCGCCGAGCAGCCAAGACTTAGAAGGAAGAAAAATATGAAGAAATAGGGGCCCTGGAGTGGGCCCCACCCCTATTTATCACCGCAATCGCCCTCATCCAACGGCGCCCTTCATCTCCCGCCAAAGCTCCTCCTCGCGTCCAACGGCTCCGATCGCCCCACTCGTCGTTCCCATACTGGGCCGCATCCCGTCAGACGCCGCAGGTCTGCACACGTCGCGTCGGCCAACCGACGCTTGACACGCGGACCGTCGTTTCAGTGACAGGGTGTACGAACTGGCGCACCTTCCTTAAATGCAGAGATCTCGCCCTTATTCGCTGGCAGAAAAGACAGCTGACAGCCCGGGGACACGTCCCGACGAAATCTTAGGAGGGAGCTCACCCCGGGTGGCCCGGCAGTCCACTCTTGACCTGACCCACCAGATGGTCGGGACAAGAGTGGGGGGCTAATGATGATGCTCTATATTGGCGATCTCCCAGATCAGGACACGTGGCAGATGACGTGTCCCAGAACTCAGAAGAAAGGCCTACAGGGGACGACCAGGCCACCCCTGTACCCGACCTGCAAGCACAAGCTGGCTCTCCTCAGAGCCCCCTGCAAATCGGCCTCCTCGGCCTCTCAGCTCGCCCCGAGCTACCACAGGACCAAGATGCATGTTCCCTCATAAAATTTCGGGAAAGAAACTCCAATAGGGCATCACGTGCTGACACGTAACCAAGGGTCACGTGCTGACACGTGATGGTTTACTGGGGACTCTGTTATAATAGAATTGAATTCTAATCAACAGGAGTCACGTGCCCACACGTGATGGGCCTTTAAACCCACTGAAAGGGATTAAAAGATATAATAAAAACTAAGAAAAAACCCCAATGGGGCATCACGTGCTCACACGTGACCAAGGGTCACGTGCTGACACATGATGATTCCTTAGTTCTTTAAAACAGCAGAATTAAATTCTGGTTAAAATGTTAATCGAGGGGGGTCACGTGTCAACACGTGTTGGGTTCCTAAGCTCTTTAATTAATAGAATTAAATTCTATTTAAATGATCAAACAATGGGATCACGTGCCAACACGTGATAGGCTTTTAAGCCTTCTGAACTAATAGAATTAAATTCTAATTAAGATGGAATCAAGAACTCTAACTGGAAAATATTTCCCTAGATCTTTCCAAACAAAAAGATTGTGCTCTGTAAAGTGGAGCACCGTTGAATTAAAAACCCAATGGTGATTAAAAATCACCAATTTATAGAAAGATTCTATACAAGAAAAGATTTTCCTGAAATTCACCAAGAATGACAAACAGAATATCTTTTGGATTAAAAATCCAATGGTGAATAAAATTCGCTGAGTAATCTAAAAGATCATATTGGTTACAAAATCAATTAAAATCTTTCAATGAAAGATGGACTAAACAAACTGATTCTTTTCTTTCTCTTATAAATAGGAGCCAAGAAGAGAAGAGACGGGATCCTTGGAATTTTTTTAGAGAGATACAACAACAGAGAGAAAAAGAGAGGAGAATTTAATTCTCAAGAGAGAAAAAGAAGATCTCTTCAGAGAAAAGAAACCCTAGATGAGAAAGGGAAAAATTATCGAAGCTCCATAAAACAAAAGATAATTTAATTCTCAATTTAAGAGTTTAACTCTTCTGAAAAGAACTTAGTTCTTCCTTTTATTGAAGATCTGCAGAAGCAGACCTCCCCACAAGTTGAGAATTTAATTCTCATCGGGGAGATTCTGCCATGCAGATCCAAAAATTAGAGGGAGAATTGAGTTTAGGGAATTTAATTCCCCCAAATTCATAGGAATTTAATTCCTCCAAATGAAACTATGGTTTAACCCTACACAAGAATTTAATTCTTTCAAATTCACAGGAATTTAATTCCTCCAAACAGAACTAGGGTTTAACCCTATATAAGAATTTAATTCTTCCAAATATATAGGAATTTAATTCCTCTAAACAGAACTAGGGTTTAACCCTATAAAAGAATTTAATTCTTAAAAACAAGAGATTTAAAGCTCTCCATGCACGTAAAGATCAAGTATCCAATAGGATCACGTGGTAACACGCGACCCTTCATCCCAACGAACAAAAAGGAATGAATAAAGCATGCTCACGTGCCCCCACGTGACCCTTTAATGGACTCCTCAAAATAGGAAGGAATTAGCCCAGAGGCAATGCCTCATGTGCTCCCATATGACCCTCAAAATAAAGGGAACAAAACCAAAGGCAGTACTGATCTAGGGCGCCTCACGTGTCCCCACGTGACCCCTGACAAATACCCTTTTCAAAAGAATAAAATAGAGGAAGACAGAGGAATTGATGCCCAACGCAGAGAAATCATCACGTGTCCACACGTGATGATTTCAAAAGACCAAAAGTGTTTAACACTTATTTGAATACTCTGAGAATAAAATAAAGGAAGTCTGACCCTATCTTCAGATGCCTCACGTGACCCCACGTGACCAATCCAATTTTAGTGTTTAACATTACTTTAAGCGTTTTTTCCTTAGTGTTTAACACTATTTTCAGCACATCACGTGAGAGAACGTGATCGCCAAATATCTTTTAGTGTTTAACACTATTTTAAAGCCAAGTTTAGCCCAAATTGGCTAAATTTTCCAGAGGAAAATCTCCCCTTCAAATGAACCTTAAAATCCAGAGCTATAATGAATGGCTAGTGCTCAGCCAAAGACAAAATGTTGTCAGAGCCCCCAAACCCCTGTTTAGCATTGCTAAATAATGGGGAGGCTGAACCCAGATAAATGTTCAACAGTCCAAACAAAGGTCCAACATTTCAAACCTAATTGGACTTAGCCCAAGTTGGCCATAAGTCCTCAATTCAGATTCAAATGAGCCCATGTGCTCATAATCTAATTAATTGATCTTAGTCCCAAATTGGACTACAGATTTCCTAATCAACTTTGGTTCAAGGGTACATCTCTTCACTCCTTTGATATTTGTCGTTGTAATCCTTCAACGTCTTCAGAGAGGTGACGGGTCCCGATAACCAATCATTCCATGGACTGTGGGGTCCTTAAACTCATGGACTATGGTGTTCTAGACTTTATAGACTATGACGTCTTTAAACTATGGACTGTGGGGTCCTTAAGCCTATGGACTATGATGTCCTTAACCTGGACTGTGGGGTCCTTAAGCCCATGGGCTATGATGTCCTTAATCTCGGACTGTGGAGTCCTTAAACTCTTGGACTATGATGTCCTTAACCTCGGACTGTGGGGTCCTTTTAAACCCATGGACTATGATGTCCTTAACCTCGGACTGTCGGGTCCTTTAAACCCATGGACTATGATGTCTTTAACCTTGTACTTAAACTAATTGACCGCAAGGTCCCTAAACTAAAACAATAGAGCCCAAATGCTCTTTTGTTGGATCTAAATGATCCTGTTAAGTAGATCTTAGTCTAAAATTAGACTGACGTATCCTTAAAAAATGGTTAAGTTGACCTTAGTCTAAAATTAGACTAACGTGTCCTTAACAAACTGTTAAGTTGATCTTAGTCTAAAATTAGACTAACGTATCCTTAACAAACGTTTACGTTGATCTTAGTCTCAAATGAGACTAACGCATCCTTAAACCCAAACCCAAACCCAAATCTAAGAAAATACGGATTTGGATTAATCCACGCCCTACGGGCGACAACATAAATTAGTCTCCGTATACAATCCACGGGCAACCAAAAACAAAACAAACACACACGACACGAAGTGACCATCTGGAGAAGGAGAAAGTGGTTACCGCGATGCGGTAGCGTAATTAACTGTAGGGGCTTGCGCCTGCAAGGAAGAGCGTCCCCACAATCAAAAACCCTTCAAATGAGGGGGAATCTGACGAAGTATGCTACATCGGCCGCATCCGTTTAAACCTTCGATATATGGTGCCATAAATCAACTTGGCATCTTCGGAGAGGTGGACGGATAGCACCAATTAGCATCTTTCCCCAAATTCAGGTAAGACGAACCTACGCGGTCGCGTCTCTGTGTTTCGGAGGAGAATAATGCCTCGGCCCTCCCGCTCGTTCCAGAGCTCTCCCGCTGAGGCCATCTTCCTCGGTCCCTCCGACCGACCAACTCCACCACTTACAGGCGTAACTGCCGCTCCGCAAATCTCGCCATGCGTGGATTCTCCGCCGGCAACATCCCACGTTCCACGCCATCACGATCCCCATTAACGGGCGATCCGCTTATTACGCGGGCGTGACGTCGGGAGCGTAACTGCCGGCGAGATTCTCGCGCCTGCTACTACGTGCCGCCGCCACTATATAAACCCCCATCACAGAGGGGTCAAGTAAGCTTTTTTCACCCCACTTAGCCGTTACTCTGCTCGGATCTTATGCTAACTTGATCGTCGGAGGGTCCTCGGTGGTACCAAACCATCCCGGGACTTCCTTGCAGGTACTCGGCGCAAATCCCTCAAAACCACCAATCTCCTCAAAACCCATTGAGACCCACACGCAACAGGAGATCACCTCCAAGATCCACCGGTAGATCGACGGAATACAACATCTGACGGAGACCCGAAAAGGACTTCCATCAGGGGGTGTAGCCCTGCCTTCTTCCATTCATGACTCGAAGAAGAAGTTTTTCTTCGTCGCGCCGCCCGAGGGCGAGGACTGGCCCATGCCCACCAAGTGGTCAAAGGAAAAATACTTGCCAGGGAACCAGTCCAATGACCCCGCCGCGGTGAGAGTGGCGTCGTAGGAGCCCGTCCCCCGATTTGACGTGCTGCTGTTTGAAAGGGTCTTGAGTTGGGCCGGGCTCAGCCCCGTCGAGTTCGTCGGTAAGTTAGGCTTGCTTTTTGGCTTGTATATTGCATGTGTCGCTGACTTCTTTGCATTTGGTTTTGTGCAGGACCCATGGAAATGGACGAGCTCCGAGCCTCCATGCGCCAGCCGAGGAAGGTCACAAAGGCTGGAGGCACCAGCTCTTCCCGTTCGAAGCCTGCCCCGGCTCCTTTGGCCTCCGTCCCGGTGCCTCCAGTGGCCGCATCCCTTGAGCGTTCGGGGGTGGATCCCGCCCTGTAAGCCCGCGGGGGCGCCCCGGCCGTCGATCCGACGCCGGAAACGCGGAAAACAAAAACTTTGCGAACTTTGCAAAACGGCACCGCCGCGGACTTTTCACCCGGATCGGGCCATTAACCTAGCTAGCTAGCAAAAAGAAAAGAGTAGAAATGCTATACCAAGCGATCCGTGTCCTTCGGTCTTCGTCTCCACTCCGATCTCTTGCGGAATCTCCGTCACCTCCTCGCTCGTCGGAAAGGGCACCACGTAGCCGGAATCTTTTACGGGCTCCCGCCTCTTGACCGAGGCAACTCGGGCGCGAAGTTGGCTAGCCGACGCGTCCAAGGCTTGCTGTAGAAATAGTGTAGAAGGTTATCTCTTTGGGGTTTATGAGGTTGCCATGGTTGGAGGAATTCTAGCACAAGAATTTTCATGGAGCTTGCTAAGAAAAATGAGCATGCAATCAAAAGGAATGAGCATCTCTTTAAAAGGGAGCTCGGCCACAACTCTTTTTATGTGCTTGCTGGAAAAAATGAAATGAAGCATAAGCTCTCAAATTTCTCACAGGACAACAAGTATATAGTGTGCATGAATTAAACAAAGGAGGAAAAGAGAAATTCTTTCACAGCCAAAACAAATGGGAAGGGGGTCCACCAAAATTAGCAAGCATGGAATTTTCCCACATCAATTAGCCTCTCTCTCTCTCTCACAGAACAGTGGCCGGCCCCAATTAAAGGAATTGGTGGGAAAATGGATGAATGAATTAACAAAGGAGAAAAGGAAAATCCAAAAAGAATAATGGTCACAACAATTTCCTTTTCAACTCAAATCAAACAACCATCAAATAAATGCAAAGAGATGGACAAGAATGGAATATCATGATGAAGAGGTCACACTCATGCAAAGAAACCCCTCACAAAATGTTAATTGCAAACTTGCAATTAACACCCTCCAACGAAAAGTCCGACCGGGAAGGAAAAAGAGAAAACCGGCCGGAACGGAATGCAAACTGGCAACCCCAGAAAACCGATCCCGTAATAAATTACAGGAAAACCCCGCTACAGCAAATACATGCCCGCATTTGTATTCGCACTGAACACAAATGCAAAGAGACAAAACTACACTATCAAATACTAGAATCCGGCTTAAGCCAAAGCCGGCTAGTAAAAACCGTCCGATCACGATCCGTGCAATACCGCACGTATCTGATCGAACCCTGCCATATCTCCATACGGCCTCTACAGCGTTTCGCCCGAAACTTGAGTAACTGTCTGTGGTGGACTCTAAAGACTCGTCAATACTATGGCTGTGGATTTAACCACTAGCACGTCAGAGGTATTAGCCATACGTGACGGGCCACCAGCTATTGACCAAAAGGGACGTCGATGAGCGAACTCATCCTGACACCCTACTGAGCCTGTCAGCGACAATATCCGTACAGTCCGGTCCGTTCGTCTATGAGTATCGCATGGCGGGCCTAGGGGGTTGGTAAAAGTCAGACCCCCAAAAGCGGTACAAGTCGTGTCGGAGTGTAGCCCAGAACACCCTGAGATACTACTGGAATACCTACCAGCAAATCTCCTGCCTTGGCCAAGGACTTTTCATGTTCTGGCTCTCCTAGACACAGCACGACCTCACCCCCAATACCGGGAGAGACGAACCCCTGCAGATCCGCTCACTGCCTCCATGTGGCTCGGGACTGTACCCAACTAAAACCTGTTTGCACGACTCCTTTGAGCCGTGGTAGGGTAGTAATCAAAGTACAGTGGGAACTCACACGAGACAAATGACGATCCCAGGTCGATGAACTAACCTGTACACATGTCACCTGGGAACTGCTATCTGACGTCTGGCATATCCCAACTAGCAGGTTCCCGGCGAGTCCTGTCCGGTGTACTCATAACCCAATGAGCACCTGTATACATCTTAGGTGAACCAACTGACACCAGTGGCTTGTGAGACCGGCCACCGCCCCTCGTCGGGGTCTCGACTGTATACACTAGTCTACTCTGGAGAAACGATGCCCTGTCTCGAATCTCCCACGACTAGGGACCATTTAAGGATGTGCTTATAGACCCCAGCTCCCACTTATATGATCGCCCTCATACTGCTGGAAGTCAAGCAAGAATCCTAGGGGCTTTATCAACGTGTAATAGCGACTCGTAAGGTCACCTAAAGCAGTACACGATGATAAAGATAAACCAGATAGCATACTATCATCTCGAGTAAGACTGTCCTACCGGGATAGGTCCTCCCCTCAATCATTGCAATCACGTGCCTGTGACCCAATAATTGACTCTGAGGGCACTATCTCCAACAATCTCCCACTTGCACTCAAGGCTAATTATTGCGATGTCGCATACTCACAGCCCGTGTGACACCGAACACCCAACTCCTCTACTAGTCAGTCTCACAAAGCTCGTTTGCGAAACTATTGCGTTCGAGGATTAGCCTCAGTGAGTGGATCCGCTTTGATGTTTCTTTCTATGTCTCTCTATATCTCATGTTCGCAGAGAAAACTATCTCCCGAAATGAGCAATACCTGTCCTAGAATGTCTGGATGTCTGATGGGACCTAGCTCATAAGTGAACTCCAAATCCAAACTTCTTAGACTGTATCGACAACTGAACTTAATCAGTGTCCTGCGCCATGCCTTCCCTCAGTTTCCACCTGGACCACCTGTCCAAAATACTGCCCCTCGTTAGAGGGAAAACTATAACTCTGACAGCCACTCTGCCATCCAGGTCACCTTGGAAGCCTGGAATGATAACCGTCTCGTAAAGGAGGCTGCCGTTATCATATCCCTAGAACATCCACTTATGTTCTAAAACTGCTTCCGACTGTTTCTCCAGGATTGGATTAATATCAACTTATTGCACCTACTGCAAGAACAACATCCGGTGTGGTACTTGACATCTCATGATTGACTCAGTTGCCTAAGCAAGTGATCTGCCAATCATGCACATTCCTCTCCCCTTTAGTCTGTAAGACACCTTTAGAGAGGGTGACTCCATTACCTGCCGGTACACTACCGTGCCAGGAGTCGTCCATTCTAAATACTCATAGAATGCGGTCAAAGTACCCAGATTGGGAAACCACCCAAATCTAGATCTAAAACCATAGATCTAGTAACCAGAATGTCTGATATAATATCCAAGTCCTATGTGGAGAAACTACTGTGTGACGACCAAAGTATAACCGATCGTAGTATAGGAATATCACTTCCTACTCTGTGTATGTCATCAAATACCAGGACATTACACCCTACTACCTTTTTAACAGATCCATCCCTTATTCTGATGAAGTCAAACCTCTGACTGTCACATCAGAAATAGATGATCTATCTCCGCAATATCTGCTATAGTCTATAAATAGACATAAGCCTGATGTCCACCAATGCTTCCGCTGCTCCCACTGACTACGACAACCCTCTGACAGAGTCATATAGACGTGCACTTCTAAAGCCAGTTTAGAACGACGCTATACTCATCCTCCCGCCGGGTCTCGCAGCCTGGAACAACAGCAATGGCAAGTCTGGGTAAACAAGAACCTCCCTGCCACCGTCCTTGAGCATACCGAAGTACCTCTCGGGTGCCTGAGGTTACCCACCTTATCTGCGGAGTGGCCAATGGAATGTCAAACCAGATTGAATCTTTAGGTTCTTTATCAAATCTTCAGTAATCGTTTGTGGTTCTGGAATCACTTCCAGTTCTACCATACTCCCACTCCTGTTTTTCTGAAAAAATCCATTTTTGATAAAACTGTGGCGAGTCAAGAACAATATCACTATTGATCTTCCAGATGGTAGAAAGTCAACCCTCGTCATAGCCCGGGTCAACCCACAAACAGCCATTACTGAAACGTGCCTTGAGTTGTCCAGAGTCTGGTTTTAAGCATAAGCCGGACAACTCCCCGTACCTTAATAATGTCAAGATATGAACTGTTCTATATCCAAGAAACAGAGGCACTGATTTAATTGAACCAGATTCAAATCATGCAGCTGTCTCCAGTGCATGTCAACATAATGGAAGGAGGCCGATCAGCGTTACTCAACTTAGGAATGCTTCCAATTATGAGTAACCTGAAAGAGAAGCAAGTTCTCTTAATCGTTACTATCAACTGAATACCATACACAAGTATCTACATTTTCGATCAGCTTGAAGAATCCCGATACTTGCGATACCTGGTTCTCTACTGTATTCTTATACCTATAACTCCTCTAAACTTAGACCCTGTGTTTCTACGAAACACATGTCTAAGAACTAGAGAAGTTAAAAGTAAACAGAATATAGTACGAGGACCAACCCCTCT
Organism: Agapanthus africanus; assembly: GCA_030015575.1. Lineage (NCBI taxonomy): Eukaryota > Viridiplantae > Streptophyta > Magnoliopsida > Asparagales > Amaryllidaceae > Agapanthus > Agapanthus africanus. The sequence continues at coordinate 667,610,285 of CM057342.1, read as the reverse complement.
GTCCTAATGGACACTGGACAATATACAATACTCTGTATAAGTCCCCTGAGTCTAGTGACTCATTCACTGTGTGTCGTAGGTTGAAAACTGTACTTTTGGTTAAGAAGACTTACACCGTTGTTCAATGCTCCTTACCTAACCATACACAGGTATAGGTAAATGTCATAGACATAATTTCAAAAAGATATGTCTCACTCTATAAAAATAGACGTACAGATATATCAATTTGAAATTGGTGCACAACAACGGATATTCAAAACCAAATATTTGCCGACCGGCAAACAACCCAGGTGACTTCCTCAAAATATCACCGATTACAACGAATCCCGATATAATGAGGATGATCACCCAATTCCCAATAACTTACTCCCACTCATCGTCTGTAAAACCATACAGATGAGAGAATCCAACCTGGTAAATACATACCCTGGAGTAAGTGTCTAATCGGGAAATCAGTTTTCTTTTAACAGTACACAGTGAAACTGAAACATTGAAATGTTTCAATGGGGTATGCTGGTATTCCTAGTAATGCCTCTTCCATTATCCAGATTCACAACTATAACCGTATAATTCTTTGCCACCTTTCCAAATCCCTTTACATGTCTTTAGTCATTACCTTCTGTACACCCCTTTAGGCCAAATGGTTTTCTTCCTTCCCTACCGTTCGGCACCAGCCTATGGTTTGGAAGAAGACTATCCAAAAAGCATAATGGGTGTACTGTCCTAATCCGAGGAGTACTCGCAATGCGAGAGAAGGTGAGGATAAAAGACAACCGAATGTACTTAATTCTTAGGTGATTTAGGATTGACAAAGAAGTACATGGTTTGGTCGTGAATAGCAGTCGCAATTTACTTTGCCCTCTTACTAATCCCTTGCTTTGTCTGAACTTAATACCTTCTGTACACCGTTTAGGCTAATTGGCTTTCTTCATTCCCCACCGTTCGGCACCAGCCTAAGGTTTGGAAGAAGACTATCCAATTTGCATAATAGGTGTACTATCTCCTAAACCAAGGAGTGCTCGCAACCTGAGAGAAGGTAAAAGGTAAAGACAACTGAATAGTCCTATTCGTTTTCTCCAGAACCGGAAACCATCCTCGAAGTCCTTCGAGTTCGTATATAACCATACGATGGTTTTGTCCAATGGAAGTGGACGTTCGTAGTAATACGGGGTGTCCCGGAGAAAAGAGTAAAAGTAGGAGTGGCAAAGAGGTCTGCAACTCTGACAATCCAAAAGCCAGTGTTAAGAAGGTTCGGTCAACTTGGTCACTGAGTCATAGTCTAGGGTCGGGTCAATGGTCGCTGCCAGAGAGAGAGAGAAAAGAAACACTCAGCGTGCACTCTAACCTAGATCAGAATGGTTACCAATTTATCTAATCTGGAAACCTCCCACTGTAACGTCAAATTCTTCCCCAAACCTGAAAGAAGAATTAGCCGGGATAACCCGAGGAGTAAACCAACTCATCAGTGGGAATCGGGATCCAACTCTCATCGCATGATAACGTGACGGAATCCGCTCACGTTATCACACTCCAGAAGGTATGCGCATATCTGGCAAGTTTCAGTACTTTTGAAACTCCCGATGAGGATTTCTGCCCCATGCTCTTATGACCTTGACTTTGGCCAACATATCATAAGTCACATGTCAAGTTCTACCCGTCATTTTCCTGGTTAATTTGAACCCACCCGTACATACCCTTGACTTTGGCCAAAATGGCAGTACGACTGTCCCAAACCAACGCATCTATCTATGCTGCATATGAATACCCAACAGCTACCAAACACTGTGCCTTGACTTTGGCCAACATACACAGCTTGAATACTATTGACCATCCATATGAAACGACGGAGGGCTACGAATGGTTTCTGGCGAAAACCTTTAACGTAATGAACTCGATATCGTCGAAGGAACTGATAGCTTTTTAGAAAAATATAGTGACGAAAACCTTTGCTAAAGAGGTCACTCCCGGTGAAGGGATCTCGGCTCTTTCCCCGTAGAATGAGGTGCAGGATATTCCAACTGAATACCACGGTGCAAAGCAAAAGCAATCGGCTATAGTGAAGTTAATGCCCTGACGTAAACTTTTGTCCAAGGGGTCACTCCCGGTGAAGGGATCTCGGCCCTTGCCTCGTCGACTGAGGAGCAGGATATTCCAAATGAATACCACTGTGCAAAACAAAAGAGAACGCCCTTGCAATAACAGCTTTTTGAAAAAGTGTTCCAACAACATCAGATTAGGTTTGTTTAACTTGCATTGATCCGAATCAACGCAGTCCCATCAATTGATCACACCACAAAGAACGAAAATATACTGATGTACGTATATGCCATCCGCATTCGCCACCGGGTCCCGTCATCACCCGTTAGGTTAGCTAACTAACGACAGAGCGGGGACTGGACTAGTGCGGATGAAAAACATATACAACATCTACTAATATATATATACCAATATATAATTTTCGCTCAAGGCGTGATAAAAGCAACACAGAAATGTATAGCAACACAGATCAATACAGATATCTGGGATCCCCGGGTTTCACAGAGCCGCTACTGAAACCCGACGTTCCCCTGGTCGTGTGGATAGCCTGTGCAATGAAATCCTAGACCCCTACGGGCGCGGCAAGTCACCCGCCAAAACCTGAAGCGAGGCAGCCCCCTTCAGCGACGTGAATGGACCACCCAGCACTTCACGAAATCCGGTAACTTGGGCACCCCTCCTGGGTCAACCCTATACCCCCTACGAGTGCGGCGAATAGCCCGCCAATCCTAGAGTGAAGCCCCTTCCGTCTCAATGCCATGAGATGCGGGCTTGTTGCCCTCCAGAACCCGGCTACCCGTGCACCCCTCCGCGGGGTAATCCTAGTACAGAAAGTAAAATATACATACAACGGGTACATCGACCGCAACCAGGTCGTGCCCCAAAATAATAATACAAACAGGCAGTGACGGCAGTCCACATGTCGGACGCTCGCCCCGCAATATCAAATGTACATAATAAAACAGAACTGTACTACCACTGCAACCAGGCTATCCCCCACGACCGATCCGCAACAACACAGTACAATCACAGAACATCAACGTGAAAGTCACGTTCGCAAATCCGTCTAACCGGGCTATAGCAGTTAGACGGGATTTACCGATCAAGTGACATTCACGGTCGCAGATATAAAGTAAATACTGTGAACTAGCATGTTTAAAATATCCGATCGAACAAATTTATCAAAGTGGGCCCCCAAAAAGAACTGTAGCACTTACAGAAAAACTGGGCCCAAATAAAATATCCCAAAAGCCCTATTTCTAACTCATAAGATTACTGGGAAAATAGGGTGCCAAGATTCCTCCTATCCGCCGCGGAAGCGCGGCCAAAAAGTTTTTGTTTTCCGCGTTTCCGGCGTCGGATCGACGGCCGGGGCGCCCCCGCGGGCTTACAATGGTATCAGAGCCATTAACCTAGCTAGCTAGCAAAAAGAAAAGAGTAGAAATGCTATACCAAGCGATCCGTGTCCTTCGGTCTTCGTCTCCACTCCGATCTCTTGCGGAATCTCCGTCACCTCCTCGCTCGTCGGAAAGGGCACCACGTAGCCGGAATCTTTTACGGGCTCCCGCCTCTTGACCGAGGCAACTCGGGCGCGAAGTTGGCTAGCCGACGCGTCCAAGGCTTGCTGTAGAAATAGTGTAGAAGGTTATCTCTTTGGGGTTTATGAGGTTGCCATGGTTGGAGGAATTCTAGCACAAGAATTTTCATGGAGCTTGCTAAGAAAAATGAGCATGCAATCAAAAGGAATGAGCATCTCTTTAAAAGGGAGCTCGGCCACAACTCTTTTTATGTGCTTGCTGGAAAAAATGAAATGAAGCATAAGCTCTCAAATTTCTCACAGGACAACAAGTATATAGTGTGCATGAATTAAACAAAGGAGGAAAAGAGAAATTCTTTCACAGCCAAAACAAATGGGAAGGGGGTCCACCAAAATTAGCAAGCATGGAATTTTCCCACATCAATTAGCCTCTCTCTCTCTCTCACAGAACAGTGGCCGGCCCCAATTAAAGGAATTGGTGGGAAAATGGATGAATGAATTAACAAAGGAGAAAAGGAAAATCCAAAAAGAATAATGGTCACAACAATTTCCTTTTCAACTCAAATCAAACAACCATCAAATAAATGCAAAGAGATGGACAAGAATGGAATATCATGATGAAGAGGTCACACTCATGCAAAGAAACCCCTCACAAAATGTTAATTGCAAACTTGCAATTAACACCCTCCAACGAAAAGTCCGACCGGGAAGGAAAAAGAGAAAACCGGCCGGAACGGAATGCAAACTGGCAACCCCAGAAAACCGATCCCGTAATAAATTACAGGAAAACCCCGCTACAGCAAATACATGCCCGCATTTGTATTCGCACTGAACACAAATGCAAAGAGACAAAACTACACTATCAAATACTAGAATCCGGCTTAAGCCAAAGCCGGCTAGTAAAAACCGTCCGATCACGATCCGTGCAATACCGCACGTATCTGATCGAACCCTGCCATATCTCCATACGGCCTCTACAGCGTTTCGCCCGAAACTTGAGTAACTGTCTGTGGTGGACTCTAAAGACTCGTCAATACTATGGCTGTGGATTTAACCACTAGCACGTCAGAGGTATTAGCCATACGTGACGGGCCACCAGCTATTGACCAAAAGGGACGTCGATGAGCGAACTCATCCTGACACCCTACTGAGCCTGTCAGCGACAATATCCGTACAGTCCGGTCCGTTCGTCTATGAGTATCGCATGGCGGGCCTAGGGGGTTGGTAAAAGTCAGACCCCCAAAAGCGGTACAAGTCGTGTCGGAGTGTAGCCCAGAACACCCTGAGATACTACTGGAATACCTACCAGCAAATCTCCTGCCTTGGCCAAGGACTTTTCATGTTCTGGCTCTCCTAGACACAGCACGACCTCACCCCCAATACCGGGAGAGACGAACCCCTGCAGATCCGCTCACTGCCTCCATGTGGCTCGGGACTGTACCCAACTAAAACCTGTTTGCACGACTCCTTTGAGCCGTGGTAGGGTAGTAATCAAAGTACAGTGGGAACTCACACGAGACAAATGACGATCCCAGGTCGATGAACTAACCTGTACACATGTCACCTGGGAACTGCTATCTGACGTCTGGCATATCCCAACTAGCAGGTTCCCGGCGAGTCCTGTCCGGTGTACTCATAACCCAATGAGCACCTGTATACATCTTAGGTGAACCAACTGACACCAGTGGCTTGTGAGACCGGCCACCGCCCCTCGTCGGGGTCTCGACTGTATACACTAGTCTACTCTGGAGAAACGATGCCCTGTCTCGAATCTCCCACGACTAGGGACCATTTAAGGATGTGCTTATAGACCCCAGCTCCCACTTATATGATCGCCCTCATACTGCTGGAAGTCAAGCAAGAATCCTAGGGGCTTTATCAACGTGTAATAGCGACTCGTAAGGTCACCTAAAGCAGTACACGATGATAAAGATAAACCAGATAGCATACTATCATCTCGAGTAAGACTGTCCTACCGGGATAGGTCCTCCCCTCAATCATTGCAATCACGTGCCTGTGACCCAATAATTGACTCTGAGGGCACTATCTCCAACACGCCCTTGGGCCTAGCGATGCGCCGGGCCGGAAGCGGGCTCGAATTCTAGAGGACCCGATCTCGGAGAAGGAGACCGGCTCTCCATCGGAGCCACTCAAGAGGGGTTTCCGGAGGTCTCCTCGGGGCCCGCCCTCGCCGATCATGGTGGAGGAGGGGAGGACTCCGGTTCACGGTGCCTTCGAGGCTATCTGTCGTGGATAGCCTGCTGCACGAAATAGAGAAGTCGGCAGGGGGCAGGGTCCCCGGGGGGACCTTCAAGGCCCAAATGGCATCCATCGCCCAGGAGTCCGTGCAGGTAAGTGCTCGGTTGTTTGTGGGATTTGGTGCTTCCTTCGTCTTCCTGACCTCTTTCTTATTTTTCAGGTCCTCTAGCACGTCGCCCTTGCCTTACGCATGGAGGCCGAGGTGATAGCCCCGGCGATGAAGGCCGCGGACCAGCTAACCTCGCTCGAAGAGAGCTCCAAGCGGGAGCTGGAGGCGGCGATGGCGAGGGTTGCCGCCCTGGAGGGCGAGGTGGAGGCTAGGAAACGGGAGGTTTCCCGGCACCGTGAGGCCACTGTGGTTGTCGAGGTCAAGCTTGAGGACGCTCAGGCGCTCACCGGCAACATGAAGAAGACGGTGAGGACCCTCCGGAAGGAGCTAGGGGCGGCGGTCGAGTCGGCGAAGCAGGCCGACCTCTCAGCGGCGAAGGCGGTGGAGAGATACAAGAAGTCGAAGGACTTCTATAATGACTTAGTCGTAGCCACCACCCGCATCTGGCATGAGGCCCTCGACGTCGTTAAGGCCCGGATGCCGGAGTTCGCCGATGAAGAGCTCCGGGCCGAATACCCCCTCGCAGACGCCGATGAGCAGGGGGAAGAGATTCCTGACGAGGAGTTGGCCGAGGACCCTGCTCGACTCGTGGTAGATATCGAGGACCCCAAGGTCGTGCATGGCCCCGAGGCCTAAAGCCCCCGTCTTCCTCCTCCTTTTATTTTGCTGCTTCTGGAATTTTTGTAAGCCTCCGGGCAGTCTGTAAGGCTGGAGAGCCCACAATACCCTTTGTAAAGACTTCACTTTTGGTAGTAAAACTTTTTGTTTCATCAGCTTGCGCTTTATCTTTTGTTTATGAAGAATGCTTGTAAAATATCCTTGCTTGCACTGTTGGGCTTCCATGTCAGGTCGGCTATCTGTCTAGTGATCGTTCGTCGAGTTGATTTCGATCACTTGCCAAGTGTGCCAAGCGCTGCTGAGAAGGAGGCATCTTCATGGCCCCGAAGTCGAGGGGGGATCACTCAGACTTGGATAGACCTGATGTCTCTTGTTGGGGCTTCGGATCCGTTGCATATGATGGGCAGAGGGATGTCCGCCGTAGTTGTGCCGAGCATAAAGGGGCTCAGCGGCCTCATTATGAGGGTACAAACCCGCAGCGTTTGTGGGGCAGGAGGATGCCTGCTGGGGATGACCGAGCAGGGAAGCTACTCGGTTGATCTTGGCGAGGGATTTAATCCCTGTCGGTTATGGTAGGAAGCTACCAACCGGGGATAGCCGAGTAAGGGTCGGGCTCGACTGCCTCTGGGAGGACTTTGATCCTTAGCGTTGGAGGGGCCGTAGGAGGCCTGCTAAGAATAACCGGGCAGCGAAGCTGCGCGGTTGCCTCTTGGCGAGGGCCTTGATCCCTGGCGTTGCGAGTAGGGAAGCTACCGGCCAGGGATAGCCGAGCAGGGAAGCCGCTCGGCCGCCTCTGGGAGGACTTTGATCCTTAGCGTTGGAGGGGCTGTAAGAAGCCTACTAAGGATAACCAGGCAGTGAAGCTGCGCTGTTCCCTCTTGGCGAGGGCTTTGATTTCTAGCATCGTGGGTAGGCAACCACCAGCCAGGGATGATCGAGCGGGGTAGCCGCTCAGATGCCTCTTGCGAGGGCTTTGATCCCTAGCGTCATGGGTAGGGAGCTACCAGCCGGAGATGACCGAGCAAGGGTCGGGCTCGGTTGCCTCTTGCGAGGGCTTTTGATCCTTCAGGATGGGGACCGAGCAGGGTTACTGCCCAGTGCCTCTTAGCGAGGACTTTGATCCCTGTCGGTTGTGGTAGGAAGCTACCAGCCGGGGATAGCCGAGCAAGGGTCGGGCTCGACCGCCTCAAAGGAGGATTTTGGTCCTTAGCACGGAAGGGGTTGTAAGAAGCCTACCAAGGACCCTTGGCCGAGCAGGGTTACTGCCCGGTGCCTCTTGGTGAATGCTTTTGTCCTGAAGGATAGCCGAGCGAGGGTTGGGCTCGACTGCCTCTGAGAGGGCTTTTGATCCCTGTCGATTGTGGTAGGAAGCTACCAGCCGGGGATAGCCGAGCACGGTAGCTGCTGAGCTGCCTCTAAGGAGGATTTTGATCCTTAGCGTTGGAGAGGCCGAAGGAGGCCTACTAAGGATAACCGGGCAGTGAAGCTGCGCGGTTGCCTCTTGGCGAGGGCTTTGACCCCTGGCGTTGCGAGTAGGGAAGCTACCGGCCAGGGATAGTTGAGCAGGGAAGCCGCTCGGCTGCCTCTAAGGAGGGGCCCAAGATTCTTTTGAGACGAATGAATAGGACTTTGATCCTTAGCGCTGGAGGGGCCGTAGGAGGCCTGTTAAGGATAGCCGGGAAGTGAAGCTGCGCGGTCATCTCTTGGCGAGGGCTTTGATCCCCGGCGTTGCGTGTAGGGAAGCTACCGGCCAGGGCTAGCCGAGCATGGTAGATGCTTGGTCGATTCTTCATGAGGTTTCGCCCGACCATCCCATTGCAGGTATAGGGAACAGGAATGGTCGCGGCGGACGTGCGCGTAGCATGCGCATTGAATGTGTGAGGAGGCGAAGCGCCAGAGTCGCGTTGTTTCGATTTCACCAGAGAAGGCTCAATGATCACCGCGTGGTAGCGACTTTGTAGGCGAAAACGGTCGACTGTTGGGTTCCATTGGGGCGCAGTGGGCTATATAAAGCTGAGGGAGCGCTAGTCCTTCCTTTCTTCACAAACAGATCATTGAGAATGGAAGACTTCCCCTTTACCATCCCCGAAATCATCTACTTCGAAGACGTACACCTCCACGACCAAAACTGCGTCGAGGACACGGTGCAGTTGGTCTATGGGAGCATCAAAGACCACTTCGGCATGCTACTCCCCCAGCGCTCCCCTCTGCTGCAGCTGCTGATGTACTCCATCTGGAGGGCATCGTCGGGGCTTTACAACCCCCTGTCCGAGTAGCTCTACGACGAGGCCGTGGGCAAGCTGCGGTATCTGAGACGCTTCGGCCTGATCTCCATGGGTCGGCTGGCTCGCTCGGTGTCACTTGTCCGTGAGTGCTACGAACTGAGGCTCGAGGTCAACGCGCGCGGGGAGAATCGAAGGCGGTGACTGGATCTTGCGGGGCCTCAGCTGGCGGAGATCTTTACGGAGTACCATAAGCAGTGCTTTCTGCACCCTCTTCCCCCGCTGCTGTAATTTTCTTTTTCTTTTTGTATGTATGGCTGAGGAGCCCATAATACCTTTTTGAATAAATGAGACCTTTCCTTCTTTTTCGCAATGTTCCATTGATCTTTTATTAAATTAACAACAGACCCTAGGAAGAGTTTACATTGCCCTTAAAAAAAAGTACATGCTAATAGATGGCCTTATTAGCGTGGCCCGAGCTCCCCGGAGGCTTGTTGGTCTCCGTGCTTGGCACCGGGTACGGGGCTCCCTAGGCTCCGGACTGGTCACTTGCCGAAACGAGCATGATCTGGCCGATGGTCAGCTCGGCGGGAGGGGGACGCTGCTCCTGCTTACGGTCGGCCTGCCGCTTATCCCTCAAGTAGGAGGCGAGGTGCCCTGATCGGATGAGCTCCTCGATGTAGTCCCGGAGTTGCTTACAATCCTCCGTGGCGTAGCCCGGCGTCCGGTGGAAGGCGCTGTAGGGGCCCCAGGTTCGCTTCGAGGCTTGACGCGGGATTGGAGGGAACTTGAAGAACCCCTCGCCCTGTGCCTCCTCTAGTAACACTGCGAGGGAGACGTTGAGCGGGGTGTACTCCTGGAACTTTGGGTGATAGGGCTGCTGACGCTCCAGCCTCTCTTCCCGAGCCCTCTTCTTCTGGTCAGACCGTTCTGCTCGAGGGAGGTTCGCGTTCACCTCGGACTCGAGCTGGACCTCGCGCTCGGTCCATGCCTTGACCTCGGCCATGGTCTTAGGCTGCGCCAATGCAAAGGAGCGCAACCACTCCTTGTGCCTAAGACCAGATCTGAGCGTCGTGATGGCGGTCTCGTCCCGGTGCTCAGGGATCTCGAGGAGGGCGTTGTAGAAGCGGGTGACGTAAGCTTTGAACGTCTCCTTGTTCCCTTTCTTGATTGTGAAGAGGTAGTCGACCGTGCGCTTCTGCCGACGGTTCCTGACGAAGTAGCCGAGGAACTGAGTTGCCAGCCCGTCAAAGGTCGAGATTGAGCGAGGCTCGAGTCCTCGGAACCAGTCCCGACCAGAGCGGATGAGAGTGGCTGGGAAGGCTCTGCACTGGGCGGCGGCGGAACGGTCCTGGAAGCTCATCCCCGTGGTGAAAGCATCCAAATGGTCTTTCGGGTTGGTTTTCCCGTCGAACAGAGAGACCTTCGGGGGCTTGTTGCGCGAGGAGACGTGAACAGCGAGCAGCCCTTCGGTACACAGCTTGGTGAGCGAGTCGGCGGCGTACTTAGCCCCGTCGCCCGAGAGGTGACCTTCTCGGCGCATGCCCCGGTTCCTCTTCTCGAGGGTGTCGAGTCGGCCGTGGTACCCCGATGATTCGGCGCCTTGTGATCCCTGGCCTCTGCTGTGGGAGATCTACGTCTGGGCCCAGCATCGGTTCCTCTTGATGAGGTTCCTTAGATCCCCGGGCGAGGTGGCCCTCGAGCCGCCGCAGTGAGCCCCTTCTGTGCGACCCCATCGAGGGAGGGGGTGTCGGTCATGTGTTACGCCCCGCTTCCCAGAGTGCGCTAAGATCGGCATGTGACAGTGCCAACCATGCTACCTGTGGATAGGAAACATCCCTCCACAGTCACATTACGGCTGTCTATAAGATATCAAGAACAGTGAAATATAATAAACTATCTAGTACATGTCCATATGCCAGAATAAACGAGTCAAGAAATAATATGCGGAAGCAATAAATCCAAATAAAAATAACAATCTGGAAAGTACGTCCCAATACGGGCTCACATCAGGAAATGAAAATGCTGAAAGAAACTAGACTAAAATACTAACAGGATCCTCACTGCTCGGCTTGTCGGCTGAAGTACTCCTAGTCGGCCTGCGACAAAGATATAGGATCCGGGCCATGCGAAACCCAAACGTCAGTGCGTCATGATATCAATCAATAATAAAATCAAGAGGTAACAAGGCATGCAGGCATGAATTATAAATTGTAACAAGTCAACAGAAATATATAACAGTGAAGTGTATCAGTATAAGTGACTGATTGATCTCAAAAACTATCTATAACCGCAATCAAGAACGGCGTCGCATGTAGCTAGCCGGTGAATACGAGTCGGTCCACAGGGATGTTGTGAATTTCCTAATTGCGCTAACGAGCTAATTCCGAATGGTGTTCGGATTGATTATTAAATCTAAAATCTAAATCTATCTATCTAAGATTATCTAGATCTAGTCTTGCTAGGGTTAGGTTTAGGGATGGTTTGGAGATGCAAGTAAATCTCAACGCTTTCTATACCCAAATGAAGATCTATGAGGAGTTATGGTAATTATCAATAAAGGGGATTAGATCCATTCGGGAAGGTGTTCCTTCGTCTAGGTTCTTGTCCTTCCTTTAAAGATCCTTACCCTAATCTCCATGGAAAACGCGCGCAACCGGGCCTTTATACTACGGTATCACCGCTACCTCGAGAGATAGGGTGCCGTAGGGCGCGGTGTGTGCGTGTATGCATGGAGTCCTATTGAAAATATATTATGGGCAAGAAAGGGATGAGAGATCTCATCTCTCAAAACCCTTCCCCAAAGCTAACATCTAAGGCAAGGAATTAAAATCTAAACTAGAGCAATTAAATAAAACTACTTATAGATGGCTCTCTCCAAACATCAACGCAGGGTTGTCAGATCTGAATTCATGAATTGAAAAGAGGCACCGATGCTCTCCATAAAGAATTCTGAATTTTATTATTAAAAGGAGGCATGAGAAAATACAATGGTTTGGGTTCTATTTATAGGACATAGAAACCCTAGGTTTACAATTGATTCGCATGTCTGCAATTACAAATTTGCCCTTAGGTTAACTTTTCAGCGCCGCCTCGAGTTTAGGTAAAAAAATCACGAACCCCGGGCTTAATACGGCCGCGGAACCGCGGCATGGGTGGGGGTAGGGCCGCGGTTCCGCGGCCCCTTGGTAGGCTCCTCTGATGTATTTTTGTGGGCTGCTTCTGAGATTTTTGGGCTTTTGTATTCTGTGATTCTTTTCTCCATTTGGCTTCTGGGTCTTCTCCAGATCTTTCAGTGAAAACTCATAGTGGTCTTTTAACCGTTCGTCTTGACATTTTGGACCTTGCGTTGCCTTGTTAATTGTGAACTCTTCTTCGTCTAGGCTTGATTAGGATCCTTCTACTTGTTGGTCAAAAGTCTCTCTTTTGTATCATCTTTTGTCTTTTTCACTGTTTTCGCTCCAATAATCTGTAACCTGTAATATGTAGCAGACATGCGTCAAAAGCACCTGTTTATTTATAAAACGAATAAGAATGGGGAATATAATAATACAATATTATGGTGTGAATAAATACCCCCAAACTTATCTTTTGCTCGTCCTCGAGCAAACTTATTTTTATTCACTACAAAAACCTAACCGCACTTTCGCAGGGAAACGCGATTGCACTGAGCACGTGCAACGAGCCGTTAAACCTCTAGGTATCCCTAGTAGGAGGAGTGTTGTCTGCTGAGGGTTTTCAGCGGATTACACCCACAAAATCCTATCAATTTGGCTTTTTCGACTTTAATTCTCCAATTAGGTTTTCTAACAAGGAATTCTATTGTCGTCGACTAGTAAATTATCCACCCATATTCTTCACACTTCCTCATCATTTAACTTAAGATTATATATGTTCTATAAACTTATTTAGCTTTCAGCATCTCTTAAGTTTTCCTTCTAAGGTTCCATCTCCACTTAGGAGTTTTTATTAACTCTATTAAAGATACAAGTTCTATTCTTCATTCCTCTCTCTTATCTAAATCACAATCACATACCCCTACGTGTGTGTATAAATCACCCCTACACTTGGAAATTCAAATCAAGCAATCATACTCTTGTCCTTTGTCCAAAGCACTTATTAATTGGTGAATTTTAAATGAATTTTGCTTACACATCCTTCATGCGACCGTTAATACTTCTTGAGGTACCAACGACCGATTACAAGATGTGTTTGCACATTAAAGCGTAATTCCTAGTCTTTCAACACCCAAGGCTTTAGCAGTGACTCCCAAACCAGTTGGTCTAAGGCACTAGGTGATGAAGCACCCTCGCTAAATATTTTTCTATTTTTGCAGCCTTAAGAAATCACAAAAACCAGTGTTCATTTTTTTCTTGATTCACACTTTTTTTTCATTTTTTTTCATTGTACTAAGGACTTTAGACAAGAGCATTTCAAGGTCTCCTCTACTATTCCAAGTTTCATGGTGCGTGTTTGTGCAATTTGTAGGGTATACATTTTCAGAATCTAGACTTAAGTTAGGAACTATTTTTCAAACTTATACTTTAATAAAAATATCAATACTTTTCCTTCGTTTCGACTTAGCCCAAGAAGTGAACCCAAAATTTGCCTATTTCTAAATAAACTACAAAGGCATACACTTTCTACCGTTAAACTTTAAGGAAAGTTATTTTTAGGGTTTTTAATTTACTAAATCTGTGATCTAGTTGTTCCTAGCCAGTTAACCTATTTGTCAAACTCAAGTCAAAATGAGGCCAAAATTGAATACATTAATTTTTATAATTTTTGAAAATTTTCAATTTTTATGGGTTTTCAAATAGATATGCAAATGCAAAATGTACATATGAATGCGAAGAAAGAAGACGTACCGAGCATACCCCCAAACTTGAACTTGACAGTGTCCTCACTGTCATGCTACACCAAGAGGGTCAAAATGCCGGCACTCCTCTGTTTATTTATTTATAAATTTTTTTTTATTGTTAAAAGAAAAACAAAAGAATATATACATATATACAACAAGGTTCCCCCCAAACTTAAGCTTGGCCTTACACAAGCCAAAGGTTAGCACCAACCATTCAAAAATCTTATCGTGGTAAAGATCTAGTTGGTGAAAGACTGGGGTGGAAAGAAAAGAGATGAGAAGCACACGAGACCGTGTGGAAAGAAGAGTGGAATAAGGTCTCGGTGGAGGAGAATAATGGTGGAAAGGAGAAAGAAGTGGAGTGCGATCTTGAGGGTGTAAATCGAGTGAATAAATTAGCGCAATTTGTGATGACCGATGTGTTAAAAGCGATTGCGCTAACCTATCAACCCGTCGAGAAATGGGGTCAAATCCCTCAAGATTCGCAAGAAAGCATGGGTACGCCGAATTTGGTATTGGAGATGAAAGCGTAACGGTCTCTTGTACGGTCGGAACGATAGGAATGACGAAATGGAGTGAATTAGGGATAGTCTCATTCTCACCGTAGTAAACTGTCTCGAACTTAAAAGATTCCATCAATGGTTCGAAACTACTGTAAGCAACCGAGTCTGATGGTTCAACTAACTCATTTGAAAATGTAAAGGACTCAAACTCGGGCGGTGAGTCATCAACATCGTCCGAAAAAGTGAAACACTCGTAAGTGTTATCGGCTGTGAGAACTGTGTCAGATTCAAAGGAATATTTTTCAAGCTCACAGTCTTCAAGCGTGGTCGGAACGATGGAAAGGAGGGAGGGTGATTTAGTTAAAGGTTCAAGAGGATGGATTGGAAAATCAGACATATCAAACAAAAATGGTTCAACCTCAATATGATCCTCAAAACTATCCTTATAATTCTCCTCAATATTTAACCTATCCATGCCATTATCATCAAAATCAAGACGCATATGAAGTTCGGGAGAAGCATTTAATGACTCTGGATAATGAATTGGACATAAAATTTCAAGCAAATCGACAAGTTCATCATCCGAAATATTCCCGGCGTCTATATCCTCAATCAAGTGAAAATCAATTTCTTTAGGCACCTCATCAAAAGCATGGACATTTATCAATTTAGGTTCTAGAGTGGAGGTGTAAAGGTCAAACGGATTTGATGCGGTTTCACTCGAAAGGGGTTCTTCACAATCTGGCAAATCAAGCACTACAAACTCACACAACTCATTATTTTGGACAATCGATGGAAAACCGGAGTTGTGGGCTTCAATTGGGTAAGGGTAGGTTTGATTTGGAAATCCTCTCACATTCTCACTCTGTCCTACCACCTCCTTATACATTGAAAAATTAGGAGCTAGCGGGAAACTAGCTACCGGTTCACTAGGTTGCATAAGGGCGGTAATGGATGCTTCCACATTCCTAACCATTTTGTTTATTGCTGAAATATAAGCCTCCAACGACTCTTCCAAACTAGACTTGGGTGGTAAGGGGGTTTCAGTAAAAGATTCGAAATTGTTTGGATATGTGAAACTCCCAAAAGGCTGTGTAGAAACAGTGTCTAGTGACGGTGGGAAAGTCGAGTAGGACTGATAGGAAGTGGGTGGTTGGACAGGGGTAGGGTCAACATGTGGATAAAAAGGTGAATAGTCTTGTGGATCCCTAGAACTAGATGAGTGGAGAGGGGTAAAAGATCGGCTGGGAGATTGAGCAATATGTTCAGCAATGGACATCGGCTTAGGAGTGACAACAGGACTTGAAAAAGTGGTATCAACATATGGAGGTGGTAAAGGTTGACTTGGTTGACACAAAGTGGGATGCAAAGTCAAACTGTTTCTCCTATACGCTTCTATTTGATCTTTCAAAGATATTTTAGGCATGGAAGGATCGTCTTTAAATTGACCGAAACAATTGACGTACGACGCAAAGTTAGGTTCGGGATACCAAAGTACGGCTAGTGATTTATGATGTGGGGTACCCATGTTAGAAGAAAGGGGAAAGAAAGAAGGTTGGGTGGTGAAAGGATTTATTTGCGGAAAAAATTTGCAAGTTGTTAAAAAAAATATTTTCCTTTTTCCTTTTTCTCTTTATTTGGAAAAGTTGTTGCAAAAAGATTTTCGAGAAAAGATATGCAACAGAAAAGATTACTTGCAATCAATTTTTATTTTAAGCGAGGCGCAAAAATCCTGCACAAGATTGTTATTTTGGAAAGGAAAAGATTTTTCAGCGCAAAGAATTCCTGCAGGCAAATTTACAGAAGATATATCAAGATTTCCAGAGAAAAAATAGAGGATCTTACAGAGCAAATTTCACGAACTGAAGACACGAGGGCGCCGCCCTTCTGCGGTATCAACGCGTTCCTGCCGCGTTTTCGCGGCGAGGTAGTCGGCACGAGTCCCCAAAATTTTTGTACGGCGCTGAGTCAGCAAGGTGGCCGCGTTTACGCGGTCTAAGTCTGGTTGCGGCCGAGGAAGCGTGGCACGTTGGGGGGTTCAAATATCCAGAAAAAGTCTACTGTTCTGTTTTTGAAATTTCTCTCTGTTCTGATCTGTTGTTTTCTGTTTCGCTCTCTGAAGATTTTCAGATCCGAAATTGTGCGTAGATCCTGCAAAACTCTCACAAAAATACCCTTTCCAAAAAATAACAAATGATATATTTTTATTTTTATTTTTTGATTTTTCAGTTTTTATGATTTTTTTAATTTATATTAACCCGAAATTGCAAAAAGGAAATAACACGCCATCCCCGGCAACGGCGCCATTTGATTGATCTCAAAAACTATCTATAACCGCAATCAAGAAAGGAGTCGCATGTAGCTAGCCGGTGAATACGGGTCGGTCCACAGGGATGTTGTGAATTTTCTAATTGCGCTAACGAGCTAATTCCGAAGGGTGTTCGGATTGATTATTAAATCTAAAATCTAAATCTATCTATCTAAGATTATCTAGATCTAGTCTTGCTAGGGTTAGATTTAGGGATGATTTGGAGATGCAAGTAAATCTCAACGCTTTCTATACCCAAATGAAGATCTATGAGGAGTTATGGTAATTATCAATAAAGGGGATTAGATCCATTCGGGAAGGTGTTCCTTCCTCTAGGTTCTTGTCCTTCCTTTAGAGATCCTTACCCTAATCTCCATGGAAAACGCGCGCAACCGGGCCTTTATACTACGGTATCACCGCTACCTCGAGAGATAGGGTGCCGTAGGGCGCGGTGTGTGCGTGTATGCATGGAGTCCTATTGAAAATATATTATGGGTAAGAAAGGGATGAGAGATCTCATCTCTCAAAACCCTTCCCCAAAGCTAACATCTAAGGCAAGGAATTAAAATCTAAACTAGAGCAATTAAATAAAACTACTTACAGATGGCTCTCTCCAAATATCAACGCAGGGTTGTCAGATCTGAATTCATGAATTGAAAAGAGGCACCGATGCTCTCCATAAAGAATTCTGAATTTTATTATTAAAAGGAGGCATGAGAAAATACAATGGTTTGGGTTCTATTTATAGGACATAGAAACCCTAGGTTTACAATTGATTCGCATGTCTGCAATTACAAATTTGCCCTTAGGTTAACTTTTCAGCGCCGCCTCGAGTTTAGGTAAAAAAATCACGAACCCCGGGCTTAATACGGCCGCGGAACCGCGGCATGGGTGGGGGTAGGGCCGCGGTTCCGCGGCCCCTTGGTAGGCTCCTCTGATGTATTTTTGTGGGCTGCTTCTGAGATTTTTGGGCTTTTGTATTCTATGATTCTTTTCTCCATTTGGCTTCTGGGTCTTCTCCAGATCTTTCAGTGAAAACTCATAGTGGTCTTTTAACCGTTCGCCTTAACATTTTGGACCTTGCGTTGCCTTGTTAATTGTGAACTGTTCTTCGTCTAGGCTTGATTAGGATCCTTCTACTTGTTGGTCAAAAGTCTCTCTTTTGTATCATCTTTTGTCTTTTTCACTGTTTTCGCTCCAATAACCTGTAACCTGTAATATGTAGCAGATATGCGTCAAAAGCACCTGTTTATTTATAAAACGAATAAGAATGGGGAATATAATAATACAATATTATGGTGTGAACAGTGACGTGCAGCGAGTACTCTAAACTGTGCTACTGGGTTATCTATTCTAAAGTTTGTTTGAAATCAATTAGAGTAATCCTCCATGTAACTCAAAGAATATGTCCCGTTACCCCCCGGGACCACGGATCAGGAATATGTGAACCAAGAGTGGTTCTGTCTCGTTACCCCCCGGGACTACGGATCAAGATGTAAGAGTCACGAATGGCTCTGTCCTGTTACCCTCCGGGACCACGGATCAAGTAATACCCTTTTAAGTTACACTTTAGTTTACACTTTTGATTTCCCCATACCCCCAAGGTTATGTGTTCAAGTCAGATATTGATAATCTGGAGCTAATGCCAACACAGGATCAAGCAGGTACAAGTTTGTCTATACAGACAACAGGATATGTCCATCGGGACAACAGGTCAAGATTGTCGGCATTAGTAACAAGATCAGGTATCACGTCAAGCATTGATATATTAGGTCATGTCAGGTAGTGCATAGGTATCAAGCGGATGCTCATAATAAAACTGTAGCAAGTGCGGATCACGATAAAAGCATGAATGCACAAATATTTATCAAGAGTTACATCATGACTATGTAGGATGCACATTATCAAGCATGGGGTGTCACTATAACAATAATATGTAACAATGTGACATGGTATGTGAATAGATATAAAATTAATGGTATGGATGCACAATTATCGAATAGGGTTATATTTACAGTTCTAAGACCAAGTGGGATGCACATTATTAAGCATGGAGTGTTACTACAATAATAACATGAATTAATGCGATCTGTAGATGCAGCTACATGTATATTAAATGATATGGATGCGACGGGTGTCCGAAAATGGAAAACTTTAATATGGATGTACAATGCATTCAACATGTGATATTTTTATTCATATTGATGCATAATAATATACCCAACATGTAGCAAGATGAATTAGCATGCGACTGGATATGTAAATAACGATATGGATGCACACGGACGTCGTATAACAGTAAAATGGTAAAAATGGTAATGTGGGATGCATAACTAAACATTATGTGATGTTATCATTCAAATGGGTGCAGTATATTGTAGTATAGCATGTAGCAAGATTAACTTGCCTCGATTGGATCACACGACGTGGTGTAAATATAGCGTCCGACGACGTGTAAACGTCGCAACTCACACACGGCACGAGGGACGAGTCTAGGCATGGCAAGAAGGTAACCACGCAGGTAGGGAACGTCTTCTGGGTCGTCCGGATCGTTGGCGTCGAGCACGGCTCCGGCAGTGATCACAGGAAACAAGAAACCAAGAAAAGAGAAAAGTAGTAGAAGAAGAAGAACAGAGAAGAGAGGAAGAAGGAGAGAGGCTGCACTGTGGTCTCTGGTATGGCTCTAGGTTAGGGACAGAGGAGGCGAGGGGGCGTCGACCGGGGTTTTCCGACGATGGGCAGTGATGGGTACAAAACGGTTTGCAGTGAAAGATGGGTTCTTGATTGTTGGGGTGTGTAGGTTTTTTGGTACTCAAGTGAGGAGAGGAGAGAGGGAAGAGGAGGAGATACAGAGGTGGTTGAGGATACTGGGGAGACGGTGAGGGGTCGCCGGAGAAGAGGGTGAAGGCTAGGGTTAGGGTTCTTGGTTGCGGGTTTCATCGGAGAGTGGGATGCAGGGGGGAGAGAGGTGAAGCGAAGTGGAGGAGGAAGAGGAGTTGGTAACGAGGCCGACGAGGGAGTCGGCGGTGGCGAGAGGTGACGAGGGCACGGTATGGGTAGGGTTAGGGTTAGGCGGGAAAAAGGAGAAAAAGGAAATGAAGAAAACGAAGAGAGAGAGAGAGGAGAGAGAGAGAGACGTACGTGCTGGGGAAAAGGAGTATGGGGTTAGAATAAATAAGAATTTGAAAATAAAGAATTAATAATTTTATTTATTTAATATAAAGAGAGATCTGAAAAGGAATTCTGTTATTAGAATAGAATATTTTTAGTTACAAAATAGAAAATCGCGTATTATTATCAACAGTTAGTTTATACAGTGAAGAATAAAATATTAATAAAATTTGAGTTTTAGGCTAAATACAAAATAGTCCAAAACACGCCCGGGTCGGGTCTAAAAATCCGGTTTTAAAATACGGAAAATATACGTGTCAACCAAAACCAAAATTGGATATCCGGGTAACGAAAATGCATACCCCCAAGAATGGATGCACGTACGTACGCGTAGCCATCCAAACGAGTCCGTTTCACTGAACGAGACGAGAACAAGATGCGCGGATGCTACAACAGAGTTAGGGGTATCATGCAGGCCATGCAAGATATTTTTAAAATATTTTACTTGACTTTAAATGTTATATTAAAAAAATGCAGATGCCAGATAAATGCCAGTATGCAGTATAAAAATAAAAATGCACGTATCCATATAACAAGCCAAGATAAAACATAAACAGGAATTAAGACGGGTTTCCAGCAAGAGAATCGGGTCGGATCCAAATACAGATGTCAAGTGCACTATCCGCACCCAAAACATGGTAAATAAAGAAAATAGCATAAATAAAGAAATATTTGAACTAGAACTGGTATAAAAGAACTAGGGTGTTACATCGACCCAGAGGACGTTCCCTACCTGCGTGATCACCTTTTTACCGTGCCTGGACTCGTCCCGCGTGTCGTGTGTGCGTTGCGACGTTTACACGTCGTCGGACGCTACATTTACACCACGTCGTGTGATCCAATCGAGGCAAGTTAATCTTACTACATGCTATACTATAATATACTGCACCCATTTGAATGATAACATCACATAATTTTTAGTTATGCATCCTACATTACCATTTTTACCATTTTACTGTTATACGACGTCCGTGTGCATCCATATCGTTATTTACATATCCAGTCGCATGCTAATTCATCTTGCTACATGTTAGGTATATTATTATGCATCCATATGAATAAAAATATCACATGTTGAATGCATTGTACATCCATATTAAAGTTTACCATTTTCGGACACCCGTTGCATCCATATCATTTAATATACATGTAGCTGCATCTACAGATCGCATTAATTCATGTTATTATTGTAGTAACACTCCATACTTAATAATGTGCATCCCACTTGGTCTTGGAACTGTAAATATAACCCTATTCGATAATTGTGCATCCATACCATTAATTTTATATCTATTCGCATACCATGTCACATTGTTACATATTATTGTTATAGTGACACCCCATGATTGATAATATGCATCCTACATAGTCATGATGTAACCCCTGGTAAATATTTGTGCATGTCTTCTTTTATCGTGCATCCGTACTTGCTACAGTTTTATTATGAGCATCCGCTTGATACCTGTGCACTACCTGAAATGACCTATTATATCAATGCTTGACGTGATACCTGATCTTGTTACTAATGCCGACAATCTTGACATGTTGTCCGCATGGACATATCCTGTTGTCTGTATAGACAAACTTGTACCTGCTTGATCCTGTGTTGGCATTAGCTCCAGATTATCAATACCTGACTTGAACACATAACCTTGGGGGTATGGGGAAATCAAAAGTGTAAACTAAAGTGTAACTTAAAAGGGTATTACTTGATCCGTGGTCCCGGGGGCTAACGGGACAGTTCCTGCCAAAAAATTTCTGCGCAAAAGAGCCCAAGGTATCAAATGGCAGCGATACGTTTAAGAAAATGTGAACCAGTATTTTCCGAGATGTATTTTGACAAACTCCCGAAT
Organism: Agapanthus africanus; assembly: GCA_030015575.1. NCBI lineage: Eukaryota > Viridiplantae > Streptophyta > Magnoliopsida > Asparagales > Amaryllidaceae > Agapanthus > Agapanthus africanus. Next base: position 667,588,807 of record CM057342.1, on the reverse strand, counting down.
GTGAAACAGCTAAATTCTGATGGTATCGAAAGCGTCTTGAAAAGGCCTTCGATTTGATATATTATGGGCCTCATAATTCATCAGGGATCAAAAGTTATGAGGCATCACGTGCTCACACGTGATCGGGCATCACGTGCCCACACGTGACCGGGCATCACGTGCAGACACGTGACCATTTACAGGCAAAGCCTGTAGGCACTGAATAAAATAAATAATTGGAAATAATTAATCAGTGGGGTCACGTGCCAACACGTGATGGGCCTTTAAACCCACTGAAAAGAATTAAAGGTATAATAAAATAATAAGGAAAAATCCCAATGGGGCGTCACGTGCCAACACGTGACCAAGGGTCACGTGCTGACACGTGATAATTCCTGAGTTCTTTAAAACAACAGAATTAAATTCTGGTCAAATGCTTAATCAGGGGGTCACGTGCCAACACGTGGTGGGTTCCTAAAGATCTATGAAATAATAGAATTAAATTCTAATTAAGGGAAATCAAAGACCCTAAGTAGGAAAGTATTTCTTTAAATCTTTCCAAACAAACAAAAAGGATTATACTCTGTAAAGTGGAGCACCATTGGATTAAAAATCCAATAGTGATTAAAAATCACTAGCTTGTGGAAAGATTTTATACAAGGAAAGATTCCCTTGAAATTCACCAAGAATAACAAACAGAATATCTTCTGGATTAAAATTCCAATGGTGAATAAAATTCACTGAGTGATCTAAAAGATCATGTTATTTACAAAAAACAAACAAAATCTTTCAATGAAAGATTTATTAAACAAATTGATTCTTTTCCTTCTCCTATAAATAGGAGCAAAGAGGAGAAGAAAGATATAGAATTTTGGGATCTTGAAATTTTCTAAAGGCAAATAGCAGAGAGAAAAGAAAAGAGAATTTAATTCTCAAGAAAGAAAACCCTAGGTGAGAAAGGGGAAAAGGATCAAAACATCAAAAAGAGAATTTAATTCTCAATCTAAGAGTTTAACTCTTCTGCAAAAAGAACTTAGTTCTTCCTCTGGTTGAAGATCTGCAGAAGCAAATCTCCCCATAGGTTAAGAATTTAATTCTCATCGGGTTGAAATTCTGCCATGCAGATCCAAGACTTAGAGGGAGAATTGAGTTTAGAGAATTTAATTCTCCCAAATTCACAGGAATTTAATTCCTCCAAGATAAAACTAGGGTTTAACCCTATATGAGAATTTAATTCTCTCAAACTCACAGGAATTTAATTCCTTCAAGATAAAATTAGGGTTTAACCCTATATGAGAATTTAATTCTCTTAAAATTATAGAAATTTAATTCCTCCAAGACAGAACTAGGGTTTAACCCTATATAAAAACTTAATTCTTTCATATACATGGGAATTTAATTCCTCTAAAACGTAATTAGGGTTTAACCCTACAGAGAATTTAATTCTTAAAAAATAAAGAGACTTGAAAGATCCCCATGCATATAAAGAATTTGGTCACGTGTCCCCACGTGACTCCAGAAAAGATCCTCCGAAAATAAAGGAAACAGCTTAGAGGCAATACCTCACGTGCTCCCACGTGAACAACAAGAATAAAAGCAAAGGCAGATTCTAATTTGGGCGCCCTCACGTGTCCTCACGTGACCCCTAATAAAAGCCTTAACAAATCAGTGCATGAGTACCTATCACGTGCCCACACATGATGGCCAGGAAATTAAAAGTGTTTAACACTTATTCGCAGATTTGAGAATAAAACAAAGGAGATCTGACCCCACCTTTGGGTGCCCTCACGTGTCCCCACGTGACCCCTTCCTCTCCAGTGTTTAACACTAATTTGAGAGTTTTATTTCCAGTGTTTAACATTGTTGTCCTCTAGTGTTTAACACTAATTTGAGAGTTTTATTTCCAGTGTTTAACACTGTTGTCCTTTAGTGTTTAACATTATTTTTTTAGCCAAATTGGCTAAGTTTCCATAGGCAAAAACTCCCCCTTTGACTAAATCCCAAAGTTGAGTAAAACTCATAACTACAATATTTAATGCTCAGTAAAAGACAAAAATGTATCAGAGCCCTCAAACTCTGGTTCAGCATTGCTAAATAATGTGGGCTTGAACCCAGAAAAATGTTTAATGGTCCAACAAAGAGCCAATATTTCTAATCTAATTGGATTTAGCCCAAACTGTCCATAAGTTCTCAATTCAGATTTAACTGAGCCAATGAGCTCATAATCTAATTAATTGATCTTAGTTCCAAATTGGACTAGAGATCCCAATCAACCTTGGTTCAAGGGTACATCTCTTCACTCCTTTGATATTTGTCGTTGTAGTCCCTCAACGTCTTCAGAGAGGTGACGGGTCCCGACAACCACACACTTCATAGACTATGACGTCTCTAAACTGGACTGTGGGGTCCTTAAACTCATGGACTATGATGTCCTTAACCTCGACCGTGATGTCTTTAAACTAACATTGGACTGTGGGGTCCTTAAACCTATGGACTATGATGTCCTTAACCTCGACCGCGATGTCTTTAAACTAACAATCGATCGTGATGTCTTTAAACTAGCATTGGACTGTGGGGTCCTTAAACCCATGGACTATGATGTCCTTAACCTCGACCGTGATGTTTTTAAACTAACATTGGACTGTGGGGTCCTTAAACTCACGGACTATGATGTCCTTAACCTCGACCGCGATGTCTTTAAACTAACAATGAACCGAGATGTCCTTAAACTAATAATGGACCGTAATGTCCTTAAACTAATTGACCGCAATGTCACTAAACTAAACAATAGAGTCCAATTGCCCTTTTGTTGGATCTAAACAATCCCGTTAAGTTGATCTTAGTCTAAAATTAGACTAACGTATCCTTAACATACGTTTAAGTTGATCTTAGTCTCAAATGAGACTAACGTATCCTTAAACCCAACCCCCAAACCCAAATCTAAGAAGATACGGATTTGGACTAATCCACGCCCTACGGGCGACAACATAAATTAGTCTTCGTATACAATCCACGGGCAACCAAATACAAAACAAACACCCACGACACGAAGTGATCATCTGGAGAAGGAGAAAGTTGTTACCGCAATGCGGTAGCGTAATTAACTGTAGGGGCTTGTGCCTGCAGGGGAGAGCGTCCCCACAATCAAAACCCCCTCAAACAAGGGGGAATCTGACGAAGTCTGCTATATCGGCCGCATCCGTTTAAACCTTCGATCCATGGTGCCATAAATCAACTTGGCATCTTCGTAGAGGTGGACGGATAGCACCAATTAGCATCTGTCCCGAAATTCAGGCTAGACGTTCACCTCGTCTCTTGCCGCGTCTTTCGGAGGGGAACAGGGACAGAGCCATTCATGACTCTTACATCTTGATCCGTGGTCCCGGGGGGTAACGGGACAGAACCACTCTTGGTTCACATATTCCTGATCCGTGGTCCCGGGGGGTAACGGGATATATTCTTTGAGTTACATGGAGGATTACTCTAATTGATTTCAAACAAACTTTAGAATAGATAACCCAGTAGCACAGTTTAGACTACTCACTGCACGTCACTTATACTGATACACTTCACTGTTATATATTTCTGTTGACTTGTTACTATTTATAATTCATGCCTGCATGCCTTGTTACCTCTTGATTTTATTATTGATTGATATCATGACGCACTGACATCTGGGTTTTGCATGGCCCGGATCCTCTATCTTTGTTGCAGGCCGACTAGGAGTGCTTCAGCCGATAGGCCGAGCAATGAGGATCCTGTTAGTATTTTAGTCTAGTTTCTTTCAGCATTTTCATTTCCTGATGTGAGCTAGTATTGGGACGTACTTTCCAGATTGTTATTGTTATTTGGATTTATTGCTTCCGCATATTATTTCTTGACTCGTTTATTCTGGCATATGGAAATGTACTAGATAGTTTATTATATTTCACTGTTCTTGATATCTTATAGACAGCCGGAATGTAACTGTGGAGGGATGTTTCCTAGCCACAGGTAGCATGGTTGGCTCTGTCATGTGCCGATCTTAGCGCACTCTGGGAAGCGGGGCGTGACAGGGTTTGTTTGGTATCAGAGCCATAGGATTTAGGTTAATCGGGTTTGATTCTTTTTGTAGTTGGGTATTGAACCCAATACACGAATCAGAAAACCTGTGATTAGGAGCATGTCCTGCCACATTGTTATCGTGATTCTTGAATCATATCTTTCTCTTGACCCTTGTCTTGACGATATGCAAACAGCTGTGCATCTCGACTTGAAACCTTTTGGTTCCCTATTGTTTCTCTCTACTTATTCTTTCGATTCTGATACTAGGATTTGGGCGACTTGAACGGAGTTATATGATTGTAACTATGAACTGCAGTAAGGTTACAATGCGGTACTCTATTTAAGTAACTTGGAGTCCTAGTCTTGATTCATTTCCTTGATTTATGGTCATGATATCACCTTGCTTCTCTCGATTTCATTACTTACCAGTTCATGTTTTATCGCAAGCTTGAATCCTGTTTGCCATGCTTATCTTCTTCAGTGTTTAGCTTCAGATGAAGTTGCTTCAGGTATCTTACTTGTTCATGATTTTCCCGTATTAGCATTATTCGATTCTGGTGCATCCCATTGTTTTATATCGTCCAAGTTTATTGCTGCACACTCAATTTCTTGTACGACCCTGTCTAGTTGTTGGGATATACACACTGGGAATGGGAAGATCATATCTAGTGGTGAGTGCAAGGATTGTTCTGTTGTTATTTGCGGACGGGAGTTATTTACAGATTTCTTGATGATCGATACCGGCAGTTATGATGTTGTCTTAGGAATGGACTTTCTCGGCACTTTCCACGCTCACATTGATTGTAGGGCAAAGAAAGTGATTTTCCGAATTTCCAGACATCCGGAGTTTGTTTTTGCTGGAGGCAGCAGTTCTTTCGGACCAGTCGAGTTTAGGGCTAGGCCGACAAACAATATTCTTTCGTCGATGGAAGTTGATAAGGAGGAAGCGCCAGCTATAGTTCGAGAGTTCATGGACGTGTTCGAGGACATCTCGGGTTTGCCGCCAAAACGAGATGCGGAGTTCATGATCGATCTTGTTCCTGGTGCAGCGCCAATCTCAAAGGCATACTATCCAATGGCACTAGTGGAGTTGGAAGAAGTCAAGAAGCAGGTTATCGAATTGCTAGAGAAGGGTTGGATTCGCAGCAGTAATTCATCTTGGGGAGCTCCAGTTCTTCTAGTCAAGAAGAAAGATGGCACAAGGAGGATGTACATCGATTATCGAGAATTGAACCGGGTGACTATTAAGAACAAGTACCCGATCCCTCGCATTGGAAAATTATTCGAGCAACTCAGTGACGCGAGGGTATTCTCGAAGCTGGATTTGCGGTCCGGATATCATCAGGTTCGAGTTAAATCAGAGGATATTTGCAAGACTGCGTTCCAAACTCGATATGGACATTACGAGTATTTAGTGATGCCATTCAGAGTCACTAATGCACCAGCGATATTTATGGACTTGATGAACCGAATCTTTTCACCGTTCTTAAACCAGTTTATAGTGGTGTTCATCGATGATATTCTGGTCTACTCTAGGAGCCTAGAAGAGTATGCAGAACACTTGAGGATCGCATTGCAGACATTGAGGCATGAAAGATAGTATGCAAAGATGAGAAAGTGCGAGTTTTGGCTTGGAGAAGTGAAGTTTTTGGGGCATGTCGTATCCGGAGAAGGAATCGCCGTTGATCCTGACAAGATTGCAGCAGTTCAAGATTGACCGATTCCGAAGAACGTAGCAGAGATCAGAAGTTTTCTTGGACTTGCCGGATATTACAGAAGGTTCGTAGAGAATTTTGCTCGATTGGCTGAGCCTTTGACCAAGCTTACACGGAAGGAAGTACCGTTCGTATGGACGGATAGTTGTGCGTCAGCTTTTGAGGCATTGAAGAAAAAGTTGATAACCGCTCTTATTTTGACCGTACCAGATGGTTCCGGAGGATTAGTGATTCACAGCGACGCATCTGGGAAAGGTTTGGGATGTGTTTTGATGCAGCATGGGAAAGTTATAGCTTACGCATCACGGCAGTTGAAGACCCATGAGTAGAATTACCCAACTCATGATTTGGAGCTTGCGGCAGTGATTTTCGCTTTGAAGATTTGAAGACACTACTTATTGGGCGAAAGGGTCGAAGTGTTCACCGGTCACAAAAGCCTAAAGTATGTGTTCACGCAGAAGAGCTTAACATAAGGCAGCGTAGATGGTTGGAGCCGATGGCTGACTATGATCTTGATCTCAAGTACCATCCGGGGAAAGTTAATGTAGTGCCGGACGCGCTTAGTCAGTTGCCAGCAATTCGGATGTTGACTGCACAGAAGGAGCTTATCGAGGATTTTCGGAGATTCAAGTTGGGAGTTGTGCTACCGCATTCTTCGGGACAGTTGATGCAGTTGCAAGTACAGTCGTCGTTGATCGAGAGTATTAAAGTAGCGCGGTCGCAGGACCCAAGATTGCAGAAGTTTCGAGAACAGATTGAAGCTGGACTTCGAACGGACATGTTAATTCATGAGATGGTTCGTTGCGTTATGGTAGTCGTTTGTGTGTGCCAAAAGGAGATAATCGCGAAGAAGTTATGAAAGAGGTGCACAGTTCCGCATATTCCGTACATCCAGGAGGCACGAAGATGTACCATGATCTACGACAACATTTCTGGTGGGAAGGCATGAAAAGAGAGATTGCCCACTTTGTAGCGAAGTACTTGGTGTGTCAGCAAGTTAAGGCTGAACATCAAAGGGTTGCTGGTTTATTGCAACCACTTCCGATTCCTCAATGGAAGTGGGAACATATAACCATGGATTTTGTGACAGCTTTACCGCGGAGTCCAAAGGGCAACAATGCAGTTTGGGTGATTGTTGATCGATTGACCAATGCAGCTCATTTCATACCGTTTCGAGTTGGTCAGTCAATGGAAGCATTGGCAGAACGGTACATGCAGGAGATTGTGAGATTGCATGGAGTACCTGTGAGCATCGTTTCCGACCGTGACACCCGATTCTTATCGCACTTCTGGAGGAGTTTACAGGAAAGTTTAGGGACGTGATTGAAGTTTAGCACAGCTTATCATCCTCAGACAGATGGCCAGTCGGAAAGAACGATCCAAACTCTTGAAGACATGTTGAGAGCTTATATGTTGGACTTCAAGGGTTCGTGGGAGGATCATCTACACTTGGTGGAGTTTTCGTACAATAACAGCTTTCAGGCGACTATTCAGATGGCTCCATTCGAAGTATTGTATGGCCGCAAGTGTCTCTCACCCGTTTGTTGGGACGATATTGGAGAACGAAGATTTTTGGGACTGGATTTGATCGTCCAAACCGTGGAGAAGGTTAATACTATCCGGAGTCACATGAAGGTAGCACAGGATCGGCAGAAGAGTTGGGCCGATACATCGAGAAGACCTCTAGAGTTCGCTGTTGGTGATCTTGTATTCTTGAAGATATCACCGACTAGAGGAGTGATTCGTTTTGGGAGTCGAGGCAAGCTTAGTCCTCGATTCGTGGGGCCTTTCGAGATTATTGAGCGTGTTGGAGAAGTGGCTTATCGTTTGGCGTTACCACAATCTTTGGCGAATGTTCATGACGTGTTTCATGTATCTCAACTCCGTAAGTCTGTTCGAGATGAAACACACGTGCTAGATTATTCGGAGCTGACTGTAAGGGAGGATTTGACCTATAAGGAGCAATCGATGTCGATTGTTGATCGAAGGGAAAAGGTCCTCAAGAACAAGGTTATCTTTCTCGTACTTATTTCTTGGGGGAATCGCTCGCATGGAGAATTGACTTGGGAATGAGAAGACGAGATTCGACAGAAGTTTCCACACTTAGTCTTGTAGTTTCATGTTTGTTTATCTATTCTTGTTCCGGGAATTTCGAGGACGAAATTCTTTTTGTAGTTGGGTATGATGTAACACCCTAGTTCATTTATACTAGTTCCAGTTCAAGTATTTCTTTATTTATGGTATTTTCTTGATTTACCGTGTTTTGGGTGCGGATAGTGCACTTGACATCTGTATTTGGATCCGACCTGATCCGCTTACTGGAAACCCGTCTTGATTCCTGTTTATGATTTATCCTGGCTTGTTATATGGATACGTGCATTTTCATTTTTATACTGCATACTGGCATTTATCTGGCATCTGCATTTTTTTAATATAACATTTAAAGTCAAGTAAAATATTTTAAAAATATCTTGCATGGCCTGCATGATACCCCCTAACCCTGTTGTAGTATCCGCGCATCTTGTTCTCATCCCGTTCAGTGAAACAGACTCGTTTGGATAGCTACGCACACGTACGTGCATCCGTTCTTGGGGGTGTTCCCTGCCGAAAACACGGGAAGACGCGATAAACGTCTTGCCTGAATTTCGGGGCAGATACTAATTGGTGCTATCCGTTCACCTCTCTAAAGATGCCAAGTTGATTTATGGCATCGTGTATCGAAGGTTTAAACGGATGCGGCCGATATAGCAGACTTCGTCAGATTCCCCCTCATTTGAGGGGTTTTTTTATTGTGGGAACGCTCTTCCCTGCAGGCGCAAGCCCCTACAGTTAATTACGCTACCGCATCGCGGTAACAACTTTCTCCTTCTCCAGATGGTTATTTCGTGTCGTGTGTGTTTGTTTTATTTTTGGTTGCCCGTAGATTGTATACGGAGACTAATTTATGTTATCGCCCGTAGGGTGTGGATTAGTCCAAATCCGTATCTTCTTAGATTTGGTTTTGTGGTTGGGTTTAAGGATACGTTAGTCTCATTTGAGACTAAGATCAACTTAAACGTTTGTTAAGGATACGTTAGTCTAATTTTAGACTAAGATCAACTTAACGGGATCATTTAGATCCAATAAAAGAGCATTTGGACTCTATTGTTTAGTTTAGAGACATTGCGGCCGATTAGTTTAAGGACATTACGGTCCATTGTTAGTTTAAGGATATCTCGGTCCAAGGTTAAGGACATCATAGCCCGTGAGTTTAAAGACATCACAGTCAAGGTTAAGGACATCATAGTCCGTGAGTTTAAAGACCTCACAGTCAAGGTTAAGGACATCATAGTCCGTGAAATATGTGGTTGTTGGGACCCGTCACCTCTCTGAAGACGTTGAAGGATTACAACGACAAATATCTAAGGAGTGAAGAGATGTACCCTTGAACCGAAGTTGATTTGGGGATCTGTAGTCCAATTTGGAACTAAGATCAATTAATTAGATTATGAGCACATTCGCTCAGTTAAATCTGAATTGAGGACTTATGGCCAATCTGAATTGAGGACTTATGGCCAATTTGGGCTAAGTCCAATTAAATTTGAAATGTTGGCTTCTTGTTAGACCAGTAAACATTTGTCTGGGTTCAACCCCCCATTATTTGGCACTGCTAAACAGGGGTTCTGACAACATTTTATCTTTGTTGAGTGCTGGGCATTCATATGCCATATAGAATGATCAATTTTGGAAGGCAAGGATGTACTTGAGACTCAATAAAAAGAGAAGTCTTGCCTCAGAAGGACTTAGCCAATTTAGGCTAAGGTTGATTTGAATATAGTGTTAAACAATAACATATATTTTATGGTCACGTGTTCCCACGTGATGCGCTGAAAATAGTGTTAAACACTAAGAACAAAACGCTTCAAAAATAGTGTTAAACACTAAAATGGGATTGGTCATGTGGGGCCATGTGAGACCTCTGAAGGTGTGGACCAGTCTTCTTTTGTTTTATTCTCAAATCTGCTAATGAGTGTTAAACACTTTTAGTTTTCATGGCCATCACGTGTGGGCACGTGATAGGTATTTATGCATTGATTTATTAGAGTGTTTATTAGGGGTCACGTGATGGCACGTGAGAGCGCCCAAAATCAGTGTTGCCTTTGCCTTTATTTTCTTTTTTTTGAAGGTCACGTGGGAGCACGTGAGGCATTGTCTCTGGGCTAATTCCTTCTTATTTTGGGGAGTCTGTGTAAGGGTCACGTGGGAACACGTGACCTAGTCTTGTTCCTTCTTTTCTGATTATTAAGTATGGGGATCACGTGTCACCACGTGACCCGGTTCTTTATTTGCATGGAGAGCTTTAAGTCTCTTGTTTTAAGAATTAAATTCTCTTTAGGGTTAAACCCTAATTATGTTTTAGAGGAATTAAATTCCTATGTATGTGGAAGAATTAAATTCTCATATAGGGTTAAACCCTAGTTCTGTCTTGGAGGAATTAAATTCCTATGAATTTGGGGAGAATTGAATTCTAATGCAGGGTTGAACCCTAATTTTATTTTGGAGGAATTAAATTCATATGAAATTGGGAGAATTAAATTCTCATATAGGGTTAAACCCTAGTTTTATTTGGAGGAATTAAATTCCTATGAATTTGGGAGAATTAAATTCTCTAAACTCAATTCTCCCTCTAAGTTTTGGATCTGCATGGCAGAACCTCCCCGACGAGAATTAAATTCTCAACTTGTGGGGAGATCTTCTTCTGCAGATTTTCAACCAGAGAAAGAACTAAGTGCGTTTGCAGAAGAGTTAAACTCTTAGACTGAGAATTAAATTCTCTTTTTGTTTTATGGAGCTTTGATCTCTTTCCCCTTTCTCACCTAAGGTTCCTTTTCTTGAGAATTAAATTCTCCTTTCTTTTCTCTCCGCTATTGTTTTTTCTTCAGAAAATTCCAAGATTCAAAAATTCCTTCTCCTCTCCTCTTCTTGGTTCCTATTTATAGGAGAAGGAAAAGAATCAATTTGTTTAGTGAATCTTTCATTGAAAGGTTTTGTTTGTTTTTGTAACTAACATGATCTTAGTGAATTTTATTCACCATTGGATTTTTAATCCAGAAGATATTCTGTTTGTTATTCTTGGTGAATTTTAGGGAAATCTTTTCTTGTATAAAATCTTTCCATAAATTGGTGATTTTTAATCACCATTGGATTTTTAATCCAACGGTGCTCCACTTTACAGAGCATAATCCTTTTTTTTTGTTTGGAAAGATTTAAAGAAATACTTTCCCAGTTAGGCTCTTTGATTTCCCTTAATTAGAATTTAATTCTATTAATTCAGAAGGCTTTTAAAGCCTATCTCGTGTTGGCACGTGATCCCAATGTTTGATCATTGGAATAGAATTTAATTCTATCAGTTAAAGAGCTAAGGGACCTGTCACGTGTTGGCACGTGGCCCTCTTTTATTCAGAATTTAATTCTGCCTTTTATCAGAGCTAAGGGACCTGTCACGTGTTGGCACGTGACCCTCTTTTATTCAGAATTTAATTCTGTCTTTTAACAGAGCTAAGAGACCATCACGTGTCAGCACGTGACCCTTGGTCATGTATGAGCACGTGATGCCCCATTGGGGTCTTTCCTTAGCTGTTTTGTTACATTTTTGTTTGATTAGAATTTAATTCTATAAAATAGAGATCACAGGAAACTATCACGTGTCAACACATGACCCTTGGTCACGTGTGAACACGTGATACCTCATTGAGGTATTTCCTGATATTTTATCAGGGAAAAAATGCCCCCACAGCGTTGTTCTCATGTGTCTGCACGTGAGTGCGGCGCTGTCACCTTTGTGACCGTTGGATCTGTCTAGGGAATAAGGGAGATGAACCGTTTCCCATCACATCCTATAAATGCCAGCGTCCCTTCAGAAGCGCCTCCACTTTGTTCATCTTCTTTCTTGCTTGCTTTTTCCTCTGGGAATTTAATTCTCTTTCCCAGAGCTTAGTTCTCTATTTCGAAAATTTCCAGAGCTTAACTCTGTTAACAAAAGATTCTCTTTTCTCAGGTAATGATCTTGAACGGCTGAAGAACTTTTTGTAGAAATCTTCGTTGGATTTTAAATCCATACCAAGGGTTTTTCCTTTTAACAAGAACCCATTTTTTTCAAGTTCTTTAAAAAGAAAACCGCTCAATCTTTAAATCATAAACCCCTTTTGTTAAGGCTCATTTGATCTCCGAGATCGATGGTGATGCTTGTCTTTTTCTCTGGAATTTAATTCCATTCCAAAGAGCTTTGGCTCTGAAAAATATTTCTAGGAATTTAATTCCCCTGGTCAAAAGGAATTTAATTCCCTTAAAGAACTTCGTTCTTTAACAGAAGATCTCTTGAGATTTTTCTGCCTGAGTTGTTCTTTGCAACAAAAGAAAAGATTTGCAGTAGGGTTTTCTGGGAATTTAATTCCCTTGTTCTGCTTGATTTTTCCAGAGTCCAAGATGGATTTCTTTTTGAGGAATGTGTAGGGTCATTTGAAATCCAATGTTCATTTATTGAGAATCTTCTTTTTGTTCTCATAATGAAGATATATACACGTGTCATTTTATATTTGCATTTACAAACATATATATATATATATATATATATATATATATATATACACGTGTTGGCTTCGCTTAATAGTTTCCCCTTCTTTTACTCCAGGCACAATGACTTCTATTCCATACTTCCCTTTCACTCGCTCGGAGGCTACCTTTCCTCACTCACCGTCTGACGAGGAATTGATGGCGATGATCCGGGCTCATGACCCGAATCGCACCAATTTACTTTTATGGGGGACCTGGTATGGTCACATCATCCGCGGTCGCCGCAGTTTTCTTTGCGAGATACCGACGGAGCCTACCTATCCATTCCTACCGATGGATCCTCCACGGACCGCCTTTGCCGTGGAGATGCTAAATTGGACCCCTACGGGACAGCTTGAGCCATCAACAACTCGTATTCCGAACCATCCAGTGCCAGCTATAGACATTTTAGGGCGTCGCATTTGCCAGGGCGAAGCCCATCCATGGGGACAGATTTACAAGATAGGGCTTACTCCTCGACATCCCACGGGCTACCTTCTCTGGGCCCGTTATATCCTGTCCGCCCATCGTGCTCGACTGCAGAGGGTCGGACTCTATCAGGCGATATACGCGTCTCTTTTCCACTATCAGTCTCCCCATGTCTGGTGGGTTAAGGCCTTCTTAAACCAATGGAATCTTCCCACCAACACCTTCCTTCTAGGGGACCGCGAAGTTTCAATTTCTCTGGAAGAGTTTCGCGAGATATCAGGGTTGCCGGTCAGGGGGACGCTATATGAAGAACTACTGCCTCCCGATGAATATGTCTTTGAAACTGAGCCTGCCATGCTTGACGACCTGTCGACAGAGAATGTCGTCCGCCACAAGCGCTCAAGTTTGATCAAGGCTTTGAGCATTTTTGAGAAGTTATTCACAGAGTCAGAGGAGCAGGGCGTCACTTTTAAAAGCTTTATCGTTTGCTTCCTTCGCGAAGACGTTCTATTAAAGACGGCTCCGAAGTTCGCAAACATCAACGACCCTTTTGGGTTTGGTTTAAATAAGCGGCCTGCTAAAGAAGAGGACTTGCCGCAGTTCTACATTCCCATCATGTCGGCCGTGTCTTTCGAGTCGATTGCAGCTCCTGGTATGGATGTGGAGACTTTCTTTGTGGGCTTCATCAGTGTTTGGCTCAGTTGGTTCTCCATTCCCATGCATCGTTGTTTCATGAGAGCCTCAGTTATTTACCCTGCTCATCGCATTGCTGAGGGGACGCGACTAGCTGTGGGCATTGCAGGGCTAGTGCATTTATATCATGGGTTAAGCGCCGCGGCCAACACCTCAACTCCAGGCGTAGATGTGGTAAATTTCTCTCTTCATTACTTTACGTCCTGGATTGAGATGCACGTGCTGGGGCATTTGCTACGCACCAAAGACCTAGCTTTTATGACGCTTACACTTTTCCGCGACTTATGCGGCTGGTGGGCGCTTCTGCTCCTGACCCGACTCAGTATGGGGCTATTCGCGTGCTGGTCAATCCTTATGCCACTACAGGCGGGATGGTATTCAACGACCGAGTTCTCTCTGCTCCCTCAGGATCGGTCCAACAGCTCTGCGACCTGTCGAAAGAGGGGGTCCCTTCTCTGAAGCCCAGGGAAGCCATGCACCTATACTCTATCAGACCAGCTTATCTGGTATTTCGTCAGAACGGTATGGCCCTTTTTATGCGGTACAACCCACACCGCTTTGCTCGGCAACTCGGATATAACCAGGGCGTCCCCTTCGAGGCATTTACAGTGGCGCCTAGCCCATCGCCAGAGGTTGTTCGTGACGCCACTCATCACTTCATGCGGCTGAACACTGGTTCCCGCTTCATGATTCCTGAAGCTGATCATATTCCTCGATGTGTGGGGTCATCACGGGCTGGTACCTCCACCGAGTTAGTCCAATTATTGCCGAGGAGAGGAGGGTGCTCCTCAGATATAGGGCTCCTACTCCGATCCAAGCCACGGGAGTTCCGCCGCAACCGCGTGCAACGGTTCGCCCTCCCTTGAGGGATACCAGCGTTGTGCTTATTCCGGAGGCAGCGGAAGTGGATTTAACTCCAATAGCTGGTATGCCACTGCGTACTAGGGCCCAATCAAGGGCTAATAGGGCGCCAGTAGCAGTGTCATCGGCCGCAGCGTCAACAATGGCCGTGTCGTCATCGGTAGCACCGCCGAGCGAGGACATTGAAGGCGAAGTGGGTCAACGCCGTACCAAAGCTTCACGGGGAAGAAAACGATCGTCTTCGGCGGTTAGTTCGGGCCCAAGAGGCTGAGGAAGACAGTCACCAATCTGCTTGACTCTTTAATAGAGTCTGAGCCTATTCTTCAAGATAAACCACTAGCCATGCAAGAATCGGATGGTGGTCTACTTTTCCCGGGTTCATCTGCCGAGGAAGTCGCACAATTGGCTGAGGTTATAAGACGTTCGCAAGATGAATCTGAGAATGTAAGGATCCTAAAGAAGCCTTACCCTGCCGTCATTTTTTATGAAGACCCTCCATCGATACGGCGGCTATTCATAGGCCCTTTGGAAGAATGGGATGAGAGGGCCCTTAAGCAGGCTGTTTCGGCCGACGCCGAGGACGCACTTTCATTGTGGACTGGTGGTCACGAGTCTACTCTCGAACCTCGGCGAGCATATCTCCTCAGGAAGGAGCGTCGGCTTGAAAAAACCATATTAGAGGCTCCCTTGCGCATCGGTATGTTCATTTATCTCCTTGTAATGTTTTGTATTGCTCGTATACATATATATATCCTTATCTTCGTACAAACTTTGCAGGGACTTCGGCGATGGCGGAGGATCTGAATTCGAGTCGCGCTTTGACTGTAGACTCTGCTAATATCCCCAATGAAACACTAATCAGTGTGGAGGGGGTCGATGCAACCGTTGCTCCTGCAATGGAGCCTCCCTTGGTGACTCCCGTTCCCCAAGCGCTTGCTCCTCCGGGAGAGACATCTTTGTTGGTCGCCGATCCGATGGATCTTTCTGGGGGTGGCCGGGATATTAGGGGACAGGTAGTCGAGGCTACCGTCCTTCCGCTGGAGCCTGCAGTGGCGGCCACTGCTCCTCGCTCGGAAGTCGTTACATTGGACCACGTCCCCGATGATGTGCCTGGGGGCACGGAGGAGGCCGCTGAAGCTGCTATCCCTCCAGCCCATAATGGGAGAAGCATTGAAGGTAACCTTCTATATTTTACATTAATAATCTCTCCATTATCTGAACCCTTCTGTCTTTTCAGAATTGCATGGATTGGCGGCGTCTATTGCCGATCTATCTCCTAGGAAATCTTTTCAGCGCCTGTTGGAGATGGCCGCTCCGCAGGCGATATCTCCTCAACGCATCATCCTCTCTTCCGGGAAAGGTCGGTATCTTTTGCCCTCTTCTCACTGTGTTATTATTATTTCATATAATGACATTGATGTCTTCTACAGTTCTGGAAGCTGATGACGAGGTTGAAATTCTTGACGGGCCTGGGGAGCCTTCATACCCCTCTTGCATGACTGTGGGTAAGTAAAGTCTCAACGTCGTTCCATTTGTTCTTTGCCTACAAGTCTCGCTGACTGTTTATAAATCTGAACAGCTTTGCCAGTTCTAACCATGCTGGAGTCTCGCATCGTCATGCCACCCGGCCCCTATGCTCTACGTGCCTCGAAACGGATGGCAAAGCTAAGCCTCCACTCCTTGTCAGCCCTAATTGAAGACCTTCGTGCTGGCAGTCTGATCACGGCCGAAGCGTTTGCCGCTGAAGCCAACGGTTCTCTTCCCTTTCTTGCCACCTACCATAGTGAAACATTGGTACAAGTCTGGGTTGAATTTTGTCGGCAGGTGGAGGCTTGCTTGCATATTCTTGAATGTACGCGCCTTCCTTCGGAGGTTGTGTCCGCGATGGCGAGCTTACAGGGGCTTATTGAGCGGTGCACTGCAAATATGATATCATGCGAGAAGAGGCTCATCCGCAAGTTTTCGGAGAGGGAGTTGGCTTCCAAAGCGCTGAGGGAGCTTCAAGCCAACCTTACGGCCAAGACCACTAAAGCATATGAACTTTGGCGGGTGCTTCAAGAGGCTATCAAGGAGGTGGTAGCCATTGATAAGGCCGTCGTGTTTACTCGTGAAATGGTCGAAGCCCATAAGGTTACTGAAAAAGAGCTTGAAGGCCGGCTTGCCTCATACCAGGCCCAACAGGCTCAAGCGGAGGCCCGTCTTTTGACGATAATGAATCATGAAGCCGATGCCCAGCGGAAAAGGGGTGAGCTGGCAAATCTACTAAATCGCCCGCCGACTTAAAGAATTGTATATTTTTTTATTCTTCTTTTGTACATACTCCTGAATGAGAGTATATTTTCTTTTATTCTTTCATAAACTGTACTTTGTATTCATTTTGATTCATGAATAAAAGACATATTTTGCTTCATGATGGTATGTCCCTTTTAGTAAGTGTATTCTGTGGATAGTCTATTTTGATTTCTTTGTAGTACAGCGATGGCTTAGGGTTCAGGGTTAAGATCTGCCTCCTAATACTTTTCAACTTTATGAGCCGTGAGGGTCTCATAAAGAATTTTCTCCCTACAGGTCGAGAGGATCCCATAGGTGTAATTTCTCCTTAGGAATCGTGAGGATTCCTAAGTGTATTTTCTTCTGAGAGTCGTAAGGATCTCCCAAAAGAGTTTTCTCCCTTATGAGTCGAGAGGACCCATAAGTGATGGATGAGGTTGACATTATCCGCATTTCACGGGGTCAGAGGTTGCTCTGGCCATTTCCCACGGGGTCAAGATTGACTTTAGCCATGTTCTATGGGACCAGGATTTGCTCTGGATGCTTCTCACGCGGTCATAGCCGTGTTCTGCGAGGACCAGGCTCCGCTCAGGATGCTTCCCATGGGGTCTTAGCCGTGTTCTGCGAGGACCAGGATCCGCTCTGGACGTTTCCCACGGGGTCAGGATTGACGTAAGCCGCGTTCCACGTGACCAGGAATTTTGCTCTGGATGCTTCCTACGGGGTCATAGTCGTGTTCTGCGAGGACCAGGCTCCGCTCTGGATGCTTCCCATGGGGTCATAACCATGTTCTGCGAGGACCAGGATCCGCTCTGGACATTTCCCACGGGGTCAGGATTGACATAAGCCGCGTTACACGTGACCAGGAATTTTGCTCTGGATGCTTCCCACGGGGTCATAGCCGTGTTCTGCGAGGACCAGGATCCGCTCTGGACGTTTCCCACGGGGTCAGGATTGACATAAGCCGCGTTCCATATGACCAGGAATTTTGCTCTGGATGCTTCCCACGGGGTCATAGCCGTGTTCTGCGAGGACCAGGCTCCGCTCTGGATGCTTTCTACGGGGTCATTGCCGTGTTCTGCGAGGACCAGGATCTGCTCTGGACGTTTCCTACGGGGTCAGGATTGACATAAGCTGCGTTCCACATGACCAGGAATTTTGCTCTGGATGCTTCCTACAGAGTCATAGCCGTGTTCTGTGAGGACCAGGCTCCGCTCTGGATGCTTCCCACGGGGCCATAGCCGTGTTCTGCGAGGACCAGGATCCGCTATGGACGTTTCCCACGAGGTCAGGATTGACATAGGCCGTGTTCTACGTGACCAGGAATTTTGCTCTGGATGCTTCCCACGGGGTCATAGCCGTGTTCTGCGAGGACCAGGCTCTGCTCTGGATGCTTCCCATGGGGTCATAGCCGTGTTCTGCGAGGACCAGGATCTGCTCTGGACGTTTCCCACGGGGTCAGGATTGACATAGGCCGTGTTCTACGTGACCAGTAATTTTGCTCTGGATGCTTCCCACGGGGTCATAGCCGTGTTCTGCGAGGACCAGGCTCCGCTCTGGATGCTTCCCATGGGGTCATAGCCGTGTTCTGCGAGGACCAGGATCCGCTCTGGACGTTTCCCACAGGGTCAGGATTGACATAAGCCGCGTTCTACGTGACCAGGAATTTTCTTTAGATGCTTCCCACAGGGTCATAGCCGTATTCTGCGAGGACCATGCTCCGCTCTGGATACTTCCCACGGGGTCATAGCCGTGTTCTGCGAGGACCAGGATCCGCTCTGGACGTTTCCCACGGGGTCAGGATTGACATAGGTCGTGTTCTACGTGACCAGGAATTTTGCTCTGGATGCTTCCCATGGGGTCATAGCCGTATTCTGCGAGGACCAGGCTCCGCTCTGGATGCTTCCCACAGGGTCATAGCCGTATTCTGCGAGGACCAGGATCCGCTCTGGACGTTTCCCACGGGGTCAGGATTGACATAAGCTGCGTTCCATGTGACCAGGAATTTTTCTCTGGATGCTTCCCACGGGGTCATAGCCGTATTCTGCGGGGACCAGGCTCCGCTCTGGATGCTTCCCTCGGGGTCATAACCGTGTTTTGCGAGGACCAGGATCAGCTCTGGACATTTCCCATGGGGTCGGGATTGACATAGGCCGTGTTCTACGTGACCAGGAATTTTGCTCTGGATGCTTCCCACGGGGTTATAGCCGTGTTCTGCGAGGACCAGGATCCGCTCTGGACATTTCCCACGGGGTCAGGATTGACATAAGCCGCGTTCCACGTAATCAGGAATTTGCTCTAGATGCTTCCCACGGGGTCATAGCCGTGTTCTGCGAGGACCAGGCTCCGCTCTGGATGCTTCCCATGAGGTCATAGCCGTGTTCTGCGAGGACCAGGATCTGCTCTGGACGTTCCCACGGGGTCAGGATTGACATAAGCCGTGTTTCACGTGACCAGGAATTTGCTCTGGATGTTTCCCACGGGGTCATAGCCGTGTTCTGCGAGGACCAGGATCCGCTCTGGACGTTTCCCACGGGGTCAGGATTGACATAAGACGCGTTCTATGTAACCAGGAAGGGTTGACTTTATCCGCATTTC
Source organism: Agapanthus africanus (assembly GCA_030015575.1). NCBI lineage: Eukaryota > Viridiplantae > Streptophyta > Magnoliopsida > Asparagales > Amaryllidaceae > Agapanthus > Agapanthus africanus. Next base: position 667,569,626 of record CM057342.1, on the reverse strand, counting down.
ACGGAGTCGAGGTTTGACTCTCGGTCATCTTTGCGCCGCCGAGTCATGGAACTGGGAGTTGCCGCGGTTCCGCTTTGCTTGATGTTGTGTCTGTTGTAATGAGACGAATGTTGATATGATTTCCAGGCTATCTGTGAATCGTTGAGATTTGGCTTCTTCTTCTGATGAAGCCTGGGAAGGAAAGGTGTGATTCCCTCTTTGTTTGCGCCCATGGATCGTATACAAGGATTGCTGTGATATCACCTGTAGGGCAAAAATTTCATTTCATTTTTTTTTTATTTCTTTCCGCGATGCTCTATCATTTCAGCTTTTATATCGTGAAAGTCGCGATTGCCCAATCATTTCGGCTATTTTATCGCGGTGCCCAATCATTTCGGCTATTTGTTTTATTTTTACTCGCTGCTTTTTATTGCGAGTTGCCCAATCATTTCGGCTATTTTGCATGCATACATTTTTACTTGCTGATTTTGTTGCAAGTTGCCCCATCATTTTGGCTATTTCGTATGTATGTGTGGCTCGCTAGCTTTTTTGCTGCAAGCTTGGAATTAGACACTGATTTCGGCATCAGCATCGCTGCAACTGGGATATTGCCAGGAGCGAATCATCATTTGCCTCTGTCGATGACGAACAAAGGTGGCTTAGTAAACAGGGTTAAGATCCTGTCGACTAAGGCTTTTGACTTCATGAGCCGTAAGGGTCACATAAAGGTATTTCTCCCTGCGAGCCGTAAGGGTCTCCTTAGTAATCGTGAGGATTCCTAAGTGTATAGTCTCTTATAAGTCATAAGGATCTTACAAGAGTGCTTTCTCCTTATAAGTCGAGAGGACTTACATGGGATGTTCACTGTGCAGACATATCCCTAGTCACGGATGGGACTTTGTTAGGGAAATGTTTATTCGCGCCCGTGGATTGTATACAAGGGTCAGCATTGAGCCGCTTGTAGGGCAGTATTGGAGGTTGTGGTGACCGCTTAAGAACAGGTTCAGATCCCTGTAGCTTAAGACTTTTGAATCTTATGAGCCGTGAGGGTCTCATAAGAGAGTTCTCCTTACGAGTCGTGAGGATCTCGCAAGTGTAATTTCTCCTTAGGAATCGTGGGGATCCCTAAGTGTGTTGCTCCCTTATGAGTCGTAAGGATCTCACGCAGGTGGTTTCTCCTCACAAGGTCGAGAGGACCCTGCAAGTGTCTTTTAACGAGATTGCGCCCTTTCGGGTTTTCACAAAACTCGCCGGTAGCCCTGCTGTTTTTACTCACGGAGCCCTTTCGGGTTTTCATCTGTGCCCATTTTGCTTATGGACATACCGTTTTCTTTTTCTTTTTTTTTTTTAATCTACTTTTATTTTTTTTGTATCAGCCTTGGGATGCTGCAATCCATAGTCGTTAATCGACGTCTCGGTCAACAGCTAGTTTTAGGACATAGTGGTCCATTGTTAGTTTAAGAACGTTTCGGTCCGTCGTTAGTTTAAGGACGTTTCGGTCCATGGTTAGTTTAAGGACATTTCGGTCCATCGCCGGTTACTACTTATAGAGTTTGGGCTTAGGAAGATAGCGAGCGGATATAGGTGTTGTCATCTATCGTTGACCTAGGCCATGACTCGTCAGGCGTAGTATTTTTTCAGGAATCGACCGTTTATTGGTCGTAAAGGTCTTTCACCATGCATGTCCATGAGTAGGTAAGCTCCACCCTGGTAAACTTTATCTATGATATATGGGCCTTCATAGTTCGGCTCGAATTTCCCCCGTTTGGCGCGATTAGGGATCATAGGTCATTTGACCACTAGCACGAGTTCGCCTTGGCGGAATGTTCTCGGCCTAGTCAATCTCTCATATGAACGTGTCATCTTTGCTTTATAAGCCTCCAGATTTTGTTGCGCTATGAGCCGGGTTTCATCAAGGGCATCGAGCTCCTCAAGCTGAAGGTGAGCATTTTCTTCGTCTGTTAGCTCGTAATGAACTGCCACTCGTAGAGAGGGTAACTCTATCTCGAGGGAGAGTACCGCTTCTGTACCGAATACCAATGCGTACGGCGTTGTGTTCGTGGCTATTTTGAACGTAGTTCGATACGCCCAGAGAGCTTCATGCAGTCTCTCATGCCAGTCCTTCTTATTTCGAGACACCGTCTTTTTCATGATCTTCGTCAAGGTCTTGTTGAAAGCCTCAGCTAGACCGTTAGCTCGGGGATTATAGACTGAGGAGTATCTCCAGTCTATGTTATGCTGTTGTGCGAAGCGGCTGATTTTGTGGCTTCTGTAGGCTGACCCATTATCGGAGATGATCCGTCGCGGAGTTCCAAACCGATAAATGACGTGTGTCTTGAAGAAATAGAGGATATTCTCCGTCTTCACTTCTCTCAGCGGTACTTCTTCTGCCCATTTGGAAAAGTAATCAGTTGTCGCCAAAATGATTCGATGTCCTCTGGACGATGCTGGTTCGATAGGGCCGATTATGTCAGTTCCCCACATTTCGAACGGCCAGCTAGCCACTGTCGGATGTAGTGGATTCGGATGCTGGTGGATAAAGTCCCCATGGATCTGGCACGAGTGGCATTGCTTCGCATACTCGAGGCAGTCCTGAATCATCGTGGGCCAATAGTAGCCCATCCTTTTAATCTTCAGCTTCATCTTCAGCCCGGCTTAGTGAGAACCGCAGAGTCCGTCGTAAGTTTCTTGGATGACTCTCTTTGGCTCTTCAGGTCCCAGGCATCTTAGCCATAGAGAATTAAATGATCTCTTATACAGAGTATTTTTAACAAAGGCGAAGGATAGAGCTCGTTTCATGAGCTGATGCCTTGAGGATGCATCTTCAGGTGTTCGACGGGATTTGAAGTAATCTATAAAGACTTCCCTCCAATCCATAGCCTTTTCCTGGTCTTTTATTTGCAGGGCCGTTTGCTCGGTCGTTCCCTTTTCTTCGGACGACTCCGGAGATATTTCTGTTGGTGCAAGAACCCGACGGCTTTGCACAACGATCCTTACGTCATCGAGGTTCTCTTCGGCCAGTTCTTTAGCGAGCTTGGCTAATGCATCCGCTTTGCTATTTTCCGCATGCGGTATACTTTCCAAGGCATAGGAAGGAATTTGAATCAGCAGTTGCTGTACTCTCTCACCATACTTCACCAACTCTGGCTTGCACGTTTGATAGTCGCCGTTTACTTGACTAACGACCAGTTGGGAGTCTCCGTATATGAGGAGGTTTTCAATTCCCATGCCGATAGCGATCTCGAGACCTGCTATCAAAGCTTCAAATTCGGCTTCATTGTTTGTCCTCGGCTCTGTTAAGGAGAAGGCAAAGCGCATTATCCCTCCTTGTGGAGTCATGAAGATGAGGCCTACCCCTGATTTGATTATGGGGGTGCTTTGTTTGCGCTTCTTCATGGAAGATACTCCATCGAAGTAGAGTTCCCATTGGGTATTATTCTCTCTTCTCTCCCCATCGATCGTGTCAAACGCATGTTCGTCTGGCAATTCGTAGTTCAAAGGAGAATCGTCGATGTCCTAGCCTTTCACTGCCTTAAGAGGACGATAAGTTATCGAGAACTCCATCAATAGCAGGGCCCATTTAGCGAGTCGTCTCGTTAATATGGCCATCGACATCAAATATTTGAGAGGATCCACCTTCGATATGAGATGGACCTCATGTGCCAACGCGTAGTGTCTGAGCTTCGTTATTGCAAAGATCAACGCCAGGCAGTGTTTTTCGATGGGAGAGTAATTGCTTTCTGCCCCCAGGAGAACTCGACTCAGATAATAAAGGGCTCTCTCTTTACCTTGGTCGTTCTCTTGTGCCTATAATGCGCCTAGCGAACCTTCGAGGGCTGTTGTATACAGGACGAGAGGTTTTCCTTTAACGGGAGCGGCCAATACTGGCGGATTTTGGAGGTGATTTCATCCAGTGCGCTTTAGCATTTGTGATCCCAAATGAAAGGGGTCCTTTTTTCATTAGGTGACTATAAGGACGGCACTTGCCGGAGAGATTGGCTATGAATCGCCGGATATACACGAGCTTTTCTTGGAGAGACCGCAGTTGCTTGAGAGTCTTTGGTGGAGGCATTTCCATAATCGCCTTGATCTTTGACGGATCTATCTCGATGCCTCGGTGTCGGATGATGAATCCTAGGAATTTGCCCGAGGAAACTCCGAACGCGCATTTGAGAGGGTTCATCTTCAAGTTGTATTGCCGAAGGCGTTGAAATACGATCTTCAGATGCTCTAGATGTTCCTCGTATGATTTGCTTTTAACTACGAGGTCGTCGACATAACATTCGACAATTTCATGTATGAGGTCGTCGAAAATCTTCGTCATGGCCCTCTGATAAGTGGCACCGGCGTTCTTTAGACCGAAAGGCATCACCTTATAGCAAAATATGCCCAACGGGGTCCGAAAAGCAATATGCTTCTGGTCCTCAGGATGCATCTTTATCTGATTGTATCCTGATGAGCCGTCCATGAGGGAGAAGACTTCGTGAGTGGATGTGTTATCTATCATCAGCTCGGTGACCGGTACTGGGAAGTCGTCCTTCGGGCAGGCTTTATTGAGATCCCGAAAGTCCACACATATGCGCACCGTCCCGTTTTTCTTCATTACTGGAACAATGTTGGCGATCCAGTCGGGGTACTGAACCTCTTGGATGAAGCCGGGGTCGATTAGCTGCTTGACCTCGGTGTTGATGCTCATTTCAAGCTCGGGCCGCATTCTTCTTGGCGCTTGTTTGATCGGTTTGACGTCCGGAGATATTGCTAATTTGTGGACAGCAATCTCTGGATCTAGTCCTGGCATCTCGGAATAGTTCCATGCGAAACAGTCTCTATGCTGCATAAGCACGTCCTTTAGTGTAGCCACCCTTTCTTCAGACAGCAGCTCACCGACGAATGTCGGCCGCGGATCACTTGTCGTCCCCAAATCAATTTTCTTGAGGTTATCTGCAGTAGTATGTATTCCATCTTCCAGCTCTTTTGGCGCTGGTGGAAACTCTGAGATCACCTCGTCATCATTGTTTTCGAAGCTCCAGGGGAGGTCATCCATATTCTCGGGCTCTTCTTTTGACAGCGTTATCACGTGACAAGTACGAGATCGTTTCCAAAATCGATATTGATCTGGTTCTTCCCTCTCTATACACGTCGCTTTTGGTTCATGCTTCTGTGGCGGGCTTACCTTCCAACTGCTGGATAGAGCGAACCTGCCCTGTTGATATTGGTCTTCGACCCAGTTCTTAAAGGTGAAGCAGTCTTCGAGAGGATGTCCTATTGCTCGGTGATAAAAGCAATAGTCTGGGTGAGAGACCTCGTTCGCTTGCTCGGGTTGTTTGGACTCTGGAAGTTTCATCATCTGATGCTTTACGACGAGATCGAATATCTTCTTTGTCTTATCTTGGGGAAAAGAATATTCCCGGCCCATCTTCTTTATAAGGGACGGATCCCGACTGCTCGACTCTTGTTCGCGTGGCTTCTTAGACCCGCTTGGCTGCTGTCGAACGTTTTTTCCGTTCTTTGGTTTATTTTTGCCTCTACGCCGGGTCTTTTGTATGACGGGCTGGCGACGAGGAGCATTGTCATTCTCTGCGGCCTGTTGAAGGAGGCGATGCGTCCTGGCTTTCTCGTAAATGGCCATCTCGCGGTTATGGTCATCCCGGACCTTTTGACCCGCTTCCCTGATCAATTTGTCCATCCGTTCTTCAAACGACGGACTCGGCATTTTGATGACAGGGCCTCGTTTTGGTTCAGGATCAGCGTCTTTTAACAGAATGTCTCCTTTTTCATCGAAGTCGTGTATGACATAGCTGCCATGGACTCGCTCTCGTTTTTTGGATTGAACATATCCAAGCCCGATCGTTTCCATTCTCCCGTTGGGCAACTTGCGCTGAGTTCCGGGACATCCCAAATCCTGTTGTAGAACCGAGCTTGTCGAGTGGTCTGTCTGGAGGGTACACCTTGACACCTCAACAGCCTTTTCAAGCCTTCTGTGTAATATCTAAGCAGACGGATGGGCTGGAGCCTGTCAAGTGTAGAATCCGCGCCATGCCAAATTTCTTTTTCCACTTTGGTTTTCTCGGATCGGTAGAATAGGATCGACTTTTCACCCTTTCGCCTGGGAGGGACGTAGAATGTCTGCAGTTCTTGCACACTATAACTTTCAAGTGCATCGAGCTCTTTATAATGCTCTTGTGGAACCATAGCAACTTGCAAACTTTGATCTTCATTGGCGAAGATTTGTATCGACGGCCGAGCAGAGAATACAGCATTGACCTCGTCTTCCGAGTCGCTGCCGAAGATCAACGTAGGGATGGACGGTCCCGGCCTGTTGCATTGGGGCGGTCCTAAATAAACTATCTCTTCTTCCTCCTCGGTATCACTCCCGAACACCGGAATAGTAGTGATGGCTTTGTTCTTCGATCTGTGACATCTTTCCGCGTCCTCAAAATCTGGTAAGAAGTATTTTGCATCTTCGTACTTTTGGACTTCATTCACGGAGAATGGGTTCAACTCTCCTGTTACGGTATACTCGAGACCATCCTTGAAATACTTCATACACTGATGTTGTGTAGAAAGGATAATGTTGTACTCATGTAACCAAGGCCTGCCGAGCAAAGCATTGTAACACGTCTTGGCGTCGATGACATGAAACTTAATATCCGTGACAAGTAGCCCAAAGTGTAGTGTCAATATTACAGACCCAAGCGTTCGTGATGACTGAGAGTCAAACCCGGAGATAGTGATTTTATCACGAGCGAGGTGCTGAACGCTCATGCAAATTTCCTTCAATACTCTCACATTGAGAAGATTGACGGAAGACCCATTGTCAACCAGGATTTTGCCTATCTTGATATCATGACAGTATCCGGAGACATAAAGGGGACGATTGTGCTCGCATGTCCCGAGGAGGAGGTCTTCATCACCGAAGGTGATATCGGCCGTGTGTATTTCTTCCAGCTCGTCCTTCATCTTTTCTTCGGCAAGGAAAGCTTGGAATTGCTCGGGCTTTTGCAGTGCCTTAATTAAAGAATCTCTTGCTTCTTTTGATAGCAGAAGGGCATCGAGAATGCTGAGCTGCGAAGGTAGCTTTCTCAAGTGTGCCAGAACGTTGTAGTCCACCTTACTTTTCTTTGGCGGGTCCTTGGCTGTCATTTCTTCGACGGCTTGGTCATCAAGGATGATATCCTCAGGGACTTTTTCCTTTCCCTTATCTTTTCTATTCGCGGGCCCGAGATTCTTTTCGGGCAGCGTACGATTGCGCAGCTGAATATTTTCACAGGTCTTCGGTTCTTCCTCTTTTCCCGAGGTGGATTCTTTAAAGAGAGGGCCAAGAGTCATTTCTTCGTCAGAGTCACTCCCGAAAGTGAGAACTTGCAATCCCCCAGCGTCGACCATGTGACAGTTGCCGGTAGTTCTTTTACGCTCGTCGGTCGTGTTTCTTTGCTCCCGACGAGTTTTGCGTTTCATTCGCTTGAAATGTTGCCGGTGAGCAACATATCCCTGCCACCATAGTTTAAAAGCGTTGCACTCTTCGGTAGGGTGCGCAATACTTCGATGATATAAGCAGTAGCTAGGTTGCATTTCCACTTCACCAAGAATGTTTCCTTCGGAGGGCGGCAGTTTCATTCCCATCGATATGGCTTTGGCGAATCTCTTCCTAGTCTTGAACCTGCTTTTATTTATAGCGGATGTACTTTGATCCGGCGGGAGCGTTTCAACCCTTTCGTCCAGTCGCCGGCGTTTGGCTTTTTCAAACATGGCCGTCTCACGCTCTCGAGCAGCTTTACTTTTAAGAAGAGCTTCGTTCAGGAACGCATCAATCATTTCGTCTGATGGTTCTGGAAGTTCCGGCTCAGGATCTGCCCCCAGTTTCTCTGTGTAAGGAGCTTCTTCATCGTTTATCGATGAGTGAGAGATCACATGGCAACTTGCTACGTAATCTTTAGATTCATCCGACGAGTCTTCTCCATCATCTCCGTCCTCAAGGACGTGACTGAGAAATTCTTGGAGTGTGACTGGAGTCCGCTCCTTCTGGTTATACTCTTCCAACGCGTCAATCTGTTTTTGCAGGTCTGTGCGCTTGTCACCAGGCTTCACAGGCTTTTTGGTCTTCTTCTTCTTCTTCGAAGACTTTGACGGCTGGGTGTGAGCACTTTGAATATCACCACCTATTTTTGGAGTTGGGCGCGGTTTCAGCATTCCCTTGATAATCTCGGGTTCCAGCGGATTCTTCCACCTGATCACCGGGCATGTTTGGAGATCATTCAGCATTCTTTTAGTTTTGGCTGAAAGAGCGACCTCCCATCGAGCTTCTTCTATGAAAGAGCATGATACCCCAGGTGTGTCTGTCTTCTTGGGAGCGTGTGGCTGTGGTGGGTTCACCTTCCAATTCTCAGATAGTGCAAACTTGCCTTGTTGGTATTGGTCCTCGATCCATCCCTTAAAGACGAAGCAATCTTCAATTGGATGGCTTACCGTTTGATGGTAAGGGCAATAATTTGGACTATTAGCCTAGCTGGGTTGCAATGGTCGTTTTGAATTCGGCAGATTGATGAGCCTGTTGCACATCGCCAGTTCGAACAGTCTCTTCGTTTTGTCCCGAGGGAACGAAGAAGGACGCTTCATTTTCTCATTATAGTATCGCCGTCTCTCTTCTAGTTGATCCGTTAGTTTTGGGGCACTGGGCTGCTGTTGAGTATTCGCAACGAATGTCGCCTTCCCTTTACCCTTTTCGTTCCGCGGCTCCGGCTTTGGAGGAGACGGTCTATGACCCATCTGGTCCATTTGAGCCAGTTTGTCGATCAAGGCCTGGAACGTGGTCGGCTTGAAGAACATCATGAATTGGGAAATAGTTGCCTGAGGGTCCAGAGTGCCCACGAACATGCCCACTGCCGGCGCTTCCTCGATGCGCTGCTCACATTTTGACCATAAATTTCGCCACCGTATTGCGTATTGTACCCAAGTTTCGCCTGGCTTCACCCTGGCGTTAATTAGTGCGGTTATTGGGGTGCGTTCACTAGCACTCGCGAAACGCTGGGTGAATAGTAGTTCCATCTCCGCAAAAGTCTTGACGGAGTCGTTTGGAAGTTCAGAATACTACTCGAATGCCATTTCCGACAAGCTGCCGACGAACTGGCGAAGTAGCAATTTATCATCATCTCCGGTGTTGCCACATAGAGTCCTGAACTGAGCGACATGCTGGTGGGGATTGCCCGTCCCTTTATATACATGAAATTTAGGGATCGTATATCCCGGCGGGTACTTTATTTGGTCATACCAGCCTGGATATGGTCGCCCAGTTTTAATAATTTGGCCGGCCGCTTCATTCGCCTGGTGAGCTCGTATTTGCTGAGCAATGTAGTCATCCAGAGCGGCCTTGGAGATGGTTTCCTCTTTGGCTGCTGAAAGAGCCGGAGGAGGGTTCGATATCTCCCCTCTGTCGTCTTCAATGATGATCGGGGGGTCTTCAGCTGGAGGTTCTGGCTGTAATATCATCCCAGCCATGTCTTGGAACAAGAGAGCCATTCGTTTTATATTGGATGCCTGTTCCGCAGCCTCTTTTTCTTTCCTCTCGAGCATTCTTCGGAGGAATTCGGTGTCAGTTTCTTGTTCCTGACGCTGCTCCGAGGTCTCTGGATTTTCTTTTGGCCCAGTGAGTGCGGCCATTGTGGTCAGCATCTCCTGAAGCTTCTGCTGCTGTTGTTCTTGAGCCTTTGTTATTCACCGGGTAAGCGGTCAATGTCCTGTAAAAGCACGGCTTTCCTCTTTTCCGGAAGCCATATAAACAGTATGCACCATCATGCCCCCAGACTTGGGACGTTTAGGTTCGGTATCTCTGCGGTTCGCCTCGGTCACAGGGGCTTTCTCTGGTCTCCTTCTCTTGTGAGCAGTTGAAGTCGAGGGGGCCGTTGCAGCGGGCACCCAGGTAGCTGTCGCCTTTTATGGCTTGACAGGATGGTCCTTTTCTTGCCGAACTTTTATCTTTTTCTGTCGGCGAGAGTAATCTTGATCAATTACTGAGTCCTGAACCTGTCGCCAGACTTTGTAAATTTTGGAAGAAAGCCACTGAGGGGGTTGTTCCAGCTTCGCCTTTGGGGTATTCTCCATAGGTGGAGGAGATCTTTTCAGCACAGCAGTTGGCGAATTTCTGCGTACCCTGTTAAGTAGTTCAAAGCTGTTCCCAGTTGGAACAGCAGCATCAACTTCTACTATTGGAGTTGGCGGAGTTAGTCCAGAAGGGGAATTGTCCCCAGCTTTCCTCACCCAGCGCCAGTGGCGACGTCGGGCATGTCGTGCGGCCGGGATCACCTCCGCTTTTGGATCAGTTTCTTCATGCCCCCTACTTTGAGGAGAGACTGTTATTGGTGCTATCCTGTCGAAGACTGACACCTGTTGAGAGGGGGTAGTCAGTCTTGCAAAGGCCTACTTTTGAACAGGGGAAACAACCTTCATGACTTTGCCTGGAACGAGAGCTGAAACGGCCAGTCTCGTGAAGACCGATCCCTTAGCAGGAGAAGCCGCTTTGGGGACTTCAAGAGTAGGAATGGCTAACCGCTTAGGGATAACACCTTCAGGAATTGCGGGCTTCTTCATGGGCCCATCTGAGCTTCGGCCCAATCTGTTAAAACCTGAGGCAGTGGACGTAGGCGACCCGCTGAGAGGGGCCGCAGTAGTTGCAAGCCGATCAAAAACCGACTTCTTGGGAGATTCTTGCGATGGTACAGGGGTGTTGAAGCTCGTTGGCGGGACCATGGTCCCGAAGAACAATCCAGTGGTGGCCTGAGTTACCTTTTCCACCGGCATAGCGAAGATGGAGGCCGCTTGGGGCCCGTAAGTCACTCCTTCGGACGGGATGGAGCGAGAGTTGTGGTTGCAGTTAGTGCAGTTTGAAGCCATTGATCTTCTGTTTTCTGCACAGAGCAAGAAACCAAATCTCAGTACCTCGAATCCAAGGGCAACCATATCAAGCCGCGATTCGTTCGCGAACGCTACACACGAAGTGTGGAGTGGAAAGAGGAAAAGGTCCCACCGGGCGTGCCAGAATCTGTTCCCCGCCGAAAACGCAGGAAGACGCGATAAACGTCTTGCCTGAATTTCGGGGCAGATGCTAATTGGTGCTATTCGTCCACCTCTCCGAAAATACCAAGTTGATTTATGGCATCGTGTATCGAAGGTTTAAACGGATGCGGCCGATATAGCAGACTTCGTCAGATTCTCCCTCATTTGAGGGGTTTTTGATTGTGGGGACGCTCTTCCCTGCAGGCGCAAGCCCCTGCAGTTAATTACGCTACCGCATCGCGGTAACAACTTTCTCCTTCTCCAGATGGTTACTTCGTGTCGTGTGTGTTTGTTTTGTTTTTGGTTGCCCGTAGATTGTATACGGAGACTAATTTATGTTGTCGCCCGTAGGGCGTGGATTAGTCCAAATCCGTATCTTCTTAGATTTGGGTTTCGGGTTGGGTTTAAGGATACGTTAGTCTCATTTGAGATTAAGATCAACTTAAATGTTTGTTAAGGATACGTTAGTCTAATTTTAGACTAAGATCAACTTAACGGGATTATTTAGATCCAACAAAAGAGCATTTGGACTCTATTGTTTAGTTTAGAGACATTGCGGTCGATTAGTTTAAGGACATTACGGTCCATTGTTAGTTTAAGGACATCTCGGTCCAAGGTTAAGGACATCATAGTCCGTGAGTTTAAAGACCTCACAGTCAAGGTTAAGGACATCGTAGTCCGTGAGTTTAAAGACCTCACAGTCAAGGTTAAGGACATCGTAGTCCGTGAGTTTAAAGACCTCACAGTCAAGGTTAAGGACATCGTAGTCCGTGAGTTTAAAGACCTCACAGTTAAGATTAAGGACATCATAGTCCGTGAAATGTGTGGTTGTTAGGACCCGTTACCTCTCTGAAGACGTTGAAGGATTACAATGACAAATATCAAAGGAGTGAAGAGATGTACCCTTGAACCGAAGTTGATATGGGGATCTGTAGTCCAATTTGGAACTAAGATCAATTAATTAGATTATGAGCACATTGGCTCAGTTAAATCTGAATTGAGGACTTATGGCCAATTTGGGCTAAGTCCAATTAAATTTGAAATGTTGGCCTCTTGTTAGACCATTAAACATTTGTCTGGGTTCAACCCCCCATTATTTGGCACTGCTAAACAGGGGTTCTGACAACATTTTATCTTTTTTGAGTGCTGGGCACTCATATGCCATATAGAATGATCAATTTTGGAAGGCAAGGATGTACTTGAGACTCAATAAAAAAAGAAGTCTTGCCTCAGAAGGACTTAGCCAATTTAGTCTAAGGTTGATTTGAATATAGTGTTAAACACTAACATATATTTTATGGTCACGTGTTCCCACGTGATGCGCTGAAAATAGTGTTAAACACTAAGAACAAAACGCTTCAAAAATAGTGTTAAACACTAAAATGGGATTGGTCATGTGGGGCCATGTGAGACCTCTGAAGGTGGGGACCGGTCTTCTTTTGTTTTATTCTCAAATCTGCAAATGAGTGTTAAACACTTTTAGTTTTCATGGCGATCACGTATGGGCACGTGATAGGTACTCATGAATTGATTTATTAGAGTGTTTATTAGGGGTCACGTGAGGACACGTGAGAGCGCCCAAAATCAGTGCTGCCTTTGCCTTTGTTTTCTTTGTTTTGAAGGTCACGTGGGAGCACGTGAGGCATTGCCTCTGGGCTAATTCCTTCTTATTTTAGGGAGTCTGTGTAAGGGTCACGTGGGAACACGTGACCTAGTCTTGTTCCTTCTTTTCTGATTATTAAGGATGGGGATCACGTGTTACCACGTGACCCGGTTCTTTATGTGCATGGAAAGCTTTAAGTCTCTTGTTTTAAGAATTAAATTCTCTGTAGGGTTAAAACCTAATTATGTTTTAGAGGAATTAAATTCCTATATATGTGGAAGAATTAAATTCTCATATAGGGTTAAACCCTAGTTCTGTCTTGGAGGAATTAAATTCCTATGAATTTGGGGAGAATTGAATTCTCATGCAGGGTTGAACCCTAATTTTATTTTGGAGGAATTAAATTCCTATGAAATTGGGAGAATTAAATTCTCATATAGGGTTAAACCCTAGTTTTATTTGGAGGAATTAAATTCCTATGAATTTGGGAGAATTAAATTCTCTAAACTCAATTCTCCCTCTAAGTTTTGGATCTGCATGGCAGAATCTTCCCGATGAGAATTAAATTCTCAACTTGTGGGGAGATCTGCTTCTGCAGATCTTCAACCAGAGGAAGAACTAAGTTCTTTTGCAGAAGAGTCAAACTCTTAGACTGAGAATTAAATTCTCTTTTTGTTTTATGGAGCTATGATCTCTTTCCCCTTTCTCACCTAGGCTTTCTTTTCTTGAGAATTAAATTCTCCTTTCTTTTCTCTCCGCTATTGTTTTTTCTTCAGAAAATTCCAACATTCAAAAATTCCTTCTTCTCTCCTCTTCTTGGCTCCTATTTATAGGAGAAGAAAAAGAATCAATTTGTTTAGTGAATCTTTTATTGAAAGATTTTGTTTGTTTTTATAACTAACATGATCTTAGTGAATTTTATTCACCATTGGATTTTTAATCCAGAAGATATTCTGTTTGTTATTCTTGGTGAATTTTAGGGAAATCTTTCCTTGTATAAAATCTTTCCATAAATTGGTGATTTTTAATCACCGTTGGATTTTTAATCCAACGGTGCTCCACTTTACAGAGCATAATCCTTTTTTTTTGTTTGGAAAGATTTAAAGAAATACTTTCCCAGTTAGGGTCTTTGATTTCCCTTAATTAGATTTTAATTCTATTAATTCAGAAGGCTTTTAAAGCCCATCACGTGTTGGCACGTGATCCCAATATTTGATCGTTGGAATAGAATTTAATTCTATCAGTTACAGAGTTAAGGGACCTGTCACGTGTTGGCATGTGACCCTCTTTTATTCAGAATTTAATTCTGCCTTTTAACAGAGCTAAGGGACCTGTCACGTGTTGGCACGTGACCCTCTTTTATTCAGATTTAATTCTGCCTTTTAACAGAGCTAAAGGACCATCACGTGTCAGCACGTGACCCTTGGTCACGTGTGAGCACGTGATGCCCCATTGGGGTCTTTCCTTAGCTGTTTTGTTACATTTTTGTTTGATTAGAATTTAATTCTATAAAGTCAAGATCACAGGAAACTATCACGTGTCAACACGTGACCCTTGGTCACGTGTGAACACGTGATACCTCATTGAGATATTTCCTGATATTTTATCGGGGAACAGGGGGTTTGCATTTTCATTACCCGGATATCCAATTTTGGTTTTGGTTGACACGTATATTTTCCGTATTATAAAACTGGACTTTTAGACCCGACCCGGATGTGTTTTGGACTATTTTGTATTTAGCCTAAAACTCAAATTTTATTAATATTTTATTCTTCACTGTATAAACTGTCTGTTGATAATAATATGCGATTTTCTATTTTGTAACTAAAAATAATTCTATTCTAATAACATAATTCCCTTTCAGATCTCTCTTTATATTAAATAATTAATATTATTAATTCTTTATTTTCAAATTCTTATTTATTCTAACCCCATACTCCTTTTCCCCAGCACGTACGTCTCTCTCTCTCCTCTCTCTTCGTCTTCTTCATTTCTTTTTTTTCCTTTTTCCCGTCTAACCCTAACCCTACCCATGTCGTTCCCTCATCACCTCTCGCCACCGCCAACTCCCTCGTCGGCCTCGTCACCGACTCCTCTTCCTCCTCCACTTCGCTTCACCTCTCTCTCCCCTGCATCCCACTCCCCGATGAAACCCGCAACCAAGAACCCTAACCCCAGCCTTCACCCTCTTCTCCGGCGACCCCTCACCGTCGCCCCAGTATCCTCAACCACCTCTGCATCTCCTCCTCTTCCCTCTCTCCTCTCTTTACTTGAGTACCAAAAAACCCTACACACCCCAACAATCAAGAACCCATCTTTCACTACAAACCCTTTTGTACCCATCACTGCCCATCGCCGGAAAACCCCGGTCGACGCCCCCTCGCCTCCTCTGTCCCTGACCTAGAGCCATACCAGAGACCACAGTGCAGCCTCTCTCCTTCTTCCTCTCTTCTCTGTTCTTCTTCTTCTACTACTACTTTTCTCTTTTCTTGGTTTCTTGTTTCCTGTGACCACCGCCGGAGCCGTGCTCGACACCGACGATCCAGACGACCCAGAGGACATTCCCTACCTGCATGGTTACCCTCTTGCCGTGCCTGGACTCGTCCCGCGTGCCGTGTGTGCGTTGCGACGTTTACACGTCGTCGGACGCTACATTTACACCACGTCATGTGATCCAATCGAGGCAAGTTAATCTTGCTACATGCTATACTACAATATACTGCACCCATTTGAATGATAACATCACATAATGTTTAGTTATGTATCCCACATTACCATTTTTACCATTTTACTGTTATACGACGTCCGTGTGCATCCATATCGTTATTTACATATCCAGTCGCATGCTAATTCATCTTGCTACATGTTGGGTATATTATTATGCATCCATATGAATAAAAATATCACATGTTGAATACATTGTACATCCATATTAAAGTTTACCATTTTCGGACACCCGTTGCATCCATATCATTTAATATACATGTAGCTACATCTACAGATCGCATTAATTCATGTTATTATTGTAGTAACACTCCATGGTTAATAATGTGCATCCCACTTGGTCTTGGAACTGTAAATATAACCCTATTCGATAATTGTGCATCCATACCATTAATTTTATATCTATTCGCATACCATGTGACATTGTTACATATTATTGTTATAGTGACACCCCATGCTTGATAATGTGCATCCTACATAGTCATGATGTAACCCTTGATAAATATTTATGCATCTATACTTTTATCATGCATCCGTACTTGCTACAATTTTATTATGAGCATCCGCTTGATACCTGTGCACTACCTGACATGACCTGATATATCAATGCTTGATGTGATACCTGATCTTGTTACTAATGCCGACAATCTTGACCTGTTGTCCTGATGGACATATCCTGTTGTCTGTATAGACAAACTTGTACCTGCTTGATCCTGTGTTGGCATTAGCTCCAGATTATCAATACCCGACTTGAACACATAACCTTGGGGGTATGGGAAAATCAAGTGTAGACTAAAGTGTAACTTAAAAGGGTATTACTTGATCCGTGGTCCCGGAGGGTAACGGGACAGAGCCATTCGTGACTCTTACATCTTGATCCGTGGTCCCGGGGGGTAACGGGACAGAACCACTCTTGGTTCACATATTCCTGATCCGTGGTCCCGGGGGGTAACGGGACATATTCTTTGAGTTACATGGAGGATTACTCTAATTGATTTCAAACAAAGTTTAGAATAGATTACCCAGTAGCACAGTTTAGACTACTCACTGCACGTCACTTATACTGATACACTTCACTGTTATATATTTCTGTTGACTTGTTACTATTTATAATTCATGCATGCATGCCTTGTTACCTCTTGATTTTATTATTGATTGATATCATGACGTACTGACGTCTGGGTTTTGCATGGCCCAGATCCTCTATCTTTGTCGCAGGCCGACTAGGAGTATTTCAGCCGACAGGCCGAGCAGTGAGGATCCTGTTAGTATTTTAGTCTAGTAACTTTCAGCATTTTCATTTCCTGATGTGAGCCCGTATTGGGACGTACTTTCCATATTGTTATTGTTATTTGGATTTATTGCCTCCGCATATTATTTTCTTGACTCGTTTATTATGGCATATGGACATGTACTAGATAGTTTATTATATTTCACCGTTCTTGATATCTTATAGACAGCCGTAATATGATTATGGAGGGATGTTTCCTCTGCTGTGGGAGATCTGCGTCTGGGCGCAGCCCCGGTTCCTCTTGATGAGATTCTTCAGATCCCTGGGCGAGGTGGCCCTCAAGCCATCACGGCGAGCCCCTTCTGTGCGACCCCGTCAAGGGAGGGGGTGTCGGTCATGCCTGGGGACAGGCGAGGTGACCGACATCTCCTCAGGGGGTGAGGGTCGCGAGGAGGCTTGAGGCGAAGCGCTCTGGCAGCGGATCTTGGTGTGGAGCTGTGGGGCGCCCAGCAGGCCTCAGAGAGTATCGGCCCGTGAGATCTGTGGCCATGGGACGTAGCCTGCCGGTGGTCAGTCGTGCCGACAAAGGCAGAGCATCCTGGAGGCAGAGAAACGGCGATCTGGGGCCCTAGCCCGGCCGTTTGGACGCGGACGAGCGCCTCCACGAGGGACTGTAGTCGGTCTATTCGGTCGGCGAGGGCGTTGATGACGGTCGCTGGAGGAGGTTCATCCGCGCCTCCGGTGATAGGGAGGCGGCGGCTGGTACCTGGATCTTCAGGGTGATCGCTTGCCATGTGGATGGAGATCGGAAGGCCAACTTTTGTTTTTGTGGAGTTCCGTTTCCCACAGAGGGCGCCAACTGATGGAGGTCCTTTTCGGGTCTCCGTCAGATGTTGCCTTCCGTCGATCTCCCGGTGGATCTTGGAGGTGATCTCCTATTGCGTGTGGGTCTCAATGGGTTTTGAGGAGATTGGTGGTTTTGAGGAGTTTGCGCTGAGTACCTGCAAAGAAGTCCCCGGATGGTTTGGTACCACCGAGGACCCTCCGACGATCAAGTTAGCACAAGATCCGAGCAGAGTAACGGCTAAGTGGGGTGAAAAAAGCTTACTTGACCCCTCTGTGATAGGGGTTTATATAGTGGTGGCATCACGCAGTAGCAGGCGCGAGAATCTCGCCGGCAGTTTCGTTCCCGACGTCACGCCCGCGTAATAAGCGGATCACCCGTTTAATGGGGATCGTGATAGCGTGGAACGTGGGATGTTGCCGGCGGAGAATCAGCGCATGGCGAGATTTGCGGAGCGGCGGTTACGCCTGTGAGTGGTGGAGTTGGTCGGTTGGAGGGACCGAGAAAGATGGCCTCGGCGGGAGAGCTCGGGGACGAGCGGAAGGGCCGAGGCATCTTGGTCCTGTGGTAGCTCGGGGCGAATTGAGAGGCCGAGGATGCCAATTTGCAGGGGGCTCTGAGGAGAGACAGTTTGTGATTGCAGGTCGGGTACAGGGGTAGCCTGGTCGGCCCCTTTGGGCCATTTCTTCTGAGTTCTGGGACACGTCATCTGCCACGTGTCCTGATCTGGGAGATCGCCAATATAGAGCATCATCAGAGGTCTATATATATTAACTAATTTTTTTAATTTGCTTTTAGCTCGTATCATTTTTTAAGTTTTTATCATAATTTGTTAATTTTAAGTTTTTATCATATTTTGATATATAAAGTGTTACGTATCAACTGGTTGTTGGAGAATGGGATACCAATGAAAATCATCCCCACCTTACTACCAACCATTGAATATAGTCAACCTGGTTTTGGATTTGGGCTATGCAAACCCGACCCAGACACAACCACATGCATGCACAGCAACACCATTACACAAAGAAGGAAACACGTTATAAAAATATAATCATCAGTACATCTTATAAACATTTATTAATGCACCTAACATTTCTGCCATATAAAATTCATAGAAATCATTGCACCAAATCACGCGGTAAATAAACTTACCAAACTCATTAGTTATTTATTTACACTAATTAATCTCTCTCTCTCTCTCCATTTGGAATTCTTAGCTGTTAACGACAAAATTAAGCCCTCTCCATCATCTCCCTTCCCCCCACCCCCACCCACCCCTCTCTCTCCTCTCTCTATAACTACGACATTCTTTCTCTCTCTCTTCTCGATCACTTTCTCTCTCCTCAACATCCAAGATTCAATCGCCGCTCGATCCAAAGGCAGAGATCCATCTATTGGTCTACAGCAACTGAATCTGCTCGGATCTGACCAAGATTCGAGTAGATCTAGGGTTTGATTCGTCGAATTTGGGCGAAGTTTTCGATCAATCAGAGGAGGGAGAGAGAGAGAGGGAGGGAGATTGACGGTGAAATGAGAGGGAAGCTCGTGGGATTACGAGAAGGACAATGACTAGCGGGTCATTGGGTCTTCGATCGTCATCGAGTTATGGATCATTGCAGCAAGCGCAGCAGAACAATCTGTTGTCGTTTACGCCCGCATTGCCGCCGATCAATTCGGCGCCGGTCTCGATTCGGAAGAACTCGAAGATGCTGCTCCCGGGATCGAGGGAGAAGGAGAGGAGGCTGTCTTGGATCTTCAAGATCGCCAGCAGCAGAAAGGTTGGGATGCTGCTGCTGCTCGTCACCTCGGTCGCTGTCGTGCTCTCCTTCTTCTTCGCTCTTAGTAAAGGTCTATACTTCTTTTTTATTCTCTTTGTTTTATTTGGTTATGTTTGGGTTTTGGAATCGGATCTGATTATATAATGACATTTGATTCACAAATGCCATGCGCACACAGTATTACATGTCAAAGATGGGTTTTTTTAATCATCGGAAGCAAGTTCTTTGGAATGATAGAGGATATTAGATTTATAATGTGGAACATTTGTCAATAGCCAGCTTATGCATTTTTACCCCATCGGTTCAAGATTAGATGCTACAAGCCCTGATCATGTATGAGGCTGTGGAGAACTTGTGCATTTTCTATGTAGTAAGAAATAACCTAGCCAGGGTGATTGTTCAAATTTGCTCACTTGGCTTCTTCGTTGCATCACTCTTTTGTACCTGTAGTCCCGATTCTGCTGAGATTTTGCTGGTCCTAACCAATCTTAGAAAATGTCAAATTAAGGAAATTCTGTGTGGACAAATTGTTTAGTGAGTCAATCTTGATAAGTAATTTTTTTAGCTGGTTCTAATCTTAACCGCTTCCATCGGATAATTGTATTTTCTGGTTTATTTTTTTTCATGCTCTTATGGTCATGCCCTGTAAACAATGTGTCGGACACGGTCATAGTGAAAATTTGGAAGGACTCCTATAACTTATTTTCAAGCAGTGTTGTAAAAAACAGTGTAGGCGGCCACTTAAGTGGAAGCAGTGCAATACCGCCTCGCTTTTCACAAGAAGTTTTTGAAGTGGGTTGGGATGCTTAGGCGCCTGCTTAAGCGGGGCATATGCGGTCTAACTTGCCTAGGGAGGCCTAGGCGAGTGCTTAGGCGGCCGAAGGAACCCTAACCCTAACCATTTGATCTTTTGTTTCAAATGGTTAGAATTGGCATGTTTGTCTCCCCTTAACCAGAAAAAAAAGCTTACCAAACTCAATTAAATCCCATCTTTCATTTCTCTAATTAGGAAACCTTATATCTCCATTCCTAAACATATTTTTACCAAAAATACTAAATCTATCTAGGTGGCACTTAAGCGCTTGCCTAGGTGTGACCCACCCGCCTAGCGCTTTTTACAGTCTTATTTTAAAGTAACTGTTAGATTACAGTAGATACTTGTTCCTTGCTATACACACTACAAATTGTCTGAATCATATTCACTCACACCAGATTATAAGAAGAAGGAACCTTTCTGTTTCTAAAAATAAAAATATAACAGAGAAGAAGAAAATAAGACTCGTTCATGAGGGTTCAAGGAGGCGCCACCATGCGGCTTATGAACATACTCCATGAGATCAAAAGGTGGCTTCTGGTTTATTAGTGTGAAAAAGTGAATCATGTACTAGATTACTGTGGATATTAGATTTACTTGAAGGTTATTAATAGAATGTTCATGAGATGCAACTTGAGTATAACTTGTAACTGACTTAGCCAGTGCACTTAACCTGTAGAAAAATGTTGTCAAACTTTAATTTACTTGAGAGAATGCAATATCGTTGCCCAAACTTACTGAATTCGACAAGATTTTTCTATCTTACAATGTTATCAGCTTGTCTTTAACTTTGTCAATCATTGTTTCTGTCTGGTAATTCACAGTTGATCTTATGTCGGTTTTCCCCCATCAATCTTATCTATCATGACTGTGTACAGATGTAGACCAACCTGCAGATTCTGAGATTGTCATAGGTTATTCAGATCATGTTTGGAATTTCGTAAATCATGGTAGGCTATCACCAAATTATCTCGGCCCTCCCTCGCCTCCTGTATCAGAAGACAAAGTGAATACAACTTCAGTGTTCAATATACAGCCTGTTAATATTAATAATAAAACCCAACCTACTGTTCCATTTGTTTATTCTATGCCGACTCCACTGCATCATCCTTGCGAGAATTTCTCACTTCCTCCTCCACCAATTGATCCAAAGCGTAGAGGACCACGCCGTAAGTTTTGGGTGCCATGGATTCTTGATTGCTGGCTTTAAAAGTTTTAACTCTCTAAGTTTGTCATGATAACGAGGATTCAATTTTCTCTTTATAGCATGTGATGTATGTTATGTCCCTGTGGATCTGGCCATGGCTTACATGCCAGCTTTGCCATCGGCATCGCATGTTCTCAAGAATTTGGATTATATTTCAGAAGACAACTTAATTGCAAACGAGTCTAATGGAGGCTCTACATTTGGGGGCCATCCATCTTTGCAGCAGAGGGACGAGTCTTTTGACATAAAAGAGTCAATGAAAGTGCACTGTGGGTATGTTTATCTCCCTCAATTGCCTTTAAATTTTGCTTTCATATTTTCTAAAGCAAGTATACTTAATATCTTCTTTGAGGATTTGGTTTAATGTCTTGTTTAATTTCAGTTCTTAATACGCTTCATACCTATTTAAACATAAATGCATAAAGTCGTTCTTTAGCTGATGATTGTCTTCTCTTAGCTTACATTTTTCTGTTATTCAGATTTGTTAAAGGAAAGAAACCTGGTCAAGGAACTGGGTTTGACATTGATGAGGCTGATCTTCTTGAGATGGAACAGTGTAGGGGTCTGGTTGTAGCCTCAGCAATATTTGGTACATGCTGATTAATATTAGAATTTTGTTGCTGCTATTACTGTAGTTTACAACTTCATTTCGCATAATATTGTCTCCCATAAATGTATATTGTATGGCAGGAAACTATGATATTATGCAACAACCAAAAAACATTAGTGAAGCTTCAAGAAAAAGTTCTTGCTTTTATATGTTTGTGGATCAAGAAACTGAAGCCTCTATAAAGAACTCTAGTAGGCTCAACAGCGCAAATAAAATTGGCTTGTGGAGAGTGGTTGTTGTTCGGAATCTTCCTTATGTAGATGCAAGGCGCAACGGGAAGGTGCCTTTCCTGACACACTTATTTTTATTTTGTTTTGTCATATATAATTTATATCGATCATACCTGCATGCAATGTGCATGCTGGGCTAAGAGTAATCATTTTTGTGCATCATCTGCATTAGCCATACATTTATGATTTGTAAATTGGTATTGATTGAATTTATGCTCGATGCTTGTATTAAATTATGACATGTTTACCAGAGATAATGATTCTAAAGCCAAAAAAACATTCAAATAATTTCTCACCCTTTCCCTTTGTTAAAACCCCAAGGTGTATTTTCATATAGTTGAGTCACAGCCAGGGAAGCTGCTTATTAATATTCGCATCTATGATATGTCAATTACCTTTTGGGCACATCTAGAACCATCTTCATTTCCCTGAGGGTACACTTGAATAACAAGAAACTGGTTATCAAAGAAATGCATTTCTCGACTAGGTTCACGAAAACTTGAGTACTTTTATATAGCCTCATCAATC
Source organism: Agapanthus africanus (assembly GCA_030015575.1). Classification (NCBI taxonomy): domain Eukaryota; kingdom Viridiplantae; phylum Streptophyta; class Magnoliopsida; order Asparagales; family Amaryllidaceae; genus Agapanthus; species Agapanthus africanus. The sequence goes on along the minus strand of CM057342.1, from coordinate 667,547,026 downwards.
CTGCTGCAAGCCTTGTATGTACTTCAGTCATCTGTTAACGGTCATTGAATGCGATTAGCCGATTAGAGATTTTCTTATGGCCATTGACTTGGCTTTAGAAGTTACCTGATAAAATTTCATTCGTTTATTGGGACAATGAACTGTCAAAGTTTAACCTTTGACATGCCTTAAGAGCTAATGCTTGACGCTTAGTGTCCATGAGAGTCCTGTCTATGATGATGGAGTTCATAGGGGAGCTGTATCATAGTGAGATAAATTCTGAAGATATATTATAATGTGAATGCCCTTCAGCTATCTATAATTTTTTTTTAAACGTCAACTTGCTGAAGCAACAGTATGCTTTATTCATGTTAGTGTTTCTAGGTTTTATGCAATTCACTCATTTGGGAAAGGGATGTAGAGGATGCAGACAAGGGTTATCTGTTAGGTTTGGAGAGGGATGAAGAGGATATAGAATAACCGTTCTTTTTCGTAAATCAATAATGCATCAAGCAAGAGGAGCTGGTTGTTGGGTGGAGGGGGGGGGGGGGGGAGGCGGTCCTAAGATCCAGTCTAAGAAAGGGGAACCCGACAGGCCCACAGGGTCTACCTATTTCTCAAAAGAAAACAAATGAATGGACAAACAGCAAACCAGTTTCTACACAACAACTTATCTATTCCAACTAGCCTACATGATTTATCACAAGGCCTGCACTTCCCTTTTTTGCCTTGCCCAATTTGAAAATTATTATTAGGTTGATTTCCAGTAATAAATTTGGTCAGTATTCTTATGTTGAACTTTCTCGGCTTTGAGTCCAGTCCGTAATTAAAGCATTTTTTATGTGAAAAGGCTTGGATGATAATGATTGTTCAGATCCATAATTGGACCAGTTTCTATTTGCTGCCTGTTTAATTATAATATAGTATTTATTTTTCAGTCACTTTGCTTTTAAACTTATAATGAATCCTGAGTAATGCATGATACATTTTTCCAAAAGGGAATCTCAATGCTGTTTGACAGTCACGATATCTTGTTTTATTTGATGCACTAGTGTCAAAATGATATAGATTATAGCATTAAAATCTTATTCAAACAATTTCATCCCTTGGCAATGTACGTGATTTCTTCATACTCAATATTTGAATTGTCCTCATCTCAGTGTCTTGTTTGAATCAATCTAAGACAAAAACTTAGTAGCACGCTTCTGCTTAGCTGCTCAGTTTTCTTAAGGTTACTTCACAATACAATCATTTGGCAGGTTCCAAAACTTCTACTTCACAGACTTTTCCCCAATGCCCGATTTTCTCTTTGGATTGATGGAAAGCTGGAGCTTGTGGTGGACCCCTATCAAATTCTAGAGAGGTAATTAGTAGGTACTTGTAGTTTCTACTATTAGGCATGCACTGACATCCCTGTCAGCAGGGACAAATCATGTGTTGGGTTGTTTTTTTTTAACCTAGCCCCTTTATTAAATGACAACCCTATCCCTTCTTTTGCAATAAGTAAGGGTATATATATGGTCGTTATCCACAGGGCATAAGTCGCATAACTAAGTTATGCCCTAGGAGTAAACCACCCCTGCGCGCATGCACGTACACACTAACATATGAAGTAGTGTTTAGTACCAATAACTCATGCAGCCTTTGTATATCCAATACAAGTTGATGTCTCCATATTTTCATGTCTGCCGTAGAAGATCCTAACGCTAAACTTATTCATGGAAGCAATGAACTATATAGGAGCCATTTGAAATTTTGCTATTTTTGATATCATTATGTGATGATGCTGAACTAAGTTAGGCTTGGTAAGTGGGTTGTGCTGTGATATATATATATATATATATATATATATATATATATAGAGAGAGAGAGAGAGAGAGAGAGAGGCCCTTGGAGGCTTTTTGCGTTAGGTGGCGGCACAAGTCACGTCCTCCATCATTTTAGTCGACGATCGGCACCGGCCAGCACCGGCCATCTTGATTTTCATCCTCTAACATGTCGATACACCAAATTTCATGTGATTCCAACACCTTTTCACCGTTGATTTAGTGGGTGCAAAATTAATGGTTTACAGACAATATAACTTTTTACATTGCTAAATCAACGGTGAAATGGTGTTGTAATCATATGAAATTTGGTGTATCGACAAATTCGAGAATGGAGATCAAGTTGGAAGGTACCGATCGTTGAATAAAATGGTGGAGGACATACCTTTTGCCGCCACCTAACGCAAAAAGCCTCCTAGGGCCTCTCTCCTCCATTATTCTCATACACGCGCGCGTATGGTTTTGTATTTTTTTGTGTGTTATGTACTTTTTGCTATCATATGCTGGCTGGTTACATCAACAATTGAAGGAAATAATTAAGAGACTAACGTATGCATGAAAGCTTTGAAATAATAAAGTTTAGTGGCATTCTTTACATACAAGGCTTAAGAAAGCTTTTGTATATTAAGGAGGATGCAATGTGGTTTTGGAGAATCAGGATGGATAATGATGAAGTTGACCTGAGTTTCTTTTATGTCAACTGAACTGTTGGTCATGTACATGCTTTGGAGAGGTTGAAGGGGTTACAGTCATTCACATCACCGATTAAATCTATATGCAAGATGTCTCAAGTAGATATTTTAGAAAATCTCGTTGGTAGCTTTCCACTGCAAATACAGGAGGATTTTTCAAGTCTTCTAGCACATACATACCATATTTTTCTGTGTTGTGAATCAAAGAACGCAGAAACAGCCTTGGTGGTACATGTGGCTTTACCTGGAAGGTCGTTGAGCCGAAGCTCTTGATTAGTTTGTGCTTTTCAACATGGAGAATGCATCATTACAGACAATAATTTGGTGAGATATTGACAACGACTGCTTAGAGTTTTGAGGGTATTGACATTTGGATGAATGCTAAAAGTTAGCTTTGTTAGAACTGAGAGGTACTCATCTTGTGATCAATTGATTTGTTTCACATCAGTAGAGTGCCTGGCAGTTGATTGTTGGTGTACAATATTTGATGATGTGGTGTCAATGAGAAAAGTAGAATCCCAATATTTCAATTGGTTTGTTTCACATCAGTAGAGTAGTTGTCAGTTGATTGTTGGTGTACAATATTTGATGATGTGGTGTCAATGAGAATAGTAGAATTTGCAGTACACTGGACATTAGCATGCTTTTTGAGGAAAATATATACCCAACAGTCTAAACTTTATCTTTAAAATAATAGTAGATTCTTCTACTTTACTCCCAAATTTCATCCTTTTGCTTTGAAATGTTGTAGTAGTATTGGTGATCCTTGTTCTCTTTTGCATCCTTAGAATTTGCTTTCTGTTTGGTCATGATTATTCATTAGAACTTGTACGCCACTTCATTGGATAGTGAGTTTATAGTTCTGGCTTATAGTCTGCTTCATAGATTCATATATAAAAGGCTTAAATCCAAAAATCTACCAAAAACTTTACCCCTTTGGCAACACACTAACAAAAACTCTTAAAATTATTAGAAACTACCATGATTTGAAAGTTTTGTGGTAGTTCTTGTAATTATTGCTGACACGGCATCTTAATCATGGTAGTTTTTTGGTAGTTTTTGAAAACTTTTTGAGGTAGTTTCTCGTTCATTAAAAAAGTTCTGTGGTAGTTTCTCATACATTTGTAGTAAAGTTTTTGGTAGTTTTTTGGATTTAAGCCTATATAAAATACAAGAAGCCTTTGGCCCATCAAAGAAAAATTAGTCTACTAGCCTCCTTTGTTGTGTAGATGCTTTCCTAGCTGCAGGGAAAATTGAAGTCATGTCTCCCTGCTTTTCATGTTCTTAACTTTTTGGTCAATAATAGAAGTTTCCTGTAATATCCATGGTAATTGACATCAAAATACACTAAAACTCTTTTTAAAAAAAATTACGCTAAAACCGTGTCTACAGATATATAGAAGGGCCCACAAGATGCTTCTTCACTAACAAGGAATTTGTGAAGAAATTTTAAACCATGAGTTATTTGATGCAGATCCAAGAATGTCAGTCCCATGGTTTGGTCAAAGATGAGTTGGAAATGGAGTCATGCCCACGTTACCGAAATGATTTACAATTTCCAGATTATTTCAGTTCTGCCATTCGACCCTTAACATGAATTTGTTTTCTTTCTTAGACCTGTTTTGATTAGAATGCCCTGATATTTATTTAAATAAGATCAACTTGGTAGGGATTACTTCTTTCTGTTCTTTTCTAAATCCTATGAGTTTTCCGAAGCGTAAGTCCATAAGGTCCTCTGGTCATGTATGGCAATGGAGTTGAGTTTAGATAACCGGAGTTTCATAAAGTTATCTAAACCTAAGTCCCGAATCCTAACTATACCATGTTTGGCTCTCATTTTGAAGTTAAGAAAACTCTGGTTATCTAAACACCAAAGTTGAGATAAACGGAGTTTTACTAAACTCCAATCCAATCAGAGTCTTCTAAAGTCCAAAAAAATGAGAAGAAAAACACTCATTTGGAGTTTAGAACAAAACTTTGGGGTTTGGATAACTCCATTGCCAAACATCTCATTAAAGTTAAGATTCAAAGTGGAGGTAGGGCCTTGCAAACTAGAGTTTTCATCCCTAGAGTGTGCATCCCTGCTACTTCCACTTAAAAATAAACTTGGGTTATCCTAACACTATACCCAAACAGGGCCTAAGACTTCTCATCTACAACAGAACAGCTTCAATTCAGATCGTTGTTTTGAGAACTAATAGACGACCTTGGTTTATTGCTTCATGTTTGGAATTTCTTTCTAATATTCAATCAAATTCTAAAGACAGCCTAATGAGATTCCAGTAGCCCATCTCAATGGAATTTCAGTATTTCAATCTATCTTTTCTTTTCGTTGTGGTTCGACTCTAGTAGTAGCTCATGCTTTTGTCATTGTGTTTGGGGTTGAAGACATTCCTTATTACACAATTTCTTTTTGCACAAATAGTTGGATGAAATTTCAATTATATATTTGAGCTACGTTTACCTCATTGAGTACTTCCTACAAATTAGGCATCAATATATAAATGTCTATCCAATATTATTCTTTACCATGAGCAGAAAATTTTAGCTCAACTATTGACACTTTTGTAAGCAGGTGAAGTTGAAGTGAATGTATCTTTGAAGGTATTTCTAATCCTCTATACTAAATCATGTTTCTTATTTTACTGCGTTGTGGTAAAAGGAGCTTCCTGTTTTTTAAATCCTTCCTGGAAACAAAATTATCTACTATACGATATTAAGCACCATTCATGTATACGTATCTGTATACGTATATTCGTATATATGTATCATTTGTAGATACGTATTTGTATATATGTATAAAATACCTATCCTTCTTCATTAATCTTCATGGATGAATTAATTTGAATTTTTTCCTTGTCTATGATCAAAAGGTTAGTGATATACTTTTGTTTTGGTATACCCAATCCCTGTCAATTCATGAAGTGAAAATCATGACAAGATCATGTCTAAAAACTTCATACTTCCTTTATGTGCATGGTACTAAGGGAAATAAGCCATGAAATCCAAATTTCCTTATTCTCATTATGGACTGACAAGAGCTCGTATTTTAACAAGAAATTTCTAGCCAGTCTTCCTGCAAGAGGTTTTTTAACAACACCAATCAATCCTATTACTGCTACTCTGGTAGACAGAAATGGTAACTCCAACGATTTCTTCGTCCTCAATGCCCATTATTATATATTATCTATAAGCTGTATGTCAGCCCAAAATCGAGCTCTTTTTTTGATGTTTCTGCTGAAAATTACCTTTAGAGCCCCATTTTGCAAGAAATTTTTATTTGGGCCATTGGCTCATCTAATCAGCTCATGAAATGGGGGTCTGCATTTGAGAAATAAAATGAAGGGGCCTATTTAAATTTTATTGCAAAGTTTGAGACTTCAATCTAACACGCGTATGTGCTTTTTGGCATTTGGCAATCATGGATGCACCTAATAGAGAAGTAGGGCACCTGGCATGTTAAGATCAGTGTTCAATAGTGTATTAGGTTCCTCTTTTTATTTTTTGATTTAAAGATCAGTTTCTCATCAACCATATATTGAGCATCTTCTTTTATTTTTTGTTTCCGATATCGTTTGTTATTATGGGATCACAGGGATTAGTTTTTTCTATTCTTTTGCTTTTTGGTTACTGTGCATCACGCCAAAATTTGTCCGTTAGAGCATTTTACTGAGGATGTTGCAATTGTAGATCAATTTGTCTCCTCATTTAGGATTTAAAGAATCCAATTTCATGACTTTAGCTCCGGTGAAATAACTTTTTTTAAAAGAAAATGAGTGATCATACTTGGCTATGCTCTTTGTTTATGTTCAAATATTTTTTATAAGTTGTATTTATTCTCATAATATATTTAAAGCAATACATTCATTGTTATGACTATCTCATGTGGCTCTGTCTCGTTTATATGTATATATGTATCTATGTGTATTTGTATATCTATGTGTATATGCATGCGCGTGCGCACACGCATGCACACGCATACACACGTGTGTGCGTACATATTATTGTATATGTATGTAATGTGTGTGTGTGTGTGTGTAGAGATGCATGTATATGCATGTGTGTGTGTGTGTGTGTGTGTCTTCTGCGCACACACATACATGCGTGCGCACACACATGTATATGTATATGTATATATATTTGTGTGCGCGCGCGCTTGTGTGTGGATTTAGACTTAGCGTAAATGATGAAAAACTTCTATATTTGATCTTGAACAACTCATAAGAAGCCCCGAGTATTCACTTGTAGTTACATAGGCCCAAGAGTAATATAAGCAGGTAAACTCATGGCCTTTTGAATGCTGGCCTAGTTACAGTTAATAACTGTGTAGTGAGCTATGTTGTGAGTGGTGATCTTGCATATTAATCTGTATCCTCATGTGTAACTCAGTTTAGTCTGTTATGGGACTACTAGAATAGAGGTAAGCTGGATGATTTTCTGTTTGATCCTTCTGTTCATGGGATAATTCAACTTGGTTCAAGATTCTAATTTGGTTATGATATCTGAGCATTTCTAATTATTTTATCATTCTACCTTCAAAGTTCAAACTTCACCCTCTTTTTATTATTCAGGTTCTTGTGGCGGAATAATGCCAGCTTCGCAATCTCCAGGCATTATAGACGCTTTGATGTATTTGAGGAAGCAGAGGCTAATAAAGCAGCTCATAAATATGACAACGCGTCTATCGATTATCAGATTGATTTCTATAAAAGGGAAGGCTTGACCCATTTTTCTCCAGCGAAATATCCTATTACTAGTGGTGAGTACTGAATCATATATTAGCTAGATTCTCTAATCACAGCCAAATAGGAAGTTGTTTTTATTAGTCTTTTTTCCCCCTAATATGCAGATGTGCCTGAAGGCTGTGTGATCATTAGAGAGCATACTCCCATTACCAACCTCTTCACCTGTCTCTGGTTCAATGAAGTAGATCGCTTTACTTCCAGGGATCAACTTAGTTTCAGCACAGTGAGGGACAAAATAATGTCTAGAGTAAACTGGACAGTTAATATGTTTATGGATTGTGAAAGGCGCAATTTTGTCAATCAGGTATTTAGGTTTTTCTATTATGATCATATTCCTTTGTTGAATCTGTGTAATGTTCTTTTTTGTTATCTATCCTAGCTACGTTTGTGAAAGCACAACCCTTGTTCAGCGTTTTTACGTCATCTACTTATGATCATATTTTTTTTTTCCATTGAAATCTGTAGCTCCATTTTAGTCTCCATCATAATTAAGAATTGTGCTTTCTCCTAATTGAAGTAGGGGAGATGTTTCTGATATGTTTTTAGTATCGTTTTACTGATAGCTGAGATTTTTGAAGTTGAAGCCAGTGGAAATAAAAATTGAATCTCATACCTTCTTGCATGATAAGTGTGATATTCGTGGTAAACTCTCATGTTTTCTTTTTGACCCTTCATTTCTTTTTACTTCGGGAAAGAGGTTTTGATATACCTTTCGAAAGATTCATCCAAGGCATCGATTTCATGATCTTCCAAGTGAATTGCATGAGTAGTTTAATCCATATGCTTGGTACTGTGCAGGGATACCACAGAGACTTGCTAGAGGAAAGACAGAGACGTGCGGCATTGCAAAATCAACATCCACAGCCCCTTTCGATTAATGAATCAAATCATCATCCACAAGAGTTCGATCAAAGAATCACTGAGGATGAAAACACCTGACGTGGGTCCAGATGACCCGATGACAAAATCTACTCCTTCAAAAAAACAATCATCGAGGCGTGGAAGAGATAGGAAATCGGGTTCAAGAAAACATCGTCTTAGAGGAGCTGCGAGTGCAAGAGATCCCAATTCACTCTAAATTTTGTGTCAATTTTTTGATTTACAAATTTTTCCTTACAACTTTGTCAAAGTTATTCATGGGGTTAATTTTAGCAAGAACAAAAGGCTCCATATTTTGGCATAAATTATTGATAGTTATTCATTTTGTTGTATATAACCAATTCAAAATAAAATAGTATATGAGCTTATGCGTTTCATCAAGAACCTAATATTTTGTATGACATCACTGAATGATAACAAAAGAAATCATGAGTTATTTTCTCAATTTGGTTGCATGTTTTATGTTGTTCTACATAAGTATCCACGAGTTTGTGTAATTTTTCTTTCTTGCAGATTTTATATTATTTCACCAGTCAAAAATTTGTCAGTGGCCAAAGGAGATATATAATCATTGACAAATAATTATTATCCAGTTGAATGTTGATTAGGCTAAAGTACCAATGAGCACTAGCTCAGCTGGTATGTGCCGATCTCAAGTGGGGAAGTGATCACAAATTAATGCTTTCGGGGCAAATTCGTGGGTCCTTTGGGTGCTTGTGTGTGGTGTGCGTGTATTGTGTACTTAGGTTAGGGCTTACGGGCCTGTGCCAAACCAAAAAAGGCATACACACACACACACATACACACACACAGAGAGAGAGAGAGAGAGATCCTATTGGAATGATTTCAAGGCAAATCATTCCCGTTTTTTCACGATTAACTTTGGGATGTGTGCTAACACGTATAAATAAAAGCTTTCACTTATTATCAAACAGAGCATAATTGAATGCACAAATCCTAAAATTAATCTAATGGTAAAAAAGTTGGAAGAATTTGTTTCCAAATTCTTTCGATAGGATCCTCTCTCTCTCTCTCTCTCTCTCTCTCTATATATATATATATATATATATATAGGAAGATAATCCTAAGAGGCCGGTTTTTATTTCTTATTTTGAGGCCAAACTTTTAAACACAACATTTCGTGTTTTTCACCGATCCGCACCGATCACCTTGATCTACATAGGTTATGTATAAAGTTTCATTAGATTTGAAGATCTCTAACATATTCATCAAGCGATCTTATTTATATATATGAGGATAATGGAGTAAAGCGGCCGTAGGAGGGAATTTCCTCCTATGACAACGAAAAAATATACCCGTCACGATTTTTTTCGACGATCCACACCCATTATCATTATGTTTATCATATAAGATGTGGATATACTAAATTTCATATGATTCCATCATTTTATTACAGTTGATTTAGCGGGTGCAAAATTAACGGTTTACCGACAATATAACTTTTATATTGCTCATTCAACGGTGAAAAAGTTGTGGAATCATATGAAATTTGGTGTATCCACATCTTACATGATAAAGATGATAATGATGGATGCTGATCGTCGAAAAAAATTATAGAGGATATAAAAGCCTCTTAGAATCTCTTTTCTTCTTTATTCTCTCTCTAGCCCCCCCAACCCTCTCCCCGACCCCCATATATATATATATATATATATATAGAATAATGGAGGAAAGAGGCCATAGGAGGGTCCCTCCTACGGCGTCGAAAAAATACCCCCTCCCTAGTTTTTTCCGACGATTGGCACCCACCATCTTCATCGTCATCATCTAAGATGTGGGTACACCAAGTTTCATGTGATTCTACAACTTTTTCACCGTTGATTTAGCAATGTAAAAAGTTCTATTGTCGGTAAACCGTTAATTTTGAACCAACTAAATCAACGATGAAAAAGTTGTAGAATCACATGAAATTTGGTATACCCACGTCTTAGATGATGACGATGAAGATAGTGGATGCCGATCGTCGGAAAAAACTAGGGAGCATAGAAGGGAATTCCTTCTTATGGTCTTTTTCCTCCACATTATATATATATATATATATATATATATATATATATATATATAAGAATAATGGAGGAAAGAGGCCTATGGCGTCAAAAAAATACACCCTCCCTTGTTTTTTCCGACGATCGGCACCCATCATCTTCATTGTCATCATCTAAGATGTGGGTATACCAAATTTCATGTGATTCTACAACTTTTTCATTGTTGATTTAGTGGGTTCAAAATTAACGGTTTACCGACAATAGAACTTTTTACATGGCTAAATCAATGGTGAAAAAGTTGTATAATCACATGAAATTTGGTATACGTATATTTTTTCGACGCCATAGTAGGAAATTCCCTCCTATGGCCTTTTCCCTCCATTATTTTCTGTGTGTATATATATATATATATATATATATATTCACTAACCCGCAGTTTCGTTTGGCGGGACAAAATAACCCCAATAACTAACACGGCATAACTGTTAATGCCAAATCACTGCCGTGTGTGCAAAAAGAAAAATATAATTTCCTAACCTAATTTATTTGGCAAAAAACCCAAACCCTAGCCCACCACCGGCCACCTCCGCCCCCGCCCCCTGCTCCAAATCCCACCGACTCAGACTCAACAACACCACCAAACCCTAACCCTCAAAACCCTAATAATATAGGTCGAGATGAAGCTCCACCTCCGCACCCACCTCCTCTCCTCGACACCTCCGGCAGCGACCTCTCCTCCCTCGCCGCCCTCCGCCTCTCATCTCCTTGACACCTCCGCCTTCGCCCACCTCCACCCCATCCCCGACCTCCCCCGCCGTCTCCCTGACCTTCTCCCACCGCCTCCCTGACCTTCCCTCGCTCTCCCGCACCGCCACCACCTTCATCATCATCATCATCACCATCACCTTCACTTTCTTCTTCTTTTTCTTCTTCTTCTTCCACGTCCCCACCCTGACCCATCACTTCCTCATCCTTGCCCACCTCCTCCGACCATCCTCCTGCCTTCCTCGCCTCCTCCTCATCGCCCCCTGCATCCTCCGACCACCCTCCACCTCCTTCAAAGCATCCAGACAATTTTATTTGATATTAATTAATAATTTAATATAAAATTAATATTATGAATTAATACTTTAATTAAGGAGCATGTTTTTTTAAAGAGCAAAATACTCATTTTACATGCCTACTCACACCGTTAGCCGGTCACTGTTATCAATTCGGGTTTTTGTGCCAATCAAACATTTTGGGGGTTTTCTGAATATGGCCAAACAAACTGGATGTTAATTAACTTTGGCCTTAATTTATACGAGACATGGTAAAATTGAAACTTGGCTACTCATGATTTGCACAATTACCTGAACTAGTAAATTAGAATTTGGATCCGGATAAAATCTGTGTAAGTTTTTGCCTGGACGCTAGTTGCAAGCTTACTGGTTACTGTGCGTGCACACCACATATGCATGTATGCAGGTATGTACGCACACGTCACCGATGCTATGAGGGCAGGCCTCGTTATTTACAGACAGATATGCATTCCTGTTGCATCGGTGATACGTCTCCTGGAATCGGTTGGGTATAGTTTGTGCGGCAATACAATTTACTTTTGGGCATCAATGATGCCTCTCCTAAAACAAATTGGCGTAGGTTACCAGTTCAATTCCTGAAAGGGTTGCATCCAAAAAAATAATAATGACAGCTCGTCATGAGGATAATGTAATGCATCATCCTCCTCCTCCCCCTCCCCCTCTTTTTTAGGAGAAAGATAGGGCGAGAAACCCGCTCCAAAAATAAATAGATAAAAAATTTTGAAGTTACAAGATTTAGTCATAACTAAAAAAATTTGTAAGTTACAAGATTTAGTCAAACAACTCAGTACCCCTTGAATACAAGATGAGGCTTAGTGGCAAGTTATCCTTTAGCATAAGAACGGAGAGAGGGCCCTTGCCGTCATCCACCACTTAATCACAAGATAAAATGTCCCTAACCAACAATTACACAGTTAATCTAATGGGGTCCCAAAAAGCTGTCAAAGTATCAAAAATTAAAAGAAATAAAAACCAACAAAACTGAGGCAATCATTGAACAGCAGGAATCCTGAAACATTAGCATTATTTCACTAAAATACCATGAGTTTTACTGGAGCCATGAAGTCACTGGCTGATCCCCATGCTTGGCATTCTACTGACCCTGAAACCTTTAATCAAGATTGCTTTCTTCTTCGGTGCAGTCGCCATGGAAATCACCAGGTGCACATGCACACCAACTTCCCAAACCAAAACCAAATAAATAAAAGGGCAAAGCAATTGTCACATAAACATAATTCAAAAATGGACAATTTTTGGGATTATCATTTTTTTTGAAATATTTAACTAAATGGTGTTCCCAAAAAAATATTTAGCAGAATTGTGTTGGACCGAAGATTAGCCCACTGCTGTAGGCATTCTTAACTAAAGTCGTACTTTAAAAGTGATTAAAAGTGCAGTTTTAAAATAAAAAAAACTTATAAAACTCATAATCTTTGTTGGTTGGATGGGGTCTTTGTTGGTTGTGGAGGGGAACTTAAACCCGCAGTTTCAAAATGCGGTTCTTAATTTACAAGATTTTTGTGAAGATTCTAACTTAAACCCGTACTTTAAAAGTTTAAAGTGCGGTTTTAGTTAACAACAAATAAACCGGGTTAATCACCAACCCAACACCATTCTCCTAAATATTTTTGGGTGTGATGGAGGCTGTGATCTCCTTCAGATGTTGTTCTCCGTCGATTCTGTGTGGCGGTCTTTGACGGCTGCGATTTGATTTGGGAGTTGTTGAGTGTGGATTTCAATGGGTTGGTGTTGGACGTCGAGCTACCTGTAAAGAAGTCCCGGGATGGATGACCACCGTAGGACCCTCCGACGATCAAGCTAGAGCCAAGGTACAGGTGCAGAGTAGCGGCGTATTGAAATAAATTTAAGTTACCCGAGTCGTCTGAGAGAGGGGTTTATATAGGGGTCGCATGGAGCAGTAGGTGCGAGATCATCGCCGTAAGTTATGCCCCCGCATTTATCCTCACCTTCAATGGAGGGATGCGCCCATTAATGGTGGGATGCGCTAGCGTAGGACGCGGATCGTGGGGAGGCGGATATCTCGTCCTGGCGATATACGCGGAGCCGTAGCGGGGGTGCATGGGCTCCACTCTCTTGATTGATCGGGGGAAACCGAGGAAGCTCGGAGACGAGCGGGAGGCCGAGGAAGCTCGGCAAGTTAGGAGCTCGGAGACGAGCCGGGAGGCCTAGGAAGTTCGGCGAGTTAGGAGCTCGGAGACGAGCCGGGAGGCTGATAAAGCTCGGAGACAAGCTGTTGGTGGTTTGCTAGGTGAAGGTGGAAAGTATTCAGGAAGGTCTCCTGAAAGGTTGGATACATTCCTCAAGACAGGGTCTCGAGGAATCCCCCTAATGCAATTTATCTATTCCACCTTCGTGGCCTTCGGGACACGTTATCCGCCACGTGTCGTAATCTGAGAAAATACCACTTGTGAGCATCATCATTAGCCCCACACCCTCGTTCCGACCTATTCATGGGTCAGGTCGAGAGTGGTCTGCTTGGTTTTCTCTTCTCAGCTTGGTGCTAAGGTTTCTTCGTGGTGGATTGTCCGGGAACGACATGGCGTTTGGCAGTTGCGTCTTTTCGATTTTCGAGTCCACGTGGCGTCTCACCGTGTGCTTTAATTTTCGCGCATATTCCCGATGACGTCAGTGGGTCACCGAATGGGCGGCGCCATAATGAAGACGTCGCTTCGTCTGTTTGGGCCAGCTATCGACCGAACTCAAGCTTTATTTACTTAGGCCGTGTTAGAAGTTTGCCTACTTCGGATACGTGCGCCGGGTAGAGGCCTGCCTGCCGGTTTAATGCGAGGCTTAAAGATCCGCTGTTGACGCTGAGCAGGAAGTTGCCCGGCGGCCTCGTGATGAGGGCTTTTGGATCCGCGTCTTCGTTGGGCAGGAAGCTACCCACTGCGGATGGGCCGAGCAGGAAGCTACCCGGTCGCCTCGTGATGAGGGCTTTTGGATCCACGTCTTCGTTGGGTAAGAAGCTACCTATTGCGGATGAGCCGAGCAGGAAGCTACCCTGTCGCCTCGTGATGAGGGCATTTGGATCCGTGTCTTCGTTGGACAGGAGGCTACCAACTGTGGATGAGCCGAGCAAGAAACTATTCGGCCGCCTCATGGTGAGGGCTTTTGATCCACAACATTGTTGGGCAGGAAACTACTCACTGCGGATTAGCCGAGCAGGAAGCTACTCGGTCGCCTCATGGTGAGGGCTTTTTGATCCACAGCGTTGTTGGGCAGGAAGCTACCCACTGCGGATGAGCTGAGCAGGAAGCTACTCGGCCGCCTCGTGGTGAGGGCTTTTGATCCACAACGTTGTTCGGCAGGAAGCTTCCCGCTGGTGGATGAGCCGAGCAGGAAGCTACTCGGCCGTCTCATATTGAGGGTTTTTGATCCACAGCGTTTGTTGGGCAGGAAGCTACCCGCTGGTGGATGAGCCGAGCAGGAAACTACTCGGCCGTCTCGTGGTGAGGGCTTTTGATCCACACCGTTTGTTGGGCAGGAAACTACCCGCTGGTGGATGAGCCGAGCAGGAAGCTACTCAGCTGCCTCGTGATGAGGGCTTTTTGATCCACAGCGTTGTTGGGCAGAAAGCTACCCACTGGTGGATGAGCCGGGCATGAAGCTAATCGGCCGCCTCGTGGTGAGGGCTTTTGATCTACAGTGTTTGTTGGGCAGGAAGCTTCCCGCCGCGGATGAGCCGGGCAGGAAGCTACTCGGCCACCTTGTGGTGAGGGCTTTTTGATCCACAGTATTGTTGGGCAGGAAGCTACCCGCTGGTGGATGAGCCGAGCAGGAAGCTACTCGGCCGCCTCGTTGTGAGGGCTTTTGATCCACAACATTTGTTGGGCAGGAAGCTACCCGCTGGTGGATGAACCGAGCAGGAAGCTACTCGGCCGTCTCGTGGTGAGGGTTTTTGATTCACAGCGTTGTTAGGCAGGAAGCTACCCACTATGGATGAGCCGAGCAGGAAGCTACTCAGTCGTTTTGTGGTGAGGGCTTTTTGATCCACAGCGTTGTTGGGCAGGAAGCTACCCGCTGGTGGATGAGCCGAGCAGGAAGCTACTCGGCCACCTCGTGATGAGGGCTTCGATTCACAGCGTTGTTGGGCAGGAAGCTACCCGCCGTGGATGGAACGAGCAGGAAACTACTTGGCCGCCTCATGGTAAGGGTTTCGGTCCACAGCGTTGTTAGGCAAGAAGCTACCCGCTGTGGATGGACCGAGCAGGAAACTACTCGGCCGCCTCATGGTGAGGGCTTCGATCCACAACATTTGTTGGGAAGGAAGATACCCGCTGTGGATGGACCGAGAAGGAAGCTACTCGTCCGCCTCGTGGTGAGAGCTTTCGATCCACATCGTTGTTGGGCACGAAGCTACCTGCTGGTGGATGAGCATAGCAGGAAGCTACTCAGCTGCCTCGTGGTGAGGGTTTCGATCCACGGCGTTTGTTGGGCAGGAAGCTACCCGCTGTGGATGGACCGAGTATGAAGCTACTCGGCCGCCTCGTGGTGAGGGCTTCAATCCACAACGTTTGTTTGGAAGGAAGCTACCCGCTGTGGATGGACCGAGCAGGAAGATACTCGGCCGCCTCATGGTGAGGGCTTCGATCTACAGCGTTTGTTGGACAGGAAGCTACCCGCTGTGGATTGACCGAGTAAGAAGCTACTCGGTCACCTCGTGGTGAGAGTTTCGATCCACAGCGTTGTTGGGCAGGAAGCTACCCGCTGTGGATGGACCGAGCAGGAGTCTACTCTGCCGCCTCGTGGTTAGGGTTTCGATCCACAGCGTTTATTGGGCAGGAAGCTACCCGCTATGGATGGACCGAGAAGGAAGCTACTCGACCGCCTCATGGTGAGGGCTTTCGATCTACAGCGTTGTTGGGCAGGAATCTACTCGGCCGTCTCGTGGTGAGGGCTTCGATCCACTGCGTTTGTTGGGCAGGAAGGTACCCGCTGTGGATGGACCGAACAGGAAGCTACTTGGCCGCCTCGTGGTGAGGGCTTCGATCTACATCGTTTGTTTGGCAGGAAGGTACTCGCTGTGGATGGACCGAGCAGGAACCTACTCGAGCGCCTCGTGGTAAGGGCTTTGATCCACAGCGTTGTTGGAAAGGAAGCTACCCGCTGTGGATAGACCGAGTAGGAAGCTACTCGACCGCCTCGTGGTGAGGGCTTCGATCCACAGGCGTTGTTAGGCAGGAAGATACCCACTGTGGATGGATTGAGCAGGAGGCTACTCGGCCGCTTCGTGGTGAGGGCTTCGATCCACATCGTTTGTTGGGCAGGAAGCTACCCGCTGTGGATGGACCGAGCAGGAAGCTACTCGGCCGCCTCATGGTGAGGGCTTTAATCCACAGCGTTGGTTGACAGAAAGCTACCTGCTGTAGATGGAACGAGCAGGAAGCTACTCGGCCGCCTCGTGGTGACGGCTTCGATCCACAGCGTTGCTGGGCATGAAGCTACCTGCTGTGGATGGACCGAGCAGGAGGCTACTCGACCGCCTCGTGGTAAGGGCTTCGATCCACAACGTTTGTTGGGCAGGAAGCTACCCGCTGTGGATGGACCGTCGCGGTTGTCGTTTGCCATCGGGTCGAAAGCGGAAGATCAACTTTAGGGTGGAAAAAAGTCTTTCGTGTTTCCCACAGACGGCGCCAACTGATGGAGGCTGTGATCTCCTTCAAATGTTGTCCTCCGTCGATCATGTGATGGCGATCTTTAACGGTTGAGATTTGGTTTGGGAGTTGTTGAGTGTGAATCTCAATGGGTTGGTGTTGAACGTCGAGTTACCTGTAATGAAGTCCCGGGGTGGGTGACCACCGTAGGACCCTCCGACGATCAAGTTAGAGCCGAGATACATGTGCGGAGTAGCGGCATATTGAAATAAATTCGAGTTACCTGAGTCGTCCGAGAGAGAGATTTATACAGGGGTAGCATGGAGCGAGTAGGTGCGAGATCATCGCCGTCAGTTACGCCCCCGCGTTTATCCTCGCCTTCAATAGCAGGATGCGGGCATCAATGGTGGGATGCGCTAGCGTAGGACGCGGATCGTGGGGAGGTGGATATCTCGGTCTGTCGGGGGTGCATAGGCTCCACTCTCTTGATTGATCGGGGGAAACCGAGGAAGCTCGGTCCGTCGGGAGCTTGGAGACGAGCGGGAGGCCGAGGAAGCTCGGCAAGTTGGGAGCTGGGAGACGAGCCAGGAGGCCGAGGAAGCTCGGCAAGTTAGGAGCTCGGAGACGAGCCGGGAGGCTGAGAAAGCTCGTTGACGAGCCGTTGGTAGTTTGCTGGGTGAAGGTGGAAAGTATTGAGGGAGGTCTCTTGAAAGATCGGATATGTTCCTCGAGACGAGGTCCCGAGAACCCCCCCTAATGCAACTCATTTATTCCATCTTCGTGGTCTTCGAGACACGTTATCCGTCACGTGTCGTCTGAGAAAATACCACTTGTGAGCATCACCGGGAAGGAATATCATTTTTCTAAATATTTTGGAAAAAAAAATTCCTTCCCAAATATTGTCCTCCAAAAATCTGCAGCAGAATAAAAACTGCTAGTATATGGGGAAAATCGTGCACAACCCTTTCTTAAGAACACTTGCCTTCTCTTCACAGCCTCCATCAGGCATCAGCCCATTCAAAACATAGCAGCTTAGTAACAGATATCAGCTCTTTTTTACCTCTGAACTTTGCAGAAAACACCCTAGCATTCCTCTCCAGGCACAGAATCCAGGCAGTAGAAAAACAAATGAGTTTTCACTCAGAGTTTAGTGAATGATTATTGATAAGTATCCAGCAATCGAAAAAATACTTTGAATAGTCATATCCTGATTAATTAATTAATTAATTATAGGGTATGCTAAAATAGCTTGACATATCTCTCTAGAAAATAGCAAGTGGTTTGTAGACTCCAGATGGAACTGGCATGAGACACAAGCTGCATCATCCAACCATCCCCTGCGACTCAAATTCTCTTTAGAGAGAAAAACCTGTCCCTATAATAAGAGCCAAAGAAATATCTTGACTTTTAAAGGAACTGGACTTTGACCCCATGACGTTACGCGCGGGATCAAAGATGGTTGGATATATTTATGGATGGGTATTATTTTTTGCTATGTTTTAAATAAAAAAAGAAGATACAAATATTATCTTTTACAGACATGTTTTCATTACATTTGAAAAATAGATAAATGACGTTATTAATTATTTTTTGTTATTAGATACAAATATTATTTTTTTTATATACGAATCCGTAAATTACACAATTGCAACATGTAACCACAGGTTAAAAAATGGTACATAACTATCCTCTTTATAAAAGATATCATATGACAATTTAGATCTCAGTTTGATATTTTCACGATTGCACAAAAAGCTTTTGGCATTATTTTTAATATAAATACTATATATTTTGTGACTTATAAATACATATCCAGAACAATCATGATAAATATATAAATAATATGTTTTGGTGTTTTTCGATTAATCATCATTACAGATGTCAATGCATGTATTATGCACTATGCCTATGAGCCAATGCAAATAGCAAATTTTGTCCATATTTTAGGTTAAAAGAATTTCCCCCCCCCCCAATGGATTCATTATCTAATAAATTTTTAAATAAGCATAGTTATTTGAATCGTGAAATTTTATTATCAACTTTAAAGTAAGTATAATTTGTATAAGAAATTGTAAAACAACTGTTGTTATTTGAAATATTCTTCTTTCCATCATGTTTGGAAAAAGATATATCATGCAATTAGGGCAATGGGATAAAAATTGAAAACCAAATAATTTTTTAAAAAAACTATCTTTAAAAATTAGGGAAAATTGTTTCTAATCCCAGTTTTAAGGAGTGACTTATTTTAAAATCCATGTCTTTTCAAAATTATGGAAAAACCCAATACTTATAAAATACAGATTTTTGAGACCCAAAATAGATAATACGTAGAATGCTTTGGTTACCTTTTTCCAAATGCTAAGTTGATGATGCTCGATATCGGTGATCTCCCAGATCATGACACGTGGCAAATGACGTGTCCCAGAGTATGCAAGAAAGGACCTACAGTGGCCGACCCGACCACTCCTATGCCCGTCCTACAAACAAATGCTGGCTCACCTCCGAGCCCCTTGCACAATTGGCCTCCTCGGTCTCACAGCTCGTCTCCGGGCTACCGCAGAACCAAGATATCTCGGCTCTCCCGCTCGTCCGCGAGCTCTCCCGCCGAGGTCATCTTCCTCGGTCTCATCGACCGACCAACAGCACCGCTCATAGGCGCAACCACCATTCCGCGAATCTCGCCATGCGCGAGATATCTGCCGGCCACATCCCACGTTCCACGCCATCACGATCCCCCATTAACGAGCCTGTCTCGCCATTAATAGGAGATCCCGCTCATCACGCGGGCGTGACGTCGGGAGCGTAACGGCCGGCGTGATTCTCGCGCCTGCCCTGCCTGCTGCCACCGCTATATAAACCTCTTCTTCAAACGGTTCAAGTAAACCATTTTTACTCCATTAAGCCGTTACTCTGCTCGGATTTCCTCTCTAACTTGACCGTCGGAGAGTCCTCGGTGGTATAACCACCCCGGGACTTCCTTGCAGGTAGCTCGGCAACAACCAACCTCAAACCCATTGAGATCTACACGCTTCAGGAGCCTGCCTCCAGATCCAATATCAGCTATCCATCGCCACCATCAGCAGATCAACGGAAGGTAACATCTTGGCGTGACCCAGGTCGCGTCAGCTGGCGCCGTCTATGGGAATCCCTTGATTCCATAAAGACAAAAATTCATCTTCCGATCCCAATCCAATGGCGAGCGATCATCACGATGATCCAAGCGCTAGCCGCCGCCTCCCCCTCAATGGAGGCGCAGATGAACCTCCTCCGCCGAATGCCATCAACGCCCTTGCCGGCCGGATAGACCGACTCGCGTCCGTCGTGGAGGCGCTCATCCGCATCCAAACGGCAGGGCAAGATCCCCAGGTCGTCGCTCCCCCGCCTCGGGACCACGACCCCTACATGGGGAGAGAGGACTTTGCTCGCGTCGGCACTGCCGACCACCGCCTCCCTATCTCCCACGGCCGCAGATCTCCCAGGCCAATACGTTTTGAGACCCGCTGGGCACCCCACAGTTGAACACCGAGGTCCGTCGCCAGAGCACCTCGCCCCGAGATCCTTCGCGCACCTGTCCCTCCCGAGGAGATGTCGGTGAGCTCGCATGTTACCAGGTATGACCGACACCCCTTCCCTCGACGGGGTCACGTGGACGGGACTCGCCACGGCGGCTCGAAGACTACCTCGCCGGGGGATCTAAGGAACCTCATTGAGAGGAACCGGGGCCCCGGCCAGACGCAGGTCTCCAACAGCAGAGGCCAGGGATCAGAATGCGCCGAATCGTTGGGGTACCATGTCTGACTCGACGCCCTCGAGAAGAAGATCGAAGGTATGCTTCGGGAAGGTCGCCGTTCGAGCGACGAGGCTAAGTACGCCGCCGACTCGCTCGCCAAACCATTCACCGAGGAGCTGCTCGCTGTCCATGTCTCCTCTCGCAACAAGCCCCCGAAGGTCTCCTTCTTCGACGGCAAATCCGACCCGAAGGACCATTTGGATGCTTTCACCGCGGGGATGAGCTTCCAAGACAACTTCGACGCCGCCCAGTGCCGAGCTTTCCCGGCAACTCTCATCCGCTCCAGATGAGACTGGTTCCGAGGACTCGAGCTACGCTCGATCTTAACTTTCGACGAGCTGGCCACCCAATTTCTCGGCCACTTCGTTGGGAATAGGCGGCAAAAACGCACGGTTGACCATCTCTTCACGATCAAGAGCGGGGACAAAGAGACGTTCAAAGCATACGTCGCCCGCTTCTACAACGCCCTTCTCGAGGTCCCAGAGCACCGGGACGAGACGGTCATCACGGCACTGAGGTCTGGTCTTAGGCACAAGGAGTGGTTACGCTTCTTTGCATTAGCACAACCTAAGACCATGGCCGAGGTAAAGGCTTAGACCGAGCGCGAAGTCCAGCTCGAGTCCAAGGTGAACGCTAACCTCCCCGGAGCAGAGCAAACCGACTAAAAGAAGAGGGCAAGAGAAGAGAGAAGGGGACCTGAGTGGCCAAAGCCCTATCTCCCGAAGTTTCAGGAGTACACCCCGCTCAATGTCTCCCAGACAGTGCTGCTAGAAGAGGCTAAGGGCGAGGGGTTCTTCAAGCATCCCCCGATATCGCGCATGGCATCAAAGAGAACCTGGTGCCCCTACTGCGGTTTTCATAGGTCGCTAGGCCACTCCACGGAGAGCTGCAAGCAGCTCCGAGACTATATAGAGGAGCTCATCCGTTCGGGGCACCTCGCAGCGTACTTGAGGGACAAGCGGTAAGCTGACCGCGAGCAGGAGCAGCGTCCCCCTCCCGTCGAGCTGACCATCGGCCAAATCATAGTCATGTCAGCGGAGGATACGTCTGGTACCCACGAAGCTCGGTACCCTATGCCGGGCATAGATGCTAATATACATCCGAGGGGCTCAAGCTGCACGAATAAGAACATCTACTAGCATGCATTTTCTTTTCAAAGCAATGTACACCTTTCTTGAGATCTTTTTGTTTATATAATAAAAGGGATCAATAAAGCATTGCAATGAAAGAAAAGGAATCTTATTCATTCAAAAAGGTACTATAGGCTCCCCAGCTGGACAAAAAAATTACAATAACGGGGGAATGGGGTGCAGAGAACACTGCTTGTGGTACTCTGACGATATTTCCGCCAGCCGAGCCCTCGCAGCATCTAACCTCTGCCTTCGATGTCCCCTGCGAACGTCGGTATCGTGCCTCAATTGGTAGCACTCAAGGACGAGCGCCACCGAGCGATTTAGCCGACTCGCAGAGATCAGGCCGAAGCGCTTCAGAGACCTTAGCTTGCCAATGGCCTCGTCTTTCAGCTGTTCGGATAAGGGGTTGTAGAGCCCCGGCGATGCCCTCCAGATGGAGTACATCAATAGCTGAAGTAGGGGGGAGCGCCGGGGGAGCAATCGAACAAAGTGATCCTCGATCCGGCCTATCACCAACTGCACCGTGTCCTCGGTACAGTACTGATCGTAGAGGTACACGTCCTCGAAGTTTATGATGTCGGGAATGGTGAAAAGGAAGTCCTCCATTCTTACGTTTCGGGTGTGAAGAAGGGAGTAATCAACACTCCCTCCGTTTTATAGCTCACAACGCCTTCGGAGTTCAACGGTAGCTCGTTTCACCCGCAACTGCGCCGCTACGCGGTAGACATCTCGCCGCTCGATGCGAAATCGAAACGACGCTACCGTGCTCCGCCGAATACAGAGTCGCGACCGCGTTGGTTCGTCTTGCCTGAATTTAGGGGCAAATGCTATTTGGTTTTATCCGTCCACCTCTCCGAAGATGCCAAGTTGATTTATGGCACCATGTATCGAAGGTTTAGATGGATGCGGCCGTTATAGCAGACTTCGTCAGATTCCCCCTTGTTTGAGGGTTGTTTTGATTGTGGGGACGCTCTTTCCTGCAGGCGTAAGCCCCTGCAGTTAATGTCGTGTGTGTTTTGTTTTATTTTTGGTTGCCCGTGGATTGTATACAGAGACTAATTTATGTTGTCGCCCATAGGGCGTGGATTAGTCCAAATCCGTATTTTCTTAGATTTGGGTTTTGGTTTGGGTTTAAGGATATGTTAGTCTCATTTGAGACTAAGACCAACTTAAACGTTTGTTAAGGATACGTTAGTCTAATTTTAGACTAAGATCAACTTAACAATTTGTTAAGGACACGTTAGTCTAATTTTAGACTAAGATCTACTTAACAGGATGGTTTAGATCCAACAAAAGAGCATTTGGGCTCTATTGTTTTAGTTTAGGGACATTGCGGTCCATAGGGTTTAAGGACATCATAGTCCATGGAGTTTAAAGACATCATAGTCTGTAAAGTTTAAAGACATCATAGTCTATGAGTTTAAGGACCCCACAATCCATGGTAGTTTAGAGACATCATAGTTTGTAAAGTTTAAGGACATCATAGTCCATGAGTTTAAGGACCCCACAGTCCGTAAAGTTTAAGGACATCGTAGTCTATGTGTTTTAGGACCCCATAGTCCGTAAAGTTTAAGGACACCATAGTCCAGTTTAAAGACGTCATAGTCTATGTGGTTTTGGTTCAACCGTTTGGGGATGCACCAAAAGTTATTGGTTATTGGAACCCTCCATCTCTCTGAAGACGTTGAAGGATTACAACGACATGTATAAGAGGTATGAAGAGATGTACCCTTGAACCAATATCCCGATTTGGGGAATGGGATGAAAATCAGTTTAGATGTCATCTGTTAGGAGAACACTAGTTATCTTTGGGACTAGGATTAGTTTGGGGAGACCCGAACATGGGGGCTCAGTTGATTGGTGACAAAAAGGGTCTTGGCTTCGGAAGACTTGGCTAATTTGAGCTAAGGTTGATTTCCCTTAGTCACCCCATAGTGCTATGCACTGAATCAATGTAAAACACTAGACTTTGGAGGAGCTCACGTGTGAACACGTGAGGGGCCCCGAAGTGGGCATTGTTCCTTGAGTTTATTCCCTCATATATATATAAAAGTGCTGAGCACTTGGCTCACGTGTGAGCACGTGAGGCGCCCGAGGTGAGAACTGTTTTCTGGATTTTATTCCTCTTTCATTTATAAGTGCTAAGCACTTGGTTCATCAAACAGTCACGTGCAGACACGTGAGGTGCCTTCGAAATGCGAGCACTGTCTTTGGAATTTTCTCCCTGTTTGGGGGTCACGTGGGAACACGTGAGGTGCCCCCAAAATGGAAGCTATCTTGGGGTTTATTCCCTTTTTCCTTTTCTGAGTGTTAAGCACTATTGGGTCATGTGAGGCACTCTGAAGAATGAGAATTGCTTTTGTTTTATTCTCCTTTTCTTTTCCTAAGTGCTAAGCACTATCAAGGGATCACGTAAGGTCACGTGAGACGCCCCTAAATTGAGATGTATTTTAGATTTACTCCCCTTTTTGAAAAGCTTGTTCGGTGGTGCGCCAAGAATTATTGGTTATTGGGACCCTCCACTTCTCTGAAGACGTTGAAGAATTACAACGACATGTATCGGAGGTGTGGAGAGATGTACCCTTGAACCAAATTCCAGATCGAGGGGAGAGATCATGGTAGGATGAACATCATTTTAGATGCCATCTGTTAGGAGCTCATTAGCTATCTCTGGGACTGAGATCGGTTTGGGTGACCCTGAGCATGGGGGCTCGATTGATTGCCCTCAGGAGATTTGATCTAAGTTTGGCTAATATTGACCTCTCATAGTGTTAAACACTAATATATGATCGGCGCTCACGTGCTCCCACGTGAGGCCTTAAAGTAGTGTTAAACACTAGTGTATGATCAGCGCTCACGTGCTCCTACGTGAGGTGCTTGAAATAGTGTTAACACTAAGAATTTGAGGCGCTCACGTGGGATCACGTGGGGTGCTTGAAGTAGTGTTAAACACTAAGAATTTGACGCGCTCACGTGAGGCACTTGAAGTTGGCGCTACTCCTCTGGGTTTATTCCCTTGTTTCTTTTCTAAGCGCTATTGGGTCACGTGGGATCATGTGAGGCGCCCCAAGAATGGAAATTGCCCTTTGATTTATTCCCTTTCTGCTTTATAAAAGTTGAGCACTGCTTGGGGGTCACGTGGGGCCACGTGAGGTGCTCCAAAAATAGGGTTTATTCCCTTTTCTCTTTTATAAGTGCTGAGCACTTCTCAGGAGTCACGCGGGGTCACGTGAGGCGCTCCAAAAATAGGGTTTATTCCCTTTTTCTCTTTTATAATTGCTGAGCACTTCTCAAGGGTCACGTGGGGTCACGTGAGGCGCTCCAAAAATAGGGTTTATTCCCTTTTCTCTTTTATAATTGCTGAGCACTTCTCAAGGATCACGTGGGGTCACGCGACTAGATCTCATTCTTTCCCTCTTTGTTCCTCAAAGGTGCTCACGTGGGAACATGTGAGCTTTTATTGTGTAGCATTGAACACTAATATGCATGGAGCTCTGGATCTAAGTTTTTTGAATTTTGGGTCCCTTATTTTATAAGAATTAAATTCTTTTATAGGGTTAAACCCTAGTTTTATCAGAGGAATTAAATTCCTATATCTTTTGGTAAGAATTAAATTCTTTGAACTTAGCTCTTTCCTCTAGGTTTTGGATCTGCTGACAGAATCTTCCCGATGAGAATTAAATTCTCAACTTGTAGGGAGATCCGCTTCCCAGAGGAAGAACTAAGTTCTTTTTAGAAGAGTTAAACTCTTCGTTTGAGAATTAAATTCTCTTTTTGTGGGAGCTTTTGGGAAGGGTTCCCCTTCTTTAGAGAATTAAATTCTCTTTCTAGTTTTCTTCCCCCCCCTCTGTCTGTCTCTCTGTGGCTCTTATTTATAGGAGAAAGAAAAGAATCAGTTTGTTCAGCAAATCTCCCATTGAGAGATTTTGATTGATTTTATAACCAACATGATCTTTTAGATCACTCGGTGAATTTTTATTCACCGTTGGATTTTTAATCCAAAGGCCCAATGTTTAACAGAGAAGATTTCTTATTTGTTTAACAAGATTATGAATATCTTGTTAATTTTAACAATATTAGAATTTTATTCTATCATATCTTTTAGTTTAACAAGATCAGAAATATATTTTTTTAATATGGATATCTTGTTAACATAGAATTTTATTCTTGTTATAAGATTAGGAAAATATTTTCCTATGATAGATTTTTTACTCTACCAAGTGATCACCGCTGGATCTTTGATCCAAAGGTCCTCTGTTTAACAGAGAAGATCTTTCTAGTTTAAGGAAGATTAAGAAAATATTTCCCAAATAGAATTTAATTCTAGAATTTGATAGGAACATTTTAAATTAGGGTGCTCACATGCTTTGCATGTGATCGGCAAAAGCACTCACGTGTTTAACACGTGACCCCTAGTGTGGATTTTAGCCTGTTTATGTTCAGCGCTCATATGCAAATCATATGAGCGCTCACGTGTTTTACACGTGAGGCCTGTTTGGCCATTGGTGATTTATGTTCAACGCTTATATGGTTTGCATATGAGCGCTCACGTGTTTTACACGTGATGCCTGTTTTTTTAGGATTCTCCCTCTTTTTTGTAAGGGAACAAGTAGCTCTTGGCCGAAAATTTTGGCGGGAACAAATGCCCCTCACCACTTTGCCCACGTAAGCATGTACGTGGGTGAAGTAGTGCATAGTTACGCATGGCCATAGAATTGAGGGCTTAGGATACAAGTTTAGGGTCCTTGTAGCCTAAGACTTTTTCCATCTTCATGAATCGTAAGGGTTTCAAGAAGGTTTTTCTCCCTACGATTCGAAAGGATCCCGTAGGTGTAAATTCTTCTTAGAAATCGTGAGGATTTCTAAGTGTTCATGGACTTCGTGAGTCATAAGGATCTCACTCGGGTATATTCCCTTACGAATTGTGAGGACCCGTAAGTAGCTTTTTTATTTTATTGGCGAATGTGGTTTTGGAAAATGTGGCCCGCAGATGGTCTATCTTGACCTTCTTGTAGACCAGCGATGGCTTAGGAAACATGTTCAGATCTGCTGCCTAAGACTTTTCAATTTTATGAGCCGTGAGGGTTTCATAAAGACTTTTCTCCTTACGAGTCGAGAGGATCTCGTAGGTGTATTTTCTTCTTAGGAATCGTAATCATTCTTAAGTGTGCTTTTCTCTTGAGAGTCGTAAGGATCTCCCAAGAGAATTTTCTTCCTTACCAGTCGAGATGACTCGTAAGTGATTGATGAGTTGACTTGCTCCCGAATTAAAGCATTGCTTTGACGGGGAGGTCGAGGGTTGACTTTGGCCGTTTTCCATGGGGTCAGGATTGACGTTAGCCATACGGGGTCAGTTGATGACGTATTTCCACGATGGGGTCATTGGATGACGTATCTCCGAGACGGGGTCATTGGCTGACGTATTTCCGCGACGGGGTCATTTGCTGTCGTATTTCTACGACGGGGTCATTGGCTGACGTATTTCCGCAACGGGGTCATTTGATGACGTATTTCTGCGACGGGGTCATTGGCTGACGTATTTCCACGATGGGGTCATTTGATGACGTGTTTCCGAGACGGGGTCATTGGCTGACGTGTTTCCGCGACGGGGTCATTGGATGACGTATTTCCGCGACGGGGTCATTGGCTGACGTATTTCCGCGACGGGGTCATTTGCTGACGTATTTCCGAGACGGGGTCATTGGATGACGTATTTCCGCGACGGGGTCATTGGCTGACGTGTTTCCGAGACGGGGTCATTGGGTGATGTGTTTCCACGACGGGGTCATTGGATGACGTATTTCCGAGAAGGGGGTCATTGGATGACGTATTTCCGCGACGGGATCATGTGCTGATGTATTTCTACAACGGGGTCATGTGATGACGTATTTCCGCGACGGGGTCATTTGATGACGTATTTCCGCGACGGGGTCATTAGCTGACGTATTTCCTCGACGGGGTCATTGGCTGACGTATTTCCGAAACGGGGTCATTTGCTGATGTGTTTCCGCGACGGGATCATTAGCTGACGTATTTCCGCGACGGGGTCATGTGCTGACGTATTTCCGCGACGGGGTCATTTGATGACGTATTTCCACGACGGGGTCATGTGCTGACGTATTTCCATACAGGGTCATGTGATGACGTATTTTCGCGATGGGGTCATGTGCTGACGTATTTCCGCTACGGGTTCATTTGATGACGTATTTCCGAGACGGGGTCATTGGATGACGTATTTCCGAAACGGGGTCATGTGCTTACGTTGCGTCTGCTGTAACGAGACGAATGTCAAGATGGTCTCTAGGTTGTCTGTGAACCATGGAGTCTTGGAACTGGGGACTTCGCCGTGGCTCCGATGGTTGATGTCGCATCTGTATCCTGCTGGAACGAGGAGAAACGCCGTTGATGATCTCTAGGCTGTAGATGTCGCCGTTGAAATCTGGAACTAGGGACTTTGCCATGGCTCCATTTGGTGGATGTCGCGTCCGTATCCTGCTGGAACGAGGAGGAACGCCGTTGATGATCTCTAGGCTGTAGATGTCGCCGTTGAAATCTGGAACTAAGGACTTTGCCATGGCTCCGTTTGGTGGATGTCGCGTCCGTATCCTGCTGGAATGAGGAGGAATGCCGTTGATGATCTCTAGGCTGTAGATGTCGCCGTTGAGTTTTGACTCTCCATTTGAAAGAGCCTGGTGCGATGATATAATTCTCTCTTTGTTTGTGCCCGTGGATTGTATACAGGGATCGATGTGATCTCATCTGTAGGGCAAAAAGTTTCATTTCATTTTTTTTATTTCTTTCCGCTACGCTCTATCATTTCAGCTTTTTGTATCGCGAAAATCACGATTACCTCATCATTTCGGCTATCTTGCACGGTGCCCAATCATTTTGGCTATTTTTTTTGTTTTTACTCGCTACTTTTTATTGCGAGTTGCCCAATCATTTCGGCTATTTCTATATGCATATATTTTACTTGCTGATTTTATTGCAAGTTGCCCTACCATTTCGGCTATTTCATATGCATTTATAGATCGTTGATTTTTGTTGTGAGTATTTAGTTTGGAATCTGATGCCAATCTCAGCATCAGCATCGCTACGACTAGAATATTGCCAGGAGCGAATCATCATTTGCCGTGAAAGGACTTAGGATTTGATACCGATTTAGGCATCAGCATCGCTACAGCTGGGACATTGTCAGGAGCGAATCATCATTTGCCTTTGTCGATTCGAACAAAGGTGGCTTAGCAAACAGGGTTAGGATCCTGTCAATTAAGGCTTTTGACTTAATAAGCCGTAAGGGTCTTATAAAGATTTTTCTCCCTACGAGTCGTGAGGATCTCGTAGGTGCATTTTCTCCTTAGGAATCATGAGGATTCCTAAGTGAGTGTTCTCTTATAAGTCGTAAGGATCTTACAAGAGTGTTTTCTCCTTATAAGTCGAGAGGACTTACAAGGGTCGTTCACCGTGTGAGCATATCCCTAGTCGCTGGTGGGACTTTATTAGGGAAATGTTTATTCGTGCCTGTGGATTGTATACAAGGATCAATATTGAAATGCTTGTAGGGCATAATCGGGATGTATGATGGCTTAAGAATAGGTTCTGATCCCTGTAACTTAAGGCTTTTGAATCCTATAAGCCGTGAGGGTCTCATAGGGGAATTCTCCTTACGAGTCGTGAGGATCTCGTAAGTGTGTTTTCTCCTCAGGAATCATGAGGATTCCTAAGTGTATTGCTCCCTTGTGAGTCGTAAGGATCTCACGTAGGTGTTTTCTCCTTACAGGGTCGAGAGGACCTTGCAAGTGTCTTTTAATGAGATTGCACCTTTTCGGGTTTTCACAAACTCGCCGGTAGTCCTGCTGTTTTTACTCACGGAGCCCTTTCAGGTTTTCATCCGTGCCCATCTCGCTTATGGACGTACCATTTTTTTATATATATTTTTTTATTTTTTGCGTCAGCCTTAGGATGCTGCGGTCCGCAGTAGTTTATAGACGTCTCGGTCAGTAACTAGTTTAAAGACATTACGGTCCATCGTTAGTTTAGGGACGTTTCGGTCCATTGTTAGTTTAGGGATATTTCGGTTAGTTGTTGCAACGGTTTCGTTGGCTACCACTTATAAAGTTTGGGCTTGGGAAGATAGCGAGCAGACATAGGCGTCGTCATCTATCATTAACCCAGGCCGTAACTCGTCAGGCATAGTATTTCTTTAGGAACCGACCTTTTATTGGCCTGAAGGGTCTTTCGCCATGCATATCCATGAGCAAGTAAGCTCCACTTTGGTAGACTTTGTCTATGATGTATGGGACTTCGTAGTTTGGTTCGAATTTCCCTCGTTTGGCATGATTGGGGATCATAGGTCTCTTGACTACTAGCACGAGTTCGCCTTGGCGGAATGTTCTCGGCCTAGTCAATCTCTCGTACGAGCGCGTCATCTTTGCTTTGTAAGCTTCTAAGTTTTGCTGCGCTATGAGCCGAGTTTCGTCGAGGGCATCAAGCTCCTCAAGCCGAAGATGAGCATTCTCTTCGTCCGTTAGTTCGTAATGAACTGCCACTCGTAAGAAGGGTAACTCTATCTCCAAAGGGAGTACTGCTTCAGTACCGAATACCAATGCATACGTCGTTGTGTTTGTGGCCGTTTTGAACGTGGTCCGATACGCCCAGAGAGCTTCATGCAGTCTCTCGTGCCAGTCCTTCTTATTTTTGGACACCGTATTTTTCACGATCTTTGTCAGGGTCTTGTTGAAAGTCTCGGCCAGACCATTAGCTCGGGGATTATAGATCGAAGAGTATCTCCAGTCTATATTATGTCGCTGTGCGAAGCGGCTGATTTTGTGACTTCTGTAGGCCGTCCCGTTATCGGAGATAATCCGTCGCGGAGTACCGAACCGATAGATGACATGTGTCTTGAAGAAATAGAGAATATTCTCCGTCTTCACTTCTCTTAGTGGTACTGCTTCTGCCCACTTGGAGAAGTAATACGTTGTCGCCAATATGAATCGATGTCCTCTGGACAATGCTGGTTCAATGGGCCCGATTATGTCAGTTCCCCACATTTTGAACGGCCAGCTCACCACTGTTGGGTGTAGCGGGTTTGGATGTTGATGGATGAAGTCTTCATGAATCTAGAACGAATGACATTGTTTCGCGTATTCAAGGCAGCCCTGAATCATCGTGGGTCAATAGTAGCCCATTCTTTTAATCTTTAGCTTCATCTTTGGCCCGGCTTGATGAGAACCGCAGAGTCCGTCATGAGTTTCTTGGATGACTCTCCTTGCTTCTTCCGGTCCCAGGCATCTTAGCCACAAGGAGTCGAACGATCTCTTATTCAGAGTATCATTGACGAAGGTGAAAGACAGAGCTCGTTTAATGAGCTGATGTCTTGAGGACCCATCTTCAGGTGTTCGACGAGATTTGAAGTAGTGTATAAAGACTCCTCTCCAATCCTTATCCTTTTCCTGGTATTTTATTTGTAGGGTCGTCGGCTCGATTGCTCCCTTTTCTTCGGACGACTCCGGAGATATTTCTGCCGGTGCAAGAACCCGACGGCTCTGTACCACGATCCTTACGTCATCGAAGTTTTCATCAGCCAGTTCTTTAGCGAGTCTGGCTAACGCATCCGCTTCGCTATTTTCTGCGCACGGTATGCTTTCCAGGGCGTATGAAGGGATCTGAGTCAGCAAGTGCTGCACTCTCTCACCGTACTTTACCAACTCTGGTTTGCACGTTTGATAGTCACCATTTATTTGACTAACGACCAGCTGGGAGTCTCCGTATATGAGGAGGTTTTCAATTCCCATGTCGACAGCTATCTCGAGACCTGCTATCAAAGCTTCATACCCGGCTTCATTATTTGTCCTCGGCTCTGTTAAGGAGAAGGCAAAGCGCATTATCTCTTCTTGTGGAGTCACGAAGATGAGGCCTACCCCCGATTTGATTATAGGAGAGTTGTGCTTTCGCTTCTTCATGGAAGATGCTCTGTCGAAATAGAGTTTCCATCGGGTATCATTCTCTCTTCTCCCCTCGTCGATCGTGTCAAACGCGTGCTCATCTGGCAGTTCGCAATTTAGGGGTGAATCGGCAGGGATCAGATGCTCAGCGAGGAAGTCGGCGATGGCATGACCTTTCACCGCCTTGAGATGACAATATGTTATCGAGAATTCCATTAAGAGGAGGGCCCATTTAGCGAGCCGCCCTGTTAGCATGGCTCTTGACATCAAATATTTGAGAGGATCCACTTTTGATATGAGGTAGACCTCATGTGCCAGCGCATTGTGTCTGAGCTTCGTTATCATGAAGATTAACGCCAGGCAGTGTTTTTCGATGGGGGAGTAATTGTTTTCTGCCCCCAGGAGAACTCGACTCAAATAGTAGAGGGCTCTCTCCTTCCCTTGGTCATTCTCTTGTGCCCATAATGCACCTAGAGAACCCTCAAGGGCGGTTGTGTACAGAATGAGGGGCTTTCCTTTGACCGGAGCGGTTAGTACCGGCGGGTTCTGCAGGTATTGCTTAATTTCGTCGAGTGCGCTTTGGCATTTGCGATCCCAGACGAACGGGGTTCCCTTCTTCATCAGGTGACTGTAAGGACGACATTTGCCGGAGAGGTTGGCTATGAACTGTCGGATATACGCGAGCTTTCCTTGGAGAGACCGCAGTTGTTTGAGAGTTCTTGGCGGGGGCATTTTCATGATCGCATTGCTCTTCGATGGATCTATTTCGATGCCTCAATGCCGTACGATGAATCCTAGGAATTTTCCCGAGAAAACCCCGAACGCGCATTTCAGAGGGTTCATCTTCAAGTTGTATTTACGAAGACATTGGAACACTACTTTTAGATGCTCCCAATGCTCCTCGTGCGATTTGTTTTCACCACAAGGTCGTCGATATAGCATTCGACGACTTCATGTATGAGGTCATCGAAAATCTTCGTCATGGTCCTCTGATAGGCAGCGCCGGTGTTCTTCAGACCGAAAGGCATCACTTTGTAGTAGAATATGCCCAGAGGAGTCCGGAAAGCGGTATGCTTCTGGTCTTCGGGATGCATCTTTATTTGATTGTACCCTGATGAGCCGTCCATGAAGGAGAAGATTTTGTGAGTGGACGTGTTGTCTATCATCAGCTCGGTGACCGGTATGGGAAAGTCATCCTTCGGACCTGCTTTGTTGAGCTCCCGGAAGTCTACGCAGATGCGTACTGTCCCATTTTTCTTCATCCCAGGGACGATGTTGGCAATCCATTCAGGGTACTGAACCTCTTGGATGAAGTCGGAGTCGATTAGCTTCTTGACCTCGGCGTTGATACTCATCTTAAGCTCGAGCCTCATTCTTCTTGGTGCTTGTTTGACTGGCTTGATGTCCGGAGATATCGCCAATCTGTGCACTGCTATCTCTGGATCTAGTCCCGGCATCTCGGAGTAGTTCCATGCGAAACAGTCTTTATACTGCATGAGCACGTCTCTTAGCGTAGCCACCCGTTCTTTAGATAACAGCTCACTGATGAGCGTAGGCCGTGGATCGTTTGTCGTTCCCAAGTCGATTTTTCTGAGATTATCTGCAGTAGTGTGTATCCCATCTTCCAGCTCTTTTAGCGCCGGTGGAAACTCTGAGATTACCTCATCTTCATCATTTTCGAAGCACCAGGGGAGGTCGGCCATATCCTTGCCTATTCCTTCTTCTAACAGCGTTATCGCGTGACAGGTACGAGATTGTAATGTTGATCAAGTTCTACTCTCGCTATGTGCGTTGCTTTCGGCACATGCTTTTGCGGTGGGGCTACCCTCCAACTGTCGGATAGAGCGAATCTGCCGAGTTGGTATTGGTCTTCGACCCAGTTCTTGAAGGTGAAGCAGTCTTCGAGAGGACGTCCTATCGCTCGGTGATAGGATCAATAATCCGGGTGAGAGACCTCATCTGCTTGTTCGGGGTGCTTGGACTTTGGGAGCGTAATCATCTGATGTTTAATGACAAGACTGAATATCTTTCTTGTCTTGTCTTGGGAAAAAGAATATGCTCGACCCATTTTCTTTATAAGAGACGGATCCCGGTTGCTCGATTTTCGATCGCGTGACTTCTTGGACTCGCTTGGCTGCTGTCAAACGTTTTTTCCATTCTTCAGTTTGTTTTTGCCTTTGCATTGAGTCTTCTTTATGACGGGCTGGCGACGAAGGGCATCGTCATTCTCCGTAGCCTGCTGAAGGAGGCGCTGCGTCCTGGCTTTCTCGTAGATGGCCATTTTGCGGCTATGATCATCCCGGACTTTTTGACCCGCTTCTCTTATTAGCTTGTCCATTTGTTCTTCAAACGACGGACTTGGCATTTTCATGGTGGGACCTCGTTTTGGTTCAGGGTTAGCATCTTCTAACCGAGCATCTCCTTCTTCATCGAAGTCATGTATAACGTAGCAGCCATAGAATCGCTCCCGTTTCTTGGATTGAACATATCCAAGCCCAATCGTTTTCATTCTCCCATTGGGCAACTTTCGCTGAGTTCCGGGGACGTTCCAGATCCTGTTGTAGAACTGAGCTTGTCGCGCGGTCTGTTTAAAGGGTACGCCTTGGTGTCTTAACAGCCTTTTTAATCCTTCTGCGTAGTATCTAGGCAGACGGATGGGCTGGAGCCTGTCAAGTGTAGAATTGGCACCATGCCAGATTTCTTTCTCCATTTTGGTTTCCGCGGATCGATAAAATATGATTGCTTTTTCATCTTTTTTCCTGGGAGGGACGTAGAACGTCTGCAGTTCCTGCACACTATAGGTATCAAGTGCGTCGAGCTCTTTGTAATACTCTTGCGGAACCATGGCGATTTGCAAACTTTGTTCATCGCCAGTGAAGGCTTGTATTGATAGTCGAACAGAACATACTGTATTAACCTCATCTTCAGAGTCGCTGCCGAAGACCAGAATAGGGGTGGACGATCCCGACTTGTTGCATTGGGGCGGTCCTGAATAGACTATCTCTTCTTCCTCTTCGGTATCGCTCCTAAAGACCGGAATAGTGGTGATAGCTTTCTGCTTATTCTCCGGCTTATGGCACCTTTCCATATCTTTGAAGCCTGGCAAGAAGTATTTTGCATTTTCGTATTTTCGGACTTCATTCACAGAGAATGGGTTCAGCTCCCCTGTCACGGTATACTCGAGAACATCCTTGAAATACTTCATACACTGATGTTGTGTAGAAAGGATGATGTTGTACTCGTGCAACCAAGGCCTGCCGAGCAAAGCGTTGTAGCAAGTCTTGGCGTCAATGACATGAAACTTGATGTCCGTGACAAGCAGCCCAAAGCGCAACGTCAGTATCATAGACCCGAGCATTCGTGATGACTGGGAATCGAAACCGGAGATGGTGATCTTATCCCGAGCGAGGTGTTGAATGCTTATGCAAATCTCCTTCAATACTTTCATATTGAGAAGGTTGACGGAGGATCCATTGTCGACCAGGATTTTGCCTATCTTGATATCATGACAGTATCTGGTGACATACAGGGGACGGTTGTGCTCGCACGTCCCGAGGAGGAGGTCTTCATCGTTGAAAGTGTCAGCAGTGTGAACTTCTTCCAGCTCGTCCTTCATCTTTTCTTCGGCGAGGAAAGCTTGAAATTGGCCAGGCTCTTGTAGTACCTTGATCAGAGAATCTCTCGCCTCTTTAGATAGCAGGAGAGCATCGAGAATGCTTAGCTGCGATGGTATCTTCCTCAGGTGTGACAGAACGTTGTAATCCATCTTGTTTTTCTTGGGCGGGTCCTTGGTTGCCAGCTCTTCAACGATTCGGTCATTGAGGGCAATATCGTCAGGGACTTTTTCCTTCCCTTTATCTTTTTTACTCGACCTCTTGTTTGTGGGCCCAAGATTCTTTTCAGGTAGCTTGCGATTACGCAGTTGAATGTTCTTATAGGTCTTCATCTCTTCTGCTTCAGAGATGGATTCCTTGAAGAGAGGACCGAGGGCTATTTCTTCATCCGAATCGCTCCCGAAGGTGAGAACTTGCAATCCCTTGCTATCAACCATGTGACAGTTGCCGGCAGTTCTTTTGCGCTCATCTGTCGCGCTCTTCTGCTCTCGACGCATCTTGCGCTTCATTCGCTTGAAATGCTGCCGGTTGGCAACATATCCTTGCCACCAGTTTTTAAAAGTGTTGCACTCTTCAGTAGGGTGTGTAGTCCTCCGATGGTACAAGCAGTAGTTTAGATGTGTGTCTGTTTCATCGGGATGTATCACACCAGGAGTATTTCCTTCGGAAGGTGGCAGCTTCATCCCCATCGACATAGCTTTGGTAAATCGTTTCCTTGTCTTGAACCTGCTTTTGCTGGCGGCGGATGTGGTTTGATCTGGTGGAGTGTTTTTACCCTTTCGTCCAGTCGCCAGCGTTTGGCTTTTTCGTATACGGCGATTTCACGCTCCTGATCAGCTTTGCTTTTCAGAAGAGCATCGTTCAGGAATACGTCAATCATCTCATCTGACAGTTTTAGGAATTCCGATTCGGGCTCTGCCCCCAGTTTCTCTGTATCAGGAGCTTCTTCGCTATCTATTGACGAATGAAAGATCACGTGGCAGCTTACCACATAATCCTCAGGTTCATCTGACGAGTCTTCTCCCTCATCTTTGTCACCATCTTCGTCTTCAAGGATGTGGTTGAGAAGCTCTTGGAGTGTGACTGGGGTTCACGCTTTCTGGTTATATTCCTCCAGCGCGTCAATATGTTTTTGCAGGTCCGTGCGCTTGTCATCAGGCTTCACGGGCTTTTTAGTCTTCTTCTTCTTCTTTGAAGATTTTGACGGCTGGGCTTGAGCGTTTTGATTATCGCTGCCAGTTCTTGGTGTCGGGTGCGGTTTCAGCATTCCCTCAATGATCTCGGGCTCTAGTGGGTTTTTCCACCTAATCGCCGGGCAAGTGTGAAGATCCCTCAGCATTCTTTTCGTCTTGGCTGAAAGAGCGACCTCCCATGGAGCTTCTTCTATAAAAGAGCATGATGCCCCGGGTGTGTCCCCTCTTTCGAGAGTGTGGGGCTGAGGCGGGCTTACTTTCCAATTCTCGGACAGTGCGAATTTTCCTTGTTGGTATTGGTTCTCAATCCAACCTTTGAAGACGAAGCAATCTTCGATTGGGTGGCCTATCACTTGGTGATAGGGGCAATAATTGGGATTATTGGCCTCACCGGGTTGCAATGGGCGTTTTGGATCTGGCAAGGTGATGAGTCTGTTGTGCACCGCTAGCTCAAACAATCTCCTCGTTTTATCACGGGGAAACTAATTAGGGCACTTTAGTTTCTCATTAAAGAATCGCCGTCTTTCGTCTTGGCGGTCAGTTGGTTTTGGACCACTGGGTTGTTGCTGTGCATTGGCGATGAAGGTCGCTTTCCCTTTCCCTTTTCGTTTCGAGAATCCGCTTTTGAAAAGGACGGCCTGCGGCCCATCTGATCCATCTGAGCCAGCTTGTCAATCAAGGCCTTGATTGATCGTTCTTTTGTGCGTTTTGAAATCAAAGAATAGAATATACCGCAATCAAGACGGTGTCGCTTGGTAGCTAGCCGGTTAAGTACGGGTCGGTCCACAGGGAAAACATATTCTTTTCTAATTGTTCTAACGAGTCAATTCCTATTTGTGGTAGGTTTTGATTTTAATAAAAACTGAAATTGAATTTGATTTGAATTAAAACCTTG
This sequence comes from Agapanthus africanus, assembly GCA_030015575.1. Taxonomy (NCBI): domain Eukaryota; kingdom Viridiplantae; phylum Streptophyta; class Magnoliopsida; order Asparagales; family Amaryllidaceae; genus Agapanthus; species Agapanthus africanus. Next base: position 667,509,633 of record CM057342.1, on the reverse strand, counting down.
CTAGGGTTAGGATTAGGTTAGTTTGGAAAGTTAATTCTACTCACCGCTTTCTTTGCCCTAATTAAGAACTTAGGTGTTAAGGCAATAATTAACAAAGGGGATTAGCACGATCAGGAAGAAACTTTGTTTCTTCCTTTTGGCCCTTGTCCGTCCTTTCTTAATTCTTAGCCCTAAGCTCTATCTAAATCAACCACGACCGGTCTAACTAGGGAATCACCGCTATCTCGTAGGATAGGGTGCCGTAATGAGCGGTGGGTGATTGATTTACATAGAGTCCTAATTTATAAAGTTAAACGGGCAAGAAAGGAGTGAGAGATTTCCATCTTTCAAACCTACCCAATCCTAACCCTAACAAGTGAGGAACTACTTACTCATTAGGGAAATAGCGACAAAATTCATTTTTATGATTTTCTTTTTAGTTAACTACCGAACTTACAGATAAATAAAGACAGGTAAAAATGCAGAGAAATAAAATTTGCAACTAAGAAAAACACACGATAAAAAGAAAACAACTTACTTTATTGATGCACTCTTGAACAATTACAAGGGAATTGAGAATTTAAATCTAGAAATTAAAAGAGCCATGCTCCAAAAAGAGCTGTAGACTTCCTTTTATAGATAGGAGGAACCCTAGGGTTTACATCTGATCCATAGCTGAAATTACAAGACTACCCTAAGAAAACCGGGTCAATGCACCGACTCCCACCGACATGCACCGAAATGGGCTTTGCACGGCCGCGGAACCGCTGCCATAAGCCTTGTTTGGCCGCGGATCCGCGGCCATATGGTGAGGTCTTGAGTTTATTTTTTTCAGGGCTGCTTCATGTTGCTTTTTCCTTCTATTTTCTTCACTTGGTTCTTCAGAATCTTTTCTAGTTTCTTCCAGATTTCTACAGCGCAGAATGTTGTGGACTTTTACCGTTTGCTTCGTGTTGAAGTCTTGAATCTTGTGCTGCCTTCGTATTTTGTGCAATCGAACTGTTCATTGATCTTCATTTGTTCCTTAAACTGTAGGCGGCATCATAAAGATTCTTCTATTTGTTGATTGTAGTCTCACTTTCGTAGCGTTTTTTCACCATTTTCACTATATTGTTCCGAGAACCTATAACCTGCAACTATTTAGCAGACATGGATCAAAAGCACCTATTTATTTGCAATATGATTAAGAATGGGGAATATAATAATGCAAAATTCTGATATGAACAAATACCCCCAAACTTATCTTTTGCTCGTCCCGAGCAAAACCAATTTATTCTCGAAAAAACCTAACCTCACTTTCGCAGGGAATCGCGATTGCACTGAGCTCGTGCAACAAGCCGTTAAATCTCTAGGTGTCCCTAGTAGGAGGAGTGTTGTCTCCTGAGGGTTTTCAGCGGATACTACCCACAAAATCCGATCAATTTGGCCTATTGACTTTCATTCTTCAAATCGGTGTTCTAGCAAGAAATTCTATTATCTTCAACTCAGAAATCATCAACCCGTATTTTTCACACTCACTTATCATTTAACTTAAGATCCTATATGTTCTGTAAATTTATTTAGCTTTTAGTATCTTTTGAATTTTCCTTCTAAGGTTCCATCTCAACTTAGGCATTTTTATCATCTCCACTGAAGATATAAGTCCTATTTTTCATTCCTATCTCTCATCCAAACCCCAATCATATATCCCTACATATGTGTATGTATCCCCTTACACTTGGAAATTCAATTCAAGCTATCGTACTCTTGTCCATCGTCCAAAATACTTTCAGTTGGTGAATTTTAGATGAAATTGCTCACACATCCTTCATGCGACCGTTAATACTTCTTGAGGTACTAACGACCGATTACAAAATATGTTTGCGCATTAAGGCGTAATTCCCCATCTTGTAATACCTAAGGCTTTAGCAGTGACTCCCAAACCAGTTGGTCTAAGCTACTAGGTGATAAAGCACCCTCACTATATATATATATATTTTTATTTTACACAACCTTAAGTAATTACAAAACCAGTGTTCATTTTTTTATATCTCTTTATTCACACTTATACTTTTATTCAATTTTTTTTATATTAAGGATTTTAGACAAGAGCACTTCAAGGTATCCTCTACTATCTCAAGTTTCAAGGTGCGTGTATGTGCGAGTTGTAGAGTATATACTTTCAGACTTTAGACTAAAGATTCAGAATTATTTTTCAGACTTACGCTTCAAAAAAAATTTCAATACTCTTCCCTTATTTTGACTTAGCCCAAGAACTGAACTCAAAATTTGCTTATTTCTAAATAATCTATAAGGACATATATTTTCTACCGTTAAACTTTAAGAAAGGTTATTTTTAGGGTTTTTAATTTACTAACTTTTGGATCTAGTTTTTCCTAGCTAGTTAACCGTCTCGTCAAACTTAAGTCAAATATGGCCAAAATTGAATTTTTCAATTTTTATAATTTTTAAATTTTTTTAAATTTTTTATTTGATTTTATTTTTAATTTTTTATAATTTTTTATAAAGATGCAATGTAGAAATAAACATGCAAAAGAAAAAAAAATATACAAAAATTAAAATATGCAATGCAATGATAACTATTTACAAACCACTTCCTCCCCCAAACTTACCAAAAGCAGTGTCCTCACTGCTCTGGCCCTCGCCGTCCCCTTGAACGTGAACGGGAACGCTCCTCTCGCACTAGCAGCGTAGATACCCCATGTTCAATCTCAGTCACACGGTGATCCAAGTTGGTCACCATCCTCACCAAATTATCAATCCCCCTAATGGATCTTCTAAGAAGACGTGCATGTTCTTGAAAGGTTCCTAGGCACCCTATAGAGGTCTCACAAGGCATCGAACATGCCAAATTAAAAAAATATGGTGCCGAGAAACCCTAGTTAACGGATCGTTGCTAGATGTCTAGGCGAAATATAAAACTAGTTAACAAATTAACTATAGGTTAGATGCTACAACCTTTGTAGATCCGGTAATCCTCTTCCTTGGCTCCACGAAGGCATCCTCTCGCTGTCCATCTCGATTCCCAAACTCAAACTTTGGCTTCATCGGAGAAACGGGCAAGCTAGGTCGTCGGCTTTGTGTCAAAGACGATCTACCTCGAGGCATCGCAAGTTCAAGCTCCGACTTCACAAACTTGTGAAACTTGTGAAGTAAACACCCAAAACAACTTGGCAAGAGGTAGAGGGTGAAGAAATAGGAGGTGGGTTCTCTTTGGAATTGGATTTTACTCACTTTTGCTCAAGTTGCCATTAAAGTAGCAAGCTTGAAGAAGAAGAAGAAGATGAAGATAGTTATGATAAGTTCTATTAAAAAGAAATAGAAAATAAATACTTATCATAACTTAAACTAGGGTTAAGTGTAGAGAATTAACCATGGTCACTTGGATGGGTTAGGGTTAAGCATGAAGATAAGGATGGTTACAAAAGTCAAGGCTTCATGAAGCTTCAACTAATGACAAAGTAAGCCACCATTCTTATCTTTATCTTTTCCAAATAAATAAATAAACAAATGAATATGCAAAACCCTAATTATCAAATTAACCATGGATTAATTCTATATACTTAACTAAATGATCAAGTATCATCAAACATGATACAAAAAAGTGCACAAAAGCATATCACATATACTATGTGCATCAAGTGAGAAAATCCGTATAAAGTGAACCAATACTAGTTAATGCAAAGTAATATATCAAATATATAATTATACATTAAATCATTAAATCAACATTTGATTCAATGATCCGGTCATGTCGCACATAACCGACTAGTATTCAATGTATCGATTTATCGAATCAATGATTCGATAACTAGGTCATATCAAATATAACCAATCGAAACATTTATCGCGAGAATGAAATGCGGTATCACATACACGCATTATTCTCGGTCCTGCACATATCTCATATGCGCTCATATTTCGTTTCGCTTGAACCAGGAAACCTCTGTGTAGGACTCTAAAGACTCGTCAATACGCCGGTAGCAGATGATGATCATATCAAGCACCCACAAGCCGCAAGCGGTCTGCTAAACGTAACGGCCACCCGGGTATTGAGCGATCAGAAGATCGACGAGCTAGCCCGCTCACACTCCTGCGAATCCGACCAGTAACACTTACCGTACAGTCCGGTCTCTTCGTCTGATACATCGCATATCAAGTCTAGGGGTGGTAAACGTCAGACCCCAATAACCCGATAAGTCGTGCCGATGTGAGGCTCGTAACGGGTCGAGAAACTACTGGTAACACTTACCAGCAAATCTCTGATCAGCCCTGGCCAGGGACTTCCCTGTTACGGCCAATCGAGCACAGCGCAACATCTACCCCCAATACCGGGAGAGATGAAACCCCTCCTATCGCTCATTGCCTCCATGTGACTCGGGACTGTACCCAAAGACCACCATTTTGCATGCCCTCATGGACGTGGTAAGGTGGAGATCAAAGCACAGTGGGAATCACACAAGACTCTATGACGATCTCGGGTCTACAGACTAACCTGTACAAGCGTCACCTGAGAACTGCCATCTGACGTGAGGTATAATACCATCTGGGAGTTCTCGGCGAGTCCGTCCAGTGTACCCAGTCTCCACTGAGCACCCGTATACCATCTCTGATGTCAAACACCAATGGATATGGGATCATCCATCGCCCATCACATGGGTCGAGAAGCGTATACGCTAGTCTACTCTGGTATATCGATGCCCCGTCTCGATACACCCATGACTAGGGACCTTGAAGGATGTACTTATGGACTACCATGTCCCCACTAGTATGATCTGCATCATAGTCCAGGTAGTCAAGTACAAATCCTAAGGGCTTTACCAACATGTAACTATAAGACAGTATAAAGAGACTAGTGTACATGTTAAGATAAAGAGCAACCAGATAGCATACTATCATGTCGAGCAAGAAAGTCATCTCTATATATGTCCAAGCATCCAATATAATATACATAATCTGTACAATACTGGCCTCTAGGGCATACATACAACTAACAATCTCCCACTTGCACTAGGGCCAGCTGCTGTAGTATCTCATACCGAGCATCCCGAAGAGTCTCTCAAACTGTATCTGGGGAATGGCCTTTGTGAGTGGATCCGCCGTGTTGTTCTTCGTGCCAACTCTCCTGACCTCGATCTCCCGGCGATCAACTATCTCCCGGATCAGGTGATACCGCCTCAGAATATGCCTGGATCGCTGATGGGACCTGGGTTCCTTGGCCAAAGCCACCGCTCCATTGTTATCGCAATACAAAGGTATTGGATGCTCAATGGATGGAACCACTCCAAGTTCAGTAATGAACTTCTTGATCCAGACAGCCTCTTTGGCAGCATCGTTGGCAGCGATGTATTCAGCCTCCATCGTCGAGTCTGCCACGGTTTCCTGCTTGGAACTCTTCCAGCTAACCGCCCCTCCGTAAAGGGTAAAGACAAAGCCCGACTGCGACTTAGAGTCGTCCTTATCACTCTGGAAGCTCGAATCGGTAAAGGACTCCACTTGGAGTTCTCCGTTACCATACACCAAGAACATATCTCTAGTCCTTCGCAAGTACTTGAGAATGCTCTTCACAGCTGTCCAGTGACTCTCTCCAGGATCAGCTTGATACCTGCTCACTATACTTAGTGAGTATGCTACATCGGGTCTGGTACATAGCATCGCATACATGATAGAGCCTACTGCCGAAGCATAGGGTATACCTTGCATGCGAGCTCTCTCCAAATCAGTCTTGGGAGACATCTCTTTGGAGAGAGTGACTCCAGAGATCGTGGGCAAGTTCCCACGCTTGGACTCTTCCATACTAAACCTCTTTAGTATGGTGTCAATGTACCTGGATTGGGACAATCCTAAAATCCTTTTGGATCTATCTCTATAGATACTAATTCCCAATATGCAGGAGGCATCACCAAGATCTTTCATTGAGAATCTTTGTGATAAGAAGAGCTTGACCGATTGCAGCATAGGAATATCATTTCCTATCAAGAGTATATCGTCCACGTACAATACGAGGAAGACAACCTTACTCTCTGCCACCTTCCTGTAGATACAAGGTTCATCTGGATTTTTGACGAAATCAAACTCTTTGATAACGACGTCAAAGCAGATGTTCCAACTCCGCGATGCTTGCTTTAATCCATAAATGGATTTAAGCAGCTTGCACACCTTCCCGCTGCTCCCACTGTCTACGAAGCCCTCTGGCTGAGTCATGTACACGCACTCTTCTAAATCACCGTTTAGAAAGGCGGTCTTAACATCCATTTGCCAGATTTCGTAATCATGATATGCAGCGATGTCAAGCATGATCCGGATGGATTTAAGCATAGCCACTGGAGAAAAGGTCTCGTCATAGTCCACACCTGGTCTTTGACGAAAACCCTTTGCTACAAGTCTAGCTTTGAAAGTCTCCACTTTCCCATCTACACCAAGTTTCTTCTTAAAGATCCACTTGCTCCCAATGGGTTTTACCCCTTCAGGAGCAACTTCCAAAGTCCATACTTTGTTGGTGTACATGGAATCCATCTCGGACCGCATAGCATCCAGCCATTTCACTGAGTCCCCACTTGTGATGGCCTGCTCGAAGCTAGTTGGGTCATCATCCTCCATGATGCAATCCTCACTACCACCATCAATGAGAAAACCATAGTATCTCTCAGGTGGACGAGAAACCCTACTAGATCGGCGGAGAGGCTGGGGTACGTCGGGCACCACTGAATCCTCTGGTTCTACTAAATTGTCAGTTGCAGTTTGTGGTGCTGGAACCTCTTCCAGCTCTACCTCTTTGCCATTAATTTCTTTTGCAAGAAATTCCCTTTCCAAAAAGGTGGCATGTTGAGCAACAAACACTCTTTGTTCCTCAGCTTGGTAGAAAAAATATCCTTGAGAATTCTTAGGATATCTCACAAACTTGCAAAGGACTGATCGTGCCTCGAGTTTGTCCGGATTTTGCTTTTTGACATAGGCCGGACAACCCCATATCTTAATTCGCTTAAAATATGGTCTCTTCCCACTCCATATCTCATATGGTGTGGTAGGTACAGATTTAGACGGAACCAGATTCAATAGGTATATGGCTGTCTCAAGCGCATACCCCCAAAAGGAAATAGGTAACTCAGCATTACTCATCATTGAACGCACCATATCTAATAGGGTGCGATTCCTTCGTTCCGATACACCGTTGTGCTGTGGTGTATAAGGAGGAGTAAGCTGAGAGAGAATCCCATTCTCTTTTAGATAATCCAGGAATTCACTGCTTAAGTATTCACCTCCTCGATCAGATCGAAGAACCTTAATACTTTTGCCCGTTTGGTTCTCTACCTCGTGCTTATATTCTTTGAATTTCTCAAAAGCTTCAGACTTGTGTTTCAACAGGAATACATGCCCGTATCTAGAGAGATCGTCAGTGAATGTAATGAAGTAGGAAGAACCATTTCCGGCGTGTGTAGACATTGGACCGCATACATCACTATGCACCAGTCCCAAGAGTTCAGTAACTCTTTCTCCGTGTCCTTTAAACGGAGTTTTGGTCATTTTTCCTTTGAGACATGAATGGCAAGTGTCATAAGATGATAATTCGAATGAATTCAAATATCCGTTCTTATGCAACTTAGCTAGTCGTGTCTCATTGATATGGCCAAGTCTACAGTGCCACAAGAAGGATTCGTTCATTTCTGAGCTTTTCCTTTTGTGTGTATTTTGTATATTGAAGACTGTATTTTGATTGAGAATGAATATGCCATTATGTAGCGAGCCTGATGCAATCAACCTTTGATCTAGGAATATGTTCATAACATTATCCTTTACTACAAAATTATAACCTTCTTTACTTAATAAAGAAACTGATATAATGTTGCACATCATGTTCGGTATATAATAGCACTCATTCAGGACTAGTGTATCACCATTTGGTAATACCAGGTGATATATGCCAACTGCTTTGGCTGCAACATTTGCCCCATTCCCTACATGAACGGAATGTTCACCTTTTCTCAGTTCTCTACCTTTTCGCAGCCCATGTAACATCTTACATATGTGGGATCCTGACCCGGTATCTAATACCCAGGACGTAGGATGAACTGAGAAACAGTTCTCAATGACAAACACACCCGAAGATGATGCATCAACATGCATGTGTTGGAGATAGTGCCCTCAGAGTCAATTATTGGGTCACAGGCACGTGATTGCAATGATTGAGGGGAGGACCTATCCCGGTAGGACAGTCTTACTCGAGATGATAGTATGCTATCTGGTTTATCTTTATCATCGTGTACTGCTTTAGGTGACCTTTCGAGTCGCTATTACACGTTGATAAAGCCCCTAGGATTCTTGCTTGACTTCAAGCAGTATGAGGGCGATCATATAAGTGGGAGCTGGGGTCTATAAGCACATCTTTAAATGGTCCCTAGTCGAGGGAGTTTCGAGACAGGGCATCGATTCTCCAGAGTAGACTAGTGTATACAGTCGAGACCCCGACGAGGGGCGGTGGCCGGTCTCACAAGCCACTGGTGTCAGTTGGTTCACCTAAGATGTATACAGGTGCTCATTGGGTTATGAGTACACCGGACAGGACTCGCCGGGAACCTGCTAGTTGGGATTATACCAGACGTCAGATAGCAGTTCCCTGGTGACATGTGTATAGGTTAGTTCATCGACCTGAGATCGTCATTTGTCTCGTGTGAGTTCCCACTGTACTTTGATTACTACCCTACCACGGCTCAAAGGAGTCGTGCAAACAGGTTTTAGTTGGGTACAGTCCCGAGCCACATGGAGGCAGTGAGCGGATCTTCAGGGGTTCGTCTCTCCCGGTTTTGGGGGTGAGGTCGTGCTGTGTCTAGGAGAGCCAGAACATGAAAAGTCCTTGGCCAAGGCAGGAGATTTGCTGGTAGGTATTCCAGTAGTATCTCAGGGTGTTCTGGGCTACACTCCAACACGACTTGTACCGCTTTTGGGGGTCTGACTTTTACCAACCCCCTAGGCCCGCCATGCGATGCTCATAGACGAACGGACCGGACTGTACGGATATTGTCACTGACAGGCTCAGTAGGGTGTCAGGATGAGTTCGCTCATCGACGTCCCTTTTGGTCAATACCTGGTGGCCCGTCACGTATTGGCTTATACCTCTGACGTGCTAGTGGTTAAATCCACAGCCACAGTATTGACGAGTCTTTAGAGTCCACCACACAGACAGTTACTCAAGTTTCGGGCGAAACGCTGTAGAGGCCGTATGGAGATATGGCAGGGTTCGATCAGATAAGTGCGGTATTGCACGGATCGTGATCGGACGGTTTTTACTAGCCGGCTTTGGCTTAAGCCGGATACTAGTATTAGATAGTGTAGTTTTATCTCTTTGCATTTGTGTTCAGTGGAAATACAAATGCGGGCATGTATTTGCAGTTGCGGGGTTTTCCTGTAATTTATAACGGGATTGGTTTTTCTGGGGTTGCCAGTTTGCATTCCGTTCCGGCCGGTTTTCTCTTTTTCCTTCCCGGTCGGACTTTTCGTTGAAGGGTGTTAATTGCAAGTTTGCAATTAACATTTTGTGAGGGGTTTCTTTGCATAAGTGTGGCTTCATAATCATGATATTCTTTTCTTGTCTTTCCATTGCATTTATTAGATTGGAAATGATAAGATTGAAATGGATGGAATTGTGAAAAGAGTGTGAATTATTCTTTGCATTATCATTTCTTTTCCTTCTTGGTTTTTTCTTTTTTTTGCCACTTGTAATTTGGGTGGGGCCGGCCACTTTTTTCCAGGGAGAAAGGGTGTGTTTAATTTGTGGAGTGAGGTTTGATTTGTTATGATGGGGATTAATTAATATATGGTTTTCAAGTGAGAGTTTTTGCTTGATATATATTCATTTTCCAGTGAGCACAACAGGTTCTGGCCGAGCCCATTTTCCCTCAAGCATGCTCCATTTTCTTCAAGCCTTCATGAAAAATCCTTGTGCAAAAATCCCTCCATCCATGGCAACTTCCATAAGCCCCAAAGAGACAACTATTCTACACTATTCTATAGCAAGTCTTGGACGCGTCGGCTAGCCAACTTCGCGCCCGAGTTGCCTCGGTCAAGAGGCGGGAGCCCGTAAAAGATTCCGGCTACGTGGTGCCCTTTCCGACAAGCGAGGAGGTGACGGAGATTCCGCAGGAGATCGGAGTGGAGAAGAAGACCGAAGGACACGGATCGCTTGGTATAGCATCTCTACTCTTTTCTATTTTGCTAGTTGCTAGGTTAATGGCCCGATCCGGGTAAAAAGTCCGCGGTGGTGCCGTTTTGCAAAGTTCGTAAAGTTTTTGTTTTCCGCGTTTCCGGCATCGGATCGACGGCCGGGGCGCCCCCGCGGGCTTACATTGGTATCAGAGCCACGCCATTTACCATGCCTAGCTTGCTCTAGTATGTTTAAGACTCGATCGAACGAAAATCCCAAAAACCGTATTTTTCATACTTCATGTTTCTGTCGAAATTTTTTCAAGCTCCAAAAATTTTTCAGGTCACTGCAGAAACACAAGCATGAAATTCTAAGACATCTGGTAAAATTTGATGCAGTGATCTCTTAGTACGGCCGCGGAAACGCGGCCAAACCCCTGGTTTGGCCGCGGTTCCGCGGTAGTAAGGTGTGATCATTGCACCAAAATTTCCCAGTAGGTCTTATACTTGGAAATAGGGGTTTTGGGATATTATTTTTGGGCCCAGATTTTCTGTAAGTGCTACAGTACTGCTTGGGGCCCACTTGATAATATTTGTTCGATCGGATTTTTTAAACATGCCAGTTCACAGTTTTTACTTTATATCTGCGACCGTGAATGTCACTTGATCGGTAAATCCCGTCTAACTGCTATAGCCCGGTTAGACGGATTTGCGAACGTGACTTTCACGTTGATGTTCTGTGATTGTACTGTATTGTTGCGGATCGGTCGTGGGGATAGCCTGGTTGCAGTGGTAGTACAGTTCTGTTTTATATGTACATTTGATATTGCGGGGCGAGCGTCCGACATGTGGACTGCCGTCACTGCCTGTTTGTATTATTATTTTGGGGCACGACCAGGTTGCGGTCGATATACCCGTTGTATGTATATTTTACTTTCTGTACTAGGTTTACCCCGCGGAGGGGTGCACGGATAGCCGGATTCTAGAGGGCAACAAGCCCGCATCTCATGGCATTGAGACGGAGGGGGCTTCACTCTAGAATTGGCGGGCTATTCGCCGCACTCGTAGGGGGTATAGGATTGACCCAGGAGGGGTACCCAAGTTACCGGATTCCGTGAAGTGCTGGGTGGTCCATTCACGTTGCTGAAGGGGGCTGCCTCGCTTCAGGTTTTGGCGGGTAACTTGCCGCACCCGTAGGGGTCTAGGATTTCATTGCACAGGCTATCCACACGACCAGGGGAACGTCGGGTTTCAGTAGCGGCTCTGTGAAACCCGGGGATCCTAGATATCTGTATTGATCTGTGTTGCTATACATTTCTGTGTTGCTTTTTATCACGCCATGAGCGAAAATTATATATTATATATATATTAGTAGATGTTGTATATGTTTTTCATCCGCGCTAGTCCAGTCCCCGCTCTGTCGTTAGTTAGCTAACCTAACGAGTGATGACGGGACCCAGTGGCGAATGCGGATGGCATATACGTACGTCAGTATATTTTCGTTCTTTATTGGTGTGATCAATTGATGGGACTGCGTTGATTCGGATCAATGCAAGTTAAACAAACCTAATCTGATGTTGTTGGAACACTTTTTCAAAAAGCTGTTATTGCAAGGACGTTATCTTTTGTTTTGCACAGTGGTATTCAGTTGGAATATCCTGCTCCTCAGTCGACGAGGCAAGGGCCGAGATCCCTTCACCGGGAGTGACCCCTTGGACAAAAGTTTGCGTCAGGGCAGTAACTTCACTATAGCCGATTACTTTTGCTTTGCATCGTGGTATTCAGTTGGAATATCCTGCACCTCATTCTACGGGGAAAGAGCCGAGATCCCTTCACCGGGAGTGACCTCTTTAGCAAAGGTTTTCGTCACTATATTTTTAAAAGCTATCAGTTCCTTCAACGATATCAAGTTCATTACGTTAAAGGTTTTCGCCAGAAACCATTCGTAGCCCTCCGTCGTTTCATATGGATAGTCAATAGTATTCAAGCTGTGTATGTTGGCCAAAGTCAAGGCACAGTGTTTGGTAGCTGTTGGGTATTCATATGCAGCATAGATAGATGCGTTGGTTTGGGACAGTCGTACTGCCATTTTGGCCAAAGTCAAGGGTAGGTACGGGTGGGTTCAAATTAACCAGGAAAATGACGGGTAGAACTTGACATGTGACTTATGATATGTTGGCCAAAGTCAAGGTCATAAGAGCATGGGGCAGAAATCCACATCGGGAGTTTCAAAAGTACTGAAACTTGCCAGATATGCGCATACCTTCTGGAGTGTGATAACGTGAGCGGATTCCGTCACGTTATCATGCGATGAGAGTTGGATCCCGATTCCCACTGATGAGTTGGTTTACTCCTCGGGCATTCCCGGCTAATTCTTCTTTCAGGTTTGGGGAAGAATTTGACGTTACAGTGGGAGGTTTCCAGATTAGATAAAGTGACAACCATTCTGATCTAGGTTAGAGTGCACGCTGAGTGTTTCTTTTCTCTCTCTCTCTGGCAGCGACCATTGACCCGACCCTAGACTATGACTCAGTGACCAAGTTGACCGAACCTTCTTAACACTGGCTTTTGGATTGTCAGAGTTGCAGACCTCTTTGCCACTCCTACTTTTACTCTTTTTTCCGGGACACCCCGTATTACTACGAACATCCACTTCCATTGGACAAAACCATCGTATGGTTATATACGAACTCGAATGACTTCGAGGATGGTTTCCGGTTCTGGAGAAAACGAATAGGACTATTCAGTTGTCTTTTCCTTTTACCTTCTCTCAGGTTGCGAGTACTCCTTGGTTTAGGAGTAGTACACCTATTAAGCAAATTGGATAGTCTTCTTCTAGACCCTAGGCTGGTGCCGACCGGTAGGGAATGAAGAAAGCCAATTAGCCTAAACGGTGTACAGAAGGTATTAAGTTCAGACAAAGCAAGGGATTAGTAAGAGGGCAAAGTAAATTGCGACTGTTATTCACGACCTAACCATGTACTTCTTTGTCAATCCTAAATCACCTATGAATTAAGTTCATTCGGTTGTCTTTTATCCTCACCTTCTCTCGCATTGCAAGTGCTCCTAGGACTAGGACAGTACACCCATTATGCTTATTGGATAGTCTTCTTCCAAACCATAGGCTGGTGCCGAACGGTAGGGAAGGAAGAAAACCATTTGGCCTAATTGGGTGTACAGAAGGTAATGACTAAAGACATATAAAGGGATTTGGAGAGGTGACAAAGAATTATACAGTTATAGTTGTGAATCTGGATAATGGAAGAGGCATTACTAAGAATACCAGGATACCCCATCGAAACATCTCAATGTTTCAGTTTCACTGTGTACTGTTAAATGAAAACTGATTTCCCAATTAGGCACTTGCTCCAGGGTATGTATTTACCAGGTAGGATTCTCACATCTGTATGGTTTTACAGATGATGAGTGGGAGTAAGTTATTGGGAATTAGGTGACCATCCTCATTATATCAGGATTCGTTGTAATTGGTGATATTTGAGGAAGCCACCTGGGTTGTTTGCCGGTCGGCAAATATTTGGTTTTGAATATCCGTTGTTGTGCACCAATTTCAAATTGATATATCTGTACGTCTATTTTTATAGAGTGAGACATATCTTTTTGAAATTATGTCTATGACATTTACCTATACCAGTGGATGGTTAGGTAAGGAGCATTGAACAGCGGTGTAATTCTTCTTAACCAAAAGTACAGTTTTCAACCTACGACACACAGTGAATGAGTCACCAGACTCAGGGGACTTATACAGAGTATTGTATATTGTCCAGTGTCCATTAGGACAGAGGGGTAGGTACTCATACTATATTCGGTTTACTTATGACTTCTCTAGTTCTTAGACAAGTGTTTCGTAGAAACACAAGGTCCAAGTTTTGAGAAGTTATGGGTATATGAATAAAGTAGAGAACCAGGTATTACAAGTATCGGGATTCTTCAAGGTGATCGAAGATGTAGATACTTGTGTATGGTATTCAGTTGATAGTAATGTTTAAGAGAACTTGCTTCTCTTTCAGGTTACTCATAATTGGAAGCATTCCTAGGTTGAGTAACGCTGATCGGCCTCTTTCCATTTAGTTGACATGCACTGGAGACAGCTACATGATTTGAATCTGGTTCAATTAAATCAGTGCCTCTGTTTCTTGGATATAGAACAGTTCATATCTTGACATTATTAAGATACGGGGAGTTGTCCGGCTTATGCTTAAAACCAGACTCTGGACAACTCAAGGCACGTTTCAGTAATGGCTGTTTGTGGGTTGACCCGGGCTATGACGAGGGTTGACTTTCTACCATCTGGAAGATCAATAGTGATATTGTTCTTGACTCGCCACAGTTTTATCAAAAATGGATTTTTTCAGAAAACAGTAGTGGGAGTATGGTAGAACTGGAAGTGATTCCAGAACCACAAACGATTACTGAAGATTTCATAAGAACCTAAAGATTCAATCTGGTTTGACATTCCATTGGCCACTCCGCAGATAAGGTGGGTAACCTCAGGCACCCGAGAGGTACTTTGGTATGCTCAAGACGGTGGCAGGGAGGTTCTTGTTTACCCAGACTTGCCATTGCTGTTGTTCCAGGCTGCGACACCCGGCGGGAGGATGAGTATAGCGTCGTTTTAAACTGGCTTTAGAAGTGCACATCTATATGACTCTGCCAGAGGGTTGTCGTAGTCAGTGGGAGCAGCGGAAGCATTGGTGGATATCAGGCTTATGTCTATTTATAGACTAAAGCAGATATAACGGAGATAGATCATCTATTTCTGATGTGACAGTCATAGGTTTGACTTCATCAGAATAGGGGATGGATCTGTTAAGAAGGTAGTAGGGTGTGATGTCCTGGTATTTGATGACATACACAGAGTAGGAAGTGATATTCCTATACTACGATCGGTTATACTTTGGTCGTCACACAGTGGTTTCTCCACATATGACTTGGATATAATATCAGACATTCTGGTTACTAGATCTATGGTTTTAGATTTAGATTTGGGTGGTTTCCCAATCTGGGTACTTAGACAGCATTCTAAGAGTATTTAGAATGAACGACTCCTGGCACGGTAGTGTACCTGCAGATAATGGAGTCACCCTCTCTAAAGGTGTTTTACAGACTAAAGGGGAGAGGGATACGCATGATTGACAGATCACTTGCTTAGGCAATTGAGTCAATCATGAGATGTCAAGTACCACACCAGATGTTGTTCTTGCAGTAGGTGCAATAAGTTGATATTGATCCAATCCTAGAGAAACAATCGGAAGCAGTTTTAGAACACAAGTTGATGTTCTAAGGAATAGATAACGACAGCCTCCTTTAGGAGACGGTTATCATTCCAGGCTTCCAAGGTGACATGGATGGCAGAGTGGCTGTCAGAGTTATAGTTTTTCCCTCTGACGAGGGGCAGTATTTTGGACAGGTGGTCCAGGTGGAAACTGAGGGAAGGCATGGCGCAGGATACTGAATAAGTTCAGTTGACGATACAGTCTAAGAAGTTTGGATTTGGAGTTCACTTATGAGCTAGGTCCCATCAGACATCCAGACATTTTAGGACAGGTATTGCTCATTTCGGGAGATGGTTTTCTCTGCGAACATGAGATATAGAGAGACATAGAAAGAAACATCAAAGCGGATCCACTCACTGAGGCTATTTCTCGAACGCAATAGTTTCGCAAACGAGCTTTGTGAGACTGACTAGTAGAGGAGTTGGGTGTTCGGTATCACACGGGCTGTGAGTATGCGACATCGCAATAATTAGCCTTGAGTGCAAGTGGGAGATTGTTGGAGATAGTGCCCTCAGAGTCAATTATTGGGTCACAGGCACGTGATTGCAATGATTGAGGGGAGGACCTATCCTGGTAGGACAGTCTTACTCGAGATGATAGTATGCTATCTGGTTTATCTTTATCATCGTGTACTGCTTTAGGTGACCTTTCGAGTCGCTATTACACGTTGATAAAGCCCCTAGGATTCTTGCTTGACTTCCAGCAGTATGAGGGCGATCATATAAGTGGGAGCTGGGGTCTATAAGCACATCCTTAAATGGTCCCTAGTCGAGGGAGTTTCAAGACAGGGCATCGATTCTCCAGAGTAGACTAGTGTATACAGTCGAGACCCCGACGAGGGGCGGTGGCCGGTCTCATAAGCCACTGGTGTCAGTTGGTTCACCTAAGATGTATACAGGTGCTCATTGGGTTATGAGTACACCGGACAGGACTCGCCGGGAACCTGCTAGTTGGGATTATACCAGACGTCAGATAGCAGTTCCCTGGTGACATGTGTACAGGTTAGTTCATCGACCTGAGATCGTCATTTATCTCGTATGAGTTCCCACTGTACTTTGATTACTACCCTACCACGGCTCAAAGGAGTCGTGCAAACAGGTTTTAGTTGGGTACAGTCCCGAGCTACATGGAGGCAGTGAGCGGATCTTCAGGGGTTCGTCTCTCCCGGTTTTGGGGGTGAGGTCGTGCTGTGTCTAGGAGAGCCAGAACATGAAAAGTCCTCGGCCAAGGCAGGAGATTTGCTGGTAGGTATTCCAGTAGTATCTCAGGGTGTTCTGGGCTACACTCCGACACGACTTGTACCGCTTTTGGGGGTCTGACTTTTACCAACCCCCTAGGCCCGCCATGCGATGCTCATAGACGAACGGACCGGACTGTACGGATATTGTCACTGACAGGCTCAGTAGGGTGTCAGGATGAGTTCGCTCATCGACGTCCCTTTTGGTCAATACCTGGTGGCCCGTCACGTATTGGCTTATACCTCTGACGTGCTAGTGGTTAAATCCACAGCCACAGTATTGACGAGTCTTTAGAGTCCACCACACAGACAGTTACTCAAGTTTCGGGCGAAACGCTGTAGAGGCCGTATGGAGATATGGCAGGGTTCGATCAGATAAGTGCGGTATTGCACGGATCGTGATCGGACGGTTTTTACTAGCCGGCTTTGGCTTAAGCCGGATACTAGTATTAGATAGTGTAGTTTTATCTCTTTGCATTTGTGTTCAGTGGGAATACAAATGCGGGCATGTATTTGCAGTTGCGGGGTTTTCCTGTAATTTATTACGGGATCGGTTTTTCTGGGGTTTCCAGTTTGCATTCCGTTCCGGCCGGTTTTCTCTTTTTCCTTCCCGGTCGGACTTTTCGTTGAAGGGTGTTAATTGCAAGTTTGCAATTAACATTTTGTGAGGGGTTTCTTTGCATAAGTGTGGCTTCATAATCATGATATTCTTTTCTTGTCTTTCCATTGCATTTATTAGATTGGAAATGATAAGATTGAAATGGATGGAATTGTGAAAAGAGTGTGAATTATTCTTTGCATTATCATTTCTTTTCCTTCTTGGTTTTTTCTTTTTTTTGCCACTTGTAATTTGGGTGGGGCCGGCCACTTTTTTCCAGGGAGAAAGGGTGTGTTTAATTTGTGGAGTGAGGTTTGATTTGTTATGATGGGGATTAATTAATATATGGTTTTCAAGTGAGAGTTTTTGCTTGATATATATTCATTTTCCAGTGAGCACAACAGGTTCTGGCCGAGCCCATTTTCCCTCAAGCATGCTCCATTTTCTTCAAGCCTTCATGAAAAATCCTTGTGCAAAAATCCCTCTATCCATGGCAACTTCCATAAGCCCCAAAGAGACAACTATTCTACACTATTCTATAGCAAGTCTTGGACGCGTCGGCTAGCCAACTTCGCGCCCGAGTTGCCTCGGTCAAGAGGCGGGAGCCCGTAAAAGATTCCGGCTACGTGGTGCCCTTTCCGACAAGCGAGGAGGTGACGGAGATTCCGCAGGAGATCGGAGTGGAGAAGAAGACCGAAGGACACGAATCGCTTGGTATAGCATCTCTACTCTTTTCTATTTTGCTAGTTGCTAGGTTAATGGCCCGATCCGGGTAAAAAGTCCGCGGTGGTGCCGTTTTGCAAAGTTCGCAAAGTTTTTGTTTTCCGCGTTTCCGGCGTCGGATCGACGGCCGGGGCGCCCCCGCGGGCTTACAGCATGTTCTCCGTTTGGGCGGTGTGAGAATCCAGATATTCTCCTGTTTCCTGTTCAGTCTTATAACATTTATAAGATAGAACGGGTCCAACGTTCCCCTGCACAGTATAACATGCGGGTTCGGTCAATACATCCATGTTATTATCTTCATTAGGGCATGAAATGGTCGCTACCTGGAGAGAGAGAGAAGAAAACACTTTAGCGTATGCTCGTGCAAGATCAGATTGGTTATTATCTTATCTAATCAGGATGGCTCCCACTGCTTTTTATCAAATCTTCCTCCAAACCGTAAAAGGAAAGACTAGCCGGGATTAATTACACACTACAAGTTCGCCAATCTTTCAGCCAGGCTAGTGTCGGTACTTTGAGGGAGGTCCCCCGTGCTTTCGCACGAACCTAATTAATGTAAACCTCGTTTTCCCAGAGGCGTAACCTCGTTAACACCTTTCTAGACACCTACTTGATCGGCTAATTATAATGTATAAAACTCTCCCAGGAGTAACTCTTACTCGCAGTGGGTATCGGGATCCAACTATCTCATAGAAGGTATGCAATCTCATTGCAAATTTCAACACTTGAAATTCCCGATAATATTTTGCCCCAGGCGATCTATGACCTTGACTGAGTCAACAAGCCATAGACCGCAAGTAAAGTTCAACCCGTCATTTCCTGATTGAATTAAACCAACCCGCACGACCCTTGACTAAGTCAACAAGGCCGCACGACTACCCTAATCCAATCTGCATCATATGCATAAACAGATAAATAGTAATCAGCTACCGCACACTACGCCTTGACTGAGTCAACAAACGCAGCACGAATACTAACTATTACTTATCTGAAATGACGGAGGGCTACGTCAGGTTTTTAAGAAAACCCTTTGCGTAATGAACTTTATATCGTTGTAGAATCAAATGAAGTTTTGAAATGGAGTGTTTTTGAGGCTTTTCTAGTTTTGCTAAAGGAGTCACTCCCGGCGAAGGGATCTCGGTCCTTTCCTCGTCGAATGAGGTGCGGGATATATCATATATATCGCTGTGCAAAGCAAAAAACCCAAAAGCAGTCAAAAGCAAACCGAGTGTGTAGCATCTGCCAGTTATTGCTAAAGGAGTCACTCCCGGTGAAGGGATCTCGGTCCTTTCGTCATCGAATAAGGTGCGGGATATATCATATATATCGCTGTGCAAAGCAAGAACTGTAGCTACCTGTTTTATTTTAAAATTCGATTCCACAACATCTTAGGTTTCTTATCTTTCATTAATCACATTAATGAAGTCCCATCATTTAAATACCTAAACATCACAGATAGATATGACGTACACTTATGCCATCCGCATTCGCCTCGATGTCCCCTCGTGCACCGTTAGGTTAGGTAACTAACGACAGAGCAGGGCAGGGCTAGCGCGGGTGTAAAACATAAGTAACGTCTATATAATATATCATATATACTATATCTATCACAGAGTCACAACACAGATATCGCAGCAGAATAAACATATGAAATATTGGATATACTAGGACGTCCGTGTTTTCAATACGAGCCAGTATAAAACACGGATTCCACGGTCGTGATGAATAGCCAATCCCACACCCCTAGACCCCTACGAGAGCGGCAAGCAACCCTGCCAATTCTAGGGTTAGGAGACCCGGACTCGACTTCTCGAGTTGGTCTCCCATTGGACCCCAGAACCCGGTTACTTGTGCTCCCCTCCTTGGGTCTATCCTAATGCGGAAAAGTAAAAAATATACAAAAGGTGACATCTTCCGCTACCTGGAAGTGCCCCAAATAAAAGAATATTACATACAAGTTTTTACATGAATGAAAATGAAAAACACTCATCTCACATAAAAACCCCCGGCTATTCGAATACGACGATCCAATATAACATATCCAGCAACACATAACATCACATGTCATCAACGTAAGTAAGTATGCATACCCCAATTGTCGTTGACGTATAGCAACGAAACCGGCGATATGAACATACTACACTTACGGTCACAGAAAAGAAAGTGTAAAACTACAACAATTGGAATCCGCAATCTCTTTAGACATCGCATGCCTAACAGATATAAATCCCGCATTTTAGTCTCATTATCGAAAACTCTTTTCAATATCATATGGGACTAAATTGCTAGATTTATAACATTCATTCAGTTATCACATAACTGTTTGTGAATTCCAATTATTGTATCACATTCCAGATAAACAGAAAATGTTAAACTTTCCGATCGAACAGTCGAATACCCAAGTTTTCCCGATACAGCTCAACACATGAAATAAGTCTAACAACATTCAGTTCGTGCCTCAGTACCGACGGTCCAGCCGTAGAAGGGTCAAGCCAACGCCTCACATGTGGCACGCCGTACTGCCCCAAACCCGAAGGTTCAAAGGGCAGTTCAAGACGGTCACATAATCGAGTTAAGGTTTGTTGTCTTCTAGAGGGTCCATCGCATTACTTGCACTACTTAGAACGTCGTTAAACTACGGAAAAATCCAACACTTGGAAATTTCCCGACAGGGGAAAAATTGGGTATTTATATCCGGTCGAACTTTTTAACATATTCTGGAAATTATCCGGAAATACACAAAAGACGAAATTTGATAATCCGATCGAAATACCGAATTCCCAAAACAACTCCAGAAAATTCAACTCTTGAAAAATTATTAAAAATTTCCAGAAGACTCAGCACTACAGGAAACGAATTACTGTGCAAGCCACGTGGTGTAACACCACTAAGTGGCCGCGGAACCGCCGCTAATCCCATGGTGGGGGCCGCGGTTCCGCGCCTCCTTTGTGGAGTTATCGACACGTGTTTCACAGTAACTCATAATATTACCTGCTGAATTTTTTGGGAATTTTTAATCTTGAAAAATCCCAGAAAATGGAAAAAGTCCAGAGAGCTATTTTGGGTTCGGATTTTTAGTTCGATCGGACTTCAAAGTCCGTCTAGACTTCGCCTAAGGCTCTAGCTAGGCTCTGATACCAGTGAAAGGTTCCTAGGCACCCTATAGAGGTCTCACAAGGCATCGAACATGCCAAATTAAAAAAATATGGTGCCGAGAAACCCTAGTTAACGGATCGTTGCTAGATGTCTAGGCGAAATATAAAACTAGTTAACAAATTAACTATAGGTTAGATGCTACAACCTTTGTAGATCCGGTAATCCTCTTCCTTGGCTCCACGAAGGCATCCTCTCGCTGTCCATCTCGATTCCCAAACTCGAACTTTGGCTTCATCGGAGAAACGGGCAAGCTAGGTCGTCGGCTTTGTGTCAAAGACGATCTACCTCGAGGCATCGCAAGTTCAAGCTCCGACTTCACAAACTTGTGAAACTTGTGAAGTAAACACCCAAAACAACTTGGCAGGAGGTAGAGGGTGAAGAAATAGGAGGTGGGTTCTCTTTGGAATTGGATTTTACTCACTTTTGCTCAAGTTGCCATTAAAGTAGCAAGCTTGAAGAAGAAGAAGAAGATGAAGATAGTTATGATAAGTTCTATTAAAAAGAAATAGAAAATAAATACTTATCATAACTTAAACTAGGGTTAAGTGTAGAGAATTAACCATGGTCACTTGGATGGGTTAGGGTTAAGCATGAAGATAAGGATGGTTACAAAAGTCAAGGCTTCATGAAGCTTCAACTAATGACAAAGTAAGCCACCATTCTTATCTTTATCTTTTCCAAATAAATAAATAAACAAATAAATAAACAAATGAATATGCAAAACCCTAATTATCAAATTAACCATGGATTAATTCTATATACTTAACTAAATGATCAAGTATCATCAAACATGATACAAAAAAGTGCACAAAAGCATATCACATATACTATGTGCATCAAGTGAGAAAATCCGTATAAAGTGAACCAATACTAGTTAATGCAAAGTAATATATCAAATATATAATTATACATTAAATCATTAAATCAACATTTGATTCAATGATCCGGTCATATCGCACATAACCGACTAGTATTCAATGTATCGATTTATCGAATCAATGATTCGATAACTAGGTCATATCAAATATAACCAATCGAAACATTTATCGCGAGAATGAAATGCGGTATCACATACACGCATTATTCTCGGTCCTGCACATATCTCATATGCGCTCATATTTCGTTTCGCTTGAACTAGGAAACCTCTGTGTAGGACTCTAAAGACTCGTCAATACGCCGGTAGCAGATGATGATCATATCAAGCACCCAGAAGCCGCAAGCGGTCTGCTAAACGTAACGGCCACCCGGGTATTGAGCGATCAGAAGATCGACGAGCTAGCCCGCTCACACTCCTGCGAATCCGACCAGTAACACTTACCGTACAGTCCGGTCTCTTCGTCTGATACGTCGCATATCAAGTCTAGGGGTGGTAAACGTCAGACCCCAATAACCCGATAAGTCGTGCCGATGTGAGGCTCGTAACGGGTCGAGAAACTACTGGTAACACTTACCAGCAAATCTCTGATCAGCCCTGGCCAGGGACTTCCCTGTTACGGCCAATCGAGCACAGCGCAACATCTACCCCCAATACCGGGAGAGACGAAACCCCTCCTATCGCTCATTGCCTCCATGTGACTCGGGACTGTACCCAAAGACCACCGTTTTGCACGCCCTCATGGACGTGGTAAGGTGGAGATCAAAGCACAGTGGGAATCACACAAGACTCTATGACGATCTCGGGTCTACAGACTAACCTGTACAAGCGTCACCTGAGAATTGCCATCTGACGTGAGGTATAATACCATCTGGGAGTTCTCGGCGAGTCCGTCCAGTGTACCCAGTCTCCACTGAGCACCCGTATACCATCTCTGATGTCAAACACCAATGGATATGGGATCATCCATCGCCCATCACATGGGTCGAGAAGCGTATACGCTAGTCTACTCTGGTATATCGATGCCCCGTCTCGATACACCCACGACTAGGGACCTTGAAGGATGTACTTATGGACTACCATGTCCCCACTAGTATGATCTGCATCATAGTCCAGGTAGTCAAGTACAAATCCTAAGGGCTTTACCAACATGTAACTATAAGACAGTATAAAGAGACTAGTGTACATGTTAAGATAAAGAGCAACCAGATAGCATACTATCATGTCGAGCAAGAAAGTCATCTCTATATATGTCCAAGCATCCAATATAATATACATAATCTGTACAATACTGGCCTCTAGGGCATACATACAACTAACAGTTCTATGGGGGTAAGCTCTTCCTTGCTCGCGGTCGAGCTGGAGCTGGGTGTTCTGGCTGGTACATGTTTGGTCGGTTCCCTTCGCGACCATACATCAGTCAAGCGGGTATAGGACGTAGATATGCCCTCAATGAGAGGTTAATAGGTATACCTCCATGCATGTAGAATTCAAATTCCTCCACAGGGAGGAAATGGTGACACAGTTGTGTCACTAAGATGGGGCATGGGAAATTTGCGGCCCTTTTGCAGCACTAATTGAATTAAGCAAAACCGTGCACATATCAAATCTAGGGTTCCTAGTCATTAGGGTGTGCACGATATGAAGAGACGGGGTGAAAAATGTGGTATTATGTGAACTGCCAAAAATATTGTTTTGTGCTCACCGGCACACGGTTAAAACATTGGCGAAGAGGGTTCTAGCCTGTATTCCCTTCCTAGGTTCTCTCAAGCAGTCATTACCTATTAAGGGCATGTAATCTTCAAATTGAAGGGGTTGATCGTGAACAGGTAATCTGGGAATTAAGGTGATTTCATTGATGAAGTCCCTGTCAATGATAATTTCCCTATCGCCCCAAAGTAGTTTAATAAAACCGTATTGTGTAAGGTAGCCTTCCTCCATGCACTCGTAAAAACGAGTGACTAGATCTGGAAGAGCGTAAGCATTGGGATGATTATAAATTAAAAAGTTCCACCCCCTCCGTATGATTTCATCACGAAAATAACCCCCGTAAATTGTGTGTGAAAAGATTTGTGAAAAATCACGTTCTAACTACATTGTTGGTGCCATTACAGAGAGTGCAGATCTACAAAATTTTTAACAGAGAAGAGTTTAGAGATTGAACCACCTCTGAAAATTTCAGAGGGAGAAGACGCAGAAGTGCGGCGGATTAGCGGCGGGAATGAGGCTTCGGCGGCGGAAACGCGGCGGCGCAGAGAGATCTCGCTGGAAAATCTTGAGCGGCGGCTAGGGTTTGCAGAGAGGTGAAAAATTAGGGTTAAGAAAACAGAGAGGGGTCGGGATTTATTTATAGGGGGGAGTGTGTTGGTTATTTGTAAAAGCCCCTCTTAAAAAGAGGAAATTATTTGCAAATTTTTATTTTTATTTTATTAAAACTGGAAAATTACAAAAATACCCAATTTTTTTTTTATTTTCATATTTTCAAATTTTTTTTATTTTGTTTTTTTATATAATTACAAATGATACATACCCCCAAACTTGTTTGAAACAGTGTTTTGGCTAGATAATCGAATTTTAGGGGTAAATGGAGGAAGATTAGTCAATGTAGATCGGCTCCTGCAAAAACAGGAGCTTCTCCGAAGGGTCCGCAGTGAGGAATGGTTTAAGTCGATGTCCGTTCACTTTAAATAGTGAACCGTCCTCTGGATCTTCTAGATCGACCGCACCGTGCGGATATACGGTGCGTATCATAAATGGCCCTTTCCATCGAGATTTGAGCTTCCCGGGATGGAAGTGTAACCGAGTATCGTAAAGTAAAACCTGTTGACTAGGTTTGAAAGTCTTGCGCATAAGGTGTTTATCGTGGAACACCTTCATTCGGTTTTTAACAACTACTGCGTTCTCATAGGCTTCATCCCGCAGCTCGTCTAATTCGTTCAATTGCAGCTTTCTATTGCTGCCCGCATCTCCCAAAGATAGATTCAACTCTTTAATTACCCAAAATGTTGTTAGTTATATGTATGCCCTAGAGGCCATTGCTATACATAGGATGTATAATGTAGTGGATGCTGGGACATATATAGGGAGGACTTTCTTGCTCGACATGATAGTATGCTATCTGGTTGCTCTTTACCTTAACGTGTACACTGATTGTCTCTCTGTTACATGTTGGTAAAGCCCTTAGGATGTGTGCTTGACTACCTGGACTATGATGCGGATCATACTAGTGGGGACATGGTAGTCCATAAGTACATCCTTCAAGGTCCCTAGTCGTGGGTGTATCGAGACGGGGCATCGATATACCAGAGTAGACTAGCGTATACCTTCTCGACCCATACAGATGGGCGATGGATGATCCCATATCCATTGGTGTTTGACATCAGAGATGATATACGGGTGCTCAGTGGAGACTGGGTACACTGGACGGACTCGCCGAGAACTCCCAGATGGTATTATACCTTACGTCAGATGGCAGTTCTCTGGTGACACTGGTACAGAGTAGTTTGTTGACCCGAGATCGTCATAGAGTCTTGTGTGGTTCCCACTGTGCTTTGATTTCCACCTTACCATGTCCAAGAGGGCGTGCAAAACGGTGGTTTTTGGGTACAGTCCCGAATCACATGGAGGCAATGAGCGATAGGAGGGGATTCGTCTCTCCCGGTATAGGGGGTTGATGTTGCGCTGTGTTCGATTGGCTATAACCGGAAATCCCTGGCCAGGGTTGCTGAGAATTACTGGTAAGTGTTACCAGTAGTTTCTCGAACTGTTATAGGCCTCATATCGACACGACTTATCGAGCTATTGGGGTCTGACGTTTACCACCCCTAGACGAGATATGCGACATATCAGACGATCAGACCGGACTGTACGGTAAGTGTTACTGGTTGGATTCACTGGAGTGTGAGCGGGCTTGCTCGTCGATCTTCTCATCGCTCAATACCCGGGTGGCCGTTACGTTTAGCAGACCGCTTGCGGCTTGTGGGTGTTTGATATGATCATCATCTGCTGCCGGCGTATTGACGAGTCTTTAGAGTCCTACACAGAGGTTTCCTGGCTCAAGCGAAACGAAATAGGAGCGCATATGAGATATGTGCGGGACCGAGAATAATGCGTGTATGTGATACCGTATTCTATTCTCGCGATGAATGTATCGATTGGTTGTATGCGATATAACCTATTTATCGAATCAAGTATTGATTCGATAAGCCGATACATTGAATACTAGTCGGTTGTGTGCGACATGACCGGATCATTGAATCAAGTGTTGATTTAATGATTTAATGCATAATTATATATTTGATATATTACTTTGCACTAACTAGTATTGGTTCACTTTAAATGGATTTTCTCACTTGGTTTGTGCACATTGTATATGTGATATATTTTTGTACACAAGTTTGTATCATGTTTGATGATGCATGCTTACTTGGCTTTGTGTAAAGACTAAACCATGGTTATATGAATGGTTAGGGTTTTGTTTTCTTTTTGATTTATCTTATTTAGTTATTCATTTTGAAAATGATAAGCATAAAGGGAAAATGGTGGCTTAATTTGTTTTCTAGTTGAAGCTTCTTGAACATTTGACCAAAGTGACCATTTTGTCTCATGCTTAACCCTAACCACTCCATTTAACCCTAGTCTATTCTCTACACCTAACCAAGGTTAGGATATGATAAGTATTCATTTTATTATTCATTTTGGAAAATACTTATGATATTCTTTCTTCTTCTTCTTCATCTTCAACATTGAAGCAAGCTTGCCTCCATCAATGGCAACTTGTGAAAAAGAGTGAGAAATCCAATTCTAAAGTGAACCCACTTCCTATTTCTTCATCCTCTACCTCTTGCCAAGTAGTATAGGGTGTTTCCTTCACAAGTTTTCTTGACTTGGTGAAGTTGGAGCTTGATCCAGTGATGCCTCGACGTAGATCATCTTCGGCATCGTCGTCGATGACCTAGCCCGCCCATTCTTCAATAAAGCCGATACTAGAGTCATGGTTTGATTTGGACAGCGGAGAGGACTTCATCACGGAGCTATGGAGGTGGAGAAACGGATCTATGAAGGTTGTATTTCCGTTCTTTTAGTTTAGTTGTAAACTAGTTTCTTTTTCGCCTAGATATCTAGTTAACGATCCGTATTAGGGTTTCTCGGCACCGCAAAATTTGAAATTGGCATGGTTGATGCCTTGTGAGACCTCTTGAGAGTGCCTAGGAACCCTACAGTGGTATCAGAGCCTAGCTAGAGCCTTAGGCGATGCGTAGACGAAGTTTGAAACCCGAACGAACCTGAAACCCTAAACTAAACATGCTCTCTGGACTTTTTCCAAAATCTGGAGTTTTTCGATATTAAAAATATACAGAAAACTCAGTAGGGAATTGTAAGAATTACTGTGAATCCCGTACCCATGAATCCACCAAAGTGCGGCGGAACCGCGGCAGAAGCCTGGCTTCTGCGGCGGTTCCACGGCCGTATGATGACGTCAGCTTCCCATTTTTGCACAGTAATTCCTCTTTTCTGGAGTTGGATTTTCTGGGAATTTTTAATATTTATTCAAGAGTTGAATTTTCTGGGTTGTTTTGGGGATTCGTATGTTCGATCGGATTATCAAATTTTGTCTGTGTGGTTTTCCGGATAATTTTAGAATATGTTAAAAAGTTCGACCGGATATAAATACCCACTTTTTCCCCTGCCGGGAAATTTCCAATTGTTGGATTTTTCTGTAGTTTAATCACGTTCTAAGTAGTGCAAGTAACGCGATGGTCCCTCTAGAAGACAACAAACCTTAACTCGATTATGTGACCGTCTTGAACTGCCCTTTGAACCTTTGGGTTTGGGGCAGTACGGCGTGCCACATGTGAGGCGTTGGCTTGACCCTTCTACGGCTGGACCGTTGGTACTGTGGCACGAACTGAATGTTTTTAGACTTGTTTCATGTGTTGATCTGTATCGGGAAAACTTGGGTGTTTGAATGTTCGATCGGAAAGTTTAACATTCTCTATTTATCTGGAATGGGATACAATAATTGGAATTCACAATAGTTATGAGATAACTGAATGAATGTTGTAAATCTAGCAATTTAGTCTCACTTGATCGGTTGCCACGGAATTTTGATGTGATCAAAAGTCCGTCGCAATCACGTAGCGTACGCGGATACTCGCCGGGTAAACTTAATAGACAGCCTCACTCCATAGCCCCGACCAAGTGACTGTAGGAGAACCCCGTCGCCGAAGGCATCCATTCGGGAGCTCACGGCAGCGGTGTTCCGCCTTGGTGCACTTCGTCGACGGTATCGGAGGTGCAGCCGTCTACTGAAGTTTGCGACGAACATTCGATCAGGATGTCGGGAATCTTGTTGAATTGCCCGACTTGATATTGAAAAGAGTTTTCGATAATGAGACTAAAATGCGGGGTTTATAATTGTTAGGCATGTGATGTCTAAGGAATTCATTGGTTTAGGCATGCGTGTCTAAGGAGGTTGCGGATTCCAACTGTTGTAGTTTTACATTTTCTTTTCTGTGACCGTAAGTGTAACATGTGTTATCGCCGGTTTCGTTGCTATATGCCAACGATAATTGGGATACGCATGTTTACTTACGTTGATGACATGTGATGTTATGTGTTGCTGGATATGTTATATTGGATCGTCGTGTTTGAATAGCTGGGGTTTTTTAATGTGAGATGAGTGTTTTTCATTTTCATTCATGTAAAAACTTATATGTAATATTCTTTTATTGGGGCACTTCCAGGTTGCGGAAGATGTCACCGTTTGTATATTATTTACTTTTCCGCACTAGGATAGACCCAAGGAGGGGAGCACAAGTAACCGGGTTCTGGAGTCCAGTGGGAGACCAACTCGAGGAGTCGAGTCCGGGTCTCCTAACTCTAGAATTGGTAGGGTTGCTTGCCGCTCTCGTAGGGGTCTAGGGGTGTGGGTTTGGCTATTCATCGCGACCGTGGAATCCGTGTTTTATACTGGCTCGTATTGAAAACACGGACGTCCTAGTATATCCAATATTTCATATGTTTCTTCTGCTGCGATATCTGTGATGCGATCATGTGATGTTCTGTGATGGATACTTTATATAGTATATATGATATATTATATAGGCGTTACTTATGTTTCACACCCGCGCTAGCCCTGCCCCGCTCTGCCGTTAGTTACCTAACCTAACGGTGCACGAGGGGACATCGAGGCGAATGCGGATGGCATAAGTGTACGTCGTATTTATCTGTGATGTTTAGGTACTTAAATGATGGGACTTCATTAATGAGATTGATGAAATAAAAGAAACCTAAGATGTTGTAGAATCGAATTTCAAAATAAAACGGGTAGCTACAGTTCTTGCATTGCACATCGGTGTATATGATATATCCTGCACCTTATTCGATAAGGAAAGGACCGAGATCCCTTCACCGGGAGTGACTCCTTTAGCAATAACTGGCAGATGCTACACACTCGGTTTGTCTTTTGATTGCTTTTAAGAGTTTTTGCTTTGCACAGAGATATATATGATATATCCCGCACCTCATTCGACGAGGAAAGGACCGACGATCCCTTCACCGGGAGTGACTCCTTTAGCAAAACAAGAAAAGCCTCAAAAACACTCCATTTTAAAATCATTTGATTCTACAACGATATCAAGTTCATTACGCAATAGGTGTAGGGTTCCTAGGCACCCTAATGAGGTCTCACAAGGCATCAACTATGCCAATTTACCATTTACTTAACCAAAGATTAATTCTTTACACTTAACCAAACTATCATGTATCATCAAACATGATACAAATAAGTGCACAAAAGTATATCGCATATACAATGCGCACATCCGAGTGAGAAAATCCATTTAAAGTGAACCGATACTAGTTAATGCAAAGTAATATATCAAATATATAATTATGCATTAAATCATTAAATCAACACTTGATTTAACGATCCGGTCATATCGCATATAACCGACTAATATCAACAGTAACAACTTATCGAATCAACACTTGATCCGATAACCCGGCTATATCGCATATAACCGATCGATGTCACATATCGCGAGAATCAAATACAGTATCACATACTGGTATCATTCTCGGTCCCGCACATATCCCATATGCGCTCCTATTTCGTTTCGCTTGAGCCAGGAAACCTCTGTGTAGGACTCTAATGACTCGTCAATACGCCGGCAGCAGGTGATGATCATATCAAACACCCACAAGCCGCAAGCGGTCTGCTAAACGTAACGGCCACCCGGGTATTGAGCGATCTGAAGATCGACGAGCAAGCCCGCTCACACTCCAGTGAATCCAACCAGCAACACTACCGTACAGTCCGGTCTGATCGTCTGATATGTCGCATATCTCGCCTAAGGGTGGTAAACGTCAGACCCCAATAGCTCGATAAGTCGTGTCGATATGAGGTCTATAACTGTTCGAGAAACTACTGGTAACACTTACCAGTAAATCTCTGCAACCCTGGCCAGGGATTTCCTGTTATAGCCAATCGAACACAGCGCAACATCTACTCCCTATACCGGGAGAGACGAATCCCCTCCTATCGCTCATTGCCTCCATGTGACTCGGGACTGTACCCAAAAACCACCGTTTTGCACGTTCTCTTGGACGTGGTAAGATGGAAATCAAAGCACAGTGGGAACCACACAAGACTCTATGACGATCTCGGGTCAACAGACTACTCTGTACCAGTGTCACCAGAGAACTGCCATCTGACGTGAGGTATAATACCATCTGGGAGTTCTCGGCGAGTCCGTCCAGTGTACCCAGTCTCTACTGAGCACCCGTATATCATCTCTGATGTCAAACACCAATGGATATGGGATCATCCATCGCCCATCTGTATGGGTCGAGAAGGTATACGCTAGTCTACTCTGGTATATCGATGCCCCGTCTCGATACACCCACGACTAGGGACTTTGAAGGATGTACTTACGGACTACCATGTCCCCACTAGTATGATCCGCATCATAGTCCAGGTAGTTAAGTACACATCCTAAGGGCTTTACCAACATGTAATAGAGAGACAATCAGTGTACACGTTAAGGTAAAGTTCAACCAGATAGCATACTATCATGTCGAGCAAGAAAGTCCTCACTATATATGTCCCAGCATCCACTACAATATACATCCTATGTATAGTAATGGCCTCTAGGGCATACATATAACTAACAATCTCCCACTTGCACTAGAGCCATCTGTAGCAGTGGTTTGAAGTATCTCATACTCAACCATCCCTTAAAAGTCTCTCTCTGGGAACAGGCCTTTGTGAGTGGATCCGCTGTGTTTGTCCTCTGAGTCTACTCTCCAAACTCAATCTCCCTGGAGATCAACCATCTCCATGATCAAGTGATACTGCCTTAGAATATGTCTGGATCACTGATGGGACCGGCGTTCCTTGGCATAAGCCACAACTCCATTGTCACACAATGGGAGGAACATAGTTCATCTCATGAACCAATATACACCCAAACAGCCTCTTTGGTAGCATCTTAAGTAGCGATGTATCCAGCCTTTATCGTCTAGTATGTCACGGTATCTTGCTTGGAACTCTTCCAACATACCGTCCCTTTACTGAGGGTAAAGACAATGCCTGTGACTGACATTCAGTCGTCATTATCACCCTGGAACCCTTCCAGTGATTCTCCCCAGGATCAATTGATACCATCTCACTACAACTAGTGAGAATCCTAACATCCAATTAGATCTATCTCATAGATCCAAAACCCAGGATTTAGGAGGTATCACTCTGATCCTACACGGAGAATCTTTGTGATAAACGGAGATTGATCGAGCGTAGCATAAGAAACTCCTTTCTTATCAAGAGTATGACATCCACGTATTGTACGAGGATCGTCACCATACTCCCTACTACCTTTTTGTATATTCAAGGTTCATCTACCATTTTGATGATGTCAACTTCTTTGACTTGTTCATCAAAACAGATGTTCCAACTCCGCGATGCCTGCTTTATCAAATAAAGCATCTTGCACACGTTTCCGCTGCTCCCACTGTCTACGAAGCCCTCTGGCTGTGTACTTATAGACGCTCTCTTCCAAATCATCATTTAGAAAAGCAGTCAAGACACCCAACCACCAGAGATCGTAGTCATGGTATGCAGCCGTGGTAAGTAGGATCTGGATGGACTTAAGCATAGCTACTTGAAAAGGTTTCATCATTATCCACACCTGGTCGATGACGAAAACCTTTAACAAGTCTAGCTTTGAAAGTCTCAACCTTTCCATGTACACCAAGCAATCTTCTCAAGATATACTTGCTCCTGATGGGGATTTAACCCTTCAGATATAGCAACTAAAGTTCATACTTTGTCGGTGTATAAGGATTCCATCTCAGATCACTAAGCATCCAGCCATTCTTATAGAGTCTTACTCCTGATGGCCAGCTCGAAACTAGTTGGGTCATCATCTCATGATGCAATCCTCGCTCCCACTGTCATAGAGAAACCGAAGTATCTCTCAGGTGGGTGAGGAACCCTACTAGATCGGCGGAGAGGCTGAGGTTCGTTGGTATCTACTGAATCCTTTGGTTGTACCAAATCATCTGCTGTAGCTTGTATAGCTGGAACATTTCCAGTTCTACATTACAGACTTTGCCTCGAGCTTGTCCGGATTTTGCTTTTAGACATTAGCCGGACAACCCCAAATCTTAACTAGCTTAAGACATGGGCTCTTCCCTTTCCATATCACATATGAAATGGTAGGCAACTGATTTCATTGGAACCCTATTCAATAGGTATGCAGCTTCTCAAGCGCATAACTCCTAAAAAGGAAATAGGTGACTCAGTAATGCTCATCATAGAGCGCACCATATCATATAGGGTGTGATTGCTCCGCCCTGATAGACCATCGTGCTATGGTGTATACAGAGGAGTAATGCTGAGAGAGAATCTCATTCTCCTTTAGAATCGTTCAGGAATTTCCGTGCTCAAGTATTCTCCTCCTTGATCTCATCAAAGGACATAATACTTATACCCGTATTCTGGTTCTCTACTTCTAACTTATATTCTGTGAATATCTCAAAAGGTTCGGACTCATGTTTCAACAGGAACATAGGTCTGAATCTCGAAAGATCATCAGAGAATGTAATGAAGTATAAAGAACCGGTCTTGGCATGTGTAGACAGGGGACCTACATACATCAACATGTATCATCCCAAGAGTTCACTAACTCTTTCTCTGTTTCCAGTAAACGGAGCTGTGGTCATCTTATCTTTGTGACATGACTGGCGAGTTTCACAAGATGTAAATTCAAACTGATTTAAATATGCATCTTTATGTAACTCTAGCTAGTCGGGTCACATTGATCTGACCTAGTCTACAATACCTCAAGAAGGATTCGTTCATTTCTGAACTCTTCCTCTTGTGTGTGTTCTGTATACTAAGAACTGTAGTTTGATTTAGAACATCAATGCTTTTAGATAACGTGCCTGAACCGATCAACTTTTGATATAGGAAATGTTCAAAACATTATCCATCTATACAAAATTTTATCGTTTCTTTACTAATAAAGAGACATATATGATTTTGTATATCAGGTTCGGTATCTAATAACATTCGTTCAGAATCAATGTATCAGTAATACAGGGTGACAGTGACCGACAGACTTGGCTGCAACTCTTGCCCCGTTTTCTGCCTCATGAAACTTATCACCCGTTCTCAGTTCTCTACCTATCTGTAGCCCTATGTAACTGATTACATATCTGGGATCCTGATCTGGTATCACATACCCAGGACGTAGAGGATACAGAGAAACAGTTCTTTGTAATGAACACACCCGAAGATGATGCATCAGCATGCACTCTCTTCGTTTGGGCGGCACGGGAAATCTGGTATTCCCCAATTTCCTGCTCTGTCTTATAACAATTATAAGTTGGAGCGGGACCAACGTTCCCCAGCTCAGTATAACAAGCGGGTTCGGTCAATAATCCGTATTATTATCTTGATTAAGGCGTGATATGGTCGCTACCAGGAGAGAGAGAGAAGAAAACACTCAGCGTGCGCTCTTGCAAGAATAGATTGGTTATTATTTTATCTAATCAGGATGGCTCCCACTGCTTTTTATCAAATCTTCCTTCAAACCCTAAAAGGAAAGACTAGCCGGGATTAATTACACACTACAAGTTCGCCAATCTTTCAGCCAGGCCAGTGTCGGTACTTTGAGGGAGGTCCCCCGTGCTTTCGCACGAACCTAATTAATGTAAACCTCGTTTTCCCAGAGGCGTAACCTCGTTAACACCTTTCTAGACACCTACTTGATCGGCTAATTGTAATGTATAAAACTCTCCCAGGAGTAACTCTTACTCGCAGCGGGTATCGGGATCCAACTATCTCATAGAAGGTATGCAATCTCATTGCAAATTTCAACACTTGAAATTCCCAATAATATTTTGCCCCGAACGATCTATGACCTTGACAAGGTCAACAAACCATAGACCACAAGTCAAGTTCAACCCGTGATTTCTTGATTGAATCAAACCCACCCGCACGACCCTTGACAAGGTCAACAAGGCCGCACGACTACTCTAACCCAATCTGCATCATATGCATAAGCAGATAAATACTGGTTAGCTACCGCACACTGCGCCTTGACAAGGTCAACAAACGCAGCACGAATACTAAACAGGATTTATCTGAAATGACGGAGGGCTACGACAGGTTTTTCTGAAAACCTATTGCGTAATGAACTTGATATCGTTGTAGGATCCAATGAATTTTGAAATGGAGTGTCTTTGAGGCTTTTCTAGTTTTGCTAAAGGAGTCACTCCCGGTGAAGGGATCGTCGGTCCTTTCCTCGTCGAATGAGGTGCGGGATATATCACATATATCACTGTGCAAAGCAAAAACTCTTAAAAGCAATCAAAAGACAAACCGAGTGTGTAGCATCTGCCAGTTATTGCTAAAGGAGTCACTCCCGGTGAAGGGATCTCGGTCCTTTCCTCATCGAATAAGGTGCAGGATATATCACATATACCGCTGTGCAAAGCAAGAACTGTAGCTACCTGTTTTATTTTGAAATTCGATTCTACAACATCTTAGGTTTCTTTTAATTTCATTAATCACATTAATGAAGTCCCATCATTTATATACCTAAACATCACAGATAAATACAACGTACACTTATGCCATCCGCATTCGCCTCGATGTCCCCGCATGCACCGTTAGGTTAGGTAACTAACGGCAGAGCGGGGCAGGGCTAGCGCGGGTGTAAAACATAAGTAACGCCTATATAATATATCATATATACTATATACTGTATCTATCACAGAACATCACATGATCACATCACAGATATCGCAGCAGAAGAATCATATGAAATATTGGATATACTAGGACGTCCGTGTTTTCAATACGAGCCAGTATAAAACACGGATTCCACGGTCGCGATGAATAGCCAAACCCACACCCCTAGACCCCTACGAGAGCGGCAAGCAACCCTACCAATTCTAGAGTTAGGAGACCCGGACTCGACTCCTCGAGTTGGTCTCCCACTGGACTCCAGAACCCGGTTACTTGTGCTCTCCTCCTTGGGTCTATCCTAGTGCGGAAAAGTAAATAATATACAAAAGGTGACACTTTCCGCAACCTGGAAGTGCCCCAAATAAAAGAATATTACATACAAGTTTTTACATGAATGAAAATGAAAAACACTCATCTCACATAAAAACCCCCGGCTATTCAAACACGACGATCCAATATAACATATCCAGCAACACATAACATCACATGTCATCAACGTAAGTAAATATGCGCATCCCAATTGTCGTTGACATATAGCAACGAAACCGGCGATATCACATATTACACTTACGGTCACAGAAAAGAAAGTGTAAAACTACAACAGTTGGAATCCGCAACCACCTCAGACATCGCATGCCTGATCAAATGAATTACTTAGACATCGCATGCCTAACAATTATAAACGCCGCATTTTAGTCTCATTATCGAAAACTCTTTTCAATATCAAGTCGGGCAATTCAACAAGATTCCCGACATCCTGATCGAATGCTCGTCGCAAACTTCAGTAGACGGCCGCACCCCCGATACCGTCGACGAAGTGCACCAAGGCGGAACACCGCTACCGCGAGCACCCGGACGGATGCTTTCGGCGACGGGGTTCTCCTACAGTCACTTGGTCGGGGCTATGGAGTGAGGCTGTCTATTAAGTTTACCCGGCGAGTATCCGCGTACGCTACGTGATTGCGACGGACTTTTGATCACATCAAAATTCCGTGGCAACCGATCAAGTGAGACTAAACTGCTGTGTTTATAACATTCATTTAGTTATCTCATAACTATTTGTGAATTCCAATTATTGTATCCCATTCCAGATAAATAGAAAAATGTCAAACTTTCCGATCGAACAATCGAACACCCAAGTTTTCCCGATACAGATCAACACATGAAACAAGTCTAACAACATTCCGTTCGTGCCTCAGTACCAACGGTCCAGCCGTAGAAGGGTCAAGCCAACGCCTCACATGTGGCACGCCGTACTGCCCCAAACCCGAAGGTTCAAAAGGCAGTTCAAGACGGTCACATAATCGAGTTAAGGTTTGTTGTCTTCTAGAGGGTCCATCGAGTTACTTGCACTACTTAGAACGTCGTTAAACTACGGAAAAAATCCAACACTTGGAAATTTCCCGACAGGGGAAAAATTGGGTTTTTATATCCGGTCGAACTTTTTAACATATTCTAAAATTTATCCGGAAAGCCACACAGACAAAATTTGATAATCCGATCGAGTCCATGAAATCCCAAAACAACCCAGAAAAATGCAACTCTGGAAAAAATATTAAAAATTTCCAGAAGACTCAGCACTACAAAACATGAATTACTGTGCAAGCCACGTGATGTAAATCTACAGTGTAGCCGCGGAACCGCCGCTAGTACTATGGTGGGGGCCACGGATCCGTGCTTACTTAGTGGATTTAGAATTACGTGCTTCACAGTAAATCATAAAATTCCCTGCTGAATTTTTTGGAAATTTTTAATCTGGAAAAATCCCAGAAATTAAAAAATGTACAGAGAGCATATTTATGGTTGGGTTTTCGGGTCGTTCGGACTTCAAATTCCGTCTGGACTTCGCCTAAGGCTCTGATACCACTGTAGGGTTCCTAGGCACCCTAATGAGGTCTCACAAGGCATCAACCATGCCAATTTCAAAAATTCTTGGTGCCGAGAGACCCGACTACGGATCGTTGGCTAGATATTTAGGCGAAACAATAAACTAGTTAACACTTAACTAAGAGATACGGAAATACAACCTTTGTAGATCCGGTTCTCCACCTCCATAGCTCCGCAATGAAGTCTCCTCGCTGTCCATAACAAGTCCCGGGCTCTAGCGTCGGCTTCATCGGAGAATGGACGGGCTAGGTCATCGATGTCCATGCCAAAGATGATCTACGTCGAGGCATCGCTAAATCAAGCTCCGACTTCACCAAGTCAAGAAACTTGTGAAGAAAACACACTCTACTACTTGGCAAGAGGTAGAGGATGAAGAAATAGGAAGTGGGTAGACTTTAGAATTGGATTTCTCACTTGTTTCATCAATCCACCATTGATGAAGAAAGCTTTTCTTCTTTGAAGAAGATGAAGAAGAAGAAGCTCATTGTTATGATAAGTTAATTAAAATTATAAAAGAAATGAATACTTATCATATTAGAACCATGGTAAAGTGTAGAGAATTAACTTTAGTTAGGTGGAATGGTTAGGGTTAGAGAAGAAGACAAGAATGGTTGCTTTGGTCAAAGTAGCATGAAGCTTGAAGAAGCTTCTAAGAAAGCAACCATTTGTTTTTCTTTTCTCATTCTTTTCATCCAAAAAGAAATAGATAAAAGAATGAATAAATAAATAAAACCCTAACCATTTACTTAACCAAAGATTAATTCTTTACACTTAACCAAACTATCATGTATCATCAAACATGATACAAATAAGTGCACAAAAGTATATCGCATATACAATGCGCACATCCGAGTGAGAAAATCCATTTAAAGTGAACCGATACTAGTTAATGCAAAGTAATATATCAAATATATAATTATGCATTAAATCATTAAATCAACACTTGATTTAACGATCCGGTCATATCGCATATAACCGACTAATATCAACAGTAACAACTTATCGAATCAACACTTGATCCGATAACCCGGCTATATCGCATATAACCGATCGATGTCACATATCGCGAGAATCAAATACAGTATCACATACTGGTATCATTCTCGGTCCCGCACATATCCCATATGCGCTCCTATTTCGTTTCGCTTGAGCCAGGAAACCTCTGTGTAGGACTCTAATGACTCGTCAATACGCCGGCAGCAGGTGATGATCATATCAAACACCCACAAGCCGCAAGCGGTCTGCTAAACGTAACGGCCACCCGGGTATTGAGCGATCTGAAGATCGACGAGCAAGCCCGCTCACACTCCAGTGAATCCAACCAGCAACACTACCGTACAGTCCGGTCTGATCGTCTGATATGTCGCATATCTCGCCTAGGGGTGGTAAACGTCAGACCCCAATAGCTCGATAAGTCGTGTCGATATGAGGTCTATAACTGTTCGAGAAACTACTGGTAACACTTACCAGTAAATCTCTGCAACCCTGGCCAGGGATTTCCTGTTATAGCCAATCGAACACAGCGCAATATCTACTCCCTATACCGGGAGAGACGAATCCCCTCCTATCGCTCATTGCCTCCATGTGACTCGGGACTGTACCCAAAAACCACCGTTTTGCATGTCCTCTTGGACGTGGTAAGATGGAAATCAAAGCACAGTGGGAACCACACAAGACTCTATGACGATCTCGGGTCAACAGACTACTCTGTACCAGTGTCACCAGAGAACTGCCATCTGACGTGAGGTATAATACCATCTGGGAGTTCTCGGCGAGTCCGTCCAGTGTACCCAGTCTCTACTGAGCACCCGTATATCATCTCTGATGTCAAACACCAATGGATATGGGATCATCCATCGCCCATCTGTATGGGTCGAGAAGGTATACGCTAGTCTACTCTGGTATATCGATGCCCCGTCTCGATACACCCACGACTAGGGACTTTGAAGGATGTACTTACGGACTACCATGTCCCCACTAGTATGATCCTCATCATAGTCCAGGTAGTTAAGTACACATCCTAAGGGCTTTACCAACATGTAATAGAGAGACAATCAGTGTACACGTTAAGGTAAAGTTCAACCAGATAGCATACTATCATGTCGAGCAAGAAAGTCCTCACTATATATGTCCCAGCATCCACTACAATATACATCCTATGTATAGTAATGGCCTCTAGGGCATACATATAACTAACAATAGGTTTTCAGAAAAACCTGTCGTAGCCCTCCGTCATTTCAGATAAGTTGTATATAGTATTCGTGCTGCATTTGTTGGCTTTCGTCAAGGTGCAGTGTGCGGTAGCTATATGCTGCTTATCTGCTGCATACGATGCGATTGGATTAGGGTAGTCATGCGGCTTTGTTGGCTTTCGTCAAGGGTCGTGCGGGTGGGTTTAATTCAATCAAGAAATGTACGGGTTGAACTTGACTAGCGGGTTATGGTTTGTTGGCTTTCGTCAAGGTCATAGCACGTTAGGGGCAAAATATTATCGGGAATTTCAAGTGTTGAAATTTGCAATGAGATTGCACACCTTCTATGAGATAGTTGGATCCCGATACCCGCTACGAGTAAGAGTTACTCCTGGGAGAGTTTTACATATTACAATTAGCCGATCAAGTAGGTGTCTAGAAAGGTGTTAACGAGGTTACGCCTCTGGGAAAACGAGGTTTACATTAATTAGGTTCATGCGAAATCACGGGGGACCTCCCTCAAAGTACCGACACTGGCCTGGCTGAAAGATTGGCGAACTTGTAGTGTGTAATTAATCCCGGCTAGTCTTTCCTTTTAGGGTTTGAAGGAAGATTTGATAAAAAGCAGTGGGAGCCATCCTGATTAGATAAAATAAAAACCAATCTATTCTTGCAAGAGCGCACGCTGAGTGTTTTCTTCTCTCTCTCTCCAGGTAGCGACCATATCACGCCTTAATCAAGATAATAATACGGATGTATTGACCGAACCTGCTTGTTATACTGAGCTGGGGAACGTTGGTCCCGCTCCAACTTATAATTGTTATAAGACAGAGCAGGAAATTGGGGATTACCAGAATTCCCGTGCCACCCAAACGAAGAAAGTGCATATGATGCATCTTCTTCGGGTGTGTTCGTTACATAGAACTGTTTCTCAGTATGCTTTACGTCCTGGGTATGTGATACCAGATCAGGATCCCAGATATGTAATCTGTTACATAGGGCTACAGAAAGGTAGAGGACTGAGAACGGGTGATAAGTTTCATGAGGCAGAAAATGGGGCAAGAGTTGCAGCCAAGTCTGTTGGTCACTGTCACCCTGTATTACAAATACATTGATTCTGAACGAATGTTATTAGATACCGAACCTGATATACAAAATCATATCAGTCTCTTTATTAGTAAAGAAAGGATATAATTTTGTATTGTTGGATAATGTTTTGAACATTTCCTATATCAAAAGTTGATCGGTTCAGGCACGTTATCTAAAAGCATTAATGTTCTAAATCAAACTACAGTTCTTAGTATACGGAACACACACAAGAGAAAGAGTTCAGAAATGAAGGAATCCTTCTTGAGGCATTGTAGACTAGGTCATATCAATGCGATCCGACTGGCTGAAGTTACATTTTAGATGCATATTTAAATCAGTTTGAATTTACATCTTGTGAAACTTGCCAGTCATGTCACAAAGATTAGATGACCATAGCCCTGTTTACTGGAAATAGAGAAAGAGTTAGTGAACTCTTGGGATTGATACATGTTGATGTATGTAAGGTCCCCTGTCTACACATGCCGGAAGCGGTTCTTTGTACTTCATTACATTCTCTGATGATCTCTCAAGATTCAGACATATGTTCCTGTTGAAACACAAGTCCGAACCTTTTGAGATATTCACAGAATATAAGCTAGAAGTAGAGAACCAATACGGGTATACGTATTATGTCCTTTGATGAGATCAAGGAGGAGAATACTTGAGTACGGAATTCCTGGACTATTCTAAAGGAGAATGAGATTCTCTCTCAGCATTACTCCTCCGAATACACCATTGCACGATGGTATATCGGGACGGAGCAGATACACCCTATTTGATATGGTGTGCTTTTATGATGAGTACTACTGAGTTTCCTATTTCCTTATGGGAGTTATGCACTTGAGAAGCTGCATACCTATTGAATAGGGTTCGAATCAAATCAGATGCCTACCACTTCATATGTGATATGGAAAGGGTAGAGCCCATCTCTTAAGCTAGTTAAGATTTGGGGTTGTCCGGCCTATGTCTAAAAGCAAAATCCGGACAAGCTCAAGGCAAGGTCAGTTATGTAGAACTGGAAATGTTCCAGCTATACAAACTACGACTGATGATTTGAAAGAACCAAAGGATTCAATAGTTACCAACGAACCTCAGCCTCTCCGCCGATCTAGTAGGGTTCCTCACCCACCTGAGAGATACTTTGGTTTCTCTATGACAGTGGGAGCGAGGATTGCATCATGAGATGATGACCCAACTAGTTTCGAGCAGGCCATCGAGAGTAGGGACTCTGTAAGAATGGCTGGATGCTTAGTGATCTGAGATGGAATCCATGTACACCAACAAAGTATGGACTTTGGTTGCTATATCTGAAGGGTTAAATCCCCATCAGGAGCAAGTAAATCTTGAGAAGATTACTTGGTGTAGATGGAAAAGTTGAGACTTTCAAAGCTAGACTTGTTAAAGGTTTTCGTCATCGACCAGGCGTAGATAATGATGAAACCTTTTCCAGTACCTATGCTTAAGTCCATCCAGATACTACTTGCCACGGCTACATACCATGACTACGATATCTGGCGGTTGGGTGTCATGACTGCTTTTCTAAATGATGTTTTAGAAGAATGCGTCTATAAGTACACAGCCAGAGGGCTTCGTAGAAAGTGGGAGCAGCGGAAACGTGTGCAAGATACTTTATAAGATAAAGCAGGCATCGCGGAGTTGGAACATCTGTTTTGATGTGTTAGTCAAAGAGTTTGACATCATCAAAATGGTAGATGAACCTTGTATAAACAAAAAGGTTGTAGGGAGTATGGTGGCGATCCTCGTAGAGTACGTGGATGACATACTCTTGATAAGAAGGTGTTTCCTATGCTACGCTCAGTCAATCTCCGCTTATCACAAGGATTCTCCACATAGGATCAAAGTGATACCTCCTAAATCCTGGGTTTTGGATCTATGAGATAGATCTAACATGGATGATAGGATTCTCACTAGTTGTAGTGAGATGGTATCAATCGATCCTGAGGAGAATCACTGGAAGGGCTCCAGGGTGATAAAGACGACTGAATGTCAGTCACAGGCATTGTCTTTACCCTCAGTAAAGGGACGGTATGTTGGAAGAGTTCTAAGCTAGATACCGTGGCATACTAGACGATAAAGGCTGGATACATCGCTACTTAAGATGCTACCAAAGTGGCTGTCTGGGTGTATATTAGTTCATGAGATGAACTTAGTTCCTCCCATTGTGTGACAATGGAGTTATGGCTTATGCCAAGGAACGTCCGTCCCATCAGTGATCCAGACATATTCTAAGGCAGTATCACCTGATCATGGAGATAGTTGATCTCCAGGGTGATCGAGGTTAGGAGAGCAGACTCAGAGGATAACACGGCGGATCCACTCACGAAGGCCTATTCCCAGAGAGAGACTTTTATGGGATGGTTGAGTATGAGATACTACAACCACTGCTATCAGATGGCC
Organism: Agapanthus africanus; assembly: GCA_030015575.1. Taxonomy (NCBI): domain Eukaryota; kingdom Viridiplantae; phylum Streptophyta; class Magnoliopsida; order Asparagales; family Amaryllidaceae; genus Agapanthus; species Agapanthus africanus. The sequence goes on along the minus strand of CM057342.1, from coordinate 667,466,791 downwards.
CTAGTGCAAGTGGGAATTGTTAGTTATATGTATGCCCTAGAGGCCATTGCTATATATAGGATGTATAATGTAGTGGATGCTGGGACATATATAGGGAGGACTTTCTTGCTCGACATGATAGTATGCTATCTGGTTGCTCTTTACCTTAACGTGTACACTGATTGTCTCTCTGTTACATGTTGGTAAAGCCCTTAGGATGTGTGCTTGACTACCTGGACTATGATGCGGATCATACTAGTGGGGACATGGTAGTCCATAAGTACATCCTTCAAGGTCCCTAGTCGTGGGTGTATCGAGACGGGGCATCGATATACCAGAGTAGACTAGCGTATACCTTCTCGACCCATACAGATGGGCGATGGATGATCCCATATCCATTGGTGTTTGACATCAGAGATGATATACGGGTGCTCAGTGGAGACTGGGTACACTGGACGGACTCGCCGAGAACTCCCAGATGGTATTATACCTTACGTCAGATGGCAGTTCTCTGGTGACACTGGTACAGAGTAGTCTGTTGACCCGAGATCGTCATAGAGTCTTGTGTGGTTCCCACTGTGCTTTGATTTCCACCTTACCACGTCCAAGAGGGCGTGCAAAACGGTGGTTTTTGGGTACAGTCCCGAATCACATGGAGGCAATGAGCGATAGGAGGGGATTCGTCTCTCCCGGTATAGGGGGTTGATGTTGCGCTGTGTTCGATTGGCTATAACCGGAAATCCCTGGCCAGGGTTGCTGAGAATTACTGGTAAGTGTTACCAGTAGTTTCTCGAACTGTTATAGGCCTCATATCGACACGACTTATCGAGCTATTGGGGTCTGACGTTTACCACCCCTAGGCGAGATATGCGACATATCAGACGATCAGACCGGACTGTACGGTAAGTGTTACTGGTTGGATTCACTGGAGTGTGAGCGGGCTTGCTCGTCGATCTTCTGATCGCTCAATACCCGGGTGGCCGTTACGTTTAGCAGACCGCTTGCGGCTTGTGGGTGTTTGATATGATCATCATCTGCTGCCGGCGTATTGACGAGTCTTTAGAGTCCTACACAGAGGTTTCCTGGCTCAAGCGAAACGAAATAGGAGCGCATATGAGATATGTGCGGGACCGAGAATAATGCGTGTATGTGATACCGTATTCTATTCTCACGATGAATGTATCGATTGGTTGTATGCGATATAACCTATTTATCGAATCAAGTATTGATTCGATAAGCCGATACATTGAATACTAGTCGGTTGTGTGCGACATGACCGGATCATTGAATCAAGTGTTGATTTAATGATTTAATGCATAATTATATATTTGATATATTACTTTGCACTAACTAGTATTGGTTCACTTTAAATGGATTTTCTCACTTGGTTTGTGCACATTGTATATGTGATATACTTTTGTACACAAGTTTGTATCTTGTTTGATGATGCATGCTTACTTGGCTTTGTGTAAAGACTAAACCATGGTTATATGAATGGTTAGGGTTTTGTTTTCTTTTTGATTTATCTTATTTAGTTATTCATTTTGAAAATGATAAGCATAAAGGGAAAATGGTGGCTTAATTTGTTTTCTAGTTGAAGCTTCTTGAACATTTGACCAAAGTGACCATTTTGTCTCATGCTTAACCCTAACCACTCCATTTAACCCTAGTCTATTCTCTACACCTAACCAAGGTTAGGATATGATAAGTATTCATTTTATTATTCATTTTGGAAAATACTTATGATATTCTTTCTTCTTCTTCTTCATCTTCAACATTGAAGCAAGCTTGCCTCCATCAATGGCAACTTGTGAAAAAGAGTGAGAAATCCAATTCTAAAGTGAACCCACTTCCTATTTCTTCATCCTCTACCTCTTGCCAAGTAGTATAGGGTGTTTCCTTCACAAGTTTTCTTGACTTGGTGAAGTTGGAGCTTGATCCAGTGATGCCTCGACGTAGATCATCTTCGGTATCGTCGTCGATGACCTAGCCCGCCCATTCTTCAATAAAGCCGATACTAGAGTCATGGTTTGATTTGGACAGCGGAGAGGACTTCATCACGGAGCTATGGAGGTGGAGAAACGGATCTACAAAGGTTGTATTTCCGTTCTTTTAGTTTAGTTGTAAACTAGTTTCTTTTTCGCCTAGATATCTAGTTAACGATCCGTATTAGGGTTTCTCGGCACCGCAAAATTTGAAATTGGCATGGTTGATGCCTTGTGAGACCTCTTGAGAGTGCCTAGGAACCCTACAAATGTCTTATGCTCTATTTCAACTGGAAGGTGGCATGCCTTTCCATAAACAAGCCTATATGGAGACATGCCAAGATCGGTATTATAGGCAGTTCGGAATGCCCAAAGGGCATCAATAAGTTTTGATGACCAATCTTTACGGTTTTTAGAAACCGTTTTCTCCAATATCTGTTTAATCTGCCGATTTGAAATCTCGGCTTGCCCACAAGTTTGGGGATGATAGGGCGTTGACAGTTTGTGAGTAATAGAGTATTTCCGCATTAAGAACTCGAAAGTCCTATTACAAAAGTGAGATCCATTATCACTGATAATTGCGTGAGGATGTACAAACCGAGAAAAAATGTTTTCTTTGAGAAATCTAACGACAACCTTGTTGTCATTAGTTCGGCTGGGCACAGCCTCGACCTATTTTGAAACATAGTCAACAGCAAGTAGAATATACATGTTCCCAAAAGAGTTGGGAAATGGTCCCATAAAGTCTATCCCCCAAACATCAAAAATTTCAACAACCAAAATTGGTTGGAGCGGCATTTCATTTCTTTGAGATATCCGGCCCAAGTGTTGGCATCGAGAGCATGTCTTGCAGTATTCGTATGCGTCTTTAAAAAGTCATGGCCAGTGGAAGCCACACTGCAAAATTTTTTCTGCTGTCTTTTCGGGGCCAAAATGCCCGCCACACGCTTGATCGTGGCAGAATGAAAGCACGTTCTTAAACTCGTTGTCGGGGACATACCGACAAATGATTTGGTCAGAACAGTATTTGAAGAGATACAGTTCATCCCAGTAAAAATGTTTTACTTGGGACAGGAATCGGAGTCTGTCCTGATTCGACCAATCGTTTGGTATCAGTCCGGTGGCCAAATAATTTACGATATCAGCGAACCAAGGTTCGCATGACACAGTTAAGAGCTGCTCATCTGGAAAAACGTCTTTAATAGGAATTTGAAGTGTAGGCGAAGAAGGAAGTCGTGAAAGTTGGTCGGCGACTACGTTTTCGCATCCTCTCTTGTCTCTTATGACAAGGTCAAACTCTTGTAGCAAGAGAATCCAACGTATCAGCCGAGATTTAGCATCCTTTTTCGCAAAAAGATGGCGAAAAGCTGAGTGGTCTGTGTAAACAATGACTGGAGAGCCGATTAAATAGGGCATGAATTTTTCTAGTGCAAACACAACAGCTAAGAACTCTTTTTCAGTTATTGTGTAATTTAATTGGGCCTTGTTTAAAGTTTGGCTAGTGTAATAAATTACATGCGGCATCTTATTAATGTGCTGTCCAAGGACATCATCAATGGCGAAATCAGATGCATCGCACATAATTTCAAATGGATGCGTCCAGTCAGGAGATGAAAGAATGGGAGCGGAAATATGTGAGTTTTTCAACGACTCGAACGCCTTCATGCAGGTTGAGTCAAAATCAAAAGTGGAGTCCTTGGTCAACAAAAGAGTCAAGGGTCTAGTTATCTTGCTAAAATCCTTGATGAACCGTCTATAGAAACCGGCATGGCCAAGGAAAGCTCGGATTTCTTTGACGCACTTGGGAGGAGGAAGATTGGAAATGAATTCAATCTTAGCTTTATCTACCTCAATGCCATTTTGCGAGATGATATGTCCTAAGAAAACGCATTCTCGTACCATAAAGTGGCATTTCTCCCAATTTAAAGTGAGGTTCTTATCCCTACATCGGGTAAGAACCGCATCTAAATGTAGCAAACACTCATCAAAGGAGTCGCCGAAAATGGAGAAATCATCCATAAAAATCTCCAAGAATTTTTCCACCATATCTGAAAAAATGCCCATCATACACCGCTGGAAAGTAGCGGGTGCATTGCATAACCAAAAGGGCATGCGACGGTAAGCAAATGTACCGAAAGGACAAGTGAATGTGGTCTTGTCTTGGTCCTTTTCGGCGATGGGAATTTGATTATAGCCGGAGTAGCCATCCAAAAAGCAGTAAAATTCATGCCCAGCCAATCGTTCTAGCATTTGGTCAATAAAAGGTAATGGAAAGTGGTCTTTCCGTGTCGCGGCGTTGAGTTTTCTATAATCGATGCACACTCGCCACCCAGTTTGGGTGCGAGTAGGTATTAACTCATTCGTCTTATTAGTTATGACCGTTATGCCCGATTTCTTTGGGACAACGTGAATGGGGCTAACCCAATGGCTATCAGAGATAGGGTAAATGATACCACAATCAAGACATTTTACAATCTCCTTTTTAACAGCCTCCTTCATGATAAGGTTGAGGCATCTCTGTGGATCTCTTACTGGCTTGGCATCATCCATCATATGTATATGATGTTCAACTATGAGGGGACTAATCCCCTTGATGTCCACCATAGTCCAGCCAAAAGCTTGCCGATTATTTTGTAAGACCGTAAAAAGGGTTTTCTCTTTCTCGGGGGCTAGAGAGGCCGATATGATAACAGGAAGGATCTCATTCTCACCTAAGTAGGCGTATTTAAGGTGATACGGCAATAGCTTGAGTTCAAGTTTTGGAGGCGAAACAATTGAAGGTAAAATTGGTGAAACTGTCTCAAACTCGAAGGATTCCAACAAAGGTTCGAAGCGAGTGTAAGCAACCGAGTCGGATGGTTCAGCTAACTCATCCGAAAATTCAAAGGACTTAAACACGGGTGGTGATTCTTCAAAATTGTTCGAAAAAGTGAAACACTCATAATCGTTATCGGGTGTGAAAACTGTGTCAGATTTAAGGAGGAACGCACTAGTGGCGTCAAAACTGCTGTGATCGAACAGAAATTTTTCGAGCTCATAGTCCTCCTGAGTGATCTCTTGGATCGAGAAAACATCAAGTATATTAGCATTAGGCTCGGAGGGATGATTTCCTAACTTAAAAATGTTGAGTTCAATTGTCATGTTTCTAAAAGATAGGTTCATCGAACCATTATGACAATTGATCACCGCATTAGAAGTCGCAAGGAAGGGTCGACCGAGTGTCACCGGAATTTGACTCCGGGGGTTAGCTACAGACTGTGTGTCCATAACAATGAAATCAACGGGGAAAATGAAGTCCCCTATTTTAATCAACACATCCTCTAACTCACCCCTAGGATGGGTGATGGATTGGTCGGCCATTTGGAGAGTATAATGTGTGGGTTTCAGCTCTCCAATGCCTTATTATTCATATACTGAATAGGGAAGCAAATTAACACTGGCACCAAGATCTAAAAGTACGCGATTGATGTTCTTATCCCCAATTGTTATTGAAATTGTAGGACAGCCAGGGTCCTTGCGTTTTTAGGGTAAAGGTTGGGTAAGAGCATCACTTACTGCACCAGCCAAGAAAACTTTCTTGGGTACCTGTGATTTCTTCTTCTTGGTGCATAAGTCCTTTAAGATTTTAGCGTAAGAAGGGACTTGTTGGATTGCATCTAAGAGAGATATGTTAATGCTGACCTATTTGAATAACTCTACAATCTTCTCCATTTGTGGAGTAGGTTTATTGGACCTCAACCTGTTTGGAAATGGAATATTTTGAAAATTTGTTGAGTCCAATGTTTGTGGAGTAGATTGTGGAGTTGGAGCGGATCCCAGTGTTGGTGTTTTTGTGGAGTGAGATGTGGGTCCGTTCGGATTAGAAGAAGCAGAGCCTTGTGAAGAATGAAGAACAGGCTCTGAAGTAGACGAAGAAGATGAAGAAGAAGAAGAAGAAGAAGCGGCGGCCGGGGTGTCATCATTATTGCCAACGTTGTTGTGCAATACCTTTCCAGATCTCAATGTAGTCACGGCACTCACATTATGATTTTGTTGTTCATGAGCAACATATGTATTTTGTGTGTGACCGGGATTTGGCAGTGGTTGAGATGGAAGTTTCCCTTTCTCTCGCTCGCTTAACGCAGCATTCAGTTGTGCAATTTGGGCTTCAATTGTTTTGATGCTCTGATCATGTGAAGCAGTGTGTTGCACTAAAGACTGAATGGACGATTGGATGCTGGCTGAGGATTGCGTAGATTGTTTTAAAAACGCATCCAGACTTCGTTCTAGCGAGGAAACCTTATCGTTATTCGGCTGAACAAAATTGTTTTGAGGATAAGAGTTGTTTGGTATAAAATTGTTCATTTGGTTTTGGTAAGGTTGGGGTTGGAAATGTTGCTGATATTGAGTTTGTTCAGGGGCTTGTTGATGTGGAGGAGGCCTTTGAAAATTGTTATTGCCTTGGAATTGTTGTTGTTGATTTTGATTCCAGGCGAAATTTGGGTGGCTCCTCCAACCAGGATTATAAGTTGAAGAGTATGGATCATTTCTTTGTCTTTGCTGAAAATCAGCATTGACCTGATCTTGTCCTTGAACAGGCGGGTTGTAAGGACACTCTTCGGTTAGATAGGATAGATCCGAACAACAAGCGTAAATAGTGCATGGGGGTAAAGCTGGGGCAGGAGAAGGCGATGAGAATTTGCTCTCTATTGCTTCTAGTTTTTTCGTGAGTGCAGCCATTTCGGCCTTCAATGCAATCGACATGTCAATTTGATGTATGCCTGCCTTAGACTGACCTGATGAAGTAGATGAAGTGGTCTTAGTGCTTTCCCACTGAAGTGTTTGTTCAGCAAGATCGTCGAGAAATTGCCAAGCTTCCTCGCTCGATTTTGTAAGAAACTGACCTTGACAAATGGTTTCCAACAACTGCTTAGTTGCTGGGTTCAGTCCTTCGTATAAAGTTTGGCAAAGTTGCCATTTCTCGATACCGTGGTGCGTGCAGCAAGGGAACGTAATGCCACCTTGGCCACGGGTGCGGGCTCGAGCGCCGCTACCTCTGTCCTTGCTCTTTCAGAGGGTGCTTCGGCCGCCCTGTCTACCGCTCACAGACAGGCGGCACGTGTGGCTCGGGAAGCAATTGAAAGATCGACCCAAGGTAACGTAACACTGAGTCCTTTCGTCAAAGTTTTAATTTTCAGATTCTCATATATCCTATCCTGCAAGGTCGAGTCTCAATGAGGAAGTGGTAGGTAAGACGGCGGCAACCACTAAGCCTGAAGTGGCCACTCTTTCTCAAGAGTCTGGAACTGCCCCAATTGCTACTCTTTCCCCTTGCGGTTCCTTGCCGTTTCCGGGCGCTGTGAGTATCACGACGGTTCTCGTGGAGTCGGAGGATGAAGCTACGGACGGCGAAACCATTCTAATGGAGGAGGGTGAAGCAGTCGCTGCACCCAGTGACGCCCTTATCGCGGTTTCGACCGGCGACTCACCAGGTAGATTTTGGGTCATTGCTTTCCTTTTCATTTTGCAATCCTTTTCAATCTCTTCTGACAGTATTTCTCTTGTTTCTAATGCAGGTGTGGCGAGCGTTGAGGTTGTGCCACCCGAGGAAGCATCGCCAGTTGCTGCTTTGACGGTGGCCACCCCTTTGCCTTCTCTTGTATCCTCCCAAATGCTGGAAGGTACGGGTTTGTGACTTATCGGTTTCATTGTAGGCAATATACTTTATGTACTGACATTGCATTATTAAATCCTTGCCGGAGTCCTTTTTGATCATCTGTATCAGGTGCTGCACCCACATTTCTCCCTCCAGTCGGAGATTGCTTCATCTAGTGGAGTTGGTGAGTACAGCCTCTAGCTAATGTCTTCTCTTTTCTTTTACGGACAGCCAAGTCGTTGCTAATTCTTCCTTGTTTTGACTGCAGCACTACAGATTGAAGGAGGAAATGAAAAAATAGTTGCGCCACCGGTACTCCCGGCCTTGCTATCTGCCGCAGCCGGTATAGTATACTTCATCACTCATGTGATTTATTTATTTTGCAAGTTATCTTTTAACCGTAATTCATTTTGCAAAAATCGTACCGGTCCCTGCTCCCTTCGAATCTCGTATATTAATGCCAGCAGGACCATTTTCTAGACGTCCATCTTCTAAGGGCGCTGCGACCAGCCTTCGTATGTTGAGTGAATCCATTGAAGAGCTTGATGCGGAGACCCCTGCCCTTGCTACAGATTTTGCTGCCGAGGTTAATCCCATGCTGGCGACGCTCGTGAACTTCCATAGCGAAGGCGTCGTTGAGTCTTGGGTTAACTACTGCAGAAAGATTGAGGCCTGCCTGCATGAGCTTGAGCTCGGACGTCCTGCTCCTGAGGTCCTAGCTGTGAACTCCCAACGAGCTGCGTGGGTCGAGCAGAGCACTCCCTACTTCCGCCATCTTGAACAAAAAGCGGCCTTAAAGTGTACAGAGTGCGAAGAGACTTCAAGCGAATCTGCCCGGCTGTATGCTCAGGTTGATGAAAATGTTGTACAGCTGAAAGCTATCTTCGAGGGCCTTCTACGATGTATTTTTGATGGGCTAACGCTGAGGCAGAAGCTTGAACTCATCGAACGAGATGCACAGAGTCATAGGGCAGCTCAGCAGGTCGTCGACGAGCAACCTTCATCTTATTTGCAGCAACGGGCTCAGGTTGAAGTGGAGTTGGCCGCGACAGCTGATCGTGAAAAGGGGCTGAGGGGAGTGCGCGCGCAACTGATTGGTTTATTGAAAACGCCTCCCTCCCAATAGTTGTTTTTGTACCAATTAACATTTGTAAATTTTGAATAACATGTATCCATCTTTATTCTTTCATATGATGCATCTTGTACCCAATTGAACTTATAAATAAAAGATACATTTCTTTCGTGCTATCTTTATGTTATCTCTTGCTTTCTTCTCTTTTCTTTGTTGCCGGCATGTTACCTTAGTAAACGTAGCCTATAGATGATAGAGAGTACTCCGTCTTGAACTTTTTGAGAGGTAGTGATGGCTTAGGGAGCAGGTTCAGATCTGCTGCCTAAGGCTTTTCAACTTTATGTGCCGTGAGGGTCTCATAAAGACTTTTCTCCCTACGAGTTGAAAGGATCTCGTAGGTTTTTTTTTCTCCTTAGGAATCGTGAGGATTCCTAAGTGTGTTTTCTCTTGGGAGTCGTAAGGATCCCACAAGAGAGTTTTCTTCCTTACGAGTCGAGAGGACCCGTAAGTGATTGATGAGGTTGACATTATCCGCATTTCACGGATTCAGGGGTTGCTCTGGGCGTTTTCCATGGGGTCAGGATTGACTTTAACCGTGTTCCACGGAACCAGGATTCGCTCTGGATGCTTCCCATGGGGTCAGGATTGACATTAGCCGTATTCCACAGGACCAGGATCAGCTCTGGACGCTTCCTACGGAGTCAGGATTGACATTAGCCATGTTCCACTAGACCAGGATCCGCTCTGGACGCTTCCCACGGGGTCAGGATTGACATTAGCCGTGTTCCACTAGACCAGGATTTGCTCTGGATGCTTCCCATAGGGTCAGGATTGACATTAGTCGTGTTCCACAGGACCAGGATCCGCTCTGGACGCTTCCTACGGGGTCAGGATTGACATTAGCCGTGTTCCACTAGACCAGGATTTGCTCTGGATGCTTCCCACGGGGTCAGGATTGACATTAGCCGTGTTCCACAGGATCAGGATCCGCTCTGGATGCTTCCCATGAGGCCAGGATTGACATTAGCCATGTTCCAGTAGACCAGGATCCGCTCTGGACGCTTCCCACGGGGTTATGATTGACATTAGCCGTGTTCCACAGGACCAAGATCCGCTCTGGATGCTTCCCACGGGGTCAGGATTGACATTAGCCGTGTTCTACAGGACCAGGATCCGCTCTGGACGCTTCCCACGGGGTTAGGATTGACATTAACCGTGTTCCACAGGACCAGGATTTGCTCTGGATGCTTCCTACGGGGTTAGGATTGACATTAGCCGTGTTCCACAGGATCAGGATCCGCTCTGGATGCTTCCCACGGGGTCAGGATTGACATTAGCCGTGTTCCACAGGACGAAGATCCGCTCTGGACGCTTCCCACGGGGTCATGATTGACATTAGCCGTGTTCCAATAGACCAGGATAGGTTCACTTTATCCGTATTTCACGGAGTCAGGAGTTGACTTTTATCCGCATTTCATGGAGTTATGGGTTGACTCTCGGTTGTCTGTGCACCGCCGAGTCATGGAACTGGGAATTGCCGCGGTTCAGCTTTGCTGATGTTGCGTCGAATATCGAGGTGGTCTCTAGGTTATCTGTGAACCGTCGAGATTTGGAGTAGGGACTTTTCCATGGCTCCAAGGTTGATTGTCGCGTCCGAACCCTGCTGGAATGAGGAGGAACGCTGTCGGTGATCTCTAGGCTGTCTGTGAACCGTCGATGCTTGGCTCTCTTTCTGATGGAGTCTGGTGGGAAGGTATGGTTCTCTCTTTATTTTTTCCCCTGGATTGTATACAGGGATCGATGTGATCTCACCTGTAGGGCAAAAAGTTTCATTTCATTTTATTTTTTATTTCTTTCCGCGATGCTCTATCATTTCAGCTTTTTATATCGCGAAGGTCGCGATTGCCCAATCATTTCGGCTATTTTTCGCAGTGCCCAATCATTTCGGCTATTTGTTTTATTTACTCACTGCTTTTTATTGCGAGTTGCCCAACCATTTCGGCTATTTTGTATGCATACATTTTTACTTGCTGATTTTGTTGCAAGTTGCCCTATCATTTCGGCTATTTCGTATGCATTTGTGGCTCGCTGGCTTTTCACCGCAATTTTGGGATTTGATACCGATTTAGGCATCAGTATCGCTACAACTGGGATATTGCCAGGAGCGAATCATCATTTGCCTCTGTCGATGTCGAACCAAGGTGGCTTAGCGAACAGGGTTAGGATCCTGTCGACTAAGACTTTTAACTTCATGAGCCGTAAGGGTCTCATGAAGGTATTTCTCCTTATGAGTCGTGAGGATCTTGTAAGTGCATTTTCTCCTTAGGGATCTTGAGGATTCCTAAGTATATGGTCTCTCATAATTCGTAAGGATCTTACTAGAGTGTTTTCTCCTTATAAGTCGAGAGGACTTACAAGGGCTGGCCATTGTGTGAACATATCCTTAGTCGCGGGGGGGGGGATTTGTTAGGGAAATGTTTATTCATGCCCGTGGATTGTATACAAGGGTCAGCATCGAACCGCTTGTAGGGCAGCATTGGAGATTGTGATGGCTTAAGAACAGGTTCAGATCCCTGTAGCTTAAGGCTTTTGAACCCTGTGAGCCGTGAGGGTCTCAAAGGGGAATTCTCCTTACGAGTCGCGAGGATCTCGTAAGTGTAATTTCTCCTTAGGAATCATGAGGATCCCTAAGTGTGTTGCTCCCTTGTGAGTCGTAAGGATCTCACGCAGGTATTTTCTCCTCACAAGGTCGAGAGGACCTTGCAAGTGTCTTTTAACGAGATTGCGCCCTTTCGGGTTTTCACAAACTCGCTGGTAGTCCTGCTGTTTTTACTCACGGAGCCCTTTCGGGTTTTCATCCGTGCCCATTTCACTTGTGGACGTACCCCCCTTTTTTAACATGTCAGCCTTGGGATGCTGCGGTCCGTAGTAGTTTATAGACGTCTCGGTCAATAGCCAGTTTTAAGATATAGTGGTCCATCGTTAGTTGAAGGACATTTCTGTCCGTTGTTAGTTTTAGGACATTTCGGTCCGTCGTTAGTTTGAGGAAATTTTGGTCTGTTTGCCGGCTACTGCTTATAGAGTTTAGGCTTAGGAAGACAGCGAGCGGATATAGGCGTCGTCATCTATCGTTGACCTAAGCCGTGACCCGTCAGGCGTAGTATTTTTTTAGGAAGCGACCGTTTATTGGCCTGAAAGGTCTTTCACCATGCATGTCCATAAGTAGATAGGCTCCACCCTGGTAAACTTTGTCTATGATGTACGGGTCTTCATAGTTCGGCTCGAATTTCCCCTGTTTGGCATGATTGGGGATCATAGGTCTCTTGACCACTAGCACGAGTTCGCCTTGGCGGAATGTTCTCGGCCTAGTTAATCTCTCGTATGAGCGCGTCATCTTCGCTTTATAAGCCTCCAGGTTTTGTTGCGCCATGAGCCGGGTTTCATCAAGGGTGTCGAGCTCCTCAAGCCGAAGGTGAGCATTTTCTTCGTCGGTTAGCTCGTAGTGAACCGCCACTCGTAGAGAGGGTAACTCTATCTCGAGGGGGAGTACCGCTTCTGTGCCGAATACTAATGCATACGGCGTTGTGTTTATGGCCGTTTTGAACGTAGTTCGATACGCCCAGAGAGCTTCATGCAGTCTCTCGTGCCAGTCCTTTTTATTTTTGGACACCGTCTTTTTCACGATCTTCGTCAAGGTCTTGTTGAAAGCCTCAGCTAGACCGTTAGCTCGGGGATTATAGACCGAAGAGTGTCTCCAGTCTATATTATGCTATTGTACGAAGCGGCTGATCTTGTGACTTCTATAGGCTGGCTCGTTATCGAAGATAATCCGTCGCGGAGTGCCGAACCGATAGATGACGTGTCTTGAAGAAATGGAGGATGTTCTCCATCTTCACATCTCTCAGTGGTATCGCTTTTGCCCACTTGGAGAAGTAATCGGTTGTTGCCAATATGAACCGATGTCCTTGTTCCCCTCCGAAAGACGGCGATGACGTGAGGACGTCTAGCCTGAGATTCGGGGCAGATGCTATATGGTTTTATCCGTCTACCTCTCCGAAGATGCCAAGTTGATTTATGGCACCGTGTATCGGAGGTTTAGACGGATGCGGCCGATGTAGCAGACTTCGTCAGATTCCCCCTCGCTTGAGGGGTTTTTGATTGTGGGGACGCTCTTCCCTGCAGGCACAAGCCCCTGCAGTTAATTACGCTACCGCATCGCGGTAACAACTTTTTCCTTCTCCAGAATTTCACTTCGTGTCGTGGGTGTTTGTTTTGTTTGTGGTTGCCCGTGGATTTATACGGAGACTGAGTAATGCCGTCGCCCGTAGGACGTGGATTAGTCCAAATCCGTATTTACTTAGATTTGGGTTTGATGTTTTTAGTTTAAGGATACGTTAGCCGCATTTGAGACTAAGATCAACTTAAACGTTCGTTAAGGATACGTTAGTCTGATTTGAGACTAAGATCAACTTAACGGGATCGTCTAGATCCATTTCCAGTTTAAGGATGTAGTGGTCCATTTAATATATGGCCGTCGGGACCCGTCACCTCTCTGACGACGTTGAAGGATTACAACGACATGTATCAGAGGAGTTCAGAGATGTACCCTTGAACCAAAGTCGATTTGGAGTTTTATAGTACATTTGAATGTTTAAGGATACGTTAGCCGTGTTTGGGGCTAAGATAAACTTAAATGGGACCATTTAGATCCGGCAAAAGAGCATTTGGAGGCTCTATTGTTCCAGTTTAGGGATGTAGTGGTCCATGTTCCAGTTTAGGGACGTGGTGGTCCATCGTTAGTTTAAGGACGTGGTGGTCCATCATTAGTTTAAGGACATTTTGGTCCATCGCCAGTTTAGGGATGTGGTGGTCCATCATTAGTTTAGGGACGTTTCGGTCCATCATTAGTTTAAGGACATTTCGGTCCAACGTTCCCATTTTGGGATGAATATTAGTTTAAGGACGTTTCGGTCCGATATTAGTTTAAGGACGTTTCGGTCCGATATTAGTTTAAGGACGTTTCGGTCCACGAGTTTAAGGACCCCGCAGTCCATATTCATATGTGATCGTAGGGACCCGTCACCTTTCTGACGTCGTTGAAGGATTACAACGATGGGTGTCAGAGGAGTTCGGAGATGTACCCTAGAACCGGTCGTAAATTGATTTAGGGAGCAGCCGTGCTCAGTCAATTTAATTTGAGGACTTACGGCCATGATTGGGCTAAGTCCAATTGAAGATGTTCAGCATTTTATCTGCTTTTGCGTTGCATTTATTTTTATTTTTATTTGGGCTCTACCCATGAAGGATGCAGAGCATCAATTTGTTTTGGGCTCTGCCCATTTATAAATGATGCGCAGCATCAATTTTACTTGGGCTCTGCCCTTTATTGCTTTGCAATATAATTTGGCCTGTTAGGTATTTTTGACTTGGGCTTGGCCCATTTTTTAAATAATGCATTGCATTTCAGGCGCTTTGCGCCAATAAAAGAGCGCAAGCACTTGTGGTGACGACACGTGTCATGCAAGGCTAGTGCGCTGCGCTAGTGCGCTGTGCTTGCGCTGCTGACACGTGGCGCGCTCTGGTGAGTTGCGCCAATTTCAGAGAGCAAAGCTCTATTTCAAAAGTGCATAGCGCAAATGGTTCAGACGCTGACACGTGGCGCTCTCCCAAGAGCGCAACAACGCATTTTGCAAGTGCAAGGCACTCTAAATTTGAGAATCTTTTAGATTCAAGAACCAAAGGTTCATAAAAGAAGTGCAAAGCATTGTTTTTATTTGTTTTTTATTGAAGATCATTGATCTTATTTTTAGATCCATGATCTGTTCATAAGAGAATTTTCTCTTTTTTCTAAAGGCTTTTTACCTTTTTTGTTCTTGAGGATTTCTCTCCAATTCTTCAGAGCTCTCTCTGTTTAATTTTTCACAAAATGTTCATGCCTTTGAATTGAGGTCTAGGGGCCTTTATATAGTGCCCATAAATTTGTTAAAGAGATTTTTCTCTGAGTGATTTGGGGAATTTTCCCCACCGTTGGATCTTTGATCCAAGGTCTTCTGTTTTACAGAAGAAAATCTTCTTGTTTTAATAAGAACAGAAAAGATTTCTTTAGAATTTTAATTCTGTTTGGCGCAAATGCTCCAGAGCGCGACACGTGTCGCGCAGCGCAACTGCGCTAGCACATCTGCGCTGACACGTGTCGCGCAGCGCAAAGCGCAGCGCAACTGCCCTAAGGCATCTGCGCTGACACGTGTCGCGCAGCGCAAAGCGCAGCGCAACTGCGCTAGCGCATCTGCGCTGACACGTGTCGCGCAGCGCAAAGCGCAGCACAATTGCGCTGACACGTGTCGCGCAGCGCAGTGCTTGCGCAACTGAAGCGTTGCTTCCTTTAATTTTGCTTAAAATAGAGCTTTGCTCTGATTGGGCGCGCCTTCTTGGGCGCTGTGCTGACGTATCAGCGGCTGACATGTGGCGCGTTGCGCCCGAGATTTGAAGCGTTGTTTAAAATTTGAATTTTGAATTTCCAACAGAGCTTTGCTCTGATTGGGGAAAACAAATGCCCCCTCACCGTTGCGCTCACGTGGCGCGCACGTGAGTGCAGCGGTGGCAAGCTCCTGACCGTTGGATCAAGGGGTGAGCTGAAGGGGCGCAAGCGCCTTATAAATAGGACCTCTGGCCCTTAGAAAAATCTCACCATTTCAAGATTTTTGATTTTCTAGAGCTTTGCTCTTGCTTAAGAACTTCAGAGCTTTGCTCATTTCCAGAGTTAGAAACTTTAGGTAAAAATTAATTTAAATCAAATTAATTTAAATTAATCTTAACCAAAGAGTTTTGCTCTCACAGATCTTTTGATCTAAAGGGATCCCCATTGGGGTTTCACCAACAAAGCTTTGCTTTCATGAATCCATAGATCTGGAGAGATCTTGTTTATAGGTTTTAACCCATGAGCATAGTTTTGCTCATGGATCCAAAAATAGATCTTTTTTGATCTAAAAATGAAGAACTTCTAAGAGTCTTCAAAATGTTTTAATTTCTTTAGGAGTTTTAAATAAATTTTCTCATCATCACCACAGAGCTCAGCTCTTTTAAGGAATCTTGTTTCCCTGAGACCAGAGTTTGACAAGTGTCACTCTGTGACAGAGCTTTGCTCTGAAAGAGGAGATTTTCCCCTTGTCTCTAGGGATTCTTTATTATTATTATTAGTGGGACTGTTTTCCTGGGGACCAACTGACAATCTCATCCCATGATGAGGTTGTCTTATTAATTGACGTATTGTCATCCAGATTTTGTGGGTCCCCCTTCGTTCTCCTACCCACTGCACTGCTGTGTGGTGCAATTAATTAATTTTAATTTAATTAATTTTTTAATTTAATTGATTAATTAATGCATTTTTTTTAAACGCTAAGCGTTGGAATTGCAACACTAACGGCTAATTTTTGTTCACTTGCAGCGATCATATCTCTCGACACCTCATTCCCGTTTGCTCGTTCAGAGGAGGGATTTCCCGAAGCGCCCTTGGACTGTGAAGTCTTGGCCATGATCAAGGACCACGACCCGGAGTATAAGAGCCTCCACCTTTGGGGGTCGTGGTACAATCAGATCATTATGGGTCGACGCAGCTTCACCTGCGCAGTGCCGTCAGAACCCATCACAGCGATTCACTATGCCACCCCACCCTCGGTGCAGTATGCCGTGGAGATGGTTGATTGGACATCGAAGGGTTTTCTTCATCCGGCCATAGATGTAATCCCGGTCCAGCGTCCCATGGTTTTGGATATCCTAGGACGCCGTATCTGTCAAGGCGAGGCGCGACCTTAGGGGCAATAATATAATATCGGTCTGATCCCCCGCCACCCAATCGGCTATCTGCCGTGGGCCCGGTATATCCTGTCGACGAAGAAGTCGCAGTTGATAAAGTTAGGATTGTACACCGCAGTGTACGTCTCTCTGTTCCAATATCCTACGCTCCCCACCTGGTGGTTCAAGGCCTTCCTGGAGCAGTGGAACATTCCTACCCACACTTTCCTCGCCATGGATTGGGAAGTGTCAATCTCTTTGGAAGAGTTTGCGGAGGTATCCGGTTTACCGGTCATGGGGGAACATTATGAGGAGTTGCTCCCGACGGATGAGTACGTCTTTGGTGCTAAGCCGGTGATAAGGGGGCTCACGCCGGAGAATGCTGTTCAACACCAGTTCCCAAGCTTGATTAAAGTGTTGAACATATATGAGTCTCTTTTCATCGAACATGGGAGTCGAGGAGTTAACTTTGAGGATTTCATTGCTCGGTTTCTTCGCCCAAGCGTCCTCTCATCAGAGGCTGCTAAGTTCGCTACCCTGGATGACCCTTTCGGTCTAGGTGTGGATAACCTGCCGGAAAAGAAGATAGATCAAAAGGGTTTTTTCCTTCCGGAATTCCCGACTATGTCTTTTGCAGAAATTGCGGCCCCTGGAATGGATGAGGAGGCCTTTTTCTTAGGATTTCTCGGGTTATGGTTGAGTTGGTTTGCGATTCCAATGCACTCTCACCGTATGCGGCCCTCCGTCTTTTACCCTGCTCATCGGATGGCCATCGGGGTAAAGGTGGCCGTTGGGATCGCTGGCTTGGCACACCTATATCATGGCCTCAGCCGAGCAGCGGATGCTAACGAGCCCAGGGTATTGCACGTGGTCTTCCCGATGCACTACTTTATGTCGTGGTTCGAGCTACATACATCGGGTGTTTTCGGCATGCATAAAAGGCGCTCGTTCTACGACAGGTGCAGCTTTCCTCGCATTATACAGCTGATCGGCGCATCAATTGTGAATCCATCGCCACGAAATGCCAGGGGTTTACTCCTTCGCTCCCACACCGTTGGAGCCGGTGTATCTTTCGTTGACAAGGTGTTGACTATTGGAAAAGCGTCTACCACTGCAGTGCGGTCATTGCAAGACACTTTCAAGGATGGAGCTTCGGTTTTAACGGCCCGGGAGACCCTTCACTTATATTCCATCAGACCGGGCTTCTTGGTGTTTAGGCAGAACGGGGCAGCGATCTTCATGAGATATAACCCGCATCGTTTCGCCCAGCAGCTGAGCTATAATCAAGGGGTACCGCTGGAGGCTTTCTTATCGGAACCTGCTGCGACCGAAGAAGGGATGGAGAGAGCGCTGCATTATTTCATGCGTCTAAACACGGGCTCCCACTTATTTATCAGTGAGCTGGCTTGCGCCCCACGACTCCTCAGGGTATATACAGAATGGTACAGTCATTCGACGGGAGCGGTCATAAAGGAGGAAAGGCGGTTGCTGATCGACCGTAAGGGTGCACCTCCAGGTAGTGATCGCAACGCTCCTTTGGTGCCGAGGACCCCGGTAATCCCCCCTTTAAAAGATGCCAGAGCCGGGCCCTCGCATGCGCAGAGTCCTCCATGCGGATTGCCGCTCCCTGATATTGCGGATGCATCACCAGTGTCCTGTGCTCCAGTGGAGACAGTGGTTATAGCCTCGCCGGAGTCTGGCGTGGGTGCAGACATCGGGACCCGCCGTCCCAAGGTGGCTGCTAAGCGTAGTTCAATCCCACGTGAGCCTAGGGTCGGAGGGCAGAAGAAAAAGAAGTCGCTCTTCGTTGCAGATGTCGCGTTCGGTCAGGAACCCTATGCTCCCTATGCCGAGGGCCTGATCGAATATGGGACTAACGAGGGATTAGTCATGCCGCCGCCGGATGATACAGACTTGGAAGCCGCTCTCGAAACTTCAGCGTGGTTGGCAAAGCATGACGCGTGGCTAGCTGAGCTTGCGCAATCAGGTAACTACTAGTCGCATTTTCTTTATTGTATCATATTCTCCTCATTGCCTTTGACTAACGTTTTTCTTTCTTTTCTTCCAACAGGCATCACTGATGAGGAAGCCATTGCCTCTTCAATCAAGACCTTCCAAGAGGAGGAACGCCTTAGAGCGTCTTTAGGCCTCAGTAAGTTTCAATTCATCAAGTTTTTATTCTCCTTGTGTTATGGTCAATCTAACCTCTCCCTTTTTATTGCAGAAACCTCAATGCCGTTCCCGCCAAGCGACGCAAATGTTCTGCCAGCTGCCGATGTTCCCGCTTCCTCTGGGCCACCGCAGGAGGTTCGTCTTGAAGAGCCGATGAGAGATGCCTTAAAGGCTCTGGAGGCATCTTTAAATGAGGACGACGATGCTTCGATAAAGGAAGCGTCAAAGAGGTCCATCGTGACGGCCCGGGAGGAGAGGAAGCGGTCGAGGCGCGAAGCAAAGGCACGCGGGGCTGCTTTGGCCATTGGAGCGGACCCCAGCACCGTCCCTCGCGCCGACACTCCGTCAGAAGAGTCCCCGGTCGCCCTGTCTACAGCTCATAGACAGGCGATCCGCGCCAATAGAGAGGCTAACGACAAGTCTACCTCAGGTAATACTTCTTTCAGAATTTCGTTATAAGACTTATAAAGCTGTCGGTTCTTATATATTTTATCTTGCAGGGCCAAGTCCGACCGAGGGGGAGGCGGAGACCGTTGAACCCAAGGAAACAGAGGAGGCGGCACCTGTCGAACCTGAGCCGACTGTGGGCAACGTCGCTGAGGCATCGGAGCCTGAGATGGAGGTTAGGGGGTCTGCAGCCGAGAAGGTCATTGATGCCGAGCCTGAAGTGGCGGCAGATGAAATGATCATTACAACTGAGCACAGGGTGGCGGCGGACGAGGCGCTTGAGGCCGGCGACTTCGTGGTGATGGCGGATGAGCCGATGGAGACCGCGGAGCCTGCAGAAGTAGCGGGTGATATGGGTACGACTCTTGGGGAAGAGTTAGCCACTCTCTCCCAAGAGTCCGGCAACGCTCCAATCATTGCCCTCCCCGTGTACGATCTTCCGCCGTCTCCAGGCCTTGCGAGCACGACAACGGTCCCTATCGAGTCGGGTGATGAGGCCACGGGCGGTGGCCTCATGTCCATGGAGGAGGGAGTCGCCTCCGTTTCAGCCGGCAGCTCATCAGGTAAATCCCAAGTTGCTGTCTTTCTTTACCTTACAATCCTTTCTGACAAGTTCACCTTTTTTCGTAACGCAGGTGCAGCCAGCGCTGATGCCCCACTGCTCGAGGGAGCGCCTTCAACGACTGCCTTGGCGGTGGTCATCTCTCAACCCTCTCTCATACCGTCGAAGATGTTGGAAGGTATGGGTTTGCAATTTATTAATCTTATCTTCCAAGTGCATAATTTGTGTACTAAAGTCGCACTGTTATGTTTTTTCAGGAGTGCTCTTTGATCATCTATATCAAGTGTTGCTCTCACACTTCTCCTTCCCATCTGAACTCACTTCTTCCTCTGGCGGTGCTGGTGAGTATAGTCCCCGACTGATACCTTTCTTTTTCGGTGATAAAATTATTTCTAACTCTCTCTTGTCCTGACTGCAGCGTTACAAATCGAAGGGGGAGAAGAAAGATTGGCCGCGCCACCTGCCCTTCCGGCCTTGCCATCTGTTTCAGCTGGTACGGCGACTATCACATTGATAACTCCCCCCTCTTTATTTTTTGTACTGTTATCTGATCACACCTTGTTTCTTTTCAGCTGTCGTTCCGGTCTTGGCGCCCTTAGAGCCTCGCATCACAATGCCGGCAGGTCCTTACCTGAGACGTCCATCTTCGAAAGGCGCCGCGAACAGCTTGCGTATGTTGAGCGACTACATTGAGGAGCTCGACGTCGAGACTCCTACGCCTGCTGCGAATTTCGCTACGGCGGTTAACCCGATGCTGGTGATACTCGTGAATTTCCATGACGAGGGCATCATCGCATCTTGGGTTAACTATTGTATGGAGATCGAGGCTCGCCTGCATCAGCTGGAGTCGATGCGTCCCGCCCCCGAGACTTTAGCCGCGAGTAATGAAAGAGCAGCATGGATCGAGGGAAGCGCTTCTTACGTCCACCATTTAGAACAAGAAGCAGCTTTAAGGCTAAGGGAATGCCAAGAGACTTCGAGCGAGACAGCCCGTCTGCGTGCTGAGGTTGAAGCGAATGCTGCCCAAGTGAAGGCTATCTTTGAGGGTCTCCTAGAGCGCATCTCCCACGGGCTAAACTTGAAGCGAAAGCTTGATGTAGCCGAGCGCGATACCCCAGGCCAGGAAGCTGCTTATCAGGCCGTCAGGGAGCAGCTTGCATCTGTCTTGCAGCAACAGGCCCAAGTGGAGGCGGAGCTGGCAGTGGTAGCCGAGCAGGAGAAAGTGGGGAAGGAATTGCGCGAACAATTGCTAGAGCTATTCAAGATGCTTCCTTCTCAGTAACTCTCATTGTATCATTTGTACTTGTAAATAAAAAAAAGTATATATATATATATATTTTATTTTTTAGCACAATGTATCCTGTACTCAATCAAGTTTATGAATAAAAGATACACATTTTCTGTAATGTCTTGTGTCATTTCTCCGCCTTTTCTTTCTTTTATTATCAGCATGCCGCCTTAGTAAACATGGTCAACAGATAATAGAGCACGCATCTTGTCTTTCTTAAGAAATAGCGATGGCTTAGGCCGCAGGTTCAGATATGCTGCCTAAGACTTTTCAACTCTATGAGCCGTGAGGGTCTCGTAGAGATTTTTCTCCCTACGGATCGAGAGGATCTCGTAGGTGGGTTTTTCTCCTTAGGAGTCGTGAGGATTCCTAAGTGTGTTGTCTCTTATAAGTCATAAGGATCCTATAAGAGAATTTTTCCCTCTTACGAGTTGAGAGGACCCGTAAGCGGTTGTTTCCCTCCTTGACGAAACTCGACTTTGGAGAGTGAGACCCGTGAATAGTATGCAAGAGATCGTTTTAGATCGACTTGCAGGGTCCCATTGTACAGGAAGCAAGTTTTTTTAGTCCCTGCTTCCTGAGGCTTTATCTTGTAAGTTGAGACGAATCGGGAATTTCCCGCGGAGACACTGGTTTCTCTGCGAGCCGACACGAATCAGGAGGCTCTCGTCAAGGATTGTTTGTTTCCCTGAGTTGAGGTGTTTGCCAGGGATTATTTGTTTCCCTAGTGCCAGGGATTATTTGTTTCCCTGGCGCCAAGGATTATTTGTTTCCTTGGTGTTGAAACGAGTCGAGAATTTCCCACGGAGGCACTGGTTGCTCTGCGAGTCGACGCGGATCAGGAGGCTCTCGTCAAGGATTGTTTGTTTCCCTGAGTTGAGGTATTTGCCAGGGATTATTTGTTTCCTTAGTGCCAAGGATTATTTGTTTCCTTGGTGTTGAAACGAGTCGAGAATTTCCCACAGAGGCACTGGTTGCTCTGCGAGTCGACGCGGATCAGGAGGCTCTCATCAAGGATTGTTTGTTTCCCTGAGTTGAGGTATTTGCTAAGGATTATTTGTTTCCCTAGCGCCAAGGATTATTTTTTTCCTTGGTGTTGAAACGAGTCGAGAATTTCCCACGGAGATACTGGTTGCTCTGCGAGTCGACGCGCATCAGGAGGCTCTCGTCAAGGATTGTTTGTTTCCCTGAGTTGAGGGGTTTGCCGAAGACGCTGGTTCTTCGGAGTTGGGATGAATCGTTGGGGTCTGGCTTCGTTTTCTGGCGGAGCCTGTTGGGAAAGTCTGGTTCCCTCTTTGTTTGCGCCCTTGGATTGTGTACAGGGATCGATGTGATCTCAACTGTAGGGCCAAATTTTTATCATCATTTTTTTATTTTATTTCCGCGACGCTCTATCATTTCAGCTTTTATATCGCGAAGGTCGCGATTGCCCAATCATTTCGGATATTTTTCGCGGTGCCTAATCATTTCGGCTGTTTATTTCGTTTTTACTCGCTGCTTTTTATTGTGAGTTGCCCAATCATTTCGGCTATTTTGCATGCATACATTTTTACTTGCTGCTTCTTATTGCAAGTTGCCCTATCATTTCGGTTATTTCGTATGCATGTGCGGCCTACCGGCTTTTCACCGTAAACCTTAAATTAAACACCGATTTCGGCATCAGCACCGCTACAACTGGGATATTGCCAGGAGCGAATCATCATTTTTCTCTGTCGATGTCGAACAAAGGTGGCTTAGAGAACATGGTTAAGGTCCTGTCGACTAAGGCTTTTAACTTCATGAGCCGTAGGGGTCTCACAAAGGTATTTCTCCCTACAAGTCGTGAGGATCTTGTAGGTGTATTTTCTCCTTAGGAATCGTGAGGATTCCTAAGTGTTTGTTCCTCTGTAAGTCGTAAGGATCCTACAGGAGGGGTTTCTCTTTGTAAATCGAGAGGATTTACAAGGGTTGTTCACCATGCGAACATATCCCCAGTCTCGGATGGGACTTAGTTAGGGAAATGTTTATTCGCGCCCTTGGATTGTATACAAGAGCCAGTATTGGACCACTTGTAGGGCAATATCGAAAGTTGTGGGGGTTGCTTAAGCACAGGTTTAGATCTCTATAACTTAAGACTTTCAAATTTTATGAGCCGTGAGGGTCTCATAAGAGAGTTCTCCTTACGAGTCATGAGGATCTCGCAAGTGTATTTTCTCCTTAGGAATCGTGGGGATCCCTAAGTGTGTTGCTCCCTTGTGAGTCGTAAGGATCTCACGTGGGTGATTTCTCCTTACAAGGTGGTGAGGACCCTATAAGTGTCTTTTAACGAGGTTGCGCCCTTTCGGGTTTTCACAAACACTCGCCGGTAGTCCTGCTGTTTTTACTCACGGAGCCCTTTCGGGTTTTCATCCGTACCCATTTTGCTTATGGACATACCGTTTTTTTTATTCTTTTTTTTATTTTCTTCTTCTTTCTTTTTTTTTTACGAGGCCGCGCCCTTTTGGGTTTTCACAAACACTCGCCGGTAGCCCTGCTGTTTTTACTCACGGAGCCCTTTCGAGTTTTCATCCGTACCCATTTTGCTTATGGACATACCGTTTTTTTATTATATTTTTCTTCTTTTTTTTTTTTTTATCTCGTCAGCCTACGGATGCTGCGGTATTAGTTTAAGGACATTTCGGTCCGCTATTAGTTTAAGGACGTTTCGGTCCGTCATGGAAAAGGCTGGTTACTGCTTATAAAGATTGAGCTTAGGAAGATAGCGAGCGGACATAGTTGTCGTCATCTACCATTGACCTAGGCTGTGGCTCATTAAGCGTAGTATTTCTTTAGGAATCGACCATTTATTGGTCTAAAAGGCCTTTCACCGTGCATATCCATGAGCAGATAGGCCCTACCTTGGTAGACCTTATCTATGATGTATCGGCCTTCATAGTTTGGCTCAAACTTTCCCCGCTTGGCGCGATTGGGGATCATAGGCCTTTTGACCACTAGCACGAGTTCGCCATGACGAAATGTCCTCGGTCGGGTCAATCTTTCATATGAGCGCGTCATCTTTGCTTTATAAGCTTCCAGATTTTGTTGTGCTATGAGCCGTGTTTCTTCAAGGGCATCAAGCTCCTCAAGCCGAAGGTTAGCATTTTCTTTGTTCGTCAACTCGTAGTGGACTGTCACTCGCAGAGAGGGTAACTCTATCTCGAGGGGGAGTACTGCTTCCGTCCCGAATACCAACGCGTATGGCGTTGTGTTCGTGGCCGTCTTGAACGTGTTCGATACGCCCAGAGAGCTTCTTGCAGTCTCTCGTGCCGGTCTCTCTTATTTTGGGACACCGTCTTTTTCATGATCTTCGTCAGGGTCTTGTTGAAGGCTTCGGCTAGACCATTAGCTCGCGGATTGTAAACTGAAGAATATCTCCAGTCTATATTGTGTTGTTGTGCGAAGCGACTGATCTTGTGGCTTCTGTAAGCTGGTCCGTTATCGGAGATGATCCGTCTTGGCGTTCCAAATCGATATATGACGTGCGTCTTGAAGAAGTCGAGGATATTTTCCGTCTTCACCTCTCTTAACGGTACTGCTTCTGCCCATTTGGAGAAGTAGTCAGTCGTCGCCAGGATGAAACAATGTCCCTTGGACGATGCTGGTTCGATGGGGCCGACTATGTCGGTTCCCCACATTTCGAACGGCCAGCTAGCTACCGTCGGGTGTAGTGGATTTGGATGCTGATGGATGAAATCCCCATGAATTTGACATGAGTGGCACTGCTTCGCATATTCTAGGCAGTCCTGAATCATCGTGGGCCAGTAGTAGCCCATCCGCTTGATCTTCAACTTCATCTTTGGGCCTGCTTGATGAGAACCACAAATTCCGTCATGAACTTCCTGAACGACTCTTTTCGCTTCGCCAGGTCCCAGACATCTCAGCCACAGAGAATCGAATGACCTCTTGTATAGAGTATCATTGACGAAGGAGAAAGACAGAGCTCGTTTCATGAGCTGATGTCTTGTGGACGCATCTTCGGACATTCGGTGGGACTTAAAGTAGTCTATGAAGACTTCCCGCCAGTCCTCAGCCTTTTCCCGGTCTTCTATTTGTAAGGTTGTCTGTTCAGTCGCTCCCTTCTCTTCGGATGATTCCGGAGATATTTCTGCTGGGGAAAGCACCCGACGGCTTTGTACCACAATTCTAACGTCATTGAGGTTTTCGTCAGCCAGTTCTTTAGCATGTTTGGCCAACGCATCTGCTTTGCTGTTTTCCGCGCGCGGTATGCTTTCTAAAGTATAGGAGGGAATTTGGGTCAACAGTTGTTGCACCTTTTCGCCGTACTTCACCAGCTCTGGCTTGCACGTTTGGTAGTCGCCGTTTACTTGACTAACGACCAGTTGAGAATCTCCGTATATGAGGAGGTTTTCAATTCCCATGTCGATGGCGATCTCGAGACCTGCAATCAAGGCTTCATATTCGGCTTCGTTATTCGTCTTCGGCTCTGTTAAGGAGAAGGCGAAGCGCATAATCCCTCCTTGTGGAGTTACGAAGATGAGGCCTACTCCCGATTTGACTATAGGGGTACTTTGTTTGCGCTTTTTCATGGAAGATGCTCCATCAAAATAAAGCTCCCATTGGGTATCACTACCGTCGATCGCATCAAACGCATGTTCGTCTGGAAGATCGCAATTCAAAGGAGAATCGGCGGGTATCGGATGCTCAGCAAGGAAGTCGGCGATGGCCTGGCCTTTGACTGCCTTGAGAGGTTGATATGTTATCGAGAATTCCATCAAGAGCAGGGCCCATTTAGCGAGTCGTCCCGTCAATATGGCCTTCGACATCAAATATTTAAGAGGGTCGACCTTCGAAATGAGACGGACCTCATGTGCCAATGCATAGTGCCTGAGCTTTGTTATCGTGAAGATCAACGCCAGGCAGTGTTTTTCAATGGGGGAGTAGTTGCTTTCTGCCCCCAGTAGAACTCGACTTAAGTAATAAAGAGCTCTCTCTTTCCCTTGATCATTCTCTTGCGCCCATAGTGCGCCTAAAGAACCTTCGAGGGCGGTTGTGTAAAGAATGAGGGGCTTTCCCTTAACCGGAGCAGCCAACACTGGCGGGTTCTGCAAGTACTGTTTAATCTCGTCCAGCGCACCCTGGAATTTTTGATCCCAGACGAACGGGGTTCCCTTCTTCATCAGGTGACTGTAAGGACGACACTTGCCCGAAAGGTTGGCTATAAATCGCCGTATATATGTGAGCTTCCCTTGGAGAGATCGCAGCTGCTTAAGAGTCCTTGGCGGAGGCATTTCCATGATCGCCTTGATCTTTGACGGATCTATTTCAATACCTCGGTGTCGGACGATGAATCCCAGGAATTTGCCCGAAGAAACTCCGAATGCACACTTGAGAGGGTTCATCTTCAAGTTATATTGCCGAAGGCGTTGAAATACAGTTTTAGGTGCTCGAGATGTTCCTCATACGATTTGCTCTTAACCACGAGATCGTCAATATAACATTCGACGATTTCATGTATAAGGTCATCGAAGATCTTCGTCATGGCCCTCTGATAGGTGGCACCGGCGTTCTTCAAACCGAAGGGCATCACCTTGTAACAAAATATCCTTAGAGGGGTCCTAAAAGCGGTATGCTTTTGGTCTTCGGGATGCATTTTTATCTGATTATACACTGATGAGCCGTCCATAAAGGAGAAAACCTCATGAGTGGATGTGTTGTCTATCATCAGTTCGGTGACTGGCACTGGGAAATCGTCTTTCGGGCAAGCTTTATTGTGATCCCGGAAGTCTACGCATATGCGCACTGTCCCATTTTTCTTCATCACCGGGACGATATTGGAGATCCATTCAGGGTATTGAACTTCCTGGATGAAGCCAGAGTCGATCAGCTTCTTGACCTCGGCGTTGATACTCATCTCAAGCTCAAGCCGCATTCTTCTTGGTGCCTGTTTGACCGGTTTGACGTCCGGGGAGATTGCCAATTTGTACACAGCGATTTCTGGATCTAGTCCTGGCATCTCGGAATAGTTCCATGCGAAGCAATCTTTGTGCTGTACAAGGACGTCTTTTAACGCAGCCACCCTTTCTTCAGACAACAACTCACCGACGAACGTCGGCCGTGGGTCACTTGCCGTCCCCAACTCAATTTTCTTGAGGTTATCTGCAGTGGTATGTATTCCATCCTCCAGCTCTTTCGGAGCTGGGGGAAATTCTGAGATCACCTCATCATTGCTGTTTTCGAAGCACCACGGAAGGTTGTCCATGTTCTCGGGACCTTCTTTTAATATTGTTATCATGTGACAAGTGCGAATCCGCTTCCAATCCCAATATGGAGTTGGTTCTGTTCTTGCGGCTTTAGGTTCGTGCTTCTGTGGCGGCGCTACCCTCCAGTTGTCAGACAGAGCGAATTTGCCAAGCTGATACTGATCTTCCACCCAATTCTTGAAGGTGAAGCAATCTTCAAGAGGATGCCCTATTACTCGATGGTAAGAGCAATAGTTTGGGTCAGAGACTTCGCCTGCTTGTTCGGGGTTTTTGGACTCCGGCAATGTAGGCATTTGATGTTTTAGAGCAAGATCAAGTATCTTCTTCGTCTTGTCCCGAGGAAACGAGTATGCTCGACCCATTTTCTTCATGAAGGATAGATCAATAACGCTCGACTCCCATTTGCGTGGCTTCTTAGTCCCGCTTTGTTGCTGTTGAGCGTCTTTTTGGCCTTTCGACTTGTTTCTGCCTCTACGTCGAGCCTTTTTTATAACAGGTTGACAAGGGACGGCACTTTCATCTTTGACGGCCTGTTGAAGGAGGCGTTGCGTTTTGGCTTTCTCATAGATGGCCATTTCGCGGTTGTGATCATCTCGGACTTTTTGACCAGCTTCCCTTATAAGCCTGTCCATTTGTTCTTCAAACGACGGACTGGGCACTTTTATATCAGGAACTTTTACTGGTTCAGGATTAGCGTCCTCCCGTTGAGCATCTGCTTCTTCATTGAAGTCATGCACGACGTAACAGTCGCAGAGCAGCTCTCGTTTCTTAGAGCGAATGTATCCGAGCCCGATTGTCTCCATCCTCCCACTAGGCAGCTTGTGCTGAGTTCCGGGGATGTTCCAGACCCTGTCATAGAATTTGGCCTTTCTAACGGTCTGTTTGAAGGGTATCCCTTGGTGCTTCAACAGCTTCTTCAATCCTTCTATATAATATCTGGGTAGACGGATGGGCTGAAGCCTGTCCAGCGTAGGATCCGCCCCGTGCCAGATTTCTTTCTCCACTTTGTTTTCTTCAGAGCGGTAGAATAGAATTGCCTTTTCGCCTCCTCGCTTGGGAGGGACATAGAACGTCTGTAGCTCCTCTACACTGTCGGTATCAAGCGCATCTAGTTCTTTATAATGTTTAAGCGGCACCATAGCGACTTGCAGACTTTGCTCTTCGTCAGCGGAAGCTCGTATTGAAGGTCGAGCAGAGAATACAGCATGGACCTCATCCTCTGAATCACTACCAAAGATCAACATAGGAGCGGATGGTCCCGGCTTGGTGTATTGGGGAGGACCCGAATAAACTATCTCCTCTTCCTCCTCGGTATCACTGCCGAAGACAGGGATGGTAGCGTTAGTTTTATTCTCCGGCTTGCGACACCTTTCCGTGTCTTCGAAATTCGGCAAGAAGTATTTGGAATCTTCATATTTGCGAACTTCATTCACGGAAAACGGATTCAGTTCTCCCGTTACGGTATACTCGAAACCATCCCTAAAATATTTCATACACTGATGCTGTGTAGAAGGGATGATGTTGTACTCGTGTAACCATGGTCGGCCGAGCAGAGCGTTGTAGCATGTCTTGGCATCTATGACGTGGAATTTAATGTCCATGATGAGCAGCTCGAAACGTAGCGTCAGTATCACAGATCCAAGAGTTTTTGACGATTGGGAATCGAACCCGGAGATGGTGATCTTGTCTCGAGCGAGGTGCTGAACGCTCATGCAGATTTCCTTTAACACCCGCACATTGAGTAGGTTAACAGACGACCCGTTATCGATCGGGATTTTGCCTATCTTTATATCATGGCAGTATCCCGAGACGTAGAGAGGGCGATTGTGTTCGCACGTCCCAAGGAGAAGGTCTTCATCACCAAAAGCGACATCGGCCGTGTGAACTTCCTCCAATTCATCCTTCATTTTTTCTTCGGCCAGGAAAGCTTGGAACTGCTCCGGGTCCTGTAGTGCCTTAATTAACGAATCTCTTGCCTCCTTTGATAGTAAAAGGGCGTCAAGAATGCTGAGCTACGATGGTATTTTCCTCAGATGCGCTAAGACGTTATAATCCACCTTATTTTTCTTCGGCGGGTCTTTGGCAGCTAGCTCTTCCATGACTTGGTTATCTAGGGCGATGTCCTCAGAGACCTTTTCTTTCCCTTTATCTTTTTTGTTTAGGGGTCCGAGATTCTTTTCTGGCAGCATCCGATTCCGCAGCCGAATATTTTCGCAAACCTTTGGCTCTTCTTCTTTTCCTGAATTGGACTCTTTAAAGAGAGGGGCAAGTTCCAGCTCTTCATCAGAATCGCTCCCGAATGTAGGCACTTGTGACCTGCCGGTGTTAACCATGCAACAATCGCCAGTAGTTCTTTTAAGCCTTTCGGTCGTATTTCTTCGCTTCCGACGAGTTTTGCGCTTTTCCCGCTTGAAGCGTTGTCTATGAGCAACATATCCTTGCCACCATTTATCGAAAGCTTTGCACTCTTGAGTGGGGTGCGAAACCTTCTGATGATATAAGCAATAGGAGGGGTGCATTTCTATTTCACCAGTAATTTTTCCTTCGGAGGATGGTAGCTTCATACCCATTGACATGGCTTTAGCAAACCTCTTCCTCATGTTGAATTGGCTTTTGTCGATGTTGGAGGCATTTTGCTCCAGCGGGATCGTTTCAGCTCTTTCATCAAGTCGCTGACGTTTGGCCCTTTCAAATATGACCACCTCGCGTTCCCGATCAGCTTTACTTTTTAAGAGAGCTTCATTGAGGAATGCGTCAATTACTTCATCCGATGGCCCCAGAATTTTTGGTTTAGGATCTGCCCCCGGCGTTTCAGTACAAGGGGTCTCCTCATCGTCCATGAACGAGTGGGAAATCACATGACAGCTCGCCACGCATTCTTCAGAATCATCAGATGAACTTTCTCCCTCATCTTCCTCTTGAAAGACGTGATTGAGGAATTCTTGGAATGTAATGGGAGTCCGTGCCTTCTGGTTGTATTCCTCCAGCGCGTCAATTTGTTTTTGCAAGTCCGTACGCTTGTCGCCAGGCTTCACGGGCTTCTTTGACTTCTTTTTCTTCTTCTTTGAAGATTTCGACGGCTGGTTATGAATGCTTAGGCCACCTCCACCGATCTTTTGAGTTAGATGAGGCTTCAACATCCCTTCAATGATCTGCGGCTCCAACGGGTTCTTCCACTTGATCGCTGGGCATGTCTGAAGATCGTTTAGCATCCTCTTTGTCTTGGTTGATAATACAACTTCCCAAGGAGCTTATTCAACGACGGAGCATGTTGCCCCCGGCGTATTCGTCCCCTTAGATGTGTGGGGCTACGGGGGATTCACCTTCCATTTGTCAGATAACGCGAATTTGCCCTGTCGGTACTGGTTTTCAAGCCAATTTTTGAAAACGTAGCAATCTTCGATCGGATGGCCCAGTACTCGATGATAAGGACAGTGGTTGGGCTCATTGACATCACTTAGTTGCGACAGACGTTTTGGATCTGGCAGGTTTATGAGTCGGTTGCGCAATGCCAACTCGAATAACCTTCTCGTCTTATCTCGGGGAAAGGAGTAAGAACGTCCTAGCCTCTCCTCAAGGGCCACGTATGGACGCGTATTATTTTGACGAACAACCGGCTTCGAGTCGCTCGGTTGTTGTTGAGCATTAGCGACAACGATCGCTTTTCCCTTCCCCTTGTCATTTCGGGAGTCCGGCTTTGGAAGAGGGGGTTTATGGCCCATCTGATCCATTTGCGCTAGTTTGTCAATCAAGGCCTGGAAGGTAGTCGGCTTGAAAAACATCATAAATTGCGAGATGGTTGCTTGCGGATCAAGGGTTCCCATAAACATACCCACTGCGGGAGCTTCTTCAATGCGCTGCTCGCACTTCGACCATAAGTTTCGCCACCGTATAGCATATTGGACCCATGTCTCGCCTGGCTTTACCCTGGCGTTAATCAGTGCCGTCATCGGGGTACGTTCACTGGCGCTTGCAAAACGTTGAGTAAACAACAGCTCCATCTTCGCGAAGGTCTTGATCGAGTCGTTTGGGAGCTCAGAGTACCACTCGAACACCGTATCTGATAAACTTCTAACAAACTGGCGAAGCAACAGCTTGTCGTCACCGCCGGTGTTGCCGCAGAGTGCCCTGAACTGGGCAACATGCTGGTGGGGATTGCCAGTCCCCTTGTAGACATGGAACTTAGGAATTGTGTAACCGGGCGGGTACTTGATTTGATCGTACCAACTTGGATATGGACGCCCTGTTCTTATGACCTGGCCAGCTGCTTCAGTCGCTTGATGAACCTGTATTTGCTGGGCTATGTACTCGTCCAAGTCAGCTTTGGAGATTGTCTCTTCTTTAGATGCTGACAGAGCTGGCGGAGGATTCGACGTCTCTCCCTTATCGTCTTCAAGGATGATCGGGGGATCTTCGGCCGAAGGATCTTGTTGGATCATCATTCCCACCATGTCTTGGAACAGGAGGCCCATACGCTGTATGTTGGCTGCTTGTTCAGCAGCCTTTTTGTCCTTCTTTTCCAATATTCGACGAAGGAATTCGGCATCGGTTTCTTCCTCCTGGCGTTCATCCGAGGACGTTTCAGGGTTTTCTTTTGGCCCAGTAAGTGCGGCCATAGCGTTCATCATCTCTTAGAGCTTCTGCTGCTGCTCCTGCGCTTTGGTCACGGATCGCGTAAGTGGTCGATGACCCGTAGATATGCGACTGCCCTCCTTACCAGACGCCACGTAGACTGTATGAACTACAATGCCCCCTGACTTAGGGCGTTTGGGTTCACCACCTTTGATATTCGTCATCGGCGTCGGCACTTTCTCCGGCCTTCTTCTTTTATGGGCCGTAGAAGTTAAGGGGGCCGTTGCTTTGGGCACCCAAGCGGTCGTCGCCTTTCGTTGCTTGACCAGGGGATTTTCTTCCTGCCGACCTTTTGACTTCTTGTGCTGGCGAGAGAAGTTAGGATCAATGACAGATTCTCGGACTCGTCGCCATGTCTTGTAGATCCTGGAGGACAGCGATTGAGGAGGCTGCTCCGGCTTTTCTGTTTCCACGGCAGTCTCTACCGGTGGAGGAGATCTTCTGAGCACCGCAGTTGGTGAGTTCCTGCGTACCCTATTCAGCAGCCCAAAGCTATTCCCGGTTGGAACAGCAGCATTGACTTCCGCCGTTGGAGCTGGTGGAGTTATCCCAGAAGGGGAGTTGCCCCCATTCTTCCTTACCCGGCGCCAGTGGCGTCGTCGGGCGCGACGAGTCGTCGGTATTGGCTCAGAGACAGAAACAGCTTCTTCTTGCCCCCTGTTCAGGTGTGGGGCGGTTGCCGGTGCCAGCCTATTGAAGACTGATGTCTTTTGAGCAGCAAGAGTAGGAGTTGGAGTTGGGACGGTCAATCTTGTAAAGACCGATCTCTTAGCAGGAGAAGTCGCCTTGACGACTTCAGGAGCAGGTTTGGGTATTCCTTTTGGAATAACCTTTTCTGAGACTGCACGCTTCATTGCGGGTCCGCGAGAGTTTTGGTCCAATCTGGAGAAGACCGAAGCACCGGTGTTGGGCGATCCGTTGAGAGGGGCCGCAGTAACTGAAAGTCGATCGAAGACCGACTTCTTAGGAGCATCTTGTACGGGCACAGGGGTGCTGAAGCTTGTTGGCGGAAGCATAGTTCCGAAAAACAGCCCCGTGGTGGCTTGAGTAATCTGCTCCATGGGTATGGTGAACAGAGAGGTCGCTTGGGGCCCGTAGGTTATGCCCCTAGTTGAGGCCGGACGCGAGCTGCAGTTGCAGTTGGAGCACTTCAAACAAGTTGAGGCCATCGATGCTTGATTCCTCTTCTGCACCAAGCGAGAGACCAAATCTTAGTAAACTTGAAATCCAAAGGCAACCGTTAACAAACCGCGATTGGTTCGCGAAGACGACACACGAAGTGTGGAGTGGACAGAGGAAAAGGTCCCACCGGGCGTGCCAGAATCTGTTCCCCTCCGAAAGACGGCGACGACGTGAGGACGTCTAGCCTGAGATTCGGGGCAGATGCTATATGGTTTTATCCGTCTACCTCTTCGAAGATGCCAAGTTGATTTATGGCACCGTGTATCGGAACTTTGCTCTGATTGGGCGCGCCATCTTGGGCGCTGTGCTGACGTATCAGCGCCTGACATGTGGCGCGTTGCGCCCGAGATTTGAAGCGTTGCTTAAAATTTGAATTTTGAATTTCCAACATAGCTTTGCTCTGATTGGGGGAAACAGTCCTCTGGACGATACTGGTTTAATGGGCCCGATTATATCAGTTCCCCACATTTCGAATGGCCAGCTAGCCACCGTTGGATGTAGCGGATTTGGATGCTGGTGGATAAAGTCCCCATGAATCTGGCATGAGTGGCACTGCTTCGCGTATTCGAGGCAGTCTTGGATCATCGTGGGCCAATAGTAGCCCATCCTTTTGATCTTCAGTTTCATCTTTGGCCCGGCTTGGTGAGAACCGCAGAGTCCATCGTGCATTTCTTGGACGACTCTCTTTGCTTCTTCAGGTCCTAGGCATCTTAGCTACAGGGAGTCGAACGATCTCTTATACAGAGTATCATTGACAAAGGCGAAGGATAGAGCTTGTTTCATAAGCTGATGTCTTGACGAAGCATCTTCAGGCGTTCGACGGAATTTGAAGTAGTCTATAAAGATTTCTCTCTAATCCTCAGCCTTTTCCTGGTCTTTTATTTGTAGGGCTGTCTCTTTGGTCGCTTCTTTCTCTTTAGACGACTCCGGAGATATTTCTGCCGGTGCAAGAACCCGACGGTTTTGCACAACGATCCTCACATCATCGAGGTTTTCGTTAGCCAGTTCTTTAGCGAGTTTGGCTAATGCATCCGCCTTGCTATTTTCCGCGCGCGGTATGCTTTCCAGGGCGTAGGAAAGGATCTGAGTCAGCATTTGCTGCACTCTCTCACCGTACTTTACCAACTCTGGTTTGCACGTTTGATAGTCGCCATTTACTTAACTAATAACCAGCTGGGAATCTCCGTATATGAGGAGGTTTTCGATTCCCATGTCGACAGCGATCTCAAGACCTGCTATCAAAGCTTCATATTCGGCTTCATCGTTCATCCTCGGCTCTGTTAAGGAAAAAGCAAAGCGCATTATCCCTCCTTGTGGAGTCATGAAGATGAGGCCTACCCCAGACTTAATTATAGGGGAGCTGTGCTTTTGTTTCTTCATGGAAGATGCTCCGCCGAAGTAGAGTTCCCATCGGGTATCACTCCTTTCTTTATCCCCATCGATCGTGTCAAACACATGATCTTCTGGCAATTCACAATTTAGGGGTGAATCGGCAGGTATAGGATGCTCAGCGAGGAAGTCGGCGATGGCCTGGCCTTTCACTACCTTGAGAGGTCGGTATGTCACAGAGAATTCCATTAAGAGTAGGGCCAATTTAACGATTCATCCAGTTAGTATGGATTTTGACATCAAATACTTGAGAGGATCCACCTTTGATATGAGATGGACCTCATGTGCCAATGCATAGTGCCTGAGCTTCGTTATCACGAAGATCAACGCCAGGAAGTGCTTTTCAATGGGGGAGTGTTTCCCCCCAATCAGAGCAAAACTCTGTTTAAAATTCAAATTTTGAAATGAAGTAATGCTTCAGAAGCAGCGCCAAGTGCGCTGCGCCCTAAGCAGCCCACCACGTGCAAAGCACGTGTGCGCTAGCGTTAGGTGCGCTGTGCTCTAAGCAGCGCACCACGTGCAAAGCACGTGTGTGCTAGCGCTAGGTACGCTGCGCTCTAAGCAGCGCACCACGTGCAAAGCACGGACGCGCTAGTGTTAGGTGCGCTGCATTCTACGCAGTGCACCACGTGCATAGCACGGGTGCGCTAGCGCTGGAATTAAAAGCTCCCCACCGTCAGATTAAAGATCCAATAATAATGATAAATCATTAATTAATCAGAATTAAATTCTGTTAAGGAAAGATTCCTCAAAATCTTTCCAAACAATAAGATTGTGCTCTGTAAATCAGAGCATCGCTGGATCAATGATCCAATGGTGATTAAAAATCACCAAAAGTACAGAATAAATTCTGTATGGAAAGATTTCCCAATCTTGTTAAAAACAAGAAGATTGCCTTCTGTAAATCAGAAGCCCTTGGATCAAAGATCCAACGGTAGGGAAATTCCCGAATCAATTGGAGAAAAGATCTCCTTAACTGATTGAACAAATCAGCTTGCTCTATAAAAAGGCTCCCAGACTTCAAGTCTGAGGAGACAGAAATATAGAGAGGAACACCCCCAGAAGCTTTGAGAAAATCTCAGAAAGAAGAGCCAAGCTCTCGATAGAAGAATTTCTTTTCTTCAAGGTAAAAGAAAAGAGAGATGAAATCATCTCATAATTAAAAAGAAGAATTCACTTCTTTCTTCAAGATCATAGATCTGCAAGACTAAGGTCTTTTACAAAGAGATCAAAAGATCTCATCATAAAATAAAAGAAGAATTTACTTCTTTCTCATAGATCATAGATCTATAAGATTAAAGTCTTTCTCAAAGAGATCATGAACATCTCATTATAAAAAGGTGGGAGAATAATTCAATTCTCTTAAGGATCACAGATCCATAAAGGCAAAGCCTTTCATCAATATAAGAGATTGAAATATCTCCTACAAAATAAGAACTTTTGTTCTTAGGATCTTGAGACAAAGTCTCTTCTAAGGGAGAATTTATTTCCCAGATCATAAAATCGATCAAATGCGCTTCTGCGCTCTTGGACTGGTGCTCAGCGCCAAGCGCACCACATGTCACTCACGTGTGCGCCACTCAACAGCTAGCGCTTTGCGCTCATGGACCGACACTCAGCGCCAAGCGCACCACGTGCCCCTTACGTGTGCATCTTTGAACAAATAGCGCTATGCGCTAATAAATCAGCGCAACACGCTCATGGACTGGCACAAAGCGCCAAGCGCGCCACGTGTCCCTCACGTGTATGCTACCCAGCAGAAGCGCACTGCACTCTTTTGATTGGCGCAAAGCGCCAAGCGCACCATGTGCTGCGCTGATAGAACATAAATTGTTCTTTAATAAGCGCCAGAGATATGATGAATGCTCAGCATTCAATAAAAGACAAAAACATTGTCAGAATTCAAATCAATGCTCAGCATTGTCAAATGTTTAACATTCTAACTGAATGGGCCGAGCCCAAAGTGGCCATGAACCCCTCGTCCAGATTAATTGAGCCCATATGCTCATAAATCTTTGATCTTAGTCCTAAATTGGACTACAGATCCCAACCAATATCGGTTCAAGGGTACATCTCTTCACTCCTCTGATATTTATCGTTGTAATCCTTCAACGTCTTCAGAGAGGTGACGGGTCCCGACAACCATACATTTCATAGACTATTACGTCTTTAAATTGGACTGTGGGGTCCTTAAACCCATGGACTATGATGTCCTTAACCATGGACTGTGGGGTCCTTAAACTCATGGACTATGATGTCCTTAACCTCGGACTGTGGGGTCCTTAAGCCCATAGACTATGATGTCCATAACCTTGGACTGTGGGGTCCTTAAGCCCATGGACTATGATGTCCTTAACCTTGGACCACCATGTCCTTAAACTGGTAATCGACCGCAATGTCCCTAAACTAAACAATAGAGCCCGAATGCTCTTTTGTTAGATCTAAACGATTCCGTTAAGTTGATCTTAGTCTGAAATTAGACTAACGTATCCTTAACATACGTTTAAGTTGATCTTAGTCTCAAATGAGATTAACGTATCCTTAAACCCAACCCCAAACCCAAATCTAAGAAAATACGGATTTGGACTAATCCACGCCCTACGGGCGACAACATAAATTAGTCTCCGTATACAATCCACGGGCAACCAAAAATAAAAACAAACACACACGATACGAAGTGACTATCTGGAGAAGGAGAAAGTGGTTACCGCGATGCGGTAGCGTAATTAACTGCAGGGGCTTGCGCCTACAGGGAAGAGCGTCCCCACAATCAAAATCCCCTCAACGAGGGGGAATCTGACGAAGTCTGCTACATCGGCCGCATCCGTCCAAATCTTCGATACACGGTGCCATAAATCAACTTCGCATCTTCGGAGAGGTGGACGGATAGCACCTAATAGCATCTGCCCTCAAAATTCAGGCAAGAAGGACCTACGCGGTCGCGTCTCCGTGTTTCAGTAGGGAACAGATTCTGGCACGCCCGGTGGGACCTTTTTCTCTTTCCACTCCACACTTCGTGTGTCGTGTTTTTTCCGTGATCAGATAATCGCGGTGTGTATGTTTGTGGTTGCCCTTAGAGGAGTGGATACTGAAGTTGGCGCTTCGTCTGTATGAAGAATAGCGTTTGTTCCCACTTTAGCAACACAGGCTCTGTCATATCTGGTGGAGTCAAGTACGGGCCACTTGCAGGCTCAAATCTCTGCAATCCGACTCTTCAAGAAATCAACGGGCTTCTCTTTGGGTCGATGCTCCCACCTCCTACCCTCGGTGCCTCAACGCCGATGGAGGAAGCCCAGAGGAAGTCTGTCTTCCACAGGCGGGCTTCCCAAGCAGCCGCTTTGCCGACGGAATCAGTTCTCAAACAACTGGCACATGCTAAGGACCAAGATCGACGCAAGGGGTAGAATATTCAAGCTCTCAAAGGAAACATGGGGCAGGCTCGGCAAAATCTTGAAGCTAATCAAATCCCGGCAGTAAGAAACGGTCGACATCAATATCAGCGTCATACAAAATGAGCTGGGGGCAGTTCTCCGTATGGTTCTATTTCAACCCCAGTGGTGAATGATGTTCCAACCGGAACAACTTCAAATTGTTGTGAAGGGTCAGACAAAATTCTCCTACCGCAATATTGAAGAAGTCTCCGCAGCCCATGGAGATCCCACGAGAGCAGAGACCAGTACGCTCCTTAAGACGACTTTCCTCATCTATATATAAGGTGTGGAAGCAGGTGAAGGAGAATCATCTCAAGATGGATCCTGATACAACGGTTCCTCCCAAAACCAAAGCGGCTTTTCACAAAAAAACGAGGCCCAATAAAGCTCAAGTGCCCAAAGCAAACTCCAAAGGCCAAAAACTCCAAACACCCCAAGCCTGGGGGTATGGTAGTTCACACAGTCTATATGGTGAATTCCAAAGATGAAGTTCGAGCTTCTACTAGTCATCAACCTCAAACTCGGTCCGTGACAAAAGTTCAACTGCAATGTGAAAAGCTACAGGAGATGCTCGCTCAGGCGGCAGCAAACGCTAATCCATCACCTAAGGAAAATTGACTTGGGGACGGCAAGCGACCCACGGCCGATGTTCGTCAGTGAGCTGTTGTCTGAAGAAAGGGTGGCTATGCTAAAAGACGTGCTCATGCAGTATAAAGACTGCTTCGCATGGAACTATTCAGAGATGCCGGGACTAAATCCAGAAATAGCCGTCCACAAGTTGGCGATATCTCCGGACGTCATGCCAATCAAACAAGTGTTGAGAAGAATGCGGCTCAAACTTGAAACGAGCATCAACGCCGAAGTCAAGAAGTTAATAGACTCCGGCTTCATCCAAAGAGGTTCAGTACCCTGACTGGATTGCCAACATCATCCCAGTGATGAAGAAAAATGGGACAGTGCGGATCTGCATGGACTTTCGAGACCTCAACAAATCTTTCCTGAAGGATGATTTTCCTGTACCAGTTACCGATCTGATGATAGACAATACGTCCACCCACGAAGTTTTCTCCTTCATGGATGGCTCATCAGGGTACAATCAAATAAAGATGCATCCCGAAGACCAGAAGCATACCGCTTTTCAGACTTCGCCGGGGATATTCTGCTACAAAGTGATGCCTTTCGGTCTGAAGAACACCGGCGCTACCTATCAGAGGGCCATGACGAAGATTTTTGATGACCTCATACATGAAGTCGAATGCTATATCGACGACCTTGTGGTGAAAATCAAATCGCACGAGGAACATTGGGAGCATCTAAAAATAGTGTTCCAATGTCTTCGGAAATACAACTTGAAGATAAACCCTCTGAAATGCACGTTCGGAGTTTCCTTGGGCAAATTCCTAGGATTTATCGTACGACATCGAGGCATCGAAATAGACCCGTCGAAGATCAAGGCGATCATGCAAATGCCTCCGCCAAGAACTCTCAAACAACTGCGATCTCTTCAAGGAAAGCTCGCGTATATCCGACGGTTCATAGCTAACCTCTCCGGCAAATGTCGTCCCTACAGTCACCTGATGAAGAAGGGAACCCCGTTCGTTTGGGATCGCAAATGCCAAAGCGCACTGGACGAAATCAAGCTATACTTGCAGAATCCGCCAGTACTGACTGTTCCGGTCAAGGGAAGGCCTCTCATCCCGTACACAACAGCCCTTGAAGGTTCTTTAGGCGCACTATGGGTACAAGAAAATGACCAAAGGAAGGAAATAGCCCTCTACTATTTGAGTCGAGTTCTCCTGGGGGCAGAAAACAATTACTCCCTCATTGAAAAACGTTGCCTGGCGTTAATCTTTGCGATAACGAAGCTTCTGTTAGTTATATGTATGCCCTAGAGGCCATGGTGTTAATCATGGAAGATGCTCCATCGAAGTAGAGTTCCCACTGGGTATCATTCTCTCTTCTCTCCCCGTCGATCGTGTCAAACGCGTGTTCGTCTGGAAATTCGCAGTTTAGGGGTGAATCGGCAGGTATAGGATGCTCCGCAAGGAAGTCGGCGATAGCCTGGCCTTTTACTGCCTTGAAGGGTCGATATGTTATCGAGAACTCCATCGAGAGGAGGGCCCATTTAGCGAGCCGTCCTGGTAGTATGGCTCTTGACATCAAATATTTGAGAGGATCAACCTTTGATATAAGGTGGACCTCATGCGCCAAAGCATAATGCCGAAGCTGTTAGTTATATGTATGCCCTAGAGGCCATTGCAATACATAGGATGTATATTGTAGTGGATGCTGGGACATATATAGGGAGGACTTTCTTGCTCGACATGATAGTATGCTATCTGGTTACTCTTTACCTTAACGTGTACATTGATTGTCTCTCTGTTACATGTTGGTAAAGCCCTTAGGATGTGTACTTGACTACCATGACTATGATGCGGATCATACTAGTGGGGACATGGTAGTCCATAAGTACATCTTTCAAGGTCCCTAGTCGTGGGTGTATCGAGATGGGGCATCGATATACCAGAGTAGACTAGCGTATAACTTCTCGACCCATACAGATTGTCGATGGATGATCCTATATCCATTGGTGTTTGACATCAGAGATGATATACGGGTGCTCAGTGGAGACTGGGTACACTGGACGGACTCGCCGAGAACTCCCAGATGGTATTATACCTTACGTCAGATGGCAGTTCTCTTGTGACACTGGTACAGAGTAGTCTGTTGACCCGAGATCGTCATAGAGTCTTGTGTGGTTCCCACTGTGCTTTGATTTCCACTTTACCACGTCCAAGAGGGCGTGCAAAACGGTGGTTTTTGGGTACAGTCCCGAATCACATGGAGGCAATGAGCGATAGGAGGGGATTCGTCTCTCCCGGTATAGGGAGTTGATGTTGCGCTGTGTTCGATTGGCTATAACCGGAAATCCCTGGCCAGGGTTGCTGAGATTTACTGGTAAGTGTTACCAGTAGTTTCTCGAATTGTTATAGACCTCATATCGACACGACTTATCGAGCTATTGGGGTCTGACGTTTACCACCCCTAGGCGAGATATGCGACATATCAGACGAACAGACCGGACTGTACGGTAAGTGTTACTGGTTGGATTCACTGGAGTATGAGCGGGCTTGCTCGTCGATCTTCTGATCGCTCAATACCCGGGTGGCCGTTACGTTTAGCACACCGCTTGCGGCTTATGGGTGTTTGATATGATCACTACCTGCTGCCGGCGTATTGACGAGTCTTTAGAGTCCTACATAGAGGTTTCCTGGCTCAAGCGAAACGAAATAGGAGCGCATATGAGATATGTGCGGGACCAAGAATAATGCGTGTATGTGATACCGTATTCTATTCTCGCGATAAATGTATCGATTGGTTGTATGCGATATAACCTAGTTATCGAATCGAGGATTGATTCGATAAGCCGATACATTGGATATTAGTCGGTCATATGCGATATGACCGGATCGTTAAATCAAGTGTTGATTTAATGATTTAATGTATAATTATATATTTGATATATTACTTTGCATTAACTAGTATAGGTTCACTTTAAAAGGATTTTCTCACTTGATGTGCACATTGTATATGTGATATATTTTTGTGCACTTGTTTGTATCATGTTTGATGATACATGCATACTTTGTTTGTGTAAAGATTAAACTATGGTTATATGAATGGTTAGGGTTTTGTTTACTTATTCATTTATTTATTTTGATTATTGATTTTGGAAAAGAAAATGGAAATGGTGGCTTTTCTTGTTTCTTTCATGAAGCTTCATGAAGGGTTGAAACCTTGACCATTTTTGTTTTCTTCTCTTAACCTAACCATTCACCTAACCCTAGTTTACTCTCTACACCTAACCATGGTAAGTATATGATAAGTATTCCTATTATTTTCCTTTTGAAAATACTTATCATATATATTATCTTCTTCTTCTTCTCCTTCTTCAACATGAAGAAAGCTTGCCTCCATCAATGGCAACTTGAGAAAAAGAGTGAGAAATCCAATTCTAAAGTGAACCCACTTCCTATTTCTTCATCCTCTACCACTTGCCAAGTAGTATAGGGTGTTTTCTTCACAAGTTTCATGGCTTGGTGAAGTTGGAGCTTGATCTAGTGTTGCCTCGACGTAGATCATCTTCGGCATCGAAGCCGACGACCAAGCCCGCCCATTTCTCCGATGAAGCCGACGCTAGATCCCGGGATTCGATTTGGACAGCAAGGAGACTTCATTATGGAGCTATGGAGGTGGAGGACCGGATCTACAAAGGTTGTATTTCCGTTCACTGAGTTAAGTTGTTAACTAGTTGCATGTTTCGCCTAAAACTCTAGTCAACGATCCGTATTAGGGTTTCCCGGCACGGATAATTTTTGAAATTGGCATGGTTGATGCCTTATGAGACCTCATAAGTGTGCCTAGGAACCCTACAGTACATATAACTAACAATCTCCCACTTGCACTAGGGCCATCTGATAGCAGTGGTTGTAGTATCTCATACTCAACCATCCCATAATAGTCTCTCTCTGGGAAAAGGCCTTTGTGAGTGGATCCGCCGTGTTGTCCTCTGAGTCTACTCTCCTAACCTCGATCACCCTGGAGATCAACCATCTCCATGATCAGGTGACACTGCCTTAGAATATGTCTGGATCACTGATGGGACCGGCGTTCCTTGGCATATGCCACAACTCCATTGTCTCACAATGGTTGGAACGTAGTTCATCTCATGAACTAGTATACACCCAAACATCTTCTTTGGTAGCATCTTAAGTAGCGATGTATCCTGCCTTTATCGTCTAGTTTGCCACGGTATCTAGCTTGGAACTCTTCCAACATACCGTCCCTTTACTGAGGGTAAAGCCAATGCCTTTGACTGACTTTCAGTCGTTCTTATCACTCTGGAACCTTTCCAGTGATTCTCCCCAGAATCAATTGATACCATCTCACTATTGCTAGTGAGAATCCTAACATCCAATTAGATCTATCTCATAGATCCAAAACCCAGGATTTAGTAGGTATCACTTTGATCCTATGTGGAGAATCATTGTGATAAGCGGAGATTGATCGAGCGTAGCATAAGAAACTCCTTCCCTATCAAGAGTATGTCATCCACGTACTCTACGAGGATCACCTCCATACTCCGTACTACCTTTTTGTTTATACAAGGTTCATCTACCATTTTGATGATGTCAAACTCTTTGACTAAATCATCAAAACAGATGTTCCAACTCCGCGATGCCTATTTTATCACATAAAACATCTTGCACACGTTTCCGCTGCTCCCACTGTCTATGAAGCCCTCTGGCTGTGTACTTACAGACGCTCTCTTCTAAAACATCATTTAGAAAAGCAGTCATGACACCCAACCACAAGATATCGTAGTCATGGTATGTAGCCGTGGCAAGTAGGATCAGGATGGACTTAAGCATAGATCCTTAGAAAAGGTTTCAACATAATCCATACCTGGTCAATAATGCAAACCTTTTAATAAGTCTAGCTTTGAAAGTCTTAACTTTTCCATCTACACCAAGTAATCTTCTCAAGATATACTTACTCCTGATGGGGATTTAACCCTTCAGATATAGCAACTAAAGTCCATACTTTGTTGGTGTACATGGATTCCATCTCAGATCGCTAAGCATCCAGCCATTCTTATAGAGTCTTACTCCTGATGGCCAGCTCGAAACTAGTTGGGTCATCATCTCATGATGCAATCCTCGCTCTCACTGTCATAGAAAAACCGAAGTATCTCTCAGGTGGGTGAGGAACCCTACTAGATCGGCGGAGAGGCTGAGGTTCGTTGGTTTCTACTGAATCCTTTGGTTGTATCAAATCATCAGCTGCAGTTTGTATGGCTGGAACCTTTCCAGTTGTACATAACAGACCTTGCCTCGAGCTTGTCCGGATTATGCTTTTAGACATAGCCCGGACAACCCCAAATCTTAACCAACTTAAGATATGGGCTCTTCCCTTTCCATATCACATATGAAGTGGTAGGCAACTGATTTGATCGGAACCCAATTCAATAGGTATGCAACTTCTCAAGTGCATAACTCCCAAAAGGAAATAGGAAACTCAGTAGTACTCATCATAGAGCACACCATATCGCATAGGGTGCAATTGCTCCGCCCCGTTATACCACCGTGCTATGGTGTATACGGAGGAGTAATGCTGAGAGAGAATCTCATTCTCCTTTTAGAAAAGTCCAAGAATTCCGTGCTCAAGTATTCTCCTCCTTGATCACATCAAAGGACATAATACTTATACCCATTTTGGTTCTCTACTTCTAACTTATATTCTGTGAATATCTCAAAAGGTTCGGACTTGTGTTTCAACAGGAACATATGTCTGAGTCTCGAGAGATTATCAGAGAATGTAACGAAGTATAAATAACCAGTCTTCGCATGTGTAGACAGGGGACCATTCATACATCAGCATGTATCAATCCCAAGAGTCTACCAACTCTTTCTCTGTTACCAATAAACAGAGCTATGGTCATCTTATCTCTGTGACATGACTGGCAAGTTTCATAAGATGTAAATTCAAACAGATTTAAATATGCATCTATGTGTAACTTCAGCTAGTCGGGTCGCATTGATATGACCTAGTCTACAATACCTCAAGAAGGATTCGTTCAGTTCTGAACTCTTCCTCTTGTGTATGTTCTGTATACTAAGAACTGTAGTTTGATTTAGAACATTAATGCTTTTAGATAACGTGCCTGAACCGATCAACTTTTGATATAGGAAATGTTCAAAACATTATCCAACAATACAAAATTTTATCATTTCTTTACTGATAAAGAGACTGATATGATTTTGTATATCAGGTTTGGTATCTAATAACATTCGTTCAGAATCAATGTATTGGTAATACAGGGTGACAGTGACCAACTGACTTGGCTGCAACTCTTGCCCCGTTTTCTGCCTCATGAAACTTATCACCCGTTCTCAGTTCTCTACCTATCTGTAGCCCTATGTAACAGATTACATATCTAGGATCCTGATCCGGTATCAAATACCCAGGATGCAGAGAACACTGAGAAACAGTTCTATATAATGTGCACACCCGAA
This sequence comes from Agapanthus africanus, assembly GCA_030015575.1. Taxonomy (NCBI): domain Eukaryota; kingdom Viridiplantae; phylum Streptophyta; class Magnoliopsida; order Asparagales; family Amaryllidaceae; genus Agapanthus; species Agapanthus africanus. The sequence goes on along the minus strand of CM057342.1, from coordinate 667,421,911 downwards.
GATGATGCATCATATGCACTTTCTTCGTTTGGGCGGCACGGGAAATCTGGTATTCCCCAATTTCCTGCTCTGTCTTATAACATTTATAAGTGGGAGCTGGACCAACGTTCCCTAGCTCAGTATAACAAGCGGGTTCGGTCAATAATCCGTATTATTATCTTGATTAAGGCGTGATATGGTCGCTACCTGGAGAGAGAGAGAAGAAAACACTCAGCGTGCGCTCTTGCAAGAATAGATTGGTTATTATTTTATCTAATCAGGATGGCTCCCACTGTTTTTTTATCAAATCTTCCTTCAAACCCTAAAAGGAAAGACTAGCCGGGATTAATTACACGCTACAAGTTCGCCAATCTTTCAGCCAGGCCAGTGTCGGTACTTTGAGGGAGGTCCCCCGTGCTTTCGCACGAACCTAATTAATGTAAACCTCATTTTCCCAGAGGCGTAACCTCGTTAACACCTTTCTAGACACCTACTTGATCGGCTAATTGTAATGTGTAAAACTCTCCCAGGAGTAACAATTACTCACAGCGGGTATCGGGATCCAACTATCTCATAGAAGGTATGCAATCTCATTGCAAATTTCAATACTTGAAATTCCCGATAATTTTGCCCCTAGCGTCCTATGACCTTGACGCAGGCCAACAAACCATAGTGCGCTAGTCAAGTTCAACCCGTCATTTCCTGATTAAATTAAACCCATCCGCACGACCCTTGACGCAGGCCAACAAAGTCGCACGACTACCCTAATCCAATCTGCATCATATGCATAAGCAGATAAATACTAGTTAGCTACCGCACACTACGCCTTGACGCAGGCCAACAAACGTAGCACGAATACTAACTACTACTTATCTGAAATGACGGAGGGCTACGGCAGGTTTTTTTGAAAACCTATTGCGTAATGAACTTGATATCGTTGTAGAATCAAATGATTTTAAAAATGGAGTGTTTTTGAGGCTTTTCTAGTTTTGCTAAAGGGGTCACTCCCGGTGAAGGGATCGTCGGCCCTTTCCTCGTCGAATGAGGTGCGGGATATATCATATATATCACTGTGCAAAGCAAAAACTCTTGAAAGCAATCAAAAGACAAACCGAGGGTGTAGCATCTGCCAGTTATTTCTAAAGGAGTCACTCCCGGTGAAGGGATCTCGGTCCTTTCCTTATCGAATAAGGTGCAGGATATATCATATATACCGCTGTGCAGAGCAAGAACTGTAGCTATCTGTTTTATTTTTGAAATTCGATTCCACAACATCTTAGGTTTCTTTTCTTTCATTAATCATATTAATGAAGTCCCATCATTTAAGTACCTAAACATCACAGATAAATACGACGTACACTTATGCCATCCGCATTCGCCTCGATGTCCCCTCGTGCACCGTTAGGTTAGGTAACTAACGGCAGAGCGGGGCGGGGCTAGCGCGGGTGTAAAACATAAGTAACGTCTATATAATATATCATATATACTATATACAGTATCCATCAGAGAACATCACATGATCACATCACAGATATCGCAGCAGAAGAATCATATGAAACATTGGAAATACTAGGACGTCCGTGTTTTCAATACGAGCCAGTATAAAACACGGATTCCATGGTCGCGATGAATAGCCAAACCCACACCCCTAGACCCCTACGAGAGCGGCTAGCAACCCTACCAATTCTGGAGTTAGGAGACCCGGACTCGACTCCTCGAGTTGGTCTCCCACTGGACTCCAGAACCCGGTTACTTGTGCTCCCCTCCTTAGGTCTATCCTAGTGCGGAAAAGTAAATAATATACAAAAGGTGACATCTTCCGCAACCTGGAAGTGCCCCAATAAAAGAATATTACATACAAGTTTTTACATGAATGAAAATGAAAAACACTCATCTCACATAAAAACCCCCGGCTATTCAAACACGACGATCCAATATAACATATCCAGCAACACATAACATCACATGTCATCAACGTAAGTAAATATGCGCATCCCAATTGTCGTTGACATATAGCAACGAAACCGGCGATATCACATATTACACTTACGGTCACAGAAAAGAAAGTGTAAAACTACAACAGTTGGAATCCGCAATCTCTTTAGACATCACATGCCTAATCAAATGAATTACTTAGACATCGCATGCCTAACAATTATAAACCCCGCATTTTAGTCTCAAAATCGAAAACTCTTTTCAATATCAAGTCGGGCAATTCAACAAGATTCCCGACATCCTGATCGAATACTCGTCGCAAACTTTAGTAGGCGGCCGCACCCCCGACGCCGTCGATGAAGTGCACCAAGGCGGAACACCGCTGCCGCGAGCACCCGAACGGATGCTTTCGGCGACGGGGTTCTCCTATAGTCACTTGGGCGGGACTATGGGGTGTAGCAGACTATTAAGTTTATCCGGCGAGTATCCGCGTACGCTACGTGATTGCGACAGACTTTTGATCACATCAAAATTCCGTGGCAACCGATCAAGTGAGACTAAAGTGCTATGTTTATAACATTCATTCAGTTATCTCATAACTACTTGTGAATTCCAAATGTTGTATCACATTCCGGATAAACAGAAAATGTTAAACTTTCCGATCGAACAATCGAACACCCATGTTTTCCCAATACAGCTCAACACATGAAATAAGTCTAAAAACATTCAGTTCATGCCTCAGTACCAACGGTCCAGCCGTAGAAGGGTCAAGCCAACGCCTCACATGTGGCACGCCGTACTGCCCCAAACCCTAAGGTTCAAAGGGCAGTTCAAGACGGTCACATAATCGAGTTAAGGTTTGTTGTCTTCTAGAGGGACCATCGCGTTACTTGCACTAATTAGAACGTCGTTAAACTACGGAAAAATCCAACAATTGGAAATTTCCCGGCAGGGAAAAAAGTGGGTATTTATATCCGGTCGAACTTTTTAACATATTCAAAAATTATCCGGAAAACACCTAAACAAAGTTTGATAATCCGATCGAATCGACGAACTCCCAATACAACCCAGAATATTCAACTTTGAATAAATATTAAAAATTCCCATAAAACTCAGCATTTAAATAAAGAAGTTACTGTGCAAAAATGGTTGACTGAAGAGACTAAATGGGCGCGGAACCGCCGCAATAGCCGTCTAATGCCGCGGTTCCGCCGCGCTTTAGACACATCATTAGGTAATTTATGCACCGTAATTCTTATAATTTTCTGCTGAATTTTTTAAGCATTTTTAATTTGGAAAAAACCCAGTTTTGTAAAAATGTCCAGAGAGGGTGAAAAATTGGGGTTTCGGGTTCGATCGGGTTTCTAACATCGTCTACGCATCGCCTAAGGGTCTACCTAGGCTCTGATACCACTGTAGGGTTCCTAGGCACACTTATGAGGTCTCATAAGGCATCAACCATGCCAATTTCAAAAATTATCCGTGCCGGGAAACCCTAATACGGATCGTTGACTAGAGTTTTAGGCGAAACATGCAACTAGTTAACAACTTAACTCAGTGAACGGAAATACAACCTTTGTAGATCCGGTCCTCCACCTCCATAGCTCCATAATGAAGTCTCCTTGCTGTCCAAATCGAATCCCGGGCTCTAGCGTCGGCTTCATCGGAGAAATGGGCGGGCTTGGTCGTCGGCTTCGATGCCGAAGATGATCTACGTCGAGGCAACACTAGATCAAGCTCCAACTTCACCAAGCCATGAAACTTGTGAAGAAAACACCCTATACTACTTGGCAAGTGGTAGAGGATGAAGAAATAGGAAGTGGGTTCACTTTAGAATTGGATTTCTCACTCTTTTTCTCAAGTTGCCATTGATGGAGGCAAGCTTTCTTCATGTTGAAGAAGGAGAAGAAGAAGAAGATAATATATATGATAAGTATTTTCAAAAGGAAAATAATAGGAATACTTATCATATACTAACCATGGTTACGTGTAGAGAGTAAACTAGGGTTAGGTGAATGGGTTAAGAGAAGAAAACAAAAATGGTCAAGGTGTCAACCCTTCATGAAGCTTCATGAAAGAAACAAGAAAAGCCACCATTTCCATTTTCTTTTCCAAAATCAATAATCAAAATAAATAAATGAATAAGTAAACAAAACCCTAACCATTCATATAACCATAGTTTAATCTTTACACAAACAAAGTATGCATGTATCATCAAACATGATACAAACAAGTGCACAAAAATATATCACATATACAATGTGCACATCAAGTGAGAAAATCCTTTTAAAGTGAACCTATACTAGTTAATGTAAGTCTACGGTAGCGCCCCGGCCGTCTACAGACGCCAAATGCGGAACAAAAACTTTTTAACTGGCGCTATCGTATACTTTAACCCGGATCTGCCATTATTGCTAAACTAACAAACTGTAAAGAGTGTAGAAAGGTTATACCGAACGATCTGAGTCCTTCGTTCTTCAACCATCATCCCACGCTCCGTTGCGGCTGCTCCGATCTCGTCGATCTCCGATCTGCTCGTCCAGGTGGCACCACGTCAACGATTCTTTAAACGGGCTCCCGCCTCTGACTCGAGGCAACTCGGTCGTCAAGTTTGCTAAAAGAGACGACCAAGATTGATGTAGAGAATGAGTGGAAGACTTTGTCTCGTTCCGTCCAAAGCTATGGACGAACGGTTAATGAAGTTGCCATGGGAATCGGGTGATGGAATGAAATGAGCTGTGAAATTCCATACACCCCAAAATCTATCATAATCTTTTTACCAGATGAAAACTCAAGTGAGAGTAAGAGAGGAGAGGGCCGGCCATATATAGGGAGGAGGAGGGTGAGTGTAGGAGAGGGGGGGTGACCACAAGAAAATATCATGTGTGAACACAAACAAATATCTCAAGTGTGAACACAAACAAATATCTCAAGTGTGAACACAAAGTGTGAACACACCAAAAGCAACCAATGAAAATACAACACCATTTAACCTAGTCACATTATCTAGATGCTTCTAGAAACTTCCACACTCATCTCAAGAAAAGATAAATCCGTCTTTAACCGAATGTTAAAAGACGGCTGATAGAAAACTGGAAACTGGCAACTTCCAAAAGTGATCCTGAAACGACTTTCAGGATAACCCCGTAACTGTATAAATATACCCGCATTTGTATTACGACCGAATACAAATGCAACTGAGACAAAGATATTATTTCTACTCAATATAATACTCGGATCCGGCTTAAACCAAAGCCGACCAGTATCATCTGCTCGAAAACTGACACGTGCGTAAACGCACGTGCATTTTCCGAACCCTGCCATAAAACCATACGGCCTCTGCAACGTTTCCCCCAGACTTAGGAAACTGTCGGTGGGGAACTCTAATGACTCGTCAGTACCCTGGCAGTGGGTTTAACCACAAACCGTCAGCGGCACTAGCTATGCATAACGGCTGCCCATGGACTGACCTCAAGGGAGGCCGATGAGCGAACTCACCCGAAAACCCTACTGAGCCTAACAGTGACAATGTATATACAGTCCGGTCCGTTCGTCTATGAGTATCGCATATCTGCCTAGGGGGCTAGTAACGTCAGACCCCCAATAGCAGTATAAGTCGTGTCGGAGTGTAGCCCAATAACACCCTGAGATACTACTGGAATACCTACCAGTAAATCTCCTGCCACGGCCGTGGCCTTTGTGTAATGGCTCTCCTAGACACAGCACGATCTCGTCCCCAATACCGAGAGACACGATTCCCCTGCCGATCCGCTCACGTGTCTCCATATGGCTCGGGACTGTACCCAAAAACTACCTGTTTGCACGACTCCTTTGAGCCGTGGTAGGGTAGAAATCAAAGCACAGTGGGAACTCACACGAGACAAATGACGACCTCAGGTCGATGAAGTAACCTGTACACATGTCACCAGGGAACTGCTATCTGACGATATGTATAATACCAACTAGCAGGTTCCCGGCGAGTCCTGTCCGGTGTACTCATAACCCAATGAGCACCTGTATACATCTTAGGTGATCCAACTGACACCAGTGGCTTGTGAGACCGGCCACCGCCCCTCGTCGGGGTCTCGACTGTATACACTGTTAGTGTTTATGCCCTAGAAGGCCATTACTGTATCATACTAGTTTGTATATTACTTAATGGAAGCTTGGGATATTCACATGTATATAACAGTCTTGCTAAACATGGTAGTATGCTACTTGGTTTTTCTATCTTAATATATGAGTATACGTATTGATAGAGCTCTTAGGATCTTGCTTGACTACCAGCGTTGTGATGGCAGTCACACTAGTGGGGGCTGGGTAGTCTACAAGCACATCTTTATTGAGGTCCCTGGTCGTTGGATTATCGAGACAGAGCATCGATACTCCGGAGTAGACTAGTGTGTACGCTTCTCATCCCAGTTGGGGAGATGGTCTGTCCCACAGCCGTCAGTACGTCGTACTGGAGATAGTATGTAGGTGCTCGTTAGGTTACGGGTACACCGGACAGGACTCACAGGGGACTGTTGGTTGGTTTTATACCAGTCGTCAGTGAACAGTTCCCAGGTGACATGAGTACAGCATAGTCCGCAGACTTGACACTGCTACTTCTCCTCGAGTGTGTCCCACTGTTCTTAGATTGCTACCCTACCACGGCTCAAAGGAGTCGTGCAAACAGGTAGCAGTTGGGTGCAGTCCCGAGCACTTGGAGGCAGTGGCGGTTAGACAGGATTCGTCTCTTCCGATATTGGGAGTTGATATCGCGCTGTGTCAGAGAGCCATTACGCAAAGTCCCTGGCCAGGGCAAGCGAGATTTGCTGGTAGGTTCCAGTAGTTTCTCAGGGTGTAATGGGCTTCGCTCCGACACGACTTATACCGCTATTAGGGGACTGACGCTTGCCGCCCCCCTAGGCCCGATATGCGATAGTCTAAGACGAACGGACTGGACTGTACGGAGATTGTCACATCAGACTCAGTAGGAGTTCGGATGGGTTCCCTCATCGGCCTTCTTATCGACATCTACCTGGGGACCGTTACGTATAGCTAGTGCCGCTTGCGGTCTGTGGTTAAACCCACTGCCAACGTAGTAGTCGAGTCTCTAGAGTCCCACACAGAGAGTTTCCCTACTCCAGGCGAAACGATATAGAGGTCGTATGGTTTTACGACAAGGGTTCGGACGCATACGTGTGTTTACGCACGTACGACTTTCGGACAGTTTTTACCAGTCGGCTTTGGTTTAAGCCAGTTACTGGTATCCGGTTATTGGATTTATACAGTCTAAAGTTTTTCCGTATTTTTGCGGATTGGAGGGGCGTTCTCGTAATTGTGCGAGAAGCTTCTAGAAGATGGTGACTAAGGAGGTTTAGGTGTCATATGCATTGAATGAGTTTAGTGAGTCATGAGAGTGATTCATCCATATCATTAATGCACAATAAATGCTTAATGAGTCATGGTTATGAATCACCATTAGATATTTATGAAACTTGATTATTCATCATTTGTTTTTCTTTTATTGATGAATTTTAATGTTTCATATATATTATGATAACTCATTATTCTCATATGATAATTATCCTCACCTTCTCTCTCCTCAAGCTCTCCCTCTTCAAACCCTAATCCTCCCCTCTCATGTGTTGAGTACAAGGATTAGTTAGACTACTTAATCCATAACCCTCTCTATATTACACCTAGCTTCTTTGATTAGCACTTAAAGAAGTTTAGTTGCCTCAAGTTTAGAGGCTAAGCTTGGAGTAAAGCTCTCGGATGGATCGTCTACTACTTCGAGAAGGCCGAGGAGGAGGTGGAGTTCGCAAAGACGAAGGACACGATTCGTTAGGTATAATCCCTAAACATAGTAGCATAGCAACTCTATGTTTTAAGTTAGTTATCGTTTAGCTTCGATTCAAGCGGTTAGTCGATGTTTGTTCACTAAACAAGTTCGTTTTTGAAAATTCCACCTCCCCACAAGTATTGGGGTGTTGTACATCGACTTACAGTGGTATCAGAGTCTCGCTAAACAATAAATAACTTACTTGCAAATTTGTATGAATTTCGAACGGAAAAAACGAAACCGGAAAAGCCCGAAAACTTCAGTTTCTGTCGTTTTTTAAATGAAGTCCTAAAATTTTTCAGGGAGGTTCAGAAAGCTTAAAAAGACAGTAGAAGAACACCCAAGAAAATTGGGCACATGATTCGGCTAAAGCGCCGCGGAAACGCGGCGGATCCTACCGATCCGCCGCGGTTCCGCCGCCGAGTTGCCGAGTCATGAACCCAATTTTCCTGTGTTGGTTCTGTGTGATATTTGGGATTTTCTGGAATATTTAATTTTTGCTCAGGTTTCAGATTTGCAGAGCAGTATTGGAGCAAAATTAAAAGTGTTTAATCGATCGAAATTATACAGTATTTTCTTGTTGGATTATATCTGTGATTGTATAATGTGTTCGTAAACCTCCCCTAACTTCTAGTATGTCAGTTGGCCAGGGGTTGCACATTTCTGAAATGGATTTTATCTGTTTGTGCATATGAACTGTGTTGGACTGTTGTGATGTATAGCCGGGGTTATGTGATGGGTTATTATTTAATTCATTTGATGTAAATGTAATTTGTTGTAATATTATTTTGCGGGGCACATCCAGGTTGCGGTTGTAGCCACCGTTGTATTATTTCATTTTACTGTTTTTGCTCCTAGGACAGACCCAAGGTGGGGTGCACAAACTGCCGGGCGGGTAGTTTGCCGTACCCGTTGGGGTCTTGGGTGGGGTAATGGCTATTCATCACAACTGTGTAATCCGTCTTTTGTTGCAGGCTCGAAACAAACACGGATTACTTGCAAATCCAATAAAGTTCATCTGTGATCTGGAATGCCTATTATTGCGTCTGACGAATGTACAATATCTATATATGATAGCTATTTAGACGTCACTTATGTTTTACACCCGCGCTAGCCCAGCCCCCGCTCTGTCGTTAGTTAAGTAACCTAACGGGTGATGACGGGACCCCGTGGCGAATGCAGATGGCATAAGAGGACGTTGTATTTTCGTTGTTTTCTGCAATGATAGGTTAATGATGGGACGCATTATCTATAATGCAAAGAAAAACAAACCAAAGTTTAAATCGTTGGAACAATTTAAAAGAAACCACTCGGTTAATTTTAAAACAGATATTTTTAAATGCGGAGACTTAACCACTCCTTTTAAAAGCTATCAGGTTCCTTCGGTTATATCAAGTTCACTACGTTCACGGTTTCGCCAAAACCATTCGTAGCCCTCTTGTTAGTTGTATGTATGCCCTAGAGGCCAGTATTGTACAGATGATGTATATTATATTGGATGCTTGGACATATATAGAGATGACTTTCTTGCTCGACATGATAGTATGCTATCTGGTTGCTCTTTATCTTAACATGTACACTAGTCTCTTTATACTGTCTTATAGTTACATGTTGGTAAAGCCCTTAGGATTTGTACTTGACTACCTGGACTATGATGCAGATCATACTAGTGGGGACATGGTAGTCCATAAGTACATCCTTCAAGGTCCCTAGTCGTGGGTGTATCGAGACGGGGCATCGATATACCAGAGTAGACTAGCGTATACGCTTCTCGACCCATGTGATGGGCGATGGATGATCCCATATCCATTGGTGTTTGACATCAGAGATGGTATACGGGTGCTCAGTGAAGACTGAGTACACTGGAAGGACTCACCGAGAACTCCCAGATGGTATTATACCTCACGTCAGATGGCAGTTCTCAGGTGACACTTGTACAGGTTAGTCTGTAGACCCGAGATCGTCATAGAGTCTTGTGTGATTCCCACCGTGCTTTGATCTCCACCTTACCACGTCCATGAGGGCGTGCAAAACGGTGGTCTTTGGGCACAGTCCCGAGTCACATGGAGGCAATGAGCGATATGAGGGGTTTCGTCTCTCCAGGTATTGGGGGTTGATGTTGCGCAGTGCTCGATTGGCCGTAGCAGGGAAGTCCCTGGCCAGGGCTGATCAGAGATTTGCTGGTAAGTGTTACCAGTAGTTTCTCAACCCGTTATGAGCCTCACATCGGCATGACTTATCGGGTTATTGGGGTCTGACGTTTACCACCCCCAGACTTGATATGCGACGTATCAGACGAAGAGACCGGACTGTACGGTAAGTGTTACTGGTCGGATTCGCAGGAGTGTGAGCGGGCTAGCTCGTCGATCTTCTGATCGCTCAATACCCGGGTGGCCGTTACGTTTAGCAGACCGCTTGCGGCTTGTGGGTGTTTGATATGATCATCATCTGCTACCGGCGTATTGACGAGTCTTTAGAGTCCTACACAGAGGTTTCCTGGCTCAAGCGAAACGAAATAGGAGCGCATATGAGATATGTGCAGGACCGAGAATAATGCGTGTATGTGATACCGCATTTCATTCTCGCGATATATGTTTCGATTGGTTATATTCGATATGACCTAGTTATCGAATCATTGATTCGATAAATCGATACATTAGATTCTAGTCGGTTATGTGCGACATGACCGGATCATTGAATCAAATGTTGATTTAATGATTTAATGCATAATTATATATTTGATATATTGCATTGCATTAACTAGTATTGGTTCATTTTAAACGGATTTTTCTCACTTGATGCACATTGTATATGTGATATGCTTTAGTGCACTACTTTGTATCATGTTTGATGATACTTGATATTGTGGTTAAGTGTAAAGGGTTAAACTATGGTTAAGTGATGATTAGGGTTTGGGTTTTTCATTTATTTATTTGTTTATTTATTTGGATAGGATTAAGTTAAGAATGGTGGCTTATTTTGGAGCTATGTTGAAGCTTCTTGAAGCTTTGACAAAGTCCACCATCCTTATCTCATCCTTAACCCTAACCACTCTAACTAACCTTGGTTTAATCTCTACACTTGACCATGGTCAAGATATGATAAGTATTCATATTAGTTTTATTTTAAAAAAATGAAGACTTATCATTCTATTTGATCTTCATCATCTTCTTCTTCTTCTTCAAGCTCAAGGTCCATCAATGGCAACTTGAGTTAAAGTGAGATAAATCCAATTCTAAAGTGAAACCATCTCCTATTTCTTCACCCTCTACCTCTTGCCAAGTGGTTTTGGGTGTTTTCTTCACAAGTTTCACTACTTGGTGAAGTCGGAGCTTGAACTAGTGCAACCTCGACGTAGATCGTCTTTGACACGAAGCCATCGAACTATTCCGCTCACTTCTCCGATGAAGCCGTCGCGAGAGTCCGAGTTTCGTGATGGACAGCGAGGGGACGACCACATGGAGCTAAGCAAGTGGATATCCGGATCTACAAAGGTTGTAGTTTCCGACCTTTAGTTTATTTGCTAACTAGTTTAGTTTTTCGCCTAGAATTCTAGTCTACGATCTGTGTTAGGGTTTCTCGGGACCAATAATTTTTTAAATTGGCATGTTCGATGCCTTGTGAGACCTCTATAGGGTGCCTAGGAACCTTTCATTGGTATCAGAGCCTAGCTAGAGCCTTACGCGAAGTCTAGACGGAGTTTGAAGTCCGGACGAACCCGAAACCCATATACCCATGAGCTCTCTGGATATTTTCTGAAATCTGAGAATTTTTGATATTAAAAATGCTTAAAAAATTCACCAAAGAATTCTAAGAATTACTGTGTAGAACGTTTCCCATGAACAGTTCAATGAGCCGCGGAAACGCGGCAGAAGCATGCCTTCTGCCGCTGTTCCGCGGCCATATAGTGACGTCAGCCATGTTTCACTGCACAGTAATACCTGATAAATTCTGGTGAGTTTTCTGGGTATTTTTAAATTGATTTAAGGGTTGAGTGCTCTGGGGTTATAATGGGAATCGACGATTCGATCGGAATATCAAACTTTGTCTAAGTGTTTTTCCAGATAACTGTAGAATATGTTAAAGAGTTCGACCGGATATAAATACCCAGGTTTTCCCCTGCCGGAATAATTCCAAGTGTTGGATTTTTCTGTGGTTAAAAGACGTTCTGAGTAGTGCAAGTAACGCGATGGTCCCTCTAGAAGACAACAAACCTTAACTCGATTATGTGACCGTCTTGAATTGCCCTTTGAACCTTCGGGTTTGGGGCAGTACGGCGTGCCACATGTGAGGCGTTGGCTTGACCCTTCTACGGCTGGACCGTTGGTACTGAGGTATGAAGTGAATGTCTTTGAACCTATTTCATGTGTTGATCGGTGTCGGGAAAACTTGGGTGTTCGAATGTTCGATCGGAAAGTTTGATATATTCTATTTATCCGGAATTGGATACAATAATTGGAATTCACAAACAGTTATGAGATAACTGGATGAATGTTATAAATCTAGCAGTGTAGTCCCATACGATATTGAAAAGTGTTTTCGATAATGAGACTAAAATGCGGGGTTTGTAACTGTTAGGCATGTGATGTCTAAAGAGGTTGCGGATTCCAATTGTTGTAGTTTTACACTTTCTTTTCTGTGACCGTAAGTGTAGTATGTTCATATCGCCGGTTTCGTTGCTATACGTCAACGACAATTGGGGTATGCATACTTACTTACGTTGATGACATGTGATGTTATGTGTTTCTGGATATGTTATATTGGATCGTCGTATTCGAATAGCCGGGGGTTTTTATGTGAGATGAGTGCTTTTCTTTTTCATTCATGTAAAAACTTGTATGTAATATTCTTTTATTCGGGGCACTTCCAGGTTGCGGGAGTTGTCACCCTTTGTATATTATTTACTTTTCTGCACTAGGATAGACCCAAGGAGGGGAGCACAAGTAACCGAGTTCTGGGGTCCAGTGGGAGACCAACTCGAGGAGTCGAGTCCGGGTCTCCTAACCCTAGAATTGGCAGGGTTGCTTGCCGCTCTCGTAGGGGTCTAGGGGTGTGGGATTGGCTATTCATCACGACCGTGGAATCCGTGTTTTATACTGGCTCGTATTGAAAACACGGACGTCCTAGTATATCCAATATTTCATATGTTTATTCTGCTGCGATATCTGTGATGTGTTTCTGTGATGGATATAATATATAGTATATATGATATATTATATAGACGTTACTTATGTTTTACACCCGTGCTAGCCCTGCCCTGCTCTGTCGTTAGTTACCTAACCTAACGGTGCACGAGGGGACATCGAGGCGAATGCGGATGGCATAAGTGTACGTCATATCTATCTGTGATGTTTAGGTATTTAAATGATGGGACTTCATTAATGTGATTAATGAAAGATAAGAAACCTAAGATGTTGTGGAATCGAATTTTAAAATTAAAAGGTAGCTACAGTTATTGCTTTGCACAGCGGTATATATGATATACCCTGCACCTTATTCGATGAGGAAAGGACCGAGATCCCTTCACCGGGAGTGACTCCTTTAGCAATAACTGGCAGATGCTACACACTCGGTTTGCTTTTGACTGCTTTTGCGTTTTTGCTTTGCACAGCGATATATATGATATATCCCGCACCTCATTCGACGAGGAAAGGACCGAGATCCCTTCACCGGGAGTGACTCCTTTAGCAAAACTAGAAAAGCCTCAAAATCACTCCATTTTTAAAACTTCATTCGATTCTACAACGATATCAAGTTCATTACGCAATAGGTTTTCAGAAAAACCTGTCGTAGCCCTCCGTCATTTCAGATAAGTACTATTTAGTATTCGTGCTGCGGTTGTTTGGCATGCGTCAAGGCGTAGTGTACGGTAGCTAACTAGTATTTTTCTGCTTATGCATATGATGCAGATTGGATTAGGGTATTCGCACGGCGTTGTTTGGCATGCGTCAAGGGTCGTGCGGGTGGGTTTAATTCAATCAGGAAATGACGGGTTGAACTTGACTAGCGGACTATGGGTTGTTTGGCATGCGTCAAGGTCATAGCACGCTAGGGGCAAAAGATTATCGGGAATTTCAAGTGTTGAAATTTGCAATGAGATTGCATACCTTCTATGAGATAGTTGGATCCCGATACCCACTGCGAGTAAGAGTTACTCCTGGGAGAGTTTTACACATTGCAATTAGCTGATCAAGTAGGTGTCTAGAAAGGTGTTAACGGGTTACGCCTCTGGGAAAACGAGGTTTACATTAATTAGGTTCGTGCGAAAGCACGGGGGACCTCCCTCAAAGTACCGACACTGGCCTGGCTGAAAGATTGGCGAACTTGTAGTGTGTAATTAATCCCGGCTAGTCTTTCCTTTTAGGGTTTGGAGAAAGATTTGATAAAAAGCAGTGGGAGCCATCCTGATTAGATAAGATAATAACCAATCTGATCTTGCACGAGCATACGCTAAAGTGTTTTCTTCTCTCTCTCTCTAGGTAGCGACCATTTCATGCCTTAATCAAGATAATAATATGGATGTATTGACCGAACCCGCATGTTATACTGTGCTGGGGAACGTTGGTTCCGTTCATTCTTATAAGAGTTATAGGAATGAACAGGAAATAGGGGAATACCAGGATTCCCATGCCACCCGAATGAAGAAAGTACATGTTGATGCATTTTCTTCGGGTGTGTTCATTACAGAGAACTGTTTCTCCATTTGCTCCACATCCTGGGTATTAGATACCGGGTCAGGATCCCATATATGTAATCAGTTACATGGGCTTAGGAAAGGTAGAGAACTTGGAGAAGGTGATAAAGACATTAGAGTCGGAAATGGTGCAATTGTTGCAGCTAAGACTGTCGGGGAATATCACCTTTCATTACCAACTGGTAATACATTGGTTCTGAACGAATGCTATTACATGCCGAACCTGATATGCAACATTATATCGGTTTCTTTACTAAGTAAAGAAGGATATAATTTTGTATTACAAGATAATGTTATGAACATTTTCCGTAACCAAAAGTTGGTTGGATCAGGCATGTTGTGCAATGGCATTTATGTTCTAAACCAATCAACAGTTCTGAGCATAACAAACACACACAAGAGGAAGAGTTCTGAACTGAACGAATCCTTCTTGTGGCATTGTAGACTGGGTCACATCAATGCGACACGACTGGCTAAGTTGCATAAGGATGGATATTTAAATCCGTTTGAATTTGTAAGTGCACGGCGGCGCCCCGGCCGTCAATCCGACGCCGGAATGCGGAAGCGGTGATAAACTTAAATTTTGCGGACTTTGCAAACCGGCACCACCGCGCACTAAACTCCGGATCGTAACCATTAACAAGTCTAGCTAACCAAAAAGAAAGGGAAGAGATGTATACCGACGATCCAAGTCCTCCGGTCTTCATCTCCACTCCGATCTCCTCGCGGGATCTTCGTCCGTCTCCTCCTCGTCGGAAAGGGGCACCACATCGCCTGTAGCTTTTACGGGCTCCCACCTCAATACCGAGGCAACTCGGACGCGAAGCTGGCGAATCGACGCGTCCAAGATATGCTGTAGGAAGTGTAGGAAACTTGTCTCACTTTGGGGTTTATGATAGTTGCCATGATGGAGGGATGGGGTTAAGAAAAATGGTGCTTTCATTTTTCCATAACAAGAAGAAGAAGGAGATGAAGAATTCCTCACAAAAATAAAGATGAACTCTCTCATTCTTTTTCTTCTCTCTAGTGTTCTTTCTTCCCTCAAGTGAGAATGAATCATTATCGTGGAGGAAGTGAGAATGCCAACCATAAGAAGGGAGGTGAGTGTAGGAGATGAAAGAGGTGACCACATCAAGAGACAAGAAAACATACAACCATGCTTTACCTTTTTCAAACCATACCCTTTCATGTCACAAATAAAAACAAAAGCATGGTGGAAAAGATAATGATAGCTATCATAATCAATCTTTTACAAGAAACCCCCTCCACAAATGTTATTTGCACAATTGCAAATAACCCCCTCCATCGGAAAAAGTCCGGCCGGGAAAGAACAAAGGAAAACCGGCCGGAACGGAATGCAAACTGGCAACTCCAGAAAACTGGTCCCGTAATAAATTACAGGAAAACCCCGATACTGTGCATACACACCCGCATCTGTATTCCGTCCGGATACAAATGCAAAGAGACAAAATCTACACTGTACTAAACTAGGACCGGCTTAAACCAAAGCCGGCTAGTAATATCCGTCCGATCCTGATCCGTGCAATACCGCACGTATCTGATCGAACCCTGCCATATAACCATACGGCTACCAGTACAAACCGTCCGATCCTGATCCGTGCAATACCGCACGTATCTGATCGGACCCTGCCATATCTCCATACGGCCTCTACAGCGTTTCGCCCGAAACTTGAGTAACTGAAAGTGTGGTGGACTCTAAAGACTCGTCAACACCTTGGTTGTGGATTTAACCACTAGCACGTCAGAGGTATAAGCCAATACGTGACGGGCTACCAGGTACTGACCAAATGGGACGTCGATGAGGAAGCTCACCCCGACACCCAACTGAGCCTGTCAGTGACAATATCCGTGCAGTCCGGTCCGTTCGTCTATGAGTATCGCATGGCGGGCCTAGGGGGTTGGTAAAAGTCAGACCCCCAAAAGCGGTACAAGTCGTGTCGGAGTGTAGCCCAGAACACCCTGAGATACTACTGGAATACCTACCAGTAAATC
Source organism: Agapanthus africanus (assembly GCA_030015575.1). Taxonomy (NCBI): domain Eukaryota; kingdom Viridiplantae; phylum Streptophyta; class Magnoliopsida; order Asparagales; family Amaryllidaceae; genus Agapanthus; species Agapanthus africanus. Next base: position 667,405,460 of record CM057342.1, on the reverse strand, counting down.
TCCTTGCCTTGGCCAAGGACTTTGTGTAATGGCTCTCCTAGACACAGCACGACCTCACCCCCAATACCGGGAGAGACGAACCCCTGAAGATACGCTCACTGCCTCCATGTGGCTCGGGACTGTACCCAACTAAAACCTGTTTGCACGACTCCTTTGAGCCGTGGTAGGGTAGTAATCAAAGTACAGTGGGAACTCACATGAGACAAATGACGATCCCCAGGTCGATGAACTAACCTGCACACATGTCACCAGGGAACTGCCATCTGACGTCTGGTATATGACCAACTAGCATGTTCCCGGCGAGTCCTGTCCGGTGTACTCATAACCCAATGAGCACCTGTATACATCTTAGGTGATCCAACTGACACCAGTGGCTTGTGAGACCGGCCACCGCCCCTCGTCGGGGTCTCGACTGTATACACTAGTCTACTAATGGAGTATCGATGCCCGGTCTCGAAACTCCCACGACTAGGGACCTTTTAAGGATATGCTTATAGACCCCCAGCTCCCACTTATATGATCGCCCTCATACTGCTGGTGGTCAAGCAAGAATCCTAGGGGCTCTATCAACGTGTAATAGCGACATGTCAGGTCACCTAAAACAGTACACGATGATAAAGGTAAACCAGATAGCATACTATCATCTCGAGTAAGACTGTCCTACCGGGATAGGTCCTCCCTCAATCATTACAATCACGTACCTGTGACCTAATAATTGACTCTGAGGGCACTATCTCCAACAATCTCCCACTTGCACTCAAGGCTAATTATTGCGATGTCGCATACTCACAGCCCGTGTGATACCGAACATCCAACTCCTCTACTAGTCAGTCTCACAAAGTTCGTTTGCGGAACTATTGCGTTCGAGGAATAGCCTCAGTGAGTGGATCCGCTCTGAAGTTTCTTTCTATATCTCTCTATATCTCAAGTTCGCGGAGAATGCCATCTCCCGAAATGAGCAATACCTGTCTTAGAGTGTCTGGATGTCTGATGGGACTCAGCTCATAAATGAACTCCAAATCCAAACTTCTTAGACTGTATCGTCAACTGAACTTAATCAGTATCCTGCGCCATGCCTCCCTCAGTATTGCCTTGGACCACCTGTCCAAAATACTGCCCCTCGTCAGAGGGAAAACTATAACTCTGACAACCTCCTTGTCGTCCATGTCACCTTGGAAGCCTGGAATGATAACTGTCTCCTGAATGAGGCTGTCGTTATCATCTCCCTAGAACATCCACTTATGTTCTAGAACTGCTTCCGACTGTTTCTTCAGGATTGGATTAATGTCAACTTATTGCATCTAGTGCAAGAACAACATCTGGTGTGGTACTTGACATCTCACGATTGACTCAATTGCCTGAGCAAGTGATCTGCCAATCATGCCCGTCCCTCTCCCCTTTAGTCTGTAAGACACCTTTGGAGAGGGTGACTCCATTACCTGCAGGTACACTACCGTGCCAGGAGTCGTCCACCCTAAATACTCTTAGAATGCTGTCAAGTACCCTGATTGGGAAACCACCCAAATCTAGATCTAAAACCATAGATCTAGTAACCAGTATGTCTGATATAATACCCAATTCCTATGTGGAGAAACAACTGTGTGACGACCAAAGTACAACCGATTGTAGTATAGGAGTTTCTTTTCCTATTCTGTGTATGTCATCCAGATACCAGGACATCACACCCTACTACCTTCTCAACAGATCCATCCCCTATTCTGATGAAGTCAAACCCATGACTGTCACGTCAGAAATAGATGATCTATCTCCGCTACATCTGCTTTAGTCTATAAATAGACATAAGCTTCCTGTCCACCAATGCTTCCGCTGCTCCCACTGACTACGACAACCCTCTGGCAGAGTCATATAGACGTACACTTCTAAAACTAGTTTTAGAACGACGCTATACTCATCCTCCCGCCGGGTCTCGTAACCTGGAACAACAGCAATGGCAATTGTGGGTAAACAAGAACTTCCCTGTCACCGTCCTTGAGGCCACCGTAGTGCCTCTCGGGTGCCCGAAGTTACCCACCTTATCTGCGGAGTGGCCAATGGAATGTCAAATCAGATTGAATCTTTAGGTTCCTTATCAAATCTTCAGTAATCGTTTGCGGTTCTGGAATCACTTCCAGTTCTACCATACTCCCACTACTGTTTTTCTGAAAAAAAATCCATTTTTTTATAAAACTGTGGCGAGTCTAGAACAATATCGCTATTGTTCATCCAGATGGTAGAAAGTCAACCCTCGTCATAGCCTGGGTCAACCCACAAACAGCCATTACAGAAACGTGCCTTGAGTTGTCCAGTGTCTGGTTTTAATCATAAACCGGACAACTCCCCGTACCTTAACATCGTTAAGATATGAACTGTTCTATATCCAATATAGAAACAGAGGCACTGATTTAATTGAACCAGATTCAAATCATGCAGCTGTCCCCAGCGCATGTCAACTAAATGGAAGAAGGCCGATCAGCGTTACTCAACTTAGGAATACTTCCAATTATGAGTAACCTGAAAGAGAAGCAAGATCTCTTTATCAACTGAATACCATACACAAGTATCTACATCTTCGATCACCTTGAAGAATCCCGATACTTGCTACACCTGGTTCTCTACTCTATTCAAATACCTATAACTCCTCAAAACTTAGACCCTGTGTTTCTACGAAACACATGTCTAAGAACTAGAGAAGTTAAAAGTAAACAGAATATAGTATGAGGACCAACCCCTCTGTCCTAATGGACACTGGACAACATACAATACTCTGTATAAGTCCGCTGAGTCTAACAACTCTTTCACTGTGTGTCGTAGGTTGAAAACTGTACTTATGGTTAAGAAGATTTACACCGCTGTTTAATGCTTCTTACCTAACCATCCACTGATATAGGTAAATGTCATCGACATAATATCAAAAGGTATATCTCACTCTATGGAAATAGACGTACAGATATATCAATTTGAAATTGGTGCATAACAGCGGATATTCAAAACCAAATATTTGCCGACCGGCAAACAGCCCAGATGATCTCCTCAAATATCACCGATTACAACGAATCCCGATATAATGAGGATGATCACCCAATTCCCAATAACTTACTCCCACTCATCATCTGTAAAACCATACAGATGTGAGATTCGTATCTGGTAAATACATACCCTGGAGTAAGTATCTAATCGGGAAATCAGTTTTCTATTAACAGTACACAGTGATACTGAAACATTGAAATGTTTCGATGGGGTATCCTGGTATTCCTAGTAATGCCTCTTCCAGATTCACGACTGTAACCGTATAATTCTTTGCCACCTCTCCAAATCCCTTCATATGTCTTTAGTCTTTACCTTCTGCACACCCTTTTTAGGCCAAATGGTTTTCTTCCTTCCCTACCGTTCGGCACCAGCCTATGGTTTGGAAGAAGACTATCCAATAAGCATAATGGGTGTACTGTCCCAATCCTAGGAACACTCGCAATGCGAGAGAAGGTGAAGATAAAAGACACCCGAATAAACCTTATTCCTATTTCTCCTGAACCAGAATCCATCCCCGAACTGGAACCAGTTCCATTCGAGTTCGTATATAACCATACGATGGAGTATCCAAATAAACTGTGGATCTTCGTAGTGATACGGAGTGTCCTGGAGAAATACAAAGGTGATGTGGGAGTGGTAACGAAATATTTGGTTTGGTCGTGAATATCTGTTGCAATTTACTTTGCCCTCTTACTAATCCCTTGCTTTGTCTGAACTTAATACCTTCTGCACACCATTGTTATGCTAATTGGTTTTCTTCATTCCCTACCGGTCGGCACCAGCCTAAGGTTTGGAAGAAGACAATCCAATTTGCGTAATAGGTGTACTACCCCTAAACCAAGGAGTACTCGTAACCTGAGAGAGGGTAAAAGGAAAAGACAACTGAATAATCCTATCCGTTTCCTCCAGAACCGGAAACCATCCTCGAATAAATTCTTTCGAGTTCGTATCTAACCATACGATGGTTTTGTCCAATGGAAGTGGACGTTCGTAGTAAAACGGGGTGTCCTGGAGAAAGGGGTAAAAGTAGGAGTGGCAATGAGGTTTGCAACTCTGACAATCCAAAAGCCTGTGTTAAAGAAGGTTCGGTCAACTTGGTCACTGAGTCAAAGTCTTAGGGTCGGGTCAAATGGTCGCAGCCAGAGAGAGAGAGAAAAGAAACACTCAGCGTGCACTCTAACCTAGATCAGAATGGTTACCAATTTATCTAATCTGGAATCCTCCCACTGTACCTCAAATTCTCCTCCAAACCTGAAAGAAGAATTAGTCGGGGTCACCCGAGGAGTAAACCAACTCATCAGTGGGAATCGGGATCCAACTCTCATCGCATGACAACGTGACGGAATCCGCTCACGGTATCACACTCCAGAAGGTATGCGCATATATGGCAAGTTTCAGTACTTTTGAAACTCCCGATGTGATTTCTGCCCCATGCTCTTATGACCTTGACTTTGGCCAACAAATCATAAGTCACATGTCAAGTTCTGCCCGTCATTCTCCAGGTTAATTTGAATCCACCCGTACATACCCTTGACTTTGGCCAACAAGGCAGTACGACTGTTCCAAACCAACGCATCTATCTATGCTGCATATGAATAACCAACAGCTACCAAACACTGTGCCTTGACTTTGGCCAACAAACACAGCTTGAATACTATTGACTACCCATATGAAACGACGGAGGGCTACGAATGGTTTCTGGCGAAAACCTTTAACGTAATGAACTTGATATCGTTGAAGGAACGGATAGCTTTTTAGAAATATAGTGACGACAACTTCCGCTAAAGAGGTCACTCCCGGTGAAGGGATCTCGGCTCTTTCCCCGTAGAATGGGGTGCAGGATATTCCAACTGAATACCACGGTGCAAAGCAAAAGTAATCGGCTATAGTGAAGTTAATGCCCTGACGCAAACTTATTGTCCAAGGGGTCACTCCCGGTGAAGGGATCTCGGCCCTTGCCTCGTCGACTGAGGAGCAGGATATTCTAAATGAATACCGCGATGCAAAACAAAAGTGAACGTCCTTGCAATAACAGCTTTTTGAAAAGTGTTCCAACAACATCAGATTAGGTTTGTTTAACTTGCATTGATCCGAATCAATGCAGTCCCATCAATTGATCACACCACAAAGAACGAAAAAATACTGACGTACGTATATGCCATCCGCATTCGCCACTGGGTCCCGTCATTACCCGTTAGGTTAGCTTACTAACGACAGAGCGGGGACTGGACTAGCGCGGATGCAAAACATATACAACATCTACTAATATATATACCAATATATTATATTCGCTCAAGGCGTGAATAAAATGCAACATCACAGAAAAGTACAGCATCACAGAAACAATACAGATATCTGGGATCCCCGGGTTTCACAGAGCCACTGCTGAAACCCGACGTTCCCCTGGTCGTGTGGATAGCCTGTGCAATGAAATCCTAGACCCCTACGGGCGCGGCAAGTCACCCGCCAAAACCTGAAGCGAGGCAGTCCCCTTCAGCACCGTGAATGGACCACCTAGCACTTCACGGAATCCGGTCACTTGGGCACCCCTCCTGGGTCAACCTGTACCCCCTACGAGTGCGGCGAATAGTCCGCCAATCCTGGAGTGAAGCCCCCTCCGTCCCAATGCCATGAGATGCGGGCTTGTTGCCCTCTAGAACCCGGCTATCCGTGCACCCCTCCGCGGGGTAATCCTAGTACAGAAAGTAAAATATACATACACCGGGTACATCGACCGCAACCAGGTCGTGCCCCAAAAGAATAATACAAACAGGCAGTGACGGCAGTCCACATGTCGGACGCTCGCCCCGCAATATCAAATGTACATAATACAACAGCACAGTACTAGCATTGCATCCAGGCTATCCCCCACGACCGATCCGCAACATCACAGCAAATACATAGAACATCAACGTGAAAATCACGTTCGCAAATCCGTCTAACCGGGCTATAGCAGTTAGACCGGATTTACCGATCGAGTGACATTCACGGTCGCAGATATAATGTAAATACTGTGAAAAATGTGTTTAAAATTTTCCGATTGATCAAACATTAACAAGTGGGCCCCCAAACAAAACTGTAGCAACCACAGAAAACCTGGGCCCAATTTTAATATTCCAAAAACCACACTTATCACTCAGAAACACACTGGAAAAATTTGGGGTGGTGAACAGTAAAATACGCGGCGGAAGCGCGGCCAAAGCAGGGATTTGGCCGCCCTTCCGCGGCGGTATGGGGAGATCGAGGTACCAAATTTTTACAGTGTGCTTAGTTTTCCCTGCACATCATTCTGAGACCACCTGAAAAATTTTTGGACTCAAAAAAAATTCGACAGAAACTGATGTGCAAAGAAATACGGGTTTTCGGGATTTTGTTCGATCGGAAACGTAAAACACATTACACAAAAGCTAGACGAAGTTAATGGCGAGGCTCTGATACCACTGTAAGTGCACGGCGGCGCCCCGGCCGTCAATCCGACGCCGGAATGCGGAAGCGGTGATAAACTTAAATTTTGCGGACTTTGCAAACCGGCACCACCGCGCACTAAACTCCGGATCGTAACCATTAACAAGTCTAGCTAACCAAAAAGAAAGGGAAGAGATGTATACCGACGATCCAAGTCCTCCGGTCTTCATCTCCACTCCGATCTCCTCGCGGGATCTTCGTCCGTCTCCTCCTCGTCGGAAAGGGGCACCACATCGCCTGTAGCTTTTACGGGCTCCCACCTCAATACCGAGGCAACTCGGACGCGAAGCTGGCGAATCGACGCGTCCAAGATATGCTGTAGGAAGTGTAGGAAACTTGTCTCACTTTGGGGTTTATGATAGTTGCCATGATGGAGGGATGGGGTTAAGAAAAATGGTGCTTTCATTTTTCCATAACAAGAAGAAGAAGGAGATGAAGAATTCCTCACAAAAATAAAGATGAACTCTCTCATTCTTTTTCTTCTCTCTAGTGTTCTTTCTTCCCTCAAGTGAGAATGAATCATTATCGTGGAGGAAGTGAGAATGCCAACCATAAGAAGGGAGGTGAGTGTAGGAGATGAAAGAGGTGACCACATCAAGAGACAAGAAAACATACAACCATGCTTTACCTTTTTCAAACCATACCCTTTCATGTCACAAATAAAAACAAAAGCATGGTGGAAAAGATAATGATAGCTATCATAATCAATCTTTTACAAGAAACCCCCTCCACAAATGTTATTTGCACAATTGCAAATAACCCCCTCCATCGGAAAAAGTCCGGCCGGGAAAGAACAAAGGAAAACCGGCCGGAACGGAATGCAAACTGGCAACTCCAGAAAACTGGTCCCGTAATAAATTACAGGAAAACCCCGATACTGTGCATACACACCCGCATCTGTATTCCGTCCGGATACAAATGCAAAGAGACAAAATCTACACTGTACTAAACTAGGACCGGCTTAAACCAAAGCCGGCTAGTAATATCCGTCCGATCCTGATCCGTGCAATACCGCACGTATCTGATCGAACCCTGCCATATAACCATACGGCTACCAGTACAAACCGTCCGATCCTGATCCGTGCAATACCGCACGTATCTGATCGGACCCTGCCATATCTCCATACGGCCTCTACAGCGTTTCGCCCGAAACTTGAGTAACTGAAAGTGTGGTGGACTCTAAAGACTCGTCAACACCTTGGTTGTGGATTTAACCACTAGCACGTCAGAGGTATAAGCCAATACGTGACGGGCTACCAGGTACTGACCAAATGGGACGTCGATGAGGAAGCTCACCCCGACACCCAACTGAGCCTGTCAGTGACAATATCCGTGCAGTCCGGTCCGTTCGTCTATGAGTATCGCATGGCGGGCCTAGGGGGTTGGTAAAAGTCAGACCCCCAAAAGCGGTACAAGTCGTGTCGGAGTGTAGCCCAGAACACCCTGAGATACTACTGGAATACCTACCAGTAAATCTCCTTGCCTTGGCCAAGGACTTTGTGTAATGGCTCTCCTAGACACAGCACGACCTCACCCCCAATACCGGGAGAGACGAACCCCTGAAGATACGCTCACTGCCTCCATGTGGCTCGGGACTGTACCCAACTAAAACCTGTTTGCACGACTCCTTTGAGCCGTGGTAGGGTAGTAATCAAAGTACAGTGGGAACTCACATGAGACAAATGACGATCCCCAGGTCGATGAACTAACCTGCACACATGTCACCAGGGAACTGCCATCTGACGTCTGGTATATGACCAACTAGCATGTTCCCGGCGAGTCCTGTCCGGTGTACTCATAACCCAATGAGCACCTGTATACATCTTAGGTGATCCAACTGACACCAGTGGCTTGTGAGACCGGCCACCGCCCCTCGTCGGGGTCTCGACTGTATACACTAGTCTACTAATGGAGTATCGATGCCCGGTCTCGAAACTCCCACGACTAGGGACCTTTTAAGGATATGCTTATAGACCCCCAGCTCCCACTTATATGATCGCCCTCATACTGCTGGTGGTCAAGCAAGAATCCTAGGGGCTCTATCAACGTGTAATAGCGACATGTCAGGTCACCTAAAACAGTACACGATGATAAAGGTAAACCAGATAGCATACTATCATCTCGAGTAAGACTGTCCTACCGGGATAGGTCCTCCCTCAATCATTACAATCACGTACCTGTGACCTAATAATTGACTCTGAGGGCACTATCTCCAACAGAATTTTCATCCTATGACACTTGCCAGTCATGTCTCAAAGGCAAGATGACCAAAGCTCCGTTTACGGGACACGGAGAAAGAGTTACAGAACTCTTGGGACTGATACATAGTGATGTATGCGGTCCCATGTCTACACATGCCAGGGATGGTTCTTCATACTTCATTACATTCACTGACGATCTCTCTAGGTTCGGGTATGTGTTCCTGATGAAACACAAATCAGAAGCTTTTGAGAAATTTAGGGAATATAAACAAGAAGTTGAGAACCAAACCGGAAAAAGTATTAAAATCCTTCGATCTGATCGAGGAGGTGAATACTTGAGCAATGAATTCCTGGACTTCCTACAAGAGAATGGGATTCTATCTCAGCTGACTCCTCCTTATACACCACAGCACAACGGTGTATCTGAACGGAGAAACCGCACCCTATTAGATATGGTGCGCTCAATGATGAGTACAGCTGAGTTACCTATTTCCTTCTGGGGATATGCGCTTGAGACAGCCATGGACCTATTGAATAGAGTTCCTACCAAATCAGTGCCTACCACTCCATATGAGATATGGAAAGGGAAGAGACCACATCTTAATTATATTAAGATATGGGGTTGTCCAGCCTATGTCAAAAGACAAAATCCGGACAAACTCGAGGCAAGATCTGTCTTATGTAAGTTTGTAGGATATCCCAAAAATTCACAAGGGTATATCTTCTACCACCCCGAGGAACAAAAGGTGTTTGTTTCTCGACATGCCACTTTCTTAGAAAAAAGTTTTCTTATGAAACAGATAAGTGGCATTGAGGTAGAACTGGAAGAGGTTCCAGCGACACAGACTACAACAGAAGATTTGGCTGAACCAGAGGATTCCGTAGTTCCCGATGAACCCCAGCCACTCCGCCGATCTAGTAGGGTTCCTCGCCAACCTGAGAGATACTACGGTTTTCTCATGGATGGAGGGAGCGAGGATTGCATCATGACGGATGATGACCCAACTAGCTTCGAGCAGGCCATCACGAGTAGGGACTCGGTGAAATGGCTGGATGCTATGCGGTCCGAGATGGATTCCATGTACACCAACAAAGTATGGACTTTGGAAGTTGCTCCTGAAGGGGTAAAACCCATTGGGAGCAAGTGGATCTTTAAGAAGAAACTTGGTGTAGATGGGAAAGTGGAGACTTTCAAAGCTAGACTTGTAGCAAAGGGTTTTCGTCAAAGACCAGGTGTGGACTATGACGAAACCTTTTCTCCAGTGGCTATGCTTAAATCCATCCGAATCATGCTTGCCATTGCTGCCTTTCATGACTACGAAATCTGGCAAATGGATGTTAAGACCGCCTTTCTAAATGGTGATTTAGAAGAGTGCGTGTACATGACTCAGCCAGAGGGCTTCGTAGACAGTGGGAGCAGCGGGAAGGTGTGCAAGCTGCTTAAATCCATTTATGGATTAAAGCAAGCATCGCGGAGTTGGAACATCTGCTTTGACGTCGTTATCAAAGAGTTTGATTTCGTCAAAAATCCAGATGAACCTTGTATCTACAAGAAGGTGGCAGAGAGTAAGGTTGTCTTCCTCGTATTGTACGTGGACGACATACTCTTGATAGGAAATGATATTCCTATGCTGCAAGCGGTCAAGCTCTTCTTATCACAAAGATTCTCAATGAAAGATCTTGGTGATGCCTCCTGCATATTGGGAATTAGGATCTATAGAGATAGATCCAAACGGATTTTGGGATTGTCCCAATCCAGGTACATTGACACCATACTAAAGAGGTTTAGTATGGAAGAGTCCAAGCGTGTGAATTTGCCCACGATCTCTGGAGTCACTCTCTCCAAAGAGATGTCTCCCAAGACTGATTTGGAGAGAGCTCGCATGCAAGGGATACCCTATGCTTCGGCAGTAGGCTCTATCATGTATGCGATGCTATGTACCAGACCCGATGTAGCATACTCACTAAGTATAGTGAGCAGGTATCAAGCTGGTCCTGGAGAGAGTCACTGGACAGCTGTGAAGAGCATTCTCAAGTACTTACGAAGGACTAGAGATATGTTCTTGGTGTATGGTAACGGAGAACTCCAAGTGGAGTCCTTTACCGATTCCAGCTTCCAGAGTGATAAGGACGACTCTAAGTCGCAGTCGGGTTTTGTCTTTACCCTTTACGGAGGGGCGGTTAGCTGGAAGAGTTCCAAGCAGGAAACCGTGGCAGACTCGACGATGGAGGCTGAATACATCGCTGCCAACGATGCTGCTAAAGAAGCTGTCTGGGTCAAGAAGTTCATTACTGAACTTGGTGTGGTTCCATCCATTGTGCATCCAATACCTTTGTATTGCGATAACAATGGAGCGGTGGCTTTGGCCAAGGAACCCAGGTCCCATCAGCGATCCAGGCATATTCTGAGGCGGTATCACCTGATCCGGGAGATAGTTGATCGCCGGGAGATAGTTGATCGCCGGGTTGACACGAAGAACAACACCGCGGATCCACTCACGAAGGCCATTCCCCAGATACAGTTTGAGAGACTCTTCGGGATGCTCGGTATGCGATACTACAGCAGCTGGCCCTAGTGCAAGTGGGAGATTGTTAGTTGTATGTATGCCCTAGAGGCCAGTATTGTACAGATGATGTATATTATATTGGATGCTTGGACATATATAGAGATGACTTTCTTGCTCGACATGATAGTATGCTATCTGGTTGCTCTTTATCTTAACATGTACACTAGTCTCTTTATACTGTCTTATAGTTACATGTTGGTAAAGCCCTTAGGATTTGTACTTGACTACCTGGACTATGATGCAGATCATACTAGTGGGGACATGGTAGTCCATAAGTACATCCTTCAAGGTCCCTAGTCGTGGGTGTATCGAGACGGGGCATCGATATACCAGAGTAGACTAGCGTATACGCTTCTCGACCCATGTGATGGGCGATGGATGATCCCATATCCATTGGTGTTTGACATCAGAGATGGTATACGGGTGCTCAGTGAAGACTGAGTACACTGGACGGACTCACCGAGAACTCCCAGATGGTATTATACCTCACGTCAGATGGCAGTTCTCAGGTGACACTTGTACAGGTTAGTCTGTAGACCCGAGATCGTCATAGAGTCTTGTGTGATTCCCACCGTGCTTTGATCTCCACCTTACCACGTCCATGAGGGCGTGCAAAACGGTGGTCTTTGGGCACAGTCCCGAGTCACATGGAGGCAATGAGCGATAGGAGGGGTTTCGTCTCTCCTGGTATTGGGGGTTGATGTTGCGCAGTGCTCGATTGGCCGTAGCAGGGAAGTCCCTGGCCAGGGCTGATCAGAGATTTGCTGGTAAGTGTTACCAGTAGTTTCTCGACCCGTTATGAGCCTCACATCGGCACGACTTATCGGGTTATTGGGGTCTGACGTTTACCACCCCCAGACTTGATATGCGACGTATCAGACGAAGAGACCGGACTGTACGGTAAGTGTTACTGGTCGGATTCGCTGGAGTGTGAGCGGGCTAGCTCGTCGATCTTCTGATCGCTCAATACCCGGGTGGCCGTTACGTTTAGCAGACCGCTTGCGGCTTGTGGGTGTTTGATATGATCATCATCTGCTACCCGGCGTATTGACGAGTCTTTAGAGTCCTACACAGAGGTTTCCTGGCTCAAGCGAAACGAAATAGGAGCGCATATGAGATATGTGCAGGACCGAGAATAATGCGTGTATGTGATACCGCATTTCATTCTCGCGATATATGTTTCGATTGGTTATATTCGATATGACCTAGTTATCGAATCATTGATTCGATAAATCGATACATTGGATTCTAGTCGGTTATGTGCGACATGACCGGATCATTGAATCAAATGTTGATTTAATGATTTAATGCATAATTATATATTTGATATATTGCATTGCATTAACTAGTATTGGTTCATTTTAAACGGATTTGTCTCACTTGATGCACATTGTATATGTGATATGCTTTAGTGCACTACTTTGTATCATGTTTGATGATACTTGATATTGTGGTTAAGTGTAAAGGGTTAAACTATGGTTAAGTGATGATTAGGGTTTGGGTTTTTCATTTATTTATTTGTTTATTTATTTGGATAGGATTAAGTTAAGAATGGTGGCTTATTTTGGAGCTATGTTGAAGCTTCTTGAAGCTTTGACAAAGTCCACCATCCTTATCTCATCCTTAACCCTAACCACTCTAACTAACCTTGGTTTAATCTCTACACTTGACCATGGTCAAGATATGATAAGTATTCATATTAGTTTTATTTTAAAAAAATGAAGACTTATCATTCTATTTGATCTTCATCATCTTCTTCTTCTTCTTCAAGCTCAAGGTCCATCAATGGCAACTTGAGTTAAAGTGAGATAAATCCAATTCTAAAGTGAACCCACCTCCTATTTCTTCACCCTCTACCTCTTGCCAAGTGGTTTTGGGTGTTTTCTTCACAAGTTTCACTACTTGGTGAAGTCGGAGCTTGAACTAGTGCAACCTCGACGTAGATCGTCTTTGACACGAAGCCGTCGAACTATTCCGCTCACTTCTCCGATGAAGCCGTCGCGAGAGTCCGAGTTTCGTGATGGACAGCGAGGGGACGACCACATGGAGCTAAGCAAGTGGATATCCGGATCTACAAAGGTTGTAGTTTCCGACCTTTAGTTTATTTGCTAACTAGTTTAGTTTTTCGCCTAGAATTCTAGTCTACGATCCGTGTTAGGGTTTCTCGGCACCAATAATTTTTTAAATTGGCATGTTCGATGCCTTGTGAGACCTCTATAGGGTGCCTAGGAACCTTTCACCTCCGTCATTTCATCTGGGTATTCAGTAGTATTCAAGCTATGTATTTTGACCAATGCCAAGGCGTAGTGTTTGGTAGCTGCTGGGTATTCATTTGTTGCATAGATAGATGAGTTAGTTTGGGACAGTCGTATGATCATTTTGGCCAACGTCAAGGATATGTACGGATGGGTTCAAATTAACAAGATAATGATGGGTAGAACTTGACATGTGACTTATGATATTTTGACCAACGCCAAGGTCATAAGAGCATGGGGCAAAAATATATATCGGGAATTTCTAAAGAAACTGAAATTTGCAAAGAGATGCATACCATTTGGAGTTTGATGAATGTTGTTAGGATTCCTTCAACATTATCATACGATGATATTTGGATCCTGATCCTACTGTGAGTATATGCTACTTATCAGGATATTCGTCACTTAACGATCAATGCTATAAACCAAGTAGGTGTCCAGAAAAGTGTCAGCGGGGTTACGCCCCCAGAGAAAAGAGGTTATTTAATTAAGGAACTTCGCGAAAGCGTTGGAAAACCTCCCTCGAAGTATCGACACTGGCCTGGCTGAACGGTTAAGCAAGTATTGTACGGTGAGAATAGTCCTGGCTAATTCTTCTTTTATGGTTTGAGGAAGGATTCGAGAAACAGTGGGAGCCATCCAGTTTAGATAAACTAAAAACCACTCTAAACTTGCAAGAGCATCATGCTAAAGAGTTTTCTTCTCTCTCTCCTAATTGCAGCGACCCTGAAAATGACTGGACTTAAGTTACTTTTAGAGAAAAATATACTGACAGGGCCAAACTATAAAGATTGGCTGCGGAATGTCAAAATGGCTTTGACCTATGACAAATTGGGGTACATCCTCACCGCTACGGCACCTGCTGTCCCTGGTCCCAAATCCAGCAATGCGGATAAGGAAATCCGCAAAACCTAGGATTTAGATTGCGCGAAAGCCAAGTGCATCGTGCTTGCCTCAATGAACAATGAACATCAGAGGAGGCACGAGGATATGACCCTAGATGGCATATTTCTCCATACAAAGGAACTTTATGGAGAGCAATCTCGTATAGCAAGATACGAGACCTCTAAGAACTTGTTTCGAGCGAGGTTGGCTGTCGGGTCATCGGTAGGAGAACATGTCCTAAAGATGATCGGCTATATTGAAGAGCTCGCAGATCTTGGGACGACTTTGGATAATGAGCTATATACAGACCTTATTCTCCAGTCCCTTCCTCCGACCTATGCCCAGTTTATCCTGAACTTCAACCTTCAAGGAAAAGAAGTTGAACTTCCGGAACTCCTGAACATGTTAAGGAGTGCAGAGGGCACCTTGCAAAAGGCAAGGGAAACACCCGCTATATTTGTTGGCGGTGCATCTTCTTCCGGGTCCAAGGCTAGGGCCAAAGGAAGGAAGAAGAAGGCCGTCCCCAGACCTAGAGGAGGTGTTAGTAAGGTGGGAGGGAAGGGAAAGAAAAAGTTTGCGGTACCGGTAGTGGGCCAGGATGAGTGCTTCCATTGTCACAGGAAAGGGCACTGGAAGAAGGATTGCAAGGCGTGGAACGCCAAGAACCAGGAACCGAAGCAAGCTGTGGCTTCGACTTCAGGTGTGTT
This sequence comes from Agapanthus africanus, assembly GCA_030015575.1. NCBI lineage: Eukaryota > Viridiplantae > Streptophyta > Magnoliopsida > Asparagales > Amaryllidaceae > Agapanthus > Agapanthus africanus. Next base: position 667,390,353 of record CM057342.1, on the reverse strand, counting down.
TGTAATTGAGAATTGTCTATCGATCAACTCTACTTCCTGGGTATTGGATACCGGATCAGGATCTCATATTTGCAATTCATTGCAGGCACTGAGAAACCGTAGAGTGCTGAAGGAAGGTGATATGACCCTAAAGGTTGCTAACGGAGCTAGCGTGGGAGCTGCGTCCGTCGGGGATTATCACCTAGGATTGACGAGTGGACACATTTTGGTTTTACATAACTGTTATTTTGTACCAAGCTTAACGTGTAATATCATATCAGTTTCCTTGTTATCAAATAAAGGTTATGATTTCACGTTTGTAAGAGATGTTGTTAACATCCACCTTCATCATGGTTTGATTGGGTCCGGTACTCTAAATAACGGTATATATGTTTTAAACCGACTCCAAATTTTCAATGTCCAGAACACACTAAAAAGAAAGTCTCCAGATTTAAATAAAGCTTTCTTATGGCATTGTAGACCGGGTCACATCAATGAAAGAAGGTTGACTAAGTTGAATAGAGAATGATATTTGGACTCGTTCGAATATCAAACTTATGACACTTGTCAATCTTGTCTCAAAGGAAAGATGACAAAGACTCCATTCACTGGACAAGGAGTAAGAGCGAGCGAGCTCTTAGGACTCATACACAGCGATGTATGTGGTCCATTGTCTACACATGCAAGAGGTGGTTTTTCCTATTTCATTACTTTCACGGATGATTACTCAAGATACGGATTCATTTATCTGATGAAACATAAATCCGAGGCTTTTGAGAAATTCCAAGAGTATAAGAATGAAGTAGAAAACCAAACCGGCAAAAGTATCAAGACACTTAGATCTGATCGAGGTGGTGAATACTTGAGTGCCGAGTTCCTAGGTTACTTAAAAGAGAAAGAAATTCTCTCTCAGCTTACTCCTCCATACACTCCACAGCATAACGGTGTATCGGAGAGACGGAATCGAACCCTATTGGATATGGTACGATCCATGATGAGTAATGCTGAGTTACCGCGATCTTTCTGGGGTTATGCGCTAGAATCAGCGGCATATCTTTTGAACATGGTTCCTACCAAGACTGTGCCTACTACGCCATATCAGATGTGGAGTGGGAAGAAACCCTATCTTCAGTATCTGAAAATATGGGGATGTCCAGCTTTTGTTAAAAAGAAGCATGTGGACAAGCTCGAGGCACGATCAGTAAAGTGTCAGTTTGTGGAATATCCAAAGAACTCCAAGGGGTATCTATTCTATTACGCAGAGGAACAAAAGGTGTTTGTTTCTCGTAATGCCCATTTTCTAGAATATCAATTTTTAGAAAAGGAAATAAGTGGGAGCGAAATAGAACTGGAAGAAATTCCAGAACCACAAACTGCTACTGAAAGTTTGGTAGAACCGATGGTTCAAGAAGAACAGGACATTCCCGCAACCCTCCGCAGGAGTAGTAGGCCGTCTCATCCGCCTGAGAGATACTACGATTTTCTCATAGATGGGGATAGAGAGGATTGCATCATAGATGATGATGAACCTACTGACTTCCAGCAGGCCATCCAGAGAGGCGACTCGGTACGATGGCTAGATGCAATGCGGACCGAAATGGAGTCCATGTACACCAACAAAGTATGGACTTTGGACTTTGCTCCAGATGGGGTAAAACCCATAGGATGCAAATGGATCTTCAAGAAAAAGATTGGTGTAGATGGACAGGTAGAAACCTATAAGGCTAGACTTGTTGCAAAGGGTTTTCGTCAAAGACCTGGTTTGGACTATGACGAAACTTTTTCTCCAGTGGCTATGCTCAAATCCATTCGGGTCCTTCTTGCTATTGCTGCCTTCCATGATTATGAAATCTGGCAGATGGACGTAAAGACGGCTTTTCTGAATGGAAATTTAGAAGAGTGCGTCTATATGGATCAGCCAGAAGGATTCAATCAGAGTGGGAGCAGCGGGAAAGTATGCAAGCTGCTTAAGTCCATTTATGGACTAAAGCAGGCATCGCGGAGTTGGAACATCTGTTTTGATGAGACAGTCAAAGAATATGACTTTATCAAAAATCCAGATGAACCGTGTATATATAGTAAAGTTGTATCCAGAAGTGTCGTATTCCTCGTCTTGTACGTGGATGACATTCTATTGATAGGAAATGACATTCCTATGCTACAATCTGTCAAAGGATTCTTGTCACACAGGTTCTCCATGAAAGACCTGGATGATGCCTCTTACATTCTGGGGATCCGGATCTATCGTGATAGATCCAAGAGGATGTTGGGACTTTCGCAGTCCAGGTACATCGACACTGTACTGAAAAGATTCAGTATGGAAGATTCTAAGCGCGGAAATCTACCGGCTTGTCACGGAATCACCCTCTCCAAAGAGATGTCTCCCAAGACTGATTTGGAAAGGGAACGCATGTCTATTATACCCTACGCTTCTGCGGTAGGCTCTATAATGTATGCGATGTTATGTACCAGACCAGATGTAGCTTACGCACTGAGCGTGGTAAGCCGGTATCAGTCAGACCCAGGGGAGAAGCACTGGATAGCAGTAAAGAACATTCTCAAGTACCTGAGAAGGACTAAGGAGATGTTCTTGGTTTACGGCGGAAAAGACCTCAGGTTGGAGGCCTTTGCTGATTCCGGCTTTCAGAGTGATAAGGACGATTCCAAGTCCATGTCGGGTTATGTCTTTACCCTCAATGGAGGGGCGGTGTGCTGGAAGAGCTCCAAGCAGGACACCGTTGCTGACTCGACGATGGAAGCGGAGTATATAGCTGCTTGCGATGCCGCAAAAGAAGCAGTCTGGATGAAGAAGTTCCTAACAGAACTTCAGGTGGTTCCTACCATAGTTGATCCAATACCTCTGTATTGCGACAACAACGGAGCTATAGCTTTAGCGAAGGAACCAAGGTCCCATCAGAAGTCCAGACACATCTTGAGGCGGTATCACCTGATCAGGGAGATCATTGATCGTCAGGAGATCGAGGTTCGGAGAGTTGGTTCTGAAGAGAACATTGCTGATCCATTCATGAAGGCCCTACCTCAGATTCAGTTCGAGAGGCTACTCGAGATCATTGGTCTTCGATATGCCAGTACATGGCCCTAGTGCAAGTGGGAGATTGTTAGTGTTTATGCCCTAGAAGGCCATTACTGTATCATACTAGTTTGTATATTACTTAATGGAAGCTTGGGATATTCACATGTATATAACAGTCTTGCTAAACATGGTAGTATGCTACTTGGTTTTTCTATCTTAATATGTGAGTATACGTATTGATAGAGCTCTTAGGATCTTGCTTGACTACCAGCGTTGTGATGGCAGTCACACTAGTGGGGGCTGGGTAGTCTACAAGCACATCCTTATTGAGGTCCCTGGTCGTTGGATTATCGAGACAGAGCATCGATACTCCGGAGTAGAATAGTGTGTACGCTTCTCATCCCAGTTGGGGAGATGGTCTGTCCCACAGCCGTCAGTACGTCGTACTGGAGATAGTATGCAGGTGCTCGTTAGGTTACGGGTACACCGGACATGACTCACAGGGGACTGTTGGTTGGTTTTATACCAGTCGTCAGTGAACAGTTCCCAGGTGACATGAGTACAGCATAGTCTGCAGACTTGACACTGCTACTTCGCCTCGAGTGTGTCCCACTGTTCTTAGATTGCTACCCTACCACGGCTCAAAGGAGTCGTGCAAACAGGTAGCAGTTGGGTGCAGTCCCGAGCACTTGGAGGCAGTGGCGGTTAGACAGGATTCGTCTCTCCCGGTATTGGGAGTTGATATCGCGCTGTGTCAGAGAGCCATTACGCAAAGTCCCTGGCCAGGGCAAGCAAGATTTGCTGGTAGGTTCCAGTAGTTTCTCAGGGTGTAATGGGCTTCGCTCCGACACGATTTATACCGCTATTAGGGGACTGACGCTTGCCGCCCCCCTAGGCCCGATATGCGATAGTCGAAGACGAACGGACCGGACTGTACGGAGATTGTCACATCAGACTCAGTAGGAGTTCGGATGGGTTCCCTCATCGGCCTTCTTATCGACATCTACCTGGGGACCGTTACGTACAGCTAGTGCCGCTTGCGGTCTGTGGTTAAACCCACTGCCAGCGTAGTAGTCGAGTCTCTAGAGTCCCACACAGAGAGTTTCCCTACTCCAGGCGAAACGATATAGAGGTCGTATGGTTTTACGACAAGGGTTCGGACGCATACGTGTGTTTACGCACGTACGACTTTCGGACAGTTTTTACCAGTCGGCTTTGGTTTAAGCCAGTTACTGGTATCCGGTTATTGGATTTATACAGTCTAAAGTTTTTCCGTATTTTTGCGGATTGGAGGGGCGTTCTCGTAATTGTGCGAGAAGCTTCTAGAAGATGGTGACTAAGGAGGTTTAGGTGTCATATGCATTGAATGAGTTTAGTGAGTCATGAGAGTGATTCATCCATATCATTAATGCACAATAAATGCTTAATGAGTCATGGTTATGAATCACCATTAGATATTTATGAAACTTGATTATTCATCATTTGTTTTTCTTTTATTGATGAATTTTAATGTTTCATATATATTATGATAACTCATTATTCTCATATGATAATTATCCTCACCTTCTCTCTCCTCAAGCTCTCCCTCTTCAAACCCTAATCCTCCCCTCTCATGTGTTGAGTACAAGGATTAGTTAGACTACTTAATCCATAACCCTCTCTATATTACACCTAGCTTCTTTGATTAGCACTTAAAGAAGTTTAGTTGCCTCAAGTTTAGAGGCTAAGCTTGGAGTAAAGCTCTCGGGTGGATCGTCTACTACTTCGAGAAGGCCGAGGAGGAGGTGGAGTTCGCAAAGACGAAGGACACGATTCGTTAGGTATAATCCCTAAACATAGTAGCATAGCAACTCTATGTTTTAAGTTAGTTATCGTTTAGCTTCGATTCAAGCGGTTAGTCGATGTTTGTTCACTAAACAAGTTCGTTTTTGAAAATTCTGCCTCCCCACAAGTATTGGGGTGTTGTACATCGACTTACATACACTAGTCTACTCCAGAGTATCGATGCCCTGTCTCGAAACTCCCACGACTAGGGACCACAATTAAGGATATGCATATAAACCACCCAACTCTCACGTATATGATCGCCATCATACTGTTGGTAGTAAAGCAAGATCCTAAGGGCTCTATCAAAGTGTAACATGTAATCAGTCACCTGAACATGTACATGACTGATAAAGGCAAACCAGATAGCATACTATCATCTCGAGTAAGACTGTCCTACCGGTATAGGTCCTCCGCAATCATTGCAATCACGTACCTGCGATCCAATAATTGACTATGAGGGCACTATCTCCAACAATCTCCCACTTGCACTCAAGGCTAATTATTGCGATGTTGACTACTCACAGTCCGTGAGAAACCGAACATCCAACTCCTCTACTAATCAGTTTCACAAAGCCCGTTTGTAAAACTGTTGTGTTTGAGAAATAGCCTCAGTGAGTGGATCCGCCTAGAAGTTTCTTTCTATATCTCTCTAAATTTCAAGTTCGCGGAGAAAGCCATCTCCCGAATCGAGTAATACCTATCTTAGAATATGTCTGGATATCTGATAGGACCTAGTTCATAAATGAACTCCAAATCCAAACTTCTTAGACTGTATCGATCACTGAACCTAATCAGTATCCAGCACCATGCCACCCACAGTATCCTCTTGGACCACCTATCCATAATACTGTCCCTCGTCAGAGGGAAAAACTATAACTCTGACAATCACTCTGTCAACCATGTCACCTTTGAAGCCTGGAATGATAATCGTCTCCCGTAGGAGGCCGCCGTTATCAAATCCTTAGAACATTTACTTATGTTCTAAAACTGCTTCCTCATGTTTCTCCAGGATTGGATTAATACAAACTTATTGCATCTAGTGCAAAAACAACATTTGGTGTGGTACTTGACATCTCATGATTGACTCAATTGCCTAAACAAGTGATCTGCCAATCATGCACATCCCTCTCCTCTTCTGTCTGTAAGACATCTTTAGAGAGGGTGACTCCATCACCTGCAGGTACACCACCATGCTAGGAGTCAACTATTCTAAAAACCATTAGAATATGTCAAAGTAGCCACATTGGGAAACTACCCAAATCCAGATCTAAAACCATAGATCCAGAAACCAGAATGTCAAATATTATATCCATATCCTGTCTGGAGAAACAACTGTGTGACGATCACAGTACAACCGATCGTAGTATAGGAATTTTACTTCCTACTCTGTGTATGTCATCCAGATACCATGACATCACACCCTACTACCTTCTTAACAGATCCATCCCCTATTCTGATGAAGTCAAACCCATGACTGTCACATCAAAATTAGATGATCTATCTCCGCTATAACTGCTCTAGTCTATAAATAGACATAAGCTACTTGCCCACTATACTTCCGCTGCTCCCACTGACTACGACAACCCTCTGGCAGAATAATATACACGTGCACTTCTAAAGCTAGTTTAGAACGACGCTATACTTATCCTCCTGCCTGGTCTCATAGTCTGGAACAACAGTAGTGTCAAGTCTGGGTAGATAAGAACCTCCCTGTCACCGTCCTTGAGGCTACCGAAGTACCTCTCGGGTGTCTGAGGTTACCCACCATATCTGCGGAGTGGCTAATGGAATGTCAAACTTGATTGAATATATAGGTCCAATTAAATTTTCCGTAATCGTTCGCGGTTTTGGAATCACTTCCAGTTCTACCATACTGCCACTACTGTTTTCTGAAAAAAAATCCATTTTACTAAAACTGTGGCGAGTCAAGAACAATATCACTATTGATCTTCCAAATGGTAGAATATCAACCCTCGTCATAGCCAGGGTCAATCCACAAACAGCCATTACAGAAACGTGCCCTGAGTTATCCAGTGTCTGGTTTTAAGCATAAGCTGGATAACTCCCCATACCTTAACATCTTTTAAGGTACGAACTATTCTATATACAATATAGAAACTTTGGCACTTATTTAATTGGAACCATATTCAATCATGCAGCTGTCTCCAGTGCATATCAACTTAATGGAGAGGGGCTAATCAGCATTACTCAACTTAGGAATCCTTCCAATTATGAGTAACCTGAAAGAGAAATAAGTTTCTCAAAATCATTACTATCATCTGAATACCAATCACAAGAATCTACATCTTCGATCTCTTTGAAGAATCCCGATACTTGTGACATCTAGTTCTCTACTTTATTCTTATACCCACAACTTCTCAAAACTTAGACCTTGTATTTCTACGAAACACTTGTCTAAAAACTAGAGAAGTTATAAGTAAACAGAAAAAAGTACGAGGACCTACCCTTTTGTCCTGATGGACACTGGACAACATACAATACTCTGTATAAGTCCACTGAGTTGAATAACTCAAAACCTGTGCGTCGTAGGTGGAAAACTGTACCCTGGCGATTTCCTCAAATATCACCAATTACAACGAATTCCGATATAATGAGGATAATCACCTAATTCCCAATAACTTACTCCCACTCATCATCTGTAAAACCATACGGATATGAGAATGAAACCTGGTAAATACATACCCTTGGAGTAAGTATCTAATCGGGAAAACAGTTTTCTTTTAACAATGCACTGAAACATGAAAATGTTTCGTAGGGGTATCCTGGTATTCCTAGTAATACCTCTTCCATAATCCAATTCATGACTTTAACCGTATATTTCTTTGCCTTCTCTCCAAATCCCTTTATTTGTCTTTAGTCGTTACCTTCTGTACACCTTCGTTAGGCTAAATGGTTTTCTTCCTTCCCTACCGTTCGGCACCAGCCTATGGTTTGGAAGAAGACTATCAAGTAAGCATAATAGGTGTACCCTCCTAAACCAAGGAGTACTCACATCTTGAGAGAAGGTGATGATAAAAGACAACTGAATAATACCTTATTCTTTTAAAGGTGAAATAGGAGTGGCGATGAAGTACGCGGTTTGGTCGTGAATGATATCAGTTGCAATTTACTTTGCCCTCTTTCTAATCCCTTTATTTTGTCTTTACATATTACCTTCTGCACACCCTACTTAGGCTAATTGGTTTTCTTCATTCCCTACCTTTCGGCACCTGCCTATGGTTTGGAATAAGACTATCCAATAAGCGTAATAGGTGTACTCTCCTAAACCAAGGAGCCCTCGCAACCTGAGAGAAGGTGATAATAAAAGACAACTGAATAAACCAATTCTATTTTTCCTGAACCTGGATCCATCCTCGAAGAAGTCCCTTCGAGTTCGTATATAATCATACGATGGATCTATCCAATGGAAGTGGATGTCCGTAGTAATACGGGTGTTCCGAGAAATACAAAGGGTAAAAGAAGGAGTGGCAATGACTTATGCAACTAGGACAATCCAAAAGCCAGTATTTTAAGAAGGTTCGATCAACAAGGTCACTGAGTCATAGTCTAGGGTCGGTCAAAGGTCGCTGCCAAAGAGAGAGAGAAAAGAAACACTCTGCGTGCACTCTAACCTAGATCAGAATGGTTATCACTTTATCTAATCCGGAAACCTCCCACTGTCTTGTCAAATTCTCCTCCAAACCTGAAAGAAGAATCAATCGGGATCACCCAAAGAGTAAACCAACTCATCAGTGGGAATCAGGATCCAACTCTCATCGCATGATAACGTGATGGAATGCATCCACGTTACTCATACTCCAGAAGGTATGCGCATACTTGGCAAGTTTCAGTTTCTTTAGAAACTCCCGATAAGATTTTTGCCCCATGCTCTTATTGTAGGGTTCCTAGGCACTCTAGTGAAGTCTCACAAGTGATCAAATATGCACAAATCAAATTTTACGGGTGCCTACAAACCCGACTACGGATCGTTTACTAGATATTTAGGTGAAACAAGCAAACTAGTTAACATTTTAACTAAGGGAACGGATATACAACCTTTGTAGATCCGGTCCACCACCTCCACGGCTCCGCAATGAAGTCCCCTCGCTGTCCAAATCATGTCTTAGGCTCTAGCGTCGGCATCATCGAAGAATGGGCGGGCTTGATCGTCGGTTCGATGCCGAAGATGATCTACGTCGAGGCATCACTAGAACAAGCTCCAACTTCACCAAGTCGGAAAAACTTGTGAAGGAAACACCCAATACTACTTGGCAAGAGGCAGAGGATGAAGAAATAGGAAGTGGGTAAACTTTAGTTTTGGATTTCTCACTAGATTTCATGACTTGCCATTGGAGTAGCAAGCTTTCTTCATTGAAGAAGAAGATGAAGCAAGAAGAAGATGATATGATAAGTTAATTAAAAATAGAAAAGAAAATACAATACTTATCATATCTTCAACCATGGTTTAGTGTAGAGACTTAACTTAGGTTAGATGAGTGGTTAGGGTTAGAGAAGAGACAAGAATGGTGGACTTAGTCAATGTTTCAAGAAGTTTCAACTAAAAACAAAATAAGTCCACCATTTATCTTTCTCTTTATCTTTTCTAAATGAAATAAATAAAAAGATAAATGAATAATCAAATGAAAAGATACCCTAACCACTAACTAACCATGGTTCAATACTTTACACAAAACCAAGAAAGAATGTATCATCAAACATGATACAATGATGTGCACAAAAATATATCACATATACAATGTGCAATACAAGTGAGTAAATCCATTTAAAGTGAACCAATACTAGTTAATGCAAAGTGATATATCAAATATATAATTATACATTAAATCATTAAATCAACACTTGATTCAATGATCCGGTCATATCGCATATAACCGGCTAGTATCCAACGTATCGGCTTATCGAATCAATCCTTGATTCGATAACTAGGTTATATCGCATATAACCAATCGATACATTGATCGCGAGAATGGAATACGGTATCACATACTCGAATTATTCTCGGTCCCGCACATATCTCATATGCGCTCCTATTTCGTTTCGCTTGAGCCAGAAAACCTCTGTGTAGGACTCTAAAGACTCGTCAATACGCCGGCAGCAGATGATGATCATATCAAACATCCACAAGCCGCAAGCGGTCTGCTAAACGTAACGGCCATCCGGGTATTGAGCGATCAGAAGGTCGACGAGCAAGCCCGCTCACACTCCTGCGAATCCAACCAGTAACACTTACCGTATAGTCCGGTCTGTTCGTCTGATATGTCGCATATCTCGCCTAGGGGTGGTAAACGTCAGACCCCAATAGCTCGATAAGTCATGCCGACATGAGGTCCATAACATTCGTGAAACTACTGATAACTCTTACCAGTATATCACTGCAACCCTGGCCAGGGATTTCCTGTTATGGCCAGTCGAGCATAGCACAACATCAACCCCCAATACCGGGAGAGATGAATCCCCTCCTATCGCTCATTGCCTCCATGTGAATCGGGACTGTACCCAAAAACCACCTGTTTGCACAACTCAGTAGAGCCGTGGTAGGGTGGAAATCAAAGCACAGTGGGAGACATACAAGACTCTATGACGAGCTCGGGTCAACAGACTAAGCTGTACCAGTGTCACCAGAGAACTGCCATCTGACGTGAGGTATAATACCATCTGGGAGTTCTCGGCGAGTCCGTTCAGTGTACCCAGTCTCCACTGAGCACCCGCATACCATCTTTGATGTCAAACACCAATGGATATGGGATCATCCATCGCCCATCGCATGGGTCGAGAAGATATGCACTAGTCTACTCTGGAATATCGATGCCCCGTCTCGATATTCCCACGACTAGGAACATTTCAAGGATGTACTCATGGACTACCCAGGCCCCACTAGTATGATCTGCATCATAGTCCTGGAAGTCGAGTAAACATCCTAAGGGCTTTATCAACATGTAATCAGAGAGACAGAAAGTATACATGTTAAGATAAAGAGCAACCAGATAGCATACTATCATGTCGAGCAAGAAAGTCCTACCTATATATGTCCCATCATCCACTACAATATACATCCAATGTACAGTAATGGCCTCTAGGGCATACATATAACTAACAATCTCCCACTTGCACTAGGGCCATCTGTAGCAGTGGTTGCAGTATCACATACTCAACCATCCCATAAAGTCTCTCTTTGGGAAAAGGCCTTCGTGAGTGGATCCGCCATGTTCTCCTCTGAGTCTACTCTCCTAACCTCGATCACCTAGGAGATCAACTATCTCCATGATCAGGTGATGCTGCCTCAGAATATGTCTGGGTCACTGATGGGACCAGGGTTCCAGGGTCGAAGCCACGCTTCCATTGTCATACAATGGCAGGAACCTAGTTCATCTTATGAACCAATGTACACCCAAACTTCCTCTTTGGTAGTATCTTTAATAGCGATGTTACCAGCCTTTATCGTCTAGTTTGCCACGGTATCGAGCTTGGAACTCTTCCAACATACCGTCCATTTACTGAGGGTAAAGACAGTGCCTGTGACTGACATTCAGTCGTCTTTATCACCCTGGAACACTTTCAGTGATTCTCCCCAGGATCGATTGATACCATCTCACTACAACTAGTGAGTATCCTAACATTCAATTAGATCTATCTCATAGATCCAAAGCTTAGGATTTAGTAGGTATCACTTTGATCCTTATTTGGAGAATCCTTGTGATAATAGGAGATTGACCGATCGTAGTATAGGAAACTCTTTTCCTATCAAGAGTATGTTATCCACGTACTCTACGAGGATCGTCTCCATACTCCGTACTACCTTTTTGTTTATACAAGGTTCATCTACCATTTTGATGATGTCAACTTTTTTGACTAATCCATCAAAACAGATGTTCCAACTCCGTGATGCCTGCTTTATCCTATAAAGCATCTTGCACACGTTTCCGCTGCTCCCACTGTTTACGAAGACCTCTGGCTGTGTTCTTATAGACGTTCTCTTCTAAATCAGTATTTAGAAAAGCAGTCATGGCACCCAACCGCCAGATATCGTAGTCATGGTATGTAGCCGTGGTAAGTAGGATCTGGACAGACTTAAGCATAGCTACTGGAAAAAGGTTTCATCATTATCCACGCCTGGTCGATGACGAAAACCTTTAACAAGTCTAGCTTTGAAAGTCTCAACTTTTCCATCTAAACCAAGTAATCTTCTCAAGATATACTTGCTCCTGATGGGGATTTAACCCTTCAGATATAGCAGCTAAAGTCCATACTTTGCTGGTGTACATGGATTCCATCTCAGATCGCTAAGCATCCAGCCATTCTTACAGAGTTCCTACTCTCGATGGCCTGCTCGAAACTAGTTGGGTCATCATCTCATGATGCAATCCTTGCTCCCACTGTCATCGAGAAACCGAGGTATCTCTCAGGCAGGGGAGGAACCCTACCAGATCGACGGAGAGGTTGAAGTTCGTCGGGGACTATAGAATCCTTTGGTTCTATCAAATCTTCAGCTGTAGTTTCGTATAGCTGGAACCTTTCCAGTTCTATAGAACTGACCTTGCCTCGATCTTGTCCGGATTTTGCTTTTGACATAGGCCGGACAATCCCAAATCTTAACTAACTTAAGAGATAGGCTCTTCCCATACCAGATCTCATATGGAGTGGTAGGCACTGATTTGAATCGAACCTTATTCAATAGGTATGCAACTTCTCAAGTGCATAACCCCAAAAAGAAACAGGTAACTCAGTAGTACTCATCATAGAGCACACCTTATCATATAGGGTGTGATTGCCCCGCCTCGATATACCATCGTGCTATGGTGTATACGGAGGAGTAATGCTGAGAGAGAATCTCATTCTCCTTTAGAATAGTCCAGGAATTCTATGCACAAGTATTCTCCTCCCTGATCTCATCATAGGACATAATACTTATACCCGTATTTTGGTTCTCTACTTCTAACTTATATTCTGTGAATACCTCAAAAGGTTCGGACTTATATTTCAACAGGAATATATGACTGAATCTTGAGAGATCATCAGAGAATATAATGAAGTATAAAGAACCAGTCCTAGCATGTGTAGACAGGAGACCTTACATACATCATCATGCATCAGTCCCAAGAGTTCATTAACTCTTTCTCTGTTTCCAATAAACAGAGCTATGGTCATATTATCTTTGTGACATGACTGGCAAGTTTCACAAGATGTAAATTCAAACTGATTTAAATATACATCTATATGCAACTTCAGCCAGTCGGGTCGCATTGATATGACCTAGTCTACAATACCTCAAGAAGAATTCGTTCATTTCTGAACTCTTCCTCTTGTGTGTGTTCTGTATACAAGGAACTGTAGTTTGATTTAGAACGTTAATGCTTTTAGATAGCGTGCCTGAACCGATCAACTTTTGATATAGGAAATGTTCAAAACATTATCCATCAATACAAAATTATATCCTTTCTTTACTAATAAAGAGACTGATATGATTTTGTATACCAGGTTCGGTATCTAATAGCATTTGTTCAGAATCAATGTATTCGTAATACAGGGTGACAGTGACCAACAGACTTGGCTGCAACACTTGCCCCGTTTTCTGTCTCATGAAACTTATCACCCGTTCTCAGTTTTTCTACCCTTTTGTAGCCCTATGTAACAGATTACAAATCTGGGATCCTGATCCGGTATCATATACCCAGGATGCAGAGGATACTGAGAAACAGTTCTTTGTAATGAACACACCCGAAGGAGATGCATCATATGCACTTTCCTCGTTTGGGCGGCATAGGAATTCTGGTATTCCCCTATTTCCTGCTCTGTCTTATAACAATTATAAGTTAGAGCGGGACCAACGTTCCCTAGCTCAGTATAACAAGCGGGTTCGGTCAATACATCCGTATTATTATCTTGATTAAGGCGTGATATGGTCGCTACCAGGAGAGAGAGAGAAGAAAACACTCCGCGTGCGCTCTTGCAAGATTAGATTGGTTATGTATTTTATCTAATCAGGATGGCTCCCACTGTTTTTATCAAATCTTCCTTCAAACCCTAAAAGGAAAGACTAGCCGGGATTAATTACACTCTACAAGTTCGCCAATCTTTCAGCCAGGCCAGTGTCGGTACTTTGAGGGAGGTTCCCCGTGCTTTCGCACGGACCTAATTACTGTAAACCTCGTTTTCCCAGAGGCGTAACCCCGTTGACACCTTTCTAGACACCTACTTGAGCGGCTAATTGCAAAGTGCAAAACTCTCCCAGGAGTAACAATTACTCGCAGTGGGTATCGGGATCCAACTATCACATAGAAGGTATGCAATCTCATTGCAAATTCCAACACTTGAAACTCCCGATAAAGGTTTTTACCCCTAGCAGCTATGACCTTAACTATGGTCAACAAATCATAAGTACTAGTCAAGTTCTACCCGTCATTTCGTGATTAATTAGACCCACCCACATGACCCTTAACTAAGGTCAACAAAGTCACGCGACTGTCCTAACTAATCGCATCATATGCGGTGTAGGAAGACATCACTTAGCTACCGTACACTGTGCCTTGACTATGGTCAACAAACACAGCACGAATACTAAGTACTCTACTTCCTAAAATGACGGAGGGTTGCGAATGGTTTTTGTGAAAACCTTTAACGCTTTGAACTTGATCTCGTTGCGGAATCAAATGGTTTTTAAATGGAATGTTTTTGAGGCTTTTCTAGTTTTGCTAAAGGGGTCACTCCCGGTGAAGGGATCGTCGGCCCTTTCCTCGTCGAATGAGGTGCGGGATATATCATATATATCACTGTGCAAAGCAGAAACTATAGAAGCGATCAAATACAAACCGAGTGTGTAGCATCTGCCAGTTATTGCTAAAGGAGTCACTCCCGGTGAAGGGATCTCGGTCCTTTCCTCATCGAATAAGGTGCAGGATGTTCTATAATGAACACCACAATGCAAAGCAAGAACTGTAGCTACCTGTTTTATTTTGAAATTCGATTCCACAACATCAATTAGGTTTATTTTCTTTCATTAATCTCATTAATGAATATCCCATCATTTAAGTCCACCTAACCATCACAGATAAATATAACGTACGCTTATGCCATCCGCATTCGCCTCGATGTCCCGTCTGCACCGTTAGGTTAGGTAACTAACGCCAGAGCGAGGCAGGGCTAGCGCGGGTGTAAAACATAAGCAACGTCTATATAATATATCATATATACTATATATAATACCTGTCACAGAACATCACATGATCACAGATAAATCACAGCAGAAGAAACATATGAAATATTGGATATACTAGGACGTCCGTGTTTTCAATACGAGCCAGTATAAAACACGGATTCCACGGTCGTGATGAATAGCCAATCCCACACCCCTAGACTCCTACGAGAGCGGCAAGCAACCCTACCAATTCTAGGGTTAGGAGACCCGGACTCGACTCCTCGAGATGGTCTCCCACTGGACCCCAGAACCCGGTTACTTGTGCTCCCCTCCTTGGGTCTATCCTAGTGCAGAAAAATAAATAATATACATCAACGGTGACAACTTCCGCAACCTGGAAGCGCCCCAATAAAAGAATATTACATACAAGTTTTTTACATGAATGAAAATGAAAAACACTCATCTCACATAAAAACCCCCCGGCTATTCAAACACGACGATCCAATATAACATATCCAGCAACACATAACATCTCATGTCATCAACGTAAGTAAATATGCGCATCCCAATTGTCGTTGACATATAGTAACGAAAACGGCGATATCACATATTACACTTACGGTCACAGAAAAGAAAGTGTAAAACTACAACAGTTGGAATCCGCAACCACCTCAGACATCGCATGCCTGACCAAATGAATTCTTTAGACATCACATGCCTAACAATTATAAACCCCGCATTTTAGTCTCATTATCGAAAACTCTTTTCAATATCAAGTCGGGCAATTCAACAGGATTCCCGAAAAACTGATCGAATGCTCGTCGCAAACTTTAGTAGGCGGCCGCACCCCCCGATGCCGTCGACGAAGTGCACCAAGGCGGAACACCGCTGCCGCGAGCACCCAGACGGATGCTTTCGGCGACGGGGTTCTCCTACAGTCACTTGGTCGTGGCCATGGAGTGAGGCTGTCTATTAAGTTTACCCGGCGAGTATCCGCGTACGCTACGTGATTGCGATGGACTTTTGATCATATCAAAATTCCGTGGCAACCGATCAAGTGAGACTAAAGTGCTATGTTTATAACATTCATTTAGTTAACACATAACTTTTGTGAATTCCAATTGTTGTATCACATTCCGGATAAACAGAAAATGCTAAACTTTTCGATCGAACAATCGAACACCCAAGTTTTCCCGATACTACTCAACACATGAAATAAGTCTAACAACATTCAGTTCGTGCCTCAGTAGCAACGGTCCAGCCGTAGAAGGGTCAAGCCAACGCCTCACATGTGGCACGCCGTACTGCCCCAAACCCGAAGGTTCAAAGGGCAGTTCAAGACGGTCACATAATCGAGTTAAGGTTTGTTGTCTTCTAGAGGGTCCATCGCGTTACTTGCACTACTTAGAACGTCGTTAAACTACGGAAAAATCCAACGATTGGAAATTTCCCGGCAGGGGAAAAAGTGGGTATTTATATCCGGTCGAACCCTTTAACATATTCTAAAATTTATCCGGAAACGCACACCGACAAAATTAGACAGTCCGATCGAATACACCGAGTCCCCAATACAACTCAGAAAATGCAACTCTGGGAAAATTATTAAAAACATCCAGAACACACAAGAAATACCAAAAGAAACAACTGAAGAAAACTCACAGCATGATCATCACAGACGGCCGCGGAACCGCCGCAGAAAGGGGGTCAACGCCGCGGTTCCGCGGTCGTACTGTTGAATCAGGCTGTCGTTTTCTGCAGTTTTTCTTATAATTTCCTGCACATTTCTCTGCATATTTTTAATGTTGAAAAATCCTCGAAATTAGAAAATGTACAGAGAGCATATTCTTAGTCGGGGTTTTGGGTCGATCGGACTTCTGATTCCGTCGGGACTTCGCCTAAGGCTCTAGCTAGGCTCTGATACCACTGTAGGGTTCCTAGGCACTCTAGTGAAGTCTCACAAGTGATCAAATATGCACAAATCAAATTTTACGGGTGCCTACAAACCCGACTACGGATCGTTTACTAGATATTTAGGCGAAACAAGCAAACTAGTTAACATTTTAACTAAGGGAACGGATATACAACCTTTGTAGATCCGGTCCACCACCTCCACAGCTCCGTAATGAAGTCCCCTCGCTGTCCAAATCATGTCTTGGGCTCTAGCGTCGGCATCATCGAAGAATGGGCGGGCTTGATCGTCGGTTCGATGCCGAAGATGATCTACGTCGAGGCATCACTAGAACAAGCTCCAACTTCACCAAGTCGGAAAAACTTGTGAAGGAAACACCCTATACTACTTGGCAAGAGGTATAGGATGAAGAAATAGGAAGTGGGTAAACTTTAGTTTTGGATTTCTCACTAGATTTCATGACTTGCCATTGGAGTAGCAAGCTTTCTTCATTGAAGAAGAAGATGAAGCAAGAAGAAGATGATATGATAAGTTAATTAAAAATAGAAAAGAAAATACAATACTTATCATATCTTCAACCATGATTTAGTGTAGAGACTTAACTTAGGTTAGATGAGTGGTTAGGGTTAGAGAAGAGACAAGAATGGTGGACTTAGTCAAGGTTTCAAGAAGTTTCAACTAAAAACAAAATAAGTCCACCATTTATCTTTCTCTTTATCTTTTCTAAATGAAATAAATAAAAAGATAAATGAATAATCAAATGAAAAGATACCCTAACCACTAACTAACCATGGTTCAATACTTTACACAAAACCAAGAAAGAATGTATCATCAAACATGATACAATGATGTGCACAAAAATATATCACATATACAATGTGCAATACAAGTGAGTAAATCCATTTAAAGTGAACCAATACTAGTTAATGCAAAGTGATATATCAAATATATAATTATACATTAAATCATTAAATCAACACTTGATTCAATGATCCGGTCATATCGCATATAACCGGCTAGTATCCAACGTATCGGCTTATCGAATCAATCCTTGATTCGATAACTAGGTTATATCGCATATAACCAATCGATACATTGATCGCGAGAATGGAATACGGTATCACATACTCGAATTATTCTCGGTCCCGCACATATCTCATATGCGCTCCTATTTCGTTTCGCTTGAGCCAGGAAACCTCTGTGTAGGACTCTAAAGACTCGTCAATACGCCGGCAGCAGATGATGATCATATCAAACATCCACAAGCCGCAAGCGGTCTGCTAAACGTAACGGCCACCCGGGTATTGAGCGATCAGAAGGTCGATGAGCAAGCCCGCTCACACTCCTGCGAATCCAACCAGTAACACTTACCGTATAGTCCGGTCTGTTCGTCTGATATGTCGCATATCTCGCCTAGGGGTGGTAAACGTCAGACCCCAATAGCTCGATAAGTCATGCCGACATGAGGTCCATAACATTCGTGAAACTACTGATAACTCTTACCAGTATATCACTGCAACCCTGGCCAGGGATTTCCTGTTATGGCCAGTCGAGCATAGCACAACATCAACCCCCAATACCGGGAGAGACGAATCCCCTCCTATCGCTCATTGCCTCCATGTGAATCGGGACTGTACCCAAAAACCACCTGTTTGCACAACTCAGTAGAGCCGTGGTAGGGTGGAAATCAAAGCACAGTGGGAGACACA
This sequence comes from Agapanthus africanus, assembly GCA_030015575.1. Lineage (NCBI taxonomy): Eukaryota > Viridiplantae > Streptophyta > Magnoliopsida > Asparagales > Amaryllidaceae > Agapanthus > Agapanthus africanus. The sequence goes on along the minus strand of CM057342.1, from coordinate 667,371,742 downwards.
CAAGACTCTATGACGATCTCGGGTCAACAGACTAAGCTGTACCAGTGTCACCAGAGAACTACCATCTGACGTGAGGTATAATACCATCTGGGAGTTCTCGGCGAGTCCGTTCAGTGTACCCAGTCTCCACTGAGCACCCGCATACCATCTTTGATGTCAAACACCAATGGATATGGGATCATCCATCGCCCATCGCATGGGTCGAGAAGATATGCGCTAGTCTACTCTGGAATATCGATGCCCCGTCTCGATATTCCCACGACTAGGAACATTTCAAGGATGTACTCATGGACTACCCAGGCCCCACTAGTATGATCTGCATCATAGTCCTGGAAGTCGAGTAAACATCCTAAGGGCTTTATCAACATGTAATCAGAGAGACAGAAAGTATACATGTTAAGATAAAGAGCAACCAGATAGCATACTATCATGTCGAGCAAGAAAGTCCTACCTATATATGTCCCAGCATCCACTACAATATACATCCAATGTACAGTAATGGCCTCTAGGGCATACATATAACTAACAATTATAACCTTGGCTTTGGTCAAAATGTCATAAGTCACATGCCAAGTTCTACCCGTCACTGTCTTGTCAATTTGAACCCACCCGCATATGCCCCTGGCTTTAGCCAAATGGCAGAACGACTGTCCCAAACCAACTCATCTATCTATGCAACAAATGAATACCCAGCAGCTACCAAACACTATGCCTTAACTTTGGCTAAAATGCATAGCTTGAATACTACTGAATACCCAAAAGAAGTGACGGAGGGCTACGGCTGGTTTTTGGCGAAAAAACCTTTAACGTAACGAACTTGATATCGCTGAAGGAACCTGATAGCTTTTTAAAATATAGTGGCGAAAACCTTTTGCTAAAGAGGTCATTCCCGGTGAAGGGATCTCGGCTCTTTCCTCGTGGAATGAGGTGCAGGATATTCTACTGAATACCGCAATGCAAAGCAACTTGTAATCGACTATAGTGAAGTTATTACCCTGACGCAAACTTCTGCCCAAGGGGTCAGTCCCGGTGAAGAGATATCAGCCCTTGCCCCGTCAAATGAGGTGCAGGATATTCCACTGAATACCGCTATGCAAAACAAAAGGAAACGTCTTTGCAATAACACTTTTTAAATTTGTTCCAACAACTGTAAACAGGTTTGCTTTACTTTGCATTGATCAGAATCAACGCAGTCCCGTCAATAATCACACCAGAAAAGAACGAAAATAAAATGTACGTATATGCCATCCGCATTCGTCACTGGGTCCCGTCATCACCCGTTAGGTTACTTAACTAACGATAGAGCGGGGACTGGACTAGCGCGGGTGTAAAACATATACAACATCTAATAGTATATAAACCAATATACAATAATCGCTCCAGGCGTGATAATATGCAACATTACAGAAAAGTAATAAGCATCACAGAACAATACAGATAATCTGGGATCCCCGGGTTTCACAGAGCCGCTGCTGAAACCCGACGTTCCCCTGTCGTGTGGATAGCATGTGCAATGAAACCTAGACCCCTACGGGTGCGGCAAGTTACCCGCCAAAACCTGAAGCGAGGCAGCCCCCTACAGCATAGTGAATGGACCACCCAGCACTTCACGGAATCCGGTAATTTTGGGCACCCCTCCTTGGGTCAACTTGTACCCCCTACGAGTGTGGCGAATAGTCTGCCAATTCTAGAGTGAGGCCCCTCTGCCTCTCAAAACCATGAGATGCGGACCCGTTGCCCTTTAGAACCCGGCTATCCGTGCACTCCGTCGCGGGGCAAAACCTAGTACAGTAATGAAAAATAGTACAACAGGTATATCGACCGCAACCTGGTCGTGCCCCAAAAGAATATTATACAACAGGCAGAGAAGGCAGTCTACATGTTGGACGCTCGTCCCGCAATATCAAATGTACAAATAAACTCAAACTACACTACCATTGCACACTGCTATCCACCACGACAAATCCGCAACATCACAGCACAACACAGAATATCAACGCGAATGTCACGTTCGCAAACCCGTCTAAAAGAACTATAGCAATCAGACGCGGTTTACCGATCAAATGACATTCCCGGTCGGAGATATAATGTAAGCACTGTAAACTAACATGTTTAAATTTCGATCGACTAAATATCACGAAGTGGGCCCCACGAACAACTGGTGAACAGTAACAAAATCTGGGCCCAAAAGATATATACCAAAAACTCAAAATTCCAACAGAGAAGACACTGTGCAAATTTGGTGCACTGATTCAATAGAACGGCCGCAGATGCGCGGCCAAACCATGGGTTTGGCCGCGATTCCACGGCAGTTTGGTGGAATCACGTGCTCAAATTTGGTCGGTGTGCTTCTAAAACCCTGCACAACTTTCTGTGCTATGTAGAATAATTTTAGGACTTCATTTAAAATCGACAGAAACTGTGAATGGAGATTTTGCAGTTTTCGATATCCGGTTCGATCGATATTTTAAACGCGTTAGCACAAGTTAGTAAAGAAAAATGGTGAGGCTCTGATACCACTGTAAGTCTACGGTAGCGCCCCGGCCGTCTACAGACGCCAAATGCGGAACAAAAACTTTTTAACTGGCGCTATCGTATACTTTAACCCGGATCTGCCATTATTGCTAAACTAACAAACTGTAAAGAGTGTAGAAAGGTTATACCGAACGATCTGAGTCCTTCGTTCTTTAACCATCATCCCACGCTCCGTTGCGGCTGCTCCGATCTCGTCGATCTCCGATCTGCTCGTCCAGGTGGCACCACGTCAACGATTCTTTAAACGGGCTCCCGCCTCTGACTCGAGGCAACTCGGTCGTCAAGTTTGCTAAAAGAGATGACCAAAATTGATGTAGAGAATGAGTGGAAGACTTTGTCTCGTTCCGTCCAAAGCTATGGACGAACGGTTAATGAAGTTGCCATGGGAATCGGGTGATGGAATGAAATGAGCTGTGAAATTCCATACACCCCAAAATCTATCATAATCTTTTTACCAGATGAAAACTCAAGTGAGAGTGAGAGAGGAGAGGGCCGGCCATATATAGGGAGGAGGAGGGTGAGTGTAGGAGAGGGGGGTGACCACAAGAAAATATCATGTGTGAACACAAACAAATATCTCAAGTGTGAACACAAACAAATATCTCAAGTGTGAACACAAAGTGTGAACACACCAAAAGCAACCAATGAAAATACAACACCATTTAACCTAGTCACATTATCTAGATGCTTCTAGAAACTTCCACACTCATCTCAAGAAAAGATAAATCCGTCTTTAACCGAATGTTAAAAGACGGCTGATAGAAAACTGGAAACTGGCAACTTCCAAAAGTGATCCTGAAACGACTTTCAGGATAACCCCGTAACTGTATAAATATACCCGCATTTGTATTACGACCGAATACAAATGCAACTGAGACAAAGATATTATTTCTACTTAATATAATACTCGGATCCGGCTTAAACCAAAGCCGACCAGTATCATCTGCCCGAAAACTGACACGTGCGTAAACGCACGTGCATTTTCCGAACCCTGCCATAAAACCATACGGCCTCTACAACGTTTCGCCCGAACTTAGGAAACTGTCGGTGGGGAACTCTAATGACTCGTCAGTACCCTGGCAGTGGGTTTAACCACAAACCGTCAGCGGCACTAGCTATGCATAACGGCTGCCCATGGACTGACCTCAAGGGAGGCCGATGAGCGAACTCACCCGGAAACCCTACTGAGCCTAACAGTGACAATGTATATACAGTCCGGTCCGTTCGTCTATGAGTATCGCATATCTGCCTAGGGGGCTAGTAACGTCAGACCCCCAATAGCAGTATAAGTCGTGTCGGAGTGTAGCCTAATAACACCCTGAGATACTACTGGAATACCTACCAGTAAATCTCCTGCCACGGCCGTGGGCTTTGTGTAATGGCTCTCCTAGACACAGCACGATCTCGTCCCCAATACCGAGAGAGACGAATCCCCTGCCGATCTGCTCACGTGCCTCCATATGGCTCGGGACTGTACCCAAAAACTACCTGTTTCCACGACTCCTTTGAGCCGTGGTAGGGTAGAAATCAAAGCACAGTGGGAACACACATGAGACAAATGACGACCTCAGGTCGATGAACTAACCTGTACACATGTCACCAGGGAACTGCTATCTGACGATATGTATAATACCAAATAGCAGGTTCCCGGCGAGTCCTGTCCGGTGTACTCATAACCTAATGAGCACCTGTATACATCTTAGGTGATCCAACTGACACCAGTGGGTTGTGAGACCGGCCACCGCCCCTCGTCGGGGTCTCGACTGTATACACTAGTCTACTCCGGAGTATCGATTCCCTGTCTCGAAACTCCCACGACTAGGGACCACAATTAAGGATATGCATATAAACCACCCAACTCTCACGTATATGATCGCCATCATACTGTTGGTAGTAAAGCAAGATCCTAAGGGCTCTATCAAAGTGTAACATGTAATCAGTCACCTGAACATGTACACGACTGATAAAGGCAAACCAGATAGCATACTATCATCTCGAGTAAGACTGTCCTACCGGTATAGGTCCTCCGCAATCATTGCAATCACGTACCTGCGATCCAATAATTGACTATGAGGGCACTATCTCCAACAGTTTATGCAAAGTAATATATCAAATATATAATTATACATTAAATCATTAAATCAACACTTGATTTAACGATCCGGTCATATCGCATATGACCGACTAATATTCGATGTATCGGCTTATCGAATCAATCCTCGATTCGATAACTAGGTTATATCGCATACAACCAATCGATACATTTATCGCGGGAATAGAATACGTTATCACATACACGCATTATTCTCGGTCCCGCACATATCTCATATGCGCTCCTATTTCGTTTCGCTTGAGCCAGGAAACCTCTGTGTAGGACTCTAAAGACTCGTCAATACGCCGGCAGCAGGTGGTGATCATATCAAACACCCACAAGCCGCAAGCGGTGTGCTAACGTAACGGCCACCCGGGTATTGAGCGATCAGAAGATCGACGAGCAAGCCCGCTTATACTCCTGTGAATCCAACCAGTAACACTTACCGTACAGTCCGGTCTGTTCGTCTGATATGTCGCATATCTCTCCTAAAGGTGGTAAACGTCAGACCCCAATAGCTCGATAAGTCGTGTCGATATGAGGTCTATAACAATTCGAGAAACTACTAGTAACACTTACCAGTAAATCTCAGCAACCCTGGCCAGGGATTTCCGGTTATAGCCAATCGAACACAGCGCAACATCAACTCCCTATACCGGGAGAGACGAATCCCCTCCTATCGCTCATTGCCTCCATGTGATTCGGAACTGTACCCAAAAACCACCGTTTTGCACGCCCTCTTGGACGTGGTAATGTGGAAATCAAAGCACAGTGGGAACCACACAAGACTCTATGACGATCTCGGGTCAACAGACTACTCTGTACCAGTGTCACAAGAGAACTGCCATCTGACGTAAGGTATAATACCATCTGGGAGTTCTCGGCGAGTCCGTCCAGTGTACCCAGTCTCCACTGAGCACCCGTATATCATCTCTGATGTCAAACACCAATGGATATGGGATCATCCATCGCCCATCTGTATGGGTCGAGAAGGTATACGCTAGTCTACTCTGGTATATCGATGCCCCATCTCGATACACCCACGACTAGGGACCTTGAAGGATGTACTTATGGACTACCATGTCCCCACTAGTATGATCCGCATCATAGTCCAGGTAGTCAAGTACACATCCTAAGGGCTTTACCAACATGTAACAGAGAGACAATCAATGTACACGTTAAGGTAAAGAGTAACCAGATAGCATACTATCATGTCGAGCAAGAAAGTCCTCCCTATATATGTCCCAGCATCCACTACAATATACATCCTATGTATTGCAATGGCCTCTAGGGCATACATATAACTAACAGCTTCGGCATTATGCTTTGGCGCATGAGGTCCACCTTATATCAAAGGTTGATCCTCTCAAATATTTGATGTCAAGAGCCATACTACCAGGACGGCTCGCTAAATGGGCCCTCTTCTCGATGGAGTTCTCGATAACATATCGACCCTTCAAGGCAGTAAAAGGCCAGGCTATCGCCGACTTCCTTGCTGAGCATCCTATACCTGCCGATTCACCCGTAAACTGCGAATTTCCAGACGAACACGCGTTTGACACGATCGACGGGGAGAGAAGAGAGAATGATACCCAGTGGGAACTCTACTTCGATGGAGCATCTTCCATGAAGAAGCGCAAACAAGCCACCCCCATAATCAAATCAGGGGTAGGCCTCATCTTCGTGACCCCACAAGGAGGGATAATGCGCTTTGCCTTCTCCTTAATAGAGCCAAGGACGAACAATGAAACCGAATATGAAGCTTTAATAGCAGGTCTAGAGATCGCTATCGACATGGGAATCGAAAACCTCCTCATATACGGAGAATCCCAACTGGTCGTTAGTTAAGTAAACGGTGACTATCAGACGTGCAAACCGGAGTTGGTAAAATACGGCGAGAGAGTACAGCAACTGCTGATTCAAATTCCTGCCTACACCCTGGAAAGCATACCGCGTGCGGAAAATATCAAAGCGGATGCATTGGCCAAGCTCGCTAAAGAACTGGCCGACGAGAATCTCGATGACGTGAGGATCGTTGTGCAAAGCCGTCGGGTTCCTGCACCGGTAGAAATATCTCCAGAGTCGTCCGAAGAAAAGGGAACGACAGAGAAAGCAACCCTACAAGTAAAAGACCAGGAAAAGGCTATGGATTGTAGAGAAGTCTTTATAGACTACTTCAAATCTCGTCAAACGCCTGAAGACGCGTCCTCAAGACATCAGCTCATGAAACGAGCTCTGTCCTTTGCCTTTGTTAATGATACTCTGTATAAGAGATCGTTTGACTCTCTGTGGCTAAGATGCCTGGGACCTGAAGAGGCAAAGAGATTCGTCCAAGAAACTCACGACGGACTCTGCGGTTCTCACCAAGCCGGGCCGAAGATGAAGCTGAAGATCAAAATGATGGGCTATTATTGGCCCACGATGATCCAGGACTGCCTCGAATACGCGAAGCAGTGCCACTCATGCCAGATTCATGGGGACTTTATCCACAAGGATCCAAATCCGCTATATCCAACGGTGGCTAGCTGGCCGTTCGAAATGTGGGGAACTGACATAATCGGCCCCATTGAACCAGCATCGTCCAGAGGACATCGGTTCATACTGGCAACAACCGATTACTTCTCCAAGTGGGCAGAAGCAGTACCACTAAGAGAAGTGAAGATGGAGAATATCCTCTATTTCTTCAAAACACATGTCATTTATCGGTTCGGCACTCCGCGACGGATCATTTTCGATAACTGGCCAGCCTATTGAAGCCACAAGATCAGCCGCTTCGCACAACAGCATAATATAGACTGGAGATACTCTTCGGTCTATAATCCCCGAGCTAACGGTCTAGCTGAGGCTTTCAACAAGACCTTGACAAAGATTGTGAAAAAGATGGTGTCTCGAAAAAGAGGGACTGGCATGAGAGACTGCATGAAGCTCTCTGGGCGTATCGAACTACGTTCAAAACAGCCACGAACACAACGCCGTATGCATTGGTATTCGGCACAGAAGCGGTACTCCCCCTCGAGATAGAGTTACCCTCTCTATGACTGGCAGTTCACTACGAGCTAACAGACGAAGAAAATGCTCACCTTCGGCTTGAGGAGCTTGATGCCCTCGACGAAACTCGGCTCATGGCGCAACAAAACTTGGAGGCTTATAAAGCGAAGATGACGCGCTCATATGAAAGATTGATTAGGCTGAGAACATTCCGCCAAGGAGAACTCATGCTAGTGGTCAAAAGATCTATGATCCCCAACTGTGCCAAACGAAGGAAATTCGAGCCGAACTATGAAGGCCCATACATCATAGACAAAGTTTACCAGGGTGGAGCCTATCTACTCATGGACATGCATGGTGAAAGACCTTTCAGGCCAATAAACGGTCGCTTCCTGAAAAATACTATGCCTGACGAGTCACGGCCTAGGTCAATGATAGATGACGACGCCTATGTCCGCTCGCTATCTTCCTAAGCACAAACTCTATAAGTAGTAGCCGGCTTTCGGACCGTAACGTCCTTAAACTAACGATGGACCACTATGTCCTAAAACTGGCTGTTGACTGAGATGTCGATAAACTACTACGGACCGCAGCATCCCAAGGCTGACACAAAAAAAAGAGAAGAAAACGGTAAGTTCATAAGCAAAATGGGCACGGATGAAAACTCGAAAGGGCTCCGTGAGTAAGAACAGCAGGGCTACCGGAGAGTTTTATGAAAACCCGAAAGGGCGCAATCTCGTTAAAAGACACTTGCAAGTGTTAGTTATAAGTATGCCCTAGAGGCCATTACTGTACATACGATCTATATTGTAGTGGATGCTTGGACATATATAGGGAGGACTTTCTTGCTCGACATGATAGTACGCTATCTGGTTGCTCTTTAGCTTAACATGTACTCTGATTGTCTCTATGTTACATGTTGATAAATCCCTTAGGATATGTACTCGACTACTGGGACTATGATGAGATCATACTAATGGGGCCACGGTAGTCGACGAGTACATCCTATAACTGTTCCTAGTCGAGGGTGTATCGAGACAGGGCATCGATACACCAGAGTAGACTAGCGTATGCGCTTCTTGACCCATATGATGAGCGATGGATGATCCCATATCGATTGGTGTTTGACATCAGAGAAGGTATACGGGTGCCCAGTGGAGACTGGGTACACTAGACGGACTCGCCGAGAACTCCCAGATGGTATTATACCTCACGTCAGGTGGCAGTTCTCCGGTGATACACTGGTACAGGTTAGTCCGTAGACCCGAGATCGTCATAGAGTCTTGTGTGATTCCCACTATGCTTTGATTTCCATCATACCACGTCCAAGAGGGCGTGCAAAAAGGTGGCTTTTGGGTACAGTCCCGAATCACATGGAGGCAATGAGCGATAGGAGGGGATTCGTCTCTCCCGGTATAGGGAGTTGATGTTGCGCTGTGTTCGATTGGCTATAACTGGAAATCCCTGGCCAAAGTTGCTGAGATTTATTGGTAAGTGTTATCAGTAGTTTCTCGAACTGTTATAGACCTCATATCGATACGACTTATCAAGCTACTGGGGTCTGACGTTTACCACCCCTAGGCGAGATATGCGACATATCAGACGAAGAGACCGGACTGTACGAGATTGTTACTGATTGGATTCGCAGGAGAAAGTACAGGCTTGCTTGTTGATCTTCTGATTTCTCAATACTTGGGTGGCTGTTACGTTTAGCTGACCGTTTGCAGCTTGTGGGGGTTTGATATGATCATCACCTACTGCCGGCGTATTGACGATTCTTTAGAGTCTTACACAGAGGTTTCCTGGCTCAGGGAAAACGGAGTAGGAGCATATATGTGATATGTGCAGGACCGAGAATAATACGTGTATGCGATACGGTATTAGATTCTCGCGATATGTGATATCGGCCGGGTATATGTGATATAGCCGGGTCATCGGATCAAGTGTTGATTCGATGAACTGATACAGATTATATTAGTCGGTTATTTGTGAAATAGCCGGATTATCTTATCAAGTGTTGATTCGATAATTTAATGTATAATTATATATTTGATATATTAAATTACATTAACTGATATAAGCTCACTAAAAGATTCTTTTTCTCACTCGGGTACTACATTGATATATATGCGATATATGTTAATTGTATTATTTTATTTTGTTACAATAAATATTGTATATGTGATATATAATATTGTAACATGATATGATTACTAATGCAACATGTTTAGTGGAGATTAAACAAGGTTAGGGTTTGATTTGGGTTAGTTCTTTCTTGAACCTTTTAGAAGGTTTCCTTTTGTTTCTTGCAAAGATATTATGATGGATATTTTGTGAGATATTTTCCTTACCCAAACCACACCCTTAACCCTAGTTAGCTCTCTACATGGGTTAGCCTTCTCATATTGAACCATGGTTGCATTTTGTAATCATTATTACATTTTCATTATTCATCACAAAGTAGTTGATCTTTTTCTTCCTCCTTGCAAACCTTTCTAGCTTTGATTTTAGTGATGAAAATGAGTGAGATTAAGAAAACAAATGAGAGCTAAAATCCTACCAGATCATCCTCATCTACCCTTGCCATTTAGATGAGGGTGTTCACTTCATTTTGTGAGTGAGAGCTTGTGTTAATGAAACTTCAAGGTAGATCATCTTTGTTATCGAAGATCGGAAGCAAGCTGGCATCTTTCTCTTCGTGGAGCCTCTCTAGAGTCTGGATGCACGATGATCGCAGCGAAAGGACCTCAACACGGAGCTTTAGAAGTGAAGGACAGGATCTACAAAGGTTGTAATCGCTCTCACTTAGTGTTAAAGTGTTTAACATGCTTGTTTTCGCCTAATCTCTAGTTTAAAGATCTTGGTTAGGGTTGTTCGGCACGGTTAAAATTTAAATCGGGCATGGTTGATGCCTTGTAGAACCTTATTAGAGTGCCTAGTAACCTTGCAGTGGTATCAGAGCCAAGCTAGAGTTTTAGGCGAAATCTAGACGAAATTTAAAGTCCGATCGAACTCCGAATATCCGATAAAACCTAGTTTCTGGAAATTTTTCAAAAAGTTGACATTTTTCATATTAAAAATGCTCAGAAAATTCTGCAGGGAAATATAGGAATTACTGTAAAATACGACCACCTAATTCAATTAATGCGCCGCGGAACCGCGGCCATAACATGCATGGTGCGGCGGTTCCGCAGCCGTATGTGTAGATTAGGCACTCAATTTTATACAGTAACATCCGTAGGTGTTTCTGCATGTTTCTAGGAATTTTTAATTTTTACTCAAGTGTTGAGTTTTCTGGGATGTATTGGGAACTCGTTGATTCAATCGGAAAATATAACTTCGTTTAGTTTGTCCGGGTAATTTTTAGAACGTGTTAAAAAGTTCGACCGGATATCAATAACTCACTTTTTCTCCTGCCGGAAAATTTCCAAGTGTTGGATTTTTCCGTAGTTTAAGGACGTTCTAAGTCGTGCAAGTAACGCGGTGGACTCTCTAGAAGACAACAAACCTTAACTCGATTATGTGACCGTCTGAACCGTCTCTAAATCTTAGGGTTTGGGGCAGTACGGCGTGCCACATGTGAGGTGTTGGCTTGACCCTTCTACGGCTGGACCATTGGTACTGTGGCATGTGATGGATGTTTTTAAACTAATTTCAAGTGTTGAGAACTATTTAGGAAATTTTGGGTGTTTGTTTATTCGATCGGAAAGTTTAACACTGTCTTTTTATCTGGAATGTGATACAATATTTGGAATCCACAAGTAGTTATGAGATAACTAATTCGAATGTTGTAAATCTAGCAGTTCAGTCTCAGATGATCGGTTGCCACGGGATTTTGATGCGATCAAAAGTCCGTCGCAATCACGTATCGTACGCGGATACTCGCCGGGTAAACTTAATAGACAGCCACGCCCCATAGCCCCGACCAAGTGACTGTAGGAGAACCCCATCGCCAAAAGCATCTGTTCGGGCGCTCGCGGCAGCGGTGTTCCGCCTTAGTGCACTTCATCGACGGCATCCGGGGGTGCGGCCGTCTACTAAAGTTTGCGACGAGCATTCGATCAGGATGTTGGGAATCTTGTTGAATTGCCCAACTTGATATTGAAAAGAGTTTTCGATAATGAGACTAAAATGCGGGGTTTATAATAGTCAGGCATGCGATGTCTAAGGAATTCATTTGGTTAGGCATGCGATGTCTAAAAAGGTTGCGGATTCTAACTGTTGTAGTTTTACACTTTCTTTTCTGCGACCGTAAGCGTAATATGTGGTGTATCGCCGGTTTCGTTGCTATACATCAACGACAACTGGGATACGCATATTTAGTTACGTTGATGATATGTGATATTATGTGTTGCTGTGATATGTTATATTGGATTGTCGCGTTCTGAATAGCCGGGGTTTTATGTGAGATGAGAGTTTTTCTTTTTCATTCATGTAAAATTCATTTGTATGTAATATTCTTTTATTGGGGCACTTCCGGGCTGAGGATGATGTCACCATTGTATATTATTTACTTTTCCGCATTAGTTAGACCCAAGGCGGGGAGCACAAGTAACCGGGTTCTAGGGTACAGTGGGAGACCATCTCGAGGAGTCGAGACCGGGTCTCCTAACCCTAGAATTGGCAGTGTTACTTGCTGTTCTCGTAGGGGTCTAGGGATGTGGGTTTGGCTTTTCATCGCGACCGTGGAATCCGTGTTTTATACATGCTCGTATTAAAACACGGACATCCTAGTATATCCAATATTTCATATATGTTCTTCTGCTGCAATGTTCTGTGATGAGATCATATTACTGCCTGAGACGAATGTTTATATTATATATATGAGATATATGTTATATTGCAGATTTTGTTTCAAATGTGATGCTTATGAAGCATATTAAAATGGGACTTCATTAATGAGATTAATGAAATAAAAGAAACCTAAAGATGTTGTAGAAACTTGTCTCAAAAACTGGTAGCTCTAGTTATTGCTTTGCATAGCGGTGTTCCTTGTAGAACATCCAGCACCTTATTCGATAAGGATAGAGCCGAGATCCCTTCACCGGGAGTGACCTCTTTAGCGAAACTAGCAGATGCTACAAACTCGGTTTGTCTTTTGATTGTTTTTATAGTTATTACTTTGCATAGTGATATTTGTGAAATATCCTGCACCTTATTCGATGAGGAAAGAGCCGACGATCCCTTCACCGGGAGTGACCTCTTTAGCAAAATTAGAAAAGGCCTAAAAAACATTCCATTAAAAATCACTCGATTCTACAACGATATCAAGTTCATTACGCAAAGGGTTTTCTTAAAAACCTGTCGTAACCCTCCGTCATTTCAGATAAGTCTTACTTAGTATTCATGCTATGTTTGTTGACCTCCGTCAAGACGTAGTGTGAGGTGGCTAACTAGTATTTATCTGTTTATGCATATAATGCAGATTGTTTTAGAGTAGTCATGCGGCCTTGTTGACCTCCGTCAAGGGTCGTGCGGGTGGGTTTAATTCAATCAGGAAACGACGGGTAGAACTTGACTAGTAGCCTATGGTTTGTTGACCTCCGTCAAGGTCATAGGACGCTAGGGGCAAAATATTATTGGGAATTTCAAGTGTTGAAATTTGCAATGAGATTGCATACCTTCTATGAGATAGTTGGATCCCGATACCCGCTGCGAGTAAGAGTTACTCCTGGGAGAGTTTTACACATTACAATTAGCCGATCAAGTAGGTGTCTAGAAAGGTGTTAACGGGGTTACGCCCCTGGGAAAACGAGGTTTATTTTAATTAGGTCCGTGCGAAAGCACGGGGAACCCCTTCAAAGTACCGGCACTGGCCTGGCTGAAAGATTGGCGAACTTGTAGGGTGTAATTAATCCCGGCTAGTCTTTCCTTTTAGGGTTTGAAGGAAGATTTGACTAAAACAGTGGGAGACATCCTGATTAGATAAATTGATAACCAATCTAATCTTGTAAAAGCGCACGCTGAGTGTTTTCTTCTCTCTCTCTCCTGGTTGCGACTATGTCACGCCTTAATCAAGATAATAATACGGATGTATTGACCGAACCCGCTTGTTATACTGTGCTAGGGAACGTTGGTCCCGCTCCAACTTATAATTGTTATAAGATAGAGCAGGAAATTGGGGATTACCAGAATTCCCGTACCGCCCAAACGAAGAAAGTGCATGTTGATGCACCTTCTTCGGGTGTGTTCATTACCGAGAACTGTTTCTCAGTATTCTTTACGTCCTGGGTATGAGATACCGGATCAGGATCCCGCAAATATAATCTGTTACATGGGCTACAGAAAGGTAGAGAACGGAGAACGGGTGATAAGTTTCAAGAGTTGGAAATGATGCAAGTGTTGCAGCCAAGTCTGTTGGCAGTTATCACCCTATATTACCAGAATACATTAATTCTGAACAAATGTTATTAGATACCGAACCTGATATATAAAATCATATCAGTCTCTTTATTAGTAAAGAAGGATATAATTTTGTATTGTTGGATAATATTTTGAACATTTCCTATATCAAGAGTTGATCGGTTCAGGCACGTTATCTAAAAGCATAGACGTTTTAAATCAAACTACAGTTCTTAGTATACAGAACACACACAAGAGGAAGAGTTCGGAAATGAACGAATCCTTCTTGAGGCATGGTAGATTAGGTCATATCAATGCGACCCGACTAGCTGAAGTTACATTTAGATGCATATTTAAATTAGTTTGAATTTACATCTTGTGAAACTTGCCGGTCATGTCACAGAGATAAGATGACCACAGCTCCGTTTATTGGAAACAGAGAAAGAGTTAGTGAACTCTTGGAATTGTTACATGCTGATGTATGAAGGTCCCCTGTCTACACATGCCAAGATCGGTTCTTTGTACTTCATTACATTCACTGATTATCTCTCAAGATTCGGACATATGTTCCTGTTGAAACGCAAGTCTGGAACTTTTGAGAAATTCAATGAATATAAGTTAGAAGTAGAGAACCAAAATGGGTATAAGTATTATGTCCTTTGATGAGATCAAGGAGGAGAATACTTGAGCATGGAATTCCTGGACTATTCTAAGGGAGAATGAGATTCTCTCTCAGCATTACTCCTCCGTATACACCATAGCACGATGGTATATCGGGGCGGAGCAATAGCACCCTATGTGATATGGTGCGCTCTATGATGAGTACTACTGAGTTTCCTATTTTCTTTTGGGAGTTATGCACTTGTGAAGCTGCATACCTATTGAATATGGTTCAAATCAAATCAGTTGCCTACTACTTCATATGTGATATGGAAAGGGAAGAGCCCATATCTTAAGTTTATTAAGATTTGGGGTTGTCCAGCCTATGTCTAAAAGCAAAATCCGGACAAGCTCGAGGCAAAGTCAGTTCTGTGGAAGTTTGTTGGATATCCCAAGCATTCGCAAGGGAATATCTTCTACCTAACCGAGGAACAAAAGATATTTTGTTTCTCAGCATACCACCTTTGTGAAAGGGAATTTCTTGTGAAGAAATTATTGGTCATGAGGTAGAACTGGAAATAGTTCCAGCTATACAAACTGCAGCTGATGATTTGGTAGAAGCAAAGGATTCAATAGTTTCCAACGAACCCCAGCCTCTCCGCCGATCAAGTAGGGTTCTTCACCCACCTGAGAGATACTTCGGTTTCTCTATGACAGTGGGAGCGAGGATTGCATCATGAGATGATGACCCAACTAGTTTCGAGCTGGCCATCAGGAGTGGGATTCTGTAAGAATGGCTGGATGCTTAGCGATCTGAGATGGAATCCTTATACACCAACAAAGTATGGACTTTGGTTGCTTTATCTGAAGGGTTAAATCCCCATCAGGAGCAAGTATATCTTGAGAAGATTACTTGGTGTACATGGAAAATTTGAGACTTTCAAAGCTATGCTTAAAGTCCATCCAGATCCTACTTGCCACGGCTGCATACCATGACTACGATATCTGGCGGTTGGGTGTCATGACTGCTTTTCTAAATGATGATTTGGAAGAGAGCGTCTATAAATACATAGCCAGAGGGCTTCGTAGACAGTGGGAGCAGCGAAAACGTGTGCAAGATGTTTTATGTGATAAATTAGGCATCGCGGAGTTGGAACATCTGTTTTGATGTGGTAGTCAAAGAGTTTGACTTCATCAAAATAGTAGATGAACCTTGTATATACAAAAAGGTAGTAGAGAGTATGGTGGTGAACCTCGTAGAGTACGTGGATGACATACTCTTGATAGGGAAGGAGTTTCCTATGCTACGCTCGGTCAATCACCTCTTATCACAATGATTCTCTATATAGGATCAAGGTGATACCTCCTAAATCCTGGGTTATGGATCTATGAGATAGATCTAATTGGATGTTAGGATTCTCACTAGTTGTAGTGAGATGGTATCAATGGATCCTGGGGAGAATCACTGGAATGGTTTCAGGGTGATAAGGATGACTGAATGTCAGTCACAGGCATTGTCTTTACCCTCAGTGGAGGGACGGTATGTTGGAAGAGTTCCAAGCTAGATACCGTGACTTACTAGACGATTAAAGGCAAGATACATCGTTACCAAGGATGCTACCAAAGAGGCAGTCTGGATATATATAAGTTCATGAGATGAACTTCGTTCCAACCATTGTGTGACAATGGAGCAATGGCTTTGGCCTAGGAACCCCCGTCCCATCAGAAATCCAGATATAATTCTTAGGCAGTATCACCTGATCATGGAGATGGTTGATCTCCAGGGAGATCGAGGTTAGGAGAGTAGACACAGAGGAAAACAACGCGGATCCACTCATAAAGGCCTTTTTCCTAGTAGAGACTTTTATGGGATGGTTGAGTATGAGATACTTCAACCACAGCTAATTGTTAGGTATGCGATACCACAACAGATGGCCCTAGTGCAAGTGGGAGATTGTTAGTTATATGTATGCCCTAGAGGCCATTACTGTACATACGATGTATATTGTAGTGGATGCTTGGACATATATAGGGAGAACTTTCTTGCTCGACATGATAGTACGCTATCTGGTTGCTCTTTATCTTAACATATACTCTGATTGTCTCTATGTTACATGTTGATAAAGCCCTTAGGATATGTACTCGACTACTGGGACTATGATGAGATCATACTAGTGGGGCCACGGTAGTTGACGAGTACATCCTATAACTGTTCCTAGTCGAGGGTGTATCGAGACAGGGCATCGATACACCAGAGTAGACTAGCGTATGCGCTTCTTGACCCATATGATGAGCGATGGATGATCCCATATCCATTGGTGTTTGACATCAGAGAAGGTATACGGGTGCCCAGTGGAGACTGGGTACACTGGACGGACTCGCCGAGAACTCCCAGATGGTATTATACCTCACGTCAGATGGCAGTTCTCCGGTGATACACTGGTACAGGTTAGTCTGTAGACCCGAGATCGTCATAGAGTCTTGTGTGATTCCCACTATGCTTTGATTTCCATCATACCACGTCCAAGAGGGCGTGCAAAAAGGTGTCTTTTAGGTACAGTCCCGAATCACATGGAGGCAATGAGCGATAGGAGGGGATTCGTCTCTCCCGGCATAGGGAGTTGATGTTGCGCCATGTTCGATTGGCTATAACTGCAAATCCCTGGCCAAGGTTGCTGAGATTTACTGGTAAGTGTTATCAGTAGTTTCTCAAACTGTTATAGACCTCATATCGATACGACTTATCAAGCTACTGGGGTCTGACGTTTACCACCCCTAGGCGAGATATGCGACATATCAGACGAAGAGACCGGACTGTACGGGAGTGTTACTGATTGGATTCGCAGGAGAAAGTACAGGCTTGCTTGTTGATATTCTGATTGCTCAATACCTGGGTGGCTGTTACGTTTAGCTGACCGTTTGCAGCTTGTGGGTGTTTGATATGATCATCACCTACTGCCGGCGTATTGACGATTCTTTAGAGTCCTACACAGAGGTTTCCTGGCTCAGGCAAAACGGAGTAGGAGCACATATGTAATATGTGCAGGACCGAGAATAATACGTGTATGCGATACGGTATTAGATTCTCACGATATGTGATATCGGCCGGGTATATGTGATATAACCGGGTCATCGGATCAAGTGTTGATTCGATGAACTGATACAGATTATATTAGTCGGTTATTTGTGAAATAGCCGGATTATCGGATCAAGTGTTGATTCGATAATTTAATGTATAATTATATATTTGATATATTAAATTACATTAACTGATATAAGCTCACTAAAAGATTCTTTTTCTCACTCGGGTAATACATTGATATATATGCGATATATGTTAATTGTATTATTTTATTTTGTTACAATAAATATTGTATATGTGATATATAATATTGTAACATGATATGATTACTAATGCAACATGTTTAGTGGAGATTAAATAAGGTTAGGGTTTGATTTGGGTTAGTTCTTTCTTGAACCTTCTAGAAGGTTTCCTTTTATTTCTTGCAAAGATATTATGATGGATATTTTGTGAGATATTTTTCTTACCCAAACCACACCCTTAACCCTAGTTAGCTCTCTACATGGGTTAGCCTTCTCATATTGAACCATGGTTGCATTTTGTAATCATTATTACATTTTCATTATTCATCACAAAGTAATTGATCTTCTTCTTCCTCCTTGCAAACCTTTCTAGCTTTGATTTTAGTGATGAAAATGAGTGAGATTAAGAAAACAAATGAGAGCTAAAATCCTACTAGATCATCCTCATCTACCCTTGCCATTTAGATGAGGGTGTTCACTTCATTTTATGAGTGAGAGCTTGTGTTAATGAAACTTCAAGGTAGATCATCTTTGTTATCGAAGATCGGAAGCAAGCTTGCATCTTTCTCTTCGTGGAGCCTCTCTAGAGTCTGGATGCACGATGATCGCAGCGAAGGGACCTCAACACAGAGCTTTAGAAGTGAAGGACAGGATCTACAAAGGTTGTAATCGCTCTCACTTAGTGTTAAAGTGTTTAACATGCTTGTTTTCGTCTAATCTCTAGTTTAAAGATCTTGGTTAGGGTTGTTCGGCACGGCTAAAATTTAAATCGGGAATGGTTGATGCCTTGTAAAACCTTATTAGAGTGCCTAATAACCCTGCAGCAAGGCCCTCTCGACCTTGTGAGGAAAAACCACCTGCGTGAGATCCTTACGACTCACAAGGGAGCAACACACTTAGGGATCCCCACGATTCCTAAGGAGAAATTATACTTACGAGATCCTCACGACTTGTAAGAAGAATTCCCCTTTGCGGCCCTCACGGCTCATAGGATTCGAAAGCCTTAACCTACAGGGATCTGAACCTGTTCTTAAGCCATCACAACCTCCAGTGTTGCCCTACAAGTGGTTCAATATTGACCCTTATATACAATCCACGGGCGCGAATAAATATTTCCCTAACAAAGTCCCACCAGAGACTGGGGATATGCTCATATGGCAAAAGACACTTGTAAGTCCTCTCGACTTATAAGGAGAAAACACTCTTATAAGATCCTTACGACTTATAAGAGACCATACACTTAGGAATCCTCACGATCCCTAAGGAGAAAACACACTTACGAGATCCTCACGACTCGTAGGGAGAAATACCTTCATGAGACCCTTACGGCTCATGAAGTAAAAGCCTTAGTCGACAGGATCCTAACCCTGTTTACTAAGCCACCTTTGTTCAATATCGACGAAGGCAAATGATGATTCGCTCCTGGAAATATCCCAGTAGTAGCGATGCTAATGCCTAAATCGGTATCAAATCCCAAACTCGCAGTGAAAAGTCAGCGACCCATAAATGCATATGAAATAGCCAAAATGATTGGGCAACTTGCAACAAATCAGCAAGTAAAAATGTAAGCATGTAGAATAGCCGAAATGATTGGGCAACTCGCAATAAAAAGCAGCGAGTAAATAATAAATATAGCCGAAATGATTGGGCACCATGAAAAATAGACGAAATGATTGGGCAATCGCGTCTTTCGCGATATAAAAGCTGAAATGATAGAGCATCACGGAAAGAAAAATATATAAAATGAAACTTTTTGCCCTACAGGTGAGATCACATCGATCCCTGTATACAATCCAGGGGCACAAACAAAGAGGGAACCATACCTTCCCACCAGGCTCCATCAGAAAAAGAAGCCAAATCTCAACAGTTCACAGACAGCCTGGAGATCATCTCAACATTCGTCTCATTACAGCAGACGCAGCATCAGCAAAGCAGAACCATGGCAATTCCCAGTTCCATGACTCGGCGGTGCACAGACAACTGAGAGTCAACCCCCAACTCCGTGAAATGTGGATAAAGTCAACAAATCCTGGTCTAGTGGAACACGGCTAATGTCAATCCTGACCCCGTGGGAAGCGTTCAGAGCGGATCCTGGTCTTTGCGGAACACGGCTAATGTCAATCCTGACCCCGTGGGAAGCATTCAGAGCGGATCCTGGTCCTTGCGGAACACGGCTATTGTCAATCCTGACCCCGTGGGAAGCATCCAGAGAGAATCCTTGTCTAGTGGAACACGGCTAATATCAATCCTGACCCCATGGGAAGCGTTCAGAGCGGATCCTGGTCCTTTGGGAACACGGCTAATGTCAATCCTGACCCCGTGGGAAGCATCCAGAGCAAATCCTGGTCTAGTGGAACACGGCTTATGTCAATCCTGACCCGTGGGAAGCGTCCAGAGCGGATCCTGGTCCTTGTGGAACATAGCTTATGTAAATTCTGACCCCGTGGGAAGCATCCAGAGCAAATCCTGGTTTCATGAAACACGGCTTATGTCAATCTTGACCCCGTGGAAAGTGTCCACAGCGGAACCTGGTCCTTGCGGAACACGGCTAATGTCAATCCTGACCCCGTGAGAAGCATCTAGAGCAAATCCTGGTCTAGTGGAACACGGCCTATGTCACTCCTGACCCCGTGGGAAGCGTCCAGAGTAGAACCTGGTCCTTGTGGAACACGGCTTATGTCAATCATGACCCCGTGGGAAACATCCAGAGCAAATCCTGGTTTTGTGGAACACGGCTTATGTCAATCCTGACCCCGTGGGAAGCGTCCATAGCGGAACCTGGTCCTTGCGGAACACGACTATGTCAAGCCTGACCCGGTGGGAAGCATCCAGAGCAAATCCTGGTCTAGTGGAACACGACTTATGTCAATCCTGACCCCGTGGGAAACGTCCAGAGCGGATCCTGGTCCTTGCGGAACATGGCTTATGTCACTCCTGACCCCGTGGGAAGCGTCCAGAGCGGAACCTGGTCCTTGTGGAACACGCCTTATGTCAATCCTGACCCCGTGGGAAACATCCAGAGCAAATCCTGGTCTAGTGGAACACGGTTTATGTCAATCCTGACCCCATGGGAAACGTCCAGAGCGGATCCTGGTCCTTGCGGAACATGGCTTATGTCACTCCTGACCCCGTGGGAAGCGTCCAAAGAGGAACCTGGTCCTTGTGGAACACGGCTTATGTCAATCCTGACCCCGTGGGAAACATCCAGAGCAAATCCTGGTTTCGTGGAACACGGCTTATGTCAATCCTGATCCCGTGGAAAACGTCTAGAGCAGATCCTGGTCTTTGCGGAACACGGCTTATGTCAATCCTGACCCTATGGAAATCATCCAGAGCGGAACCTGGTCCTTGTGGAACACGGCTTATGTCAATTCTGACCCCGTGGGAAACATCCAGAGCAAATCCCGGTTTCGTGGAACACGGCTTATGTCAATCCTGACCCCGTGGGAAGCGTCCAGAGCAAATCCTGGTCCCGTGGAACACGGCTAAAGTCAATCTTGACCCCGTGGGAAACGCCCAGAGCAACTCCTGACTCCGTGAAATGCAGATAATGTCAATTTCATTAAACACTTACGGGTCCTCTCGACTCGTAAGGAAGAAAACACTCTTGTGAGATCCTTACGACTCCCAAGAGAAAAACACGCTTAGGAATCCTCATGATTCCTAAGGAGAAAATATACCTACTGTTGGAGATAGTGCCCTCAGAGTCAATTATTGGATCACAGGCACGTGATTGCAATGATTGAGAGAGGACCTATACCATTAGAACAGTCTTACTCAAGATGATAGTATGCTATCTGGTTTACCTTTATCATCGTGTACTGTTTCAGGTGACCTTGCAGGTCACTATTGCACATTGATAGAGCCCTTAGGATTCTTGCTTGACGTCCAGCAGTATGATGGCGATCATATACGTGGGAGCTGGGGTCTATAAGCACATCCTTAAAAGGTCCCTAGTCGTGGGAGTTTTCGAGAAAGGGCATCGATACTCCAGAGTAGACTAGTGTATGCAGTCGAGACCCCGACGAGGGACGGTGGCCGGTCTCACAAGCCACTGGTGTCAGTTGGATCACCTAAGATGTATACAGGTGCTCATTGGGTTATGAGTACAACGGACAGCACTCGCCGGGAACATGCTAGTTGGTCTTATACCTGACGTCAGATAGCAGTTCCCTGGTGACATGTGTACAGGTTAGTTCATCGACCTGAGATCGTCATTTGTCTCGTGTGAGTTCCCACTGTGCTTTGATTACTACCCTACCACGGCTCAAAGGAGTCATGCAAACAGGTTTTAGTTGGGTACAGTCCCGAGCCACATGGAGGCAGTGAGCGGATCGTCAGGGGTTCGTCTCTCCCGGTATTGGGGGTGAGGTCGCGCTGTGTCTAGGAGAGCCATTACACAAAGCCCTCGGCCGAGGCAGGAGATTTACTGGTAGATATTCCAGTAGTATCTCAGGGTGTTCTGGGCTACACTCCGACACGACTTGTACCGCTTTTGGTGGTCTGACTTTTACCAACCCCCTAGGCCCGCCATGCGATACTCATAGACGAACGGACCGGACTGTACGGATATTGTCACTGACAGGCTCAGTAGGGTGTCAGGATGAGTTCGCTTATCGACGTCTCTTTTGGTCAATACCTGATAGCCCGTTACGTATGGCTAATACCTCTAACGTGCTAGTGGTTAAATCCACAACCAAAGTATTGACGAGTCTTTAGAGTCCCCCACAGACCGTTTTCTCAAGTTTCGGGCAAAACGCTGTTGAGGCTGTATGGAGATATGGCAGGGTTCGATCATATACGTGCGGTATTGCACGGATCATGATCGGACGGATAATACTAGCGGGCTTTGGTTTAAGTCGGATCCTAGTATTGTGCAGTGTAGATTTGTCTCTTTGCATTTGTATTCAGTGGGAATACAAATGCGGGTATGTATATACAGTCGTGGGGTTTTCCTGTAATTTATTACGGGATCAGTTTTCTGAGGTTGCCAGTTTGTATTCCGTTCTGGCCAGTTTTCCTTTGTTCCTTCACGGCCGGATTTTTGTGATGGGAGGGGCTAATTTGCAAGTGTGCAAATTAGCTATTGTGGAGGGGTTATTAGTGATATGTGGTTTTATGATAATACTAGCATCTTTGCTTTTTTCTTCATGATGGCTAGCATTAATGTGATGAGGATTGATTTGGATTAGATTAGAATTGGAAGTGACATTATAACCTCATTTTCTTCACATGGCTTATGGTCACCTTTGGCTTTTCCCTACACTTACCTCCCCTGTATTTTTCCCTCCCCAATTGTAATGGACGGCCACTACTAGGAAATGAGAGGGGTTCATTTTTTGGTGTGGGAAATGGATCATATCATATTATGCTTGCTACAAAATGAAAAAGGATTATTTTCCTCTTGCTCAAAGTTCATTCTCCTCCACATCCATCCAAAGGCAACTTCAAACCCCATGAGACAAACATTACTACACTTTGCCTAGAGCATCCTTGGGCAGGTCGACTCGCCAACTTCGTGCTCGAGTTGCCTCGGTCTAGAGGCGGGATCCCGTAAAAGAACCCGGCGATGTGGTGCCCTTTCCGATGAGGAGATGAAGACCGGAGATTCCGCGAGGAGATCGGGATGGAGGCCGAAGACCGAAGGACACGGATCGCTCGGTATAGCATTCTATCCCTTCTCTTGTTAGCTAGTTGTAGGTTAATGGTTACGATCCGGGTTTTTAGGATGCGGTAGTGCCGGTTTAAAGTCAAGAAAATTTTTCGTTTCCACATTTTGGCCTCGGATAGACGGCTGGGGTGCTACCGTAGTCCTACATGGTATCAGAGCCACGCCATTAACCTTTTCTAGCTTGCTCTAGCGTGTTTAGAACTTCGATCGAACAAAAATTCCGAAACCGCGTTTTCAAATGTGCAGTTTCTGTCGAGATTTTTCTGTTGTCAAAAAATTATTTGGTGTGCTGCAGAAAATCAGGCAGGGTTTTGTAGGAGCACTGTAGAAATTTGGTGACATGATTCAACATTAACGCCGCGGAACCGCGGCCCTAACCCCACTTTGGCCGCGGTTCCGCCGCTGTTCTAAGCCTTCACTACACCAAATTATTTCAGTAGGTTCCTGAGTTGGAAATAGGGTTTTTGGTATATACTGTTTGGGCCCAGATTTTCTTTGAGTGCTACAGTTGTGCTTGGGGCCCACTTCGGTAAATTTAGTCGATCGAAAATTTTAAACATGTTAGTTCACAGTATTTACATTATATCTGCGACCGTGAATGTCATTTGATCGGTAAATCCTGTCTAACTGCTATAGCCCTTTTAGACGGATTTGCGAACGTGACATTCACGTTGATGTTCTGTGTTGTGCTGTGATATTGCGGATTGTCGTGGTGGATAGCCTGGATGCAATGGTAGTACAGTTTTGGTATTATTATGTACATTTGATATTGCGGGGCGAGCGTCCGACATGTGGACTGCCGTCACTGTCTGTTTGTATATTATTCTTTTGGGGCACGACCGGGCTGAGGTCGATGTACCCGTTGTATATATTTTACTTTCTGCACTAGGATTACCCCGCGGAGGGGTGCATGGATAGCCGGGTTCTAGAGGGCAACGGGCCCGCATCTCATGGCGTTGAGACGGATGGGGCTTTACTCTAGAATTGGCAGGCTATTTGCCGCACTCGTAGGGGGTACAGGTTGACCTAAGGAGGGGTGCACAAGTTACCGGATTCCGTGAAGTGCTGGATGGTCCATTCACATTGCTGAAGGGGGCTGCCTCGCTTCAGGTTTTGGCGGGAAACTTGCCGCGCCCGTAGGGGTCTAGGATTTCATTGCGCAGGCTATCCACACGACCAGGGGAACGTCGGGTTTCAGTAGCGGCTCTTTGAAACCCGGGGATCCCAGATATCTGTATTGTTCTGTCATGCTTATTACATTTCTGTGATGTTGCATTTTATTACGCCTTGAGCGAATATTATATATTGATATATATACTAGTAGATGTTGTATATGTTTTGCATCCGCGCTAGTCCAGTCCCCGCTCTGTCGTTAGTTAAGTAACCTAACGGGTGATGACGGGACCCAGTGGCGAATGCGGATGGCATATACGTACATCAT
This sequence comes from Agapanthus africanus, assembly GCA_030015575.1. Lineage (NCBI taxonomy): Eukaryota > Viridiplantae > Streptophyta > Magnoliopsida > Asparagales > Amaryllidaceae > Agapanthus > Agapanthus africanus. Next base: position 667,346,749 of record CM057342.1, on the reverse strand, counting down.
TATTTTCGTTTTTTATTGGTGTGATCAACTGATGGGACTGCGTTGATTCGGATCAATGCAAGCTAAACAAACCTAATCTGATGTTGTTGGAACTATTTTTCAAAAAGCTGTTATTGCAAGGACGTTCTCTTTTGTTTTGCACAGTGGTATTCGGTTATGAATATCCAGCACCTCAGTCGAAGAGGCAAGGGCCGAGATCCCTTCACCGGGAGTGACCCCTTGGACAGAAGTTTGCGTCAGGGTAATAACTTCACTATAGTCGATTACTTTTTGCTTTGCATCGTGGTATTCAGTTGGAATATCCTGCACCTCATTCTACGGGGAAAGAGCCGAGATCCCATCACCGGGAGTGACCTCTTTAGCAAAGGTTTTCGCCACTATATTTTTATAAAAAGCTATGCAGTTCTTTCAACGATATCAAGTTCATTACGTTAAAAGTTTTTCATCAAAAACTAGACGTAGCCCTCCGTCATTTCTTACAAGTATTACTTAGTATTCATACTGCGTTTGTTGACTGTGTCAAGGCGTAGTGTGCGGTAGCTAAGTAGTGTTTGTTTGTAGCATATTAATGGGATTGGTTAGGACAGTCGTGCGGCCTTGTTGACTGTGTCAAGGGCTCGTACGGGTGGGTTTAATGCAATCCAGGATAATGACGGGTTGAATTTGACCAGGACTCTTTGATTTGTTGACTGTGTCAAGGTCACTTGGGTCCTAGGGGTAAAAATCACATCGGGAGTTTCTAAACTGAAACTTGCCAGATATGTGCATACCTTCTGGAGTGTGATGACGTGAGTGGATTCTGTCACGTTATCATGCGATGATAGTTGGATCCCGATTCCCACTGATGAGTTGGTTTACTCCTCGGGTGATCCTGACTAATTCTTCTTTCAGGTTTGGAGGAGAATTTGATGTTACAGTGGGAGGTTTCCTGATTAGATAAAGTGATAACCATTCTGATCTAGGTTAGAGTGCACGCTGAGTGTTTCTTTTCTCTCTCTCTTTGGCAGCGACCATGGCCCGACCCTTGACTACGACTCAGTGACCAAGTTAACTAAAACACTGGCTTTTGGATTGTCAGAGTTGCAAACCTCAGTGCCACTCCTACTTTTACCCTTTTCTCCAGGACACCCCGTATTACTACGAACGTCCACTTCCATTGGATAAAACCATCGTATGGTTATATACAAACTCGAAGGAATTTATTCGAGGATGGTTTCCGGTTCTGGAGAAAACGAATAGGACTATTCAGTTGTCTTTTCCTTTTACCTTCTCTCAGGTTACGAGTGCTCCTTGGATTAGGACAGTACACCTATTACGCAAATTGGATAGTCTTCTTCTAAACCATAGGCAGGTGCTGACCGGTAGGGAATGAAGAAAACCAATTAGCCTAACGATGGTGTCTAGAAGGTATTATGTAAAGACAAATAAAGGGATTAGAAGGAGGGCAAAGTAAATTGCGACTGCTATTCACGACCAAAACCAAGTATTTCATTACCACTCCCACTTCACCTTTGTATTTCTCCAGAACACTCCGTATCACTACGAAGATCCACAGTTATTTGGATACTCCATCGTATGGTTATATACGAACTCGAAAGGAACTTGTTCCAGTTCGGGGATGGATTCTGGTTCAGGAGAAATATGAATAAGGTTTATTCAGTTGTCTTTTATCTTTACTATCTCTCGCATTGCGAGTGCTCCTAAGATTAGGACAGTACACCCATTATGGTTATTGGATAGTCTTCTTCCAAACCATAGGCTGGTGCCGAACGGTAGGGAAGGAAGAAAACCATTTAGCCTAAGAGGGTGTGCAGAAGGTAATGACTAAAAGACATATAAAGGGATTTGGAGAGATGACAAAGAAATATACAGTTTCAGTTGTGAATCTGATAATGGAAGAGGCATTACTAGGAATACCCAGATACCCCATAAAAACATTTCAATGTTTCAGTGTCACTGTGTACTGTTAAAAGAAAACTGATTTCCCAATTAGCCCTTGCTCCAGGGTATGTATTTACCAGGTATGATTCTCACATCTGTATGGTTTTACAGATGATGAGTGGGAGTAAGTCATTGGGAATTAGGTGATCATCCTCATTATATCAGAATTCGTTGTAATTGGTGATATTTGAGGAAATCGTCTGGGTTGTTTGCCGGACGGCAAATATTTGGTTTTGAACATCCGTTGTTATGCACCAATTTCAAATTGATATATCTGTACGTCTATTTTTATAGAGTGAGATATACCTACTTGAAATTATGTCCGTGATATTTACCTATATCAGTGGATGGTTAGGTAAGGAGCATTAAATAGCGGTGTAAATCTTCTTAACCATAAGTACAGTTTTCAACCTACGACACACAGGGAATGAGTCATTAGACTCAAGGGACTTATACAGAGTATTGTATGTTGTCCAGTGTCCATTAGGACAGAGGGGTTGGTACTCGTACTAGATTCTGTTTACTTGTGACTTCTCTGGGTCTTAGACATGTGTTTCGTAGATATACAAGGTCCAAGTTTTGAGAAGTTATAGGTATAAGAATAGAGTAGAGAACCAGGTGTTGCAAATATCGGGATTCTTCAAGGTGATCGAAGATATAGATACTTGTGTATGGTATTCAGTTGATAGTAATGATTAAGAGAACTTGCTTCTCTTTCAGGTTACTCATAATTAGAAGCACTCCTAAGTTGAGTAACGTTGATCGGCCTCCGTCCATTTAGTTGACATGCACTGGAAATAGCTGCATGATTTGAATCTGGTTCAAATTAAATCAGTGTCTCTGTTTCTGTATTGGATATAGAACTGTTCATATCTTGACATTGTTAAGGTACGGGGAGTTGTCCAGCTTATCCTTAAAACCAGACGCTGGACAACTCAAGGCACGTTTCTGTAATGGCTGTTTGTGGGTTGACCCGGGGTATGACGAGGGTTGACTTTCTACCATCTGGAAGATCAATAGTGATATTGTTCTTGACTCGCTACAGTTTTAATAAAAATGGATTTTTCAGAAAACAGTAGTGGGAGTATGGTAGAACTGGAAGTGATTCCAGAACCGCAAATGATTACTGAAAATTTGATAAGAACCTAAAGATTCAATCTGGTTTGACATTCTATTGGCCACTCCGCAGATATGGTGGGTAACCTCAGGCACCCGAGAGGTATTTCGGTAGCCTCAAGGATGGTGACAGGGAGGTTCTTGTTTACCCAGACTTGCCATTGCTGTTGTCCCAGACTGTGAGATCCGACAGGAGGATGAGTATAACGTTTTTTCTAAACTGGCTTTAGAAGTCCACATGTATATGACTCTGCCAGAGGGTTGTCGTAGTCAGTGGGGGCAGCGGAAGTATAATGGACAAGTGGCTTATGTCTATTTATAGACTAAAGCAGATATAGCGGAGATAGATCATCTATTTCTGATGTGACAGTCATAGGTTTGACTTCATCAGAATAGGGGATGGATCTGTTATGAAGGTAGTAAGGTGTGATGTCCTGGTATTTGGATGACATACACAGAGTAGAAAGTGAAATTCCTATACTACGATCGGTTATACTTTGGTTGTCACACATTGGTTTCTCCAGATAGGATATTAATGCTGTCCTGGAGAAACGATCGGAAGCTGTTTTAGAACATAAGTTGATGTTCTAGGGATATGATGATGGCATCCTCCTTCGGGAGACAGTTATCATTCCAGGCTTCCAAGCTGACCTGGATGACAGAGTGTCTGTTAGAGTTATAGTTTTCCCTCTGATGAGGGGCGGTATTTTGTACAGGTGGTCTAAGAGGATACTGAGGGAGGTGTGGCGCAGGATACTGATTAAGTTCAGTTGAAGATACAGTCTAAGAAGTTTGGATTTGGAGTTCATTTATGAGCTAGGTCCCATCAGATATCCAGACATATTCTAAGACAGGTATTGCTCATTTCGGGAGATGGCTTTCTCCGTGAACTTGAGATAAAAAGAGACATAGAAAGAAACATTAGAGCGGATCCACTCACTGAGGCTATTCCTCGAACGCATTAGTTTCGCAAGCGGATTTTGTAAGACTGATTAGTAGAGGAGTTGGTTGTTCGGTATCACACGGGCTATGAGTATGCGACATCGCAATAATTAGCCTTGAGTGCAAGTGGGAGATTTTTGGAGATAGTGCCCTCAGAGTCAATTATTGGATCACAGGCACGTGATTGCAATGATTGAGAGAGGACCTATACCTTTAGAACAGTCTTACTCAAGATGATAGTATGCTATCTGGTTTACCTTTATCATCGTGTACTGTTTCAGGTGACTTTGCAGGTCACTATTGCACGTTGATAGAGCCCTTAGGATTCTTGCTTGACGTCCAGCAGTATGATGGCGATCATATACGTGGGAGCTGGGGTCTATAAGCACATCCTTAAAAGGTCCCTAGTCATGGGAGTTTTCGAGACAGGGCATCGATACTCCAGAGTAGACTAGTGTATGCAGTCGAGACCCCGACAAGGGGCGGTGGCCGGTCTCACAAGCCACTGGTGTCAGTTGGATCACCTAAGATGTATACAGGTGCTCATTGGGTTATGAGTACAACGGACAGGACTCGCCGGGAACATGCTAGTTGGTCTTATACCTGACGTCAGATAGCAGTTCCCTGGTGACATGTGTACAGGTTAGTTCATCGACCTGAGATCGTCATTTGTCTCGTGTGAGTTCCCACTGTGCTTTGATTACTACCCTACCACGGCTCAAAGGAGTCGTGCAAACAGGTTTTAGTTGGGTACAGTCCCGAGCCATATGGAGGCAGTGAGCGGATCGTCAGGGGTTCGTCTCTCCCGGTATTGGGGGTGAGGTCGCGCTGTGTCTAGGAGAGCCATTACACAAAGCCCTCGGCCGAGGCAGGAGATTTACTGGTAGGTATTCCAGTAGTATCTCAGGGTGTTCTGGGCTACACTCCGACACAACTTGTACCGCTTTTGGGGGTCTGACTTTTACCAACCCCCTAGGCCCGCCATGCGATACTCATAGACGAACGGACCGGACTGTACGGATATTGTCACTGACAGGCTCAGTAGGGTGTCAAGATGAGTTCTCTCATCGACGTCCCTTTTGGTCAATACGTGGTAGCCCGTTACATATGGCTAATACCTCTGACGTGCCAGTGGTTAAATTCACAACCAAAGTATTGATGAGTCTTTAGAGTCCTCCACAGACCGTTTTCTCAAGTTTCGGGCGAAACGCTGTTGAGGCCGTATGGAGATATGGCAGGATTCGATCATATACGTGCGGTATTGCACGGATCATGATCGGACGGATAATACTAGCGGGCTTTGGTTTAAGCCGGATCCTAGTATTGTGCAGTGTAGATTTGTATCTTTGCATTTGTATTCAGTGGGAATACAAATGTGGGTATGTATATACAGTCGCGGGGTTTTCCTGTAATTTATTACGGGATCAGTTTTCTGAGGTTGCCAGTTTGTATTCCGTTCTGGCCAGTTTTCCTTTGTTCCTTCACGGCCGGATTTTTGTGATGGGAGGGGCTAATTTGCAAGTGTGCAAATTAGCTATTGTGGAGGGGTTATTAGTGATATGTGGCTTTATGATAATACTAGCATCTTTGCTTTTTTCTTCCTGATGGCTAGCTTTAATGTGATGAGGATTGATTTGGATTAGATTAGAATTGGAAGTGACATTATAACCTCATTTTCTTCACATGGCTTATGGTCACCTTTGGCTTTTCCCTACACTTACCTCCCTTGAATTTTTCCCTCCCCAATTGTAATGGCCGGCCACTACTAGGAAATGAGAGGGGTTCATTTTTTGGTGTGGGAAATGGATCATATCATATTATGATTGCTACAAAAAGAAAAAGGATTATTTTCCTCTTGCTCAAAGTTCATTCTCCTCCACATCCATCCAAAGGCAACTTCAAACCCCATGAGACAAACATTACTACACTTTGCCTACAGCATCCTTGGGCACGTCGACTCGCCAACTTCATGCTCGAGTTGCCTCGGTCCAGAGGTGGGAGCCCGTAAAAGAAACCAGCGATGTGGTGCCCTTTTCCGACGAGGAGATGAAGACCGGAGATTCCGCGAGGAGATCGGGATGGAGGTCGAAGACCGAAGGACATGGATCGCTCGGTATATCATTCTATCCCTTCTCTTGTTAGCTAGTTGTAGGTTAATGGTCACGATCCGGGTTTTTAGGATGCGGTAGTGCCGGTTTAAAGTCAAGAAAATTTTTCGTTTCCGCATTTTGGCCTCGGATAGACGGCTGGGGCGCTACCGTAGTCCTACACTTACGAGATCCTCTCGACTCGTAGGGAGAAAAGTCTTTATGAGACCCTCACGGCTCATAAAGTTGAAAAGCCTTAGGCAACAGATCTGAACCTGCTTCCTAAGCCATCACTACCTTTCGAATAATTCAAGACAGAATGTTCTCTATCATCTACAGGCTATGCTTACTAAGAGTTCTTCATGAGCAAAGCTCTGTTAATTGGTTAAGGAACCCTAAGGTAGATCTCTTTAGATCTATGGGTTCAAAAGAGCAAAGCTCTGTCAATGAAACCCTAAAAGGGGTTTTCTTTAGATCAAAAATCTATGAAGAGCAAAGCTCTGTTAATGGGTGAAACCCTAGATTCTTAAATAATCCTTTAAAAGATTTAATCTTTACCTACATTTTGACAGAGTTCTGTTCTTAAGGAAGTTCTTAAGCCAAAGAGCTATGCTCTGCAAGAGAATGAAAATTCTCAGAAGGAAGAAGATGAATTGAAATCATCTCAAGGGCCAAGGGTCCTATTTATAGGCACTGAGTGCCGTTTCAACTTCTAAGTTGATCTAATGGTGGAGATGTTGTCACTGCTGTACTCACGTGTGAGCCACGTGTGAGCCACGTGAGCGCAACGGTGGGGGGGGAATTTGTTTCCCCCAATCAGAGCAAAGCTCTGTTTAAAATTCAAATTTTGAAATGAATCAATGCTTCAGAAGCAGTGCCAGGTGCGCTGCGCCCTAAGTAGCGCACCGCGTGCAAAACACGTGTGCGCTAGCGCTAGGTGCGCTGTGCTCTAAGAAGCGCACTACGTGCAAAACACGTGCGTGCTAGCGCTAGGTGCGCTGCGCTCTAAGCAGCGCACCACGTGCAAAGCACAGACGCACTAGCGCTAGGTGCGCTGCACTCTAAGCAGCGCACCACGTGCAAAGCACGGTTGCGCTAGCGCTGGAATTAAAAGCTCCCCATCATCAGATCAAAGATCCAATAATAATGATAAATCATTAATTAATCAGAATTAAATTCTGTTAAGGAAAGATTCCTCAAAATCTTTCCAAACAACAAGATTGTGCTCTGTAAATCAGAGCACCGTTGGATCAATGATCCAATGGTGATTAAAAATCACCAAAAGTACAGAATAAATTCTGTATAGAAAGATTTCCCAATCTTGTTAAAAACAAGAAGATTGCCTTCTGTAAATCAGAAGCCCTTGGATCAAAGATCCAACGGTAGGGAAATTCCCAAATCAATTGGAGAAAAGATCTCCTTAACTGATTGAACAAATCAGCTTGCCCTATAAAAAAGCTCCCAAACTTCAAGTCTGAGGAGACAGAAATATAGAGAGGAACACCCCCAGAAGTTTTGAGAAAATCTCAGAAAGAAGAGCCAAGCTCTCGATAGAAGAACTTCTTTTCTTCAAGATAGAAGAACTTCTTTTCTTCAAGGTAAAAGAACAGAGAGATGAAATCATCTCATAATTAAAAAGAAGAATTCACTTCTTTCTTCAAGATCATAGATCTGCAAGACTAAGGTCTTTTACAAAGAGATCAAAAGATCTCATCATAAAATAAAATAAGAATTTACTTCTTTCTCACAGATCATAGATCTATAAGACTAAAGTCTTTCTCAAAGAGATCATGAACATCTCATTATAAAAAGGGGGGAGAATAATTCAATTCTCTTAAGGATCACAGATCCATAAAGGCAAAGCCTTTCATCAATATAAGAGATTGAAACATCTCCTACAAAATAAGAACTTTTGTTCTTAGGATCTTGAGACAAAGTCTCTTCTAAGGGAGAATTTATTTCCCAGATCATAAAATCGATCAAATGTGCTTCTGCGCTCTTGGACTGGCGCTCAGCGCCAAGCGCACCACGTGTCACTCACGTGTGCGCCACTCAACAGCTAGCGCTTTCGCTCATGGACCGACGCTCAGCGCCAAGCGCACCACGTGCTCCTTACGTGTCCATCTTTGAACAAATAGCGCTATGCGCTCATAAATCAGCGCAACGCATTAATGGACTAGCGCAAAGCGCCAAGCGTGTCACGTGTCCCTCACATGTGCGCTACCCAGCAGAAGCGCACTGCGCTCTTTTGATTGGCACAAAGCGCCAAGCGCACCATGTGCTGCGCTGATAGAACATAAATTGTTCTTTAATAAGCCCCAGAGATATGATGAATGCTCAGCATTCAATAAAAGAAAAAAACATTGTCAGAATTCAAATCAATGCTCAGTATTGTTAAATGTTTAACATTCTAACTGAATGGGCCGAGCCCAAAGTGGCCATGAACCCCTCGTTATGATTAATTGAGCCCATATACTCATAAATCTTTGATCTTAGTTCCAAATTGGACTACAAATCCCAACCAATATCGATTCAAGGGTACATCTCTTCACTCCTCTGATATTTGTCATTGTAATCCTTCAACGTCTTCAAAGAGGTGACGGGTCCCGACAACCATACATTTCATAGACTATTACGTTTTTAAATTGGACTGTGGGGTCCTTAAACCCATGGACTATGATGTCCTTAACCTTGGACTGTGGGGTCCTTAAACTCATGGACTATGATGTCCTTAACCTCGGACTGTGGGGTTCTTAAGCCCATGGTTTGAATCCTATCCCCACCGAATCACTTGAGATGCTGGGGGAGCCGGCAGCTGTGCCACCACACCAGCCAAGTGATGTCCTTAACCTTGGACAGTGGGGTCCTTAAGCCAATGGACTATGATGTCCTTAACCTTGGACCACCATGTCCTTAACCGCAATGTCCCTAAACTAAACAATAGAGCCCGAATGCTCTTTTGTTAGATCTAAACAATTCCGTTAAGTTGATCTTAGTCTGAAATTAGACTAACGTATCCTTAACATACGTTTAAGTTGATCTTAGTCTCAAATGAGACTAACGTATCCTTAAACCCAACCCTAAACCCAAATCTAAAAAATATGGATTTGGACTAATCCACGCCCTACGGGCGACAACATAAATTAGTCTCCGTATATAATCCACGGGAAACCAAAAATAAAAACAAACACACGCGATACGAAGTGACCATCTGGAGAAGGAGAAAGTGGTTACCGCGATGCGGTAGCGTAATTAACTGCAGGGGCTTGCGCCTGCAGGGAAGAGCGTCCCCACAATCGGAAACCCCTCAACGAGGGGGAATCTGACGAAGTCTGCTATATCGGTCGCATCCGTCCAAACCTTCGATACACGGTGCCATAATCAACTTGGCATCTTCGGAGAGGTGGACGGATAGCACCTAATCGTATCTGCCCTCGAAATTCAGGCAAGACGGACCTACGCGGTCATGTCTTCGTGTTTCGGCGGGGAACAAGGAGTAATTATTTTCTTCCCCCAGAAGAACTCGACTCAAATTATAGAGGGCTCTCTCCTTCCCTTGGTCATTTTCTTGTGCCCATAATGCGCCTAGAGAACCCTCAAGGGCGGTTGTATACAGAATGAGAGGCTTTCTCTTGACTGGAGCGGTTAGTACCGGAGGGTTCTGCAGGTATTGCTTAATTTCGTCGAGTGCGCTTTGGAATTTGCGATCCCAGACGAATGGGGTTCCCTTCTTCATCAAGTGACTGTAGGGACGGCATTTGCCGGAAAGATTGGCTATGAACCGCCGGATATACGCGAGCTTTCCTTGGAGAGACCGTAGTTGTTTGAGAGTTCTTGGCGGAGGCATTTCCATGATTGCCTTAACCTTTAATGGGTCTATTTCGATGCCCCGATGTCGTACGATGAATCCTAGAAATTTGCCTGAGGAAACTCCGAACGCGCATTTCAGAGGGTTCATCTTCAAGTTGTATTTCCGAAGACGTTGGAACACTATTTTTAGATGCTCCCAATGCTCTTCGTGCGATTTGCTTTTCACCACAAGGTCGTCAATATAGCATTCGACGACTTCATGTATGAGGTCGTCGAAAATATTTGTCATAGCCCTCTGATAGGTTGCGCCGGCGTTCTTCAGACTGAAAGGCATCACTTTGTAGCAGAATATGCCCAGCGGGGTCTGGAAAGCGGTATGCTTCTGGTCTTCGGGATGCATCTTTATTTGATTGTATCCTGATGAGCCATCCATGAAGGAGAAGACTTCGTGAGTGGACGTGTTGTCTATCATCAACTCGGTAATCGGTACGGGAAAATCATCCTTCGGGCAAGCTTTGTTGAGGTCCCGAAAGTCTACGCAGATGTGCACTGTCCCATTTTTCTTCATCACTAGGACGATGTTGGCAATCCAGTCAGGGTACTGAACCTCTTGGATGAAGCCGGAGTCGATTAGTTTTTTGACTTCGGCATTGATGCTCATCTCAAACTCGAGCTGCATTCTTCTCGGCGCTTGTTTGATTGGTTTGACGTCCGGAGAAATCTCCAATTTGTGGACGGCTATTTCTGGATCTAATCCTGGTCTCTCGGAATAGTTCTATGCAAAGCAGTCTTTAGACTGCATGAGCACGTCTTTGAGCGTAGCCACCTTTTCTTCAGACAACAGCTCACTGACGAACGTCGGCCGTGGATCGTTTGCCGTTCCCAAGTCAATTTTCCTTAGGTGATGGATTAGCGTTTGCTGTCGCCTGAGTGAGCATCTCGTATAGCTTTTCACGTTGCAGTTGAACTTTTTTTACGGACCGAGTTTGAGGTTGATGACTAGTATAAACTCGAACTTTGTCTTTGGAATTCAACATATAGACTATATGAACTACCATGCCTCCAGGCTTGGGGTGTTTGGAGTCTTGGCCTTTGGAGTTCGCTTCGGGCACTTGAGCTTTATTGGGCTTCTTGTTGTAAAAAGCCGCTTTGGTTTTGGGAGGAACCGCTGTATCAGGATCCATCTTGGGGTGAGTCCCCTTCACCTGCTTCTACACCTTATATATAGATAAGGAAAGTTGTCTCAGGAAGCGAACTTGTTTCTGCTCTCATGGGATCTCTATGGGCTGCGGAGACTTCTTCAATATTACGGTAGGAGAATTTTGTCTGACCCTTCGCAACAGTTTGAAGCTGTTCCCAGTTGGAACCACAACATTCACCACTAAGGTTGAAACTGGACCATGCAGAGAACTGCCCCCAGCTCATTTTGTATGATGCCGATATTGACGTTGACCGTTTGTTACGGCCGGGATTTGATTAGCCTCAGGATTTTGCTGAGCCTGCCTCCTGTTTCCTTTGAGAGCTTGAATATTCTGCCCCATGCGTCGACCTTGGTCCTTGGCAGGTGCCAGTTTTTTGAGAACTGATTCCATTGGCAAAGCTACAGCTTGGGGAACCAGCCTGTGGAAGACATACTTCCACTGGGCTTCCTCCATCGGCGTTGAGGCACCGAGGGTGGGAGGTATGAGTATCGACCTAAAGAGAAGCCCGTTGATTTCTTGAAGAGCCGGATTACAGAGATTTAAGATTGCAAGTGGCCCGTACTTGACTCCACCAGATATGACAGAGCCTGAGTTGCTATAGTGGGAGCAAATGCCATTCTTCATAGAGAAGAAACGCCGACTTCAGTATCCACTCCCCTAAGGGCAACCACAAACATACACACCGCGATTATCTGATCACGGGAAAAACACGACACACGAAGTGTGGAGTGGAAAGAGGAAAAGGTCCCACCGGGCGTGCCAGAATCTGTTCTCCGCCGAACACAGAGACGAGACCACGTAGGTTCATCTTGCCTGGATTTCGAGGGTAGATGCTATTTGGTGCTATCTGTCCACCTCTCCGAAGATGCCAAGTTGATTTATGGCACCGTGTATTGGAGGTTTAAACGGATGCGGGCGATGTAGCAGACTTCATCAGATTCCCCCTCGTTGAGGGGTTTTTGATTGTGGGGATGCTCTTCCCTGTAGGCGCAAGCCCCCGCAGTTAATTACACTACCGCATCGCAGTAACCACTTTCTCCTTCTCCAGATGGTCACTTCATGTCGTGGGTGTTTGTTTTGTTTTTGGTAGCCCGTGGATTATATGCGGAGACTAATTTATGTTGTCGCCCGTAGAGCGTGGATTAGTCCAAATCCGTATTTTCTTAGATTTGGGTTTGTGGTTGGGTTTAAGGATACGTTAGTTCCATTTAAGACTAAGATCAACTTAAACTTTTGTTAAGGATACGTTAGTCTAATTTTAGACTAAGATCAACTTAACGTTTGTTAAGGATACGTTAGCCTAATTTTAGACTAAGATCAACTTAACGGGATCGTTTAGATCCAACAAAATAGCATTTGGACTATATTGTTTAGTTTAGGGACATTGCGGTCGATTACCAGTTTAAGGACATGGTGGTCCAAGGTTAAGGACATCATAGTCCATGGGCTTAAGGACCCCACAGTCCGAGGTTAAGAATATCATAGTCCATGGGCTTAAGGACCCCACAGTCCGAGGTTAAGAATATCATAGTCCATGGGTTTAAGGACCCCACAGTCTAATGTTAAGGACATCATAGTCTATGGGCTTAAGGACCCCACAGTCCAGTTTAAAGACGTCATAGTTATGAAATGTATGGTTGTCGGGACCCGTCACCTCTCTGAAGATGTTGAAGGATTACAACGACAAATATCAGAGGAGTGAAGAGATGTACCCTTGAACCGATATTGGTTGGGAGATCTATAGTCCAATTTGGAACTAAGATCAAAGATTTATGAGCATATGGGCTCAGTTAATCTGAATTTAGGACTTATGGCCAATTTTGGGCTAAATCCAGTTAAGTTAAAATGTTTAACATTTAACAATACTGAGCATTGATTTGAGTTTTGACAATATTTTTGCCTTTTATGGAATGCTTAGCATTCATCATAGCTCTGTGGCTTATTAAACAACCATTTATGTTCTATCAGCGCACACGTGAGGGGCATGTGGTGCGCTTGGCGTTTTGCGCCAGTCAAAGAGCACAGAGCGCTAGTTTATGAGTGCATTGCGCTTCTGCTGAGTAGCGCCCACGTGTGGTGCACGTGGTGCGCTTGGCGCTAAGCGCCAGATGATGGGCGCATTGTGCCAGTTTATGAGCGCAGAGCACTATTTTATGTGCGCAAAGCGCTATTTGTTCAGTGGCGCGCACGTGGGGAGCACGTGGTGCGCTTAGCGCTGAGCGCCAGTTTATGAGCACGGTGCGCTAATTTGGAGCGCTAAGGCTCTTCAAAATTAAAAGCGCCAAGGCTCTGCAGCGCTTTGCGCTAGTCTTGAGCGCTGAGGCGCTTCTGCTAAGTAGCGCACACGTGATGGGCACGTGGTGCGCTTGACGCTGTGCGCCAGTCCAAGAGCGCAAAGCGCTAACTGATCAACTTTGTGATAAAAACAAAAGTTCTTATTTTATAAGAGATGCTTCAATTTCTTATATTGATGAAAGGCTTTGCCTTTATGGATCTGTGATCCTAAGAGAATTGAATTATTCTCCCCCCTTTTATAATGAGATACTATGATCTCTGAAAGACAATGTGTCTTATAAATCTATGATCTGAAGAAGGTTAAATTCTTCCCCTTATTTTTATGATGAGATACTTTGATCTCTGTTGTGAATGACCTTGGTCTTATAGATCTATGATTTTAAAGAAAGAAGTGAATTCTTCTTTTTAATATGAGATAATTTCATCTTTTGTTCTTTTACCTTGAAGAAAAGTTGTTCTTCTATCGAGAGCTTGGCTCTTCTTTCTGAGATTTTTCTCAAAGCTTATGGGGGGTTCCTCTATATGTTTCTCTCTCCCTTAGACTTGAAGTCTTGAGGCCTTTATATAGGGCAAGATGATTTGTTCAATCAGTTAAGGAGATCTTTTCTCCAATTGATCTGGGGATTTCCCCACTGTTGGATTTTTGATCCAAGGGATACTGATTTACAGAAGGCAATTTTCTTGTTTTTAACAAGATTGGGAAATCTTTTCCATACAGAATTTATTCTGTATTTTTTGTGATTTTTAATCACCATTGGATCATTGATCCAACGGTGCTCTGATTTACAGAGCACAATCTTATTGTTTGGAAAGATTTTGAGGAATATTTCCTTAACAGAATTTAATTCTAATTAATTGATGATTTATCATTTTTATTGGATCTCTGATCTGACAGTGAGGAGCTCTTAGTTCCAGCGCTAGCGCACCCGTGCTTTGCACGTGGTGCGCTGCTTAGAGCGCAGCGCACTTAGTGCTAGCGCACCCATGCTTTGCACGTGGTGCGCTACTTAGGGCGCGGTGCACTTGGCGCTGCTAAGAAGCATTTGCTTTATTTCAAAATTTGAATTTGAAACAAAGCTTTGCTCTGATTGGGGGAAACATCAAGCAATTTAAGCAATTCTTTTTCGTTTAAGCTTAAGCGCTGCAAAAAATACGGGTTAGTTCTCTATGCAATTGGTGGCAAGTTTGTGCGAAGAATCATGCAGAAGATTGAATATTGGAACGCGTCGGATTTGAGCGAAGGTGTTAGAAAAATATGTACCGGTGCGATTTTGGGTTAAGAAACCCTTTTGAAGTGATTACGAGTGTTTGAATGTTCGCTTGCGCATGTCAAACTACCCGGATCTTTGGTACTGTACTTTACTAACGTTTTGGAATTGAATTTGATCCTCGCTCCGCACGACCGCTGGTCGTAATTCCTTAAACATCCGAAATGTCGGAAAATACGATGTTTAGTGTCAAAAAGCGATATGTATGCCCCAATTCCTGCACATTCAAAATTATAAAAATCAAACAATACCACTAGAATACCAACAATGTACTGGAGATCACTCAAAAAGAAAAAAAACAAAAACCTCACCAAATATCCGGCGGCGCCGGATTTTTCAATGATGTCGCTGGTCGATTTCGGGATTTTGGTGCTAAAATTTTGTGTGGGTTCTCTAGGCAATATTAGTAATCTATTAGTTTACTTTGATTTTTTAATTTAAATTGAGAGTGATAGCAGGTTATAACAGCAGAGAGTAAAGTTACAAAAATGTGTGTTATGTTAGTTTTGAAAAAATGTTGAATTAATGGTTAGTTTGTTAGTACGAACCAGAAATAGCAATACCTAATGACGACAAATTCCCCGGCAACGGCGCCAAAAACTTGTTGGGAACTCACCTGCGCGAGCAAACGCATATGTTTTGGAAATGGAAATGTTTTAAGGAAATGAATTGTGCACGCGAGATCATTCTCGTTTTAAAATTTATAAACCGCAAGTGCACGGCGCGTTGTAGCAAGCCGGCAAGATGAGTCGATCAGCAGGGAATTGTGTATTAGGTTTTGTTGTTTAAGGTTCAACAAATAACGAATTAGTTGGTTTGTCACTAAAAATAGAAAGAATACAAAAACAAAGAAAACAAGAAAGTAAGAAAATGGCCGTGGCTTTGGCTCGGATGGTCGAATCGCGACGATTCCTTCGATGCTCCCTTATTCATGAGTTGTTCATTCTTGTGTCTATCCCAGTGCGAAGCATGACTCGTTAAGGCAGTAGCGAGGCACAAGTCGTCAAGTTGCCGATAATCGACGCAAACACGAAACGAGTCCGTTTTGTTCACTTACCGTTGTATGTCCAAGCTTGAGGTATCAATGCTAAGCACAAGGTTTAACAAGCATACATCAACATCAAAGATACAAGTTAGTAAGTGAGAGCAAAAGATTCTTGTGTTGACTTTGCTAAGTGTTGTGATAGTATATCGTATATGAAACTAAGAGATTTGTCAAGTCACTTAATCACAAAATACCATATCTAAACCTAGCAACCTCAATACTAGATTGATTCTAATCTTGGGCTGCAAGATGGGGTGTTTGGGGAGAATATTGTATGCGATGAGGTTACAAAGTAACCATGGAATCAACATACCATATCAACCCATTCAAGTTGCAATATTAAGCTTAGATTCACATTATACATATTAAACATTAACAAGATGAGGAGGAAGGTAAAGACATTCATCTCACATCCTCACCATCACCACAACCAAAGATATTAGTTAAATATGATAAAAAGAAAATCAAATAAGAAAAAGAAGGAAGTAATCAAAGAAACAACAATATTATTAACACTTGAAGAAGCTTAGGTACAAAATACTGGTAACTTATTCAACCTCCATAATGAAGCTCTCAAAAGAAAACTTCAAGAGGGAAAAAGAAGAAGAAACCAAGTTAAGCCCACACAACTCTGAAACTAAACCAAAAATAAAAGAAAAATGGAAAAAAGGTATAATATCTATTCACACTCTATATATGAGAGAGCCCTTCCCTTGCTCATTGATCTGGTTTTTATAGGCACCAAAAAAGATTAAACAAGTAATAAAAATAAGGTGATGTGACTGCAAGGGAGGGACATAAGAAAGATGGGGGCGATTGGGGCAAGGGGGCCGGCGAGATCGGATATTTTGGGTGTGTCGCCAGTCTTGGTCCGAGCAATGAGGCTCGTATTGATGTGGTGGTCTCGTGTCAACTCCAACATCATCCTGGTGCTTTTTGATTTGTCTAAAATAATCTGGTTTGCATTCAGAGATTTGGAGGGAAACTTGAAGCAATATATCACATCAAAACTTTTAGCATTTATAACACATGTCCCCCCACTTGCACAAGCCATCATTTGTGTGTGCTATGGGCAGCCCCACCATTGTCTATGCCAAAGAGTTGTGTGTACACTTGTATTGTGTTGGACTAAAATTGTGTGCACACATTTATTTGCAAAAGAAGTCTTTGGATATCGGTCGGTTTCCTGTTCTGATTGCAGTGTTGGCTCCCAAGCGTTATATCCGTGATATTGAGTGTGTTTTTAGTATTTAATCACGAATACTTGTAAACTGTAATTACTGAGCAGACACTGATTAATAGTACCGATATATAATAAAATAGATAATGAATGAGTGGTATTAAAATGCAGTTTTCTGTGATGAACAGGTTACGTCACTCGCTTCTACAATGCCCTTCTGGAAGTTCCCGAACACCGCGACGAAACGGTTATCACTGCCTTGAGGGCGGGTCTTAGGCACAAAGAGTGGCTCCGCTTTTTCGCAGTAGCGCAGCCCAAGACTATGGCCGAGGTAAAAGTCTGGACCGAGCGGGAAATCCAACTCGAATCAGAAGTAAACACCAACCTACCCTGCGGCGACCGGACGTTTCAAAATAAACGAGACAGGGAAGTGAAGAAAAGAGCCGACCGTCCGCAACCTTATTCTCCGAGGTTTCAGGAATACACTCCCCTGAACGTCTCTCAGTCCGAGCTGCTGGTGGAGGCTAAGAGCGAAAGATTTTTCAAACTCCCACCAACGACTCAAAGGCCGGGAAAGTGACTCTGCGGCCCAAACTGCGCCTTCCATCAATCATAGGGGTACCTGACCGAGAACTGCAAATAACTCCGCAACTACATCGAGGAGCTGATCCGCTCCGGTCACCTGGAAAAGTACCTACGAGATAAATGGCAGGCAAATCAGGAGCAAGGGAACCAACCTCATCTCGGAGAATTGACGGTCGGGCAGATCATGGTCATTTCTGTATGCTCGACTCCGAGCGACGAGGACACCTGCCATTTTTGGCCGGTCATGTCCTTAAGTGATCCCCCTACAAGAAGTGCAAGAAGGACGATCCTATCACCTTCACTGACGATGACCTTCATGGCATTTCACTCCCGCACAATGATCCCCTTGTGATAGCAGCCCGGGTAAACCAATACGAAATCTGGAGAATCCTAATCGAATCGGGGAGCTTGGCGGATATCCTGTTTTACAACCGTTTACAGCGTATGGGATTAAACCCGTCTGACCTCCAACCGACCTCCCACGTCCTCCCTCTTAACATTGAGAAAGCAGGAGGAACATGAACCATATCGGTAAATTTCCTCATTGCCAGGATCCCTTCGTCCTATAACATTCTCTTGGGTTGTC
Source organism: Agapanthus africanus (assembly GCA_030015575.1). Lineage (NCBI taxonomy): Eukaryota > Viridiplantae > Streptophyta > Magnoliopsida > Asparagales > Amaryllidaceae > Agapanthus > Agapanthus africanus. The sequence goes on along the minus strand of CM057342.1, from coordinate 667,328,692 downwards.
CTACCCTAAACGCCTTCCAGGCTCCGATCTCGACCTATCACTTCATGTTTAAGTTCCCTCTGGACAATGGGGGGATAGGCCGGGCCTACGGAGACCAGCAAACCGTCAGGGTTTGTCTCGCCTCGACGTCCTCTATGGAGAAAGAGGTTGACAATTTTGAATATGTGTACGATCCTCTGGAATCCCTGGATAAGCGCGGTGATAAAAAAGAGATTCGCGGCTCCCTAGTGGAGGCTTTGTTAGAAGTTCCTCTCAAGGAGAGAGACGACAGCCGAACTGTCTAGATCAACTTATTCTTAACAGGGGATGCTCGGGACAGCCTGATCCAATTCCTTCGGAGCAACTCCGACGTGTTCGCTTGGATTCCAACGGACATGCCCGGGATTGACCCCAAGGTGATCTCCCATAAGCTCGAGGTCGACTTGGAAGATCGGCCGGTCCTACAAAATAAAAGGAGTTTCGCGCTAGTAAAATAAAAAGCAATACAGGAGGAGGTGGACCAACTGCTCGCAGCCGATTTCATTAGAAACCTGGACTACTCAGCTTGGCTAGCAAACGTAGTCATGGTCAAGAAGGAAAATAGGAAATGGTGCATGTGTGTCGACTTCACCGATCTAAACAAGGCCTACCCCAAAGACAACTACCCACTCCCTCAGATAGATCAGTTAGTTGACAGCTTGGTCGGTCACGAGCTGCTGAGCTTCATAGATGCCTTATCCGGTTATAACCAAATCTAGATGAATCCGTCCGATGAAAAACTGACCGCGTTCACCACCGATCGAGGGGTCTACTGCTACAGGGTAATGCCCTTCGGCCTCAAAAACGCAGGGGAGCATACCAACGGCTGGTCAACAAGCTGTTCAAACCATAGATTGAGAGAAATATTGAAGTTTGCGTCGATGACATGCTTGTGAAATCTACCCTATCAGCCGAACACACTACAGACCTCGGTGAGACATTCAATGTACCGCGAAAGTACAAAATGAAACTAAATCCAGCCAAGTGTGGGTTCGGCGTCACAGATGGGAAATTCCTTAGATTCATGGTCACCCACCGGGGAATCAAAGCAAACCCAGAGAAGATTAGAGCCCTTATTAAGATGGAAACCCCTAAGAGCAATGTTGATATCATGCAGCTCACGAGCATGGTGTCCGCTTTGAGTCGTTTTATGTCCAGATCCGGAGAAAAGTGCCTGCCCTTCTTCAAATCCTTAAGGAAGATCTCCAGGTTCGAGTGGTCCGAGGAGTGCCAAGTCGCTTTCGAGCAGCTCAAAGCACATCTGGCGCCCCCCGCTTCTCACCAGACCAGCTGAGAGGGACGAGCTGTTACTGTATCTGACTGTCTCTGACCAGGCTGCTGGCTCCGTACGCATCAGAGAATCCCAAAGAATATAAAGACCGGTCTACTACGTCAGCTACGTTTTCAAGGATACAGAGACCAAATACCCTGCCATAGAAAAAATAGTCCTAGCACTCATCGTCGCTTTCAGGAAGCTCTGGCACTATTTCCAAGCTCACATGGTCATTATTCTCACCGAACGACCCTTGGGGAATATCCTCTGTTCCCCCGAATCGTCGGCCGCTTAAAGAAATGGATATTGGAGTTGTCCCAATTCGACATCCGGGTACCGACCAAGGCAACTATCAAAGCACAAGCCTAAACCGATTTTGTGGTCGAATGCACCATTCCCAATAAGGAAGTGACGTCGCGTGGCCCTGACCCATAACCCTTAGTCGAGAAAATGCTTGGCCCGATTTCGGACTGGGTACTCTATGTGGACGGCTCCTCCATAGAGGAAGGGGTGGGGCTGGGTTGGTCATCCATGGTCCGAATGAATCAGAGATGGAGTACTCTCTGAAGCTTGGTTTCAAGATGTCGAACAACGTCGCAGAGTATGAAGCCTTGTTGGCTAGGCTATGAATCGCCTCCGGGGTAGGGTTAAGGACAATCAGGATCCACAACGACTCTCCGCTGGTCGTCGGTCAAGCGACCGAACATTTCGAAGCCCGGGATCCCCTGACGATGAAATACCTAGCAGAGGTAAAAAGACTTCGGAGAAATTTTGATGGGGTCCAAGTAGAACAGATTCTCAGGAGCATGAACGCCAAGGCCAACACGCTAAGCAAACTCGCCGCTTCTTACTCGGCCAATCACCAGAGAAAACATCCTCTTCGAAGTCCTGCCACGACCCAGCATCAAAGATAGAGAGGTGGTAAACCGGATCTACACTACTCAAGAGGGTATCCCAGATTGGAGAAAACTCATAGTAGAGTTCCTCAAGGACAGAGTACTCCCTGAAGACCGGATTGAGGCATGCCGGCTCCGCATAAAAGCTCGCCACTTCTTATGGAGCAAAGGAAATTTGTACAAAAAGTCGTACACCCAACCTCTCCTCCGATGAGTCGACCCCGACAAAGCAGATTACGTTGTCCGAGAGATACATGAAGGAGTCAGAGGAGCACATCAAGGGGCCCGCAGTTCTCCTTGGACATTCGTGCAATGGGGGATGGATATGGTTGGTCAACTCTCCACCGGCACGGGTGCTGTAAGTCGATGTCGCACACCCCCACGCACTTGTGGGGAGGCGGAATACATAAAAAATGATTTTTATACTTGCAACATCAACCTATCTACAGGATCTTTTCGGAAACCTTAACTAGCTAAACTACATAGAGTTCTAAACTACTATGTAAGTGTTTTATACCTTGTTGAATCTAGTCCTTCGGGTCTTCTTCTCCTTTGCTTGAGCACCTCAAAGATGTGGATCTAACTCGGTCGTCAGCCTCCTCGTGTCGAAGACGATCCACCCGTGAGTCTATGGTTCGAGCTTCAACATCTAAACCGAGGTAACTAAAGTACCTAGTTCGCTAAACTAGGTAGCTTAAAAGATGTAGATAGTTAATTAGAGTGTTTTATCTCAAAGGACCCTAGGGTTCACAACACATGTAAGGGTTAGGATCTTGAGGAAGAAGGAGAGGAACAATGGAGAGAGAAAGAAAATCAACAAATGAACAAGTGATGAGGCTAGTGAAGAATGGCTCATTCTTTTCTCATATGAAGCATGGATTATTTTCAATAGAAAATATCAACCATGCTTCAATAGTAATTCCAAACCAATAAACAAATGAATAAGCCATGCTTCACCCATGCCACAAATATCTCCATTTTCCACCTCATTAATCTATTTTCCAAAATAGATAAATTCAGTAATAAGGTGTCCCCTTCTAGAAGCATCTCTTGTAAAATTACTAGAATGCTCTCATCGTATATACAAACCTGTATTCGTACTGCAAAAATACGAATATGATGAGATAATAATAATCCAATAATATAATACTAGAATCTAGCTTAATCCAAAGCCCATTAGTATTATCCGTCCGAACAATATCCGTGCAGCTAGTACACATATATGAACGGAACCATGCACGTAAAACTATACGGCCTCTATATCGTTTCGCCTGAACTAGGAAAACCATCTGTGTGGGACTCTAAAGACTCAACAGTACGCTGGCAGTGGGTTTAACCATAAGTCCGTCAGCGGCACTAGCTGTACGTAACGACTACCCTAATATCTGTCGAAAAGAAGGCCGACGAGCGAACTCATCCGAACCCCTACTAAGCCAATCCGTGACAATCTCCGTACAGTCTAGTCTGTTCATATAAGAGTATCACATATCAGGCCTAGAGGGGTGGTAAATGTCAGACTCCTAATAGCGCAATAATTCATATCAGTGTAGAGCCCAATACACCCCGAGAAACTACTAATGTACCTACCAGTAAATCTTACTTGCCCTGGCCAGGAACTTTGTGTATTGGCTATCCGAACACAGCGCAATATTAACTCCTAATACCGGAAGAGACGAATCCTTTCTATCCACTACTGCCTCCAAGTGCTTTGGGACTGCACCTAACCACTACCTGTAAGCACGACTCATTTGAGTCGTGGTAGGGTAGTAATCTAAGTACAGTGGGAACACACTTGAGACGAATAGCGATGTCAAGTCAACGAACTAACTTGTACTCATGTCACTCGGGAACTGCTAACTGACGATAAGTATAATACCAACAAGCAGTTCCCATCGAGTCCGTTCAGTGTAACTCATAACCCAATGAGCACCTGTATACTATCTCTGGTGCTGCATACCAATGGCTGCGGGACATGCTATCTCCCCTGACTGGGATGCGAACCGTATACATTAGTCTATTCTGGAGTATCGATGCCCTGTCTTGATAATCCTATGATTAGGGACAAGCTTAAGGATGTGCTTATAGACCACCCAACCGCTAGTGTAATTGCCATCACAACACTGATAGTCAAGCACAACACTGATAGTTAAGCAAAGATCATAAGGGCTCTATTAATATGTATTAGCGATATTCTAAAAGAAACATATACACATATTAAGATAGAATCAAACCAGATAGCATACTATCATATTGAGCAAGACTGTTATTATATCTGTGTATATCCGAAGTTTCCAAAATATAATATACAATCCAGTACTATACAATAATGGCCTCTAGGGCATATATCACTAACAATCTCCCACTTGCACTAAGGCCATGTATTGGCATATTGTAGACCTACCATCTCGAATAGCCTCTTGAATTGCGTCTGAAGGATGGCCTTTGTGAGTGGATCTGCAGTGTTGTCTCCATGTCTACTTTCCACACCTCGATCTCCCGGTGATCCACCATCTCCCTGATCAGGTGATACCGCCTCAAGATATGTCTGGACTTCTGATGGAACCTTGGTTCCTTCGCTAAAGCTATAGCCCCGTAATTGTCACAATATAAACGTATTAGATCAACAATGGACGGAACCACCTAAGGATCTGTAATGAACTTCTTCATCCAGACTGCTTCTTTTGCGGCGTCATATGCAGCGATATACTCTTCCTTCATCGTTGAGTCAGCAACGGTATTCTGCTTGGAGCACTTCCAATAGACCGCCCCTCCATTAAGGGTAAAGACATAACCTGACATGGATTTAGAATCATCCTTGTCACTCTAGAAGCTGGAGTCAGCGAAGGCCTCAATCTGGAGGTCTTTACTACCGTACATAAAGAACATCTCCTTAGTCCTTCTCGGGTACTTGAGAATATTCTTACTTGCTATCCGGTGCTTCTTCCCGGTCTTTGACTAATACCTGCTTACCACGCTCAGTGCGTAAGCAATATCTGGTCTGGTACACAACATCACACATATTATAGAGCCTATTGCAGAAGCGTAGCGTATAATACTCATGCGATCCCTTTCCAAATCAGTCTTAGGAGATATCTCTTTGGAGAGGGTGATCCCGTGATAAGCTGGTAGATTACCGTGCTTAGAATCTTCTATACTAAATCTCTTCAGTATGGTGTCGATGTACCTGGACTGTGAATGTCCCAACATCCTCTTAGATCTATCACGATAGATCTGGATCCACAGAATGTAGGAGGCATCACCCAGGTCTTTCATGGAGAATTTATGTGACAAGAACCCTTTGACTGATTGTAGCATAGGAATGCCATTTCCTATCAGTAGAATGTCATCCACGTACAAGATGAGGAATACTACTGTTTCCCCCAATCAGAGAGCAAAGCTCTATTTAAAATTTCAAAATTTGAAATTTGAAATGAGGCAGCGCCTCATAAGAGCGCTCGCGCCAAGAGCGCCAGCGCTAGGAGTCAAAGACTCTGAGACAGCGCTCACGTGCAAAGCACGAGAGCGCTCGCGCCAAGAGCGCCAGCGCTGAGGCAGCGCCTCACGTGCAAAGCACGAGAGCGCTAGCGCTAAGTGCGCTAGCGCCAAGAGTCAAAGACTCTGAGGCAGCGCCTCACATGCAAAGCACGAGAGCGCTAGCGCCAAGAGTCAAAGAATCTGAGGCAGCGCCTCATATGCAAAGCACGAGAGCGCCAGTGCTAGAACTAAATGTTCTCCACCCTTGGATCAAAGATCCAACGAAGACGATTAAAAATTATCAAATTACCAGAATAAAATTCTGTTGAGGAAATACTCCTCAAATCTTTCCAAACAGGAAAGATTGTGCTCTGTAAATCATAGCACCGTTGGATCAAAAATCCAATGGTAATTAAAAATCTCCAAGATACAGAATAAGTTTTGTATGGGAAAATATTTTCCCAATCTTGTTAAAAACAAGAAGATTGTCTTCTGTAAAACAGAAGCCCTAGGATCAAAGATCCAATGGTGGGGAAACATCCCCAAATCAATCAGAGAAAGATTTCCTTAACTGATCAGCCTCTCCTATATAAAGGACCCAAGACTTCAAGTCTTACAAAGAGGAACCCCACCATAAACTTCAAGTTCTAAAAAAAGAAAAAGAGAAGAGCAAGCTCTAAGAGGAAGAACCTTCTTCAAGGTAAATAAAAAGAAGAGAGATCATAGCAACTCATCAATTCTTGAGAGTTTAATCCTCATATCAGAAGAACTTAGTTCTTTTTCTAGATCACAGATCTGTAAGACAAAGTCTTTCACAAAAACAGAAGAGATCATAGCATCTCTTCATAAAAAGAAGACCTTAGTTCTTAGATCCATGAGAAAAAGTCTCTTATAAACGAGAATTTAATTCTCAGAGCACAGAATTGACCAGAACTGCCAAAGAAGCGCTTCAGCGCTCCAAGTCTGGCGCTCAGCGCCAAGCGCACCATGTACTTCTCACGTGTGCGCTATTTCATAAGAAGCACTTCAGTGTTCCAAATCGTGCGCTATTTCATAAGAAGCGCTTCAGTGTTCCAAATCTAGCGCTCAGCGCCAAGCATACCACGTGCTCCTCACGTGTGCGCTATTTCAAAAGAAGCGCTTTAGTGTTTCAAGTCTGGCGCTCAGCGCCAAGCGCACCACGTGCTCATCACGCGTACGCTATTTCAAAAGAAGCGTTTCAGCGCTCCAAGTCTGGCGCTCAGCGCCAAGCGCACCACGTGCTCCTCATCTGTGCGCTATTTCACAAGAAACGCCTTAGCGCTTCAGGTGTGGCGCTTAGCGCCAAGCGCACCATGTGTTCCTCACGTGTGCGTTGAGGAAACACAAAGTGTTATTTAAATAAAGCCCAACGCCATAAAAAGTGTTCAACACTCAGTAAAAGACAAAAGAAAAAGGGGTGTCAGAACCCAATTTAATGCTCAGAATTATTGAAGCAAAAGGGACTGAGCCCAAACAAACGTTCAGCATTTTATTCAAATCTGAGTGGACTGAGTCCAAGTTGGCCATAAGTCCTTAATTCAGATCAACTGAGCCCATGTGCTCATAATCTTTTTAATTGGTCTTGGTCCCAAACCTGACTATAGATCTCTCAACCAATACTGGTTTAAGGATACATCTCTTCATACCTCTGATACATATCGTTGTAATTCTTCAACGTCTTCAGAAAGAGATGGAGGGTCCCAATAACCAAAAAACTTTTAGCGTATCCTTAAATTGTGAAACCAAAATACCAGACTATGACGTCTCTAAACCAGACTATGATGTCTTTAAACCAGACTATGAGGTCCTTAAACTCATGGACTATGATGTCCTTAAACTTTACGGACTATGATGTCCTTAAACCCAATGGACCGCAATGTCCCTAAAATAAAACGATAGAGTCCAAATACTCTTTCGTTGGATCTAAATGATCCCAAAATCTTATTGAGTAGATCTTAGTCTAAAATTAGACTAACGTATCCTCAACAAACATTAAAGTTGATATTAATCTCAATGAGAATAATGATCCTTAAAACCAAACCAAACCCAAATTTAAGAAAATACGGATTTGGACTAATCCACGCCCTACAGGCGACAACATAAATTAGTCTTTGTATACAATCCACGGGCAACCAAAAATAAGACAAATACACACGACACGAAGTGACCACCTGGAGAAGGAGAAAGTGGTTATCGTTATGCGGTAGCGTAATTAACTGCAGGGGCTTACACCTGCAGGAAAGAGCATCCCCATAATCAAAAACCCCTCATACACGAGGGGGAATCTGACGAAGTCTGCTATAATGGCCGCATCTGTCTAAACCTCCGATACATGGTGTCATAAATCAACTTGGCATTTTCGGAGAGGTGGACAGATAAAACCAAATAGCATCTGCCCCTAAATTCAGGCAAGACGACCTATGCGGTTTCGTCTTTGTTTTCGGCGGCGAACAGATTCTGGCACGCCCGGTGGGACCTTTTCCTCTTTCCACTCCACACTTCGTGTGTCGTGTTCATGAATGAATCGCAGTTTGATATGATCACCCTTGGATTTGAGGTACTAAGATTTGGTGTCTTGCTCCCGTGCAGAGAAAATGGCTTCTAAATCCACTAGCTGCAACAATAACTCCCACTCCGTTCTCACCAGAGGAGTGACCTATGGGCCCCAAGCGGCCTCCATCTTTTCCATGCCAGTGGAACAGGTGACTCAGGCCACCACTGGACTGTTCTTTGGGACTATGATCCCACCAGCAAGCTTCAATGTCCCAATGCCGTCGCAGGGAGCTCCAAAGAAGTCGGTCTTCGATCGGCTTACAACTACCATAACCCCTCTCAACGGGCTGTCCAAGTCCAAGTCTACTGCATCAGTCTTCGACAGGCTGTGGGCTGTGCCTGAGCTCCAGTGTGTCCATGAAGAAGCCCGCAATACCTGAAGAGGTTATCCCGAAATGGATAGCCATCCCTGCTCCAATAAATGAAGTCATCAGAGAGATTTCTCCTACTAAGGGATCGGTCTTTGTGAGACTGGCCATCCCAACTCCCGCTTCAGGTGAAGTCGCCAAAGCTGCTTCCCCTGCCCAAGGGTCAGTCTTCGATAGGTTGGACGTTTCTGCTCAGCGGACGTCAGTCTTCGATAGGTTGGCACCAACAGCAACCCTTCACCAAAACAGGGTGCATGATGAACCCACCCCTGTAACTGAGCCAGTCCTATCTACAAGGCATGCTCGACATCGCCACTTGCGCCGAGTGAGGAATGCTAGGGGCAGTTCCCCTTCTGGATTGACTCTACCAGCTCCGATGGTAGAAATTGACACTGTTGTTCCAACTGGGAACAGCTTTGAACTACTCAGGAAGGTGCGCAAGAACTCTCCGACCGCCGTGCTTAAAAAATCTCCTCTGTCTATGGAGAATGTTACTGAAACAAAGCCAGAGCAGCCCCCTCAGCGGCTATCTTCCAAAATCCACAAGGTCTGGCGGAGAGTCCAGGATTCTGTGACTGACAAGGACTATTCCTACCGACATAAGAAGATGAAGACTCAACAGGAAAAGGACCATCCCTTTGCCATGCCACGCAAAGTATCGTATACTTAGGTGCCTACTGCAACAGCCCCTTCAACTTCAACTGTCCATAAAAAGAGGAAGGCAGAGAAGATCCCTATGCCTGTGACGAACCTCAAGGGCACTGAACCCAGACGCTCCAAGTCTGGGGGCATGGTGGTGCATACTGTTTATATGGCTTCCGGGAAGGAGGAGAGCCACGCTTCTGGGGGTCACCGACCACTCACCCGATCCATAACAAAGGCCCAGGAGCAACAACAGAAGCTCCAGGAAATGTTAACAAAGATGGCCACACTCACTGGGCCAAAAGAAAGCCCGGAGGAATCGTCGGAGCAACGCCAGGAGCAAGAGACCGATGCCGAGTTCCTCCGCAGAATGCTCGAGAAGAAAGATAAAGAAGCCACGGAACAAGCGGCCAACATAAAACAAATGGCTCTATTGTTCCAGGACATGGTGGCCATGATGATCCAGCCGTACCCTCCAGCGGAGGAGCCTCCGGTAATAATTGAAGATGATAGAGGGGAGACATCAAATCCTCTTCCTGTGCTATCAACAGCCAAGGAAGAGACCATCTCCAAAGCCACGCTCGATGATTATATAACTCAACAGATACGAGCCCACCAAGCGAACGAAGCTGTTGGTCAAGTCGTCAGAACGGGGCGACCATATCCCAGCTGGTATGATCAAATCAAGTACCCGCTGGGATATACGATCCCCAAATTCTATGTGTACAAGGGGACAGGCAATCCCCATCAGCACGTTGCTCAATTCAGGGCTTTGTGCGGAAATACTGGAGGTGACGATAAGTTACTTCTTCGCCAATTCGTCGGTAGCCTAGTGGAGACGGCTTTCAAATGGTATTCGGAATTTCCCAACGACTCCATCAAAACATTCACGGAGATGGAGCTGTTATTCACCCAGCGTTTCGCAAGCACCAGTGAACGCACCCCAAACATGGCATTGATCGATGCTAGGGTGAAGCCAGGAGAAACCTGGGTTCAATACGCCATTCGGTGGCGGAACCTGTGGTCGAGATGCGAACAGCGCATAGAGGAAGCTCCTGCCGTGAGCATGTTCGTAGGAACCCTTGATCCACAGGCGACCATTTCCCAATTCATGATGTTCTTCAAGTTGACCACTTTCCAAGCTTTGATCGACAAGCTGGCCCAAATGGACCAGATGGGCCATAGACCGTCCTCCTAAAAAATGGAGCCGCGAAATGAAAAGGGAAAAGGGAAAGCAACCTTCATCGCCAACGCTCAACAACCGAGTGGCCTGAGACCGGTTGTTCGCCAAAGCAACAAGCGGCAATCCCTCAATGAAAAGTTGTGACGTCCTTACTCGTTTTCCCAGGATAAAATAAGGAGACTGTTCGAACTGGTAGTGCGCAACGGGCTCATCACTCTACCGGAGTTGAGACACCCACTGCAACCGAAAAACGTCAACAATCCCAATTACTGCCCCTATCACCGAATATTAGGCCATCCGATCGAAGAATGCTACGTCTTCAAAAACTGGGTTGAAGACCAGTACCAACAGGGCAAGTTCGCTCTGTCTGAAAACTGGAAGGTAAATCCGCCACAACAGCACACTCCTAAAAGGGTAGACACGCCGGGGGCATCATGCTCATTCATAAAGGAAGCTCCATGGGAAGTAGTTCTTTCGGCAAAAATGAAAAGAATGCCGAAGGATCTTTAAGTATGCCCCGCAATCAGGTGGAAAAGCCCGCTAGAGCCCGAGATCTTTGAGGGAATGCTGAAACCGCGCCCGACACCGAGAGTTGATAGCAATGGGCAAAATACCCAGGTCTAGCCGTCAAAGTCTTCGAAGAAGAAGAAGAAGACCAAAAAGCCCGTGAAGTCTGATGACAAGCGCACGGGCCTACAAAAGCATATTGACGCGCTGGAGGAATAGAACCAGAAGGCGCGGACCCCAGTCACACTCCATGAGTTTCTCAACCATATCTTTGAGAACAGAGGCAATGACAATGACAAGGGAGACGACGCGTCAGAAGAACTCGAAGATTACATGACAAGTTGTCTCATGATCTCTCACTCGTCAATAGATGATAAAGAAGCTCCTGATGCAGAGAAGCTGGGGGCAGAATCGGCACCAAAATCCTTGGAACCATCCGATGAGCTGATTGACGTGCTGCTAAACGAAGCCCGTCAGAAGAGCAAAGTTGATCGAGAACGCAAAATGGCCATACTTGAAAAAGCCAGGCGTCGACGTCAAGTGGAAGAATTCGTAGTAGGGATGGATCATAAAACACCCCAACCAAACCAAATCACACCTTAAATAGGTGTATCCCACTTTATCGTTATGTATCCCATCACGTGACAAATACACGTGCATATAGGATGAACAATTGACCGCAATGTCCTAAAACTAATGACGGACCGAAACGTCGCTAAAACTACTACAAACCGCAGCATTCTAGGGCTGACAAAAAAAAACGGTACGTCCATAAGCAAAATGAGCACGGATGAAAACCCGAAAGGGCTCCGTGAGTAAAAACAACAAGGCTACCGGCGATGTTTGTGAAAACCCGAAAGGGCGCAGACTCGTATAGAGAAAAAAAATGGTACGTCCATAAGCAAAATGGGCACGGATGAAAACCCGAAAGGGCTCCGTGATTAAAAGCAGTAAGGCTACCGGCGAGTTTGTGAAAACCCGAGAGGGCGCAGGCTCGTAAAAAAAATCATGAACACTTGCAAGGTCCTCTCGACCTTGTAAGGAGAAAATACCTGCGTGAGATCTTTATGACTCACAAGGGAGCAACACACTTAGGGATCCTCATGATTCCTGAGGAGAAATTACACTTACGAGATCCTCACGACTCGTAAGGAGAACCCTTTTATGAGACCCTCCCGGCTCATAAGATTCAAAAGCCTTAAGCTACAGGGATCTGAACCTGTTCTTAAGCCGTCATACACCCCAATATTTCCCTACAGGTGAGTCCATATTAACCCATGTATACAATCCACGGGCAAAAATAAACGTCGCCCCCACCAAGTTCCACCAATGGCACGAGATGTCCTCATGTGGTGAACGACACTTGTATGTCCTCTCGACTTATAGAGAGAAAACACTCTTGTAAGATCCTTACTACTTATAAGAAAACACACACGTAGGAATCCTCATGATTCCTAAGGAGAAAACGCACCTATGAGATACTTACGACTGGTAGGGAGAAACACCTTTATAAGACCCTTACGGCTCATGAAGTCAAAAGCCTTAGTCGACAGGATCCTAACCCTGTTTGCTAAGCCACCTTTGTTCGAATCGACGGAGGCAAATCATGATTCGCTCCTGGCAATGTTCTAGTAGTAGCGATGCTGATGCCTAAATCGGTAACAAATTCCAAGTCCTTTCGTGGCAAATGATGATTCGCTCCTGGCAATATTCCAGTCGCAGCGATACTGATGCTAAGATTGGTATCAGATCTCAGGTTCCATACTCGCGACGAAAAGTCAGCAAACCAAAAAAAATTGCATATGAAATAGCCGAAATGATGGGCGACTTGCAAAAAAATTAACAAGTAAAATATATGCATACAAAAATAGCTGAAATGATTGGGCAACTTTCAATAAAAAGCAGCGAGTAAAAAGGAAAATAGCCGAAATGATTGGGCACCGCGAAAAATAGCCGAAATGATTGGGCAATCGCAACTTTCGCGATATAAAAGCTGAAATGATAGAGCATCGCGGAAAGAAATAAAAAAATGAATGAAAGAATGAAACTTCTGCCATGCAGGTAAGTCCATACTGACCCTTGTATACAATCCATAGGCATAAACGAAAAGGGAACCATATGTCCCAACAAACTCTATCAAAGGGAGAGTCAGGACTCAGCGGCAGTATCTGCATCCCAGAAGACCAGCAACGACGTTCCTCCTCATTCCAGCAGGGCACGGATGCGACATAACGAAATGGAGCCATGGTAAAGTCTCTAGTTCCAAATCTTAACGGCAATATCTACAGCCTAAAAATCAGCAACGGCGTTCCTTCTCATTCCAGCAGGGCACAAATGCGACACAACGAAATGGAGCCATGGTAAAGTCCCTAGTTCCAAATCTCAATGGCAACATCTACACCCTAGAGACCCACAACGACGTTTTTCCTCATTCCAGCAGGATACAGACACAACATCACCAATCGGAGCCACGTCAAAGTCCTCAGTTCCAAGACTCTACAATCACCAATCAGAGCCATGACAAAGTCCTCAGTTCCAAGACTCTACAACCTAAAGTCGACCCCGACACCGTAGAAAACGGAGAAAGTCAACCCCGACACCGTAGAAAACGGAGAAAGTCGACCCCGACACCGTAGAAAACGGAGAAAGTCGACCCCGACACCGTAGAAAACGGAGGAAAGTCGATCCCGACACCGAATAAAACGGAGAAAGTCAATCCCGACACCGAAGAAAAAGGAGAAAATCAACCCTGACACTGCAGAAAACATAGAATGTCAACCCTAACACTGAAGAAAGTGGAGAATGTCAACCCTGATATCGTGGAAAACGGAGCAAGTCAGCCAATGACCTCCAACCTCCAGGGAAATCAGCATCGTTGGCGAGAACCTCGATTTGCATCGACACGCAAGGATCAGTGCAGGAATCTCTCGATTCGTGTTGACCTCCAGGGAGATCAGTGTCCTTGGCAAAACCTCGATTCAGGGAAATCAGCATCCTTGACGAGAACATCTCGATTCGCGTCGACTCGTAAGGAAATCAGTGTCTTTGCAGAAATCTCTCGATTCGTTTCAACCCGCAAGAAAATCAGTGTCTTTGCCAGAATCTCTCGATTCGTCTCGACCTCCAGGAAAATCAGTGTCCTTAGCAACACCGCTCGATTCAAGGAAATCAGCGTCCTTGGTGAGAACCTCGATTCACGTCGACCCGCAAGGAAATCAGTGTCTTTACAAGTATACCTCGATTTGTCTCAACCTCCAGGGAAATCAGTGTCCTTGGCAAAACCTCGATTCAGGGAAATCAGCATCCTTGGCGAGAACCTCCCGATTCGCATCGACCCGCAAGGAAATCAGTGTCTTTGCAGGAATTCCTCGATTCGTCTCGACCTCCAGGGAATTCAGTGTTCTTGGCAAAATCTCGATTCAGGGAAATCAGCGTCCTTGGCGAAAACCTCCCGATTCACGTCGACCCACAGAGAAATCAGTGTCTTTGCAGGAATCTCTTGATTCGTCTCGACCTCTAGGGAAATCAGTGTCCTTGGCAAAACCTCGATTCAGGGAAATCAACGTCCTTGACGAGAACATCTCGATTCGCGTTGACCTGTAAGGAAATCAGTGTCTTTGCAGGAATATCTCGATTCGTCTCAACCTCCAGGGAAATCAGCGTCCTTGGCAAGAACCTTGATTCGTGTCGACCCGCAAAGAAATCAGCGTCTTTGCAGCAATACCTCGATTAGTCTTGACCTCCAAGGAAATCGGTGACCTTGGCAAAAACCTTGATTCAGGGAAATCAGCGTCCTTGACGAAAACATCTCGATTCGCGTCGACCCGCAAGGAAATCAATGTCTTTACAGGAATCTCTCGATTCGCGTCGACCACCAGGGAAATCAGTGTCCTTGGCAAAACCTCGATTCAGGGAAATCGGCATCCTTGACAAGAACATCTCGATTCATGTCGACCCGTAAGGAAATCAGTGTCTTTGCAGGAATACCTCGATTCATCTCGACCTCCAGGGAAATCAGCGTCCTTGGCGAGAACCTCGATTCGCGTCGACCCGCAAGGAAATCGGTGTCTTTGCAGGAATATCTCGATTCGTCTCGACCTCCAGGGAAATCAATGTCCTTGGGAAAACCTCGATTCAAAGAAATCAGCATCCTTGGCGAGAACCTCCTGATTCGCGTCGACTCGCAAGGAAATCAGTGTCTTTGCAGGAATACCTCGATTCGTCTCGACCTCCAGGGAAATCAGTGTCCTTGGAAAAACCTCGATTCAGGGAAATCAGTGTCCTTGACGAGAACATCTCGATTCGCGTCGACCCGCAAGGAAATCAGTGTCTTTACAGGAATCTCTTGATTCGCGTCGACCTCCAGGGAAATCAGTGTCCTTGGAAAAACCTCGATTTAGGGAAATCAGCGTCCTTGACGAGAATATCTCGATTCGTGTCGACCCGTAAGGAAATCAGTGTCTTTGCAGGAATACCTCGATTCATCTTGACCTCCAGGGAAATCAGAGTCCTTGGCGAGAACCTCGATTCGCGTCGACCCGCGAGGAAATCAGTGTCTTTGCAGGAATACCTCGATTCGTCTCGACCTTCAGGGAAATCAGCGTCCTTGACGAGAACCTCTCGATTCGCGTCGACCCGCAAGGAAATCAGTGTCTTTGCAGGAATCTCTCGATTCGTCTTGACCTCAAGGAAATTAGTGTCCTTACGCATGAAAAGAAAATTCTCTTGTGAGATTCTTACGACTCTCAACAGAAAATGCACTTAGGAGTCCTCACGACCCTTAAGGAGAAAATACACCTACGGGATCCTCTCGACTTTTAGGAAGAAAAGTCTTTATGAGACCCTCATGGCTCATAAAGTTGAAAAGTTTTAGGTGGCAGATCCTAACCCTGTCTCCTAATCCATCACTGCCCTGCAAGGAGGTCAAGATGGACTATCCACGGGCCACACTCTTCCAAGTCGAATATCGAAAAGGGGGGAACAACCACTTACGAGTCCTCTCGACTTGTAAGGGAGAAAATTCTCTTGTGAGATCCTTACGACTCTCAAGAGAAAACACACTTAGGAATCCTTACGATTCCTAAGGAGAAAATACACCTACGAGATCCTCTCGACTCGTAGGGAGAAAAGTTTTTATGAGACCCTCATGGCTCATAAATTTGAAAAGACTTAGGCAACAGACCTGAACCTGTTTCCTGAGCCATCGCTACCCTACAAAGGGTTCGAGATGATTTGTTATCTATTATCTACAGGCTATACTTACTAGAGTAACATGCCAACGACACAGTAGAGAGAAAAAAGCGATAATAAAAAATGTGTTTTTTATTCATGAATTTAATTGTGTACAAGATACATCATACAAAAGAATAAAAAATGAATAAAGGCATGTTACAAATTTTCGATCGATACAAAGATGGCTACTGAGAAGGAGGCATTTTTAGCAAATCAGCAAGCCGTTCTCGCACTCCTCTCAATTCCTTTTCATGATCAGCCGTTGCGGCCAACTCCGCTTCAATTCGAGTCCGTTGCTGTAAGCAGGATGAAAGCTTCTCATCGATTTCTTGTTGAGCAGCTTCCTGACTCTGCGTAACCTGCTCAGTGAAGTTAAGCTTTTTCCTCAGCACCAGCCCTTCAGAAATACATCGTTGGAGGTTTTCAAAAATAGAGTTCAGCTGTGCAGCGTTCGCTTCGACCTGGGTACGCAGTTGGACAGACTCGGCGGAAGTCGCCTCATGTTCCTTTCGCTTGAGGGTCGCCTCTTGTTCGAAATGGCGAAGGAAAAGGGCACTTTGCTCAACCCACGCAGCCCACTGGGAGTTCAGAGCCAGAACCTCGGGAGCAGGACGCTTGACCTCAACTTCGTGCAAGCAAGCCTCAATCTGTCTGCAGTAATTAACCCAAGATTCGACGACGCCCTTTCTATGGAAGTGCACAAGCGTCGCCAATATCGGATTAACCTCAGCAGCAAAATCTGCAGTGAATGCAGGGTCCTCCGTGTTAAGCTCCTCGATGGATTCACCCAACATACGCAGGATGGTCACAGCGCCCTTGGAAGATGGATATCTAGAAAAGGGCCCTGCCGGCGTTAGGATGCGAGACTCGAAGGGAGCTGGAGCTGGTACGATTGCAGCAAAATGAATTACGGTTAAAAGCTGACTCGCGAAATAAAGAAAATGAAGTCTACGATACCGGCTGCGACAGGTGGCAAAGTTGGGAGTACCGGTGGCATGCCTATTCTCTCGTCCCCTCCTTCAATTTGTAACGCTGAAATCAATTCAAAGAAGAATTAAAAACGACATGGTCGCCTGTAAAAGGAAGGAAATGATGTCGGTTAAAAGCTATACTCACCGACACCAGCAGGTAGACTGACTTCCGACTGGAAGGAGAAATGCAGGTTCAGCACCTGATACAGATGATCAAAGAGAACTCCTACAAGGTTGCAACGATACATGGTCAGTACAAGGAAAATGGTACCCACAATTTAAATTAATCGCAAACCCATACCTTCCAGCATTTGAGAGGACATAAGAGAAGGCGAAGGGATGGCGACCATCAGAGCAGCAACTGGTGACACTTCTTCGGGTGGCACAAGCTCAGCGTTCACCACACCTGCATTCGAAACAAACGAAATGTCATCAGAAGGGACTGAAAGAGATTGCGAAACAAAAAGTAAACAGCGACTCAAGACTTACTTGATAGGCCATCAGCCAAAATTGCGACGGAAGCATCACTGGGCGTTGCGGTTTCTTCGCTCTTCGTCAGTGGATTGGTTTCGGCGCCGGTGGCTTCATCCCCTGTCTCTACGAGGGCTGTCGTGACACTCGCAATTCTCGCCGATGGCAGGGAACCACAAGGAGAAAGAGCGGCAGGGCAGTTCCAGACTCCTGAGAAAAAGTAGCCGCTTCGGGTTCGGTGGTTGCCGTCATCTCACCTGCCACCTCGTCGCCAGGACTTGGCCCTGCAGGATGTGATATATAAGAATTTGAAGATCAAATTATAATAAAAAGACCGAGTATTATGTTACCTTAGGTCAGCTTTTCGGTTTCTTCCCGAGCCGTGCGCGCAACCTGTCTATGAGCGGTAAACATGGAAACTGGAGCATCCTCGGAAGAGATGGCGACAGATGGAGTAGTACTTGAGCTTGCACCTACAGCCAAGTTGGCATCACACTCCCTTGCCGCACGCTTTCTACGCTTCTTGTCGGCCTTGGCAGTGAGAAGTGATCTTCTCAAGACCTCCGTCAAAGGAATGTCATCGTCCGAACCAGGAGCTGCCTCTGGAGCCGTTACGGCGTCCGTCATCGGCTGCTTAAGTGAAGCCTCTTGCGGCAATACTAGGGGAGCTGGGGCCTAAGTAGCCGGCTCTAGAAGCATTTCCGCATCACCACTGGGGATCGGCACCGCACTCGGGATAATCCGAGTCAAGGTAGTCTATACAACAAAATAAAACAAAGGGTCAAACCATGAATAAAGAAAAAAAGGGAATGAAGGCACAACGAGCCAAAGTATACCAAGGCCCAAAGAAGCACAGAGCCTCTCCTCTTCTTTGAAAGTCTTGAGGGAAACCGTGAGAGCCTCTTCGGTGGAGATACCTGTTGAAGAAGAAAGCGTCAGTCAAAGCATAATAATGAAAAAAAATATAACCGCGGAAAGATACGACAGAAGTCTACCTGACTGTGCGATCGTGATCAGTGCTGCTTCATCGCGAGCCAGTCGCTCAGAAGCTACAAGGGAGGATTGAAGATCAGTATCATCCGCAGGCTCGATAAAAAGACCCTCATTGGTCCCGTACTCACTCAAGCCCTGGCCGAGTACGACGTCGACAGAAAATATCGACTTCTTCTTCTTCTGTGAGCGAGTACCGGTAGCCGATAAGACAAGCTTGCTCTTAGCGGACAATTTTGGGCGACGAGTCCCAATCTCCGAACCCACCCCAGAATCCGGGGATGCTGCAGCTGCCGCTTCTGTAGGAACACGGAGTAGAGGCTTATCAGGAATGGCGGGCAAGACCACCGCCGTAGCAGCCTCTCTCAAGGAAGGACGAACGATGGTCCGTCGCTTCAAAGGAACGGCTGGATTACCAGCTGGGACTGCACCTTTGCGATCGAGCAAAATCCGTCTTTCTTCCCTAATAACGGCGCCCATCGAATGTTGGTACCACGCCACATATACATTCAAGACCCTTGGAACGCAGCTCGGCTCACTGATAAAAAGGCTGGACCCGGTGTTAAGCCGCATAAAATGGTGCAGTGCGCTACGAATACCCTCCTCTGTAGCAGTCAGCTCAGCCAGGAAAGCCTCTAGCGGATCACCCTGATCGTAGCTTGATTGTTGAGCGAACCGATGCGGGTTATACCTCATAAACAGCATCGAATCATTCTGCCTGAAAACCAAAAAGCCCGGCCTGATTGAGTACAGGTGCAGAATCTCCCGGGCCTTCAATGTAGAAGCCCCCTCTTTGAAGGTGTCCCGCAGCGGCTGCACCGTCTTAGAGGACTCTTTGCCGATAGTTAAAACCTTAACGACAAAGGTCATGCCATCTCCGACCGTACGCGGACGAAGGACCACACCCCTAGCCTCCCTCTGTGTCGGATTTAAAATGGAAGCGTCAACTAGCCGCATAATCCGAGGGAAGTTATAACTGTAGTAGAAACGAGGCCGTTTATGGGTTCCAAAAGCGCCAAGCACATGCAGCTTGATCCAGGACGTAAAATAGTGTAGAGAGAAAGTGACGGGCTGTACGCCTGGCTGAGTGGTGTCCGCCGCTAAGCTGAGACCATGATACAACTGTGCCAACCCTGCGATCCCGACAACCACTCGAGTTCCCGCAACCATACGATGGGCTGGGTAAAAGACTGATGGCCTCATATAACGAGAGTGCATCGGAAGCACAAACCAGTTTAGCCATAGGCCAATAAATCCCAGCAAGAACGTCTCTTCATCGACATCCGAAGTAGCAAGCTCTGCGAAAGGAACGACAGGGGCATCCGGAATAAAGAAGTTTTTTAAATCCGCCTCCACCGTCGGTTGGTTTTTCAAACCAAAACCAAACGGATCGTCAAGCTTGGCGAACAGCGCAGCTTGCTTCGATAAGACTTCCGGATGAAGAAAGCGAGCGATGAAGTCAGCATAGCTGACTCCGTGTAATATTTCAGAAAAATAAAATATTATTTTTGGGAATTTTTATAATTTAATATTAATTTTAATGAATATTTTAATATTTCGGTATAATTAAATACCGATAAATTGGGAAAAATTTGGAAAATTATAGAAATTACTAAAAAGAGGGTGTTTTATGTGAATTATGCAAATTATAAGTTTTTATGATTAATTATATGCTAATTTAGTGCTAATCGCGATTAAAAATCGCTAATCGGATTTTAAGCGTGTTTTGTGCACATATCATTTTTTCACACTTGTTACATTTTCCTACATGAATTGGGGTGTATGGGTATTTGTTTTTGGTTTACTATTAAGGAGAGAAGAAAAAGAAAAGGAAAAGAAAAGAAAAGATAATGGATTAGAATAATAGGTATGGGTGGGAGTCACGCCCCGCTTCTCGGTGTACGGCGAAGTGGACGCGACGAGGTCCGCTACGTATATACTTAGAAGTACATACGCTAAGCGTATCTAAGCAATATAAAAGTAAATTACAAGAGACAAGAGATATAGAAATAACAACAACTTTATTAATAACATTCTTTTGTACAATGCATGAAAAGTAAATACAACTGGAATGAAAAGCGATGCCTAAACAATGGCATAACAGGAAATGAAAATACTGAATAGAACATGGTACAATGTCTAGAGCTCGGGGTCTTCGTGAAACTGATCCAAGTCTTCACCGGTGGGCTCGATCTTGTTGGATATATGTATGCCCTAGAGGCCATTATATGATAGTGGATGTATCTATACATGTATATATATATATTCAGTATGCATTCTTGCTCGACATGATAGTATGCTATCTGGTTCTTCTTTATCTGACATGTTGATTTGATCATGCTTTTATTTATTCATACATGCTGATAAAGCCCTGAGGATATCGGCTTGACTACTCTGATTATGATGGAGATCATACTAGTGGGACATCTGTAGTCTATAAGCATATCCTGGAAAGTCCCTAGTCGTAGGTATATCGAGACGGGGCATTGATATACCACAGTAGACTAGCGTATATGATACTAGACCCATACGATGGGCGATGAATGTTCCCACATTCATCGATGTTTGACATCAAGATCATATACGGGTGCTCAGTGGTGACTGGGTACACTGGACGGACTCACCGAGAACTCCTATATGGAATTATATCTATCGTCGGATAGCAGTTCTCATGTGACACTGGTACAGGTTAGTCTGTAGACCCGAGATCGTCATAGAGTCTTGTGTGTTCTCCCACTGTACTTTGATTGCCACCCTACCACGGCTCTACTGAGTCGTGCAAATAGGTGGCCGTTGGGTACAGTCCCGAGACACACGAAGGCAATGAGCGATAGGAGGGGTTTCGTCTCTCCCGGTATTAGGAGTTGATGCTGTGCAGTGCCCGACTGGTTATATTAGTAAGTCCCTGGCCAGGGCTGCTGAGATTTGCTGATAAGTGTTATCAGTAGTTTCTCGATATGTTATAGACCATTCACCGGCACGACTTATTGAGTTATTGGGGTCGACGTGACCATCCCTAGGCTCGATATGCAGCATATCTGATGAAGAGACCGGACTGTACGGTAGTGTTGCCGGTTGGCTCGACGGGAGTTGTAGCAGGTTCGCTTGTTTTCTTCTGATCGCTCAATACCCGGGTGGCCGTTACGTTTAGCTGACCGCTTACGGCTTGGGGGTACTTGATATGATCATCACCCACTGCCGGCGTATTGATGAGTCTTAGAGTCCCACAAAGGAGTTACCTAGTCCAGACAAAACGTTGTGGTGCGCGTATGCGATATGCGCATGTACCCGATTAAAATGCGCGTATGGGATACCGAACATTGATCGGACGGCTTGCTTTTGGTGGGGTCATATGTGATATGGCCGGATTGATAAATCAAGTGTTGATTTATCATTTAACCATTAGTTTTCTCAATTAAAACCTTTTCTTGAATATGATGGATGTATGCATGCATGTATGTTTTTCTATCTTTCTTTTAGTTTCATGCACATATGGATGTGCATACATACATACATACATACACCATCTATCATGGTTGATTACACATGGAAAATGGTAGCAATATAAGACTCACACCATGGTTAAATGAATGGATTATTATTTGATTTTTGCTTAAAACAAAAGGAATAAAGAAAAGGATAATTCTTGCTTAGCTTCTGCACTCTTCTTTAAACCTAACCATGCTCACCTACTTCTAACCATGAGTTATCCTTCTCTTTGTGTTTTAAACTCAAGTTAAATAATGTCTCTATCATCTAACCATGGTTTGAGATGAGGATTAGAAAATATATATACATATATTTTCTTTTTACTTCATATGAGTTATCATTTTTCATCTTGTTAAAAGAAAAAAAAGAAAGCCATCATCTTCTTCCTCCTTCTTCCTTTGCTCTTTAGTTTCTTCTAGTGAGTAAAACACACATCAAGAAAGGTTTTTGAAGTGAGAATCATAACCACAACATCATTCTACACAAGTTTAGCCAACTTGTTTAGAGTGTTCTCTTCATTTCTCATCTTGAAAAGTGAAGTCGCAAGCTTGGACTAGGAGCTTCGGGTGGATCGTCGTGGACGCGAGAAGACTTCAAGAGGACCTTCTTCCAACACTCAAGAGGCCAAAGAGTCTAGCGAAGGGAGCTACAAAGGTTGTACTGTCACGACCCGAAAGTACGGAACATGACCGGCACTTAGACTACGAACGTCTCAAGGCGTACGTATGCTAAGTAAGCCGAAACCCAGAAATCCAAACCAAGAAAAGGAGTAGAGAGTGGGAAGAACCATATCAAATCAACCTGTATGCAACATAATATACAACGCCTAAAGGCGAGGATCACAACAGAAATGAAGCTCCACCAGCAAGAACCCAAGGAAATATAACATGCGACTCTAAGGTCGAAAGAATAAATATCACTGGTCTCTATCTCAAATAAATACATGTTTGGTTGATGGAACTTCTAGATACGACTGAATACAATATACAATGTATAATGATGGGTAAAATACAATAACCCACCTACTAGCAAGTCACCCGAAAGGTACAGTGCCCACAAGCCGTAATGAAATCCGTACGGCAACACCTGCAAGAAACTGGGGCACAACGGGGGTGAGTTGCCAACTCGTGAGTAGAAAAAGATCTACGAACAGAAATCGCATGTATGACGCAATCCTAGGTCATACGATCAATATATATATATATATAATCCTCAAATATATAACCAGCAATCTCTAACCATGGCTAGTGTAAATATCTAACCCAAGTATAAACCCATGTGTCTGTGCCAGTGCATCAGGTGGCAAAATATATCATATGAATGATGTATGAATGCATGAAACAGAATGCATGTACTGAAGAAAACTGCTTTCATAACTTTGTGAGATTTCTGTATTTTTAAAATGAGGTATCACAATGAAATCAGCATAAAACAGTGCCTAGCATCGGCACATATCATAAATCTCAATATCTCGATATCTCTGTATCACAATCTCTGTACCTCAGTATCTCAAATCTCAATGTCTCAATCATAATATCCAGGGCGCTGTCAGTCCAGATCGACCCCTACCATCCATCTCATGACTACGACGGTATCCTCCGGATATCCGACGTGTCGGGTAATATCACCGGTCGGTCGTGCTCCCCTGCCAGGCTCAACGCCATCTCCTGCGATCTTCTTGCCCCGGGGTACCGCACCGGGCCCACCATGTACCCGAAACGGTTCCTCCACTCCTCGAATCGGGTCTCGAAATACATCAGCAAACTCATGGTGGACGACTCATACATCATGGAAAAACCGCATTTTTTATTAAAAAGAGAAAGCAGTTTATATGTATGTTTTTGCGGTTTTCCTCCAAATCCAGAAAACATCATGGAAACCCGAATCCAAATCATCAATAGCATGTGAAATCATGAATATGATCATGAGAATCCATGAATGCAGCATATAATGAATAACAGTATGCATGCAGTGGCAAGTAATAGCTACAATGTCAAGCTGGCATATGAGGCAATGCACTAATATCATGTCACTACTAGCTAATAAGCTAAATCAGGCGATAATATTTTCTAAGTGTACATGACATGGCAATTACCGATGAAGATGTGTGTGCGACAGTAAATAAGTGTACGTGGTACATACGCATCATCGATAATGGTGCTGGTGTCCTAGCAGCAGGATATCAATAATACAATATGAATCACAACAGTATGCGATGCAGAGCAATAATAATAATATGCGAGAACTGAAATACTGAACACCATGATCACTAAACTGCATCTAATGTCATAATGAGTCATACTGCTATACCACTAAAAGGCTGAGCTAAAGCTAACAGTAGGTAGGGGAAACCGCCTAACCTCTGAGTCGATACATATATATACATATATATCGGTGATCCCGCCTCGATCATATCACATCCGATACCATATCTCTATAATCGATTATTCCCAAGTCAAGTAGGCGGATCATACATCAAAATATAGCTTGTACGTAAATCCGTCGTACGGCATCCCCAAATCCGGGTACGGGTCAATATCACATCCGTCATATCATTCATCTGGTATTTTCTGTATCAAATATCATTATCTGGGTACTGACCTATGTCTAGTACAATGCTAATATCATTACTATGTTCAAGCTCTGACTACTGATCAACAGTTTAATATAAATCGATATTATCATCATATATCATCACAAGAGTATACATCGCCCAAGGCGGCCTATCATAAGTATCCTGACATATCCTATTATATCATAACCCATCGTATATCATAATCACATGTCGATCACATAATATATATGTCACTATTACTATGGCATTATCACTCCCAAAATCCTCTAAAGTATCAAGGTGTATCTCAATCAGGAATTTCATCATATCACATATATCATAATCTCAGATCAAACTCATCGACTCATATCAATCCCATGTGTCATCCTCAAATCCGTATGTGAACACATACTCCCAACCCATGTGACCACATATCTATATAGGATCCCGTAACCACATATGAAATATGGATGCATGCAAGCATGTATGTGTGTATGTATGTGTAGTGCACCCACTACCCTATGGTTTCGTAACCTTTCCCCAATCCAATATACCAATATCCATTTAACATCAATAATAATCCCAACAACAAATAATAATTGTAGGTGTGTATATGCATCCGTATACATCACCTCGGACTGCGGGGGTGCTATACGCCATCCACCCGACTTCTCCCCGTAGATATAAATCTACTCACCTTGTTATGTGTGCCGGTGCCGATATCGCCATTTGCATCTCCAACGCCTCGACGCCACGTGGGGTACCTATAAGGATATCACACGCTAAAACTCATGAAAACCATGTCGGAAACCAAAATGGTGCACACTACGCCCATAGGTAAAAACCTGTGACCTTGTGTGCAAAAACAGCCAATATCCGCTGTCGTTGACGTCCAAACGCCACCCGACAGATACGAATCATCGAATATCAAAACCCATACGAAAACGAGTCGTAAATCATACGCCAACTCATGAAAATGAACCCAGATTTTACCCTAACAGGAAACAGTCAAAACGAGACATACCGGGGGTCAATTTTTACGTGAAAAGGGGCTGTGCACGCAAAACGAGGCAGTTTTATACTGCTCTGGCCGCAAATTGCGGCCAGGGGGATTAAATTTGTGGCCGGGATTTTGAGAGGGTGGCTAGGGCTTTGGGTAGGGGTTCCAGGATGCCTGCACAGCTCTCTGCCAAGTCAATTTTTCTC
This sequence comes from Agapanthus africanus, assembly GCA_030015575.1. Taxonomy (NCBI): domain Eukaryota; kingdom Viridiplantae; phylum Streptophyta; class Magnoliopsida; order Asparagales; family Amaryllidaceae; genus Agapanthus; species Agapanthus africanus. The sequence goes on along the minus strand of CM057342.1, from coordinate 667,302,844 downwards.
TAGGAGGCCCCAGGTGAAAGCAGATCTCAGGAAGGTCTCAAAATCGACAAAAATGCTAAAATACGCCAAGTCGAATAACTCTGGTAAATACTAGAAATCTGGGGTAATATTGGTTACAATCGTCTCAAAAACACCTAATAAGCTTATACTAACGATCAAAACCACACTTGGTCAAGTCTCACTCAAGTTTCACTAAAACTAGCACTATATCACAATAAAACAGTAAACTTTCAGATATCTAACCAGAACTGAGCAAGAACTGAGTTGGGATGTGAGATTATACCTCAAGGGGGTCCTAAGATGTAGGAGAAGTGGGAATGAAGGAGGAGGAAAGGGTCTGTTGCTGGACTGTTGGGCTGTTGGTGCTGCTGTGCTGCATGCCGCTGCTGTTTTCCTTCACTACTGATGCAGTGCTGGGTTGTTGTTGTTGCTTGGTGGTGTTTTGTGGTGAGTTGTTGTGATTTTGGTGTGGGTATGGTGGTGTGGTGGTGTTGCAATGAGGCTAGGGGCTGTTTATTGCAGCTGTTCTGGTTTTGTAGCTGCTGCTGCAGTCATCTCTTCTTCCCTTTTCTTTTGTTGCAATGGCAGCTGCTGCTGCTGTTTTGAATGGTGAAGTGTTGGTTTTGGGGGCTGAAGTGTTGATAGGAGTGTGTAGGTGTGGGCTAAGGTGTTAGGGGCTGCTGATGTGATGAAATTGGGGCTGATGATGTGTTGTATTGGTGGCTGATTTGGTATATCAGCAGCTGAAGTTGTGCTGAAGTAATTGTGGCAGCATGTTGCTGTTGCTTTCAACCTGCCTTCTCTCTTTCCTTGCTGCTGTAGCAGCTGCTGCTATGGCTTGGTTGATGTTGTTTTGTAGTTGGGGCTGTGGTGTTGTGTGAATGTGAGAGATGTGAGAGATGAGAGTGAGTGAGAGGGAGAGATGTGATCAATGAGAGGGAGTGTGAAAGAAACATTGGATTAAGGCACAACCTCAAGTTAACCCCCCTCACCCTTACATTACCATTAGATGTTAGCATGCTCAAAACCATCATGGCTCTCCTTCTCTCTCACCTACCTACTAGTCAACACCTACCCTAATCACCTTTAACCAAACCCAAGACCCTAATTAACCCAATTAGTCAAATCAATGGTTCAACCCACCATGGTCATCTACAAGGTTCAACCCTAGGCTTAACATGAGTCCAACCATGAAACAAGTGTGACAAGTGTAGAAAATGTTATGTGCACATTTTGCACAAAAAGCCAAAAATCCAATTAGCGATTTTTAATCGCAATTAACACCAACATAGCATATAATTCATCATAAAACGGTAAAATGGCATATTTCTACAAAATAACCTATTTTAGAACTTCTATAATTTTCTCCAGAATTTTCACCATTTATCGGTATTTAATTATACCGACTATTAAAATATTCATTAAAAATTAATATTAAATTCTGGAAATTCCCAAAAATGATATATTTTTTTTTAAAATGTTACATGTACTCTCAAAAACCCTAGCCTTTGTCGCTTGTAAAATCATAAACCCTAATTTTCTAGGATAAGATCCTTTGTATGCTTGCTTAGCACCATCAAAACTTGAACTTTGTGACATGTGATGCTTCCAAACTCTACATAGGGTGCTAGGTAATCCTAACATTGGTATCAGAGCCGACCTAGAACATTAGGCGACACTTTTACGAAGTAAAAATCCCGATCGGACAAAAATACGACTTTTTGAGACCCTCTCTGGACAAATTTTAAAATCTGACATTTTTCAGAATTAAAAATACTTAAAAAATACAGCAGGAAAAACTAAGAAACATAGTGAAATTCGATGCACTGAACAATACAAATAGCCACGGAACCGCGGCAATTCCTTGCTTAGGCCGCGGCTCCGCGGCCGTACAGAGGTATCATTGCATCAAATTTACACTGTAATTCTTATAACTTCTTGTACAGTGTTTTAGGTATGTTTAATCTGAATATAGTACTGTATTTTCTGGAGATGGTTTTGGAAATCGGAATTTTCATTTTGTTGCTTTTCCGGGTAAATTAGAAAGTATTGAAGTGTTTGAACGAGTATCATTTGCTCACTATTCACGGGTTTTAAATACTTTGGAGATACGTGCAAGTCTTTTTGTGGTGGACCCTCTAGAAGACAACAAACCTTAACTCGATTATGTGACCGTCTTGAACTGCCCTTTGAACCTTAGGGTTTGGGGCAGTACGGCGTGCCACATGTGAGGCGTTGGCTTGACCCTTCTACGGCTGGACCGTTACTACTGTGTCACACTCCGGATTTTTGAACCCTGCTCAAGTGTTGAGCTTTAGTGAATCTTGGGTACTTGATCGTTCGTTTGAAAACTTTAATACTGTCTATTTATCTGGAATGTGATACAATATGTGGAATTCACATAGTTTAGGCATGAAATACGAAGTATGTGATATTTCGCATTTATGATGTCTAAAGAGAATGTGGATTCCAAATATTGTAATTTTACACTTTCTTTTCTGTGACCGTAAGTGTAGTATGTTCGATATCGCCGGTTTCGTTGCTATACATTAACGACAATTGGGGTACGCATACTTACTTACGTTGATGATATATGATATTATGTGTTGCTGAGATATGATGTGCAGGATTGTCGCGATCGAATAGCCGGGGGGTTTTATGTGAGATGAGAGTTTTATATTTTCATTCATGTAAATTCAAATGTAATGTAATATTCTTTTATTTGGGGCACTTCCGGGTTGAGGTTGCTACCACCAGTATTGTATATTATTTACTTTTCCGCATTAGGATGGACCCAAGGAGGGGAGCACAGGTGACCGGGTTCTGGGGTTCAGTGGGAGGCCATCTCGAGGAGTCGAGACCGAGTCTCCTAAACTCCAGAATTGGTAGGGTCACTTGCCGTTCTTGTAGGGGTCCAGGGTGTGGGCTTGGCTATTCATTGCGACTGTGGAATCCGTCTTTTTTATTCTGGCTAAATACTAAATACGGACGTCCTAATATATCCCACATTATATACATGTTTCTGCTGCCTGTGTTTTGTGATATCTGAGACGAATGATATATTATATATGAGATATATAGTAGACGTTGCTTATGTTTTGCACCCGCGCTAGTCCCGTCCCGGTATGCCGTTAGTTAAGTAACCTAACGGTGCATAACGGAACATTGTGGCGAATGCGGATGGCATAAGCGTACGTGTTATTTTCGTTTCTTTTCTATGATTGGCTTAAGGACTTAAATGATGGGATTACATTAATATGATTAATGTAAAGAAAATAAACCTAAAAAGATGTTGTAGAATCGGATTTGAAAACCACTCGGCTCTTTATGAAAAAGCTATATTTCAAAACTGCGGAGCACAAGCCACTCCTTTTGAAAATCATTTGATTCTACGACGATATCAAGTTCAAAGCGTTAAAGATTTTCTTAAAAATCATCCGCAACCCTCCGTCATTTTAGGAAGTAGAGTACTTAGTATACGTGCTACGTTTGTTGACTTTAGTTAAGGCGTAGTGTACGGTAGCTAAGTGATGTCTTCCTACACTGCATATGATGCAGATTAATTAGGACATTCATGCGACTTTGTTGACCATAGTTAAGGGTCATATGGGTGGGTCTAATTGATCAAGAAATGACGGGTAGAACTTGACTGGTACTTATGATTTGTTGACCATAGTTAAGGTCATAAGTACTAGGGGTAAAAATCACATCGGGAATTTCAAGTGTTGAGATTTGCAATGAGATTGCATACCTTCCATATGATGGTTGGATCCCGATCCCACTGTGGGCAATAGTTGCTCCTAGGAGAGTTTTACAGTTTACAATTAGCTAACTCATTAGGTGTCTAGAAAGGTGTTAACGGGGCTACGCCTTTGGGAAAACGAGGTTTACTTTAATTAGGTCCGTACGAAAGCACGGGGAACCTCCCTCAAGTACCGACACTGGCCTGGCTGAACGGTTAGCGAAGTTGTAGACTGTAATTAATCCTGGCTAGTTTTCTTTTTATGGTTTGAAAGAAAAACTTGATTAAAGCAGTGGGAGACATCGATTAGACAAGATAATAACCAATCTGATCTATACAAGAGCTTTCGCTGAGTGTATTCTTTTCTCTCTCTTAATGGCAGATACTAATGACTGGACTCAAGCTTTTATTAGATAAAAACAAACTGAATGGGATCAATTATAAAGACTGGCTGAGGAATCTGAAAATAGCCTTGACTTATGATAAAGTATCATATGTCCTCACGGCTTCAGCCCCGCCCACCCCAGGTCCAAAATCCTCAGTTGCGGACATTGAAGTCCGCAAGACATGGGACGCTGACTGTGCCACGGCCAAATGCCTCGCGCTTGCATCGATGGACAATACACATCAAAAGCAGCACGAGAATATGGACATTCATGACATATTCCTCCATACAAAGGAGTTGTATGGAGAGCAATCCCGCGTATTACGATACGAAGCATCAAAGAAATTGTTTCAGATGCGAATGGCCCCTGGCACATCAGTAGGAGACCATGTTCTGAAGATGATAGCTCTTATAGAAGAGCTTGAGGACCTAGGATGGACAATGGACAATGAATAGTATATAGATATTATTCTGCAGTCCCTCCCCTCCACCTTTGCTCAATCCATAGTTAACTTCAACATGCATGGCATGGAGAAGGAGCTACCTGAACTCCTTAATATGTTAAGGAGTGCAGAGAGCACTATGAAGTCAGTAAAAACTCCCGTTATGACTGTTGGACAGTCTTCCTCTTCTCGCCCGAAAGCTAAGGCCAAGGGAAAGAAAAAGAAGAAGCCCACCAATCCTAAGGGTGGAGTTAAAAAGGTGAACGGAAAGGAAAAGTCCAAAGCTGGAGACTCGGGGAAAGGCGAATGTTTTCATTGCCACAAGACAGGACATTGGAAGCGCAACTGTACGGAGTACTTGAACCTCAAGAAGAAGCATGGGGATGCTTCCGCTTCAGGTGTGTTTGTGACAGAAAACTGTTTTTCAATAAACTCTGCTTCCTGGGTATTAGATACCGGTTCAGGTTCTTACATTTGCAATTCTATGCAGGGACTGAGAAATAGCAAAGTTTTGAAGACAGGTGACCATACTCTCCGCGTTGGAAATGGTTCCAATGTACATACAGTCGCAGTGGGAGAGTATCACTTGGGGTTGCCATCTGGGTGTATATTGGTTTTGAACCCATGTTATTTTGTACCAAGTATGCTGTGTAATATAATATCAGTTTCTTTGTTAGACAATGAAGGATATAACTTTATATTGCAGAACAATGTTATGAACATTCACCTGAATCAAATGTTGGTTAGGTATGGTATACTTAATAACGGGATATACGTTCTAAATCAACACACAGTTTTCAGTATACAACGCACTAATAAAAGAAAACTTTCAGAATTAAATGAAGCTTTTCTTTGGCACTGTAGACTTGGTCATATTAACGAAACAAGACTAAACAAGTTACACAAAGATGGATATTTAAACTCTTTTGAATATAAATCTTATGCGACTTGCCAGTCTTGTATCAAGGGTAAAATGACCAAAACTCCGTTTACCGGACACGAAGAAAGAGCTACTGAGCTCCTAGGCCTCATACATAGTGATGTATGTGGGCCAATGTCTACACAGGTTAGAGGCGGTTTTTCATACTTCATTACATTCACTGACGATTTCTCAAGATTCGGTCATGTATTTTTATTAAAGCACAAGTCCGAAGCTTTCGAGAAATTCATTGAATATAAACAAGAAGTAGAAAAACAAACCAACTTGAGTATCAAGATGCTTCAATCAGATCGAGGTGGTGAGTATCTCAGTACAGAATTTGCAAACTTCCTAAAAGAGAATGGGATTCTCTCTCAGCTCACTCCTCCTTACACACCACAGCACAACGGTGTGTCAGAACGGCGGAATAGGACCCTATTAGATATGGTCCGATCCATGATGAGTGATGCTGAGTTACCCGTCTCATTTTGGGGGCATGCATTGGAGACTGCAGCGTTTCTATTGAACAGGGTTCCAACCAAAACCGTGTCTACCACGCCATATGAGATATGGCATGGGAAGAGACCATCTCTTAAGAGAATTAAGATTTGGGGTTGCCCGGCCTATGTTAAAAAGCAGAATCCGGACAAACTCGAGACACGGTCAGTCATGTGTAATTTTGTGGGGTATCCAAAGAATTCTTATGCATATATATTCTACCACAAAGAAGAACAAAAGGTGTTTGTTTCTCAGTATGCCACATTCTTGGAAAAAGAGTTTTTCACAGATAAAAATGATGGCAAAGTGGTGGATCTAGAAGAGGTTCTAGAGACACAAACTATAAATGACGATTTGGTTGAACCGGCTGTTGCAATAGAAACAGAGGAACCTTGGCCACTCCGAAGGTCTGGTAGGACTTCTCGTCCACCAGAGAGGTACTACGGTTTCCTCATTGATGGTGACAGAGAAGACTGCATCATGGATGATGATGATCCTACCAGTTTTCAGCAAGCTATCACGAGTGGAGACTCTGTGAAGTGGCTGGATGCCATGAGATCCGAAATGGAGTCTATGTACACCAACAAAGTATGGACTTTGGACGTTGTACCCCCTGGGGTAAAACCTGTAGGGTGCAAATGGATCTTTAAAAGAAAGATTGGTGTAGATGGGCAGGTAGAGACCTATAAGGCAAGACTTGTGGCGAAGGGTTTTCGTCAAAGACCAGGTTTGGACTATGACGAAACTTTTTCGCCCGTAACCATGCTTAAATCCATTCGGATCCTACTTGCTATTGCTGCTCACTACGACCATGAAATCTGGCAGATGGACGTTAAAACAGCATATCTAAATGGAGATTTAGAAGAATGCGTTTATATGGATCAGCCAGAAGGCTTCATTGACAGTGGGAGCAACGGGAAAGCATGTAGATTGCTTAAATCCATATATGGGTTAAAGCAGGCATCTCGGAGTTGGAACATCTGTTTCGATGATGTCATCAAAGAGTTTGATTTCATTAAAAATCCAGATGAACCTTGTATTTATAAGAAGGCTGTAGGGAGAGCTGTCACATTCCTCGTATTGTACATGGACGACATTCTTATGATAGGAAATGATATTCCTATGCTACAGTCGGTCAAATCTTTCTTATCACTAAGGTTCTCCATGAAGGACCTGGGTGATGCCACATACATCCTGGGCATAAGGATCTATAGGGATTGATCCAAAAAGTTATTGGGATTGTCCCAAACTAGGTACATCAACACCATCCTAAAAAGGTTTAGTATGGAAGACTCCAAGCAGGGTGCCTTACCCGCTTGTCATGGGGTCACTCTCTCCAAGGATTCTTGTCCGAAGATCGATGAAGAGAGAGCTCGCATGAGCATTATACCCTATGCTTCGGTAGTAGGATCTATAATGTATGCGATGTTATGTACACGCCCAGATGTAGCTTATGCGCTTAGTGTTGTAAGCAGGTATCAATCCAACCCAGGGGAGAACCACTGGACAGCAGTGAAGAACATTCTTAAGTACTTGTGAAGGACTAAAGAATTGTTTTTGGTGTATGGTAATACAGATCTCCAAATGGAGGCCTTTACCGATTCGAGCTTCCAAAGCGATAAGGACGACAGCAAATCTATCTCAGGGTTTGTATTTACCCTCAACGGAGGGGCGATAAGTTGGAAGAGTTCCAAACAGGATACCGTTGCAGACTCTACGATGGAAGCTGAGTACATTGCTGCGAATGATGCCGCCAAGGAAGCCGTCTGGATGAAGAAGTTCGTCTCGGAGCTAGGAGTAGTTCCAACCATTATTAATCCAATACCTTTGTATTGTGATAATAATGGGGCTATGGCGTTAGCCAAGGAGCCCAGATCCCATCAGCGGTCCAGACACATCCTGAGGCGCTTTCATTTGATCCGGGAGATTGTAGATCGCCGCGAGATCGAGATTAAGAGAGTAGACACAAAGAATAACGCCACGGATCCACTCACCAAGGCCCTCCCTCAGCCGCAGCATGAGCGACTTTTTGAGATGTTGGGTATGAGATACACCAATAACTGGCCTTAGTGCAAGTAGGAGATTGTTGGATATAGGTATGCCCTAGAAGCCATTATATGATAGTGGATGTATCTATACATGTATATATATATTCGGTATGCATTCTTGCTCGACATGATAGTATGCTATCTGGTTCTTCTTTATCTGACATGTTGATTTGATCACGCTTTTATTCATTCATACATGCTGATAAAGCCCTGAGGATATCGGCTTGACTACTCTGATTATGATGGAGATCATACTAGTGGGACATCTGTAGTCTATAAGTATATCCTAGAAAGTCTCTAGTCGTAGGTATATCGAGACGGGGCGTTGATATACCGGAGTAGACTAGCGTATATGATACTAGACCCATACGATGGGCGATGAATGTTTCCACATTCATCGATGTTTGACATCAAGATCATCTACGGGTGCTCAGTGGTGACTGGGTACACTGGACGGACTCACCAAGAACTCCTATATGGAATTATATCTATCGTCGGATAACAGTTCTCAGGTGACACTGGTACAGGTTAGTCTGTAGACCCGAGATTGTCATAGAGTCATGTGTGTTCTCCCACTGTACTTTGATTGCCACCCTACCACGGCTCTACTGAGTCGTGCAAACAGGTGGCCGTTGGGTACAGTCCCAAGACACACGAAGGCAATGAGCGATAGGAGGGGTTTCGTCTCTCCCGGTATTGGGAGTTGATGCTGTGCAGTGCCCGACTGGTTATATCAGTAAGTCCCTGGCCAGGGCTGCTGAGATTTGCTGATAAGTGTTATCAGTAGTTTCTCGATCTGTTATAGACCATTCACCGGCACGACTTATTCAGTTATTGGGGTCGACGTGACCATCCCTATGCTCGATATGCAGCATATCTGACGAAGAGACTGGACTGTACGGTAGTATTTCCGGTTGGCTCGACGGGAGTTGTTGCAGGTTCGCTTGTTTTCTTCTGATCGCTCAATACCCGGGTGGTCGTTACGTTTAGCTGACCGCTTGCGGCTTAGGGGTGCTTGATATGATCATCACCCACTGTCGGCGTATTGACGAGTCTTAGAGTCCCACAAAGGAGTTACCTAGTCCAGGCGAAACGTTGTGGTGCGCGTATGCGATATGCGCATGGACCCGATTAAAATGCGCGTATGGGATACCGAACATTGATCGGGCGGCTTGCTTTTGGTGGGGTCATATGTGATATGGCCGGATTGATATATCAAGTGTTGATTTATCATTTAACCATTAGTTTTCTCACTTAAAACCTTTTCATGAATATGATAGATGTATGCATGCATGTATGTTTTTCTATCTTTCTTTTAGTTTCATGCACATATGGATGTGCATACATACATACATACATACACCATCTATCATGGTTGATTACCCATGGAAAATGGTGGCAATATAAGACTCACACCATGGTTAAATGAATGGATTATTATTTGATTTTTGCTTAAAACAAAAGGAATAAAGAAAAGGATAATTCTTGCTTAGCTTCTACACTCTTCTTTAAACCTAACCATGCTCACCTACTTCTAACCATGAGTTATCCTTCTCTTTGTGTTTTAAACTCAAGTTAAATAATGTCTCCATCATCTAATCATGGTTTGAGATGAGGATTAGAAAATATATATACATATATTTTCTTTTTACTTCATATGAGTTATCATTTTTCCTCTTGTTAAAAGAAAAAAAAGAAAGCCATCATCTTCTTCCTCCTTCTTCCTTTGCTCTCTAATTTCTTCTAGTGAGTAAAACACACATCAAGAAAGGTTTTTAAAGTGAGAATCATAACCACAACATCATTCTACACAAGTTTAGCCAACTTGTTTAGAGTGTTCTCTTCATTTCTCATCTTGAAAAGTGAAGTTGCAAGCTTGGACTAGGAGCTTCGGGTGGATCGTCGTGGATGCGAGAAGACTTCAAGAGGACCTTCTTCCAACACTCAAGAGGCCAAAGAGTCTAGCGAAGGAAGCTACAAAGGTTGTACTCTCGAAACCCTAGCCTTTGTCGCTTGTAAAATCATAAACCCTAATTTTCTAGGATAAGATCCTTTGTATGTTTGCTTAGCACCATCAAAACTTGAACTTTGTGACATGTGATGCTTCCAAACTCTACATAGGGTGCTAGGTAATCCTAACAGATCTCTACTGGGTCCAAAGCACCTGACGACATTCAAAGAAGAAAAAAATAGAATGTCGTCAGCGAACAGGTCGCTTGGTAAGTCCCAAAGATAAGGAAGAATTAGAAAAGACAGAATAAGAGATATCTTCTAAAGAATAATATTGTAGAGTATTGTGTTCACGCTGTTGTTTGTAGCTTGGTACGGAAGGATGCCAGTGTATACGAGAGGGGTCTCAGTATGCTAAAGACCATGGCAAATGGAAGTATAAGGCTCCGTTATACAATCCGGAACAACGGCAATTGGATTCATGTTAGATGTCTTAATCTTACCGCCTCGTGCCACCTTTAACACCTTCCGTACCAATCTACCTCTTAAACCCCGTAGTGTTTTGATTGTATTGTTGTATTGTATTGTATAAGTTGGATGACTGACCAAAACCATGATATCAGTAAACAGATTGTAACTGCATAATCAGGTAAATGGAATAACGGAATAATGTATGAATATCCATCGTTTGATTCAGTCAAGTTGTATAGATTGTTAACTGGATTCTGGGATTCATGTGTTATATTGAGTTGTAATATTAAAGAATATAGATTGACTTGAATCATATTCAAGTCAGAAATAATCAGACTCAAACCCGAGTCAGACCAAAAGAAATGTAAGTCGAAGTTCTATATTTGTTAGGGTCCTTATTGTAATTTATAAAACTTGAGGGGGGTTTTAGGTAAAAATACTTTTGTATAGTTTTCAAGATACACCCCAAGTATTTATTATTTGTCTTTATAGTTATAATGAATGTAATTTTATTGTGTGATATTTCTAGTGAAAATATCCTAATTACATAAATAAAGGTATTTATTTTTAATATTGATTTATTTGAAATTCATGGTATTTTAATGTAACTTTTAATCTTGTAATTTTTAGAAAAAGGTGGAAACTTTATCTTATAATAAAATAGGTGTTTAAATGTTAAATATACACATGTTTATACAAGAATAATTTTTAATAAATATTTTATTTTCCAAAAATCTCATTTTTCTTAAATGTCGTATTATAAACCTTTCGAGACCGAATGCTCCTTGCGGAGGTCTGAATCTCGCACTACTAAGCCCGAGGGTGCACGATAAACCGTATTATCCCTAACGAGTTCCCCAAAGATGGGTTGTAGTGGCGCTTTGCAAAGATTTAATAAATACTAATCATTTAGAAAACGGTTTTATAAAGATAAGGTATTTATTTGTAAAAGGTGTAAATTTCCGTATTTTAGATTCTAGGGTTTCCTAAGCCAACTAGCCTATTTATAAATGGTCTAAATGACAAGTCATTAGAAGCCTCAAATCGCCTCTTCACCGCCAATTGTGGCCAGGTAAGTACAAATGAGAAAAGGAGGGATCCGCTCACGAATCGTGAGACAGGCCTTTTAAAGTTACCTTTTCTCACTTGCCTAGCCTAGACACCACAAAGTCAGGTTTAGATAAACGATCGATGTTCACAACTTATCGTATTTCCTATTAAAAGATATTGTTTTAAAATTGTATAAAACCTAGAACTTTTAGAAAAGGTTTTATAAAGAAAATGGTATTTTAATGTAAAATCTTGTTTTATCGTATTCTAATTTTCAAGATAGCGTTTTATGATTGCATATGAGTGTGTGAGGAGGTAGGTCATTATCTCGTGATCTACGTTAAGCTATAGCAATGTTAAAGGGTTAAATGTGATAAAGTAAACATGGTGGTATTTAAGTGAAAGAATACGATATATTGTAAAAGCTATCATTTCATGTGTGAAAAATTGTTCAAATTAATTTTTAAGTGATTAGTAGTCAACATGAAGATGTTTAAGCATTATGGAATTAATGATAAGTGAGATTTGATAAAAAACCGAATCGGAAATCGGTTTGTTCCGATTTTCGTCGGGTTTGTAAAGTCGTATTATTATGAAGGAAAAGAAAGGTAGAAAAAGGGGGACTTATGGGTTTGGACAACGCTAGAGAGTGAGAAATAGGTAGAGGGTTTGCCGGTGCGTCGAAACGTCATTGAGAGGTCCTAACACGATCGCCGGGATTTTGCCGTCGATTTCGTCAGCGCTTCGCCTTTCGCTCATTTTCTAACTTACTAAGGTCTCTTGAGATTTTGAGAGAGCGGACTTAGGAATTTAGGATGAGAGGGTAGAGGGTATGGGGGGTTTATATAGGGTTAGGCTAGGGTTAGGGTTTTTAATAAAAAAAATATAAAATATTTAAAAATTATATAAAAATTCATTAAAACTCATTAAACCTAGGAGTAAAAGGGATTTATTGGGCAATTGATAACCGCTCTAATCATTTAGAGTGTGCAGGAAGGTGGACCAGGTCAAGGGGCATCTTTTCTCTGTTGGTGACTTGGCCGTCCGGCCAAGTCCGGCAGGCGGCGCCGGACCTAGTCGGCCGGTTCGCCGGCCGGCGGCGCCGAGTCAGGCCGAGTCAAGGTGTCAGGAGCCGGGGGTTCTTCTGGGGAAGATTTTGGTATATTTACTTTTCTGGGTTCAGTTCAAGTTTTGTGAGTTATGGCGTTTTGACTGTTGACTTCCAAAAGAATTTAAAACAAAATAAATACAAAAATAATGTGGGGCATGTGATTTGAACTCTGGTGGCTTGGTTCAGCAGTGCAAGGTATTACCAATGAGCCACAAGCTCCTTCTTGTAACTATGGTGTTATTTAATTACTTAAAATGATAGCAGCAAGAGTAAATACTCCAAGTATACATTAAATTTAAAGTAATTTCTTGTACACTAAAAATGGAGTTATTATATTCTTGTAGCTTGTAATTAAAAACAAAATAATTACCTATATCTTGTGGTCAGGCTAAAATACCCCTTTGTGGATTTTGAAAATTTTAAAAAATTTGTATAGAAAAAGTGTATAATAAAATTAGGGTTGTTACATTCTACCCTCCTTATAAAAATTTCGTCCTCGAAATTTGTAAAAGGAAAGTGTAACAGTGCTTGGAAATTTGGTGAATGTAGTGTATAAAAGTGATACAATGGTGAAAAAGGCTTACCGGTGTTACCTTGACCAACAATCTTAACTTCTATGGCTTCTAATGTGAAGGTCTGTCGCCGTAGTATATTCCTTCTAGCTGGCAGCACATTCTGCCTTTGGGGCCTGTTTCTCTGCCCTCTAGGCATGTCTCTCATTGCTTATTGGAATTAGCGAGTAGGCTGTGCAGGTGGTGGAGCAGGTAGTGCAGGACGAGTTGCAGGAGCCTGGATGGTTGGCCGCTGTGGGTAGTTGGTGTGTGTGTGTGAGTTGAGTTGCTATTGTAAGGACAGTTCCCAATTCCGTGGTTGGATGCGCCACAAATTAGACACAGGCCTTTTGCGCGCCTACAGTCCTTCCACAAGTGTCCCTTTCTATGGCAGTAATGGCAAATTTTTTCAGTTCTCCTGGGTTTAAACGATGGCCTGGAAGAGGCTCCTCCTGCCATTTGAGTGGCAAGGTGTTTCAAACCGGAAGATTGGGGTCTGCCTCTCGCCTTTATCACCGCCTCATAACTGCGGGCAGCTTCCAAAGCATCTTCATGTGTCAGAAATTTTCCCGTGGCTAGAGCAGGCTGAATCTCCGTGTCCAATCCTTGTTGAAAGCAACGGGCTCTGATCTCGTCCGTCGGTATCAAGTGTGCCGCGAATCGGCTTAACATGGTGAACTCAGCGTCGTATTCATCTACTGATTTGTCTCACATTGAACCCTGCTGTAGATGAATAAACTGCTGCTCCATGGCAAATTTGGCAGTCACAGGGAAGTATTTCGCATCGAACTTCTCGCGAAAAGTCTTCCATTCAATAGGCTGTACCAGACGGCTTTCTTCCGCCTTCCACCAGTTGCGAGCATTATCCATAAGCTGTAGCTTCGCTACACGGACCCAAGCTATGTCTAGCACTTGTGCTGCTGCCAGATCATCTTCGATGCTTTGTGCCCATTCTTTAGCTTCAAGAGGGCTTCCTTTACCAGAGAATTGCTTGGGGTGGAAAGCCCTGAATCGCTTTACCCCTGGTGCGTCGATCTCAGGACGGTTCAGGAGTTGTTGCTGTCCCTCGAGAAGGCTGCGGATCGCCTCAAGTAGCACTGTTTGCTCGGTGGGTGGTGCAGGAACAGCTGGTGCGAGAGGTAGTGCTGGAGGTGTGTTGTTGACGTTGGTGCTGGTGTTGTTCGGGGAATCCATAACCTTGAAGAAAAATTTGGGTTAGGACAGATTCAAATACATGAAATGATAAGATCAAGGAATAGAAATTTGTAAGATTCAAGAAACATGAATTGTAAAGAATGTTTTAGTTGCTGGTTCTTGTGTTATATTGCTTAGGTTGTTCACGCAGACTAGAGCTGCATGATAGGGATTCATACAGCTCTGACCTGCATGGGCCACCAACAAAACCTGTCACGCCCCGCTTCCCGGTGTACGACGAAGTGGACGCGACGAGGTCCGCTACGTATATACTTAGAAATACATACGCTAAGCGTATCTAAACAATATAAAAGTAAATCACAAGAGACAAGAGATATAGAAATAACAGCAACTTTATTAATAACATTCTTTTGTACAATGCATGAAAAGTAAATACAACTGGAATGAAAAGCGATGCCTAAACAACGGCATAACAGGAAATGAAAATACTGAATAGAACAAGGTACAATGTTCAGAGCTCGGGGTCTTCGTGAAACTGATCCAAGTCTTCACCGGTGGGCTCGATCTCTGCTGGGTCCAAAACACCTGACGACATTCAAAGAAGAAAGAAATAGAATGTCGTCAGCGAACAGGTCGCTTGGTAAGTCCCAAAGATAAGGAAGAATTAGAAAAGATATAATAAGAGATATCTTCTAAAGAATAATATTGTAGAGTATTGTGTTCACGCTGTTGTTTGTAGCTTGGTACGGAAGGATGCCAGTGTATACGAGAGGGGTCTCGGTATGTTAAAGACCAGGGCAAATGGAAGTACAAGGCTCCGTTATACAATCCGGAACAACGGAAATTGGATTCATGTTAGATGTCTTAATCTTACCGTCTCGTGCCACCTTTAACACCTTCCGTACCAATCTACCCCTTAAACCCCGTAGTGTTTTGATTGTATTGTTGTATTGTATTGTATAAGTTGGATGACTGACCAAAACCATGATATCAGTAAACGGATTGTAACTGCATAATCAGGTAAATGGAATAACGGAATAATGGATGAATAGCCATCGTTTGATTCAGTCAAGTTGTATAGATTGTTAACTGGATTCTGGGATTCATGTGTTATATTGAGTTGTAATATTAAAGAATATAGATTGACTTGAATCATATTCAAGTCAGAAATAATCAGACTCAAACCCGAGTCAGACCAAAAGAAATGTAAGTCGAAGTTCTATATTTGTTAGGGTCCTTATTGTAATTTATAAAACTTGAGGGGGTTTTATGTAAAAATACTTTTGTATAGTTTTCAAGATACACCCCAACTATTTATTATTCGTCTTTATAGTTATAATGAATGTAATTTTATTGTGTGATATTTCCAGTGAAAATATCCTAATTACATAAATAAAGGTATTTATTTGTAATATTGATTTATTTGAAATTCATGGTATTTTAATGTAACTTTTAATCTTGTAATTTTTAGGAAAAGGTGGAAACTTTATCTTATAATAAAATAGGTGTTTAAATGATAAATATACATATGTTTATACAAGAATAATTTTTAATAAATATTTTATTTTCCAAAAATCTCATTTTTCTTAAATGTCGTATTATAAACCTTTCGAGACCGAATGCTCCTTGCGGAGGTCTGAATCTCGCACTACTAAGCCCGAGGGTGTACGATAAGCCGTACTATCCCTAACGAGTTCCCCAAAGGTGGGTTGTAGTGGCGCTTTGCAAAGATTTAATAAATACTAATCATTTAGAAAACGGTTTTATAAAGATAAGGTATTTATTTGTAAAAGGTGTAAATTTCCGTATTTTAAATTCTAGGGTTTTCTAAGACAAATAGCATATTTATAAATGGTCTAAATGACAAGTCATTAGAAGCCTCAAATCGCCTCTTCACCGCCAATTGTGGCCAGGTAAGTACAAATGAGAAAAGGAGGGATCCGCTCACGAATCGTGAGACGGGCCTTTTAAAGTTACCTTTTCTCACTTGCCTAGCCTAGACACCACAAAGTCAGGTTTAGATAAACGATCGATGTCCACAACTTATCGTATTTCCTATTAAAAGATATTGTTTTAAAATTGTATAAAATCTAGAACTTTTAGAAAAGGTTTTATAAAGAAAATGGTATTTTAATGTAAAATCTTGTTTTATCGTATTCTAATTTTCAAGATAGCGTTTTATGATTGCATATGAGTGTGTGAGGAGGTAGGTCATTATCTCGTGATCTACGTTAAGCTATAGCAATATTAAAGGGTTAAATGTGATAAAGTAAACATGGTGGTATTTAAGTGAAAGAATACGATATATTGTAAAAGCTATCATTTCATGTGCGAAAACTTGTTCAAATTAATTTTTAAATGATTAGTAGTCAACATGAAGATATTTAAGCATTATGAAATTAGTGATAAGTAAGATTTGATAGAAAACCGAATCGAAAATCGGTTTGTTCCGATTTCCGTCGGGTTTGTAAAGTCGTATTATTATGAAGGAAAAGAAAGGTAGAAAAAGGGGGACTTACGGGTTTGGACAACGCTAGAGAGTGAGAAAGAGGTAGAGGGTTTGCCGGTGCGTCGAAACGTCGTTGAGAGGTCCTAGCACGATCGCCGGGATTTCGCCATCGATTTTCTCAGCGCTTCGCCTTTCGCTCGTTTTCTAACGTACCAAGGTCTCTTGAGATTTTGAGAGAGTGGACTTAGGAATTTAGGATGAGAGGGTAGAGGGTATGGGGGGTTTATATAGGGTTAGGCTTGGGTTAGGGTTTTTAATTAAAAAATATAAAATATATAAAAATTATATAAAAATTCATTAAACCTAGGAGTAAAAGGGATTTATTGGGCAATTGATAACCGATCCAAGCATTTTGAGTGTGCAGGAGGGTGGACCAGGTCAAGGGGCATCTTTTCTCTGTTGGTGACTCGGCCGTCCGGCCAAGTCCGGCCGGCGGCGCCGGACCTAGTCGACCGGTTCGCCGGCCGGCGGCGCCGAGTCGGGCCGAGTCAAGGTGTCAGGGGCCCGGGGTTCTTCTGGGGAAGATTTTGGTATATTTACTTTTCTGGGTTCAGTTCAAGTTTTGTGAGTTATGGCGTTTTGACTGTTGACTTCCAAAAGAATTTAAAACAAAATAAATACAAAAATAATGTGGGGCATGGGATTTGAACTCTGGTGGCTTGGTTCAGCAGTGCAAGGTATTACCAATGAGCCACAAGCTCCTTCTTGTAATTATGGTGTTTTAATTACTTAAAATGATAGCAGCAAGAGTAAATACTCCAAGTATACATTAAATTTAAAGTAATTTCTTGTACACTAAAAATGGAGTTATTATATTCTTGTAGCTTGTAATTAAAAACAAAATAATTACCTATATCTTGTGGTCAGGCTAAAATACCCCTTTGTGGATTTTGAAAATTTTAAAAAATTTTGTATAGAAAAAGTGTATAATAAAATTAGGGTTGTTACATTCTACCCTCCTTATAAAAATTTCGTCCTCGAAATTTGTAAAAGGAAAGTGTAACAGTGCTTGGAAGTTTGGTGAATGTAGTGTATAAAAGTGATACGATGGTGAAAAAGGCTTACCGGTGTTACTTTGACCTACTGTCTCAACTTCTATGGCTTCTAATGTGAAGGTCTATCGCCGTGATATATTCCTTCTAACTGGCAGCACATTCTGCCTTTGGGGCCTGTTTCTCTGCCCTCTAGGCATGTCCCTCATTGCTTGTTGGAATTAGCGAGTTGGCTGTGCAGGTGGTGGAGCAGGTAGTGCAGGACGAGTTGCAGGAGCCTGGATGGTTGGCCGCTGCGGGTAGTTGGTGTGTGTGTGAGTTGAGTTGCTATTGTAAGGACAGTTCCCAATTCCGTGGTTAGATGCGCCACAAATTAGACACAGGCCTTTTGCGCGCCTACAGTCCTTCCACAAGTGTCCCTTTCTATGGCAGTAATGGCAAATTTCTTCAGTTCTCCTGGGTTTAAACGATGGCCTGGAAGAGGCTCCTCCTGCCATTTGAGTGGCAAGGCGTTTCAAACCGGCAGATTGGGGTCTGCCTCTCGCCTTTATCACCGCCTCATAACTGCGGGCAGCTTCCAAAGCATCTTCATGTGTCAGAAATTTTCCCGTGGCTAGAGCAGGCTGAATCTCCGTGTCCAGTCCTTGTTGAAAGCGACGGGCTCCGATCTCGTCCGTCGGTATCAAGTGTGCCACGAATCGGTTTAACATAGTGAATTCAGCGTCGTATTCATCTACTGATTTGTCTCACATTGAACCCTATTGTAGATGAATAAACTGCTGCTCCATGGCAAATTTGGCATTCACAGGGAAGTATTTCGCGTCGAACTTCTCGCGAAAAGTCTTCCATTCAATAGGCTGTACCAGACGGCTTTCTTCCGCCTTCCACCAGTTGCGAGCATTATCCATGAGCTGTAGCTTCGCTACACGGACCCAAGCTATGTCTGGCACTTGTGCTGCTGCCAGATCATCTTCGATGCTTTGTGCCCATTCTTTAGCTTCAAGAGGGCTTCCTTTACCAGAGAACTGCTTGGGGTGGAAAGCCCTGAATCGCTTTACCCCTGGTGCATCGATCTCAGGACGGTTCAGGAGTTGTTGCTGTCCCTCGAGAAGGCTGCGGATCGCCTCAAGTAGCACTGTTTGCTCGGTGGGTGGTGCAGGAACAGCTGGTGCGAGAGGTAGAGCTGGAGGTGTGTTGTTGACGTTGGTGCTGGTGTTGTTCGGGGAATCCATAACCTTGAAGAAAAATTTGGGTTAGGACAGATTCAAATACATGAAATGATAAGATTCAAGGAATAGAAATTTGTAGGATTCAAGAAACATGAATTGTAAAGAATATTTTAGTTGCTGGTTCTTGTGTTATATTGCTTAGGTTGTTCACGCAGACTAGAGCTGCATGATAGGGATTCATACAGCTCTGACCTGCATGGGCCACCAACAAAACCTGTCACGCCCCGCTTCCCGGTGTACGACGAAGTGGACGCGACGAGGTCCGCTACGTATACACTTAGAAATACATACGCTAAGCGTATCTAAACAATATAAAAGTAAATCACAAGAGACAAGAGATATAGAAATAACAGCAACTTTATTAATAACATTATTTTGTACAATGCATGAAAAGTAAATACAACTGGAATGAAAAGCGATGCCTAAACAACGGCATAACAGGAAATGAAAATACTGAATAGAACAAGGTACAATGTTCAGAGCTCGGGGTCTTCGTGAAACTGATCCAAGTCTTCACCGGTGGGCTCGATCTCTGCTGGGTCCAAAGCACCTGACGACATTCAAAGAAGAAAGAAATAGAATGTCATCAGCGAACAAGTCGCTTGGTAAGTCCCAAAGATAAGGAAGAATTAGAAAAGACAGAATAAGAGATATTTTCCAAAGAATAATATTGTAGAGTATTGTGTTCACGCTGTTGTTTGTAGCTTGGTACGGAAGGATACCAGTGTATACGAGAGGGGTCTCAGTATGCTAAAGACCAGGGCAAATGGAAGTACAAGGCTCCGTTATACAATCCGGAACAACGGCAATTGGATTCATGTTAGATGTCTTAATCTTACCGCCTCGTGCCACCTTTAACACCTTCCGTACCAATCTATCTCTTAAACCCCGTAGTGTTTTAATTGTATTGTTGTATTGTATTGTATAAGTTGGATGACTGACCAAAACCATGATATCAGTAAACGGATTGTAACTGCATAATCAGGTAAATGGAATAACGGAATAATGGATGAATAGCCATCGTTTGATTCAGTCAAGTTGTATAGATTGTTAACTGGATTCTGGGATTCATGTGTTATATTGAGTTGTAATATTAAAGAATATAGATTGACATGAATCATATTCAAGTCAGAAATAATCAGACTCAAACCCGAGTCAGACCAAAAGAAATGTAAGTCGAAGTTCTATTTTTGTTAGGGTCCTTAGTGTAATTTATAAAACTTGATGGGGGTTTTATGTAAAAATACTTTTGTATAGTTTTCAAGATACACCCCAACTATTTATTATTCGTCTTTATAGTTATAATGAATGTAATTTTATTGTGTGATATTTCCAGTGAAAATATCCTAATTACATAAATAAAGGTATTTATTTGTAATATTGATTTATTTGAAATTCATGGTATTTTAATGTAACTTTTAATCTTGTAATTTTTAGGAAAAGGTGGAAACTTTATCTTATAATAAAATAGGTGTTTAAATGATAAATATACATATGTTTATACAAGAATAATTTTTAATAAATATTTTATTTTCCAAAAATCTCATTTTTCTTAAATGCCGTATTATAAACCTTTTGAGACCGAATGCTCCTTGCGGAGGTCTGAATCTCGCACTACTAAGCCCGAAGGTGCACGATAAACCGTAGTATCCCTAACGAGTTTCCCAAAGGTGGGTTGTAGTGGCACTTTGCAAAGATTTAATAAATACTAATCATTTAGAAAACGGTTTTATAAAGATAAGGTATTTATTTGTAAAAGGTGTAAATTTCCGTATTTTAGATTCTAGGGTTTTCTAAGCCAACTATACTATTTATAAATGGTCAAAACGACAAGTCATTAGAAACCTCAAATCGCCTCTTCATCGTCAATTGTGGCCAGGTAAGTACAAATGAGAAAAGGAGGGATCCGCTCACGAATTGTGAGACGGGCCTTTTAAAGTTACATTTTCTCACTTGCCTAGCCTAGGCACCACAAAGTTAGGTTTAGATAAACGATCGATATCCACAACTTATTGTATTTCCTATTAAAAGATATTGTTTTAAAATTGTATAAAACCTAGAACTTTTAGAAAAGGTTTTATAAAGAAAATGGTATTTTAATGTAAAATCTTGTTTTATCGTATTCTAATTTTCAAGGTAGCGTGTTATGATTGCATATGAGTGTGTGAGGAGATAGGTCATTATCTCGTGATCTACGTTAAGGTATAGCAATGTTAAAGGGTTAAATGTGATAAAGTAAACATGGTGGTATTTAAGTGAAAGAATACGATATATTGTAAAAGCTATCATTTCATGTGTGAAAACTTATTCAAATTAATTTTTAAGTGATTAGTAGTCAACATGAAAATCTTTAAGCATTATGAAATTAGTGATAAGTGAGATTTGATAGAAAACCGAATCGGAAATCGGTTTGTTCCGATTTCCGTCGGGTTTATAAAGTCGTATTATGATGAAGGAAAAGAAAGGTAGAAAAAGGGGGACTTACGGGTTTGGATAACGCTAGAGAGTGAGAGGGAGGTAGAGGGTTTGCCGGTGCCTCGAAACGTCGTTGAGAGGTCCTAGCACGATCGCCGGGATTTCGCCGTCGATTTCGTCAGCGCTTCGCCTTTCGCTTGTAGGGTTCCTAGGCACCCTAGTGAGGTCTCACAAGGCATCAACCATGCCAATTTCAAAAATTACGGTGCCGAGAAACCCTAAACTACGGATCGTTTGCTAGAAAACTAGGCGAAAAGTAAACTAGTTAACAATTAACTAATAGGAAATCGGAAATACAACCTTTGTAGATCCGGTGCTCCACCTCCATAGCTCCGCAACGAAGTCATCTCCGCTGTCCAAATCAAATCCGGGCTCTAGCGTCAGCTTCGTCGGAGAATGGGCAAGCTAGGTCATCGATGTCCATGCCGAAGATGATCTACGTCGAGGCATCGCTAAATCAAGCTCCACCTTCATCAAGTCGTGAAAACTTGTGAAGGAAACACACTCTACTACTTGGCAAGAGGTAGAGGATGAAGAAATAGGAGGTGGGTAGACTTTAGTTTTGGATTTCTCACTCTTTTTCATCACTTGCCATTGATGGAGGCAAGCTTTCTTCACTTGAAGAAATGAAGAAGAAGAAGGAAATAGTTATGATAAGTTAATTGAAAATAGAAAAATAAAAGAATACTTATCATAATCTTAACCTTAGTTAAGTGTAGAGAATTGACTAAGGTTGGGTTGAATGGTTAGGGTTAAGGATGAGAACAAAAGGTCAACAAGTCAAAGCTTCATGAAACTTCAACTAAAAACAAAAGTAGCCACCATTCATTTATCTTCCAATTTATTCAAAATGAATAAATAAATAAGATAAATGAATAAGTAAAATCCTAATCAACAACTTAACCTTGGTTTAATTCTTTATACGTAACCAAAAAGCATTCATCATCAAACATGATACAAACATGTGCACAAAATCATATCGCATATGCAATGCGCACACCCGAGTGAGAATATCCATTTAAAGTGAACCGATACTAGTTAATGCAAAGTAATATATCAAATATATAATTATACATTAAATCATTAAATCAACACTTGATTTAACGATCCGGTCATATCGCATATAACCGACCAGTATCCTATGTATCGGCTTATCGAATCAACCTTTGATTCGATAACTAGGGTATATCGCATATAACCTAATCGATACATTCATCGCGAGAATGGAATACGGTATCACATACACGCATTATTCTCGGTCCCGCACATATCTCATATGCGCTCCTATTTCGTTTCGCTTGAGCCAGGAAACCTCTGTGTAGGACTCTAAAGACTCGTCAATACGCCGGCAGCAGGTGATGATCATATCAAACACCCACAAGCCGCAAGCGGTCTGCTAAACGTAACGGCCACCCGGGTATTGAGCGATCTGAAGATCGATGAGCAAGCCCGCTCACACTCCAGTGAATCCGACCAGTAACACTACCGTACAGTCCGGTCTGATCGTCTGATATGTCGCATATCTTACCTAGGGGTGGTAAACGTCAGACCCCAATAGCTCGATAAGTCGTGTCGATATGAGGTCTATAACAATTCGAGAAACTACTGGTAACACTTACCAGTAAATCTCAGCAACCCTGGCCAGGGATTTCCTGTTATAGCCAATCGAACACAGCGCAACATCAACCCCCTATACCGGGAGAGACGAATCCCCTCCTATCGCTCATTGCCTCCATGTGACTCGGGACTGTACCCAAAAACCACCGTTTTGCACGCCTTCTTGGACGTGGTAAGATGGAAATCAAAGCACAGTGGGAACCACACAAGACTCTATGACGATCTCGGGTCAACAGACTACTCTGTACCAGTGTCACCAGAGAACTGCCATCTGACGTGAGGTATAATACCATCTGGGAGTTCTCGGCGAGTCCGTCCAGTGTACCCAGTCTCTACTGAGCACCCGTATATCATCTCTGATGTCAAACACCAATGGATATGGGATCATCCATCGCCCATCTGTATGGGTCGAGAAGGTATACGCTAGTCTACTCTGGTATATCGATGCCCCGTCTCGATACACCCACGACTAGGGACTTTGAAGGATGTACTTATGGACTACCATGTCCCCACTAGTATGATCCGCATCATAGTCCAGGTAGTCAAGCACACATCCTAAGGGCTTTACCAATATGTAACAGAGAGACAATCAGTATACACGTTAAGGTAAAGAGCAACCAGATAGCATACTATCATGTCGAGCAAGAAAGTCCTCCCTATATATGTCCCAGCATCCACTACAATATACATCCTATGTACAGTAATGGCCTCTAGGGCATACATATAACTAACAATCTCCCACTTGCACTAGGGCCATCTGTAGCAGTGGTTGCAGTATCTCATACTCAACCATCCCATAAAAGTCTCTCTCTGGGAAAAGGCCTTTCGTGAGTGGATCCGCTGTGTTGTCCTCTGAGTCTACTCTCCTAACCTCGATCTCCCTGGAGATCAACCATCTCCATGATCAAGTGATACTGTCTTAGAATATGTCTGGATCACTGATGGGACCGGCGTTCCTTGGCATAAGCCACAACTCCATTGTCACACAATGGTAGGAACATAGTTCATCTCATGAACCTATATACACCCAAACAGCCTCTTTGGTAGCATCTTAAGTAGCGATGTATCCTGCCTTTATCGTCTAGTATGTCACGGTATCTAGCTTGGAACTCTTCCAACATACCGTCCCTCCACTGAGGGTAAAGACAATGCCTGTGACTGACATTCAGTCGTCTTTATCACCCTGGAACCCTTCCAGTGATTCTCCCCAGGATCGATTGATACCATCTCACTACAACTAGTGAGTATCCTAACATCCATTTAGATCTATCTCATAGATCCAAAAACCCAGGATTTAGGAGGTATCACTTTGATCCTATGTGGAGAATCATTGTGATAAGCGGAGATTGATCGAGCGTAGCATAGGAAACTCCTTCCCTATCAAGAGTATGTCATCCATGTACTCTACGAGGATCACCACCATACTCCCTACTACCTTTTTGTTTATACAAGGTTCATCTACCATTTTGATGATGTCAAACTCTTTGACTTATCCATCAAAACAGATGTTCCAACTCCGCGATGCCTGCTTTATCCTATAAAGCATCTTGCACACGTTTCCGCTGCTCCCACTGTCTACGAGGCCCTCTGGCTGTGTACTTATAGACGCTCTCTTCCAAATCATCATTTAGAAAAGCAGTCAAGACACCCAACCACCAGATATCGTAGTCATGGTATGTAGCCGTGGCAAGTAGGATCTGGATGGACTTAAGCATAGATCCTTAGAAAAGGTTTCAACATAATCCACACCTGGTCAATGATGCAAACCTTTAACAAGTCTAGCTTTGAAAGTCTCAACTTTTCCATCTACACCAAGTAATCTTCTCAAGATATACTTGCTCCTGATGGGGATTTAACCCTTCAGATATAGCAACCAAAGTCCATACTTTGTTGGTGTATAAGGATTCCATCTCAGATCACTAAACATCCAGCCATTCTTACAGAGTCTTACTCTCGATGGCCTGCTCGAAACTAGTTGGGTCATCATCTCATGATGCAATCCTCGCTCCCACTGTCATAGAGAAACCTATGTATCTCTCAGGTGGGTGAGAAAACCCTACTAGATCGGCGGAGAGGCTGAGGTTCGTTGGTATCTACTGAATCCTTTGGTTCTATCAAATCATTTGCTGTAGTTTGTATAGCTGGAACATTTCCAGTTCTACATAACAGACCTTGCCTCGAGCTTGGCCGGATTTTGCTTTTAGACATAGGCCGGACAACCCCAAATCTTAACTAACTTAAGATATGGGATCTTCCCTTTCCATATCACATATGAAGTGGTAGGCAACTGATTTGATTCGAACCCTATTCAATAGGTATGCAACTTCATAAGTGCATAACTCCCAAAAGGAAAAAGGTAACTCAGTAGTAGTCATCATAGAGCACACCATATCAAATAGGGTGTATCTGCTCCGTCCCGACATACCATCGTGCTATGGTGTATACGGAGGAGTAATGCCGAGAGAGAATCTCATTCTCCTTTAGAATAGTCCAGGAATCCCGTGCTCAAGTATTCTCCTCCTTGATCTCATCATAGGACATAATACTTATACCCGTATTGGTTCTCTACTTCTAACTTATATTCTGTGAATACCTCAAAAGGTTCGGACTTGTGTTTCAACAGGAACATAGGTCTGAATCTTGAGAGATTATCAGAGAATGTAACGAAGTACAAAGAACCGGTCCTGGCATGTGTAGACAGGGGACCTTACATACATCAACATGTATCATCCCAAGAGTTCACTAACTCTTTCTCTGTTTCCAGTAAACGGAGCTGTGGTCATCTTATCTTTGTGACATGACTGGCGAGCTTCACAAGATGTAAATTCAAACTGATTTAAATATGCATCTAAATGTAACTTCAGCCAGTCGGGTCGCATTGATCTGACCTAGTCTACAATGCCTCAAGAAGGATTCGTTCATTTCTGAACTCTTCCTCTTGTGTGTGTTCAGTATACGAAGAACTGTAGTTTGATTTAGAACATTAATGCTTTTAGATAACGTGCCTGAACCGATCAACTTTTGATATAGGAAATGTTCAAAACATTATCCAACAATACAAAATTTTACCGTTTCTTTACTAATAAAGAGACAGATATGATTTTGTATATCAGGTTCGGTATCTAATAACATTCGTTCAGAATCAATGTATTTATAATACAGGGTGACAGTGACCAACAGACTTGGCTGCAACACTTGCCCCGTTTTCTGCCTCATGAAACTTATTACCCGTTCTCAGTTCTCTACCTATCTGTAGCCCTATGTAACAAATTACATATATGGGATCCTGATCTGGTATCACATACCCAGGACATAGAGGATACAGAGAAACAGTTCTTTGTAACGAACACACCCGAAGATGATGCATCAGCATGCACTCTCTTCGTTTGGGCGGCACGGGAATTCTGGTAATCCCCAATTTCCTGCTCTTTCTTATAACAATTATAAGTTGGAGCGGGACCAACGTTCCCCAGCTCAGTATAACAAGCGGGTTCGGTCAATATTCCGTATTATTATCTTGATTAAGGCGTGATATGGTCGATACCAGGAGAGAGAGAGAAGAAAACACTCAGCGTGCGCTCTTGCAAGAATAGATTGGTTATTATTTTATCTAATCAGGATGGCTCCCACTGCTTTTTATCAAATCTTCCTTCAAACCCTAAAAGGAAAGACTAGCCGGGATTAATTACACACTACAAGTTCGCCAATCTTTCAGCCAGGCCAGTGTCGGTACTTTGAGGGAGGTCCCCCGTGCTTTCGCACGAACCTAATTAATGTAAACCTCATTTTCCCAGAGGCGTAACCTCGTTAACACCTTTCTAGACACCTACTTGATCGGCTAATTGTAATGTATAAAACTCTCCCAGGAGTAACTCTTACTCGCAGCGGGTATCGGGATCCAACTATCTCATAGAAGGTATGCAATCTCATTGCAAATTTCAACACTTGAAATTCCCGATAATATTTTGCCCCAAGCGATCTATGACCTTGACTGAGTCAACAAACCATAGACCGCAAGTAAAGTTCAACCCGTCATTTCCTGATTGAATTAAACCCACCCGCACGACCCTTGACTGAGTCAACAAGGCCGCACGACTATCCTAATCCAATCGCATCATATGCTTTGCAGATAAGCAGTAATCAGCTACCGCACACTACGCCTTGACTGAGTCAACAAACGCAGCACGAATACTAACTATTACTTATCTGAAATGACGGAGGGCTACGACAGGTTTTTAAGAAAACCTTTTGCGTAATGAACTTTATATCGTTGTAGAATCAAATGATTTTAAAATGGAGTGCTTTTGAGGCTTTTCTAGTTTTGCTAAAGGAGTCACTCCCGGAGAAGGGATCATCGGTCCTTTCCTCGTCGAATGAGGTGCGGGATATATATCACTGTGCAAAACAAAAACACTTAAAAGCAATCAAAAGACAAACCGAGTGTGTAGCATCTGCCAGTTATTGCTAAAGGAGTCACTCCCGGTGAAGGGATCTCGGTCCTTTCCTCATCGAATAAGGTGCAGGATATATCACATATACCTCTGTGCAAAGCAAGAACTGTAGCTACCTGTTTTATTTTGAAATTCGATTCTACAACATCTTAGGTTTCTTTTATTTCATTAATCACATTAATGAAGTCCCATCATTTATGTACCTAAACATCACAGATAAATACGACGTACACTTATGCCATCCGCATTCGCCTCGATGTCCCCTCGTGCACCGTTAGGTTAGGTAACTAACGGCAGAGCAGGGCAGGGCTAGCGCGGGTGTAAAACATAAGTAACGCCTATATAATATATCATATATACTATATACTGTATCTATCACAGAACATCACATGATCACATCACAGATATCGCAGCAGAAGAAACATATGAAATATTGGATATACTAGGACGTCCGTGTTTTTAATACGAGCCAGTATAAAACACGGATTCCACGGTCGTGATGAATAGCCAAACCCACACCCCTAGACCCCTACGAGAGCGGCAAGCAACCCTACCAATTCTAGAGTTAGGAGACCCGGACTCGACTCCTCGAGTTGGTCTCCCACTGGACTCCATAACCCGGTTACTTGTGCCCTTCTCCTTGGGTCTATCCTAGTGCGGAAAAGTAAATAATATACAAACGGTGACAACTTCCGCAACCTGGAAGGGCCCCAATAAAAGAATATTACATACAAGTTTTTACATGAATGAAAAAGAAAAACACTCATCTCACATAAAAAACCCCCGGCTATTCAAACACGACGATCCAATATAACATATCCAGCAACACATAACATCACATGTCATCAACGTAAGTAAACATGCGCATCCCAATTGTCGTTGACATATAGCAACGAAACCGGCGATATCACATATTACACTTACGGTCACAGAAAAGAAAATGTAAAACTACAACAGTTGGAATCCGCAACCTCCTCAGACATCGCATGCCTGACCAAATGAATTCCTTAGACATCGCATGCCTAACAATTATAAACCCCGCATTTTAGTCTCAAAATCGAAAACTCTTTTCAATATCAAGTCGGGCAATTCAACAGGATTCCCGACATCCTGATCGAATACTCGTCGCAAACTTCAGTAGACGGCTGCACCCCCGATACCGTCGACAAAGTGCACCAAGGCGGAACACCGCCACCGCGAGCACCCGGACGGATGCTTTCGGCGACGGGGTTCTCCTACAGTAACTTGGTCGGGGCAATGGCGTGAGGCTGTCTATTAAGTTTACCCGGCGAGTATCCGCGTACGCTACGTGATTGCGACGGACTTTTGATCATATCAAAATTCCGTGGCAACCGATCAAGTGAGACTAAATTGCTATGTTTATAACATTCATTCAGTTATCTCATAACAATTTGCGAATTCCAAGTATTGTATCACATTCCAGATAAATAGAAAATGTTAAACTTTCCGATCGAACAATCGAACACCCAAGTTTTCCCGATACAGGTCAACACATGAAATAAGTCTAACAACATTCAGTTCGTGCCTCAGTACCAACGGTCCAGCCGTAGAAGGGTCAAGCCAACGCCTCACATGTGGCACGCCGTACTGCCCCAAACCCGAAGGTTCAAAGGGCAGTTCAAGACGGTCACATAATCGAGTTAAGGTTTGTGTCTTCTAGAGGGACCATCGCGTTACTTGCACTACTTAGAACATCGTTAAACTACGGAAAAATCCAACACTTGGAAATTTCCCGACAGGGGAAAAATTGGGTATTTATATCCGGTCGAACTTTCTAACATATTCTAAAAATTTATCCGGAAAGCCACACAGACAAAATTTGATAATCCGATCGAACATTCGAATCTCCAAAACAACCCTAGAAAACTCAACTGTTGACTGAATATTAAAAGTTCCCAGAAAACTCAGCATATTAAAATATAAATTACTGTGCAAAAAGTGAGTGATGACGTCATCATCTTGCCGCGGAACCGCCGCAGAAGCCAGGCTTCTGCCGCGGTTCCGCCGCCGTTATTACTGTTCATGACAAAATTTTTGCATCGTAATTCTTATTTTTCCCTGCTGAATTTTTTACGAATTTTTAATTTGGAAAAATCCAGATATTTCAAAAATGTCCAGAGAGCATTCTCGGGTGTGGGTTTCGGGTTCGTTCGGGTTTCAAATTCCGTCTGGACTTCGCCTAAGGCTCTAGCTAGGCTCTGATACCACTGTAGGGTTCCTAGGCACCCTAGTGAGGTCTCACAAGGCATCAACCATGCCAATTTCAAAAATTACGGTGCCGAGAAACCCTAAACTACGGATCGTTTGCTAGAAAACTAGGCGAAAAGTAAACTAGTTAACAATTAACTAATGGGAAATCGGAAATACAACCTTTGTAGATCCGGTGCTCCACCTCCATAGCTCCGCAACGAAGTCATCTCCGCTGTCCAAATCAAATCCGGGCTCTAGCGTCAGCTTCGTCGGAGAATGGGCAAGCTAGGTCGTCGATGTCCATGCCGAAGATGATCTACGTCGAGGCATCGCTAAATCAAGCTCCACCTTCATCAAGTCGTGAAAACTTGTGAAGGAAACACACTCTACTACTTGGCAAGAGGTAGAGGATGAAGAAATAGGAAGTGGGTAGACTTTAGTTTTGGATTTCTCACTCTTTTTCATCACTTGCCATTGATGGAGGCAAGCTTTCTTCACTTGAAGAAATGAAGAAGAAGAAGGAAATAGTTATGATAAGTTAATTGAAAATAGAAAAATAAAAGAATACTTATCATAATCTTAACCTTAGTTAAGTGTAGAGAATTGACTAAGGTTGGGTTGAATGGTTAGGGTTAAGGATGAGAACAAAAGGTCAACAAGTCAAAGCTTCATGAAACTTCAACTAAAAACAAAAAGTAGCCACCATTCATTTATCTTCCAATTTATTCAAAATGAATAA
Source organism: Agapanthus africanus (assembly GCA_030015575.1). NCBI lineage: Eukaryota > Viridiplantae > Streptophyta > Magnoliopsida > Asparagales > Amaryllidaceae > Agapanthus > Agapanthus africanus. Next base: position 667,272,298 of record CM057342.1, on the reverse strand, counting down.
ATAAATAAGATAAATGAATAAGTAAAACCCTAATCAACAACTTAACCTTGGTTTAATTCTTTATACTTAACCAAAAAGCATGCATCATCAAACATGATACAAACATGTGCACAAAATCATATCGCATATGCAATGCGCACACCCGAGTGAGAATATCCATTTAAAGTGAACCGATACTAGTTAATGCAAAGTAATATATCAAATATATAATTATACATTAAATCATTAAATCAACACTTGATTTAACGATCCGGTCATATCGCATATAACCGACCAGTATCCTATGTATCGGCTTATCGAATCAACCTTTGATTCGATAACTAGGGTATATCGCATATAACCTAATCGATACATTCATCACGAGAATGGAATACGGTATCACATACACGCATTATTCTCGGTCCCGCACATATCTCATATGCGCTCCTATTTCGTTTCGCTTGAGCCAGGAAACCTCTGTGTAGGACTCTAAAGACTCGTCAATACGCCGGCAGCAGGTGATGATCATATCAAACACCCACAAGCCGCAAGCGGTCTGCTAAACGTAACGGCCACCCGGGTATTGAGCGATCTGAAGATCGACGAGCAAGCCCGCTCACACTCCAGTGAATCCGACCAGTAACACTACCGTACAGTCCGGTCTGATCGTCTGATATGTCGCATATCTTGCCTAGGGGTGGTAAACGTCAGACCCCAATAGCTCGATAAGTCGTGTCGATATGAGGTCTATAACAATTCGAGAAACTACTGGTAACACTTACCAGTAAATCTCAGCAACCCTGGCCAGGGATTTCCTGTTATAGCCAATCGAACACAGCGCAACATCAACCCCCTATACCGGGAGAGACGAATCCCCTCCTATCGCTCATTGCCTCCATGTGACTCGGGACTGTACCCAAAAACCACCGTTTTGCACGCCCTCTTGGACGTGGTAAGATGGAAATCAAAGCACAGTGGGAACCACACAAGACTCTATGACGATCTCGGGTCAACAGACTACTCTGTACCAGTGTCACCAGAGAACTGCCATCTGACGTGAGGTATAATACCATCTGGGAGTTCTCGGCGAGTCCGTCCAGTGTACCCAGTCTCTACTGAGCACCCGTATATCATCTCTGATGTCAAACACCAATGGATATGGGATCATCCATCGCCCATCTGTATGGGTCGAGAAGGTATACGCTAGTCTACTCTGGTATATCGATGCCCCGTCTCGATACACCCACGACTAGGGACTTTGAAGGATGTACTTATGGACTACCATGTCCCCACTAGTATGATCCGCATCATAGTCCAGGTAGTCAAGCACACATCCTAAGGGCTTTACCAACATGTAACAGAGAGACAATCAGTATACACGTTAAGGTAAAGAGCAACCAGATAGCATACTATCATGTCGAGCAAGAAAGTCCTCCCTATATATATCCCAGCATCCACTACAATATACATCCTATGTACAGTAATGGCCTCTAGGGCATACATATAACTAACATCGCTCGTTTTCAAACGTATCAAGTTCTCTTGAGATTTTGAGAGAGTGGACTTAGGAATTTAGGATGAGAGGGTAGAGGGTATGGGGGGTTTATATAGGGTTAGGCTAGGGTTAGGGTTTTTAATAAAAAAAAATATAAAATATATAAAAATTATATAAAAATTCATTAAAACTCATTAAATCTTAGAGTAAAAGGGATTTATTGGGCAATTGATAACCGATCCAAGCACTTAGAGTGTGCAGGAGGGTGGACCAGGTCAAGGGGCATCTTTTCTCTGTTGGTGACTCGGCCGTCCGGCCAAGTCCGGCCGGCGGCGCCGGACCGAGTCGGCTGGTTCGCTGGCCGGCGGCGCCGAGTCGGGCCGAGTCAAGGTGTCAGGGGCCGGGGGTTCTTCTGGGGAAGATTTTGGTATATTTACTTTTCTGGGTTCAGTTCAAGTTTTGTGAGTTATGGCATTTTGACTGTTGACTTCCAAAAGAATTTAAAACAAAATAAATACAAAAATAACGTGGGGCATGGGATTTGAACTCTGGTGGCTTGGTTCAGCAGTGCAAGGTATTACCAATGAGCCACAAGCTTCTTCTTGTAATTATGGTGTTATTTAATTACTTAAAATGATAGTAGCAAGAGTAAATACTCCAAGTATACATTAAATTTAAAGTAATTTCTTATACACTAAAAATGGAGTTATTATATTCTCGTAGCTTGTAATTAAAAACAAAATAATTACCTATATCTTGTGGTCAGACTAAAATACCCCTTTGTGGATTTTGAAAATTTTAAAAAATTTTGTATGGAAAAAGTGTATAAGAAAATTAGGGTTGTTACAGTGAGAGAGAGAAAGGTGAGGGTTATTTTTGACTTGGTCATACACTCATCACACAATCTTCATCACATTTTTCCTCTCTCCTCCCTCTCCTTGCTGCTGCTGCTGCTGCCCTAAACTCCCCCCCCCCTCTTCACCTCCTCAAATCACCACAAACACACCCAAAAACAACCCAAAACCCCATTCCCATTTCACAAAAGTTGTGCACAACCTCATAAGCTACACTTTGGACTAAGAAAAATCACATTTTGGTGCTGTAGGGGATTCTTGGGTCCCAAACGAGGTAATCCTTTCACAATTAGTATAGTGTTTCATATGCTTAAGCCTCTTTTCAAGTTTAAAATTGATTTGGCGAAGTTTAGTGAACTTTGAAAACTCAAGTTGGGAATTAGGGTTTGATTTGAGTAGAGATGGTGTAATTGGGCTTTAGAGATGACCTTAGACCCCCCTATAATGATAAGAACCCAGAACAAACCCTACTGAAAACCCAAAATATGGAATTTTAGAACTTTCATGTCGGTTTGTGAGGAAAATGAGTGTGCAGGGAAATCTGGGGTGACCCGGGGAAATTCTGAGACAAACAAACAAATCTAGTGGCCAAATTGGACTAGTATGAAACCACCCTGACCAGACGAGACCCTAACTCCTTAGCAAAACCGGCCTGGCCGGAATTTTGTGGTATGTGGCCGGCCCCCGTGATGAATTAGGTGCCCAAGTTGCTTCTGTAGGTTAAATACACCCTATACATAACCCCAGAGTTGTTTTCTTACCTTGTTTTCACCTGAGACAAAATCTGGAGCATGTTTTCTAGGTTGCTGCCATGTGTTTCATGATGTTTATGGATGTAAGTTTTGATATTTGGTATTGTATTCGATTATTTGACGTTTGTACGTCTATATCGATTGATATTTGGTTGAATTGCAAGATGTAGACCATAAGTTTTGACCTATGGATGATTCGTGCAGCATTTTGGTTTTCGTGTGTCGTTTTGGCTTTGATTTGGGATTGTGATGCGATACGATACGTTGTGATGTGTAGGTACCCCCACGAAGACTTCGAGTCGAGAAGCAAGCGCGTGGCGGCGTCGACATCGGCACACAAAAAGCAAGTGAGTAGATTATATCTACGGGGGAAGTCGGGTGGATGGCGTATAGCACCCCCGCAGTTCGATGAATATTATATAAATATATATATATATATATGATATCTCTTATGTGTGATATGGATTTTCAGGATATGATTAGGTGTTCAATGGTTAGTTTAGGGTTATTAGCAGTGAACTAGTATAGCTTCCTAGTTGTGAACCCTAGAATAGGTTTACACTCACATGCACACACATGCTTACAATTATACTTGCGCGTATTTGGGGAGATATATATATGCACACACATAGGTATGGGACTGTATATATATATATATATATATATATATATATATATATATATATATACTCGTATACCTACACTTGGATGATGAGGATAGTGGATGATATTTGGAGATGAGTCAATGAGATTGGGCATGATGCCATGTGGTCGGTGATATGATGTGGTTCTTATTTTGAGATATGACATGAGATTTTAGAGGGCCTTTGGGCGTGTGTTTTACACACGCATACATATATCTATATAGATGGTATCGGTTTGTACTAAACTTAGATCAGTACCCCAGTTCATGAGATATGATGATAAGGATACCAGTTAATTGATGAGATAAATGTGAGATTGGACCCGTACCCTGATTTGGGGATACCGTACGACGGATTTACGTACGAGCTATATATATTGACGATTGATCCGCACTCTTGACTCGAGAATGTCATATTGTATGCCGTATCGTATATGATACGATTGAGGCGGGATCACCGACTATTATATTTGTATATATATATCGACTCAGATTTAGATGGTTTCCATACCCTTCGATTTGCTTGTTAGATAGATCTGTAGTTACTTATAGATGTTAGACTAGACCCGAGTCATACCTATTTTCAAAACTAACGAATCGTGAGTATTTTAAGGACAGGCTATAGGATTCTACAGATATTTTCAAAAGACGCATCTTTTCTTAAAAATACCGTAGCCCCTATTTTTCTAAAAACCCCGATTCTTCTTATTTCAAATGGCATAACGTATGACATTTACATATTGAGGTAGATTCTTCACTGTTGCGTTTACTGTTCGATTTCCGCATTTCTTGCTATTTGCATCGCATTGCATATGTAAATGTGTTTATTGTTATATTAAACCCATGTTGTTAGGACACCAGCACTTTTATCGATGATGCGTATGTTCCACGTACACCTGTTTGCCGGCTCACACACTTCATCATCGATAATTGCCATGTCACGACACACTAGGATTGTTGCATCATGATATGACTCCTTGTTTGACATACTGGCACACATACATATTGTACACTCATACTTGCGTATATACCTACTTGTATATCTATATTGGCGCACATACATACCTACTTGTACATCTATATTGGCGCACAGACATATTGTACACTCATACTTGTGTACACACATATTGTACACCCATACTTGCATACATATGTATTTGCACATACATAGATGATTCTGGATTTATTTTGTAGATTTGGGAACCGCAAGATATATTTTAAAAACTGGATTCATTTAAAGGAGCAGTTTTTCCCTCGATGTGTGCATATTACTGTTTTATGTTGCATGATATACGGATATGCTTACATTTCTATTATATGTCGCATATATCCTGCTTTATGATTTCACGCATTGAGATATGTTTTTTTCCATGATATTTCTGGATTTGGGAACCGTGGGTATTTCAAAAAGAGAGTATGTATTGTTTTAAAAACCCGGTTACCCTTGATATGATATTTCAGTGTGCCCACCATGAGATTTATCGGTTCTGATGTATATATATACCCCATGCGAGGAGGAGTCGTGAGCCGTGTGCGGGTACATGGTGGGGCCCGGTATGGTACCCTGGGGAAAGAAAGGGATGCTGTGTATACAGACGGTGAGCTTGGCAGAGGAACTACTACCTACCGGTGATTGTATTTGGGCTCGGCGGATATTCGGAGGATACCGACCGGAGTCGAGAAATGATATGGGCCGATCCGGATTGACGGAGCCCGTGGGCCGATCCGGACTGACGGAGCCCGATATATGAGGATTTACGTGCCGATGCTGGGCACAGGTTTCATGATGTTTTCGAGTGTCGATACTGGACACTCAGGTTCTATGATTTTGATGTGTCGCGAGGGACACACGCTGATTTATATCCTCATACTTCCATGCATATGCTTTATGATATTTACATGCATGATGCTTTATGTCATTGGGTGACACGTGGACGAGATCCATATACATATAGTTCACATTGATGACATTGATCACATAGTTGGATGATATCCACATACTCTTAGACTTCCTGATATAGTTGACATGGATTACATTGATCATACCTCATACTTATGATATGTTGCTACCTGAGGCACTGACACGAGCACCTGGTATTACACTGATGTATAGATGTTTACCCTTACCACCTTGTCATGCTTCAGACTTATTCATTTGAGGTTTACATATTATTACTGATCGTTTGATCTAGGATTGAGTCATACATACGATTTCTGCTATGTGATGTTTTCTACTCATGAGTTGGCAACTCACCCCGTTGTGCCACAGTTCTTGCAGGTTTTGCCGTACAGGTTTTATTGCGGTTTTTCTGGCATACTGCTTCCTTTCTGGGTGATTGCTTTGGTAGGTGGGTTCACTCGCATCGTGACCACCATTGTATTTATTTATTTTCAGTTGTATCTAGTAAGTTCCATAAACCAAACTTGTATATTTATTCAGACTTAGAAAACTAGTTGTGTATTATTTCGACCTTAGAGTCGTGCGTTGTAGTATTATGGTTTTCTTGTTGATTTTAAGTTTCCTTTTGAGTTTTGATACTCGCCCTTCGGCGTTGTATATTTTATTGCTTGCGTGGTTGTGACCGTCGATTGACGAAGAGCTAGCTCCCACTTGGGGATGCCTTTTATCATTATGCATATATTATTCTTATTGTACCCCGTTCGGGGCCAGTTTTTACAAAGAAAACTCTGCCGAAATTTTCATAAAAGACTTGAGGATTTAAAAATGCATATTCGGCTTACTTATTTAAAAACCTTGTTTTTAAAACATGTTTTCTTCATTTCTTTAAAACTAGTTTTCCTTCATTTATTATTTAAAATGGTTTTAGATTTCTGGGCTTTTGGCTTACTTGAATTAGATGAGGTCCTATAGACTTCATATGATTCAAGGGCCAGTTACGTGCTATTTTAGGTCGTAACAAAGTTGGTATCAGAGCGCTAGGTTAACCTTGGTTTGAGTCTAAGTTTGACTATGCGGAGCCTAGAGCGTTTGTATATATTCGGAACTTAGACTTAACCTTACGGAACCTAGACTTAGTCAAGGGGGTATTAGACCCGAACTTTCGTCGCGTAGCTTGACCTTTGTTGATGGAGTAGGTGACTTGAGAAGAGTGACGTACCGTGTGTATGTTCCGTGGCATACTTACGATACACCACTCCGCTTAAGGAGCCTTAGGAGGTACATTTCCTTACACAGTATTATATTCATTCCTATGATCTATCCTCATCGATATTGGATATGATTTTGCTGCCATGATTACACGGGCAGAGAGAGCTACGGCTAGAGTTTCGGTCAGCACGAGCTCGTCATGAATGAGGACTGACCAGGGCGTGATTTCAGGGACATACGATTGCATATGGAGGTGTCGTTTTATTGTGTTTTCGCGCCATGAGCGTTTGATGGATCGCTTTTACGGGATTTCTCGGACGTGCAGATCAGCACCAGAGGATCGGGCTACTGCTAGAGGCCAACCAGAATGTGATGATCGTCGATGCATCTATTAATTGAAGATTGAGGCACTGTTCAGAGTGCGGGCGAATGAGCCAGTTGTTGCTGCGAACGATGAGATATTGCCCTAGATGTTGGAGCTATTACAGTACGAGTTATACTTAAAGATATGATGGAAGGTCGGTAGTCACCCGAGAATGAATGACTAGGACATGTGGTTCGTTCGCTTACCCGATGCGAGGTCATCAGATAGATTGATTCCAGCTAGAGATGACTTCACGCAGGTACGTTGAGAGTCGATGGAGACGATCGAATGTCAGGAACCCAATTCCAAGTTTAAAGTATTCGGAAAGACGCGCAAGCAATTCTATGGACCCTCTAGAAGAATGAAACCCTAACTCGACATAATGACCGTGTGAAAGCCTTTGAACCTTAGGGTTTGTGGCAGTTCCGCGGTGCCATTAGTGAGGCTTGGGTTTGCCCTTCTACGGCTAGTCCACCGATGCTGTGGTATGTACTTGATACTATTAAACTGTACCCAAGATGTTGAGCTCTTGGGGGATTATGAGGTTTTGACGAATCGATCGAAAGGTTCGATATCTTTCGGATATCATGTGATGAGATGCATTGCTTGGGAGACTCCATATATGAGTATAGCCATTGGAGCATAGTCCATATAGCCATGAAGAGACGAGTCCGAACCAGTCGACAGCAGAGAAAAGTGGAGTAAGAGGTTTGTACGAGATTCTTGATGAGATGACGTTCCCCTCCGCCGACATCAGAGATGCGATACGAATGCAGAGGCGTTGATTATGGATATATCTTCCAGAAGGAGTTGCGATGAGAATGCAGCCGTTCCGGAACAAGAAATGGATGAAGTAAAGGGTGGTAATTTTTGGGCAATTCGGCAGAAACGAGATTTGAGAGAGACTTCGACAGGACCTTTCTGGAATACTATACGAGAAGACTTGGACTCAGGAGCGGTCATACTGCGCACACCCAGCAGGCCAGAGTTCGGCATCGTCGACGAGATAGTTGGCCAGAGATCTTTAGAGGATGTGCCAGAGCGGGACTGTTTCCGTCGTCATTCCATATTGGGCCGTCGAGCCGAGGAGCTATATATCTAGCACTGCACAATGAGAGATAAGAGCCTAAAAGCACCAGGCGCCAGACCATGAATAGGAGGCAAGTGGATATCTTGCTCTGCTAGCATTGGATGCACCGACACCTTCTCGACTGCGAAGGAGGAAATATCGACGACGGTATTTATGATTTGTGATTTGGTGATTCGATTATCACGCATCCGTCACCTTGGATTTTTGTATTTTGGGCGATTTATTCGCATGATTTAGTCTTGATGACTGAGTTTCATGATATTTGTTTTCATGCACCATGGTTGCACCTACTGGGTATTCATATTTGTGCACAGTTATTGTACCTGATATCGTTTTTGTGCCTTGGTTGCACATGCTTATGACTTCATGAATTTCATACAGTTGGGTTGATTTCGTGCACATGGTATGCACACGATTTGGTTTTTGTACTCGGTATAGCTTATATGTGCTTGTAGTGCATTGATATGTGTTTTGTGCATGCAGTTGCACACGTTTATGATTTTTACACCTGGGTACACTCGGTGTTGCTATTTACGCATTTGAGTTATTGTTGGGTATTTGTGCACAGGATGCACTGTATTGGTATTTTGTGCACAGGATGCACTGTATTGGTATTTCGTGCATTTGTTGCACCAGGTTTATATTTCGTGCGTTTGTCGCACCAGTTTGATATTTCGTGCATTTGTTGCACCAGATTTATATTTCGTGTGTTTGTCGCACCGGTTTGATATTCGTGCATTTGTTGCACCGGATTTATATTTTGTGCGTTTGTCGCACTGGGTTTACATTTTGTGTACCACGGTTGCACAGGACTTCGATTTGATGTTATTGGAGGCATTGATTTTGACTTCATGCCTAGGGCATGCATATGATTTGACTTATGCTTACGGCATAGTTTTCATGCACTTTTAGTGTTTTGATTTGATTTGTGCACGCTGATGCACATGGTTATGAGATTATATACCGCGGTATACCTGATTTGGATTGAGGTTTATTGTATACCGTTGATTTCGATTATGATATTAATGTTGATTTCGTGCACTCTGTGCATTTGATTTGGATTTTTGCGCAAATTTGGCGCGTTTGGGTTGGATTTTGCCCATGTTCGGCGTTTGATATTGGATTTCGTGATTTCGTGCATATTGGATGCACATGATTTGGATTTTATTCATGCATGATGGATGCACCTAATTTGGATTTTCACGCATGTTGGGCGCATGTTATGAGATGCGGTTTTGGTGCACACTAGATGCACTAAATCGAGATTTTTCGTGCATATCAGATGCACCTGAGTTTGCTGTTAGGCACACCCGTTGCCTTTGACAGATGTTTCGTGTACACCCGATACACTCAGATGTTGTTTCTATGCATATATATGGCATATAAATGGATTTTGATTTCCGTGTGCACCAGACGCACGTATCATTCATATGCACATTTTTGCGATTGATTTTTTATGGAGCAGTACGTTTTTATGATATTTACTATTTGTTTGCGTACTGGGCAGTACTAGTCAGAGGACAGTACCTGAATATATTTTGCATGCATTGATAGTTATCGAAGGGATTTCTAAAAAGGGAGCTATAGTCTCAGTATTTACCTACGTGTCTGATATGACACGAAACGTTTAAAATAAGAAAACCCTTCTAAATTGTTTTCAAAGCGGCGGTACGTGTATATTAAACAAAAGATATATACATATATAGCTATTTTCTTACAATTGACGTCCGCCACTGTGCAGTGTTATGCACATCGCACAGCAACATGAAAGGTTTGGCATGCATTTCTTTCAGATGTTTACAAGTACAGATTTGATGTTTATATGTATAGTGTTGATGTATATCATATTGGTTTTCGTATTGGATTTAGACATTGATGTCTTCACCATGACTCCGATGATTGCGGGATGCTTGACGGAGTTTTGATTTTGAGTTATTTGATCATTGTTCATGCACGTGCACTGCGCTATGATGCGTTTTATGTATTGATGATTTCGGAGCTCCGACGACTTGGACTTTTTACTGAAATGTTTTAGTAATTGAGGGGTTTAAATTTAAATTCTGGGACCGAATTTCTATAAGGGGGAAGATTGTAACATTTCAGAAAAATAAAATATTATTTTTGGGAATTTTTATAATTTAATATTAATTTTAATGAATATTTTAATATTTCGGTATAATTAAATACCGATAAATTGGGAAAAATTTGGAAGATTATAGAAATTACTAAAAAGAGGGTGTTTTATGTGAATTATGCAAATTATAAGTTTTTATGATTAATTATATACTAATTTAGTGCTAATCACGATTAAAAATCGCTAATCGGACTTTAAGTGTGTTTTGTGCACATGTCATTTTTTCACACTTGTTACATTTTCCTACATGATTTGGGGTGTATGGGTATTTGTTTTGGGTTTACTATTGAGGAGAGAAGAAAAAGAAAAGGAAAGGAAAAGAAATGATAATGGATTAGAATAATAGGTATGGGTGAGAGAGAGAAAGGTGAGGGTTATCTTTAACTTGGTGATACACACTTCTCACAATTTTCATCACATTTTTCCTCTCCCCTCCCTCTCCTTGCTGCTGCTGCCCTAAACTCCCTCCCCCTCTTCACCTCCTCAAATCACCACAAACACACCCAAAAACAACCAAAAACCCCATTCTCATTTCATAAAAGTTGTGCACAACCACACAAGCTACACTTTGGACTAAGAAAAATCACATTTTGGGGCTGCAGGGGATTCTTGGGTCCCAAATGAGGTAATCCTTTCACAATTAGTGTAGTGTTTCATATGCTTAAGCCTCTTTTCAAGTTTAAAATTGATTTGGCGAAGTTAAGTGAACTTTGAAAACTCAAGTTGGGAATTAGGGTTTGATTTGAGTAGAGATGGTGTAATTAGGCTTTAGAGATGACCTTAGAGCCCCTATAATGATAAGAACCCAGACCAAACCCTACTAAAAACCCAAAATACGGAATTTCAAAAATTTCATGTCGGTTTGTGAGGAAAATGAGTGTGCAGGGAAATCTGGGGTGACCCGGGGAAATTCTGAGACAAACAAATAACTCTAGAGGTTAAATTGGACCAGTATGAGACCACCTTGACCAGACGAGACCCTAACTCCCTAGAAAAACCGGCCTGGCCGGAATTTTATGGTATGTGGCCGGCCCCCCTGATGAATTAGGTGCCCAAGTTGCTTCTGTAGGTTAAATACTGTAACATTTCGGAAAATATAAAATATTATATTTGGGAATTTAATATTAAAATAATATTTTTCCCGAAAACTGCCGATTTGTGAAATTGGGGTTTTCGAAAAAGGTATAAATATATACCAATAATTATGAAATAAATAGAAATTAAAATGATTTATTCATTTAATAATATAATTAAAGGATTTGTCATTTTTAAAATTTATTATACGCAGTTTCGATAAAAACCCGATTAGTGCACTACTAATCGCGATTAAGCCAAATCCGCATTTTTACAGTTTCCATGGTTAGTGCACCATGACATGTCCATTTTTACACATGTTTTATTTCATTTGGGCTTTAAATTATGGTTTTGGTGGAGAGAAAAGAAAAAGGAAAAAGTCAAGGGAGACATAATGATTAGGTTAGGTGGGCTTTTGGAGAGAGAGAGAGAGTGTGAATTGTGAGAGAGAGGGAGGGGGGCTGCTGCCATTTTTGAATCCCCATCATATTTTTCATCTTCCTCTTCATCTCCTCAACTCCAAAAACCCTCCACAAAAATCCATAGATCCATCTCCAACCATGCCCCAAAACCCTACACACCCTTCATAAATATTACTCCCCTCTTCAACCTCTACACGATGGACCGAGCAAAATGGGATTTTGACGACGTTGGGAAGTTAGTGCTGCCTAGAGTGGACTAGATGAGGTATAATTTCTTCCCTTTAGATTAGTTTTGTGAGATATCATGTTTAGATGTCGTTTTGTGCATATTAGTGGACATTGGGAAACCCTAGTGAATGTTTGAGTGTTGGATTGAATTGGGTGATTCCTAATAGCTGTTAACTAAACTTAGGTGCTGTTTAGTGACCTGGACCAGACCCTAGAAACCCCAAAACACGGATTTAGAAACCCGACATCAGATAAATGTGTGATCTGTGAGGGTGTTCTGGAATCTGGAGCAACCCGGGGGCACCAAAAATAAAATTGAGCTGACAGTGAGTCGTGCAGGCACCTAGGAAGCTACCACCAAGACCCGAGCCCCTAATTCAAACCCATGGCCGCAGATTTAATCATTCTGGCCGCAATTTGCGGCCAGAGTAGGGTAGAATTGTTCCAGTTTTGTTCCAGGGCTCCTTTTGCACTAAAATAGACCCCTCCTATGTGCAGTTTTGGCTAATTGTCACCTGGGGAAAATCTGGAAGCTTTTTGGTGTGTTTTAGGCTATGTTTTCCATATTTTGAAATGCACTTTCTTGATATTTGGATTTGGATTTGGTTGTCGGATGTTCGTACATCGACAACAGGGGTCGTTTAATTGATTTGCACGTTTAGGCCATAGGTTCCAACCTATGAGCACACTGTGCGATGTATCGGTTTTCTGTCTCGATGTTAATACGTATTGCGACTGTTTATTATTCTAGGTACCCTCGCAAGGATTCCGAGGCGAAGGAGCATGGCGTCATCAATTTCGGCAAGCGAAGACCAGGTGAGTAGATTTATATCTACGGGGAGAAGTCGGGTGGATGGCGTTTAGCACCCCCGCAGTCCGTGGTGATATATACGAATACGTATACACACATATATTTATTATATGTTGTTAAGTTTATTGATGGTAATAATGGAATTATCAATGATAAGGAGATATTGGTTTGGTATAGTGCGAACCCTAGAGTAGTGGTTGCACTCACACATCCACGTACACGTATACTTGCATACATTCTTTCATCTATCTGTGCACATTTGGAGGTGTGTATATCTACCCATGGGTATGGGACTATGTGTTCATATACGGGATTTGAGGCCGTGAGATTCGGCGATATGACAGAGTTCGTATTTGAGGTGCGACATGATAGTTTTAGCGGGCCTTTGGGCATGTGTTTTACCCCGCATTCATATTTATATAGATGGTATCGATGGTACTAGACTTAAATTTGTACCAGAGATAATGTGATATGATGGTAATGATACCTGATACATGATGAGATGAATGTGATATTGACCCGTACCTAGATATTGGGATGCCGTACGGCGATTTACCGTACGAGCTTTATATTGATGTTAGATCCGCACTCATGACTCGAGGATGTTATATGATATACTGTATCGTACGTGATACTATTGAGGCGAGGTCACTGACTATTGTATATATATATATATATATATCGACTCAGATGTAGGTGGTTTCATTCCCCTCCTATTTAGATTACTTAGTAGACATTAGACTGACCTGAGTCATACCTATTTCAAAACTAACGAATCGGGGATATTTTTAAAGATAGGCAAAAAGTGATTCTACGGGTATTTTCAAACGAAGTATCTTTTCTTAAAACACCGTAACCCTTATTTTATTAAAAACCCCGATTCGTCTTATTTCAAATGTCAAGGCTGCATGATATATTTATTGAGGCAGGTTCTTTACTGTTGCGTGATTATTCAATTCCGCATAACCATGCTGTTTGCATTTCATCGCTTATATTGTTGATATATTTCAGTCATGCTACTAGGACACCAGCACAATTATCGATGATGCGCATGTTCCACGTACACTTGTTTGCCGGCTCACACACTTCATCATCGATAATTGCCATGTCACTACACTGTAGTACTGTTGCATTCAGGATATGACCCTTGCATGACATATTGATATGCTTACCTTTCTGCTACATATGTCGCATACATGCTGCTTTCTGATTATACGCATTGAGATATGCTGTTTCCATGATATTTCTGGTTTTGGGGAACCGTGGGTTTTTCAAAGAGAATATGTAATTATTTTAAAAACCCGGTTACCCTTGATATGATATTTCAGTACGTCCACCATGTGTTTTCTCGGTGCTGAGAGCGATATGTGAAACCCGATTCGAGGAGGCGGATGAAGCCGATTGCGGGTACATGGTGGACCCGGTATGGTTCCCCGGGGCAAGAAATGTTTTTCATGGAGTAGACGATGAGCCTGGCAGGGTGGCGAGTACCTACCGGTGATTGGTTGGACCTGGCGGTTATCCGGAGGATACTGACCAGAGTCGATAGATGGATATGGGCGTACTGCCGGGGCCGATGGCCGATACCGCAGACAGAGCCCGAGGTCCGATCCGGACTGACGGAGCCCGATATATGAGGATTTACGTGCCGATGCTGGGCACAGTTTTCATGATGTTTTCTAGTGCCGATGCTGGGCACTTCGGTTCCATGATTTTGACGTGTCGCGGGGGACACAGGTGGTTTATATCCTCATATTTCCATGCTAATGCTGATGATATTTACATGCATGATGGTTATTGTCATTGGGTGATGAGTGGACGGGATCCACGTACATGCAGATTGATTTCATTGATTGTACCTCATATTTATGTTATGCTATTACCTGAGGCACTGGCACGAGCACTTGGCACTACACTCATGTATAGAGATTATATTGCCAGTTTAGCATGCTTCAGACTTATTCATATTGAGTTTTATATATATATCTGATCGTTTTGACCTAGGATGGGTCATACATTCGATCTCTGCTTGTAGATATTTTCTATTCACGAGTTGGCAACTCACCCCCGTTGTGCCACAGTTCTTGCAGGTTTTTGCCGTACAGATCCCATAGCGGCATTTCTGGCACACTGCTTCCTTATGGGTGACTTGCTTGGGTAGGTGGGTTCTTTTGTATCGGAACCGCCATTGTACATGTATTATTCATTGTATCTAGAAATTCTATCAACCAAAACTTGTATATTGTTTCAAACTTAGAAAACAGTGTTGTATTATTTCGACCTTAGAGTCGCGCTTGTAGTATTACGGTTTTCTGGCTGTTTTGAGCTTCTTTTTGGGTTTTGATCCTCGCCCTTTGGCGTTGTATATTATATTGCTTGCGTGGTTGTGACCGTCGTTTGACGAAGAGCTTGCTCCCGCTTGGGGATGCCTTTTATCATTTCATATTTATGTTATTCAAGTTGTACCCCGTTCGGGGCCAGTTTTTACAAAGGAAACTCTGCCGAAATTTTCAAGAAAGATTACACATTTTAAAAATGCATATTCGGCTTAGTTATTTAAAAACTTGATTTTCAAAACATGTTTTCTTTACCTCTTAAAACTAGTTTTTCCTTTATTTACTCCTTAAATGGTTTTAGATTTCTCGGCTTTTGGTTTACTTGGATCAGATGGAGTCCTATAGACTCCATAAGATTCAAGGGCCAGTCACGTGCTCTTTCGGGTCGTGACAAATACACCCTATACATAACCCCAGAGTTGTTTGCTTACCTTGTTTTCACCTGAGAAAAAATCTGGAGCATGTTTTCTAGGTTGCTGCCATGTGTTTCATGATGTTTATGGATGTAAGTTTTGATATTTGGTATTGTATTCGATTATTTGACTTTGTACGTCTATATCGATTGATATTTGGTTGAATTGCAAGATATAGACCATAGGTTTTGACCTATGGATGATTCGTGCAGCATTTCGGTTTTCGTGTGTCGTTTTGGCTTTGATTTGGGATTGTGATGCGATACGATACGTTGTGATGTGTAGGTACTCCCACGAAGACTTCGAGACGAAAAGCAAGCTCGTGGCGGCGTCGGCATCGGCACACAAGAAGTAAGTGAGTAGATTATATCTACGGGGGAAGTCGGGTGGATGGTGTATAGCACCCCCGCAGTTCGATGAATAGTATATAAATATATATATATGATATCTCTTATGTGTGATATGGATTTTCAGGATATGATTAGGTGTTCAATGGTTAGTTTAGAGTTATTAGAAGTGAACTAGTATAGCTTCCTAGTTGTGAACCCTAGAATAGGTTTACACTCACACGCACACACATGCTTACTGTTATACTTGCACGTATTTGGGGAGAGATATATATACACACACACATAGGTATGGGACTGTGTATATATATATACTCGTATACCTACACTTGGATGATGAGGATAGTGGATGATATTTGGAGATGAGTCAATGAGATTGGGCATGATGCCATAAGGTCGGTGATATGATATGGTTCGTATTTTGAGATACGACATGAGATTTTAGCGGGCCATTGGGCGTGCGTTTTACACACGCATACATATATCTATATAGATGGTATCGGTTTGTACTAGACTTAGATCAGTACCCCAGTTCATGAGATATGATGATAAGGATACTAGTTAATTGATGAGATAAATGTGAGATTGGACCCGTACCCTGATTTAGGGATGCCGTACGACGGATTTACATACGAGCTATATATATCGACGATTGATCCGCACTCTTGACTCGAGAATGTCATATTGTATGCCGTATCGTATGTGATACGATTGAGGCGGGATCGCCGACTATTATATTTATATATATATCGACTCAGATTTAGGTGGTTTCCATACCCTTCGATTTGCTTGTTAGTTAGATCTATAGTTACTTGTAGATGTTAGACTAGACCCGAGTCATTTCTATTTTCAAAACTAACGAATCGTGAGTATTTTAAAGACAGGCTAAGGGATTCTACAGATATTTTCAAAAGACGCATTTTTTCTTAAAAACACCGTAACCCTTATTTTTCTAAAAACCCCGATTCGTCTTATTTCAAATGGCATAACGCATGGCATTTACATATTAAGATAGATTCTTCACTGTTGTGTTTATTATTCGATTTCCGCATTTCTTGCTATTTGCATTGCATTGCATATGTAAATGTGTTTATTGTTATATTAAACCCATACTGTTAGGACACCAGCACTATTATCGATGATGCGTATGTTCCACGTACACCTGTTTGCCGGCTCACACACTTCATCATCGATAATTACCATGTTACGAGACACTAGGATTGTTGCATTATGATATGACTTCTTGTATGACATACTGGCACACATACATATTGTACACTCATACTTGCGTATATACCTACCTGTACATCTATATTGGCGCACATACATATTGTACACTCATACTTGCGTATATACCTACTTGTACATCTATATTGGCGCACAGACATATTATACACTCATACTTGTGTACACACAAATTGTACACCCATATTTGCATACATAAGTATTTGCACATACATAGATGATTCTGGATTTATTTTGTAGATTTGGGAACCGCAAGATATATTTTAAAAACTGGATTCATTTAAAGGAGCGGTTTTCCCCTCGATGTGTGCATATTACTGTTTTATGTTGCATGATATACGGATATGCTTACATTTCTATCATATGTCGCATATATCCTGCTTTATGATTTCACGCATTGAGATATGTTTTTTCCATGATATTTCTGGATTTGGGAACCGTGGGTATTTCAAAAAGAGAGTATGTATTGTTTTAAAAACCCGGTTACCCTTGATATGATATTTCAGTGCGTCCACCATGAGATTTATCGGTTCTGATGTATATATATACCGTATGCGAGGAGGAGTCGTGAGCCGTGTATGGGTACATGGTGGGGCCCGGTATGGTACCCCAGGGCAAGAAAGGGATGCTGTGTATACAGACGGTGAGCCTGGCAGAGGGACTACTACCTACCGGTGATTGTATTTGGGATCGGCGGATATCCGGAGGATACCGACCGGAGTCGAGAGATGATATGGGCCGATCCGGACTGACGGAGCCCGTGGGCCGATCCGGACTGATTGAGCTCGATATATGAGGATTTACGTGCTGATGCTGGGCACAGGTTTCATGATGTTTTCGAGTGTCGATGCTAGACACTCAAGTTCCATGATTTTGATGTGTCGCGAGAGATACACGCTGATTTATATCCCCATACTTCCATGCATATGCTTTATGATATTTACATGCATGATGATTTATGTTATTGGGTGACACGTGGACGAGATCCATATACATATAGTTGACATTGATGACATTGATCACATAGTTGGATGATATCCACATACTCATAGACTTCCTGATATAGTTGACATGGATTACATTGATCATACCTCATACTTATGATATGTTGCTACCTGAGGCACTGACACGAGCACCTGGTATTACACTGATGTATATATGTTTACCCTTGGCACCTTATCATGCTTCAGACTTATTCATTTGAGGTTTATATATTATTACCGATAGTTTGACCTAGGATTGAGTCATACATACGATTTCTGCTCTGTGATGTTTTCTACTCACGAGTTGGCAACTCACCCCCGTTGTGCCACAGTTCTTGCAGGTTTTGCTGTACAGGTTTCATTGCGGCTTTTCTGGCATACTGCTTCTTTTCTAGGTGATTTCTTTGGTAGGTGGGTTCACTCGCATCGTGACCACCATTGTACTTATTCATTTTCAGTTGTATTTAGTAAATTCCATCAACCAAACTTGTATATTTATTCAGACTTAGAAAACCAGTTGTGTATTATTTCGACCTTAGAGTCGCGCGTTGTAGTATTATGGTTTTCTTGTTGATTTTGAGTTTCCTTTTGAGTTTTGATTCTCACCCTTCGGCGTTGTATATTATATTGCTTTCCTGATTGTGACCGTCGATTGACGAAGTGCTAGCTCCCGCTAGGGGATGCCTTTTATCATTATGCATATATTATTCTTGTTGTACCCGTTCGGGACCAGTTTTTACAAAGGAAACTCTGCCGAAATTTTCAGAAAAGACTTGAGGATTTAAAAATGCATATTCGGCTTACTTATTTAAAAACCTTGTTTTTAAAACATGTTTTCTTCACTCCTTCGGTCTTCGGCCACCATCCCAAGCTCCTCGCGGCATCTCCGAGCTTGATCTCCTCGTCGGAAAGGGCACCACATCTACGAGTCTTTTTACTGGCTCCCGCTTAATCCGAAGCAACTCGGGCACGAAGTGTGCTAATCGACATGTCCAAGGTGTTGTCGAGAATGTTTGTGATCATTTTGTCTCTTGCATCCATGGGTTTGGATGGAGGTTAGAGGTGTTGCCATTAATGGAGATTTGAGCTAGAGAAGAAAGAGGAAGAAAAAGGAGTTTTCTCTCTTTTTTTTCTTTTGTGTTGTGTTATGATAAAATGAGAGCAAGAGAGGAATTATACAAGAGCCAACCTCACTCATGGCAGCCCCTCTCTCTCTTCTTATCATATCAACATACATCCATCACATAATGTGACATATGCACAAGAAAAGAGACCATGAGTCATCACTTGTGCATGTGTCACCATTAATGCTCTAAATGATGATTTTGTGCTCATAATTTCCATTAACAAACATTAATCCAAATGTTTGCAACAATAAAAAGATACGGCAACATCTAAAGTAAACTCGTGACAGATCACAAGGATACCCCTCACCTGTATATACATACCTGCATCCGCATTCCGACTGAATGCGAATGCGATGAGACTAAAGTAATCCAACAAATCTAATACTAGGTCCGGCTTAAACTAAAGTCCACTAGTATGATCCGTCCGATCATGATCCATGCAATACCGCACGTATAAGATCGAACTCTGCCATATATCATACGGCCTCTACAACGTTTCGCCCGAAACTTGAGAAACCGTCTGTGGGGGACTCTAAAGACTCGTCAATATTTTGGCTGTGGATTTAACCACTAGCACGTCAGAGGTATTAGCCGTACGTAACGAGCAACCAGATATTGACCAAAAGGGAGGTCGATGAGCGAACTCATCCTGACACCCTACTGAGCCTGTCAGTGACAATATCCGTACAGTCCGGTCCGTTCGTCTATAAGCATCGCATGGCGGGCCTAGGGGGTTGGTAAAAGTCAAACCCCCAAAAGCGGTACAAGTCGTGTCAGAGTGTAGCCCAGAACACCCTGAGATACTACTGGAATACCTACCAGTAAATCTCCTGCCTCGGCCGAGGTCTTTGTGTAATGGCTCTTCTAGACACAGCGCGATCTCACCCCTAATACCGAGAGAGATGAAACCCCTGCCGATCCGCTCACTTGCCTCCATGTGGCTCGGGACTGTACCCAACTAAAACCTGTTTGCACGACTCCTTTGAGCCGTGGTAGGATAGTAATCAAAGCACAGTGGGAACTCACACGAGACAAATGACGATCTCAGGTCGATGAACTAACCTGTACACATGTCACCAGGGAACTGCTATTTGACGTCAGGTATAATACCAACTAGCATGTTCCCGGCAAGTCCTGTCCGGTGTACTCAAAACCCAATGAGCACCTGTATACATCTTAGGTGAACCAACTGACACCAATGGCTTGTGAGACCGGCTACCGTCCCTAGTCGGGGTCTCGACTGTATACACTAGTCTACTAATGGAGTATCGATGCCTAGTCTCGAAACTCCCACGACTAGAGACCACTTTAAGGATGTGCTTATGGACTACCTAACTCTCACGTATATGATCGCCATCATACTGTTGGTAGTCAAGCAGGATCCTAAGGGCTCTATCAACATATAATAGTGAACATGTCACCTAAAGCTGTAAACGACTGATAAAGACAAACCATGGTAGCATACTATTTCCTATCAACGTGTAATAGTGAACTAGAATGTCACCTAAAGCATGTACACGATGATAAAGACAAACCAGATAGTATACAATCATCCTGAGTAAGACTGTCCTATCGGTATAGGTCCTCCCTCAATCATTGCAATCACGTGCCTGTGATCTAATAATTGACTCTGAGGGCACTATATCCAACAATCTCCCACTTGCACTCAAGGCTAATTATTGCGATATTGCATACTCACAGCCCGTGTGATACCGAACACCCAACTCCTCTACTAGTCAGTCTCACAAAGCCCGTTTGCGAAACTATTGCGTTCAAGGAATAGCCTCAGTTAGTGGATCCGCTCTGATGTTTCTTTCTATGTCTCTCTTAATCTCAAGTTCGCGGAGAAAGCCATCTCCCGAAATGAGCAATACCTGTCTTAGAATATGTCTGGATATCTGATGGGACCTAGCTCATAAATGAACTCCAAATCCAAACTTCTTAGACTGTATCGTCAACTGAACTTAATCAGTATCCTGCGCCATGCCTCCCTCAGTGTCCGCTTGGATCATCTGTCCAAAACACAGCCCCTCGTCTAAGGGAAAACTACAACTCTGACAGTCACTCTTTCATTCAGGTCACCTTGGAAGCCTGAAATGATAACCGTCTCCTAAAAGAGGCTGTTGTTATCATATCCCTAGAACATCCACTTATGTTCTAAAACTGCTTCCGAACGTTCCTCCAGAATTGGATCAATATCAACTTATTGGAGCTCGTGCAAAAACAACATCTGGTGTGGTACTTGACATCTCATGATTGACTCAATTGCCTAAGCAAGTGATCTGCCAATCATGCACATCCTTCTCCCCTTTAGTCTGTAAGACACCTTTAGAGAGGGTGACTCCATCACCTGCAGGTACACTACCATGCCAGGAGTCGTCCATTCTAAAACACCTTTAGAATGCTGTCTAAGTACCCAGATTGGGATACTACCCAAATCTAGATCTAAAACCATAGATCTAGTAACCAGAAAGTCTGAAATAATATCCAAGTCCTATGTGGAGAAACCACTGTGTGACAACCAAAGTATAACCGATCGTAGTATAGGAATTTCACTTCCTACTCTGTGTATGTCATCCAAATACCAGGACATCACACCCTACTACCTTCTTAACAGATCCATCCTCTATTCTGATGAAGTCAAACCTATGACTGTCACATCAGAAATAGATGATCTATCTCCGCTATATATGCTTTAGTCTATAAATAGACATTAGCTACTTGTCCATTATGCTTCCGCTGCTCCCACTGACTACGACAACCTTCTGGCAGAGTCATATACACGTACGCTTCTAAAGCCAGTTCAGAACGACGCTATACCCATCCTCCTGCCGGGTCTCATAGTCTGGAACAACAGCAATGATAAGTCTGGGTAAACAAGAACCTCCCTGTCACCGTCTTTGAGCATACCGAAGTACCTCTCGAGTGCCTAAGGTTACCCACCATATCTGCGGAGTGGCTAATGGAATGTCAATCCAGATTGAATATTTAGGTTCTCATCAAATTTTCAGTAATCGTTTGCGGTTCTGGAATCACTTCCAGTTCTACCATACTCCCACTACTGTTTTCTGAAAAAAAAATCCATTTTACTGAAACTGTGGCGAGTCAAGAACAATATCACTATTGATCTTCCAGATGGTAGAAAGTCGACCCTCGTCATAGCCCGGGTCAACCCACAAACAGCCATTACAGAAACGTGCCTTGAGTTATCCAGAGTCTGGTTTTAAGCATAAGACGGACAACTCCCCGTACCTTAACATTGTTAAGATATAAACCGTTCTATATCCAATATAGAAATAAAGGCACTGATTTAATTGGAACCAGATTCAAATCATACAGTTGTCTTTAGTGCATGTCAACTAAATGGAAGGAGCCCTATTAGCCTTACTTAACTTAGGAATCCATCCAGATATGAGTAACTTGAAAGAGAAATAAATTTCTCAAAATCATTACTATCAACTGAATACCATACACAAGTATCTACATCTTCGATCACCTTGAAGAATACCGATACTTACAACGTCTGGTTCTCTAATTTACTCTTATACCTATAACTTCTCAAATCTTAGATCTTGCATTTCTACGAAACACATGTCTAAAAACCAGAGAAGTCACAAGTAAATAGAATATAGTACGAGTACCAACCCCTCTGTCCTAATGGACACTGGACAACATACAATACTCTGTATAAGTCCCCTGAGTCTAATAACTCATTCCCTATGTGTCGTAGGTTGAAAACTGTACTTATGGTTAAGAAGAATTACACCGCTGTTTAATGCTCCTTACCTAACCATCCACTGATATAGGCAAATGTCATAGACATAATTTCAAAAAGTTATATCTCACTTTATAAAAATAAACGTACAGATATATCAATTTGAAATTGGTGCATAACAACGGATATTCAAAACCAAATATTTGCCGTCCGGCAAACAACCAGGCGATTTGCTCAAATATCACCAATTACAACGAATCCCGATATAATGAGGATGATCACCCAATTCCCAATAACTTACTCCCACTCATCATCTGTAAAACCATACAGATGTGAGAATCATACCTGGTAAATACATACGCTGAAGCAAGTGCTAATCGGGAAATCAGTTTTCTTTTAACAGCACACAGTGAAACTGAAACATGTAAATGTTTAGAAAGGGTATCCGAGTATTCTTAGTAATGCCTCTTTCATTATCAGATTCACAACTGTAACCGTATATTTCTGTAGGATTCCTAGGCACACATAAGAAGTTCCACAAGGCACAACAATGCCAAATTCAAATTTTACATGTGCCGAGAAACCCTAATGCAAGATCGTTAACTAGAGGATAGGCGAAACAAACAAGCAAGCAAACAACTTTGCTATTAAGTGAAAGGGATTACAACCTTTGTAGATCCGGTCCACCACTTCTTTATGTAGGGTTCCTAGGCACACTATAGAGGTCTCACAAGGCATCAACCATGCCAATATAAAAATTTATGGGTGCCGAGAAACCCTAATACGGATCTTAGACTAGAATTCTAGGCGAAAAACGATTCAAGTTAACAACTTAACTAAAGTTCGGAAGTTACAACCTTTGTAGATCCGGATTTCCACTTCCTTAGCTCCACGTAGTCGTCCTCTCGCTGTCCTTTTCGAATCCTAGACTCATTCGTTGGCTTCATCGGGAAAACGAGCGGAATAGGTCGTCGGCTTCGTGCCGAAGATGATCTACGCCGAGGTTGCGCAAGTTCAAGCTCCAACTTCACTAAGTTGTGAAACTTGTGAAGAAAACACCCAAAACAACTTGGCAAGAGGTAGAGGGTGAAGAAATAGGAGGTGGGTTCACTTTAGAATTGGATTTCACTCACTTTTGCTCACGTTGCCATTGATGGCATCAAGCTTTTCTTAAAGAAGAAGATGATGAAGAAGAAAGAATATGATAAGTTTCTTATTTGAAAAAGAAACTAATATGAATACTTATCATATCTTGACCATGGTCAAGTGTAGAGATTAAACTAAGGTTAATAGGAATGGTTAGGGTTAAGGATGAGATAAGGATGGTGGACTTTGTCAAAGCTTCAAGAAACTTCAACAAGAGACAAAGAAAGCCACCATTCTCATCTAAACCTTTTCTAAATAAATAAACAAATAAATAAATAAAAAGGCAAAACCCTAATCATCTCTTAACCATGGTTTAATACTTCACACTTAACCTAATGAGCAAGTATCATCAAACATGATACAAAGATGTGCACAAAAGTATATCACATATACAACATGTACATCATGTGAGAAAATCCATTTAAAGTGAACCAATACTAGTTAATGCAATGCAATATATCAAATATATAATTATGCATCAAATCATTAAATCAACATTTGATTCAATGATCCGGTCATGTCGCACATAACCGACTAGAATCCAATGTATCGATTTATCGAATCAATGATTCGATAACTAGGTCATATCGAATATAACCAATCGAAACATATATCGCGAGAATGAAATGCGGTAACACATACACGCATTATTCTCGGTCCTGCACATATCTCATATGCGCTCCTATTTCGTTTCGCTTGAACCAGGAAACCTCTGTGTAGGACTCTAAAGACTCGTCAATACGCCGGTAGCAAATGATGATTATATCAAGCACCCACAAGCCGCAAGCGGTCTGCTAAACGTAACGGCCATCCGGGTATTGAGCGATCAGAAGATCGACGAGCTAGTCCGCTCACACTCCTGTGAATCCAACCAGTAACACTTACCGCACAGTCCGGTCTGTTCGTCTGATACGTCGCATATCAAGTCTAGGGGTGGTAAACGTCAGACCCCAATAACCGATAAGTCGTGCCGATGTGAGGCTCATAACGGATCGAGAAACTACTGGTAACACTTACCAGCAAATCTCTGATCAGCCCTGGCCAGGGACTTCCCTGTTACAGCCAATCGAGCACAGCGCAACATCAACTCCCAATACCGGGAGAGACGAAACCCCTCCTATCGCTCATTGCCTCCATGTGACTCGGGACTGCACCCAAAGACCACCGTTTTGCACGCCCTCATGGACGTGGTAAGGTGGAGATCAAAGCACAGTGGGAATCACACAAGACTCTATGACGATCTTGGGTCTACAGACTAACCTGTACAAGTGTCACCTGAGAACTGCCATCTGACGTGAGGTATAATACCATCTGGGAGTTCTCGGCGAGTCCGTCCAGTGTACCCTGTCTCCACTGAGCACCCGTATACCATCTCTGATGTCAAACACCAATGGATATGGGATCATCCATCGCCCATCTCATGGGTCGAGAGGCGTATACGCTAGTCTACTCTGGTATATCGATGCCCCGTCTCGATACACCCACGACTAGGGACCTTGAAGGATGTACTTATGGACTACCATGTCCCCACTAGTATGATCTGCATCATAGTCCAGGTAGTCAAGTACACATCCTAAGGGCTTTACCAACATGTAACTATAAGACAGTTTAAAGAGACTAGTGTACATGTTAAGATAAAGAGCAACCAGATAGCATACTATCATGTCGAGCAAGAAAGTCATCTCTATATATGTCCAAGCATCCAATATAATATACATCATCTGTACAATACTGGCCTCTAGGGCATACATACAACTAACAATCTCCCACTTGCACTAGGGCCAGCTGCTGTAGTATCGCATACCGAGCATCCCGAAGAGTCTCTCAAACTGTATCTGGGGAATGGCCTTCGTGGGTGGATCCGCCGTGTTGTTCTTCGTGTCAACCCTCCTGACCTCGATCTCCCGGCGATCAACTATCTCCCGGATCAGGTGATACCGCCTCAGAATATGCCTGGATCGCTGATGGGACCTGGGTTCCTTGGCCAAAGCCACCGCTCCATTGTTATCGCAATACAAAGGTATTGGATGCTCAATGGATGGAACCACTCCAAGTTCAGAAATGAACTTCTTGATCCAGACAGCTTCTTTAGCAGCATCGTTGGCAGCGATGTATTCAGCCTCCATCGTCGAGTCTGCCACGGTTTCCTGCTTGGAACTCTTCCAGCTAACCGCCCCTCCGTAAAGGGTAAAGACAAAGCCCGACTGCGACTTAGAGTCGTCCTTATCACTCTGGAAGCTCGAATCGGTAAAGGACTCCACTTGGAGATCTCCGTTACCATACACCAAGAACATATCTCTAGTCCTTCGCAAGTACTTGAGAATGCTCTTCACAGCTGTCCAGTGACTCTCTCTAGGATCAGCTTGATACCTGCTCACTACACTTAGTGAGTATACTACATCGGGTCTGGTACATAGCATCGCATACATGATAGAGCCTACTGCCGAAGCATAGGGTATCCCTTGCATGCGAGCTCTCTCCAAATCAGTCTTGGGAGACATCTCTTTGGAGAGAGTGACTCCAGAGATCGTGGGCAAATTCCCACGCTTGGACTCTTCCATACTAAACCTCTTTAGTATGGTGTCAATGTACCTGGATTGGGACAATCCCAAAATCCGTTTTGATCTATCTCTATAGATCCTAATCCCCAATATGCAGGAGGCATCACCAAGATCTTTCATTGAGAATCTTTGTGATAAGAAGAGCTTGACCGATTGCAGCATAGGAATATCATTTCCTATCAAGAGTATGTCGTCCACGTACAATACGAGGAAGACAACCTTGCTCTCTGCCACCTTCTTGTAGATACAAGGTTCATCTGGATTTTTGACGAAATCAAACTCTTTGATAACGACGTCAAAGCAGATGTTCCAACTCCGCGACGCTTTCTTTAATCCATAAATGGATTTAAGCAGCTTGCACACCTTCCCGCTGCTCCCACTGTCTACGAAGCCCTCTGGCTGAGTCATGTACACGCACTCTTCTAAATCACCATTTAGAAAGGCGGTCTTAACATCCATTTGCCAGATTTCGTAATCATGATATGCAGCGATGGCAAGCATGATCCGGATGGATTTAAGCATAGCCACTGGAGAAAAAGTCTCGTCATAGTCCACACCTGGTCTTTGACGAAAACCCTTTGCTATAAGTCTAGCTTTGAAAGTCTCCACTTTCCCATCTACACCAAGTTTCTTCTTGAAGATCCACTTGCTCCCGATGGGTTTTACCCCTTCAGGAGCAACTTCCAAAGTCCATACTTTGTTGGTGTACATGGATTCCATCTCGGACCGCATAGCATCCAGCCATTTCACTGAGTCCCTACTCGTGATGGCCTGCTCGAAGCTAGTTGGGTCATCATCCTCCATGATGCAATCCTCGCTCCCTCCATCCATGAGAAAACCGTAGTATCTCTCAGGTTGGCGAGGAACCCTACTAGATCGGCGGAGTGGCTGGGGTTCATCGGGAACTACGGAATCCTCTGGTTCCACCAGATCTTCTGTTGTAGCTTCTGCAGCTGGAACCTCTTCCAGTTCTACCTCATGACCACTAATCTCTTTTTCAAGAAATTCCTTTTCTAAAAAGGTGGCATGCGGAGAAACAAACACTCTTTGTTCCTCAGGGTGGTAGAAGATATACCCTTGAGAATTCTTGGGATATCCTACAAATTTGCATAGAACAGACCGTGCCTCGAGTTTGTCCGGATTTTGTCGTTTGACATAGGCTGGACAACCCCATATCTTAACATAGTTAAGACTTGGTCTCTTTCCTTTCCATATCTCATATGGAGTGGTAGGCACAGATTTGGTTGGGACCATATTCAATAGATGTATGGCTGTGTCAAGCGCATACCCCCAGAAGGAAATAGGTAACTCAGCTGTGCTCATCATAGAGCGCACCATATCTAATAGGGTGCGGTTCCTCCGTTCTGATACACCGTTGTGCTGTGGTGTATATGGAGGAGTCAGCTGAGAGAGAATCCCATTCTCTTTTAGGAAGTCCAGGAATTCATTGCTCAAGTATTCACCTCCTCGATCAGATCGAAGGATTTTAATACTTTTTCCGGTTTGGTTCTCGACTTCTTGTTTATATTCTCTAAATTTCTCAAAAGCTTCAGACTTGTGTCTTATTAAGTACACATGTCCGTATCTTGAGAGATCGTCAGTGAATGTAATGAAGTACGAAGAACCATCCCTGGCATGTGTAGACATTGGACCACATACATCACTATGTACTAGTCCTAAGAGTTCAGTAACTCTTTCTCCGTGTCCCGTAAACGGAGTTTTGGTCATCTTGCCTTTGAGACATGACTGGCAAGTGTCATAAGATGAAAATTCGAATGGTTTCAAATATCCATCCTTATGCAACTTAGCCAGTCGTGTCGCATTGATGTGACCCAGTCTACAATGCCACAAGAAGGATTCGTTCAGTTCTGAACTCTTCCTCTTGTGTGTGTTTGTTATACTTAGAACTGTTGATTGATTTAGAACATAAATGCCATTGCACAACGTGCCTGATCCAACCAACTTTTGGTTATGAAAAATGTTCATAACATTGTCCTGTAATACAAAATTATATCCCTCTTTACTCAGTAAAGAAACCGATATAATGTTGCATATCAGGTTCGGCATGTAATAGCATTCGTTCAGAACCAATGTATTACCAGTTGGTAATACTAGGTGATATTCCCCGACAGTCTTAGCTGCAACAATTGCACCATTTCCAACTCTAATGTCTTTATCACCTTCTCCAAGTTCTCTACCTTTCCTAAGCCCATGTAACTGATTACATATATGGGATCCTGACCCGGTATCCAATACCCAGGACGTAGAGCAAATGGAGAAACAGTTCTCTGTAACGAACACACCCGAAGAAAATGCATCAACATGTACTTTCTTCATTCGGGTGGCATGGGAATCCTGGTATTCCCCTATATCCTGTTCATTCCTATAACTCTTATAAGAAAGAACGGAACCAACGTTCCCCAGCACAGTATAACATGCGGGTTCGGTCAATACATCCATATTATTATCTTTATTAGGGCATGAAATGGTCGCTACCTGGAGAGAGAGAGAAGAAAACACTTTAGCGTATGCTCGTGCAAGATCAGATTGGTTATTATCTTATCTAATCAGGATGGCTCCCACTGTTTTTATCAAATCTTCCTTCAAACCCTAAAAGGAAAGACTAGCCGGGATTAATTACACACTACAAGTTCGCCAATCTTTCAGCCAGGCCAGTGTCGGTACTTTGAGGGAGGTCCCCCGTGCTTTCGCACGAACCTAATTACTGTAAACCTCGTTTTCCTAGAGGCGTAACCTCGTTAACACCTTTCTAGACACCTACTTGATCGGCTAATTGTAATGTGTAAAACTCTCCCAGGAGTAACTCTTACTTGCAGTGGGTATCGGGATCCAACTATCTCATAGAAGGTATGCAATCTCATTGCAAATTTCAACACTTGAAATTCCCGATAATGCTTTTGCCCCTAGCGTGCTATGACCTTGACGAAAGCCAACAAACCACAGCCCGCTAGTCAAGTTCAACCCGTACATTTCTTGACTGAATTAAACCTACCCGCACGACCCTTGACGAAAGCCAACAAAGCCGTACGACTACCCTAATCCAGTCGCATCATATGCAGCAGATAAACAGTACATAGCTACCGCACACTACACCTTGACGAAAGCCAACAAATGTAGCACGAATACTATATGTAATTTATCTGAAATGACGGAGGGCTACGACAGATTTTTCATAAAAACCATGAGCGTAATGAACTTGATATCGTTGTAGAATCAAATGAAGTTTTGAAATGGAGTGATTTTGAGGCTTTTCTAGTTTTGCTAAAGGGGTCACTCCCGGTGAAGGGATCGTCGGCCCTTTCCTCGTCGAATGTGGTGCGGGATATATCATATATATCACTGTGCAAAGCAAAACTCAAAAGCAATCAAAAGCAAACCGAGTTTGTAGCATCTGCCAGTTATTGCTAAAGGAGTCACTCCCGGTGAAGGGATCTCGGTCCTTTCCTCGTCGAATGAGGTGCGGGATATATCATATATATCGCTGTGCAAAGCAATAACTGTAGCTACCTGTTTTGTTTTAAAATTTGATTCTACAACATCTTAGGTTTCTTTCTTTCATTAATCACATTAATGAAGTCCCATCATTTAAGTACCTAAACATCACAGATAAATACGACGTACACTTATGCCATCCGCATTCGTCTCGATGTCCCCTCGTGCACCGTTAGGTTAGGTAACTAACGACAGAGCAGGGCAGGGCTAGTGCGGGTGCAAAACATAAGTAACGTCTATATAATATATCATATATATCATATACTGTATCCATCACAGAACATCTCATGATCACATCACAGATATCGCAGCAGAAGAAACATATGAAATATTGGATATACTAGGACGTCCGTGTTTTCAATACGAGCCAGTATAAAACACGGATTCCACGGTCGTGATGAATAGCCAATCCCACACCCCTAGACCCCTACGAGAGCGGCAAGCAACCCTGCCAATTCTAGGGTTAGGAGACCCGGACTCGACTCCTCGAGTTGGTCTCCCACTGGACCCCAGAACCCGGTTACTTGTGCTCCCCTCCTTGGGTCTATCCTAATGCGGAAAAGTAAATAATATACAAAAGATGACAACTTCCGCTACCTGGAAGTGCCCCAAATAAAAGAATATTACATACAAGTTTTTACATGAATGAAAATGGAAAACACTCATCTCACATAAAAACCCCCGGCTATTCGAACACGACGATCCAATATAATATATCCAGCAACACATAACATCACATGTCATCAACGTAAGTAAGTATGCATACCCCAATTGTCGTTGACGTATAGCAACGAAACCGGCGATATGAACATACTACACTTACGGTCACAGAAAAGAAAGTGTAAAACTACAACAGTTGGAATCCGCAACCTCTTTAGACAGCGCATGCCTAACAGATATAAATCCCGCATTTTAGTCTCATTATCGAAAACTCTTTTCAATATCATATGGGACTAAATTGCTAGATTTATAACATTCATTCAGTTATCTCATAACTACTTGTGAATTCCAATTATTGTATCACATTCCAGATAAACAGAAAATGTTAAACTTTCCGATCGAACAGTCGAATACCCAAGTTTTCCCGATACAACTCAACACATGAAATAAGTCTAACAACATTCAGTTCGTGCCTCAGTACCAACGGTCCAGCCGTAGAAGGGTCAAGCCAACGCCTCACATGTGGCATGCCGTACTGCCCCAAACCCGAAGGTTCAAAGGGCAGTTCAAGACGGTCACATAATCGAGTTAAGGTTTGTTGTCTTCTAGAGGGTCCATCGCGTTACTTGCACTACTTAGAACGTCGTTAAACTACGGAAAAATCCAACACTTGGAAATCTCCCGACAGGGGAAAAATTGGGTATTTATATCCGGTCGAACTTTTTAACATATTCTAAAAATTATCCGGAAAAACACAAAGACGAAATTTGATAATCCGATCGAAAACATCGAAGCTCTAAAACACCCCAGAAAATTCAACTCTTGAATAAATTTTAAAAATTCCTAGAAAATCCAACACCAGAAGATATCAGTTACTGTGTAAAAATTATATAATAATTTAATAAAGTTGCCGCGGATCCGCCGCCTAAGGAGGCTTAGGCCGCGGATCCGCCGCGCTTTAGACTGTTCATAAAGAAATTTTTGCACCGTAATTCATATATTTACCTGCTGAATTTTTTAGCAATTTTTAATCTGGAAAAATCCCAGAATTTAGAAAAAGTCCAGAGAGCATCTTAAAGTTAGGTTTTCGGGTTCGATCGGGTTTCAAACATCGTCTAGACTTCGCCTAAGGCTCTAGCTTGGCTCTGATACCACTGTAGGGTTCCTAGGCACACTATAGAGGTCTCACAAGGCATCAACCATGCCAATATAAAAATTTATGGGTGCCGAGAAACCCTAATACGGATCTTAGACTAGAATTCTAGGCGAAAAACGATTCAAGTTAACAACTTAACTAAAGTTCGGAAGTTACAACCTTTGTAGATCCGGATTTCCACTTCCTTAGCTCCACGTAGTCGTCCTCTCGCTGTCCTTTTCGAATCCTAGACTCATTCGTCGGCTTCATCGGGAAAACGAGCGGAATAGGTCGTCGGCTTCGTGCCGAAGATGATCTACGTCGAGGTTGCGCAAGTTCAAGCTCCAACTTCACTAAGTTGTGAAACTTGTGAAGAAAACACCCAAAACAACTTGGCAAGAGGTAGAGGGTGAAGAAATAGGAGGTGGGTTCACTTTAGAATTGGATTTCACTCACTTTTGCTCAAGTTTCCATTGATGGCATCAAGCTTTTCTTGAAGAAGAAGATGATGAAGAAGAAAGAATATGATAAGTTTCTTATTTGAAAAAGAAACTAATATGAATACTTATCATATCTTGACCATGGTCAAGTGTAGAGATTAAACTAAGGTTAATAGGAATAGTTAGGGTTAAGGATGAGATAAGGATGGTGGACTTTGTCAAAGCTTCAAGAAACTTCAACAAGAGACAAAGAAAGCCACCATTCTCATCTAAACCTTTTCTAAATAAATAAACAAATAAATAAATAAAAAGGCAAAACCCTAATCATCTCTTAACCATGGTTTAATACTTCACACTTAACCTAATGAGCAAGTATCATCAAACATGATACAAAGATGTGCACAAAAGTATATCACATATACAACATGTACATCATGTGAGAAAATCCATTTAAAGTGAACCAATACTAGTTAATGCAATGCAATATATCAAATATATAATTATGCATCAAATCATTAAATCAACATTTGATTCAATGATCCGGTCATGTCGCACATAACCGACTAGAATCCAATGTATCGATTTATCGAATCAATGATTCGATAACTAGGTCATATCGAATATAACCAATCGAAACATATATCGCGAGAATGAAATGCGGTAACACATACACGCATTATTCTCGGTCCTGCACATATCTCATATGCGCTCCTATTTCGTTTCGCTTGAACCAGGAAACCTCTGTATAGGACTCTAAAGACTCGTCAATACGCCGGTAGCAGATGATGATCATATCAAGCACCCACAAGCCGCAAGCGGTCTGCTAAACGTAACGGCCATCCGGGTATTGAGCGATCAGAAGATCGACGAGCTAGTCCGCTCACACTCCTGTGAATCCAACCAGTAACACTTACCGTACAGTCCGGTCTGTTCGTCTGATACGTCGCATATCAAGTCTAGGGGTGGTAAACGTCAGACCCCAATAACCGATAAGTCGTGCCGATGTGAGGCTCATAACGGGTCGAGAAACTACTGGTAACACTTACCAGCAAATCTCTGATCATCCCTGGCCAGGGACTTCCCTGTTACGGCCAATCGAGCACAGCGCAACATCAACTCCCAATACCGGGAGAGACGAAACCCCTCCTATCGCTCATTGCCTCCATGTGACTCGGGACTGTACCCAAAGACCACCGTTTTGCACGCCCTCATGGACGTGGTAAGGTGGAGATCAAAGCACAGTTGGAATCACACAAGACTCTATGACGATCTCGGGTCTACAGACTAACCTGTACAAGTGTCACCTGAGAACTGCCATCTGACGTGAGGTATAATACCATCTGGGAGTTCTCGGCGAGTCCGTCCAGTGTACCCAGCCTCCACTGAGCACCCGTATACCATCTCTGATGTCAAACACCAATGGATATGGGATCATCCATCGCCCATCTCATGGGTCGAGAGGCGTATACGCTAGTCTACTCTGGTATATCGATGCCCCGTCTCGATACACCCACGACTAGGGACCTTGAAGGATGTACTTATGGACTACCATGTCCCCACTAGTATGATCTGCATCATAGTCCAGGTAGTCAAGTACACATCCTAAGGGCTTTACCAACATGTAACTATAAGACAGTTTAAAGAGACTAGTGTACATGTTAAGATAAAGAGCAACCAGATAGCATACTATCATGTCGAGCAAGAAAGTCATCTCTATATATGTCCAAGCATCCAATATTGTAAGTGCCCGGCGGCGCCCCGGCCGTCAATCCGACGGCCAAACGCGGAAACGGTGATAAACTTTAATTTTGCGGACTTAGCAAACCGGCACCACCGCGCACTAAACCCCGGATCGTGCCATTAAACTAGTCTAAGCTACTAACAAGAAAGGGAAGAGATGTACCGACTGATCCGAGTCCTCCGGTCTTCATCTCCACTCCGATCTCCTCACGGGATCTCCGGTCGTCGCCTCCTCGCCGGAAGGGCACCACGTCGCCTGCATCTTTTACGGGCTCCCACCTCAATACCGAGGCAACTCGGGCGCGAAGCTGGCGAATCGACGCGTCCAAGATTTGCTGTAGGAAGTGTAGTGTAGAGTGTATGTCTCACTTTTGGGGTTGGTTGCCATAGATGGAGGAATGGTGTATAGAAAATTGGTGCTTTCAATTTTCTAGCAATGGAATGAGATGAAGAATGATATACACAAAATGAATCACTCTCATTTTTCTCCTCTCAAACATGAAGCTCTCATTTTCTTCTCACTCAACCATGAAGCTCTCATTTTCTTCTCACTCAACCATGGAAAGAAAAACTTCTCATTCTTATGAAAAACTTAATCAACTTAGAAATGGTGGAGAAAGAATAAGAAGCATGAAGGGAGGTGATCGTAGTAAAAGGAGGAGGGTGACCACATCCAAACATAATCATCATAAAACTACACATCAATCCTAATCCTTTCTTATCACAATAAAGCATGAAAAGAAAAGATGCTTATCATATCAACCCTTATGCAAATAAGTCCTCCACAAAGTGTAATTTGCAAAACTGCAAATTACCCCCTCCATCGGAAAAGTCCGGCCGGGAAAGAACAAAGAAAAACCGGCCGGAACGGAATGCAAACTGGCAACTCCAGAAAACTGGTCCCGTAATAAATTACAGGAAAACCCCATACTGTGCATACACACCTGCATCTGTATTCCGTCCGGATACAAATGCAATGAGACAAAATCTACACTGTACTAAACTAGGACCGGCTTAAGCCAAAGCCGGCTAGTTACATCCGTTCGATCCTGATCCGTGCAATACCGCACGTATCTGATCGAACCCTGCCATACAACCATACGGCCACTAGTACAAACTGTCCGATCTTGATCCGTGCAATACCGCACGTATCTGATCGGACCCTGCCATATCTCCATACGGCCTCTACAGCGTTTCGCCCGAAAGCTTGAGTAACTGGAAGTGTGGTGGACTCTAAAGACTCGTCAATACTATGGCTGTGGATTTAACCACTAGCACGTCAGAGGTATAAGCCAATACGTAACGGGCCACCAGCTATTGACTAAAAAGGACGTCGATGAGCGAACTCATCCTGATACCCTACTGAGCCTGTCAGTGACAATATCCGTGCAGTCCGGTCCGTTCGTCTATGAGTATCGCATGGCGGGCCTAGGGGGTTGGTAAAAGTCAGACCCCCAAAAGCGGTACAAGTCGTGTCGGAGTGTAGCCCAGAACACCCTGAGATACTACTGGAATACCTACCAGTAAATCTCCTTGCCTTGGCCAAGGACTTTGTGTAATGGCTCTCCTAGACACAGCACGACCTCACCCCCAATACCGGGAGAGACGAACCCCTGAAGATACGCTCACTGCCTCCATGTGGCTCGGGACTGTACCCAACTAAAACCTGTTTGCACGACTCCTTTGAGCCGTGGTAGGGTAGTAATCAAAGTACAGTGGGAACTCACATGAGACAAATGACGATCCCCAGGTCGATGAACTAACCTGCACACATGTCACCAGGGAACTGCCATCTGACGTCTGGTATATGACCAACTAGCATGTTCCCGGCGAGTCCTGTCCGGTGTACTCATAACTCCATGAGCACCTGTATACATCTTAGGTGATCCAACTGACACCAGTGGCTTGTGAGACCGGCCACCGCCCCTCGTCGGGGTCTCGACTGTATACACTAGTCTACTAATGGAGTATCGATGCCCGGTCTCGAAACTCCCACGACTAGGGACCTTTTAAGGATATGCTTGTAGACCCCCAGCTCCCACTTATATGATCGCCCTCATACTGCTGGTGGTCAAGCAAGAATCCTAGGGGCTCTATCAACGTGTAATAGCGATGTGTCAGGTCACCTAAAACAGTACACGATGATAAAGGTAAACCAGATAGCATACTATCATCTCGAGTAAGACTGTCCTACCGGGATAGGTCCTCCCTCAATCATTACAATCACGTACCTGTGACCTAATAATTGACTCTGAGGGCACTATCTCCAACAATCTCCCACTTGCACTCAAGGCTAATTATTGCGATGTCGCATACTCACAGCCCGTGTGATACCGAACACCCAACTCCTCTACTAGTCAGTCTCACAAAGCCTGTTTGCGAAACTCTTGGGTTTGAGGAATAGCCTCAGTGAGTGGATCCGCCTTGATGTTCCTTTCTATGTCTCTCTATATCTCAAGTTCGCGGAGAAAGCCATCTCCCGAAATGAGTAATACCTGTCTTAGAATGTCTGGATGTCTGATGGGACCTAGCTCATAATTGAACTCCAAATCCAAACTTCTTAGACTGTATCGTCAACTGAACTTAATCAGTATCCTGCGCCATACCTCCCTCAGTACTGCCTTGGACCATCTGTCCAAAATACTGCCCCTCATCAGAAGGAAAACTATAACTCTGACAACCTCCTTGTCGTCCATGTCACCTTGGAAGCCTGGAATGATAACTGTCTCCTGAATGAGGCTGTCGTTATCATATCCCTAGAACATCTACTTATGTTCTAAAACTGCTTCCGACCGTTTCTCCAGGATTGGATTAATGTCAACTTATTGCATCTAGTGCAAGAACAACATCTGGTGTGGTACTTGACATCTCATGATTGACTCAATTGCCTAAGCAAGTGATCTGCCAATCATGCACATCCCTCTCCTTTTTAGTCTGTAAGACACCTTTGGAGAGGGTGACTCCATTACCTGCAGGTACACTACCGTGCCAGGAGTCGTCCATCCTAAATACTCTTAGAATGCTGTCAAGTACCCTGATTGGGAAACCACCCAAATCTAGATCTAAAACCATAGATCCAGTAACCAGTATGTCAGATATAAAATCCATTTCCTTTGTGGAGAAACCATTGTGTGAGGACCAAAGTATAACCGATCGTAGTGTAGGAGTTTCTTTTCCTACTCTGTATATATCATCCAAATACCAGGATATCACACCCTACTACCTTCTCAACAGATCCATCCCCTATTCTGATGAAGTCAAAACCATGACTGTCACGTCAGAAATAGATGATCTATCTCCGCTACATCTGCTCTAGTCTATAAATAGACATAAGCAACCTGTCCACCAATGCTTCCGCTGCTCCCACTGACTACGACAACCCTCTGGCAGAGTCATATAGACGTACACTTCTAAAACTGGTTTAGAACGACGCTATACTCATCCTCCCGCCGGGTCTCGTAACCTGGAACAACAGCAATGGCAATTGTGGGTAAACAAGAACTTCCCTGTCACCGTCCTTGAGGCTACCGTAGTGCCTCTCGGGTGCCTGAAGTTACCCACCTTAACTGCGGAGTGGCCAATGGAATATCAATCCAGATTGAATCTTTAGGTTCCTTATCAAATCTTCAGTAATCGTTTGTGGTTCTGGAATCACTTCCAGTTCTACCATACTCCCACTACTGTTTTCTGAAAAAATCCATTTTTAATAAAACTGTGGCGAGTCTAGAACAATATTTCTATTG
This sequence comes from Agapanthus africanus, assembly GCA_030015575.1. Classification (NCBI taxonomy): domain Eukaryota; kingdom Viridiplantae; phylum Streptophyta; class Magnoliopsida; order Asparagales; family Amaryllidaceae; genus Agapanthus; species Agapanthus africanus. The sequence goes on along the minus strand of CM057342.1, from coordinate 667,234,239 downwards.
ATCTGCCAGATGGTAGAAAGTCAACCCACAAACAGCCATTACAGAAACGTGCCTTGAGTTATCCAGAGTCTGGTTTTAATCATAAGCCAGACAACTCCCCGTACCTTAACAACGTTAAGATATGAACTGTTCTATATCCAATATAGAACCAGAGGCACTGATTTTAATTTAACCAGATTCAAATCATGCAGCTGTCTCCAGTGCATGTCAACTAAATGGAGAGAGAGGCTGATCAGCGTTACTCAACTTAGGAATGCTTCCAATTATGAGTAACCCGAAAGAGAAGCAATTTCTCTTTATCATTACTATCAACTGAATACCATACACAAGTATCTACATCTTCGATCACTTTGAAGAATCCCGATACTTGCTATACCTGGTTCTCTACTCTATTCAAATACCTATAACTCCTCAAAACTTAGACCCTGTGTTTCCACGAAACACATGTCTAAGGGCTAGAGAAGTTAAAAGTAAACAGAATATAGTATGAGGACCAACCCCTCTGTCCTAATGGACACTGGACAACATACAATACTCTGTATAAGTCCGCTGAGTCTAACAACTCTTTCACTGTGTGTCGTAGGTTGAAAACTGTACTTATGGTTAAGAAGAATTACACCGCTGTTTAATGCTCCTTACCTAACCATCCACTGATATAGGTAAATGTCATCGACATAATATCAAAAGGTATATCTCACTCTATGAAAATAGACGTACAGATATATCAATTTGAAATTGGTGCACAACAGCGGATATTCAAAACCAAATATTTGCCGACCGGCAAAGTACGCAGGTGACTTCCTCAAATATCACCGATTACAACGAATCCCGATATAATGAGGATGATCACCCAATTCCCAATAACTTACTCCCACTCATCATCTGTAAAACCATACAGATGTGAGAATCAAACCTGGTAAATACATACCCTGGAGCAAGTGTCTAATCAGGAAATCAGTTTTCTTTTAACAGTACACAGTGAAACTGAAACATTGAAATGTTTCGATGGGGTATACTGGTATTCCTAGAAATGCCTCTACCATTATCCAGATTCACAACTATAACCGTATAATTCTTTGCCACCTCTCCAAATCCCTTTATATGTCTTTAGTCATTACCTTCTGCACACCCCTTTAGGCCAATTGGTTTTCTTCCTTCCCTACCGTTCGGCACCAGCCTATGGTTTGGAAGAAGACTATCCAATAAGCATAATTGGTGTACTGTCCTAATCCTAGGAGCACTCGCAACGCGAGAAAAGGTGAAGATAAAAGACACCTGAATGTACTTTATTCCTATTTCTCCTGAACCAGGATCCATCCCCGAACTGGAACAAGTTCCTTTCGAGTTCGTATATAACCATACGATGGATTATCCAATAAAATGGGATCTTCGTAGTGATACGGAGTGTCCTGGAGAAATACAAAGGTGATTTAGGATTGGCGAAGGAATACATGGTTTGGTCGTGAATATCTGTTGCAATTTACTTTGCCCTCTTACTAATCCCTTGCTTTGTCTGAACTTAATACCTTCTGTACACCGTTTAGACTAACTGGTTTTCTTCATTCCCTACCGGTCGGCACCAGCCTAAGGTTTGGAAGAAGACTATCCAATTTGCGTAATAGGTGTACTACCCCTAAACCAAGGAGTACTCGTAACCTGAGAGAGGGTAAAAGGAAAAGACAACTGAATAATCCTATCCGTTTTCTCCAGAACCGGAAACCATCCTCGAATAAATTCCTTCGAGTTCGTATATAACCATACGATGGTTTTGTCTAATGGAAGTGGACGTTCGTAGTAATACGGGGTGTCCTGGAGAAAAGGGTAAAAGTAGGAGTGGCAATGAGGTTCGCAACTCTGACAATCCAAAAGCCAGTGTTAAGTAGGTTCGGTCAACTTGGTCACTGAGTCATAGTCTAGGGTCGGGTCAATGGTCGCTGCCAGAGAGAGAGAGAAAAGAAACACTCAGCGTGCACTCTAACCTAGATCAGAATGGTTACCAATTTATCTAATCTGGAAACCTCCCACTGTACCTCAAATTCTCCTCCAAACCTGAAAGAAGAATTAGTCGGGGTCACCCGAGGAGTATACTAACTCATCAGTGGGAATCGGGATCCAACTATCATTGCATGATAACGTGACGAAATCCGCTCACGGTATCACACTCCAGAAGGTATGCGCATATCTGGCAAGTTTCAGTACTTTTGAAACTCCCGATGTGATTTCTGCCCCATGCTCTTATGACCTTGACTTTGGCCAACATATCATAAGTCACATGTCAAGTTCTACCCGTCATTCTCCAGGTTAATTTGAATCCACCCGTACATACCCTTGACTTTGGCCAAAATGGCAGTACGACTGTCCCAAACCAACGCATCTATCTATGCTGCATATGAATACCCCAATAGCTACCAATCACTGTGCCTTGACTTTGGCCAACATACACAGCTTGAATACTATTGACCACCCATATGAAACGACGGAGGGCTACGAATGGTTTCTGGCGAAAACCTTTAACGTAATGAACTTGATATCGTTGAAGGAACGGATAGCTTTTTAGAAAATATAGTGACGAAAACCTTTACTAAAGAGGTCACTCCCGGTGAAGGGATCTCGGCTCTTTCCCCGTAGAATGGGGTGCAGGATATTCCAAATGAATACCGCGATGCAAAGCAAAAGTAATCGGCTATAGTGAAGTTAATGCCCTGACGCAAACTTCTGTCCAAGGGGTCACTCCCGGTGAAGGGATCTCGGCCCTTGCCTCGTCGACTGAGGAGCAGGATATTCCAACTGAATATCACGATGCAAAACAAAAGTGAACGTCCTTGCAATAACAGCTTTTTGAAAAGTGTTCCAACAACATCAGATTAGGTTTGTTTAACTTGCATTGATCCGAATCAACGCAGTCCCATCAATTAATCACACCACAAAGAACGAAAATATACTGACGTAGTATATGCCATCCGCATTCGCCACTGGGTCCCGTCATCACTCGTTAGGTTAGCTTACTAACGACAGAGCGGGGACTGGACTAGCGCGGATGAAAAACATATACAACATCTACTAATATATATACCAATATATTATATTTCGCTCAAGGCGTGAAAAGAAATGCAACATCACAAAAATGTACAGCATCACAGAACAATACAGATATCTGGGATCCCCGGGTTTCACAGAGCCACTAATGAAACCCGACGTTCCCCTGGTCGTGTGGATAGCCTGTGCAATGAAAACCTAGACCCCTACGGGCGCGGCAAGTCACCCGCCAAAACCTGAAGCGAGGCAGCCCCCTTCAGCTCCGTGAATGGACCACCCAGCACTCCACGGAATCCGGCAACTTGGGCACCCCTCCGGGGTCAACCTGTACCCACTACGAGTGCGGCGAATAGCCCGCCAATCCCAGAGTGAAGCCCCCTCCGTCTCAATGCCATGAGATGCGGGCTTGTTGCCCTCTAGAACCCGGCCATCCGTGCACCCCACCGCGGGGTAATCCTAGTACAGAAAGTAAAATATACATACACCGGGTACATCGACCGCAACCAGGTCGTGCCCCAAAAGAATAATACAAACAGGCAGTGACGGCAGTCCACATGTCGGACGCTCGCCCCGCAATATCAAATGTACATAATACAACAACACTGTACTAGCATTGCATCCAGGCTATCCCCCACGACCGATCCGCAACATCACAGCATAAACACAAAACATCAACGTGAAAGTCACGTTCGCAAATCCGTCTAACCGGGCTATAGCAGTTAGACCGGATTTACCGATCGAGTGACATTCACGGTCGCAGATATAATGTAAATACTGTGAAAAATGTGTTTAAAATTTTCCGATTGATCAAACAATTAACAAGTGGGCCCCAAAGAAAACTGTAGCACTCACAGAAAAAATTGGCCCAACTTTAATCTTCCAGAAAGCACATTTTCAACTCAGGAACATTCTGCAAAGTTTTGGGGGCATGAACAGTAAACATTGCGGCGGAAGCGCGGCCAAATCAGGGGTTTGGCCGCCCTTCCGCGGCGGAACAGTAAGTTCATAGTACCAAATTTTTACAGTAAGCTTACAATTCCCTGCACATCACTCTGAGACAACCTGAAAAATTTTTGGACTCAAAAAAAATTCGACAGAAACTGATGTGCATGAAAAACGCGTTTTCGGGATTTTGTTCGATCGGAAACGTAAAACACATCAAACGAAAGCTAGACGAAGTTAATGGCGAGGCTCTGATACCACTGTAAGTGCACGGCGGCGCCCCGGCCGTCAATCCGACGGCCAAACGCGGAAACGGTGATAAACTTTAATTTTGCGGACTTAGCAAACCGGCACCACCGCGCACTAAACCCCGGATCGTGCCATTAAACTAGTCTAAGCTACTAACAAGAAAGGGAAGAGATGTACCGACTGATCCGAGTCCTCCGGTCTTCATCTCCACTCCGATCTCCTCACGGGATCTCCGGTCGTCGCCTCCTCGCCGGAAGGGCACCACGTCGCCTGCATCTTTTACGGGCTCCCACCTCAATACCGAGGCAACTCGGGCGCGAAGCTGGCGAATCGACGCGTCCAAGATTTGCTGTAGGAAGTGTAGTGTAGAGTGTATGTCTCACTTTTGGGGTTGGTTGCCATAGATGGAGGAATGGTGTATAGAAAATTGGTGCTTTCAATTTTCTAGCAATGGAATGAGATGAAGAATGATATACACAAAATGAATCACTCTCATTTTTCTCCTCTCAAACATGAAGCTCTCATTTTCTTCTCACTCAACCATGGAAAGAAAAACTTCTCATTCTTATGAAAAACTTAATAAACTTAGAAATGGTGGAGAAAGAATAAGAAGCATGAAGGGAGGTGATCGTAGTAAAAGGAGGAGGGTGACCACATCCAAACATAATCATCATAAAACTACACATCAATCCTAATCCTTTCTTATCACAATAAAGCATGAAAAGCAAAGATGCTTATCATATCAACCCTTATGCAAATAAGTCCTCCACAAAGTGTAATTTGCAAAACTGCAAATTACCCCCTCCATCGGAAAAGTCCGGCCGGGAAAGAACAAAGAAAAATCGGCCGGAACGGAATGCAAACTGGCAACTCCAGAAAACTGGTCCCGTAATAAATTACAGGAAAACCCCATACTGTGCATACACACCCGCATCTGTATTCCGTCCGGATACAAATGCAATGAGACAAAATCTACACTGTACTAAACTAGGACCGGCTTAAGCCAAAGCCGGCTAGTTACATCCGTTCGATCCTGATCCGTGCAATACCGCACGTATCTGATCGAACCCTGCCATACAACCATACGGCCACTAGTACAAACTGTCCGATCTTGATCCGTGCAATACCGCACGTATCTGATCGGACCCTGCCATATCTCCATACGGCCTCTACAGCGTTTCGCCCGAAAGCTTGAGTAACTGGAAGTGTGGTGGACTCTAAAGACTCGTCAATACTATGGCTGTGGATTTAACCACTAGCACGTCAGAGGTATAAGCCAATACGTAACGGGCCACCAGCTATTGACTAAAAGGGACGTCGATGAGCGAACTCATCCTGATACCCTACTGAGCCTGTCAGTGACAATATCCGTGCAGTCCGGTCCGTTCGTCTATGAGTATCGCATGGCGGGCCTAGGGGGTTGGTAAAAGTCAGACCCCCAAAAGCGGTACAAGTCGTGTCGGAGTGTAGCCCAGAACACCCTGAGATACTACTGGAATACCTACCAGTAAATCTCCTTGCCTTGGCCAAGGACTTTGTGTAATGGCTCTCCTAGACACAGCACGACCTCACCCCCAATACCGGGAGAGACGAACCCCTGAAGATACGCTCACTGCCTCCATGTGGCTCGGGACTGTACCCAACTAAAACCTGTTTGCACGACTCCTTTGAGCCGTGGTAGGGTAGTAATCAAAGTACAGTGGGAACTCACATGAGACAAATGACGATCCCCAGGTCGATGAACTAACCTGCACACATGTCACCAGGGAACTGCCATCTGACGTCTGGTATATGACCAACTAGCATGTTCCCGGCGAGTCCTGTCCGGTGTACTCGTAACCCAATGAGCACCTGTATACATCTTAGGTGATCCAACTGACACCAGTGGCTTGTGAGACCGGCCACCGTCCCTCGTCGGGGTCTCGACTGTATACACTAGTCTACTAATGGAGTATCGATGCCCGGTCTCGAAACTCCCACGACTAGGGACCTTTTAAGGATATGCTTGTAGACCCCCAGCTCCCACTTATATGATCGCCCTCATACTGCTGGTGGTCAAGCAAGAATCCTAGGGGCTCTATCAACGTGTAATAGCGATGTGTCAGGTCACCTAAAACAGTACACGATGATAAAGGTAAACCAGATAGCATACTATCATCTCGAGTAAGACTGTCCTACCGGGATAGGTCCTCCCTCAATCATTACAATCACGTACCTGTGACCTAATAATAGACTCTGAGGGCACTATCTCCAACAAATATAATATACATCATCTGTACAATACTGGCCTCTAGGGCATACATACAACTAACACTTTAGCTCCGAGATGACGTCCCTCCGCTGCGATCATCGGGATCCCGGACTCTAGCGTCGGTTTCATCGGAGAATTGAGCGAGCTAGGTCGTTGACTTCGGTGCCGAAGATGATCTATGTCGAGGCGACTCAAACTCAAGCTCCATCTTCACTTGGTCATGAACCTTGTGAAGAAAACACCCTATACAACATGGCAAGTGGTAGAGGACGAAGAAATAGGAAGTGGGTTCACTTTGGATTTGGATTTCTCACTTGATTTCATCACTTAGAATTTTCTAGTAAGCTTTTCTTTTCTTCATGAAGAAGAAGAAGAAGAAGAAAGAAAAAGAAAAACCCACAAAAAGAAAATTCAAGTGATATCTATCATATTGCAACCATGGGTTAGATAAACTCATGTAGAGAATAAACTAGGGTTAAGGTAAATGGTTAGGGTTAAGGAATAAAACAAAATGGTAAGACTTTTTCAAAGATGCTAGAAAAATCATGAAGCTTCTTGCACAAAACAAAGAAAGCCACTACCATTTTATTTTTGCCAAAAATGAATAAAGAAAATAAATGAGTAAATCAAACCCTAACCATTAACCTAATCATAGTTTAAAGCATACACACACCCAAGTTTGCATGTATCATCAAATATGATACAAACAAGTGCACAAAAATATATCATATATACAATGTGCACAATCTAGTGAGAAAATATTCTTAAGTGAACCAATACTACTTAATGTAAAGTAATATATCAAATATATAATTATACATTAAATCACTAAATCAACACTTGATTCAATGATCCGGTCATACTGCATATAACCGACTAATAACAAGTGTATCAATGTATCGAATCAACACTTGATTCGGTAACCCGGCTATATCTCATATAACCGTCCAATGATACAAATCGCGAGAATAGAATACAGTATCACATACTGGTATTATTCTCGGTCCCGCACATATCTCATATGCGCTCCTATTTCGTTTCGCTTGAGCCAGGAAACCTCTGTGTAGGACTCTAAAGACTCGTCAATACGCCGGCAGTAGGTGATGATCATATCAAACACCCACAAGCCGCAAACGGTCTGCTAAACGTAACGGCCACCCGGGTATCGAGCGATCAAAAGATCAACGAGCAAGCCCGCTCACACTCCTGTGAATCCAACCAGTAACACTTACCGTACAGTCCGGTCTCGTCGTCTGATATGTCGCATATCTTGCCTAGGGGTGGTAAACGCCAGACCACAATAGCTCGATAAGTCGTGTCGATATAAGGTCTATAACAGTTTGAGAAACTACTGGTAACACTTACCAGTAAATCTCAGCAACCCTGGCCAGGGATTTCCGGTTATAGCCAATCGAACACAGCGCAACATCAACTCCCTATACCGGGAGAGACGAATCCCCTCCTATCGCTCATTGCCTCCATGTGATTCGGGACTGTACCCAAAAACCACCGTTTTGCACGCCCTCTTGGACGTGGTAAGGTGGAAATCAAAGCACAGTGGGAATCACACAAGACTCTATGACGATCTCGGGTCAACAGACTACTCTGTACCAGTGTCACCAGAGAACTGCCATCTGACGTGAGGTATAATACCATCTGGGAGTTCTCGGCGAGTCCGTCCAGTGTACCCAGTCTCCACTAAGCACCCGTATATCATCTCTGATGTCAAACACCAATGGATATGGGATCATCCATCGCCCATCTGTATGGGTCGAGAAGGTATACGCTAGTCTACACTGGTATATCGTTGCCCCGTCTCGATACACCCACGACTAGGGACCTTGAAGGATGTACTTATGGACTACCATGTCCCCACTAGTATGATCCACATCATAGTCCAGGTAGTCAAGTACACATCCTAAGGGCTTTACCAACATGTAACAGAGAGACAATCAGTGTACACGTTAAGGTAAAGAGCAACCAGATAGCATACTATCATGTCGAGCAAGAAAGTCCTCCCTATATATGTCCAAGCTTCCACTACAATATACATCCTATGTATAGTAATGGCCTCTAGGGCGTACATATAACTAACAATCTCCCACTTGCACTAGGGCCATCTATAGCAGTGGTTGTAGTATCTCATACTCAACCATCCCATAATAGTCTCTCTCTGGGAAAAAGGCCTTTGTGAGTGGATCCGCCGTGTTGTCCTCTGAGTCTACTCTTCTAACCTCGATCTCCTTGGAGATCAGCCATCTCTATGATCAGGTGATACTGCCTTAGAATATGTCTGGATCACTGATGGGACGGACGTTCCTTGGCATAAGCCACAACTCCATTGTCACACAATAGGAGGAACTAAGTTCATCTCATGAACTAATATACACCCAGACAGCCTCTTTGGTAGCATCTTAAGTAGCGATGTATCCTGCCTTTATCGTCTAGTATGCCACGGTATTTAGCTTGGAACTCTTCCAACATACCGTCCCTTTACTAAGGGTAAAGACAATGCCTGTGACTGACTTTTAGTCGTCCTTATCACCCTGGAACCTTTCCAGTGATTCTCCCTAGGATCAATTGATACCATCTGACTGCAACTAGTGAGTATCCTAACATCCAATTAGATCTATCTCATAGATCCAAAAACCTAGGATTTAGTAGGTATCACTTTGATCCTTTATGGAGAATTATTGTGATAAGCGGAGATTGACCGAGCGTAGCATAGGAAACTCTTTCCCTATCAAGAGTATGTCATCCACGTACTCTACAAGGATCACTACCATACTCTCTACTTCCTTTTTGTATATACAAGGTTCATCTACCATTTTGATGAAGTCAAACTCTTTGACTACCACATCAAAACAGACGTTCCAACTCCGCAATGCCTGCTTTATCACATAAAACATCTTGCACACGTTTCCGCTGCTCCCACTGTCTACGAAGCCCTCTGACTGTGTACTTATAGGCTCTCTCTTCTAAAATATTTAGAAGAGCAGTCATGACACCCAACCGCCAGATATCGTAGTCATGGTATGTAGCCGTGGCAAGTAGGATCTGGATGGACTTAAGCATAGCTACTTAGAAAAGGTTTCAACAAAATCCATACCTGGTCAATGATGCAAATCTTTAACAAGTCTAGCTTTGAAAGTCTCAACTTTTTCAAGTACACCAAGTAATCTTCTCAAGATATACTTGCTCCTGATGGGGATTTAACCTTTCAGTTTTAGCAACCAAAGTCCATACTTTGTTGGTGTACATGGATTCCATCTCAGATCGCTAAGCATCCAGCCATTCTTACAGAGTCCCATTCCTGATGGCCAGCTCGAAACTAGTTAGGTCATCATCTCATGATGCAATCCTCGCTCCCACTGTCATAGAGAAACAGAAGTATCTCTCAGGTGGGTGAGGAACCCTATTAGATCGGCGGAGAGGCTGAGGTTCGTTGGTAACTATTGAATCTTTTGGTTCTTCCAAATCATCAGCTGCAGTTTGTATAGCTGGAACATTTTCAGTTCTACATAACAGATCTTGCCTCGAGCTTGTCCGGATTTTGCTTTTTAGACATAGGCTGGACAACCCCAAATCTTAACAAACTTAAGATATGGACTCTTCCCTTTCCATATCACATATGAAGTGGTAGGCAACTGATTTGATTTGAACCCTATTCAATAGGTATGCAGCTTCTCAAGCGCATAACTCCCAAAAGAAAATAGGAAACTCAGTAATACTCATCATAGAGCACACCATATCATATAGGGTGCTATTGCTCCGCCCCGATACACCGACGTGATGTGGTGTATACGGAGGAGTAATGCTGAGAGAGAATCTCATTCTCTTTTAGAATAATCCAGGAATTTCGTGCTCAAGTATTCTCCTCCTTGATCACATCAAAGGACCTAATACTTATACCCGTATTGGTTCTCTATTTCTAACTTATATTCTGTGAATATCTCAAAAGGTTCGGACTTATGTTTCAACAGGAACCTATGTCTGATTCTTAAGAGATTATCAGAGAATGTAATGAAATACAAAGAACCGTCTTGGCATGAGTAGACAGGGGACCTACATACATCAACATGTATTATCCCAAGAGTTCACTAACACTTTCTCTGTTTCCAGTAAACGGAGCTATGGTCATCTTATCTCTGTGACATGACCAGCAAGTTTCACAAGATGTAAATTCAAACTGATTTAAATATGCATCTATATGTAACTTCAGCTAGTCGGGTCGCATTGATATGACCTAGTCTACAATACCACAAGAAGAATTCGTTCATTTCTGAACTCTTCCTCTTGTGTGTGTTCTGTATACTAGGAACTGTAGTTTGATTTAGAACGTCAATGCTTTTAGATAACGTGCCTGAACCGATCAACTTTTGAAATAGGAAATGTTCAAAATATTATCCAACAATACAAAATTTTATCATTTCTTTACTAATAAAGAGACTGATATGATTTTGTATGTCAGGTTCGGTATCTAATAACATTTGTTCAGAATCAATGTATTTGTAATACAGGGTGACAGTGACCAACAGACTTGGCTGCAACACTTGCACCGTTTTCTGTCTCATGAAACTTATCACCCGTTCTCAGTACCTTTCTGTAGCCCATGTAATAAATTACATATATGGGATCCTGATCCGGTATCAAATACCTAGGACGCAGAGGATACTGGGAAACAGTTCTTTGTAATGAACACACCCGAAGGAGATGCATCATATGCACTTTCTTCGTTTGGGCGGCATAGGAATTCAGGTGTTCCTCTATTTCCTGCTCTGTCTTATAACAATTATAAGTTGGAGCGGGACCAACGTTCCCCAGCTTAGTATAACAAGCGGGTTCGGTCAATACATCCGTATTATTATCTTGATTAAGGCGTAATATGGTCGCTACCTGGAGAGAGAGAGAAGAAAACACTCAGCGTGCGCTCTTGCAAGATCAGATTGGTTATTATTTTATCTAATCAGGATGGCTCCCACTGTTTTTATCAAATCTTCCTTCAAACCCTAAAAGGAAAGACTAGCCGGGATTAATTACATGCTATAAGTTCGCCAATCTTTCAGCCAGGCCAGTGTCGGTACTTTGAGGGAGGTTCCCCGTGCTTTCGCACGGACCTAATTAAAGTAAACCTCATTTTCCCTGAGGCGTAACCTCGTTAACACCTTTCTAGACACCTACTTGATCGGCTAATTGTAATGTGTAAAACTCTCCCAGGAGTAACTCTTACTCGCAGCGGGTATCGGGATCCAACTATCTCATAGAAGGTATGCAATCTCATTGCAAATCAACACTTGAAATTCCTGATAATTTTGCCCCTAGCACCCTATGACCTTGACGGAGGTCAACAAACCATAGGCTACTAGTCAAGTTCAACCCGTCATTTCTTGATTGAATCAAACCAACCCGCACGACCCTTGACGGAGGTCAACAAAGTCGCACGACTACCCTAATCCAATCTGCATCATATGCATAAGCAGATAAATACTAGTTAGCTACTGCACACTATGCCTTGACGGAGGTCAACAAACGTAGCACGAATACTAAGTAGGACTTATCTGAAATGACGGAGGGCTACGACAGGTTTTTCTGAAAACCTATTGCGTAATGAACTTGATATCGTTGTAGAATCAAATGATTTTAAAATGGAGTGTTTTTTAGGCTTTTCTAGTTTTGCTAAAGGGGTTACTCCCGGTGAAGGGATCGTCGGCACTTTCCTCGTTGAATGAGATGCGGGATATATCATATATATCGCTGTGCAAAACAGAAACTATAGAAGCAATCAAAAGATAAACCGAGAGTTGTAGCATCTGCCAGTTATTGTTAAAGGGGTCACTCCCGGTGAAGGGATCGTCGGCCCTTTCCTCATCGAATAAGGTGCAAGATGTTCTACAAGGAACACCACGATGCAAAGCAAGAACTGTAGCTACCTGTTTTTGAAAATTCGATTCCACAACATCTTTTAGGTTTCTTTTTCTTTCATTAATCATATTAATGAAGTCCCATCATTTAAGTCACCTAAACATCACAGATAAATACGGCGTACACTTATGCCATCCGCATTCGCTTCGATATCCCGTCTGCACCGTTAGGTTAGGTGACTAACGGCAGAGCGGGGCAGGGCTAGGGCGGGTGTAAAACATAAGTAACGTCTATATAATATATCATATATACTATATACAATATCTATCTGAACAAATCACATGATCACATCACAGATAACGCAGCAGAAAATAACATATGAAATATTGGATATACTAGGACGTCCGTGTTTTATTTTGAGCCTGTATAAAACACGGATTCCACGATCGTGATAAATAGCCAATCCCACACCCCTAGACCCCTACGAGAGCGGCAAGCAACCCTACCAATTCTAGAGTTAGGAGACCCGGACTCGACTCCTCGAGATGGTCTCCCACTGGACCCTAGAACCCGGTTACTTGTGCTCCCCTCCTTTGGTCTATCCTAATGCGGAAAAGTAAATAATATACAAATGGTGACAACATCCGCAACCTGGAAGTGCCCCAATAAAAGAATATTACATACAAGTTTTTACATGAATGAAAAAAGAAAAACACTCATCTCACATAAAAAAAAACCCCGGCTATTCAAACACGACGATCCAATATAACATATCCAGCAACACATAACATCACATGTCATCAACGTAAGTAAATATGCCCATCCCAATTGTCATTGACATATAGCAACGAAACCGGCGATATCACATATTACACTTACGGTCGCAGAAAAGAAAGTGTAAAACTACAACAGTTGGAATCCGCAAACTCTTTAGACATCGCATGCCTAACCTGATGAATTCCTTAGACATCGCATGCCTAACAATTATAAACCCCGCATTTTAGTCTCATTATCGAAATCTCTTTTCAATATCTAATCGGGCAATTCAACAGGATTCCCGACATTCTGATCGAATGCTCGTCGCAAACTTTAGTAGACGGCCGCACCCCCCGATGCCGTCGACGAAGTGCACCAAGGCGGAACACCGCTGCCGCGAGCACCCTAACGGATGCTTTTGGCGACGGGGTTCTCCTACAGTCACTTGGTCGGGGCTATGGGGCGTGGCTATCTATTAAGTTTACCGGTGAGTATCCGCGTACGCTACATGATTGCGACGGACTTTTGATCACATCAAAATTCCGTGGCAATCGATCAAATTGAGACTAAAGTGCTATGTTTATAATATTCAAATCGGTTATCTCATAACTATTTGTGGATTCCAAATATTGTATCACATTCCAGATAAATAGAAAATGTTAAATTTTCCGATCGAACAATTAAACACCCAAGTTTTCCCGAAACAACTCAACACATGAAATAAGTTTAAGAACATTCACTTCATGCCACAGTACCAACGGTCCAGCCGTAGAAGAGTCAAGCCAACGCCTCACATGTGGCACGCCGTACTGCCCCAAACCCTAAGATTCAAAGGGCAGTTCAAGACGATCACATAATCGAGTTAAGCTTTGTTGTCTTCTAGAGGGTCAATCGCGTTACTTGCACTACTCAGAATGTTCTCAAACTACGGAAAAATCCAACAGTTGGAAATTTCCCGGCTGGGGAAAAATTGGGTATTTATATCCGGTCGAACTTTTTAACATGTTCTAAAATACCCGAAAAAACACATAGATAAAATTAGACAATCCGATCGAATCTACGAACTCCCAATATAACCTAGAAAACTCAACTCTTGAGTAACTATAAAAATTCCCAGAAAACACAGGTATTGCATACGGGTATTACTGTACAAAGCACGTGACAAGATGCTCCTATATGGCCGCGGAACCGCCGCACATGCCAGGGTGGGGCCGCGGTTCCACGGCGCCTTAGTCGAGTTATGTGCACGTGCTTCACAGTAACTCCTAGAAAACCCTGCTGTATTTTTTGGATATTTTTAATTTGGAAAAATCCACTGTTTTGAAAATTGTACAGAGAAGGGTTATTTTTAGGGTTTCGGGGTTCGATCGGGTTTCTAACTTCGTCTACTCATCGCCTAAGGCTCTAGCTAGGCTCTGATACCACTGTAGGGCTCCTAGGCACACACAAGAGGTTCCACAAAGCATCAACCATGCCAAATTCAAATTTTACATCTGCCGAGAAACCCTAATGCAAGATCGTTAACTAGAGGATAGGCAAAACAAACAAGCAAGCAAACAACTTTTCTAATAAGTGAAAGGGATTACAACCTTTGTAGATCCGGTCCACCACTTCTTTAGCTCCGAGATGACGTCCCTCCGTTGCGATCATCGGGATCCCGGACTCTAGCGTCGGTTTCATCGGAGAAATGAGCGGGTTAGGTCGTTGACTTCGGTGCCGAAGATGATCTACGTCGAGGCGACTCAAACTCAAGCTCCATCTTCACTTGGTCATGAACCTTGTGAAGAAAACACCCTATACAACATGACAAGTGGTAGAGGATGAAGAAATAGGAAGTGGGTTCACTTTGGATTTGGATTTCTCACTTGATTTCATCACTTAGAATTTTCTAATAAGCTTTTCTTTTCTTCATGAAGAAGAAGAAAAAGAAAGAAAAAGAAAAACCCACAAAAAGAAAATTCAAGTGATATCTATCATATTGCAACCATGGGTTAGATAAACTCATGTAGAGAATAAACTAGGGTTAAGGTAAATGGTTAGGGTTATGGAATAAAACAAAACGGTAAGACTTTTTCAAAGATACTAGAAAAATCATGAAGCTTCTTGCACAAAACAAAGAAAGCCACTACCATTTTATTTTTGCCAAAAATGAATAAAGAAAATAAATGAGTAAATCAAACCCTAATCATTAACCTAATCATAGTTTAAAGCATACACACACCCAAGTTTGCATGTATCATCAAACATGATACAAACAAGTGCACAAAAATATATCATATATACAATGTGCACAATCTAGTGAGAAAATAATCTTAAGTGAACCAATACTAGTTAATGTAAAGTAATATATCAAATATAAAATTATACATTAAATCACTAAATCAACACTTGATTCAATGATCCGGTCATACTGCATATAACCGACTAATATCAAGTGTATCAATGTATCGAATCAGCACTTGATTCGGTAACCCGGCTATATCTCATATAACCGTCCAATGCTACAAATCGTGAGAATAGAATACAGTATCACATACTGGTATTATTCTCGGTCCCGCACATATCTCATATGCGCTCCTATTTCGTTTCGCTTGAGCCAGGAAACCTCTGTGTAGGACTCTAAAGACTCGTCAATACGCCGGCAGTAGGTGATGATCATATCAAACACTCACAAGCCGCAAGCGGTCTGCTAAACGTAACGGCCACCCGGGTATCGAGCGATCAGAAGATCAACGAGCAAGCCCGCTCACACTCCTGTGAATCCAACCAGTAACACTTACCGTACAGTCCGGTCTCGTCGTCTGATATGTCGCATATCTTGCCTAGGGGTGGTAAACGTCAGACCCCAATAGCTCGATAAGTCGTGTCGATATGAGGTCTATAACAGTTTGAGAAACTACTGGTAACACTTACCAGTAAATCTCAGCAACCCTGGCCAGGGATTTCCGGTTATAGCCAATCGAACACAGCGCAACATCAACTCCCTATACCGGGAGAGACGAATCCCCTCCTATCGCTCATTGCCTCCATGTGATTCGGGACTGTACCCAACAACCACCGTTTTGCACGCCCTCTTGGACGTGGTAAGGTGGAAATCAAAGCACAGTGGGAATCACACAAGACTCTATGACGATCTCGGGTCAACAGACTACTCTGTACCAGTGTCACCAGAGAACTGCCATCTGACGTGAGGTATAATACCATCTGGGAGTTCGCGGCGAGTCCGTCCAGTGTACCCAATCTCCACTGAGCACCCGTATATCATCTCTGATGTCAAACACCAATGGATATGGGATCATCCATCGCCCATCTGTATGGGTCGAGAAAGTATACACTAGTCTACTCTGGTATATCGATGCCCAGTCTCGATACACCCACGACTAGGGACCTTGAAGGATGTACTTATGGACTACCATGTCCCCACTAGTATGATCCGCATCATAGTCCAGGTAGTCAAGTACACATCCTAAGGGCTTTACCAACATGCAACAGAGAGACAATCAGTGTACACATTAAGGTAAAGAGCAACCAGATAGCATACTATCATGTCGAGCAAGAAAGTCCTCCCTATATATGTCCAAGCATCCACTATAATATACATCCTATGTATAGTAATGGTCTCTAGGGCATACATATAACTAACAATTTCTCTCCATTTCTCCAAATCCTTTTATATGTCTTTAGTCATTACCTTCTGTACACCACCTTTAGGCCAAATGGTTTTCTTCCTTCCCTACCGTTCGGCACCAGCCTATGGTTTGGAAGAAGACTATCCAATAAGCATAATGGGTGTACTCTCCTAATCCTAGGAGTACTCGTAACATGAGAGAAGGTGAAGATAAAAGACAACTGAATAAAACCTTATTCCTATTTCTCCTGAACCAGAATCCATCTCGAACTGGAACAAGTTTCTTCGAGTTCGTATATAACCATACGATGGAGTATCCAATAAACTGTGGATCTTCGTAGTGATATGGAGTGTTCTAGAGAAATACAAAAGGTGATGTAGGATTGGCGAAGAAATACTTGGTTTGGTCGTGAATATCAGTCGCAATTTACTTTGCCCTCTTACTAATCCCTTTATTTGTCTTAACTTATTACCTTCTGTACACCACCTTTAGGCCAAATGGTTTTCTTCCTTCCCTACCGTTCGGCACCAGCATATGGTTTGGAAGAAGACTATCCAATAAGCATAATAGGTGTACTCTCCTAATCCTAGGAGTACTCGTAACCTGAGAGAAGGTAAAAGGAAAAGATAACTGAATAGTCCTATTCGTTTTCTCCAGAACCGCAAACCGCCCTCGAATCTGGAACAAGTTCCTTCGAGTTCATATATAACCATACGATGATTTTATCCAATGGAAGTGGATGTTCGTAGTAATACGGGGTGTCCTGGAGAAAAGGGTAAAAGTAGGAGTGGCAATGAGGTATGCAACTCTGACAATCCAAAAACCAGTGTTTAAGAAGGTTCGGTTAATCTTGGTCACTGAGTCATAGTCACGGGTCGGGCTGTGGTCGCTGCTAAAGAGAGAGAGAGAGAGAGAAAAGAAACACTCAGCGTGCACTCTAACCTAGATCAGAATGGTTATCAATTTATCTAATCAGGAAACCTCCCACTGTATCCTCAAATTCTCCTCCAAACCTGAAAGAAGAATTAGTCGGGATCACCCGAGGAGTAAACCAATTCATCAGTGGGAATCGGGATCCAACTATCATCGCATGATAACGTGACGGAATCCACTCACGTCACCACACTCTAGAAGATATGTGCATTCCTGGCAAGTTTCGGTTTCTTTAGAAACCCCCGATGTGATTTTTACCCCTAGGACCCAAGTGACCTTGACACAGTCAACAAATCAAAGAGTCCTAGTCAAGTTCAACCCGTCATTATCCTGGATTGCATTAAACCCACCCGTACGAGCCCTTGACACAGTCAACAAGGCTACACGACTGTCCTAACCAATCCCATTAATATACCACAAACAAACACTACTTAGCTACCGCACACTGCGCCTTGACACAGTCAACAAACGCAGCACGAATATTAAGTAATACTTGTAAGAAATGACGGAGGGCTACGTCTAGTTTTTGGCGAAAAACTTTTAACGTAATGAACTTGATATCGTTGAAAGAACTGCATAGCTTTTTATAAAAATATAGTGACGAAAACCTTTGCTAAAGAGGTCACTCCCGGTGAAGGGATCTCGGCTCTTTCCCCATAGAATGAGGTGCAGGATATTCCAACTGAATACCACGATGCAAAGCAAAAAGGCAATCGGCTATAGTGAAGTTATTACCCTGGCGCAAACTTCTGTCCAAGGGGTCACTCCCGGTGAAGGGATCCCGGCCCTTGCCTCATCGACTGAGGTGTTGGATATTCATAACCGAATACCACTGTGCAAAACAAAAGAGAACATCCTTGCAATAACAGCTTTTTTGAAAAATGTTCCAACAACATCGAACAGGTTTGTTTAGCTTGCATTGATCCGAATCAACGCAGTCCCATCAATTGATCACACCACAAAAGAACGAAAATATGATGTACGTATATGCCATCCGCATTCGCCACTGGGTCCCGTCATCACCCGTTAGGTTACTTAACTAACGACAGAGCAGGGACTGGACTAGCGCGGGTGTAAAACATATACAACATCTACTAGTATATATATCAATATATAATAATCGCTCAAGGCGTGATAAAATGCAACATCACAGAAATGTAATAAGCATCACAGAACAATACAGATAGTCTGGGATCCCCGGGTTTCATAGAGCCGCTACTGAAACCCGACATTCCTCTGGTTGTGTGGATAGCCTGTGCAATGAAATCCTAGACCCCTACGGGCGCGGCACGTTACCCGCCAAAACCTGAAGCGAGGAAGCCTCCTTCAACAAAGTAAATGGACCACCCAGCACTTCACGGAATTCGGTAACTTGAGCACCCCTCCTTGGGTCAACCTGTACCCCCTACGAGTGCGGTGAATAGCCCGCCAATTCGAGAGTAAAGCCCCCTCCGTCTTAAAGCCATGAGATGTGGGCCCATTGCCCTCTAAAACCCGGCTACCCATGCACCCCTCCGTGTGGTAATCCTAGTACAGAAAGTAAAATATACAACGGGTACATCGATCTCAGCCCGGTCGTGCCCCAAAAGAATAATATACAAAAAGGCAGTGACGGCAGTCCACATGTCGGACGCTCGCCCCGCAATATCAAATGTATATAAATAACCAAACTGTACTACCATTGCATCCAGGCTATCCACCACGACAAATCCGCAACATCACAGCACAACACAGAACATCAACGTGAATGTCACGTTCGCAAATCCGTCTAAAAGGGCTATAGCAATTAGACAGGATTTACCGATCAAATGACATTCACGGTCGCAGATATAATGTAAATACTGGGAACTAACATGTTTTAAAATTTTCGATCGACAAAATTTCCCGAAGTGGGCCCCAAGCAAAATACCCAGTACTCAAACAAATCTGGGTCCAAAACAAAAATACCAGAAACCACAATTCCAAGTCAGAGAACACAGAAAATTTGGTGCAGTGAAGAGATAAAATGGCGGCGGAACCGCGCCAAAGCATGGGTAAGGCCGCGGTTCCGCGGCGCAACAGTAACAACAGAGAATCAAATTTTCTCAGATCTCTTAGAAAAGCCTGCACAGATTTCTGCAATACACCAAATAATTTTTTGACCACAGAAAAATTTCAACAGAAACTGAGACTTGGAAACGCGGTTTTTGGAAAATTCGTTCGATCGAAGTTCTAAACACGCTAGAGCAAGCTAGGAAAGGTTAATGGTGTGGCTCTGATACCATGTAAGACTACGGTAGCGCCCCGGCCGTCTGTACGAGGCCAAAATGCGGAAACGAAAACTTTTTCTAGACTAGAAACCGGCGCTATCGTATGCTTGAACCCGGATCGAACCATTAACCAACTACTAGCTATCTAGAGAAGGGATAGAAAGCTATACCGATCGATCCGTGTCCTTCGGTCTTTGGCCACCATCCCAAGCTCCTCGCGGCATCTCCGAGCTTGATCTCCTCGTAGGAAAGGGCACCACATCAATGAGTCTTTTTACGGGCTCCCGCTTCATCCGAAGCAACTCGGGCACGAAGTGTGCTAATCGACATATCCAAGGTGTTGTAGAGAATGTTTGTGATCACTTTGTCTCTTGCATCTATGGGTTTGGATGGAGGTTAGAGGTGTTGCCATTAATGGAGATTTGAGCTAGAGAAGAAAGAGGAAGAAGAAGGAGTTTTCTCTCTTTTTTTCCTTTTGTGTTGTGTTATGATAAAATGAGAGCAAGAGAGGAATTGTACAAGAGCCAACCTCACTCATGGCAGCCCCTCTCTCTCTTCTTATCATATCAACATACATCCATCACATAATATGACACATGCACAAGAAAAGAGACCATGAGTCATCACTTGTGCATGTGTCACCATTAATGCTCTAAATGATGATTTTGTGCTCATAATTTCCATTAACAAACATTAATCCAAATGTTTGCAACAATAAAAAGATACGGCAACATCTAAAGTAAACTCGTGACGGATCACAAGGATACCCCTCACCTGTATATACATACTTGCATCCGCATTCCGACTGAATGCGAATGCGATGAGACTAAAGTAATCCAACAAATCTAATACTAGGATCCAGCTTAAACCAAAGCCCACTAGTATGATCCGTGTAATACCGCACATATAAGATCGAACCCTGCCATATATCATACGGCCTCTACAACGTTTCACCCGAAACTTGAGAAACTGTCTGTGGAGGACTCTAAAGACTCGTCAATATTTTGGCTGTGAATTTAACCACTGGCACATCAGAGCTATTAGCCGTACGTAACGAGCAACCAGGTATTGACCAAAAGGGATGTCGATGAGCGAACTCATCCTGACACCTTACTGAGTCTGTCAGTGACAATATCCGTACAGTCCGGTCCGTTCGTTTATGAGCATCGCATGGCGGGCCTAGGGGGTTGGTAAAAGTCAGACCCCCAAAAGCTATACAAGTCGTGTCGGAATGTAGCCCAGAACACCCTTAGATACTACTGGAATACCTACCAGTAAATCTCGTGCCTCGGCCGAGGGCTTTGTGTAATGGCTCTCCTAGACACAGCGTGATCTCACCCCCAATACCGGGAGAGACGAAACCCCTGCCGATCCGCTCACTTGCCTCCATGTGGCTTGGGACTGTACCCAACTAAAACCTGTTTGCACGACTCCTTTGAGCCGTGGTAGGGTAGTAATCAAAGCACAGTGGGAACTCATACGAGACAAATGACAATTTCAGGTCGATGAACTAACCTATACACATGTCACCAGGGAATTGCTATCTAACGTCAGGTATAATACCAACTAGCATGTGTTGCGCCACGGCAACGCCCCGGCCTCGTACTCTAGGCCAAAATGCGGAATCAAAATTTTTCCTTACTCGGAAACCGGCGCTACCGCGGACAAAGAAAACCCGGATCGTTTACCATTAACCTAATGCTAGCAATCAAGAGATAGGGTGAGAAGTATACCGAGTGATCCGAGTCCTCCGGTCTTCTCTTCATCGTCCCGATCTCCCACGGAAAGTCTTGTCTCCATATCGTCGCCTCCTCGCCGGAAGGGCACCACATCGCCTGCGTCTTTTACGGGCTCCCGCCTCGATACCGAGGCAACTCGGGCATGAAGCCGGCAACTCGACATGCTCAAGATATGCTGTAGAATGTGTAGTAGATCATGCTAGTCTCATTTGGGGTTTGTAGTTGCCTTGATGGAGGAATGGGGTTAGGAAAAATGGTGCTTTCATTTTTCCATAACAAGAAGAAGAAGGAGATGAAGAATTCCTCACAAAATAAAGATGAACTCTCTCATTCTTTTTCCTCTCTCTAATGTTCTACCATTTTCATCAAGTGAGAAGAATAAGGTGGAGGAATGAATATATCAAACAAGAGGGAGGTGAGTATAGGAGAGCATGAAGGGTGACCACATCAAAGACATCATGATAACAAAACTTACATCAAACCATACCCTTTCTTTTCTCATTAAATGCAAGTGATGGTGCAAGATATCATAATCAATACAATTGCAATAAACCCCTCCACAAGGTGTTATTTGCAAACTTGCAAATAACCCCCTCCATCGGAAAAGTCCGGCCGGGAAAGAACAAAGGAAAACCGGCCGGAACGGAATGCAAACTGGCAACTCCAGAAAACTGGTCCCGTAATAAATTACAGGAAAACCCCGACACTGTGCATACACACCCGCATCTGTATTCCGACCGGATACAAATGCAATGAGACAAAATCTACACTGTACTATACTAGGATCCGGCTTAAACCAAAGTCGGCTAGTAATGTCCGTTCGATCCTGATCCGTGCAATACCGCACGTATCTGATCGAACCCCGCCATATATCCATACAGCTACAAGTACAAACCGTCCGATCCTGATCCGTGCAATACCGCACGTATCTGATCGGACCCTGCCATATCTCCATACGGCCTCTACAGCGTTCGCCCGAAAGCTTGAGTAACTGAAAGTGTGGTGGACTCTAAAGACTCGTCAATACTATGGCTGTGGATTTAACCACTAGCACGTCAGAGGTATAAGCCAATACGTGACGAGCCACCAGCTATTGACCAAAAGGGACGTCGATGAGCGAACTCATCCTGACACCCTACTGAGCCTGTCAGTGACAATATCCGTACAGTCCGGTCCGTTCGTCTATGAGGATCGCATGTCGGGCCTAGGGGGTTGGTAAAAGTCAGACCCCCAAAGGCGGTACAAGTCGTGTCGGAGTGTAGCCCAGAACGCCCTGAGATACTACTGGAATACCTACCAGTAAATCTCCTGCCTCGGCCGAGGGCTTTGCGTAATGGCTCTCCTAGACACAGCGCGACCTCACCCCCAATACCGGGAGAGACGAACCCCTGAAGATCCGTTCACTGCCTCCATGTGGCTCGGGACTGTACCCAACTAAAACCTGTTTGCACGACTCCTTTGAGCCGTGGTAGGGTAGTAATCAAAGCACAGTGGGAACTCACACGAGACAAATGACGATCTCAGGTCGATGAACTAACCTGTACACATGTCACCTGGGAACTGCTATCTGACGTCTGGTATAATCCCAACTAGCAGGTTCCCGGCGAGTCCTGTCCGGTGTACTCATAACCCAATGAGCACCTGTATACATCTTAGGTGAACCAACTGACACCAGTGGCTTGTGAGACCGGCCACCGCCCCTCGTCGGGGTCTCGACTGTATACACTAGTCTACTAATGGAGTATCGATGCCCTGTCTCGAAACTCCTGCGACTAGGGACCTTTTAAGGATGTGCTTATAGACTACCATCTCCCACGTATATGATCGCCATCATACTGCTGGTAGTCAAGCAAGAATCCTAGGGGCTCTATCAACGTGGAATAGCGACATGTCAGGTCACCTAAAGCAGTACACGATGATAAAGATAAACCAGATAGCATACTATCATCTCGAGTAAGACTGTCCTACCGGGATAGGTCCTCCCTCAATCATTGCAATCACGTGCCTGTGATCCAATAATTGACCCTGAGGGCACTATCTCCAACAATCTCCCACTTGCACTCAAGGCTAATTATTGCGATGTCGCATACTCACAGCCCGTGTGATACCGAACACCCAACTCCTCTACTAGTCAGTCTCACAAAACCCGTTTGCGAAACTATTGCGTTCGAGGAATAGCCTCAGTGAGTGGATCCGCAGGGATGTTTCTTTCTATGTCTCTCTATATCTCATGTTCGCGGAGAAAGCCATCTCCCGAAATGAGCAATACCTGTCTTAGAATATGTCTGGATGTCTGATGGGACCTAGTTCATAAATGAACTCCAAATCCAAACTTCTTAGACTGTATCGTTAACTGAACTTAATCAGTATCCTGCGCCATGCCACCCTCAGTATTACCTTGGACCACCTGTCCAAAATACTGCCCCTCGTCAGAAGGAAAACTATAACTCTGACAACCTCCTTGTCGTCCATGTCACCTTGGAAGCCTGGAATGATAACTGTCTCCCAAATGAGGCTGTCGTTATCATATCCCTAGAACATCCACTTATGTTCTAAGACTGCTTCCGACTGTTTCTCCAGGATTGGATCAATATCAACTTATTGCATATAGTGCAAGAACAACATCTGGTGTGGTACTTGACATCTCATGATTGACTCAATTGCCTAAGCAAGTGATCTGCCAATCATGAGTATCCCTCTCCCCTTTAGTCTGTAAGACACCTTTAGAGAGGGTGACTCCATCAACTGCAGGTATACTACCATGCCAGGAGTCGTCCATTCTAAATACTCATAGAATGCTGTCAAGGTACCCAGATTGGGAAACCACCCAAATCTAGATCTAAAACCATAGATCTAGTAACTAGTATGTCTGATATAATATCCAAGTCCTATGTGGAGAAAACACTGTGTGACGACCAAAGTATAACCGATCATAGTATAGGAATATCACTTCCTACTACCTTCTCAACAGATCCATCCCCTTATTCTGATGACGTCAAACCTATGACTGTCACATCAGAAATAGATGATCTATCTCCGCTACATCTGCTTTGGTCTATAAATAGACATAAGCCTGATGTCCACCAATGCTTCCGCTGCTCCCACTGACTACGACAACCCTCTGGCAGAGTCATATAGACGTGCACTTCCAAAGCTAGTTTAGAACGACGCTATACTCATCCTCCTGCCGGGTCTCGCAGCCTGGAACAACAGCAATGGCAAGTGTGGGTAAACAAGAACTTCCCTGTCACCGTCCTTGAGGCTACCGGAGTACCTCTCGGGTGCCTGAAGTTACCCACCGTATCTGCGGAGTGGCCAATGGAATGCCAAATCAGATTGAATCTTTAGGTTCCTTATCAAATCTTCAGTAATCGTTTGTGGTTCTGGAATTACTTCCAGTTCTACCATACTCCCACTACTGTTTTCTGAAAAAATCCATTTTTATTAAAACTGTGGCGAGTCTAGAACAATATTACTATTGATCTCCCAGATGGTAGAAAGTCAACCCTCGTCATAGCCTGGGTCAACCCACAAACAGCCATTACAGAAACGTGCCTTGAGTTGTCCAGTGTCTGGTTTTAAGCATAAGCCGGACAACTCCCCGTACCTTAACATAGTTAAGATATGAACTGTTCTATATCCAATATAGAACCAGAGGCACTGATTTAATTGAACCAGATTCAAATCATGCAGCTATCTCCAGTGCATGTAAACTAAATGGAGAGAGGCCGATCAGCGTTACTCAACTTAGGAATGCTTCCAATTATGAGTAACCTGAAAGAGAAGCAATTTCTTTTTATCATTACTATTAACTGAACACCATACACAAGTATCTACATCTTCGATCACTTTGAAGAATCCCGATACTTGCTCCACCTGGTTCTCTACTCTATTCAAATACCTATAACTCCTCAAAATTCAGACCATGTGTTTCCACGAAACACCTGTCTAAAAACTAGAGAAGTCATAAGTAAACTGAATATAGTACGAGGACCAACCCCTCTGTCCTAATGGACACTGGACAACATACAATACTCTGTATAAGTCCGCTGAGTCTAACAACTCTTTCACTGTGCGTCGTAGGTTGAAAACTGTACTTATGGTTAAGAAGAATTACACCGCTGTCTAATACTCCTTACCTAACCATCCACTGATATAGGTAAATGTCATCGACATAATATCAAAAGGTATATCTCACTCTATGAAAATAGACGTACAGATATATCGATTTGAAATTGGTGCACAACAGCGGATATTCAAAACCAAATATTTGCCGACCGGCAAACAACCCAGGTGACTTCCTCAAATATCACCGATTACAATGAATCCCGATATAGTGAAGATGATCACCCAATTCCCAATAACTTACTCCCACTCATCATCTGTAAAACCATACAGATGTGAGAATCATACTTGGTAAACACATACCCTGGAGCAAGTGTCTAACTGGGAAATCAGTTTTCCATTAACAGTACACAGTGAAACTGAAACATTGAAATGTTTCGTCGGGGTATCCTGGTATTCCTAGTAATGCCTCTTCCATTATCCAGATTCACAACTGTAACCGTATAATTCTTTGCCATCTTTTTAAATCCCTTTCTATGTCTTTAGTCATTACCTTCTGTACACCCCTTTAGGCCAATTGGTTTTCTTCCTTCCCTACCGTTCGGCACCAGCCTACGGTTTGGAAGAAGACTATCCAATAAGCATAAAGGGTGTACTGTCCTAATCCTAGGAGCACTCGCAAAACGAAATAAGGTGAAGATAAAAGACAACCGAATAAACCTTATTCCTATTTCTCCTGAACCAGAATCCATCCCCGAACTGGAACAAGTTCCTTTCGAGTTCGTATATAACCATACGATGGAGTATCCAATAAGCTGTGGATCTTCGTAGTGACACGGAGTGTCCTGGAGAAATACAAAGGTGATTTAGGATTGGCGAAGAAATACTTGGTTTGGTCGTGAATATCAGTCGCAATTTACTTTGCCCTCTTACTAATCCCTTGCTTTGTCTTGACTTAATACCTTCTGTACACCATCGTTATGCTAATTGGTTTTCTTCATTCCCCACCGTTCGGCACCAGCCTAAGGTTTGGAAGAAGACTATCCAATTTGCGTAATAGGTGTACTATCTCCTAAACCAAGGAGTACTCGCGATGAGAGAAGGTAAAAAGAAAAGACAACTGAATAATCCTATTCGTTTTCTCCAGAACCAGAAACCATCCTCGAAGTCCTTCGAGTTCGTATATAATCATACGATGGTTTTGTCCAATGGAAGTGGACGTTCGCAGTAATGCGGGGTGTCCTGGAGAAAAGGGTAAAAGTAGGAGTGGCAATGAGGTTTGCAACTCTGACAATCCAAAAGCCTGTGTTAAGAAGGTTCGGTCAACTTGGTCACTGAGTCATAGTCAAGGGTCGGGTCAATGGTCGCTGCCAAAGAGAGAGAGAAAAGAAACACTCAGCGTGCACTCTAACCTAGATCAGAAAGGTTATCACTTTGTCTAATCTGGAAACCTCCCACTGTACCTCAAATTCTCCTCCAAACCTGAAAGAAGAACTAGTCGGGGTCACCCGAGGAGTAAACTAACTCATCAGTGGGAATCGGGATCCAACTATCATCGCATGATAACTTGACGGAATCCACTCAAGTCACCACACTCCAGAAGGTATGCGCATGCCTGGCAAGTTTCAGTTCTTTTGAAACTCCCGATGTGATTTTTACCCCTAGGACCCAAGTGACCTTGACACAGTCAACAAATCAAAGAGTCCTAGTCAAGTTCAGCCCGTCATTATCCTGGATTGCATTAAACCCACCCGTACGAGCCCTTGACACAGTCAACAAGGCCGCACGACTGTCCTAACCAATCCCATTAATATGCTGCAAACAAACACTACTTAGCTACCGCACACTACGCCTTGACACAGTCAACAAACGCAGCACGAATACTAAGTAATACTTGTAAGAAATGACGGAGGGCTACGGCTGATTTTTGGCGAAAAACCTTTAGCGTAATGAACTTGATATCGTCGAAGGAACTGCATAGCCTTTTATAAAAATATAGTGACGAAAACCTTTGCTAAAGAGGTCACTCCCGGTGAAGGGATCTCGGCTCTTTCCCCGTAGAATGAGGTGCAGGATATTCCAACTGAATACCACGATGCAAAGCAAAAGTAACCGGCTATAGTGAAGTTAATGCCCTGACGCAAACTTCTGTCCAAGGGGTCACTCCCGGTGAAGGGATCTCGGCCCTTGCCTCGTCGACTGAGGAGCAGGATATTCCAAATGAATACCACGATGCAAAACAAAAGTGAGCGTCCTTGTAATAACAGCTTTTTGAAAAATTGTTCCAACAACATCAGATTAGGTTTGTTTAGCTTGCATTGATCCGAATCAACGCAGTCCTATCAATTGATCACACCACAAAGAACGAAAATATACTGACGTACGTATATGCCATCCGCATTCGCCACTGGGTCCCGTCATCACCCGTTAGGTTACCTAACTAACGGCAGAGCGGGGACTGGACTAGCGCGGATGAAAAACATATACAACATCTACTAATATATATACCAATATATAGTATTTCGCTCAAGGCGTGAATAAAATGCAATATCACAGAAATGTACAGCATCACAGAACAATACAGATATCTGGAAGCCCCGGGTTTCACAGAGCCGCTGCTGAAACCCGACGTTCCCCTGGTCGTGTGGATAGCCTGTGCAATGAAAACCTAGACCCCTACGGGCGCGGCAAGTCACCCGCCAAAACCTGAAGCGAGGCAGCCCCCTTCAGCACCGTGAATGGACCACCCAGCACTTCACGGAATCCGGTAACTTGGGCACCCCTCCTGGGTCAACCTGTACCCCCTACGAGTGCGTCGAACAGCCCGCCAATTCCAGACTGAAGCCCCCTCCGTCCCAATGCCATGAGATGCGGGCTTGTTGCCCTCCAGAACCTGGCTATCCGTGCACCCCCCGCGGGGTAATCCTAGTATAGAAAGTAAAATATACATACACCGGGTACATCGACCGCAACCAGGTCGTGCCCCAAAAGAATAATACAAACAGGCAGTGACGGCAGTCCACAAGTCGGACTCTCGCCCCGCAATATCAAATGTACATAATACAACAAAACTGTACTAGCATTGCATCCAGGCTATCCCCCACGACCAATCCGCAACAACACAGCATAAACATAGAACATCAACGTGAAAGTCACGTTCGCAAATCCGTCTAACCGGGCTATAGCAGTTAGACGGGATTTACCGATCAAGTGACATTCACGGTCGCAGATATAATGTAAATACTGTGAAATAATGTGTTTAAAATATCCGAGCGATCAAACAATTAACAAGTGGGCCCCCAACCAATACTGTAGCAGTCAGAGAAAACCTGGCCCAAATTTAATATCCCAAAACCCCTAAAATTAGCCCACAAGACCACTGTAACAATTTGACACAGAGAAGACAACAGAGTGCGGCGGAACCGCGGCCCAAGGGGGGGTTTGGCCGCGGTTCCGCGCTAGGGTTGTCGACTGAACTTGTCGAATTTTTACAGAAGTCTTATAATTTCATGTACATAAGTTTTCTGCAACCTGAAAAATTTTTAGACACCAAAAAATTCCAACAGAAAACTGATGTGAACTAAAATACGGTTTTTGAGATTTTGGTCGATCGGATAAGTAAAACGCATTAGAACAAGCTAGACAAGGTTAATGGCGTGGCTCTGATACCATGTTGCGCCACGGCAGCGCCACGGCAGCGCCCCGGCCTCGTACTCTAGGCCAAAATGCGGAATCAAAATTTTTCCTTACTCGGAAACCGGCGCTACCGCGGACAAAGAAAACCCGGATCGTTTACCATTAACCTAATGCTAGCAATCAAGAGATAGGGTGAGAAGTATACCGAGTGATCCGAGTCCTCCGGTCTTCTCTTCATCGTCCCGATCTCCCGCGGAAAGTCTTGTCTCCATATCGTCGCCTCCTCGCCGGAAGGGCACCACATCGCCTGCGTCTTTTACGGGCTCCCGCCTCGATACCGAGGCAACTCGGGCATGAAGCCGGCAACTCGACATGCTCAAGATATGCTGTAGAATGTGTAGTAGATCATGCTAGTCTCATTTGGGGTTTGTAGTTGCCTTGATGGAGGAATGGGGTTAGGAAAAATGGTGCTTTCATTTTTCCATAACAAGAAGAAGAAGGAGATGAAGAATTCCTCACAAAATAAAGATGAACTCTCTCATTCTTTTTCCTCTCTCTAATGTTCTACCATTTTCATCAAGTGAGAAGAATAAGGTGGAGGAATGAATATATCAAACAAGAGGGAGGTGAGTGTAGGAGAGCATG
This sequence comes from Agapanthus africanus, assembly GCA_030015575.1. Taxonomy (NCBI): domain Eukaryota; kingdom Viridiplantae; phylum Streptophyta; class Magnoliopsida; order Asparagales; family Amaryllidaceae; genus Agapanthus; species Agapanthus africanus. The sequence goes on along the minus strand of CM057342.1, from coordinate 667,204,247 downwards.
AAGGGTGACCACATCAAAGACATCATGATAACAAAACTTACATCAAACCATACCCTTTCTTTTCTCATTAAATGCAAGTGATGGTGCAAGATATCATAATCAATACAATTGCAATAAACCCCTCCACAAGGTGTTATTTGCAAACTTGCAAATAACCCCCTCCATCGGAAAAGTCCGGCCGGGAAAGAACAAAGGAAAACCGGCCGGAACGGAATGCAAACTGGCAACTCCAGAAAACTGGTCCCGTAATAAATTACAGGAAAACCCCGACACTGTGCATACACACCCGCATCTGTATTCCGACCGGATACAAATGCAATGAGACAAAATCTACACTGTACTATACTAGGATCCGGCTTAAACCAAAGTCGGCTAGTAATGTCCGTTCGATCCTGATCCGTGCAATACCGCACGTATCTGATCGAACCCCGCCATATATCCATACAGCTACAAGTACAAACCGTCCGATCCTGATCCGTGCAATACCGCACGTATCTGATCGGACCCTGCCATATCTCCATACGGCCTCTACAGCGTTCGCCCGAAAGCTTGAGTAACTGAAAGTGTGGTGGACTCTAAAGACTCGTCAATACTATGGCTGTGGATTTAACCACTAGCACGTCAGAGGTATAAGCCAATACGTGACGAGCCACCAGCTATTGACCAAAAGGGACGTCGATGAGCGAACTCATCCTGACACCCTACTGAGCCTGTCAGTGACAATATCCGTACAGTCCGGTCCGTTCGTCTATGAGGATCGCATGTCGGGCCTAGGGGGTTGGTAAAAGTCAGACCCCCAAAGGCGGTACAAGTCGTGTCGGAGTGTAGCCCAGAACGCCCTGAGATACTACTGGAATACCTACCAGTAAATCTCCTGCCTCGGCCGAGGGCTTTGCGTAATGGCTCTCCTAGACACAGCGCGACCTCACCCCCAATACCGGGAGAGACGAACCCCTGAAGATCCGTTCACTGCCTCCATGTGGCTCGGGACTGTACCCAACTAAAACCTGTTTGCACGACTCCTTTGAGCCGTGGTAGGGTAGTAATCAAAGCACAGTGGGAACTCACACGAGACAAATGACGATCTCAGGTCGATGAACTAACCTGTACACATGTCACCTGGGAACTGCTATCTGACGTCTGGTATAATCCCAACTAGCAGGTTCCCGGCGAGTCCTGTCCGGTGTACTCATAACCCAATGAGCACCTGTATACATCTTAGGTGAACCAACTGACACCAGTGGCTTGTGAGACCGGCTACCGCCCCTCGTCGGGGTCTCGACTGTATACACTAGTCTACTAATGGAGTATCGATGCCCTGTCTCGAAACTCCTGCGACTAGGGACCTTTTAAGGATGTGCTTATAGACTACCATCTCCCACGTATATGATCGCCATCATACTGCTGGTAGTCAAGCAAGAATCCTAGGGGCTCTATCAACGTGTAATAGCGACATGTCAGGTCACCTAAAGCAGTACACGATGATAAAGATAAACCAGATAGCATACTATCATCTCGAGTAAGACTGTCCTACCGGGATAGGTCCTCCCTCAATCATTGCAATCACGTGCCTGTGCCCAGTCTCAAAATTCCCACGACTAGGGACCACTTTAAGGATGTGCTTATTGACTACCCAACTCTCACGTATATGATCGCCGTCTTACTGTTGGTAGTCAAGCAGGATCCTAAGGGCTCTATCAACGTGTAATAATGAACATGTCACCTAAAGCTGTACACGACTGATAAAGACAAACCATGGTAGCATACTTTTTCCTATCAACGTGTAATAGTGAACTACAATGTCACCAAAAGCATGTACACGATGATAAAGACAAACCAGATAGTATACAATCATCCTGAGTAAGACTGTCTTACCGGTATAGGTCCTCCCTCAATCATTGCAATCACGTGCCTGTGATCCAATAATTGACTCTGAGGGCACTATATCCAATAACTCCATGCCCTCCGGACTCTAGAAATAGACTTTCGTAGATATTCAACACCTTGATCAAGCTCGGGAATCGGTGTTGAATGGCGTTCTCCGGGGTAAGGCCCATTACTACTGATTTGGTGGCAAAGATGTATTCGTTCGGAGGAAGTAGCTCCTCGTAGTGTTCTCCCCTGACGGGTAAGCCAGAGATCTCCGCGAACTCCTCCAAAGAAATTGAAACTTCCCGATCCGATAAAAGGAAGGTGTGGGTCGGAATATTCCATTTCTCCAGAAAAGCTTTGACCCACCATACAGGAGGCGTAGAATATTGGAAGAGAGACACGTAAACTGCGGGGTACAACCCAAGCTTTAGCAGCTGTGATTTCTTGGCAGACAAAATGTACCGGGCCCACGGCAAATATCCGGCTGGATGGTGAGGAGTCAAGCCTATCATATACGGTCGTCCCCAAGGGCGCGACTCGCCTTGACAAATACACCGCCCCAGAGTATCCAAAGCCATCGGCGGCTATATGGGTATCGCGGCCATATGGGGCTGAAGGCAACCCTCCGAAGTCCAATTGACCTCCTCTACGGCAAAGTTCACCGGGGGTGGGTCAGCGTAGTGGATCGCCGGAATGGGATCCGAAGGCACCGAACAAGAGAAGCTACGCCGTCCCTGGATGATTTAATTATACCACGCCCCGCATAGATGAAGGTTCTTTTGCTCCGGATCGTGATCTTTGATCAACGTGAAAACTTCCCTATCCATAGGTGCTTCAGTGAATCCTCTTTCCGAACGAATAAACGGGAAAGAAGTGTCGAAAGACATAGTACCTGTGCGAAAAAGAACAAGAGTTAGCCGTCAATACTACAGTTTAAGTTTGGTACTTTAAATTTGTACCGCACTGCAATGCAGTGGAAGGGGACCAAAAGGGACCCACAAAATCTATATAACGTCTCATCATTGATGAGACAATCATTCATTAAATAGGAAATCCTAAAAGAATTCTCATTTAATGAGAGGCCCCTCGGGCCAAGGAATTAATCTCCCTTGAGAGCAGCGCTCTACAACAGAAATGACATCTGTCAGAATTAATGATGAAGGAAATAAAATTTCCCTCAAAAATTCTAAAGAGCCATGCTCTGTGAAGAAGATGTAATAATCCATCAAAAACCCTAAAAGCAAAGCTTTTAATGAATTAAAAATTCCAAGATCTTTAAGATCTATGAACAAACTCTAAGAGTTCTTCAAGGAAGATGAACAGTGTGTTAGTTATATGTATGCCCTAGAGGCCATTACTATACATGAGATGTATATTGTAGTGGATGCTTGGACATATATAGGGAGGACTTTCTTGCTCGACATGATATTATACTATCTGGTTACTCTTTACCTTAACGTGTACACTTATTGTCTCTCTGTTACATGTTGGTAAAGACCTTAGGATGTGTACTTGACTACCAGGACTATGGTGCAGATCATACTAGTGGGGCCATGGTAGTCCATAAGTACATCCTTTAAGGTCCCTAGTCGTGGGTGTATCGAGACGGGGCATCGTTATACCAGAGTAGACTAGCGTATAGCTTCTCGATCCATATAGATGGGCGATGGATGATCCTGTATCCATCGGTGTTAGACATCAGAGATGATATACGTGTGCTCAGTGGAGACTGGGTACACTGGACGAACTCGCCGAGAACTCCCAGATGGTATTATACCTCACGTCAGATGGCAGTTCTCTGGTGACACTGGTACAGGTTAGTCTGTAGACCCGAGATCATCATAGAGTCTTGTATGATTCCCACTGTGCTTTGATTTCCACCTTACCACGTCCAAGAGGGCGTGCAAAATGGTGGTTTTTGGGTACAGTCCCGAGTCACATGAAGGCAATGAGCGATAGGAGGGGTTTCGTCTCTCCCGGTATTGGGGGTTGATGTCGCGCTGTGCTCGATTGGCCATAACAGGGAAGTCCCTGGCCAGGGCTGATTTAGAGATTTACTGGTAAGTGTTACCAGTAGTTTCTCAACCCATTATGAGCCTCACATCGGCATGACTTATCGGTTATTGGGGTCTGACGTTTACCACCCCTAGACTTGATATGCGACATATCAGACGAGGAGACCGGACTGTACGGCAAGTGTTACCGTCAGGCTTTTGCTGGAGTTAGAGCGGGCTTGCTTGCTGATCTTCTGATCGCTCAATACCCAGATAGTCGTTACGTCCAGCTAGTACCGTTGACAGCTTGTAGGTGCTTGATGTAATCATCACCTACTGCCGGCATATTGACGAGTCTTTAGAGTCCTACATAGAGGTTTTACTGGCTCAGGCAAAACGAAATAGGAGCACATATGTGATATGTGTAGGACCGAGAATAATGCGTGTACGTGATACCGTATTCTATTCTCGCGACTTTTGTATCGGTCGGTTATATGTGATATAGCCGGGTTATCGAATCAAGTGTTGATTCAATAAGTCGATATATTGGATGTTAGTCGGTTATATATGATATAGCCGGATTATTAAATCAAGTGTTGATTTGATAATTTAATGTATAATTGTATATTTGATATACTAATTTACATTAACTAACATTTGCTCACTTAAGCATTTTTTTCTCACATGTGCACATTTATTATATATGAGATATATATTAAATTGTGCATAGTTTTGTATCATGGTTATTGATACACACTACATGGGTGTGTAAGACATACACCATTCTATTTTAAATGGTGGGTTATAATTATTTAAGGTAATTACAAATTAGTGGAGCTTTTGTCACAAGCATGAAGCTTGTAGAAGTTTGTGGATTGCCTTGACAAAATCCACTCACTTTGTTTTTACTTAAGATTTTTATTAACCTAATCATTTTGGATTAGCCATGGATATGTCTCTACATGAGTTAGTATATGATACTCACTCACCATGGTTCACTCTCTCACTTGATTATTATTCTCATTTTCATTTTGGTTCATCTTCTTCCTCAAGCTCAAAAAGCTTGCTAGGGTTTTGATTAAGTGAGAAAGTAAAGTGAGAAAAGAAATTCTAAAGTGAGCCCACTTCCTATCTCATCATCCTCTACTAGACTAGCACTTTAGTTTAAGGTGTTTGCTTCACTAAATCTTAGTTAGTGAAGTAGAAGCTTGAGCTAGTATTCTCTCGACGTAGATCATCTTCGGCCTTGAAGACTTCAAGCAAGATCGCTCATTTCTCTACGCGAAGCTATGCAAGAGTCCGGGAATTCGACGATTGCAGCGAAGGGACTACTACAAGGAGCTTATGAAGTGAAGGACCGATCTACAAAGGTTTTATTTCCCTTTTCACTTAGATAGTAAATGGTTTACTATGTTTCCGTATTGTATTCTAGTTAACGATCATGTTTAGAGTTCCTTTTAATGGCAAAATTTTAAAAATGACATGGTAGATGCCTCCCGAAACCTTGCTGTCGTCGATAGGAACCCTACAATGGTATCAGAGCCTAGCTAGGAAATAATACGGATTTTTTTAGGTTACGAATATGAAAAGAACTCTGAAACTTGAAATCCCAAACCCATGTTTCTGTCAATTTTAAAACGAGCTCCAAAAATTTTTCAAACAAGTGCCAAATCATCTTTGAGCAGAAATAGGAGTATGGAAGAAAGTTGGGACCCAGTGCTCGGATTTGGACCGAGCATATGGGGGTAAAAACTGGGGTGGCCGGCCCTGGGGTCTTCTCTGGGTCCCAAATTTTTTTCTTGCTCTGTGCTCTGGGATTTGGGGTTTCAGGTGTTCTTTATTTTTGCTGCTTTTTCATGTGATGATTAACTCAATGCAAGGACAACTCGGAGTGTTTCATAGTCGTAATTTTAACTATTTTTGGGATACTTTAGACGTTAAAAATTTTAATCGGATGTCAAATACCCTCTTTAACCCTTACCGGGAAATTTTCCAAGAGTTGGATTTTTCCCGTAGTTAAAAAGCTTTCAAAGATCATGCAAGTTATGCGATGGACCTTCTAGAAGAACAAAATCTAAACTCGATTATGTGACCGTCAGAACCGCCACTGAACCCTCGGGTTTGTGGTGGTTCAATGGTGCCACATGTGAAGCGTTGGTTTGGCCCCTCTACGGCTGGTTCATTGGTACTGTGGCGTGTGCTGAATAACTTTAAACTACGCTCAAGTGTTGATCTTTTTGGGTAATCTTGGGTGTTCGTTGATTCGATTGGAATGTTTAACATCGTCTAGGCTTTTCTCTGTGATGTCATGACATGTGATGTTCTGTGATGCTGGATATGTTATATTGGATCGTCGCGTTTTGAATAGCCAGGGGTTTTATGTGATATGAGAGTTTTTATTTTCATTCATGTAAAATCAAATGTATGTAATATTCTTTTATTGGGGCACTTCCGGGTTGAGGTTGATGTCACCATATGTATATTATTTATTATTCCGCACTAGGATAGACCCAAGGAGGAGAGCACAAGTAACCGGGTTCTAGAGTCCAGTGGGAGACCAACTCGAGAAGTCGAGTCCGGGTCTTCTAACTCTAGAATTGGTAGGGTTGCTTGCCGCTCTCATAGGGGTCTTGGGGTATGGGTTTGGCTATTCATCGCGACCGTGGAATCCGTGTTTTATAGAAGCTCAAAATAAAACACGGACCTCCTAGTATATCCAATATTTCATATGTTTCTTCTGCTGCGATATCTGTGATGTGATCATTTGATATGTTGAGATGGATACTGTATATAGTATATATGATATATTATATAGACGTTACTTATGTTTTACACCCGCGCTAGCCCTGCCCCGCTCTGCCGTTAGTTACCTAACCTAACGGTGCATGACGGGACATCGAGGCGAATGCGGATGGTATAAGTGTACGTCGTATTTATCTATGATGTTTATGTGACTTAAATGATGGGACTTCATTAATGTGATTAATGAAAGAAAAGAAACCTAAAAGATGTTGTAGAATCAAATTTTTCAAAAAGGGTAGCTATAGTTTTTGCTTTGCATAGTGATATATATGATATATCCTGCACCTTATTTAATGATGAAAGAGCCGAGATCCCTTCACCGGGAATGACCTCTTTAGCAAAACTGGCAGATGCTACAACACCCGGTTTGTTCTTTTATTGCTTTTGGAGTTTTGCTTTGCATAGTGATATATATGATATATCCCGCACCTTATTCGATGAGGAAAGAGCCGAGATCCCTTCACCGGGAATGACCTCTTTAGCAAAACTAATGAAAGCCTCAAAAACACTCCTTTTCAAAATTCACTTGTTTCTACAACGATATCAAGTTTATTACACAATAGGTTTTCAGAAAAACCTGTCGTAGCCCTCCGTCATTTCAGATAAGTCCTACTTAGTATTCGTGCTACGTTTGTTGGCCTGTGCCAAGGCGTAGTGTGCGGTAGCTGACTAGTATTTATCTGCTTATGCATATGATGCAGATTGGATTAGGGTAGTCGTGCGACTTTGTTGGCCTGCGTCAAACGTCGTGCGGGTGGGTTTAATTCAATCAAGAAATGACGGGTTGAACTTGACTAGCGGACTGTGGTTTGTTGGCCTGCGTCAAGGTCATGGGACGCTAGGGGCAAAATATTATCGGGAGTTTCAAATGTTGAAATTTATAATGAGATTGCATACCTTCTATATAATAGCTGGATCCCGATACCCACTGCGAGTAATTGTTACTCTTGGGAGAGTTTTGTACTTTACAATTAGCCGATCAAGTAGGTGTCTAGAAAGGTGTCAACGGGGTTATGCCTCTGGAAAAACGAGGTTTATTTTAATTAGGTCTATGCGAAAGCACGGGGAACCTCCCTCAAAGTACCGACACTGGCCTGGCTGAAAGATTGGCGAAATTGTAGGGTGTAATTAATTCTGGATAGTCTTTCCTTTTAGGGTTTGAAGAAAGATTTGATAAAAACAGTGGGAGCCATCCTGATTAGATAAAATAATAACCAATCTGATCTTGCAAGAGCATACGCTGAGTGTTTTCTTCTCTCTCTCTCTCCAGGTAGCGACCATGTCAAGCCTTAATCAAGATAATAATATGGATGTATTGACCGAACCCGCTTGCTATACTGTGCTGGGGAACGTTGGTCCCGCTCCAACTTATAATTGTTATATGACCGAGCAGGAAATAGCAGATTACTAGGATTCCCGTGCCGCCCAAACGAAGAAAGTGCATGATGATGCATCTTTTTCGGGTGTGTACATTACCGAGAACTGTTTCTCAGTATCCTCTACGTCCTGAGTATGAGATACCGGATCAGGATCTCACATATGTAATATGTTACATGGGGTACAGACAGGTAGAGAACTAAGAACGGGTGATAAAGTTTCAAGAGTTGGAAACGGTGCAATTGTTGCAGCCAAGATGTTGGCAGTTATCACCCTGTATTACCGAATACATTGATTCTGAACGAATGTTATTAGATACCGAACTTGATATACAACATCATATCAGTCTCTTTTTGGTAAAGAAGGATATAATTTTGTATTGATGGATAATGTTTTGAACATTTCCTAAATCAAGAGTTGATCGGTTCAGGCACGTTATCTAAAAGCATATACGTTCTAAATCAAACCACAGTTCTTAACGTACAGAACATACACAAGAGGAAGAGTTCAGAAATGAACGAATCCTTCTTAAGGCATTGTAGACTTGGTCATATCAATACGACCCAAATAGCTAAAGTTACATAAAAATGCATATTTAAATCGGTTTGAATTTACATCTTGTGAAACATGCCATTCATGTCACAAAGATAATATGACCATAACTCCGTTTAATGGAAACAGAGAAAGAGTCAGTGAACTCTTGGGATTGATACATGATGATGTATGTAAATCCCCTGTCTACACATACCAGGACTGGTTCTTTATACTTCATTACATTCATTGATGATCTCTCAAGATTTGGACATATGTTCCTGTTGAAACACAAGCCTGAAGCTTTTGAGAAACTCAATGAATATAAGTCACAAGTAGAGAACCAAAACGGGTATAAGTATTATGTCTTTTGATGTGATCAGGGAGGAGAATACTTGTGCACGAATTTCCCGGACTATTCTAAAGGAGAATGAGATTCTCTCTCAGCATTACTCCTCCGTATACACCACAGCACAACGATGAATCGGGGTGGAGCAATTGCACCCTATTAGATATGGTGTGCTCTATGATGAGTATTACTGAATTGCCTATTTCCTTTTGGGGGTTATGCACTTGAGAAGCTGCATACCTATTGAATGGCGTTCCAACCAAATCAGATGCCTACCACTCCATATATGATATGGTATGGGAAGAGCCCATCTCTTAAGTAAGTTAAGATTTGGGGTTGTCCGACCTATGTCTAAAAGCAAAATCCGAACAAGCTCGAGGCAAGGTCAGTTTTGTGGATGTTTGTTGGATATCCCAAGCATTCGCAAGGGAATATCTTCTACCACACCAAGGAACAAAAGATGTTTTGTTTCTCGGCATGCCACCTTTTTAGAAAAGGAATTTATTTTGGAAACAAATTAGTGGTCATGAGGTAGAACTGGAAGGAGTTCCAGCTATATAAACTACAACTGATGATTTGGTAGAACCGGAGGATTCAGTAGCTCTTAACGAACCTCAGCCTCTCCGCCGATCTGGTAGGGTTGCTCATCCACCTGAGAGATACTTCAGTTTATCTATGACAGTGGGAGCGAGGATTGCATCATGAGATGATGACCCAACTAGTTTCGAGCAGGCCATCAAGAGTGGAGACTTTGTAAGAATGGCTAGATGCTAAGCAATCTGAGATGGAATCCATATACACCAACAAAGTATGGACTTTGGTTGCTTTATCTGAAGGGTTAAATCCCCATCAGAAGCAAGTATATCTTGAGAAGATTACTTGGTGTGGATGGAAAAGTTGAGACTTTCGAAACTAGACTTGTTGTAAAAGGTTCTCGTCATCAACCAGGCGTGGTTTAGGATGAAACCTTTTCCCTGGTAGCTATGCTTAAGTCCATCCGAATCCTACTTGCCATTGCTACATACCATGACTACGATATCTGGCGGTTGGGTATCATGACTGCTTTTTTAAATAGTGATTTAGAAGAAAGCGTCTATAAATACACAGCCAGAGGGCTTCGTAGACAATGGGAGCAACAGAAACGTGTGCAAGTTGCTTTATGAGTTAAAATAGGCATTGCGGAGTTGGAACATCTGTTTTGAATGGTAGTCAAAGAGTTTGACTTCATCAAAATAGTAGATGAACCTTGTATATACAAAAAGGTAGTAGAGAGTAAGACGGTCTTCCTCGTATTGTACATGGATGACATACTCTTGATTGGAAAGGTGTTTCATATGCTACGCTCGGTTAATCTCCTCTTATCACAAGGATTCTCCATATAGGATCAAGGTGATACCTCTTAAATCCTGGGTTTTGGATCTATGTGATAGATCTAAATGGATGTTAGGATTCTCACTAAGGTATAGTGAGATGGTATCAATCGATCATGGGGAGAATCACTGGATAGCTTCCAGGGTGATAAGGTCGACTGAATGTCTTTCACAGGCATTGTCTTTACCCTCGGTGGAAGGGACGATATGTTGGAAGAGTTCCAAGCTAGATACCGTGGCATACTAGATGATAAAGGCTGGATACATCGCTACCAAAGATGCTACCAAAGAGGCAGTTTGGGTGTATATTAGTTCATGAGATAAACTTCGTTCCAACCATTGTATGACAATGGAGTTGTGGCTTATGCTGAGGAACGTCCGTCCCATCAGTGATCCAGACATATTCTAAGGCAGTATCACATGATCATGGAAATGATTGATCTCCAGGGGATCGAGGTTATGACAGTAGACTCAGAGGACAACACGGCGGATCCACTCACAAAGGCTTATTTCCCAGAGAGAGATTTTTATGGGATGGTTGAGTATGAGATGGGGCATCGATATACCAGAGTAGACTAGCGTATAGCTTCTCGACCCATATAGATAGGCGATGGATGATCCCATATCCATCGGTGTTTGACATCATAGATGATATACGGGTGCTCAGTGGAGACTGGGTACACTGGACGGACTCACCGAGAACTCCCAGATGGTATTATACCTCACGTCAGATGGCAGTTCTCTGGTGACACTGGTATAGGTTAGTCTGTAGACCCGAGATCGTCATAGAGTCTTGTGTGATTCCCACTGTGCTTTGATTTCCACCTTACCACGTCTAAGAGGGCATGCAAAACGGTGGTTTTTAGGTACAGTCCCGAGTCACATGGAGGCAATGAGCGATAGGAGGGGTTTCGTCTCTCCCGGTATTGGGGGTTGATGTTGCGCTGTGCTCGATTGGCCATAACAGAGAAGTCCCTGGCCAGGGATGATTTAGAGATTTACTGGTAAATGTTACCAGTAGTTTCTCGACCCGTTATGAGCCTCTCATTGGCATGACTTATCGATTATTGGGGTCTGACGTTTACCACCCTTAGACTTGATATGCGACATATCAGACGAGGAGACCGGACTGTACAGCAAGTGTTACCGTCAGGCTTTTGCAGGAGTTGGAGCGGGCTTGCTTGCTGATCTTCTGATCGCTCAATACCCGGGTAGCCGTTACGTCCAGCTAGTACCGCTGACGGCTTGTGGGTGCTTGATATGATCATCACCTACTGCCGGCGTATTGACGAGTCTTTAGAGTCCTACATAGAGGTTTTACTGGCTCAGGCAAAATGAAATAGGAGCACATATGTGATATGTGCGGGACCGAGAATAATGTGTGTATGTGATACCGTATTCTATTCTCGTGACTTTTGTATCGGTCGGTTATATGTGATATAGCCGGGTTATCGAATCAAGTGTTGATTCAATAAGTCGATACATTGGATGTTAGACGGTTATATGTGATATAGCCGGATTATTAAATCAAGTGTTGATTTGATAATTTAATGTATAATTATATATTTGATATACTAATTTACATTAACTAACATTTGCTCACTTAAGCGTTTTTTCTCACATGTGCACATTTATTATATATGAGATATATATTAAATTGTGCATAGTTTTGTATCATGGTTGTTGATACACACTACATGGGTGTGTAAGACATACACCATTCTATTTTAAATGGTGGGTTATAATTATTTGAGGTAATTACAAATTAGTGGAGCTTTTGTCACAAGCATGAAGCTTGTAGAAGCTTATGGATTGCCTTGACAAAGTCCGCTCACTTTGTTTTTACTTTAGATTTTTATTAACCTAACCATTTTGGATTAGCCATGGTTATGTCTCTACATGAGTTAGTATATGATACTCACTCACCATGTTTCACTCTCTCACTTGATTATTATTCTTATTTTCATTTTCGTTCATCTTCTTCCTCAAGCTCAAAAAGCTTGCTAGGGTTTTGATTAAGTGAGAAAGTAAAGTGAGAAAAGAAATTCTAAAGTGAGCCTACTTCCTATCTCATCATCCTCTACTAGACTAGCACGTTAGTTTAGGGTGTTTGCTTCACTAAATCTCTAGTTAGTAAAGTAGAAACTTGAGCTAGTATTCCCTCGACGTAGATCATCTTCGGCCTCGAAGACTTCTAGAAAGATCGCTCATTTCTCTACGCGAAGCCATGCAAGAGTCCGGGAGTTCGACGATCGCAGCGAAGGGACTACTACAACGAGCTTATGAAGTGAAGGACCAATCTACAAAAGTTGTATTTCCTTTTTCACTTAGATAGTAAATGGTTTACTATGTTTCCGTATTGTATTCTAGTTAACGATCATGTTTAGAGTTTCTTTTAATGGCAAAATTTTAAAAATGGCATGGTAGATGCCTCCCGAAACCTTGCTGCCGTCGATAGGAACCCTACACGGTGTTCCAGTTTATGGGTTAAAATTACCCTAAAAAGATTATATCTTGAAGATCTATGATCTAAAGATGAGCGCGGCTATGTTAATGGGTAAAACCCTAAAACATTTTTTTAAGATCTATGATCTGAGGAGAGAAAAGCTCTGTTGATAAGTTTAATTCTTACCAAAGATTTGGTAGAGTTTTGACTCTTAAGAAGTTTCTTAAGGCAGAGAGCCTGGCTCTGAAGGAGAATTAATTCAAAAGAAAAACAGGAAGATGAACAAATAGTCATCTCAAGGACCCTATTTATAGGCGCTGGGAGCCGATCCAATTTCCAAGTTGATCTAATGGTGGAAAAGCAGCCACCGCTGCACTCACGTGTGAGTCGTATGAGCGCAACGGTGGGGGGAATTTGTTTCCCCCAATCAGAGAACAAAGCTCTATTTAAAATTTCAAAATTTGAAATTTGAAATGAGGCAGCGCCTCATAAGAGCGCCGGCGCTAGGAGTCAAAGACTCTGAGGCAACGCTCATGTACAAAGCACGAGAGCGCTCGCTCCAAGAGCGCCAGCGTTGAGGCAGCGCCCCACGTGCAAAGCACGAGAGCGCTAGCGCCAAGATTCAAAGACTCTGAGGAAGCGCTTCACGTGCAAAGCACGAGAGCGCTAGCGCCAAGAGTCAAAGACTCTGAGGCAGCGCCTCACGTGCAAAGCATGAGAGCGCCAGCGCTAGAACTAAATGTTCTCCACCCTTGGATCAAAAATCCAACGAAGACGATTAAAAATTATCAAATTACCAAAATAAAATTCTGTTGAGGAAATACTTCTCAAATCTTTCCAAACAGGAAAGATTGTGCTCTGTAAATCAGAGCACCGTTGGATCAAAGATCCAATGGTGATTAAAAATCACCAAGATATAGAATAAGTTCTGTATGAGAAAATATTTTCCCAATCTTGTTAAAAACGAGAAAATTGTCTTCTATAAAACAGAAGCCCTAGGAACAAAGATCCAATGGCAGGGAAACATCCCCAAATCAATTAGAGAAAAATTTCCTTAACTGATTCAATAAATCAGCCTCCCCTATATAAAGGACCTAAGACTTCAAGTCTGACAGAGAGGAACCCCCCCCCCCATAAACTTCAAGTTCTCAAAAAAGGAAAAGAGAAGAACAAGCTCTAAGAGGAAGAACCTTCTTCAAGGTAAATAAAAAGACGAGAGATCATAGCATCTCATCAATTCTTGAGAGTTTAATCCTCACATCATAAAAACTTAGTTCTTTTTCTAGATCACAGATCTGTAAGACAAAGTTTTTCACAAAAACAAAAGAGATCATAGCATCTCTTCATAAAAAGAAGAACTTAGTTCTTAGATTCATGAGACAAAGTCTCTTATAAACAAGAATTTAATTCTCAGAGCACAGAACTGACCAGAACTGCCAAAGAAGCGCTTCAGTGCTCCAAGTCTGGCGCTCAGCGCCAAGCGCACCACGTGCTCCTCATGTGTGCGCTATTTCATAAGAAGCACTTCTGTGTTCCAAATCTAGCGCTCAGCGCCAAACGCACTACGTGCTCCTCATGTGTGCACTATTCAAAGAAGCGCTTTAGCGCTCCAAGTCTGACGCTCAGCGCCAAGCGCACCACATGCTCCTCACGCGTGCGCTATTTTAAAAGAAGCATTTCAGCGCTCCCAGTCAGGCGCTTAGCGCCAAACGCACCACGTGCTCCTCATGTGTACGCTATTTCACAAGAAACGCCTTAGCGCTTCAGGTCTGGCGCTCAGCGCCAAGCGCACCACGTGCTCCTCACATGTGCGCTGAGGGAACACAGTGTTCTTTAAATAAAGCCCAGCGCCATAAAAAGTGTTCAACACTCAGTAAAAGACAAAAGAAAAAGGGGTTCAAATCTGAGTGGACTGAGCCCAAGTTGGCCATAAGTCCTTAATTCAGATCAACTGAGCCCATGTGCTCATAATCTTTTTAATTGGTCTTGGTCCCAAACCTGACTATAAATCTCTCAACCAATACTGGTTCAAGAGTACATCTCTTCATATCTCTGATACATGTCATTGTAATTCTTCAACGTCTTCAGAGAGAGGGAGGGTCCCAATAACCAAAAAACTTTTAGTGCATCCTTAAATTGTGAAACCAAAATACCAGACTATGACGTTTTTAAACAAGACATTGATGTCTTTAAACCGGACTATGAGGTCCTTAAACTCATGGACTATGATGTCCTTAAACTTTACGGACTATGATGTCCTTAAACCCAATGGACCGCAATGTCCCTAAAATAAAACGATAGAGTCCAAATACTCTTTCGTTGGATCTAAATAATCCCAAAATCTTGTTGAGTAGATCTTAGTCTAAAATTAGACTAACGTATCCTCAACAAACGTTTAAGTTGATATTAATCTCAATGAGAATAACGATCCTTAAACCCAAACCAAACCCAAATCTAAGAAAATACGGATTTGGACTAATCCACGCCCTACAGGAGACAATATAAATTAGTCTTCATATAAAATCTATGGGCAACCAAAAATAAAACAAACACACACGACACGAAGTGACTATCTGGAGAAGAAGAAAGTGGTTATCGCTATGCGGTAGCATAATTAACTGCAGGGGCTTGCGCCTGCAGGAAAGAGCATCCCCACAATCAAAAACCCCTCATACATGAGGGGGAATCTAACGAAGTCTGCTACAATGGCCGCATCTATCTAAACCTCCGATACATGGTGTCATAAATCAACTTAGCATCTTCGGAGAGGTGGACAGATAAAACCAAATAGCATCTGCCCCTAAATTCAGGCAAGACGGCCTACGCGGTTTCGTCTTTGTTTTCGGCGGCCAACAACTACAGTTCTTGCTCCAATCTTACTATAAATGCACGGTTCATCTGGATTTTTGATAAAGTCAAATTTTTTGACCGTCTCATCAAAGCAGATGTTCCAACTCCGCGATACTTGTTTTAATCCATAAATGGATTTAAGCAATTTGCATACTCTTCCGCTGCTCCCACTCTCTATGAAACCCTCTGGCTGATCCATATAACACACTCTTCCAAATTTCCATTCAAAAAAGCGGTCTTTACGTCTATCTTCCAAATTTCATAATCATGGAAGGCAGCGATGGCAAGTAGGATCCGAATGGATTTAAGCATAGCCACTGAAGAAAAGGATTCATCATAGTCTAAGCCAGATCTTTGACGAAAACCTTTTGCTACAAGTCAGCCTTATAGGTTTCAACATGTCCATCTGCATCAATCTTCTTTCTGAAGATCTATTTGCAGCCTACAGGTTTTACTCCTTGAGGTGCAATGTCCAAAGTCTATACTTTATTGGTGTACATGGATTCCATTTCGGTCCGCATAGCCATTTCACCGAGTCTCTGCTCGTAATGGTCTGCTGGAAACAAGTTGGCTCATCATCATTGATGATACAATCCTCTATATCCCCGTCTATGATAAAACCATAGTATCTCTCGAGCGGATGAGACTGCCTACTAGATTTGCGGAGTGGAACATGGACGTCCAGTTCTTTTGAAACTTCTGGTTCTACTATGCTTTCAGTAATAGCTTTTGGTTCTAGAATTTCTTCTAGTTCTATTGCGCTCCCACTTATTTCTTTTTCAAGGAATTGAGTCTCCAAAAAGTGGGCATGCCGAGTGTAGGGTGTTTTTCGTCACCCCATTGAGATGGGAATACGCGCATGCTTGTCAGGTGCATTATAGATTCCCCCTGTGTATGGTAGGCCGGGGTTTATTGATTTTGGGGATCCGAATCTCCGGCAGCCGCGGACTAAACTGTCGTTAATTACCCCTCGCCTTTAGAGCGAGAGAACCTCCGATTGATGGGTCAAACTGGTCATGCGAACTCAATATGCAGTGTTGTGTTTTGAATGGGTTTTGGATATATCGGGGGCCCCACAGAGTTTTTACGGGGGTCCCGCTACTCGGATAGCGGGCTGGGGGTCAAGGAAGCTAGCAGCCCCCTTGCGGGGTGCGGGACAGCGCCCCGTTAGAAATTTTTCTAACGGAGACAGTGTTGTGGAGTGTTCATGTATAAAAAAAAGCGAAGAATAGCGTCCAAAGGACGCGTGGGTGCCAGCACCTCATGTGCCTAGCATGCGGGCGCTGGCGCTTCACGTGCTTGGTACATGGGCTCTTAGGCGCTGGGCACTGGGCGCTAATGCCCCACGTTCTTGACACGTGGGCGCCTCACGTGCTTGACACGCGGGCACTGGGCGCTAGGTGCTGGGCACTGGGCGCCAGCGCCCCACGTGCTTGGCACGCGGGCGCTGGGTGCCGGCGCCCCACGTGCTAGGCACGTGGGCACTGGGCGTCAGTAGGAAAAGGGATCTTGTCCCTGCACTGGGAGCTGTGCTCCTGATTTGACTTATGGAGTTGCACTCCTGACAGAGAGGACAAGTGGGCTTAGCCCCTGCACTAGGAGTTGTACTCCCAAAAAGAAATATTTATTATTTTGTGTGTGTGTGTGTGTGTGTGTATTGAGGAGTTAAACTCCTAAGATATTTTTGGAGCCGATGAAAGGGGTTTCTCCCTTGAGCCCTGGATCTTCCCAAGATAGGAATTTTGGAGATAGGTCTCCTTCTTCTTCCCCTCTGTTGGCCGGATCTTGGACGAAAAGGGGTGAGATTTAAAAATCTCCCCTTTTTGAGATCTGATGGAGGATCTGAGGTCCCCTTTGTGGGATTTGCAGTGAAAAACTATTTATTTTTGAAAAAGGAAGAGTAAAACTCTCGATTTAATTGAAAAGGGGAAAAAGGTTTAGAACCTTAAGGAAGGAGAAGGAGGCACAAAAACCCTAGAGTTTGAGAGAATGAAGGAGTTCTTTTTATTTCATTGTCATGTTGCCTTATATAGGCTTACACACTTTACATATAGCCCTTTGGGCTTTACAATTGCCCATCCCATATCTCATGTGCTCATTTCTTTTGCACATGAGCCATGGGCTTTACAAAAATTTGGTTTTATGCCCATAAATATTAAATCAAAATTATTTATTACATGATTTTTATTTTGGTATGGGGGAGGCCGGCCGCTTCATGTTCAGACTCGACTTGGGCATGGGCCCACTTGACCTGATACATATCCTTATGATTCGATTTCCGTGTTCATATCGAATCCTATTTCCATTTATAGCCTTTGCCGCCAATGACTATGGGGACTCAGAGTGTTGCAGCGAGGGCCGAGGTCAGAGTTGACTCGTATGGGTTGAGGACTAACCAGGATGGCATGCTCGTTACACAGGAGCAGATGGATCCGCCTTCGATAGATCGTATCGCTAGGCTTGAGGCAGAGATGCAGGACTTGCACCAGACGATGAGGTCTTTGGTTGAGGCCAGTAGAGCGTGGCGACAGGAGGTTGCCACCCCTATTACCCAGTTGTTCCTTGCGATCAGCACTCAGCATAGTGTTACGTATACAGCACCAGTGGATGCAGCCCTAGTTGACGAGACACGTATTCCAGAGACTTTGGGAGTTCCAAAACAGTGGAGGACTTGTGCAGGTGTACCAGCCCAGAGACAAAGGTTCAGTCGTCGAGACAGATTTCATGACCGTCGCGGGAGTAGCGGAGGCTTGGGACGAGGAAAGCCGTGTTAGCTAGATCAGTCGTTTGTTGTGTTAACTTCTGTCAGCGGTTCTTTTGTTGCGCGACACGTATTTCGGTCGTGTGCCAATCGGATAGGAGATAGAGATTCGTCCGTCGTTTTGATCCTTCTAGAGATGTTGGATTTGACGTTCTCTTGGGCATGGACTGGTTAGCTACGTGCTAAGCATCTGTGGACTGCCACGAGGAAACAGTCAGGTTTTGTTTTCCCGGCGAGTCAGTTCTCGTTGTGCAGGGGACAGTGGTGACGCCTCTCACAGCTTGAATTCAGCCTTTTTTTTGCTAGTCGGCTTTTGAGGAGAGGATGTCGAGAATTCTTGGCGTTCATTCGTGATACCGGAGCCACTGTGGGATTGTTGGACCGGGTTCCTATCGTGCAAGAGTTTTCCGACGTTGTTCCAGATAGCCGGCGGAACTTAGGGAGCTTAAGGATCAGCTGCAGAGTTGTTGGGGCATGTGCATCTGAGTGTTTCGCGTTGGGGAGCTCCTAATCTGTTCGTCAGGAGAAGGACGACAGTTGAGGTTGTGTATTGATGGATCATCAATTGATCCGGCTTACGGTGCGGATAGGTATCCTTTACCTCGCATTGACGATTTCTTCGATCAGCTCCAGAGGGTGAGACATTTTCTAAGTTTGTTTGGGATCAGGTCATCATTGGTTGCGGGTTCGGAGTGATGACATTCCGAAGACTGCTTTTGTGCGCTACGGGATTTATGTGTTTTGGTGCTGTAGTTGGACTCACCAATGCCCTAGCAGCATTCGTGGAGACGATGAACCAGGTTTCTTCAGGCCATTCCTCGACCAGTTTATTGTTGTGTCATTGATGACATTCTGGTCTATTCCAATGTGTCGTGAGGAACAGGAGCAGCACTTGAGGATTTGCTCTGCAGACATTGGGAGAGTGCCAGCTGTTTGCTAAATTCTCGGAGTGTTCCTTCACGCTTGATTGTGTTGACTCCTAGGTGTTGTAGTTACGGGAGACGGTTTTCGTATGGTCCCGAGGAAGATCAAGGGCGTACAGCTTTGGCCCAAACTTGTGTACGGACGGAGGTCCGCAGATCTTTGGGCTTAGCAGGTTTTTACCGCCGTTTCGTGCAGGATTGCTAGTGTATCGCTGCACCGTTGACTGAAATGACCGGAAAGGAGATTCTTGTTCTTTGGACTGAGGTATGTGTGTGGAGTTTTCAGCAGTTGGAGATTCGGTTGACAACTGCACCGGTTCTTTCTTTGTTTTCTGGTTCGGACGACTTTGTTGTTTAACTGTGATGTTTCACGAGTGGGGCTCGATTTTGCGCCGATGTAGCACTATAGAGTTATCGCTTATGCTTCCCGACAGTTGGAGAAATTACGAGCAGGATATTCCACTCATGATCTGGAGATGGTCGCGGCGGTCGTGCGTTGGAGATTTGGAGACACAACTTGTTCGGAGAGTCGTGTCAGATTTTCACGGACCCCTAGAACTTAATGTACATCTTCCTGCAGTGTGTTTTTGATTGTTGAGACAGTCTTCTGCAGATTTACGGTTCTCGTGCGATCGTTGGGTACATCTTAAGTTCGCCTCTACTGAGGGGACAGCTTGCTCATGTCCGCGCCCATCCATTTTTCCGTAATCATTTTCGCGAGGCACAGCCCGCCAATGCTCGTTCGTCTGAGATTCTTGAGCATACTCGGCTGGGTAAAGATTCGGAGTCCTTAATTTGTGAACAGGGTGTGCTACGTTTAGGGACGCGTTTGTGTGTACCTACTACTGATGGGTAGAGACGTGAAATCGTAGAGCAGGCACATCAGTCAGCTTTCGGTGTTCATTCAAGTCCACCAATATGTGACGTGACTTGTGAGATAGTTAAGGGTAGGCAGGGATGAAGAGTGAAGTTTCGGATTTTCGTTTCAAGGTGTCTGTCTTGTTGTGAGCTAAAGTTGAGAATTTATACCGGCTGAAGAGTTGCAACCTTTAACCGTTCTGGAGTGGGAATGGGAGCAGATCTCGATGAATTTCGTTGTGGTGTCAACCCCGGTCTAGACAGGGTGCGACTCCATTTGGGTGTTTGTTGTCTGGTTATGCTCAGTTTGTTTAGTTGTTCTTTGTTAAGTTGTACGTTGCACGGAATTCCTTCATGCGTTGTATCCAATAGCGGCACCCTTTTCGCTTGCCATCTTGGGCAGAAGTTTCAGGAAGCCTTGGGTACTGGCTGAGTTTTAGCTCCGCTGTTCCATCCGCAGGACGAGGGTTTGTGAGAGCGGGCTATATAGACTCTAGAGGATATGCTTGTGCGTACGTACTAATTGTTGTCGGCAGTTAGGATCGTCACTTGCCATTATTAGGGTTCTCCTTAGATAGCTATTATTAGGAGGCACTCCAATTAGCAACCTTTAGGTTTTTGTTTGGTAGGTTGTGTCGATCGCCAGTCTGTTTTTCTGACTCTGCGAGAGTATGATTTTTGGGCCCCAGCTAGTCTAGAGATTTTGGAGATGATCCAGTTGGTTCAGGTCAGGATGAGGACAGCCCAGTGCAGACAGAGGTCTTATGTCGACCGTGGTGGTCCCAGACTTGAGTTCGCAGTGGGAGATCATGTATTCCTATGGATTTTCCGATGAATGACGTGTTGAGTTTTGGGAAGCTTATCCTAGGATTTTAGGTCCTTTTGAGATTCTTAAAGCGAGTTAGTTTCGTTGCCTTTAATTTGGCACTTCCGCCCAGATTATTGAGTATTCACCCCGTATTCTTTGTGTCGATACTTTGCAATTACCTTCATGACCTTTCTCACATGATTCTGCACCAGACCAATTAATTGAGACGCGATCTTTTCGTTCACCAGCAGCCATTTGTGTTAGTGGCTCAGTAGGTGGAGAAACTTCGATCAAGGGTCTTACCATCTGTGGAGGGTTTTCTAGGATGTAGCTGTATAGTGAGGTGATCACTTGGGAGGCTGCGAGCGAAATTTGGGAGTTTTGTACTCTTCTCTTTGAAGGTACGCTTGGTGAGAATTTTAAATTCGGGGACCGAAAATCTTTAAAGGGGGAAGATTGTAACGTTTTAGAAATTGTTTTGCGAATTTTCCGTTTTTAGGATAAAATAGTCGGTGTTTTCCATTTTAACCCGATTGTGATCAAACTTCTGTATAGACTTGTCGGCACCTAGTTTAGCTAGAATGAAGCTAGTGCGCGGACTTTGGGGGTCAACAGGAAGTTTTGGTTCACATAGAATTTTTCCCTAATTAAATTTTGTTTTAATGCTTTATTTGCGCACTTTATTAGTGGTAATTACTTTTTGGTTTGGGTTAATTACTACTAATGTGGTTTTATGCTAATCTAATTACTAGATATTTTGTTAATCCTACCATCCTTAAATATCTAGATATTTTTGGATTAAATTGAATTTTAAAGAAAAGAAAAGAAAGAAAATGTGGCATTTTTGCATTAATGAGCTTCAATTATTGTTTTTGACTAGAATTTTCCACACAAATCACAAACCCCCCCTTACTTTTAGCAATGGCCGGCCACTTCTTTTCCTTGCTGCCCCATTCTTTTCCCCCTCCATTTTCATCTCTCCAAGCTTCTAAAAATCCTAAATAAATCACAAAAACTCAAATATAAATCATTTCCCTTCATTCTTCAACCCTAAGCATGCTTGAATCTTCTTGGAAGTGTTCATTTTGGAGGCTTAATTTTGATGTTTTGTTGCAAGTTTGTTTGATCTAGTGAAGGTATAAAACCCTAACCCTAATCTCTTTTTGTGGTTTAATACTTTAATTAGTTTAATTAGATGTTTAATTTAAGCTTTTAAATTCTTAATTAGAAATTTTAGTAAGGGTTTTGTTAAACAAATTAGGGTTTTGATTAGCGAATAGGTTAATTGTTAATTTTAGGCAAGTGAAAACTTAACCTACTTACTAGATTTGTTAAATGATATTTTCATAATTACCTAATTAGCTTAATTACAAACTAGACTTTTGCTAATCCTAGTTAGATGAGATTAAAATTATAGTAAAGGTTTAAATGGTTTAACCTTGTTATTTAGTGATGTTTGTAAATGCTAGTTTGATAAAAAGTTGTAGTATTGTGATAAAATAATATATGTTGCTTACTAGATTTCGGTAAGTTTAGGCGTGGTTTTTTTTTTTTGACGTTGAGACGTTATTTATATTAGATTCCACTTTTATTATTGTGTTTTGAATACGTGATCGGTACGATCAGGGTCTAGGCTTGGTAGTTGTGTCGCTTTGCGTTCCTAGCTAGGGTCGTGCCGATGTCGTTCATGACTTTGTGTAGCTTTTGCTCTTTAGTTCGTTTCGTAATATCGCTACACACGTTAGCCGCTAAACGGACACTCGAGAGTATATTTGGAGTTGGTGCGTCGGTTAAACGTAGTTGTACGTATTTTTGGTCGATTGCTTATATACGCTTGCTTTATTGTTATATGTGTTCAGGATCGCAGGCGGGGATTTCGGGCGCTGCGAACAAGGGAAAGCGAGTGGTAGGCTTTACTTAGCCAGGAGCGTTGGTGAGTAGATTTAACATCTACAGGGGAATCGCCCGCATGACGTTATGCGTCTGGACTAGAGATGTTATTATTGTCGCATATTCTATTTCATATATAGAGTTGCGCATACACCTTATTGCTTAGTTATTGTTGTGCTTGGACTAGTACCCTTAGGACACTGCACCATTATTGACGGTTTATATTGCACGAGCACTGATTGTATGCCACACACACCGTCAAAAATTGCTATGACACGCACAACACACATACCTATATAATATTGTTTGGTTTGGTATATTGAGACATTGATTCATATTTCTTTATACATATGACATATAGCATACCTGTATACCTACATGCTTACATATATGCTTTGACATGCTTACATGCTAGTTACTTGTATACCTATAAGGTATCGTACCATTAGCGATAGGTACATACACACATAATGACATAGCTATATGTATACCTTGCATACATACTTCACTTATACCCGGAGGGTATATTACATCATTACTGATAGGTAGATACATATACCTTGCTATACCTTTATGTTTACACATATATCTGGCTATAGCTACATGTTTACCTTTATTTGATGTTATGTAGAATTCGAGAAATTAGGAACCGCATGATATATTATATTAACTTGTTGCAGTTAATTAGCGGCTTTTCCTTTATATGCTTACATTACAGTTTAATGTTGCATATATTATATTCATGGATTTTCGCATTGAGATATGGATTTTTCATGATGTTTTCTGGATTTGAGGACCGTGGTAGTTTCATGAAATTATGCATTATTTGAAAAACCCGGTTTCTCTTGATATGATATTTCAGCAGCCACCATTAGTTTTATCGGTTCTGATATATATACCCCATGCGAGGAGGAGTCGGGGGCCGTATGAGGGTACATGGTAGGGCCCGGAGGTACCCCGGGGCAAGACGATTGAAGGACCTTGCCGATTGAGCCTGATAGGGGAACCATACCTTCCGGTGACAGTACCTATGACTCGGCGGTTATCATGGGGATACCGACGGGAGTCATGTACGTATGGATACGTCGAGAAACGAGGGTCAGAGCTAGGCACTCGAGCTTTCAGTATAGCGTATGATACATACCTATCAGGGTGCCAGTCGTGGTGACAACACTTAATAGATCATCCTTTATGTGTCGATGCTTGGCACAGGTTTTCATGATATTTTTACTCCTAAGTATATATAACAGTGGAATGGGATGCTGTTATATATGCATATATATATATATTAGTGGAATGAGACGCTAATATATATGTATACATATAAATTCATATACTTCATCATAATTATTCATGCAAATATACTTTGGTTATTTGAGATTCACTTGATATTGGACTCTGGATATATGAGATTCACTTGATATTGGATTCAGGATATATGAGATTCACTTGATATTGGATACAGGATATATGAGATTTACTTGATTTTGTACATTCAGGATAAATGAGATTTACTTGATATTGTACATTCGGAATTTGTGAGACTTACAAGATATGAGAGTCAATTTGGGGGCTGATTTGAGGAATTGGGATTTGGATTGTCTTGATGGACTTCGGTCCTACCACGATGCCAGGATTCCGTGGAAATGACATCTTTCACCCCATACTCCACATTTATTGTTTATGCACTGCTTCATGTATTAGTTGTACCTGATAGAGTACCTTCCATGACTGTTGCATTTACATACCTTTATTTCATATGCATTGCTTCATGTGTTAGTTGTACCTGCTAGCGTACCATTCATGGCTGCTGCATATATACATTGTTATATCATCGCTTCATGTATTAGTAGTACCTGATAGAGTACCTTACATGATTGTTGCATACAGATTGTCATATTATTGCTTCATGTATTAGATATACCTACTAGAGTATCTTTCATGACTATTGCATTCATATGACCAATTATTGCTTAGCTTACATATGTTAGATTTGCGCTGTACATGCATACTTGCGATTACCTGCATATGTTATTTACTATTCACGAGTTGGCAACTCACCCCCGTTGTGCCACAGGGTTTTGCAGGTTGTTTCCTCAGAGTAGTCGAGGCAGGCTATTCATCTATCACATCATCTTTTGCAGCGGATACCGCTTCAGCTCACAGTGTGCAGTTTTGCTTAGGTGGGTTTTGCGGTTATCCAAAGTTGTTTATTGTATATTCGTTATATTCATGTACTCTCCATCTACCATTATCTTGTATGACTTAGAGACTTGATGTGAGGACGATATTATATTATTTTGTGATTTGGAGGTCTTTTATGCAGTTTTACTTCTATCGTCTTTTATTTCTTCGCTACGGCGTCGTATATCTGTTGTGCTGGTTGTTTTCCGCCGTTGAGCGTCGATTTGCTCCCATTAGGGATGCTTTACTTATATTTATGTTGTACCCATTTTTGGGGTTAGTTTTTACAAAGGAGGTGCTGCCAAAATTTTCAAGAAAATAAAGTTGGACTTTAAAGAATTTTGGGTTGAGATTTCAAAGGTTTTAAAATTTCTATTATTTCTTACTACTTTTAATGGTTTAGATTGCTGGGTTTTCGTCTTACTTAAACTACGTTACGCCTGTAGACGTTGCGTAGTTTAAGGGCCGTCATGTGCCAATTTCGGGTCGTGACAAACTTGGTATCAGAGGGCTAGGTTTTACCTTTCGGAATGTAGGATGACCTTGGTATAATGGAGTAGATAGCTTAAGCAGAGTAACGTAGTGTGTGTATATCCGCGGCATACTCACGACGCGGTACTCCTCTGAAAGTGACCTAAGTACAAATTGCTTGAAATTCCTTCCTTGATGATAAATATCCTTGTGATTCGATTTCCGTGTCCATATCGAATTTTATAGCCTTTGCCACCGATGACTATGGGGACTTAGAGTGTTGCAGCGAGGGCCGAGGTCAGAGTTGACTCATGTGGGATGAGGACTAACCAGGATGGCATGCTCGTTGCACAGGAGCAGATGGATCCGCCTTCGATAGATCGTATCGCTAGGCTTGAGGCAGAGATGCAGGACTTGTGCCAGACGATGAGGTCTTTGGTTGAGGCCAGTAGAGCGCGGCGACAGGAGGTTGTCACCCCTGTTACCCAGTTGTTCTTTGTGATCAGCACTCAGCATAGTGTTACGTATACAGCACCAGTGGATGCAGCCCTAGTTGACGAGACACGTATTCCAGAGACTTTGGGAGTTCCGGAACAGTGGGGGACTGGTGCAGGTGTCCCAGCCCAGAGACAAAGCTTCAGTCGTCGAGACAGATTTCATAACCGTCGCGGGAGTAGCGGAGGCTTGGGACGACGAGAGTCGTGTTAGCTAAATCAGCCGTTTGTTGTGTTAACTTCTGTCAGCGATTCTTTTGTTGCGCGATACGTATTTCGGTCATGTGCCAATCGGATAGGAGATAAAGATTCGTCCGTCGTTTTGATCCTTTTAGAGATGTTGGATTTGACGTTCTCCTGAGCACGGACTGGTTAGCTACGTGCTAGGAATCTGTGGACTACCGCGAAGAAACAATCAGGTTTTGTTTTCCCGGCGAGTCAGTTCTCGTTGTGTAGGGGGACAGTGGTGCCGCCTCTCACAGCTTGAATTCAGCCTTTTTTTTGCTAGTCGGCTTTTGGGGAGAGGATATCGAGGATTCTTGGCGTTCATTTGTGATACCGGAGCCACAGTGGGATTGTTGGATCGGGTTCCTATCGTGCGAGAGTTTTCCGACGTTGTTCCAGATAGCCGGCGGAGCTTAGGGAGCTTAAGGATCAGCTGCAGAGTTGTTGTTGGGGCATGTGCGTCTGAGTGTTTCGCGTTGGGGAGCTCCTATTCTGTTCGTCAGGAGAAGGAAGACAGTTGAGGTTGTGTATTGATAGAACGTCAATTGAACTGGCTTACGGTGCGGATAGGTATCCTTTACCTCGCATTGACGATTTCTTCGATCATCTCCAGAGGGCGAGACATTTTCTAAGTTTGTTTGGTATCAGGTCATCATTGGTTGCGGGTTCGGAGTGATGACATTCCGAAGACTGCTTTTGTGTGCTATGGGATTTATGTGTTTTGGTGGTGTCGTTGGACTCACCAATGCCCTAGCAGTATTCGTGGATACGATGAACCAGGTTTCTTCAGGACGTTCCTCGACCAATTTATTGTTGTGTCATTGATGACATTCTGGTCTATTCCAATGTATCGTGAGGAACAGGAGCAGCACTTGAGGATTTGCTCTGCAGACATTGGGAGAGCGCCAGCTGTTTGCTAAATTCTCGGAGTGTTCCTTCACGCTTGATTATGTTGACTCCTAGGTCTTGTAGTTACGGGAGACGGTTTTTGTATGGTCCCGAAGAAGATCGAGGGCGTACAGCTTTGGCCCAGACTTGCGTACGGACGGAGGTCCGTAGATCTTTGGGCTTAGCAGGTTTTTACCGCCGTTTCGTGCAGGATTGCTAGTGTATCGCTGCACCATTGACTGAATTGACTGGAAAGGAGATTCTTTTTCTTTGGACTGAGGCATGTGTGCGGAGTTTTCAGCAGTTGGAGAGTCGGTTGACAACTGCACCAGTTCTTTCTTTGCTTTCTGGTTCGGGCGACTTTGTTGTTTAACTGTGATGTTTCGCGGGTGGGGCTCGATTTTGAGCTGATGTGGCACTATAGAGTTATCGCTTATGCTTCCCGACAGTTGGAGGAAGTACGGGCAGGATATCCTACTCATGATCTGGAGATGGCCGCGATGGTCGTGCGTTGAAGATTTGGAGACACTACTTGTTCGGAGAGTCGTGTCAGATTTTCACGGACCACTAGAGCTTAATGTAAATCTTCCTGCAGTGGGTTTTTAATTGTTGAGACGGTCTTCTGCAGATTTACAGTTCTTGTGCGATCCAGCTTAAGTTCACCTCTTCTGAGGGGACAGCTTGCTCATGTCCATGCCCGTCCACTTTTCCGTAATCTTTTTCGCGAGGCACAGCCCGCCGATGCTCGTTCGTCTGAGATTCTTGAGCATACTCGGCTGGGTAAAGATTTGGAGTCCTTGATTTGTGAACAGGGTGTGCTACGTTTAGGGACGCGTTTGTGTGTACCTACTACTGATGGGTAGAGACGTGAAATCCCAGAGCAGGTACATCAGTCAGCTTTCGGTGTTCATTCAAGTCCACCAATATGTGACGTGACTTGTGAGATAGTTACGGGTGGGCAGGGATGAAGAGTGAAGTTTCGGATTTTCGTTTCAAGGTGTCTGTCTTGTTGTGAGCTAAGGTTGAGAATTTAGACCGGCTGGAGAGTTGCAACGTTTAACCGTTCTGGAGTGGGAATGGGAGCATATCTCTATGAATTTCGTTGTGATGTCAACCCCGGTCAAGACAGGGTGTGACTCCATTTGGGTGTTTGTTGTCCGGTTATGCTCAGTTTGCTCAGTTGTTCTTTGTTAAGTTGTACGTTGCACGGAATTCCTTCATGCGTTGTATCCAATAGCGGCACCCTTTTCGCTTGCCATCTTGGGCAGAAGTTTCAGGAAGCCTTGGGTACTGGCTGAGTTTTAGCTCCGCTTTTCCATCCGCAGGACGAGGGTTTGTGCGAGCGGGCTATACAGACTCTGGAGGATATGCTTGTGCATACGTACTAATTGTTGTCGGCAGTTGGGATCGTCACTTGCCATTGTTAGGGTTCTGCTTCGATAGCTATTATTAGGAGGCACTCCAATTAGCAACCTTTAGGTTTTTGTTTGGTAGGTTGTGTCGATCGCCAGTCTGTTTTTCTGACTCTGCGAGAGTAGGATTTTTGGGCCCCAGCTAGTCTAGAGACTTTGGAGATGATCCAGTTGGTTCAGGTCAGGATGAGGACAGCCCAGTGCAGACAGAGGTCTTATGTCGACCGTGGTGGTCGCAGACTTGAGTTCGCAGTGGGAGATCATGTATTCCTATGGATTTTCCGATGAATGACGTGTTGAGTTTTGGGAAGCTTATCACAGGATTGTAGGTCCTTTTGAGATTCTTAAAGCGAGTTAGTTTCGTTGCCTTTAATTTGGCACTTCCGCCCAGATTATTAAGTATTCACCCCGTATTCCTTGTGTCGATACTTTGCAATTACCATCATGACCTTTCTCATATGATTCAGCACCAGACCAATTAATTGAGACGCGATCTTTTCGTTCACCGGAAGCCATTTGTGTTAATGGCTCGGCAGGTGGAGAAACATCGGTCAAGGGTCATGCCATCTGTGGAGGGTTTTCTAGGACGTAGCCGTATAGTGAGGTGATCACTTGGGAGGCTGCGAGTGAGATTTAGGAGTTTTGTACTCTTCTCTTTGAAGGTACGCTTGGTGAGAATTTTAAATTCGGGGACCGAATTTCTTTAAGGGGGGAAGATTGTAACGTTTTAGAAATCGTTTTGCGAATTTTCCGTTTTTAGGGTAAAATAGTTGTTGTTTTCCGTTTTAATCCGATTGTGATCAAACTTCTGTATAGACTTGTCGGCACCTAGTTTAGTTAGAATGAAGCTAGTGCGCGGACTTTGGAGGTCAACAGGAAGTTTTGGTTCACATAGAATTTTTCCCTAATTAAATTTTATTTTAATGCTTTATTTGCGCACTTTATTAGTGGTAATTACTTTTTGGTTTGGGTTAATTACTACTAATGTGGTTTTATACTAATCTAATCACTAGATATTTGAACCATACCTTCCGGTGACAGTACTTATGACTCGGCGGTTATCGTGGGGATACCGACGGGAGTCATATACGTATGGATACGTAGAGAGGCGAGGGTCAGAGCTAGGCACTCGAGCTTTCGGTATAGCGTATGATACATACCTATCAGGGTGTCAGTCATGGTGACAGCACCTAATAGATCAGCATTTATGTGTCGATGCTTGGCACAGTTTTTCATGATATTTTTACTCCTAAGTATATATAACAGTGGAATGGGACGCTGTTATATATGCATATATATATATATATATATATATATATATATATATTAGTGGAATGGGACGCTAATATATATGTATACATATAAATTCATATACTTCATCATAATTATTCATGCAAATATACTTTGGTTATTTGAGATTCACTTGATATTGGACTCTGGATATTTGAGATTCACTTGATATTGGATTCAGGATATATGAGATTCACTTGATATTGGATACAGGATATATGAGATTTACTTGATTTTGTACATTCAGGATAAATAAGATTTACTTGGTATTGGACATTCGGGGTTTATAAGACTTACAAGATATGAGAGCCAATTTGGGGGCTGATTTGAGGAATTGGGATTTGGATTGTCTTGATGGATTTCGGTCCTACCACGATGTCAGGATTCCGTGGAAATGACATGTTTCACCCTATAATCCACATTTATTGTTTCTACACTGCTTCATATATTAGTTGTACCTGATAGAGTACCTTCCATGATTGTTGCATTTACATACCTTTATTTTATATGCATTGCTTTATGTGTTAGTTGTACCTGCTAGCGTACCTTTCATGGCTGCTGCATATATACATTGTCATATCATCGCTTCATGTATTAGTAGTACCTGATAGAGAATCTTACATGATTGTTGCATACAGATTGTCATATTATTGCTTCATGTATTAGATGTACCTATTAGAGTATCTTTCATGACTATTGCTTAGCTTACATATGTTAGATTCGCGCTGTATGTGCATACTTGCGATTACCTGCATATGTTATTTACTATTCACGAGTTGGCAACTCACCCCCGTTGTGCCACAGGGTTTTGCAGGTTGTTTCCCCAGAGTAGTCGAGGCGGGCTATTCATCTATCACATCATCTTTTGCAGCGGATACCGCTTCAGCTCACAGTGTGCAGTTTTGCTTGGGTGGGTTTTGCGGTTATCCAAAGTTGTTTATTGTATATTCGTTGTATCCATGTACTCTCCATCTACCATTATCTTGTATGAATTAGAAACTTGATGTGAGGACGATATTATATTATTTTGTGACTTGGAGGTCTTTTATGCAGTTTTACTTCTATCGTCTTTTATTTCTTCGCTACGGCATCGTATATCTGTTGTGGTGATTGTTTTCCGTCGTTGGACGTAGATTTGCTCCCGTTGGGGATGCTTTACTTATATTTATGTTGTACCAATTTTGGGGTTAGTTTTTACAAAGTAGGTGCTGCCAAAATTTTCAAGAAAATAAAATTGGACTTTAATGAATTTTGGGTTGAGATTTCAAAGGTTTTAAAATTTCTATTATTTCTTACTACTTTTGATGATTTAGATTGCTGGGTTTTCGGCTTACTTAAACTTCGTTACGCCTGTAAACGTTGCGTAGTTTAAGGGCCGTTACGTGCCAATTTCGGGTCGTTACAGATTTGTTTGATTTTTGTCTTGTTCGACGGGACTTTTGAATTTGAGAGAAATTTGGAATTTGTTTAGCATCAGTTTTGCTGCACTGGAATAATGCCAAGAACAACTCATCATTTGCCCTGGGAGGACTTGGGATTTTGGTTTTGGTTTGGCATCAACACCGCTACACTGGAATGTGGTACCAGGAGCGAATCATCATTTGCCGTGAGGGGATTTCCCTCATTCCCAGTTTAACGACTTTGGGGTCATCTATTCCCAGTTTAACGACTTAGGGGTCATCTGTTCCCTGTTTAAAGACTTAGGGGTCTATTGGAATGGAAGTTTGGAATTTTGGGGCTAGGGTCGGCATCAGCGTTGCTAACACTGAAGCACAGGTGCCAGGAGAAATTCATCATTTGCCTTTCCCTGTTGGGGAGCGATGGCTTAGGAGACATGTTTAGGTCCCTATCACCTTAGACTTTTCAATTTTATGAGCCGTAAGGGTCCCATAAAAGCATTTTATCCCTACGAGTCGAAAGGATCTCGTAAGTGTACTTTCTCCTTAGGAGTCATGGGGACTCCCAAGTGTGTTTTTCCTTCGTGAGTCGTAAGGATCCCACGAATTTTTGTTCTCCTCATGTATCGTGAGGACACATGTATGGGTCTTCCCAATGGAGCATAATTCCAAGGGCGGAGACCGACCGCTGGACTAGTGATTACAGTGGGGTATGGGTATGATGAGAATTATTTTAGCCCATGGATTGTATACTGTAGTCAATTTGGGGACTAACCGTAGGGCTGGAAGAATTTTAGGAAACTGGATTTTGGTTGGCGTCTGCATCGCTGCACTGGAATATGGTACCAAAAGCGACTCATCATTCGCCGTTTTGGGATTTGGAATTTGGTTGGCGTCTACATCGCTGCTCTGGAATATGGTACCAGGAGCGACTCATCATTCGCCATTTGGAAGGCTTTTTTTATTTATTTATTTTTTATACCGCGATTTCTCTATCATTTCAGCTTTTCTTATCATGAAGGTCGCGATTGCCCTATCATTTCGGCTATTTATTCGCGGTTGCCCCATCATTTCGGCTTTATTTTCTTATTTATTTTACTCGCTGATTTTTATTGCGAGTTGCCCCATCATTTCGGCTTTTCTTTTTCCTTTTATTTACACACATTTTTTTTATTTACACACATTTTTTTACATTCCCAGTTTAACGACTTAGGAGTCGTTGTTCCCAGTTTAACGACGTGGTGGTCGTATGCTCCCAGTTTAATGACATGGTGGTCAGTTGTTTGCTTATCCCAGCTCCTCAAACTTTGATCTTGGCGGATTTTTGTTGATAACCGTAGCTCTGTGGCTTGTCGGTACATCTGACGACTATGAGCCTTTCCCAAGTTTGTATTGGTTCTCCACCCAATCTTTAAAAACATAGCAGTTTTCAATGGTATGACTCACCATTCTATGATATGGGCAGTATATGGGATTGCCGGTCATGTTCATTTCAGGTGGCCTCTTTGGAATAGGCAGTTGTAGACCGTTGTTCAAGGCGTCCTCGAATATTTTACGGACTTCATCCCTCCTGAAGGAGTATACTTTCTTCTTTCTCTCCATTAGAGTAGGTACCCTTACTGATGCTGGACCCTGAGGACGATCAGTCTTTAGTTCGCCTACTGTCCGCTTACTATGTTCAGTGTACGTATTAGAGGGACTGGAGGCTGATCGCGGCCGTTTTTCACAAAGGTGTTCCGCTTTTGGGTCGGAGGGGGTATCAGTTGGTTGTTTATGGATATCAATTCCTGGCCTATGAACCAAAATTTGATTTTGCTGTAATTGCAATCGGGCGACTTGGGTCGTGAGATTTACCACGACATTTGCCAGCTCGTCGACTTTGGAATGTACCTTGGCCATCTTCTCATCCCCGTCCTGAAGTTGCCTTTGAAGCCATTGGAATAATGCTTGTTCTATGGTTCCGGGTATGACAACGGGGTCATCCTTACCGCCTGGACTTGATTCAGCATGAACCACGGGTTTCTTTGGCTTAATGGCCTGAGCGAGCACTTCATCATTTGGATCGAGCCGGTGTTGGATGGCAACAACCGTGTCATTGTCATGGCTATAAGGCGTAGGAGGACTTGTTCCTTTGAGCTCCATCATATAGACTGTATGGGTTGTGTACCCATCTATTGCTTCTTCATCGGCAATGTTGCTCGCTTGGCTCTTAGCTTGTTGCCTTGGTCCGCTCTTTTCAAAGAAAGGCAGATGTCTGAGAGAATCAGGTTCCCAAAAGACTTCAGTCTCCATTTGTATGAAATTGGCGGTCGCAGCTTGACTGTTTGTTAACACGCTAGGAGAAAATGATATTTCTCTTGTCTTGTATTGTTTCTCGACCCAATCCTTGAAGATGCAACAGTCTTCAATTGTGTGTCCCAGCACTCAGTGGTATGGGCAAAAGTTGGGATGATCGGTCATGTTCGCTTCATTTAGCCTTTTTGGTTCTGGTAGCCACATGCTATTCTTCATAGCATCTTTGAATATTTTGTGGACCTTGTCTCTTCTGAAAGAGTAGACATTATTTCTCCTTTCCTCCAAAGTTGGCTCTCGGGGTTTGTTAGCCTTCGCTCCGCCCGCTCTCTGCTTATTTAGAGAATCGGTGCTATTGGAACTTTCGCTTTTCCTGTTGTCGTCCCTGCGATGTCTCGGTCTGTTTGTGAATTGGAGATTTTGAGTGGACTCGGGCTTTGAGTGTTCTAACATTTGAACTTTCTTGGTCAGCTCTTGGAATGTTTTGAGACCTGCGGTGCACAGGAAAGTTTCATCCAGTCGTTCAGATTTTCTATAAGAAGAATGACGGATTGGTCTTGCTCCAACGGCGGTTCACATTTGATAGAGAGATTGTGCCATCAGACTATAAAATCCATGTTGCTTTCGTTGTTCTTTAGCTCGGTCTTTACGAGGTCAGCAATGGTGATTTTATCGCTGACACCCATGAACCTTTGCTTGAACATGGATTCTATTTGAGCGAACGTCGTGATCGAGTCATCCGGTATGCTTGCATACCAATCGAAAGCAATATCGGTCAAACTATTGACAAACTAGCGGAGAAGGAGCGCATCATTGCCCCCCCAGTGTTCACACATGATGCTTTAAATTGGGCAATGTGTCGGTTCACATTTCCCGTCCCATCGAACCTTTCAAATTTGGGGACGACATAGCTGTTCCCACCAAAATCTTCGGCTAAGAACTATTTATTCCTGTTTATACCGGCTTAAGTTTCATTTACAGATATGTGTGAAACCAGGCTCATTCATATATGCACATGCACATATTAGAGAAAGAACAAGTGTTCAACGACAAAAACAAAGCATTTAATTGAACATTTTATTCTACAGGAAATAGATCACTAAATATGGAATCGAAAGTACAGGGATTCACAAAACTATGGATAAAGTTATCCAACTCCCTCTCTGCCTTCTCCACTATGACAAAGCGGCGATTTTCATGATGAGTAGCTACCCATCGGTCAGCACCGCACCCATCAGCAAAGGCGGAAATGACGACCCGCTGAGCCCATATCTGGCTTAGCAGCCGAGTAGAGCGATCCCTCAGAGCTGTGGTGATCAAAAGTGCCTCGTGGAAGCACTCGATCTTGTCTTCCACGGCGTCGAGCATTGCTGGAGTCATCTCTGCCGAAGGAGGGGGAATATCATCGATCACGGACAAGAAGACCATCCGGAGCCAAATGGAGCCGATGGGGAGAGGAGATCCTATACGAGTCAAGAGCTCGTGCAGCACCGTGTCGCATTGGTCATCCGTAAGAGTAGGGTTCACCAAGCGCGCAACAAAACGAGAAACAATTTCCTCAATGGGCACCTCCCATGGCTGTTGGCGAGCATGTGGGCGATTACAAGCCATAACTCTTCTCTGTCAAAATGATTCTCTAAAAAGTGATAGAGAAAAGAAGCATTGCTTCAGATTATGAAGGGAGACATTTAAGTCTAGGCACAGAAAATGCTGTGTATGATGGAACTATTTCCAAGATCTGGGAAAGAGAAGTTTGACTCAGGAAAAGTGGAGAAAGAAGGTGAAAAGACACCGCCAGCACTAAGAGTCAAAGACTCTGAGGCAGCGTTCACGTGCAAAGCACGAAAGCGCTCGCGCCCAGAGCATCAGCGCTAAAGACTCTGAAGCAGCGTTCACGTGCAAAGCATGAGAGCGCTAGCGCCAAGAGCGCCAACGCTAAAGACTTTGAGGCGGCACCTCACGTGCAAAACACGAAAGCGCCAAGCGCTAGAACTAAATGTTCTCCACCATTGGATCAAAGATCCAACTGAGATGAATAAATCATCAAATTACAGAATTCAATTCTGTTAAGGAAATACTCCTCAAATCTTTCCAAACAAGAAAGATTGTACTCTGTAAATCATAGCACCGTTGGATCAAAGATCCAATGGTGATTAAAAATCACTAAGATACAGAATAAGCTATGTATAGGAAAATACTTTCCCAATCTTGTTAATAACAAGAAAACTATCTTCTGTAAAACAGAAACCCTTGGATCAAAGATCCAACGGTGGGAAACATTCCCCAAATCAATCAGAAATCTCTCAATGAGAGATTTCCTCAACTGATCAACAAATCAGCCTCCTTTATATAAAAGACCCAAGACTTCAAGTCTTAGAGAGAGGAACCCCCATGAACTTCAAGTTCTTAAAAAACAAAAAGAGAAGAGCAAGCTCTAAAAGGAAGAACTTTCTTCAAGGTAAATAAAAAGAAGAGAGATCATAGAATCTCATCAATTCTTGAGAGTTTAATCCTCACCTCAGAAGAACTTAATTCTTTTTCTAGATCACAGATCTACAAGACAAAGTCTTTTACAAAAACAGAAGAGATCATAACATCTCTTCATGAAAAGAAGAACTTAGTTCTTAGATCCATGGGACAAAGTCTCTCTTTACAAAAAGTAAGAACTTAGATCTGTGAGACAAGGTCTCTTATAAACGAGAATTTAATTCTCAGAACACAGAACTGACCAGAACTGCCAAAGAAGTGCTTCAGCGCTCCAAGTCTGGCGCTCAGCGCCAAGCGCACCACGTGCTCCTCACGTGTGCACTATTTCATAAGAAGTGCTTCAGTGTTCCAAATCTAGCGCTCAGCGCCAAGCGCACCACGTGCTCCTCACGTGTGTGCTATTTCAAAAGAAGCGCTTTAGCGCTCCAAGTCCGGCGCTCAGCGCCAAACGCACCACGTGCTCCTCACGCGTGCGCTATTTCAAAAGAAGCGTTTCAGCACTCCAATTTTGGTGCTCAGCGCCAAGCGCACCACGTACTCCTTACGTGTGCGCTATTTCACAAGAAGCGCCTTAACGCTTCAGATCTGGCGCTCAGCACCAAGTGCACCACGTGCTCCTCACGTGTGCGCTGAAGGAACACAAAGTGTTCTTTAAATAAAGCCCAGCGCCATAAAAAGTGTTCAACACTCGGTAAAAGACAAAAGAAAAAGGGGTGTCAGAAATCCATTTAATGCTCAGCATTATTGAACCAAAAGGGACTGAGCCCAAACAAATGTTCAACATTTTATTCAAATCTGAGTGGACTGAGCCCAAGTTGGCCATAAGTCCTTAATTCAGATCAACTGAGCCCACATGCTTATAATCTTTTTAATTGGTCTTGGTCCCAAACCTGACTATAGATCTCTCAACCAATACTGGTTCAAGGGTACATCTCTTCATACCTCTGATACATGTCGTTGTAATTCTTCAACGTCTTCAGAGAGATGGAGGGTCCCAATTACCAAAAAACTTTTGGCGCATTCTTAAATTGTAAAACCAAAATACCAGACTATGATGTCTTTAAACTAGACTATGATGTCTTTAAACCGGACTATGAAGTCCTTAAACTCATGGACTATGATGTCCTTAAACTTTACGGACTATGATGTCCTTAAACCCAATGGACCGCAATGTCCCTAAAATAAAACGATAGAGTCCAAATACTCTTTCGTTGGATCTAAATGATCCCAAAATCTTGTTGAGTAGATCTTAGTCTAAAATTAGACTAACGTATCCTCAGCAAACGTTTAAGTTGATCTTAATCTCAATGAGAATAACGATCCTTAAACCCAAACCAAACCCAAATCTAAGAAAATACGGATTTGGACTAATCCACGCCCTATGGGTGACAACATAAATTAGTCTCCGTATACAATCTACGGGCAACCAAAAATAAAACAAACACACACGACACGAAGTGACCATCTGGAGAAGGAGAAAGTGGTTATCGCTATGCGGTAGCGTAATTAACTGCAGGGGCTTGCGCCTGCAGGAAAGAGCGTCCCTACAATAAAAAACCCCTCGTACACGAGGGGGAATCTGACGAAGTCTTCTACAACGGCCGCATCTGTTTAAACCTCCAATACATGGTGCCATAAATCAACTTGGCATCTTCGGAGAGGTAGACAGATAAAACCAAATAGCATCTGCCCCCAAATTCAGGCAAGATGACTTACGCAGTTTCGTCTCTGTTTTCGGCGACGAACAATAGCCATTGGGAAACTCCACAAGATTGTACCGAGAAGGATATGGTCTCTCGCTACTGCTGACATCTTTTTGCTCTCCGGCTTCGGCTACCAATGTTTTGACTTTGTTGGAAACCAAATCCATGATTTGATCTTGAGTTAGCGGGTTGCTATCATCGATAGTCAAGACATTTCCCGAGATAGGATGCGATTGACTTTCATGCGGTCCGCCTATCTTTAGATTTGAGGGAATAGGCGTCGGCTGCCTCAGGACACCGTTTCTCGGTTCATGGGCAGAGCCCTGCACTTGATTGGGCGGCTGAGAGGAAACTTGGGCCGTGAGATGCATCACGACATTCGTCAGGTCGTCAATTTTTTTAGTAGAGCTTGGCCTTCTCTTTGTCATTGCTTTTGAGCTGTTTTCGGAGCCCTTGGAGAAGTTGCTGCTCTACGTTCTTGGGACGGAAGATTGGCTCATCTTTGCTTTCCGAGCCCTACTCCTCATGAACTGAGGGATCTCTCTGCTTATCAGCCTCACTAAAAGGGTTTTCATTAACTTCCAGAGGAGGCTGGTCTTGGAAAGCGGCAGCCACATTGATGCCAGATTGGATTTGAGATGTGGTGGCCCCGTCCTTGCTCTTGCTACGTGTGCCCACCATGTAGACAGTGTGGACCACATATCCGGCCATCTCTTTATCTTTGGCGGGGTAACCCTGTTCTTGGAACCTTATGAAGTTCAGCCTAGCATGAGCCCTAGCCCTTTTGTTGGCTCTGTATCTGAGCCTTTTCTATCTTAGCTTCTCAATTTTGAGGGCTTGGCGGGCACCCATTTTCTGGGAAGCCACCGTGAGTCAATTGGCGGGGAGCTTAGAGAAAACACACGATCGAGCAGTTGTTAGGGGCACCGTCGGAACTTGCTCGAGACGCCTTGTTTCTTTGTTGGTGTTGATGGCCTTGCCCCCAGCTGGGGCCAAGGAAAGTCGTTCAAACACTGACTTGCGTTTTGGTAGTGGTGCCCTCGAGATCACCACATTTAGCCTATTGCCTTTCGAGACCGGTTTGTCTGTTATCAAAGCTTGAGGAGCTGGGATGGCGTTAGCTGATAGGAACAGAATAGAGCCAAATGGTAGTGGCGGCTCCTCCCATTGTCGTCCGAGACTGGACGGGAGGACCGTCCTGGTGTCCATCTTCATCGTGTAGGAGATGGGAGTTGTGTCGAGAGCTGAGCTGATTCTTGGAGACATTTTATTGCGTCCGTAGATTGCAATTTAAAATTTGTTAACCTGCACAAAGGAGCATGATTTCAGTATAGGCAATCAATATGTATATTGATTGAGTTCGCATGAACGTTTAACCCAAAATATGGGAGGAGAGAAAGGTCCTACCGGGCGTGCCGGAATCTGTAGGGTGTTTTTCGTCACCCCATTAAGATGGAAATACACGCGCGCTTGTCAGGCGCATTACAGATTCCTCCTGCATAGGGTAAGCCAGGGTTTATTGATTGTAGGGATCCGAATCTCCGGCAGCCGCGGACTAAGCTGCCGTTAATTACCTCTCGCCTTTGGAGCGAGGGAACCTCCGATTGATGGGTTAAACTGTTCATGCGAACTCAATGTGCAGTGTTGTATTTTGAAGAGGTTTTGGATATATCGGGGGCCTCGCAGAGTTTTCATGGAGGTCCCGCTACCCGAATAGCGAGCTGGGGGTCAAGAGGACTAGCATCCCCCTTGCGGGGTGCGGGGCAGCGCCCCGTTAGAAATTTTTTCTAACGGGGACAATGTTGTGGAGTGTGCGTGTATAAAAAAAAGCGAAGAATAGCATCCAAAAGACGCGTGGGTGCCAGCGCCTCACGTTTCTAGCATGTGGGCGCTTAGACACTGAGTGCTAGGTGCTGGGCACTGGACGCCGGCGCCCTACGTGCTTGACATGCAGGCGCTGGGGGCGCTGGGCGCTGGGCGCTGGGCACTGGGCCCCAGCACCCCACGTGCTTGATACGCGGATGCTGGGTGCTGGGCATTGGGCACCAGCGCCCCACATGCTTGGCACGCGGGCGCTAGGCGTCAGCAGGAAAAGGGACCTTGTCCCTGCACTGGAAGCTGTTCTCCTGATTTGACTTATGGAGTTGCACTCCTGACAAAGAGGACAAGTGGACTTGGTCCCTGCACTGGGAGTTGTACTCCCAAAAAGAAAGATTTATTATTTTGTGTGTGTGTGTGTGTATTTTGAGGAGTTAAACTCCTAAGATATTTTTGGAGCTGATGAACGGGGCTTCTCCTTTGAGTCCTGGATCTTCCCAGGATGGGATTTTTAGAGATGGGCCTCCTTTTTCTTCCTCTCTGTTGGCCGGATCTTGGACAAAAGGGGGTGAGATTTAAAAATCTCCCCTTTTTTAGATCTGATGGAGGATCTGAACTCCCCTTTGTGGGATTAAAAAACTATTTATTTTTGGAAAAGGAAGAGTAAAACTCTTGATTTAATTGAAAAGGGGAAGAAGGTTTAGAACCTTGAGGAAGGAGAAGGTGGTACAAAAACCCTAGAGTTTGAGAGAATGAAAGAGTTCTTTTTATTTCATTGTCATGTTGCCTTATATAGGCTTACACACTTTACATATAGCCCCTTGGGCTTTCCAAAATGGTATTTGCCCATCCCGTGTCTCATGTGCTCATTTCTTTTGCACATGAGCCATGGGCTTTACAAAAATTTGGCTTTATGCCCATAAAAATTACATCAAAATTATTTATTACATGATTTTTATTTTGACATGGGGGAGGCCGGCCGCTTCATGTTCGGACTCGACTTGGGAATGGGCCCACCTGACCTGGGCTTGGGCCCGTCTGGCTTGGGGTTGACTTTGAGTTTGACTTGGTCAACCAGGGTGTAATTTTTGACCCCAACACCGAGAAACAAAAACCTTTTGTTCCTCTGCGTAATAGAAAAAATACCCCCTGGAGTTTCTTAGGTATCCCACAAACTTACACAGTACTAATCGTGCCTTGAGCTTGTCCGCATACTGCTTTTTGACAAAAACTAGACATCCCCATATCTTAAGGAACTTAAGATAGGGTTTGTTTCCCCAATTAGAGCAAAACTCTGTTCAGAATTCAAAATTTGAATTAAAGCCGCGCTTTTATAAAAGCGCTGCGCTTTTATAAAAGCGCTGCGCTACAACTAGCGCATCCCGTGCAAAGCGCATAAGCGCTGGCGCTAGATGCGTTGCGCTCCAAGTAGCGCACCACGTGCAAAGTACGTATGCGCTAGCGCTAAAAGCGCCGCGCTCCAAGTAGCGCACCATGGGCAGAGCGCGTAAGCGCTAGCGCTGGAACTAAATGTTCTTCACCGTTAGATCAAATATCCAACGGATATGATTAAATCATCAATTAAAAAGAATGAAATTCTGTTGAATCTTTCCAAACAGAAAAGATTGTGCCCTGAATTTGGAACACCGTTGGATCAATGATCCAATGGTGATTAAAAATCACTAAAATACAGAACAAATTCTGTAAGGGGGAAAGATTTCCCAATCTTGGTAAAAAACAAGAAGATTATCTTCTGTAAACCAGAAGCCCTTGGATCAAAGATCCAACGATGGGAAATTCCCCAAATCAATTAGAGAAAAGATCTGCTTAACTGATTGAACAAATCATCTTGCCCTATATAAAGGCCCCGAGCCTTCAAGTCTCAAAGAGAGGAACCCCCCCTAAATTTTGAGAAAAATCTCAAGGAGAAGAAGAAGTTCTCGGCAAAAGAAGACAATTCTTTTCAAGGTAAAAGAAAAAAGAATAGAAAGACGAAATCATCTCAATATAAACAGAAGTATTTACTTCTTTCACAGATCATAGATCTATAAGACAAATTGTCTTTCACAAAAGAGATTATGAACATCTCATTATAAAGGAGGGGAGAATTCTTCAATTCTCTGAGGATCACGAAACCATAAAGGTAAAGCCTTTTATCAAAAAGAGATTGAAATATCTCCTATAAACTAAGAACTTTGTTCTTAGAATCTTGAGGCAAAGTCTCTTATCAAAGAAAAGATAATCTTCAGAGCGCAAAGTTAACCTAAGAAGAGGCTTAGCTCTCCTAATCTAAGAAGAGCCTTAGCGCTCCTAATTTAAAAGTGCCTTAGTGTTCTTCATCTAGCGCAAAGCACTGCAGTGCCATAGCGCTTCAAACACAGCGCACTGCGCTCATTGGCTAGCGCTCAGCGCTAAGTGCGCCACGTGCTCCTCACATGTGCATTGTATTACTAAAAGCGCTCCGCGCTCATTATATGGCACCAGCGCCAAACGCCTCAACGCTTTAACTATAGCGCATCAGCGCTCTAGATCTAACGCAAAGCGCTAAGCGCATCAATGCTCTACATTTAGCGCAAAGCGCTAAGCGTATTAGCGCTTCATTTCTAGCGCAAAGCGCTAAGCACATTAGCGCTTTAACCATAGCGCACTGCACTCATTGACTGGCGCTAGTGCCAAGTGCGCCACATGCTTTTCATGTGCGCTTGGACAGAACATAAACTGTTCTTTGAATAAACCTGGAGCTATGATAAATGCACAGCATTCAACTAAAGACAAAACATTGTCAGAGACAAAACCAATGCTTAGCATTTTTAAAGCGATTGGGCTCAAACAAACATCTAACAACTCAAAAACAAATGTTGAACATTGTAATTGAATGGACTTAGCCCAAATTGGCCAAAAGTCCTCAATTTAGATTAATTGAGTTTATATGCTCATAAATCACAGATCTTAGTCCCAATTGGACTACAGGTCTCTCAAACCACATCGGTTTAAGGGTATATCTCTGAACACTTCTGATATTTGTCGTTATAATCCTTCAACGTCTTCAGAGAGGTGACGACTCCCAACAACCATACATTTCATGGACTGTGGGTGTCACGTCCGAGAGAGCACGTGACTGGTCCTTGAACCATATGAAGTCTATAGGACTCCATCTGATCCAAGTAAGCCAAAAGCCCAGAAATCTAAAACCATTTTTAAGAATGAGTAAAGAACTGGTTTAAAGAAGTGAAGAAATACATGTTTGAAATCAAGGTTTTAAAATAACTAAGCCGAATATGCATTTTAAAACTGTACAATCTTTTCTAAAAATTTCGGCAGAGTTTTCTTTTGTAAAACTGGCCCCGAATGGGGTACAACAAAGATAACAATATATGCAATGATAGAGGCATCCCCAAGCGGGAGCTAGCTCTTCGTCGATTGACGGTCACCACCACACAACGATATAATATACAACGCCAAGTGGCGAGGATCAAATCCAAAAGAAAGCTCAAAAGCAACAAGAAAACCGCAATACTACTGAGCGCGACTATAAGGTCAAATAATACATCACTAAAGTCTAGGCCTGAAACAAAATACAAGTTTTGGTTGATGGAAATTCTAGATACAAAGAATAAAATAAATACAATGGTGGTTCTTGATGCGAAAGAATCCACCTACCAAAAGCAATTCACCCGCAAGAAAGTAGTGTGCCAGAAATGCCGCAATGGAACCTGTACAGCATAACCTGCAAGAACTGTGGCACAACGGGGGTGAGTTGCCAACTCGTGAATAGAAATATCTACAAGCAGAAACTGAACGCAAGACATAATCCTAGGTCAATACGATCAGTATAAGAATCCTCAATATATAACATGCAGCCTATAACAAGGCTAGGGTAAATATCTAACCCGAGTGTAATCTCATGTGCCTGTGTCAGCGCCTCAGGTAGCAATATAACATAAGAATGAGATCTGAATGCATGAAAACAGAATACATGTACATGAAGAAACTGTTTTCATAATTTAGTGAGATTTCCTTTGTATTTTTAAAATGAGGTAACATAATGAAATCAGCATAAAACCGTACCTAGCATCGGCACAAAACGTAATCCCAATATCTCTGTATCACAGTCTCTGTACCTCAATATCTAGGGCGCCGTCAGTCCAGACCGGCCCCTGCCATCCATCTCAAGACCACGACGGTATCCTCCGGATATCCGACGCGTCGGGTAAAGTCACCGGTAGGTAGTGCTTCCCTGCCAGGCTCACATCGTCATCATCACGCGCTTCTTGCCCCGGGGTACCTTACCGGGTCCACCATGTACCCGAAACGGTTCATCCGTCTCCTCGAATCGGGTTTCCAAATCCTTCAGCAAACTCATGGTGGACGACTCATACATCATGGGAAAACCACACTTTTTATTTTAAAAGAGAGAATATGTTTATTTGTGTCCTTGCGGTTTTCCTCCAAATCCAGAAAATCTCATGGAAATCCAAATCCAAAACCTCAATAGCACGTAAAATAGTGAATATATGCATGAGAATCCATGAATGCGGCATAACAATGAATAACAGTATGCACGAAGTGGCAGATAATAACTACAATGTCTAAACTATTAGCTAAAAGGCTATGTCAAGCAATAACATTTTCTAAGGTGTACGTGACATGGCAATTACCGATGAAGATGTGTGTGAGCCGGCAAGTAAGTGTACGTGGTACATACGCATCATCGGTAATGGTGCTGGTGTCCTATCAGCATGATATCAATAATGGAATATGAAACATAATATAAGAATGCGATGCAAAGCGAACCACAAAAAGGAGTGGGAGCTGAAACTAGACGCAACTATAACTAATCTGCATTAATCTAATATAAGTCCTACAAATGGTGCCTTTT
Organism: Agapanthus africanus; assembly: GCA_030015575.1. Lineage (NCBI taxonomy): Eukaryota > Viridiplantae > Streptophyta > Magnoliopsida > Asparagales > Amaryllidaceae > Agapanthus > Agapanthus africanus. Next base: position 667,159,876 of record CM057342.1, on the reverse strand, counting down.
GAAATAACACGAATCATGGGGTTTTGAAAATAGGGGCTACGGTGTTTTTATGAAAAGATACGCCTTTTGAAATATCCGTAGATCCCTTGACCTGTCTTTTAAAATACCCACGACCCGCTAGTTTTGAAATAGGTAAGAGTCTAATCTAATCTAACAACTACACCAAACTATACGGCTGAACTAACAAGCTGAGCTACAGGTAAGGAAACCGCCTAACATCTGAATCGATATATATAGACATAATAGTCGGTGATTCCGCCTCAATAGTATCGCGTACGATACAGTATATCATATGACATCCTCAAGTCATGAGTGCGGATCTATCATCAATGTAAAGCTCATACGGTAAATCGTCGTACGGCATCCCAATAGCTGGGTACGGGTCAATATCACACTATCTCATCACATTTCGGGTATCACTTATCATCATATCATATAATCTGGGGTACTGATCTAGGTCTAGCACAACTGATACCATCTACAAAGTATGAATGCGGGGGTAATCACACATTCCAAGCCCGCAAGAATCACATGTCATGTCCCAAATATGCATCATATAAAATCACCTATCTTGCGGCACAAGGCCCAATATCATCGACTCATTTCCAATGTCATCAAATATCATCCACCAAGTGTAAGTATAAGGAATATACAAGTGTAGGCGTGTAGATGCAATTCTATCCTAGGGCTCGCAACTAGGAACTACGCTAGTTACTTCTAACCCTAACTAACCATAATACATCTAACACAAAAACCACGACACAATATAAACTATCATATATCTAATACACATAGTATACTGACTACGGACTGCGGGGTGCTATACGCCATCCACCCGACTTCCCCCTGTAGATATAATCTACTCATCTTGGGTCTTCATTTGTCGACGTCGCCACGCGCTTTCTTGTCGTCCCGAAGTCTTCATGGGTACCTTGCTTCTGTTACATGGACGCTATGTGCATCACCAATAGTCACCACAAGAGCACTCACCATTGGTAAAATGGTGGAAATGGTTTGAATCCCTCACCACAATCTCCTTCCCTACACATTTGGATGCCAACTTGATGAATCTATGACAATCCTCACAAATCCTTATGTTCTTCATGATTCTCAGTTGACCCTGAGAAGAAGAACTGTTCATCAGTCCATAAACCAATGCTAACTTCTCGCTCTGATGCAGCAGTCGTTCCTCCTTGTGTTCTTCATCAATTTCATGCAGTACCAACTTCGTATCCGCCACATACCCGATTTCTTTGAGCCTATCCGCAAGCCTTTTAAGCTCCACACCTATCGCTTCAATTTGAGGATGGCGTCGTCCTCCAGCCGAGAATTCATGGACATGTTTCCCCACATCAATCCAGCTCAATCCTGGTGTCTTTTTCACTCCAAACTCCTTCATCTCCTTCCTCATAGAGGCCGCGTCACTAAAGCTCCCCTTGGTACTATATAAATTGCACATCATTACATATCCAGCTGATTTCTGGGGATTCAATTTTACAAGCATTTGAGCTGCCCTCCTCCCGATTTCGGCTTCTCCATGCTTGCGGCATGCTCCTAGCAATGCGCTCCAACAACAGAATCTGGCTCTAATGGCATGTGGTCTATCAAATCTTTGGCCTCTTCAATTTTTCCGGCCCTTCCAAGTATATCAACCATGCATGCATAATGATCAAGCTAAGGATCGACCCCGTAAATATGAGACATGCTCTTAAATAAATTATGGCCTTCACGGAGCAAACCACCGTGGCTGCAAGCAGTGAGAAGCCCAACAAATGTAGCAGAATCGGGAGGAACGTCCATGCGTTCAAAAGACAGCAAAGCTTCCTTGCCTCGGCCATGAGCAGCATAAGCTTTAATGATCGAGTTCCATGACACCTGGTCACGATCAACCATCTGTTCGAAAACATTCTCTGCTAGTCTTATGCTGCTGGATCGAGCGTAAGCATGAATTAATGCATTGGAAAGAACCGTATCATCGCAAAACCCAGACCTCAAGATGAGCGAATGGAAAACTGCGCAATGCCTCTCGGTTGCAAACCCTGCACACGCCTTCACCACTGCGGACAATGTAAATCGATCCGGTTCGAAACCTTCCTCCCTCAATCGACCAAAGAGAGATATCGCCTCCTCAGGTTCTTTCTCCGCACACGAAGCTATAATAACAGTCCAAGACATAAGGTCGTGCTCTTTAACCCCCGAAAATATTCTATAGCAGTCAGCAAAATCAGCCCCCAGACCCGAATAAGCCTTCACGAAAGCCGTCGCCACCTCAGCCTCCTCGACAAAGCAAGCCTTTACCGCAAGCACGAGCATCTGCGAGCACTGCCGAAGGACGCAGCAGGCCGGCACAACGCTAAGCAGCGTTGCCCGATCGAACCAGACATCACTCCGATGCATACGAGCAAACATGTTAAGCGACCTCTCCAGCCGGCCCATCGTCAAGAAACCTGTCGCCCAAGGGACGGCTGGCGGGTCTTCGCGCATGAGCTGAGGACGACGGAAAGCGCAAAATCGTTAGGGAGGTGATGGATAAGCATATCGGAAAATAGGGACAGGCATCGGGCGTGAGAGCCGTGGTGGGCGTACCCGGCGATGAGGGCGGTCCTAGAGACGAGGTTCCGTTCGGGCATTTCGTCGAACAGTTGGTGGGCGGTGGTGAGGTCTCCGCATTTGGAGTAAAGGTTGATGAGGTGATTGGAGATTGTTAGAGGAGGAGGTTGGGTGGAGGAAGAGGAGGAGGAGGAGAGGAGGTGGAGGTGGACGGAGCGGCCGAGGGAGAGGAGGCGGCGGCGAGCGCAGGCGGAGAAGAGGGCGGAGTCGGCGGTGGTCCTGATCGGGGTATTGAGGGAGAAGAGGAAGGAGGCGGCTTGGGAGACCTGGTTCATGGAGCAGAGGCGGAGGATGCGGAGAGATGCAGCAGCAGCTGCTGTCAAGGGAGAGGGAGGGAAATGAGGAGGAGAAAACAATGGGTAAGGGTTTAGTCAAAGGTCCATACCCCTCCCTCTCACCTACCCTCATTCTTTTCTCTTTTAATCCATAACCCTTCTCACAAGAATAGTAAGCCCATAGTGAACCATGGCAAGAAATGCACAAGTGTAGGAAAAGATGATATGTGCAAGTTTTGCACAAAAAGCCAAAAAGTCCGATTAGCGATTTTTAATCGCGATTAGCACTAAATTAGTGTCAAACTAATCACAAAAACTTTAAAATGTCAAAATTCTCTAATTTACCCTATTTTAGAATTTTCCATAATTTTTTAAACATTTTTCCTATTTATTTGCATTTAATTATAAATTTAATATTAAAATAATCAATAAAATAATATTAAATTATAAAAATTCCCAAAATTAATATTTTACCTTTTTGAAAATGTTACAATCTACCCCCCTTAAAGAAATTCGGTCCCCGAATTTAAATTTAAACCCCCAATACTAAAGCAATTTCAGTAATAATCCAATTGTCGGGGTTCCGAAAACCTCAATACATAGAGAATATCATAAAAATGTACTGCTCTACTAGAAATCAATCCCCAAAAATGCATATATAAGAATATCCTATGCGTCTGGTGCGCAAGGAAATCAAAATCCCTATATGTGTCAACAGGTGTACAAAACAATATCTAGGTGCAACTGGTGTGCACGAAACATCTGTCGTAGGCAACGTATGTGCCTGACAGTAAAAAAAAATCAGGTGCATGTGACATGCACGAAGAATCCCAATTTAGTGCATCTGGCGTGCACCAAAATCGTATATCAAAACACTAAAGGTGCATGAAAACTCTGCTGGAAGTGCAAATCAAATCACTGTATAAGATGGGCGTGAATTCACAATCAATACCTCGAATGTAATAACTATGCGCAAAAATATAAATATCCAGTGGGTGCATGAAACAAATATCATGAAACTCAGTCATCAAAACTAAATCATGCAAACAGAACGCCCAAAATACCGAAATCCAAAACGACGGATACGTGAAAATCGAATCACAAAATCACAAATCATAAATACCGTCGTCGGTAGTTCCTCCTTCGAGGTCGAGAAGGAGTCGGTGCATCCAATGCTAGCAGCGCAGGATATCTACTTGCCTCTTGCTCACGGTCTGGCGTCCTCTGACTCTGGGTCCTTATTTTCGCTGCGGGTTACCAATCTTACAGTCAATCGGCTCATCGGCCCTGTCAGGTGTGCTAACGGGGACGATTCCGTTCTGGCACTTCTCTGGTCATCTCTCGATCAATCCTCACGACCATTCGTATAGCAGCATGTCACTAGCGTCGGCCTCTGGCTCTCTGAATGCACATCACACGTCTGATCCTGGGTGCAACCATCATTGCAGCAATGTCCTGGAAGGAATCCTGCTCAAGGTCTCTTCCGATCTTACCTAAGCCGAACTGTACGAAAGCTGGTACTCTTGCATAATCTCTTTTCGCTCAATGGACATCTGTGTCCTCAGCACAACATTTTCTCGGAAATTGGTCGCATCCCAACGCCTCTGTAAGCATATCAAGCCTCTGGTCTTGACGGAAAGTAATGACAGCTCGTCAGTGTCTCGCACGAACCTCTGGTTCCACTATCTCGTCAACGATGCCGAACCTTGGCCTGCTGGGTGTGTGCAATATGACCACTCCTGGGTCTAGGTCTTCTCGTATCGTTTTCCAGAAGGGTCCTGTCGAGGTTTCTCTCTCAAATCTCATTCCTGCCGAATTGCCCGGAAGTCATCATCCAATGCTGAAGCAATTTCTTATTCCGGAATGGCTGCATACCCATCGCGCTTCTTTCCGGAAGACATATCCATATACCACGCCTCTGGGTGCGTATCACATCTCTGATGTCAGCGGAGTGGGACGTCATCTCGTCGAAATCTCTTGCGAACTCTTTTCTTCACTCGGCTTCAATGTCGACTTATTCGGACTCGTCTCATCGTGGCTGCATGGACTATGCTCCAACGGCTATACTCGTATCTGGAGTCCCCCAAGCAAAGCATCCCATCACATGATATCCGAATGATGTCGAAACATTCGATCGACTCGTCAGAACCTTATAATCCCCCAAGAGATCAACATCTTGAGTACAGTTTAATAGTATCGAGTACATGCCTCAGCGTCGGTGGTCCAGCCGTAGAAGGGCAAACCCAAGCCTCACTAATGGCGCCGCGGAACTGCCGCAAACCCTAAGGTTCAAAGGCTTTCACACGGTCATTAAGTCGAGTTAGGGTTTCATTCTTCTAGAGGGTCCATAGAATCACCTGCCTGTCTTTCCGTATACTTTAAACTTGGAAAATGGGCTTCTGACATTCGATCGTCTCTATCGACTCTCAACGAACCTGCGTGAAGTCGTCTTTAGCTGGAAACAATCTATCTGATGACCTCGCATCGGTAAACGAACGAACCACATGTCCTAGTCATTAGTCCTCAGGTGACTAGCGACTCGCTATCATCTCTCTAAGTATATGCTCACGCTGCAGTAGCTCCAACCATCTGGGCGATATCTCGTCATTTGCAGCAGCAACTGGCTCATTCGCCTGTACGCCGAACAGCGCCTCAATCCTCCAGAAAGGCGACACAGTGGCGGTCATCTCTGAATCGGTCTGCTCTAGATCTGAGTAAGACTCTCCACACTGGAAATCTTCAACTCAACTGGGCCCGCTCCGGCGCATAAATCGGACGAATCACCTTCGCCTCTCAAATCGGGTAGACTAGCCATCATCTGTCTCATATCTGCCTGAAAGCTCCGGCAATCTCAGCTCGTAAGCTTCGGAAGCGACATACTGTCAATCTCAGCAACAGCTGGTCCATCTATCTGCACGGTAGGCGACATCATAATCTCTGCGGTACGCTGTACATCAACAGTCCTCTCTCAACTGGCAGCTCTAACAATGGCCCGGTCATCCGGTGCAAAACCAAGCACTCGCCTCCACTAGAGGTCACAATCACCAATACTAACTCGAGACGTTCCCATGTCAACAGAAACACAATGGTCGGCCCTCGTACCAGACGAGCTCGCCCTGACCGTAACCCTAGCAGCAGCCCAAACTGCGCTCAAACATGGTGACAGGAACCTCAATCGAGTATCAAAGAGAGCACATCAATGGCAAGAAAGAGAACAACAGATCCAGAGCGGGTACATGATCATAGGAAAGAACGGCATCAATGAAGGTATGATCATGAAACTAAGAGAATCGAGGATCTCAAATGGATGTACAATCATGGATAGAAAGAGAATCGCTGATCTTGAAAATATGTACATCCTAAGGTTCCTTAAGCGGAGTGGCGTGTCGTAAGTATGCCGCGGAACATACCAACGGTACGTCGCTCTACTTTAGTTACCTATTCCATCAACCAAGGATCATCCTACGCGACGAAAGTTCGGGTCTAATACCCCCTCGACCAAGTCTAAGTTCCGTAAGGTCAAGCCTAAGTTCCGTATATATATAAACGCCCTAGGCTCCACATAGTCAAAATTAGACTCGAACCAAGGTCAACCTAGCGCTCTGATACCAACTTTGTCACGTCCGAGAGAGCACGTGACTGGCCCTTGAACCATATGAAGTCTATAGGACTCCATCTGATCCAAGTAAGCCAAAAGCCCAGAAATCTAAAACCATTTTTAAGAATGAGTAAAGAACTGGTTTAAAGAAGTGAAGAAATACATGTTTGAAATCAAGGTTTTAAAATAACTAAGCCGAATATGCATTTTAAAACAGTACAATCTTTTCTAAAAATTTCGGCAGAGTTTTCTTTTGTAAAACTGGCCCCGAATGGGGTACAACAAAGATAACAATATATGCAATGATAGAGGCATCCCCAAGCGGGAGCTAGCTCTTCGTCGATTGACGGTCACCACCACACAACGATATAATATACAACGCCAAGTGGCGAGGATCAAATCCAAAAGAAAGCTCAAAAGCAACAAGAAAACCGCAATACTACTGAGCGCGACTATAAGATCAAATAATACATCACTAAAGTCTAGGCCTGAAACAAAATACAAGTTTTGGTTGATGGAAATTCTAGATACAAAGAATAAAATAAATATAATGGTGGTTCTTGATGCGAAAGAATCCACCTACCAAAAGCAATTCACCCGCAAGAAAGTAGTGTGCCAGAAATGCCGCAATGGAACCTGTACAGCATAACCTGCAAGAACTGTGGCACAACGGGGGTGAGTTGCCAACTCGTGAATAGAAATATCTACAAGCAGAAACTGAACGCAAGACATAATCCTAGGTCAATACGATCAGTATAAGAATCCTCAATATATAACATGCAGCCTATAACAAGGCTAGGGTAAATATCTAACCCGAGTGTAATCTCATGTGCCTGTGTCAGCGCCTCAGGTAGCAATATAACATAAGAATGAGATCTGAATGCATGAAAATAGAATACATGTACATGAAGAAACTGTTTTCATAATTTAGTGAGATTTCCTTTGTATTTTTAAAATGAGGTAACATAATGAAATCAGCATAAAACCGTACCTAGCATCGGCACAAAACGTAATCCCAATATCTCTGTATCACAGTCTCTGTACCTCAATATCTAGGGCGCCGTCAGTCCAGACCGGCCCCTACCATCCATCTCAAGACCACGACGGTATCCTCCGGATATCCGACGCGTCGGGTAAAGTCACCGGTAGGTAGTGCTCCCCTGCCAGGCTCACATCGTCATCATCACGCGCTTCTTGCCCCGGGGTACCTTACCGGGTCCACCATGTACCCGAAACGGTTCATCCGTCTCCTCGAATCGGGTTTCCAAATCCTTCAGCAAACTCATGGTGGACGACTCATACATCATGGGAAAACCACACTTTTTATTTTAAAAGAGAGAATATGTTTATTTGTGTCCTTGCGGTTTTCCTCCAAATCCAGAAAATCTCATGGAAATCCAAATCCAAAACCTCAATAGCACGTAAAATAGTGAATATATGCATGAGAATCCATGAATGCGGCATAACAATGAATAACAGTATGCACGAAGTGGCAGATAATAACTACAATGTCTAAACTATTAGCTAAAAGGCTATGTCAAGCAATAACATTTTCTAAGGTGTACGTGACATGGCAATTACCGATGAAGATGTGTGTGAGCCGGCAAGTAAGTGTACGTGGTACATACGCATCATCGGTAATGGTGATGGTGTCCTATCAGCATGATATCAATAATGGAATATGAAACATAATATAAGAATGCGATGCAAAGCGAACCACAAAAAGGAGTGGGAGCTGAAACTAGACGCAACTATAACTAATCTGCATTAATCTAATATAAGTCCTACAAATGGTGCCTTTTGAAATAACACGAATCATGGGGTTTTGAAAATAGGGGCTACGGTGTTTTTATGAAAAGATACGCCTTTTGAAATATCCGTAGATCCCTTAACCTGTCTTTTAAAATACCCACGACCCGCTAGTTTTGAAATAGGTAAGAGTCTAATCTAATCTAACAACTACACCAAACTATACGGCTGAACTAACAAGCTGAGCTACAGGTAAGGAAACCGCCTAACATCTGAATCGATATATATAGACATAATAGTCGGTGATTCCGCCTCAATAGTATCACGTACGATACAGTATATCATATGACATCCTCAAGTCATGAGTGCGGATCTATCATCAATGTAAAGCTCATACGGTAAATCGTCGTACGGCATCCCAATAGCTGGGTACGGGTCAATATCACACTATCTCATCACATTTCGGGTATCACTTATCATCATATCATATAATCTGGGGTACTGATCTAGGTCTAGCACAACTGATACCATCTACAAAGTATGAATGCGGGGGTAATCACACATTCCAAGCCCGCAAGAATCACATGTCATGTCCCAAATATGCATCATATAAAATCACCTATCTTGCGGCACAAGGCCCAATATCATCGACTCATTTCCAATGTCATCAAATATCATCCACCAAGTGTAAGTATAAGGAATATACAAGTGTAGGCGTGTAGGTGCAATTCTATCATAGGGCTCGCAACTAGGAACTACGCTAGTTACTTCTAACCCTAACTAACCATAATACATCTAACACAAAAACCACGACACAATATAAACTATCATATATCTAATACACATAGTATACTGACTACGGACTGCGGGGTGCTATACGCCATCCACCCGACTTCCCCCTGTAGATATAATCTACTCATCTTGGGTCTTCATTTGTCGACGTCGCCACGCGCTTTCTTGTCGTCCCGAAGTCTTCATGGATACCTTGCTTCTGTTACATGGACGCTATGTGCATCACCAATAGTCACCACAAGAGCACTCACCATTGGTAAAATGGTGGAAATGGTTTGAATCCCTCACCACAATCTCCTTCCCTACACATTTGGATGCCAACTTGATGAATCTATGACAATCCTCACAAATCCTTATGTTCTTCATGATTCTCAGTTGACCCTGAGAAGAAGAACTGTTCATCAGTCCATAAACCAATGCTAACTTCTCGCTCTGATGCAGCAGTCGTTCCTCCTTGTGTTCTTCATCAATTTCATGCAGTACCAACTTCGTATCCGCCACATACCCGATTTCTTTGAGCCTATCCGCAAGCCTTTTAAGCTCCACACCTATCGCTTCAATTTGAGGATGGCGTCGTCCTCCAGCCGAGAATTCATGGACATGTTTCCCCACATCAATCCAGCTCAATCCTGGTGTCTTTTTCACTCCAAACTCCTTCATCTCCTTCCTCATAGAGGCCGCGTCACTAAAGCTCCCCTTGGTACTATATAAATTGCACATCATTACATATCCAGCTGATTTCTGGGGATTCAATTTTACAAGCATTTGAGCTGCCCTCCTCCCGATTTCGGCTTCTCCATGCTTGCGGCATGCTCCTAGCAATGCGCTCCAACAACAGAATCTGGCTCTAATGGCATGTGGTCTATCAAATCTTTGGCCTCTTCAATTTTTCCGGCCCTTCCAAGTATATCAACCATGCATGCATAATGATCAAGCTAAGGATCGACCCCGTAAATATGAGACATGCTCTTAAATAAATTATGGCCTTCACGGAGCAAACCACCGTGGCTGCAAGCAGTGAGAAGCCCAACAAATGTAGCAGAATTGGGAGGAACGTCCATGCGTTCAAAAGACAGCAAAGCTTCCTTGCCTCGGCCATGAGCAGCATAAGCTTTAATGATCGAGTTCCATGACACCTGGTCACGATCAGCCATCTGTTCGAAAACATTCTCTGCTAGTCTTATGCTGCTGGATCGAGCGTAAGCATGAATTAATGCATTGGAAAGAACCGTATCATCGCAAAACCCAGACCTCAAGATGAGCGAATGGAAAACTGCGCAATGCCTCTCGGTTGCAAACCCTGCACACGCCTTCACCACTGCGGACAATGTAAATCGATCCGGTTCGAAACCTTCCTCCCTCAATCGACCAAAGAGAGATATCGCCTCCTCAGGTTCTTTCTCCGCACACGAAGCTATAATAACAGTCCAAGACATAAGGTCGTGCTCTTTAACCCCCGAAAATATTCTATAGCAGTCAGCAAAATCAGCCCCCAGACCCGAATAAGCCTTCACGAAAGCCGTCGCCACCTCAGCCTCCTCGACAAAGCAAGCCTTTACCGCAAGCACGAGCATCTGCGAGCACTGCCGAAGGACGCAGCAGGCCGGCACAACGCTAAGCAGCGTTGCCCGATCGAACCAGACATCACTCCGATGCATACGAGCAAACATGTTAAGCGACCTCTCCAGCCGGCCCATCGTCAAGAAACCTGTCGCCCAAGGGACGGCTGGCGGGTCTTCGCGCATGAGCTGAGGACGACGGAAAGCGCAAAATCGTTAGGGAGGTGATGGATAAGCATATCGGAAAATAGGGACAGGCATCGGGCGTGAGAGCCGTGGTGGGCGTACCCGGCGATGAGGGCGGTCCTAGAGACGAGGTTCCGTTCGGGCATTTCGTCGAACAGTTGGTGGGCGGTGCTGAGGTCTCCGCATTTGGAGTAAAGGTTGATGAGGTGATTGGAGATTGTTAGAGGAGGTTGGGTGGAGGAAGAGGAGGAGGAGGAGAGGAGGTGGAGGTGGAGGGAGCGGCCGAGGGAGAGGAGGCGGCGGCGAGCGCAGGCGGAGAAGAGGGCGGAGTCGGCGGTGGTCCTGATCGGGGTATTGAGGGAGAAGAGGAAGGAGGCGGCTTGGGAGACCTGGTTCATGGAGCAGAGGCGGAGGATGCGGAGAGATGCAGCAGCAGCTGCTGTCAGGGGAGAGGGAGGGAAATGAGGAGGAGAAAACAATGGGTAAGGGTTTAGTCAAAGGTCCATACCCCTCCCTCTCACCTACCCTCATTCTTTTCTCTTTTAATCCATAACCCTTCTCACAAGAATAGTAAGCCCATAGTGAACCATGGCAAGAAATGCTCAAGTGTAGGAAAAGATGATATGTGCAAGTTTTGCACAAAAAGCCAAAAAGTCCGATTAGCGATTTTTAATCGCGATTAGCACTAAATTAGTGTCAAACTAATCACAAAAACTTTAAAATGTCAAAATTCTCTAATTTACCCTATTTTAGAATTTTCCATAATTTTTTAAACATTTTTCCTATTTATTTGCATTTAATTATAAATTTAATATTAAAATAATCAATAAAATAATATTAAATTATAAAAATTCCCAAAATTAATATTTTACCTTTTTGAAAATGTTACAGTGGGGTCCTCAAGACCATGGACTATGATGTCCTTAACCTTGACTGTGAGGTCTTTAAACTCACGGACTATGATGTCCTTAACCTTGACTGTGAGGTCTTTAAACTCAAGGACTATGATGTCCTTAACCTTGACTGTGAGGTCTTTAAACTCACGGACTATGATGTCCTTAACCTTGACTGTGAGGTATTTAAACTCACGGACTGTGGGGTCCTTTAAAACCCATGGACCGAGATGTCCTTAAACTAACAATGGACCACCATGTCCTTAAACTGGTAATCGACCGCAATGTCCCTAAACTAAACAATAGAGCCCAAATGCTCTTTTGTTGGATCTAAACGATCCCGTTGAGTTGATCTTAGTCTAAAATTAGACTAACGTATCCTTAACTAACGTTTAAGTTGATCTTAGTCTCAAACGAGACTAACGTATCCTTAAACCCAACCCCTAAACCCAAATCTAAGAAAAATATGGATTTGGACTAATCCACGCCCTACGGGCGACAACATAAATTAGCATCCATATACAATCCACGGGCAACCAAAAACAAAAAAACAAAACAAACACACACGACACGAAGTGACCATCTGGAGAAGGAGAAAGTGGTTACCGTGATGCGGTAGCATAATTAACTGCAGTGGTTTGCACCTGCAGGGAAGAGCGTCCTCACAATCAAAAACCCCTCAACGAGGGGGAATCTGACGTAGTCTGCTACATCGGCCGCATCCATTTAAACCTCCGATATACTGTGCCATAAATCAACTTGGCATCTTCGGAGAGGTGGACGGATAGCACCAATTAGCATCTGCCCCGAATTTAGGCAAGACTGACCTATGCGGTCGCGTCTCTATAATCGGAGTGGAACAAATTGTGGCACGCCCGGTGGGACCTTTTCCTCTTTCCACTCCGCACTCCGTATGTCGTGTTCGCAAACGAATCGCGGTTTTGATATGGTTGCCCTTGGGTTCAAGGTACTAAGATTTGGTGTCTTGCTCCGTACAGAAAACAGAAGATCAATAGCTTCAACCTGCACTAATTGCAACTGCAACTCCCGTTCCGCCTCATCTGGAGGTGTAACCTACGGGCCTCAAGCGGCCTCACTGTTCAAGATGCCGGTGGAGCAAATAACTCAGGCTACCACTGGACTATTCTTCAGGACTATGCTCCCATCCATGAACTTCAATGCCCCGCTGGCATTGCAGGAAGCCCCAAAGAAGTTGGTCTTTGATCGACTTACCACTGATGCGACCCCTCTCAACGGGTCGCCCAACTCCGCTGCCTCGGTTTTCAACTGACTGGGCCGGAACGCCAACAAGCCCGTGATACCCGAAGCGGCCATCCCGGATCAAGCGGACGAAATTATTAGAGAAGCTTCTCCTGCCAAGAAATCAGTCTTCACAAGGCTGGCCGTTCCGGCTCCCGCTCCAGGCGAAGTCATCAAAGCTGCTTCCCCCGCCTAGAGGTCTGTCTTTGACAGATTGGATATTGCTTCTCAACGGAAATCGGTCTTCAAGAGGCTGACACCGGCGACGACCCTTCGCCAAAACAGGGGCATGAGAAAGTCACCCCTATAGCTAAACCAACTCCATCCGCACGACATGCTCGCCGTCGTCACTGGCGCCGAGTAAGGAAGGTTGGGGGCAGCTCCCCTTCTGGGCTAACTCCGCCAGCTCCCATGGTGGAAATCAATACTACTGTTCCAACTGGGAACAGCTTTGAACCGCTTAGGAGGGTTCGCGACAACTCTCCGACTGCCGTGCTGAAGAGATCTCCTCCACCTATGGAGATTACTACAGAAAAGAAGCCGGAACAGCCCCCTCAGCGGTTGTCCTCCAAAATTTATAAAGTCTGGCAACAGATTCAGGAATCGGTGATTAACCAGGACTACTCTCACCGGCCAAAGAAGCTTAGAGCTTAGCAAGAAAAGAGTCATCCCGTGGTACCACAGAAGATGCCATCCGTCTGGGTGCCCATTGCAACGGCTCTCTCTACTTCAACTGCTCACAAGAGAAGGAGGCCAGAGAAAGCCCCCGTGTCCGCAACGAACCGCAAAGACACCGAACCTAAATGCCCTAAGTCTGGGGGCATGATGGTGCATACTGTTTATATGGCTTCCGGAAAAGAGGAAGGCCGTGCTTTTACAGGTCATCGACCGCTTACCCGATCGATAACAGGGCTCAGGAACAACAGAAACAGAAACTTCAGGAGATGCTGACTGCAATGGCCGCACGTACTGGGCCAAAAGAAAATCCAGAGACCTCAGAGCAGCGTCGGGAACAAGAGACTGATACTGAATTCCTCCGAAGAATGCTCGAGAGGAAAGAAAATGAGGCCGCGGAACAGGCAGCCAACATAAAACGAATGGCTCTTTTGTTCCAAGACATGGCCGAGATGATGTTACAACCAGAACCACCAGCTGAAGACCCCCCGATTATCATTGAAGACGACAGAGAGGAGACATCGAACCCTTCTCCGGCTTTTTCAGCAGCCAAAGAGGAGACCATCTCTAAAGCTGTCCTGGATGATTACATCACTCAGCAAATACGAGCTCACCAGATGAATGAAGCGGCCGGCCAAATTGTTAAAACTGGGCGACCATATCCAGGCTGGTATGACCAAATAAGGTACCCGCCGGGATATACGATCCCTAAATTTCACATATATAAAGGGACGGGAAATTCGCATCAACACGTCGCTCAATTCAGAGCCTTGTGCGGTAACACCGGAGGTGATGATAAACTTCTGCTTCGCCAGTTTGTTGGTAGCTTGTCGGAAACGGCGTTCGAGTGGTATTCTGAACTTCCAAATGACTCTATCAAGACATTTGCGGAGATGGAGCTACTATTCACCCAGTGTTTCGCGAGTGCTAGTGAACGCACCCCAATAACGGCATTGATTAATGCCAGGGTGAAACCTGGCGAGACATGGGTTCAATACGCAATACGATGGCGGAATATGTGGTCAAAATGTGAGCAGCACATCGAAGAAGCGCCGGCCGTGGGCATGTTCGTAGGCACTCTTGATCCTCAAGCTTCTATTTCCCAATTTATGATCTTCAGGCCGACTACGTTCCAGGCCTTAATCGACAAACTGGCCCAAATGGACCAGATGGGTCATAGACCGTCTCCTTCAAAGCCGGAGCCACGAAATGAAAAGGATAAAGGGAAAGCAACCTTCATCGCAAATGCTTAACAGCAGCCCAGTGGTCCAAAATTAACGGATCGACTAGACGAGAGACGGCGATACTATAATGAGAAAATGAAGCGCCCTTATTCATTTCTCTGGGACAAAACGAGGAGATTGTTTGAGCTGGCAGTGCGCAACAGGCTCATCAATCTGCCAAATCCAAAATGACCGTTGCAACCTAGTGAGGCTAATAGTCCCAATTATTGCCCCTAACATCAAACGGTAAGCCATCCAATTGAAGATTGCTTCGTCTTTAAAGGCTGGATCGAAGATCAATACCAACAGGGCAAATTTACCCTGTCTGAGAATTGGAAGGTGAACCCGCCACAGCCACACGCTCCCAAGAAGACAGACACACCGGGAGCATCATGTTCTTTCGTAGAAGAAGCTCCATGGGAGGTCGTTCTTTCAGCCAAGACTAAAAGAATGCTGAAGGATCTCCACACATGCCCGGCGATCAAGTGGAAGAATCCACTGGAACCAGAGATCATCGAGGGAATGCTGAAACCATGCCCAACTCTAAAAATTGGTGGTGATCGTCAAAGCGCCCACACCCAGCCGTCAAAATCTTCGAAGAAGGAGAAGAAGAAGACCAAAAAGCCCGTGAAGCATGGTGACAAGCGTACGGACCTGCAAAAGCGTATTGACACGCTGGAAGAGTATAACCAGAAGATGCAAACTCCGGTCACACTCCAATAATTTCTCAACCACGTCCTTGAGAATGGAGATGACGACAATGGAGAAGACTCGTCAGATGAATCTAAAAATTATGTGGCAAGTTGCCATGTGATCTCTCACTCGTCGATAAATGATGAAGAAGCTCTTTACACGGAGAAACTAGGGGCAGATCCTGAGCCTGAACTTCTAGGACCATCAGACAAAATGATTGATGCATTCCCAAACGAAGCTCTTTTGAAAAGCAAAGTTGATCGGGAGCGTGAGATGGCCATATTTGAAAAAGCCAAACGTCGGCAACTGTACGAAAGGGTTGAAATACTCCCACTAGATCAAAGTACACCCGCCGTAAATAAAAGCAGGTTCAAGATGAGGAAAAGGTTTGCTAAAACCATATTGATGGGGATGAAGCTGCCACCCTCTGAAGGAAACACTCCTGATGAAGCGGATATACATCCTAACTACTGTCTATATCATCGAAGGATTGCGCACCCTACTGAAGAGTGCATAGCCTTTAAAAATTAGTGGCAGGGATATGTTGCTCACTGGCAACATTTCAAGCGGATGAAGCGCAAAGCTCATCGGGAGCAAAGAAATACGACCGAGGAGAGCAAAAGAACTGCCGGCAACTGTCATATGGTTGACTACGGGGGATCACAAGTTCTCACCTTCGGGAGCGACTCTGATGAAAAAATGACTCTTGGCCCTCACTTTAAAGAATCCACCTCGGGAAAATAGGAAGGACTGAAGAGCTGCGAGAATATTCAGCTGCGCAATCGCACATTACCTGAAAAGAATCTCGGACCTGCGAACAAGGGATCCAATAAAAAGGATAAGGGGAAAGAAAAGGTTCCTAAGGATATCGCTCTCGATGATCGAGCCATCGAAGAGCTGGCAGCCAAGGACCCGCCCAAGAAAAGTAAGGTGGATTACAACGTTCTTGTATACCTGAGAAAGATACCCTCGCAGCTCAGCATTCTCGACGCCCTTTTGCTATCCAAAGAGGCGAGAGATTCACTGATCAAGGCACTGCAAGAACCCGAGCAATTCCAAGCTTTCCTTACCAATGAAAAGATGAAGGACGGGTTGGAAGAAGTGCACACAGCCGATATCACCTTTGGCGATGAAGATCTCCTCCTTGGGACGTGCGAGCATAACCACCCCCTTTATGTCTCCGGATACTGTCATGATATCAAGATAGGCAAAATCCTGGTTGACAATGGGTCCTCCGTTAACCTCCTCAATGTAAGAGTGTTGAAGGAAATCTGTATGAGCGTGCAACATCTCGCTCGTGATAAAATCACCATCTCAGGGTTTGACTCCCAGTCATCACGGACGCTCGGGTCTGTGATACTGACGTTGCGCTTTGGGTTGCTCGTCACGGACATTAAATTTCACGTCATTGACACCAAGACCTGCTACAACGCTTTGCTCGGTCGGCCTTGGTTACACGAGTACAACATTATCCCTTCTACACAACATCAATGTATGAAGTACTTCAAAGATGGTCTCGAATACACCGTGACAGGGGAGTTGAACCCATTCTTCATGAACGAAGTCCGCAAATATGAGGATGCCAAATATTTCCTGCCTGATTTTGAAGATACAGAAAGATGTCACAAACCGGAGGACAAGAACAAATCTATCACCACTATTCCGGTCTTCGGGAGTGATACCGAAGAGGGGGAAGAGATAGTTTATTCAGGGCCGCCCCAATACAACAAGCCGGGACCGTCCACCCCTATTCTGGTCTTTGGCAGTGATTCGGAAGATGAAGTCAACACCGTATTCTCTGCTCGGCCATCGATACAAGCCTTCACTGATGAAGATCAAAGCTTGCAAATCGCTATGGTTCCACGAGAACATTACAAAGAGCTCGACGCGCTTGGTACTTACGGTGTGGAAGAACTGCAGACATTCTACGTCCCTCCCAGGTGAAGAAATGAAAAGGCAATCCTCTTTTATTAATCCACGGAAACTAGAGTGGAAAAGGAAGTCTGGCATGGTGCTCACTCGATACTTGACAGACTTCAGCCCATCCGACTGCCCAGATACTATACAGAAGGATTGAAGAGGCTCTTGAGACGCCAAGGTGTACCCCTTAAGCAAACTGCTCGACAAGCACGGTTCTTTAACAGGATCTGGAACGTCTCCGGAACTCAACGAAAGTTGCCCAACGGGAGAATGGAAACGATCGGGCTTGGGTATGTTCAATCCAAGAAACTGGAGCTATTTCGCGACTGCTACGTCATACATGACTTTGATGAAGAAGGAGATGCTCTATGGGAAGATGCTAACCCTGAACCAAAACGAGCTCCCGCCGTGAAAATGCTAAGTCCGTCGTTCAAAGAACAGATGGACAAGCTTATAAGGGAAGTGGGTCAAAAGGTCCGGGATGACCATAACCGCGAAATGGCTATTTACGAGAAAGCCAGAACGCAGCGCCTCCTTCAACGGGCCGTTGAGAATTACAATGCTCCTTGTCACCAACCCGTCATGCAAGAGACCCGGCGCAGAGGCAAAAATAAACCTAAGAATGAAAAAAGCGTTCGACAGCGACAAAGCGGGACCAAGAAGTCCCGCGATCGAGAATCGAGCAACCTGGACTCGTCCCTTGTAAAGAAGATGGGTCGAGCATATTCTTTTCCCCAAAACAAGACAAGAAAGATACTTGATCTTGTCATAAATCATCAGATGATTACCTTCCGGGAGTCCAAGCACCCCGAGCACGCAGGTGAAGTTAATCATCCAGACTATTGCTCCTATCATCGAGCAATAGGACATCCTCTTGAAGACTGCTTCACCTTCAAGAACTGGGTCGAAGACCAATATCAACTTGGCAGGTTTGCTTTATCCAGCAGTTGGAGGGTAATCCCGCCGCAGAAGAATGAACCGAGAGCCACGTATGCAGCAAAAATGGAACCAGATCAATGTCGGTCTTGGAAGCGATCTCGTACCTGCCACGTGATAACGCTGTCAGAAGAAGAGCCCGAGAATATGGATGACCTCCTCTGGTGCTTCAAAAACGATGATGGCGAGGTGATCTCAGAATTTCTACCGGCGCCAAAAGAGCTGGAAGATGGGATATATACTACCACAGATAACCTCACAAAAATTGACTTGGGAACGGCAAATGACCCACGGCCGACGTTCGTCAGTGAGCTGTTGTCTGAAGAAAGGGTGGCTACGCTAAAGGACGTGCTCATGCAGCATAAATATTGTTTCGCATGGAACTATTCCGAGATGCCAGGACTAGATCCAGAGATTGCTACTCACAAATTGGCAATATCCCCGAACGTCAAGCCGATTAAACAAGCACCGAGAAGAATGCGGCTCGAGCTGGAGATGAGCATCAACACCAAGGTCAAGAAGCTAATCGACTCCGGCTTCATCCAAGTGTTAGTTATGTATATGTCCTAGAGGCCATTGTTGTACATATGATGTATATTATGATGGATGCTTGGATATATACAGAGAGGACTTTCTTGCTCGTCATGATAGTATGCTATTTGGTTTCACTTTATCTTAACATGTTAACTTGTATTGGTTTACTGTCTTTCTCTCACATGTTGATAAAGCCCTTAGGATCTGTACTCGACTACTGGGACTATGATGAGATCATACTAGTGGGGCCATGGTAGTCGATGAGTACATCCTATAACTGTTCCTAGTCGAGGGTATATCGAGACAAGGCATCGATACACCAGAGTAGACTAGCGTATACGCATCTTGACCCATATGATGGGTGATGGATGATCCCATATCCATCGGTGTTTGACATCAGAGATGGTGTACGGGTGCTCAGTGGAGACTGGGTACACTGGACGGACTCGCCGAGAACTCCCAGATGGTGATATACCACACGTCAGATGGCAGTTCTTCGGTGACACTAGTACAGGGTAGTCTGTAGACCCGAGATCATCATAGAGTCTTGTGTGATTCCCACTGTGCTTTGATTTCCACCTTACCACGTCCAAGAGGGCGTGCAAAACGGTGGCTTTTTGGTACAGTCCCGAATCATATGGAGGCAATGAGCGATAGGAGGGGATTCGTCTCTCCCAGTATAGGGAGTTGATGTTGTGCTGTGTTCAATTGGCTATAACTGGAAGTCCCTAGCCAGGGCTGATATAGAGATTTACTGGTAAGTGTTACCAGTAGTTTCTCGACCTTTTATGAGCCTCACATCGACACGACTTATCAGTTACTGGGGTCTGACGTATACCACCCCTGGACTTGATATGCGACATATCAGACGAACAGACCGGACTGTATGGGAGTGTTACTGATTGGATTCACAGGAGAACGTACAGGCTAGCTTGTTGATCTTCTGATCGCTCAATACCTGGGTGGCTGTTACGTTTAGCTGACCGCTTGTAGCTTGTGGGTGTTTGATATGATCATCACCTGCTACCGGCGTATTGACGATTCTTTAGAGTCTTATACAGAGGTTTCTTGGCTCAGGCAAAACGGAGTAGAGGCACATATGTGATATGTGCAGGACCGAGGATAATACGATATGAGATACCGTATTGTATTCTCGCGATATTTAGATATGAACCGGGTCATCGGATCAAGTGTTGATTTGATGAATCGGTACATGATATATTAGTCGGTTATATTCGATATAGCCGGATCGTCGGATCAACTGTTGATTCGATGATTTAATGTATAATAATATATATGATATATTGTATTACATTATCTAATATTGGCTCGCTTTATTATTTCATTTTCTCACCGGATAATGCATTGATATATATGCGATATATATTAATTGTATTATTTTCTTTTGTTACAAATATAATATATATGTGATATATATTATAGTAACATGATATGATTGATAATGAAACATGTTTAGAGATGATAAAAAGAGATTAGGGTTTGATTAGGGTTAGCTTCTTCTTGCACCATCTAGAAGCATTGCTTTTGTCTTGGTTAAGATATTATGGTTGATATTTATCCATGACTCATTTTTTAACCTAACCAAACCCTCGCTCTAGTTTATTCTCTACAAAGGTTAACCTTCTCATCCTTGACCATGGTTCCATGATCAATCATATATTCTTTACTACTATTCATCTCAAAGGTATTATCCCATTATTCTTCATCTTCTTCTCTCTTAAGTTTTTGAAAGAGCTCACTAGATTTTCCTTTGGTGATGATTTCTTGTAAGAAATTGATATAAAAAGATAGTATAAATACTACTCCATCATCCTCATCTAATCTAGCCCATTAGATTAGGGTGTTCACCTTATTAGAGTGAGAGAGCTTGGGTTATAGCAACTTCGACGTAGATCATCGGAGAAGCGGAACACTACAAGCTAGCATGGATCGTTCGAGTCGTAGAGCCTCTCTTGAGTCCGGGAGATCGTGGATCGCGGCGAAGGGACTTCTACTCGGAGCTTATGAAGCGAAGGAGCAGACTACAAAGGTTGTAATCCCTCACACTTAGTAGTAAAGTTTTTTACTTGCATGTTAAACCTTAATAATCTAGCAAAGATCCCGGCTTTGGGTTGTTCGGCACGTCTAAATTTTTATTCGGGCATGTTTGATGCCTTATGAACCTTCACAAGAGTGCCTAGGAACCCTACAGTGGTATCAGAGCCTAGCTAGAGTATTAGGCGATGTGTATACGAAGTTAAAACTCCGTACGCACCCCGAAACTACGAAATGAACCCCTCTCTGGACTTTTTTCAAAAACTGTGATTTTTCAGAATTAAAAATATCTAAAAAATTCAGCAGGTAAATATAAATATCACTGTGAAAAATGATGCAGCAATCCGTACATGCCACCGCGGAACCACGGCCGTACCTCGCTTGGGTCGCGGATCTGCGGTGGAAATGTTGAATTGCGCATTCATTGTTCTACAGTAATATCAGTATCTGTATTTTATATTTTTTGGGTATTTTTAAACTGACTCAAGTGTTGAGTATTCTGGGGTTTACTTTGTAATCGTTGATTCGATCAGAAAATTTAATTTTGTGATGTTTTCCGGATATTTAGAAACTGTTAAAAAGTTCGAGCGGATATCATTAACTCACTTTTTCCCAGCACGAAAAACTTTCAAGTGTTGAATTTTTATCGGGTTTAAATCTTTCGGAAAAATTGTACAAGTAGCACGGTGGACCCTCTAGAAGACAACAAACCTTAACTCGATTATGTGACCGTCTTGAACTGCCTCTAAACCTTAGGGTTTGGGGCAGTACGGCGTGCCACATGTGAGGCGTTGGCTTGACCCTTCTATGGCTAGATCACCGGTACTGTGACATATTCTGGGATTATTTGAACTCCGCTCATGTGTTGAGCAATTTAGGAAATTTTGGGTATTTGATTATCTGTTCGGAAAGTTTAATACTGTCTATTTATCTGGAATGTGATACAATATGTGGAATTCATAGAGTTAGGCATGAAATGCGAAGTATGTGATATTTCGGATTTACGATGTCTAAAGTGATTATGGATTCCAAATATTGTAGTTTTACAATTTCTTTTCTGTGACCGTAAGTGTAGTATGTAGTTGTATTGCCGGTCTTCGTTGCTATACATCTACGACGATCAGTGTATGCACACTTACTTACGTTGATGATATGTGATATTATGTGTTGCTGTAATATGTTATATTGGATCGTCGTGTTCTGAATAGCCGGGGGTTTTATGTGAGATGAGGGTTTTTATTTTCATTCATGTAAAATTCATTTGTATGTAATATTCTTTTATTGGGGCACTTCTGGGATGAGGTTGATGTCACCATTGTATATTATTTACTTTTCCGCATTAGGTAGACCCAAGGAGGGGAGCACAAGTAACCGGGTTTTAGGGTCCAGTGGGAGGCCATCTCGAGGAGTCGAGACCAGGTCTCCTAACCCTAGAATTGGCAGTGTTACTTGCCGCTCTCGTAGGGGTCTAGGGATGTGGGTTTGGCTATTCGTAGCGACCATGGAATCCGTGTTTTATACAGGCTCGTATTGAAAACACGGACATCCTAGTATATCCAATATTTCATATATGTTCTTCTGCTGCAATGTTCTGTGATGAGATCATATTACTGCCTGAGACGGATGCTTATATTATATATATATATATATATATATATATATATATATATATATATATATATATATATATACTGATATATAAATATTACTGCTTTCGTTTCTTCTGTGGTGCTTAGGAAGCATAAGCTGATGGGATTTTATTAATGAGATTAATAAAAAGAAAAGAAACCTAAAAGATGTTGTAGAATCAAAACTTTATAAAAAGGGTAGCTACAGTTTTGCTTTGCATAGCGGTATATATGATATACCCTGCACCTTATTCGATGAGGAAAGAGCCGAGATCCCTTCACCGGGAGTGACCTCTTTAGCGAAACTGGCAGATGCTGCAAAACTCGGTTTGTCTTTTGATTGCTTTTAGAGTTTTGCTTTGCATAGCGGTATATATGATATACCCTGCACCTTATTCGATGAGGAAAGAGCCGAGATCCCTTCACCGGGAGTGACCTCTTTAGCAAAACTAATGAAAGCCTCAAAAACACTCCATTTCAAAATTTCACATAATTCTACGACGATATCAAGTTCATTACGCTCATGGTTTTTTGAAAAACCTGCGTAGCCCTCCGTCATTTCAGATAGATATTATTTAGTATTCGTGCTATATTTGTTGACTTAGTCAAGGCGTAGTGTACGGTAGCTAAATAGTGTTTATCTGCTATAGCATGAGATGTGATTGGATTAGGGTAGTCGTACGGCCTTGTTGACTCAGTCAAGGGTCGTACGGGTGGGTTTAATTCAATTGAGAAATGTACGGGTTGAACTTGACTTGCGATTTATGGTTTGTTGACTTAGTCAAGGTCATAAATCGCTAGGGGCAAAATATTATCGGGAATTTCAAGTGTTGAAATTTGCAATGAGATTGCATACCTCCTATGAGATAGTTGGATCCCGATACCCACTGCGAGTAAGAGTTACTCCTGGGAGAGTTTTACACAGGACAATTAGCCGATCAGGTTGGTGTCTAGAAAAGTGTTAACGGGGTTACGCCTCTGGGAAAACGAGGTTTACTTTAATTAGGTCCGTGCAAAAGCACGGAGAACCTCCCTTAAAGTACCGACACTGATCTAGCTGAAAGATTGACGAAATTGTAGGGTGTAATTAATCCCGGCTAATCTTACCTTTTAGGGTTTGAAGGTAGATTTGATAAAAACAGTGGGAGACATCCTGATTAAATAAGATAATAACCAATCTAATCTTGCAAGAGCATACGCTAAAGTGTTTTCTTCTCTCTCTCTCCAGGTAGCGACCATGTCAGGCCATAATCAAGATAATAATATGGATGTATTGACTGAACCCGCTTATTATACTGAGCAGGGGAACGTTGGACCCGTTCTTTCTTATAAGAGTTATAAGACTGAACAGGAAACAGGAGAATATCTGGATTCTCACGCCGCCCATAAGAACATGCATGTTGATGCATCTTCTTCAGGTGTGTTAGTTATTGAGAACTGTTTCTCAGCTCACCCTACGTCCTGGGTATTGGATACCGGATCAGGATCCCATATATGTAAATTGTTACATGGGCTACGTAAAGGTAGAGAACTGGGAAAAGGTGATCATTCCATTCAAGTAGGGAACGGTGCAAGTATTGCAGCCAAAGCAGTTGGTGAATATCACCTAGTATTGCTAAGTCGTAATACACTGATTCTAAATGAGTGCTATTATATACCGAACATGATGTGCAACATTATATCAATTTCTTTATTAAGTAAAGAAGGATATAATTTTGTAGTAAAGGATAATGTTATGAACATATTCCTAGATTAAAAGTTGATTGCATCAGGCTCATTACATAATGGCATATTCATTCTAAATCAAAATACAGTCCTCAATATACAAAACACACACAAGAGGAAAAGTTCAGAAATGAACGAATCCTTCTTGTGGCATTGTAAACTTGGCCATATCAATGAGACACGGCTAGCTAAGTTATATAAGAATGGATATTTGAATTCATTCGAATTATCATCTTATGATACTTGCCATTCATGTCTTAAAGGAAAAATGACCAAAGCTCCGTTTAGTGGACACGGAGAAAGAGTTACGGAACTCTTAGGACTGGTACATAGTGATGTATGCGGTCCCATGTCTACACACGCCAGGAACGGTTCTTCCTACTTCATTACATTCACTGACGATCTCTCTAGATACGGGCATGTGTTCCTGTTGAAACACAAGTCTGAAACTTTTGAGAAATTCAGAGAATATAAGCACGAAGTAGAGAACCAAACGGGTAAAAGTATTAAGATTCTTCGATCTGATCGAGGAGGTGAATACTTAAGCAATGAGTTCCTAGATTATCTAAAAGAGAATAGGATTCTCTCTCAGCTTACTCCTCCTTATACACCACAGCACAACAGTGTATCGGAACGGAGGAATCGCACCCTATTAGATATGGTGCGCTCTATGATGAGCGAAGCTGAGTTACCTATTTCCTTCTGGGGGTATGCGCTTGAGACAGCCATATACATATTGAATCTAGTTCCGTCTAAATCTGTTCCTACCACACCATATGAGATATGGAGTGGGAAGAGACCATATTTTAAACGAGTTAAGATATGGGGTTGTCCGGCCTATGTCAAAAGGCAAAATCCGGACAAACTCGAGGCACAATCAGTTCTTTGCAAATTTATGGGATATCCAAAGAATTCTCAAGGATATTTTTTCTACCACGTTGAGGAACAAAAAGTGTTTGTTGCTCAACATGCCACCTTTTTGGAAAAAGAATTTCTTGCAAAAGAAATTAGTGACAAAGAGGTAGAGCTGGAAGAGGTTCCAGCACCACAAACTACAACTGATGATTTGTTAGAACCAGAAGATTCAGTAGTACCCGACGAACCCCAGCCTCTCCGCCGATCTAGTAGGGTTTCTCGTCCACCTGAGAGATACTACAGTTTTCTCATTGATGGTGGAAGCGAGGATTGCATCATGGAAGATGATGACCCAACTAGTTTCGAGCAGGCCATCACGAGTGGTGACTCTGTGAAATGGCTGGATGCAATGCGATCTGAGATGGAATCCATATACACCAATAAAGTATGGACTTTGGAAAATGCTCCTGAAGGGGTAAAACCCATTGGGAGCAAATGAATTTTTAAAAAGAAATTTGGTGTAGATGGAAAAGTTGAGACTTTCAAAGCTAGACTTGTAGCAAAGGGTTTTCGTCAACGACCAGGTGTGGATTATGACGAAACCTTTTCTCCAGTGGCTATGCTTAAGTCCATCCGGATCTTACTTGCCATTGCTGCATACCATGACTACGAAATCTGACAAATGGATCTTAAGACCGCCTTTCTAAACGGTGATTTAGAAGAGTGTGTGTACATGACTCAGCCAGAGGGCTTCGTAGATAGTGGGAGCAGCGGAAAGGTGTGCAAGCTGCTTAAATCCATTTATGGGTTAAAGCAAGCATCGCGGAGTTGGAACATCTGTTTTGATGTTGTAGTCAAAGAGTTTGACTTCATCAAAAATATAGATGAACCTTGTATCTATAAGAAGGTAGCAGAGAGTAAGGTTGTCTTCCTCGTATTGTACGTGGATGACATACTCTTGATAGGAAATGATATTCCTATGCTGCAATCAGTCAAGCTCTTCTTATCACAAAGATTCTCAATGAAAGATCTAGGTGATGCCTCCTGCATATTGGGAATCATGATCTATAGAGATAGATCTGAACGGATACTGGGATTGTCCCAATCCAGGCACATTGACACCATACTAAAGAGGTTTAGTATGGAAGAATCCAAGCGTGGGAACCAACCCACGATCTCTGGACTCACTCTCTCCAAAGAGATGTCTCCCAAGACTGATTTGGAGAGAGCTCGCATGCAAGGGATACCCTATGCTTCGGCAGTAGGCTCTATCATGTATGAGATGTTATGTACCAGACCCGATGTAGGATACTCACTAAGTGTAGTGAGTCGGTATCAAGCAGATCCTGGAGAGAGTCACTGGACAGCTATGAAGAATATTCTCAAGTACTTGCAAAGGACTAGAGACATGTTCTTGGTGTATGGTAACGGAGAACTCCGGGTGGAGTCCTCTACCGATTTCAGCTTCCAAAGTGATAAGGACGGCTCTAAGTCGTAGTCGGGATTTGTCTTTACCCTCAATAGAGGGGTATGTTGGAAAAGTTCCAAACAGGATACCGTTGCAGACTCGACGATGGAGGCTGAATACATCACTGCCAACGATGCTGCCAAAGAGGCTGCTTGGATGAAGAAGTTCATTAGTGAACTTGGTGTGGTTCCATCCATTGAGCATCCAATACCTCTGTATTGCGATAACAATGGAGCTGTGGCTTTGGCCAAGGAACCCAGGTCCCATCAGAAGTCGAGACATATTCTGAGGCGATATCACCTGATCAGGGAGATAGTTGATCGCCGGGAGATCGAGGTCAGGAGAGTAGATACGAAGGACAACACTGCGAATCCACTCACGAAGGCCGTTCCCCAGATACAGTTTGAGAGATTATTCGGGATGCTAGGTAAGAGATACTACAGCAGCTGGCCTTAGTGCAATTAGGAGATTGTTAGTTATGTATATGCCCTCGAGTCCATTGTTGTACATATGATGTATATTATGATGGATGCTTGGATATATACAGAGAGGACTTTCTTGCTCGTCATGATAGTATGCTATTTGGTTTCACTTTATCTTAACATGTTGACTTGTATTGGTTTACTGTCTTTCTCTCACATGTTGATAAAGCCCTTAGGATCTGTACTCGACTACTGGGACTATGATGAGATCATACTAGTGGGGCCATGGTAGTCGATGAGTACATCCTATAACTGTTCCTAGTCGAAGGTATATCGAGACAGGGCATCGATACACCAGAGTAGACTAGCGTATACGCATCTTAACCCATATGATGGGCGATGGATGATCCCATATCCATCGGTGTTTGACATCAGAGATGGTGTACGAGTGCTCAGTGGAGACTGGGTACACTGGACGGACTCGCCGAGAACTCCCAGATGGTGATATACCACACGTCAGATGGCAGTTCTCCGGTGACACTGGTACAGGGTAGTCTGTAGACCCGAGATCGTCATAGAGTCATGTGTGATTCCCACTGTGCTTTGATTTCCACCTTACCACGTCCAAGAGGGCGTGCAAAACGGTGGCTTTTTGGTACAGTCCCGAATCACATGGAGGCAATGAGCGATAGGAGGGGATTCGCCTCTCCCAGTATAGGGAGTTGATGTTGTGCTGTGTTCGATTGGCTATAACTGGAAGTCCCTGGCCAGGGCTGATATAGAGATTTACTGGTAAGTGTTACCAGTAGTTTCTCGACCTGTTATGAGCCTCACATCGACACGACTTAACGGTTACTGGGGTCTGACGTATACCACCCCTAGACTTGATATGCGACATATCAGACGAACAGACCGGACTGTACGGGAGTGTTACTGATTGGATTCACAGGAGAACGTACGGGCTAGCTTGTTGATCTTCTGATCGCTCAATACCTGGGTGGCTGTTACGTTTAGCTGACCGCTTGCAGCTTGTGGGTGTTTGATATGATCATCACCTGCTACCGGCGTATTGACGATTCTTTAGAGTCTTATACAGAGGTTTCTTGGCTCAGGCAAAACGGAGTAGAGGCACATATGTGATATGTGCAGGACCGAGGATAATACGATATGAGATACCGTATTGTATTCTCGCGATATTTAGATATGAACCGGGTCATCGGATCAAGTGTTGATTCGATGAATCGGTACATGATATATTAGTCGGTTATATTCGATATAGCCGGATCGTCGGATCAAGTGTTGATTCGATAATTTAATGTATAATAATATATATGATATATTGTATTACATTATGTAATATTGGCTCGCTTTATTATTTCATTTTCTCACCGGATAATGCATTGATATATATGCGATATATATTAATTGTATTATTTTCTTTTGTTACAAATATAATATATATGTGATATATATTATAGTAACATGATATGATTGATAATGAAACATGTTTAGAGATGATAAAAAGAGATTAGGGTTTGATTAGGGTTAGCTTCTTCTTACACCATCTAGAAGCATTGCTTTTGTCTTGGTTAAGATATTATGGTTGATATTTATCCATGACTCATTTTTTAACCTAACCAAACCCTAGCTCTAGTTTATTCTCTACAAAGGTTAACCTTCTCATCCTTGACCATGGTTCCATGATCAATCATATATTCTTTACTTCTATTCATCACAAAGGGATTATCTCATTATTCTTCATCTTCTTCTCTCTTGAGTTTTTGAAAGAGCTCACTAGATTTTCCTTTGGTGATGATTTCTTATGAGAAATTGATATAAAAAAGATAGCATAAATACTACTCCATCATCCTCATCTAATCTAGCCCATTAGATTAGGGTGTTCACCTCATTAGAGTGAGAGAGCTTGGGTTATAGCAATTTCGACGTAGATCATCGGAGAAGCGAAACACTACAGGCTAGCATGGATCGTTCGAGTCGTGGAGCCTCTCTTGAGTCCGGGAGATCGTGGATCGCGGCGAAGGGACTTCTACTCGGAGCTTATGAAGCGAAGGAGCGGACTACAAAGGTTGTAATCCCTCACACTTAGTAGTAAAAATGTTTACTTGCATGTTAAACCCTAATAATTTAGCAAAGATCCCGGCTTTGGGTTGTTCGGCACGTCTAAATTTTTATTCGGTCATGTTTGATGCCTTATGAACCTTTACAAGAGTGCCTAAGAACCCTACACCAAGAAGTTCAGTATCCTGACTGGATCGCCAATATCGTCCCAGTGATGAAGAAAAATGGGACGGTGCGCATATGTGTGGACTTCGGGATCTCAATAAAGCCTGCCCGAAGGACGACTTCCCAGTACCAGTCACTGAGCTGATGATAGATAATACATCCACTCATGAAGTTTTCTCCTTCATGGACGGCTCATCAGGATACAATCAGATAAAGATGCATCCCGAAGACCAGAAGCATACCGCTTTCCGGACCCCTTTGGGCATATTCTGCTACAAGGTGATGCCTTTCGGTCTAAAGAACGCCGGTGCCACCTATCAGAGGGCCATGACGAAGATTTTCGACGACGTCATACATGAAATCATCGAATGCTATATTGACGATCTCGGAGTAAAAAGCAAATCATATGAGGAACATTTAGAGCGTCTGAAGATCGTGTTCCAGCGCCTTCGGAAATACAACTTGAAGATGAACCCTCTCAAATCCGCGTTCGGAGTTTTGTCGGGCAAATTCCTAGGATTCATCATCCGATACTGAGGTATCGAGATAGATCCGTCAAAGATCTAGGCGATTATGGAAATGCCTTCGCCAAGGACTCTTAAGCAACTGCGGTCCCTCCAAGGAAAGCTCGCGTATATCCGGCGGTTCATAGCTAACCTCTCTAGAAAGTGCCGCCCTTACAGTCACCTAATGAAGAAGGGAACCCCGTTCGTCTGGAATCGCAAATGCTAAAGCGCACTGGACGAAATCAAGCAATATCTGCAGAATCCGCCTGTATTGGTTACTCCCATTAAAGGAGAGCCTCTCATTCTGTATACAACCGCCCTTGAAGGTTCCTTAGGTGCACTATGGGCACAAGAGAATGACCAAGGGAAGGAGAGAGCCCTCTACTATTTGAGTCGAGTTCTACTGGGGGCAGAAAACAATTATTCTCCTATCGAAAAACACTGCCTGGCGTTGATCTTCGCGATAACGAAGCTCAGACACTACGCATCGGCACATGAGGTCCATCTCATATCGAAGGTGGATCCTCTCAAATATTTAATGTCAAAAGCTATATTAACGGGACGAGTCGCTAAATGGGCCCTGCTCTTGATGGAGTTCTCGATAACTTATCGTCCTCTCAAGGCAGTGAAAGGTCAGGCTATCGCTGACTTCCTCGCTGAGCATCGAATACCTGCCGATTCTCCTTTGAACTGCAAATTGCCCGACGAACACGCGTTTGACATGATCGATGGGAAAAAAAGGGAGAATGATACCCGGTGGGAACTCTATTTCGATGGAGCATCTTCCATGAAGAAGCGCAAACAAAGCACCCCCATAATCAAATCAGGGATAGGCCTCATCTTCGTGGCTCCATAAGGAGAGATAATGCGCTTCGCCTTCTCCTTAACAGAACCGAGGACAAACAATGAGGCTGAGTATGAAGTTTTGATAGCAGGTCTTGAGATCGCTATCGATATAGGAATTGGGAATCTCCTCATATACGGAGACTCATAGCTGATCGTTAGTCAAGTAAACGGCGACTATCAAACGTGCAAGCCAGAGTTGGTGAAATACGGCGAGAGAGTGCAGCAATTGCTGACTTGAATCCTTTCCTACATACTGGAAAGCATACCGCGTGCGGAGAATAGCAAGGCGGATGCGTTAGCCAAGCTCGCTAAAGAACTGGCTGACGAAAGCCTCGATGACGTGAGGATCATTATGCAAAGCCGTCGGGTTCTTCCACCGGCAGAAATATCTCCGGAGTCGTCCGAAGAAAAGGGAGCGACCGAGCAAATGGCTCTACAAATAAAAGACCAGAAAAAGGCTGAGGATTGGAGAGAAGTCTTTATAGACTACTTCAAATCCTGTCGAACGCCTGAAGATGCGTCCTCAAAACATCAGCTCATGAAGCGAGCTTTATCCTTCGTCTTTGTTAATAATACTCTGTATAAGAGATCATTTGATTCTCTATGGCTAAGATGCCTGGGACCCGAAGAGGCAAAGAGAGTCGTCCAAGAAACTCACGACGGACTCTGCGGTTCTCACCAAGCCGGCCCGAAGATGAAGTTGAAGATCAAAAGGATGGGCTATTATTGGCCCACGATAATCCAGGACTATCTCGAATACGCTAAGTAGTGCCACTCGTGCCAGATTCACGGGGACTTTATCCATCAGCATCCGAATCCACTACATCCAACGGTGGCTAGCTGGCCGTTCGAAATGTAGGGGACTGACATAATCAGCCCCATCGAACCAGCATCGTCCAGAGGACATCGATTCATTTTAGCGACAACTGATTACTTCTCCAAATGGGCAGAAGCAGTACCGCTGAAGGAAGTGAAGACGGAGAATATCCTCCATTTCTTCAAGACACACGTCATTTACCGGTTCGGCACTCCGCGACGGATTATCTCCGATAATGGGCCAGCCTACAGAAGCCACAAGATCAACCGCTTCGCACAACAGCATAACATAGACTCGAGATATTCATCGGTCTATAGCCCCCGAGCTAACGGTCTAGCTGAGGCTTTCAAAAAGACCTTGACGAAGATCGTGAAAAAGACGGTGTCTCGAAATAAGAGGGACTGGCACGAGAGACTGCATGAAGCTCTCTGGGCGTATCGAACTACGTTCAAAACGGCCACAAACACAACGCTGTATGCATTGGTATTCGGCACAGAAGCGGTACTCCCTCTCGAGAAAGAGTTACCCACTCTACGAGTGGCAGTTCACTATGAGCTAACAGACGAAGAAAATGCTCACCTTCGGCTTGAGGAGCTCGATGCCCTCGATGAAATCCGGCTCATGGCACAACAAAATCTGGAGGGTTATAAAGCAAAGATGACGCGCTCATATGAGAGATTGACTGGGCCGAGAACATTCCGCCAAGGCAAACTCGTGCTAGTGATCAAAAGGCCTATGATCCCCAATCATGCCAAGCGGGGGAAATTCGAGCCGAACTATGAAGGCCCGTATATCATAGTCAAAGTTTACCGGGGTGGAGCCTATCTACTCATGGACATGCATGGTGAAAGACCTTTCAGGCCAATAAACGGTCGCTTCCTGAAAAAATACTACGCCTGACGAGTCACGGCCTAGGTCAACGATAAATGACGACGCCTCTGTCCGCTCGCTATCTTCTTAAGCCTAAACTCTGTAAGTAGTAGCCGACTTCCTTTTCGTCGGACCGAAATGTCCTAAAACTAACAACGGACCGAAACGTCCTTAAAACTAACAATGGACTACTATTTCCTAAAACTGGCGTTGGACCGAAACGTCCTTAAACTAACAATGGACCACTATGTCCTAAAACTGGCTGTTGACCGAGACATCGATAAACTACTACGGACCGCAGCATCCCAAGGCTGACACAAAAAAAAATAAAAAAATAGAGAGAGAAGAAAAAAAAAGGAAAACGGTATGTTCATAAGCAAAATGGGCACGGATGAAAACCCGAAAGGGCTCCGTGAGTAAAAACAGCAGGAATACCGGCGAGTTTTGCGAAAACCCGAAAGGGCGCAATCTCGTTAAAAGACACTTGCAAAGTCCTCTTGACCTTATGAGGAGAAACTACCTGCGTGAGATCCTTACGACTCACAAGGGAGCAACACACTTAGGGATCCCCACGATTCCTAAGGAGAAATTACACTTGCGAGATCCTCACGACTCGTAAGGAGAACCCTTTTATGAGACCCTCACGGCTCATAAGATTCAAAAGTCTTAAGCTATAGGGATCTGAACCTGTTCTTAAGCCATCACAACCTCCAATTCTTCCCTACAAGCGGTTCAATATTGACCCTTGTATACAATCTACGGGCGCGAATAAACATTTCCCTAACAAAGTCCCATCCGTGACTAGGGATATGTTTGCATAGTGAACAGCCCTTGTAAGTCCTCTCGACTTATAAGGAGAAAACCCTCTTGTAAGATCCTTACGACTTACGAGAAGCCATACACTTAGGAGTCCTCATGATTCCTAAGGAGAAAACGCACCTACGAGATCCTCACGACTCGCAGGGAGAAATACCTTTATGAGACCCTTACGGCTCATGAAGTCAAAAGCCTTAGTCGACAGAATCCTAACCCTGTTCGCTAAGCCACCTTTGTTCGACATCGACAGAAGCAAATGATGATTTGCTCCTGGCAATATCCCAGTTGTAGCGGTGTTGATGCCGAAATCGGTGTCTAATTCCAAGCTTGCAGCAAAAACCAGCGAGCCACGTATGCATACAAAAATAGTCGAAATGATGGGACAACTTGCAACAAAATCAGCTAGTAAAAATGTATGCATAAAAAAATATCCGAAATGATTGGGCAATTCGCAATAAAAAGCAGTGAGTAAAAATAAAACAAATAGCCGAAATGATTGGGCACCGCGAAAAATAGCCGAAATGATTGGGCAATTGCAACCTTCGCGATATAAAAGCTGAAATGATATAGCATCGCGGAAAGAAAAATATATAAAAGGAAACCTTTTTGCCCTACAGGTGATATCACATCAATCTCTGTATACAATTCAGGGGCGCAAACAAATAAGGAATCACACCTTCCCTCCCTGGGTTCCATCAGAAGAAGAAGCCAAATCTCAATGGTTCACAGACAGCCTGGAGATCATCTCAATATCCGTCTCATTTCAACAGACACGACATCAACAAATTGGAGCTGCGGCAAAATTCCCAGTTCCATGACTCGACGATGCACAAACAACTGGGAGTCAACCTTTCCTAGTCATGTGGAAAACGACCTATGTCAATCCTGACCCCGTGGGAAACGTCCAGAGCGGATCCTGGTCCTCGCAGAACACGGCTATGTCAATCCGACCCTGTGGGAAGCATCCAGAGCAAATTCCTAGTTTCGTGGAATGCGGCCTATGTCAATCCTGACCCCGTGGGAAACGTCCAGAGCGGGGCCTAGTCCCCGCAGAACACGACTATGTCAATCAGACCCCATGGGAAGCATCCAGAGCAAATTCCTGGTCACGTGGAACACGGCCTATGTCAATCCTGACCCCGTGGGAAACGTCCAGAACGGATCCTGGTCCTCGCAAAACACGGCTATGCCAATCAAACCCCGTAGGAAGCATCCAGAGCAAATTCCTGGTCACGTGGAACACGGCCTATGTCAATCCTGACCCCGTGGGAAACGTCCAGAGCGGAGCCTGGTCATCGCAGAACACGGCTATGTCAAACCGACCTCATGGGAAGCATCCAGAGCAAATTCCTGGTCACGTGGAACACGGCCTATGTCAATCCTGACCCCGTGGGAAACGTCCAGAGCGGAGCCTGGTCCTCGCAGAACACGGCTATGTCAATCAGACCCCGTGGAAAGCATCCAGAGCAAATTCATTGTCATGTGGAACATGGCCTATGTCAATCCTGACCCCGTGGGAAACGTCCAGAGCGGATTCTGGTCCTCACAGAATATGGCTGTCAATCCTGACCCCGTGGGAAGCATCCAGAGCAAATTCCTGGTCACGTGGAACATGACCTATGTCAATCCTGACCCCGTGGGAAACGTCCAGAGAGGAACCTGGTCCTTCCAGAACACGGCTATGTCAATCAGACCCCGTGGGAAGCATCCAGAGCAAATTCCTGGTTTCGTGGAACGCGGCCTATGTCAATCCTTGTTAGTTATATGTATGCCCTAGAGGCCATTACTATACATAGGATGTATATTGTAGTGGATGCTGGGACATATATAGGGAGGACTTTCTTGCTCGACATGATAGTATGCTATCTGGTTGATCTTTAACTTAACGTGTACACTGATTGTCTTCCTGTTACATGTTAGTAAAGCCCTTAGGATCTGTACTTGACTACCTGGACTATGATGCGGATCATACTAGTGGGGACATGGTAGTCCATAAGTACATCCTTCAAAGTCCCTAGTCGTGGGTGTATCGAGACGGGGCATCGATATACCAGAGTAGACTAGCGTATACCTTCTCGACCCATACAGATGGGCGATGTATGATCCCATATCCATTGGTGTTTGACATCAGAGATGATATACGGGTGCTCAGTAGAGACTGGGTACACTGGACGGACTCGCCGAGAACTCCCAGATGGTATTATACCTCACGTCAGATGGCAGTTCTCTGGTGACACTGGTGCAGAGTAGTCTGTTGACCCGAGATCGTCATAGAGTCTTGTGTGGTTCCCACTGTGCTTTGATTTCCATCTTACCACGTCCAAGAGGGCGTGCAAAACGGTGGTTTTTGGGTACAGTCCCGAGTCACATGGAGGCAATGAGCGATAGGAGGGGATTCGTCTCTCCCAGTATAGGGAGTTGATGTTGCGCTGTGTTCGATTGGCTATAACAGGAAATCCCTGGCCAGGGTTGCTGAGATTTACTGGTAAGTGTTACCAGTAGTTTCTCGAAGTGTTATAGACCTCATATCGACACGACTTATCGAGCTATTCGGGTCTGACGTTTACCACCCCTAGGCAAGATATGCGACATATCAGACGATCAGACCGGACTGTACGGTAGTGTTACTGGTTGGATTCACTGGAGTGTGAGCGGGCTTGCTCGTCGATCTTCTGATCGCTCAATACCCGGGTGGCCGTTACGTTTAGCAGACCGCTTGCGGCTTGTGGGTGTTTGATATGATCATCATCCGCTGCCGGCGTATTGACGAGTCTTTAGAGTCCTACACAGAGGTTTCCTGGCTCAAGCGAAACGAAATAGGAGCGCATATGAGATATGTGCGGGACCGAGAATGATACCAGTATGTGATACTGTATTCGATTCTCACGATATGTGACATTGATCGGTTATATGCGATATAGCCGAGTTATCGGATCAAGTGTTGATTCGATAAGTTGTTACTGATGATACCAGTCGGTTATGTGCGACATGACCGGATCATTGAATCAAGTGTTGATTTAATGATTTAATGCATAATTATATATTTGATATATTACTTTGCATTAACTAGTATCGGTTCACTTTAAATGGATTTTCTCACTCGGATTGTACACATTGTATATGTGATATACTTTTGTGCACTTGATTGTATCATGTTTGATGATACATGTTATGCTAGGGTTTTTGTGTAAAGATCAAACCATGGTTACATGATTATGGTTAGGGTTTTGTTCTATTTACTTATTTATTTATTTATTGATTTTTGGAAAATAAAAGGCAAGAGAAAAGAATGGTGGCTATTTTTGTTTTATGTTGAAGCTTCTTGAAACTTTGATCAAGTCAACCATTCTTATCTCATCCTTAACCCTAACCATTCCCACTAACCCTAGTTGAATCTCTACACTTTACCATGGTTATCTTTATGATAAGAATTATTATTCTTTTCTTTTCTAATTATTCTTATCATAACATTTCTTCTTCTTCTTCCTTAAACTCAAGAAGAAAAATGCTTTCTTCATCAATGGTGAATTGAGCAAACAAGTGAGAAATCCAATTCTAAAGTCTACCCACTTCCTATTTCTTCATCCTCTACCTCTTGCCAAGTAGTAGAGTGTGTTTCCTTCACAAGTTTTAGGGCTTGGTGAAGGTGGAGCTTGATTTAGCGATGCCTCGACGTAGATCATCTTCGGCATAGACATCGACGACCTAGCTCACTTTTTCTCCGACGAAGCCGACTCTAGAGCCCGGATTTGTTTTGGACAGCGGAGACGACTTCGTTGCAGAGCTATGGAGGTGGAGCACCGGATCTACAAAGGTTGTATTTCCGATATCCCATTAGTTAATTGTTAACTAGTTTTGTTTTCGCCTAGTTTTCTAGCAAACGATCCGTAGTCGGGTCTCTCGGCACCTAGAATTTTTGAAATGGGCATGTTCGATGCCTTGTGAGACCTCACTTGTGTGCCTAGGAACCCTACAATGGTATCAGAGCCTAGCTAGAGCCTTAGGCGAAGTCCAGACGGAATTTGAAGTCCGAACGACCCGAAAACCCAACCATAAATATGCTCTCTGTACAATTTTTAATTTCTGGGATTTTTCCAGATTAAAAATTGCCAAAAAATTCAGCAGGGAATTTTATGATTTACTGTGAAGCACGTAATGCTAAATCCACTAAGGAAGCGCGGATCCGCGGCCCCCACCATAGTACTAGCGGCGGTTCCGCGGCCACACTGTAGATTTACATCACGTGGCTTGCACAGTAATTCATGTTTTGTAGTGCTGAGTCTTCTGGAAATTTTTAATATTTTTTCCAGAGTTGCATTTTTCTGGGTTGTTTTGGGATTTCATGGACTCGATCGGATTATCAAATTTTGTCTGTGTGGCTTTCCGGATAAATTTTAGAATATGTTAAAAAGTTCGACCGGATATAAATACCCAATTTTTCCCCTGTCGGGAAATTTCCAAGTGTTAGATTTTTCCGTAGTTTAACGACGTTCTAAGTAGTGCAAGTAACTCGATGGTCCCTCTAGAAGACAACAAACCTTAACTCGATTATGTGACCGTCTTGAACTGCCCTTTGAACCTTCGGGTTTGGGGCAGTACGGCGTGCCACATGTGAGGCGTTGGCTTGACCCTTCTACGGCTGGACCGTTGGTACTGAGGCACGAACGGAATGTTGTTAGACTTATTTCATGTGTTGAGCTGTATCGGGAAAACTTGGGTGTTCGATTGTTCGATCGAAAAGTTTAACATTTTCTGTTTATCTGGAATGGGATACAATAATTGGAATTCATAAAAGTTATGTGATAACTGAATGAATGTTATAAACATAGCAGTTTAGTCTCACTTGATCGGTTGCCACGGAATTTTGATGTGATCAAAAGTCCGTCGCAATCACGTAGCGTACGCGGATACTCGCCGGGTAAACTTAATAGACAGCCTCACTCCATAGCCCCGACCAAGTGACTGTAGGAGAACCCCGTCGCCGAAAGCATCCGTTCGGGTGCTCGCGGTAGCGGTGTTCCGCCTTGGTGCACTTCGTCGACGGTAACGGGGGTGCGGCCGTCTACTGAAGTTTGCGACGAGCATTCGATCAGGATGTCGGGAATCTTGTTGAATTGCCCGACTCGTTATTGAAAAGTGTTTTCGATAATGAGACTAAAATGCGGGGTTTATAATTGTTAGGCATGCGATGTCTAAGTAATTCATTTGGTCAGACATGCGATGTCTGAGGTGGTTGCGGATTCCAACTGTTGTAGTTTTACACTTTCTTTTCTGTGACCGTAAGTGTAATATGTGATATCGCCGGTTTCGTTGCTATATGTCAACGACAATTGGGATACGCATGTTTACTTACGTTGATGACATGAGATGTTATGTGTTGCTGGATATGTTATATTGGATCGTCGTGTTTGAATAGCCGGGGGTTTTTATGTGAGATGAGTGTTTTTCATTTTCATTCATGTAAAAACTTGTATGTAATATTCTTTTATTGGGGCGCTTCCAGGTTGCGGAAGTTGTCACCGTTTGTATATTATTTACCTTTCCGCACTAGGATAGACCCAAGGAGGGGAGCACAAGTAACCGGGTTCTGGAGTCCAGTGGGAGACCAACTCGAGGAGTCG
The DNA here is from genome assembly GCA_030015575.1 of Agapanthus africanus. Taxonomy (NCBI): domain Eukaryota; kingdom Viridiplantae; phylum Streptophyta; class Magnoliopsida; order Asparagales; family Amaryllidaceae; genus Agapanthus; species Agapanthus africanus. The sequence goes on along the minus strand of CM057342.1, from coordinate 667,121,100 downwards.
AGTCCGGGTCTCCTAACTCTAGAATTGGCAGGGTTGCTTGCCGCTCTCGTAGGGGTCTAGGGGTGTGGGTTTGGCTATTCATCACGACCGTGGAATCCGTGTTTTATACTGGCTCGTATTGAAAACACGGACGTCCTAGTATATCCAATATTTCATATGATTCTTCTGCTGCGATATCTGTGATGTGATCATGTGATGTTCTGTGATAGATACAGTATATAGTATATATGATATATTATATAGGCATTACTTATGTTTTACACCCGCGCTAGCCCTGCCCCGCTCTGTCGTTAGTCACCTAACCTAACGGTGCACGAGGGGACATCGAGGCGAATGCGGATGGCATAAGTGTACGTCTTATTTATCTGTGATGATTAGGTACTTAAATGATGGGACTTCATTAATGTGATTAATGAAATAAAAGAAACCTAAGATGTTGTAGAATCGAATTTCAAAATAAAACAGGTAGCTACAGTTCTTGCTTTGCACAGCGGTATATGTGATATATCCTGCACCTTATTCGATGAGGAAAGGACCGAGATCCCTTCACCGGGAGTGACTCCTTTAGCAATAACTGGCAGATGCTACACACTCGGTTTGTTTTTTGATTGCTTTTAAGAGTTTTTGCTTTGCACAGTGATATATATGATATATCCCGCACCTCATTCGACGAGGAAAGGACCGACGATCCCTTCACCGGGAGTGACTCCTTTAGCAAAACTAGAAAAGCCTCAAAAACACTCCATTTTAAAATCATTTGATTCTACAGCGATATCAAGTTCATTACGCAATAGTTTTTCAGAAAAACCTGTCGTAGCCCTCCGTCATTTCAGATAAGTACTAGTTAGTATTCGTGCTGCGGTTGTTTGGCATGCGTCAAGGCGTAGTGTACGGTAGCTAACTAGTGCTTATCTGCCAGCATATGATGCGATTGAATTAGGGTATTCGTACGGCGTTGTTTGGCATGCGTCAAGGGTCGTGCGGGTGGGTTTAATTCAATCAAGAAATGTACGGGTTGAACTTGACTAGTAGACTATGGGTTGTTTGGCATGCGTCAAGGTCATAGCGAGCTAGGGGCAAAATATTATCGGGAATTTCAAGTGTTGAAATTTGCAATGAGATTGCATACCTTCTATGAGATAGTTGGATCCCGATACCCGCTGCGAGTAAGAGTTACTCCTGGGAGAGTTTTATACATTACAATTAGCCGATCAAGTAGGTGTCTAGAAAGGTGTCAACGGGGTTACGCCTCTGGGAAAACGAGGTTTACAGTAATTAGGTTCGTGCGAAAGCATGGGGGACCTCCCTCAAAGTACCGACACTGGCCTGGCTGAAAGATTGGCGAACTTGTAGTGTGTAATTAATCCCGACTAGTCTTTCCTTTTAGGGTTTGAAGGAAGATTTGATAAAAAAAGCAGTGGGAGCCGTCCTGATTAGATAAAATAATAACCAATCTATTCTTGCAAGAGCGCACGCTGAGTGTTTTCTTCTCTCTCTCTCCTGGTAGCGACCATATCACGCCTTAATCAAGATAATAATATGGATTATTGACCGAACCCGCTTGTTATACTGGGCTGGGGAATGTTGGTCCCGCTCCAACTTATAATTGTTATAAGACAGAGCAGGAAATTGGGGAATACCAGAATTCCCGTGCCGCCCAAACGAAGAGAGTGCATGCTGATGCATCATCTTCGGGTGTATTCATTACAGAGAACTGTTTCTCAGTGTCCTCTACGTCCTGGGTATGTGATACCAGATCAGGATCCCAGATATGTAATCTGTTACATAGGGCTACAGATAGGTAGAAAACTGAGAACGGGTGATAAGTTTCATGAGGCAGAAAACGGGGCAAGAGTTGCAGCCAAGTCTGTCGGTCACTGTCACCCTGTATTACAATACATTGATTCTGAACGAATGTTATTAAATACCGAACCTGATGTACAAAATCATATCAGTCTCTTTATTAGTAAAGAAATGATAAAATTTTGTATTGTTGGATAATGTTTTGAACATTTCCTATATCAAAAGTTGATCGGTTCAGGCACGTTATCTAAAAGCGTTGATGTTCTAAATCAAACTACAGTTCTTTAGTATACGGAACACACACAAGAGGAAGAGTTCAGAAATGAACGAATCCTTCTTGAGGCATTGTAGACTAGGTCATATCAATGTGACCCGACTAGCTGGAGTTACATTTAGATGCATATTTAAATCAGTTTGAATTTACATCTTGTGAAACTCGCTAGTCATGTCACAAAGATATAATGACACCAGCTCTGTTTATTGGAAACAGAGAAAGAGTTAATGTACTCTTGGGACTGATACATGATGATGTATATAATGTCTCCTGTCTACACATGCCAGGACTGGTTCTTTATACTTCATTACGTTCTCTGATGATCTTTCGAGTTTCAGACCTATGTTCCTGTTGAAACACAAGTCCGAACCTTTTGAGATATTCACAGAATATAAGTTAGAAGTAGAGAACCAAAATACGGGTATAAGTATTATGTCCTTTGATGTGATCAAGGAGGAGAATGCTTGAGCACGGAAATCCTAGACTATTCTAAAGGAGAATGAGATTCTCTCTCAGCATTACTCCTCCGTATACACTATGGCACGATGGTATATCGGGGTGGAGCAGATACACCCTATTTGATATGGTGTGCTCTAAGATGAGTACTGCTGAGTTACCTTTTTCCTTTTGGGAGTTATGCACTTATGAAGTTGCATACCTATTGAATAGGGTTCCAATCAAATCAATTGCCTACCACTTCATATGTGATATGGAAGGGGAAGAGCCCATATCTTAAGTTAGTTAAGATTTGGGGTTGACCGGCCTATGTCTAAAAGCAAAATCCGGATAAGCTCAAGGCAAGGTCTGTTATGTAGAACTGGAAATGTTCCAGCTATGCAAATTGCAGCTGATGATTTGACAGAACCAAAGGATTCAGTAGATTCCAACGAACCTCAGCCTCTCCGCCGATCTAGTAGGGTTTCTCACCCACCTGAGAGATACTTTGGTTTCTCTATGACAGTGGGAGCGAGGATTGCATCATGAGATGACCCAACTAGCGTCGAGCTGGCCATCAAGAGTAAGACTCTGTAAGAATGGCTGGATGCTTAGTGATCTGAGATGGAATCCATATACACCAACAAAGTATGGACTTAGGTTGCGATATCTGAAGGGTTAAATCCCCATCAGGAGCAAGTATATCTTGAGAAGATTACTTGGTGTACATGGAAAAGTTGAGACTTTCAAAGCTAGAATTGTTAAAGGTTTTCGTCATCGACCAGGCGTGGATAATGATGAAACCTTTTCCAGTAGCTATGCTTAAGTCCATCCAGATCCTACTTGTCACGGCTACATACCATGACTGCGATATCTGGTGGTTGGGTGTCTTGACTGCTTTTCTAAATGATGATTTAGAAGAGAGCGTCTATAAGTACACAGCCAGAGGGCCTCGTAGACAGTGGGAGCAGCGGAAACGTGTGCAAGATGTTTTATATGATAAAGCAGGCATCGCGGAGTTGGAACATCTGTTTTGATGGATTAGTCAAAGAAGTTGACATCATCAAAATGGTAGATGAACCTTGTATAAACAAAAAGGTAGTAGGGAGTATGGTGACGATCCTCGTAGAGTACGTGGATGACATACTCTTGATGGGAAAGGAGTTTCCTATGCTACTCTCGATCAATCTCCGCTTATCACGATGATTCTCCATATAGGATCAAATTGATACCTCCTAAATCCTGGGTTTTTGGATCTATGAAATAGATCTAATTGGATGTTAGGACTCTCACTAGTTGTAATGAGACGGTATCAACCGATCCTGGGGAGAATCACTGGAAGGGTTCCAGGGTGATAATGACGACTGAGTGTCAGTCGCAGGCATTGTCTTTACCCTCAGTAAAGGGACGGTATGTTGGAAGAGTTCCAAGCTAGATACCGTGACATACTAGACGATAAAGGCACGATACATCGCTACTTAAGATGCTACCAAAGAGGCTGTTTGGGTGTATATTGGTTCATGAGATGAACTATGTTCCTTCCATTGTGTGACAATGGAGTTGTGGCTTATGCCAAGGAACGCAGGTCCCATCAGTGATCCAGACATAATCTATGGCAGTATCACCTGATCATGGAGATAGTTGATCTCCAGGGTGATCGAGGTTAGGAGAGTAGACTCAGAGGACAACACAGCGGATCCACTCACAAAGGCCTGTTCCCAGAGAGAGACTTTTATGGGATGGTTGAGTATGAGATACTACAACCACTGCTACAGATGGCCCTAGTGCAAGTGGGAGATTGTTAGTTATATGTATGCCCTAGAGGCCATTACTATATATAGGATGTATATTGTAGTGGATGTTGGGACATATATAGGGAGGACTTTCTTGCTCGACATGATAGTATGCTATCTGGTTGATCTTTACCTTAACGTGTACACTGCTTGTCTCCCTGTTACATGTTGGTTAAGCCCTTAGGATCTGTACTTGACTACCTGGACTATGATGCGGATCATACTAGTGGGGACATGGTAGTCCATAAGTACATCCTTCAAAGTCCCTAGTCGTGGGTGTATCGAGACGGGGCATCGATATACCAGAGTAGACTAGCGTATACCTTCTCGACCCATACAGATGGGCGATGGATGATCCCATATCCATTGGCGTTTGACATCAGAGATGATATACGGGTGCTCAGTAGAGACTGGGTACACTGGACGGACTCGCCGAGAACTCCCAGATGGTATTATACCTCACGTCAGATGGCAGTTCTCTGGTGACACTGGTGCAGAGTAGTCTGTTGACCCGAGATCGTCATAGAGTCTTGTGTGGTTCCCACTGTGCTTTGATTTCCATCTTACCACGTCCAAGAGGGCGTGCAAAACGGTGGTTTTTGGGTACAGTCCCGAGTCACATGGAGGCAATGAGCGATAGGAGGGGATTCGTCTCTCCCGGTATAGGGAGTTGATGTTGCGCTGTGTTCGATTGGCTATAACAGGAAATCCCTGGCCAGGGTTGCTGAGATTTACTGGTAAGTGTTACCAGTAGTTTCTCGAAGTGTTATAGACCTCATATCGACACGACTTATCGAGCTATTGGGGTCTGACGTTTACCACCCCTAGGCAAGATATGCGACATATCAGACGATCAGACCGGACTGTACGGTAGTGTTACTGGTTGGATTCACTGGAGTGTGAGCGGGCTTGCTCGTCGATCTTCTGATCGCTCAATACCCGGGTGGCCGTTACGTTTAGCAGACCGCTTGCGGCTTGTGGGTGTTTGATATGATCATCATCCGCTGCCGGCGTATTGACGAGTCTTTAGAGTCCTACACAGAGGTTTCCTGGCTCAAGCGAAACGAAATAGGAGCGCATATGAGATATGTGCGGGACCGAGAATGATACCAGTATGTGATACTGTATTCGATTCTCGCGATATGTGACATTGATCGGTTATATGCGATATAGCCGAGTTATCGGATCAAGTGTTGATTCGATAAGTTGTTACTGATGATACCAGTCGGTTATGTGCGACATGACCGGATCATTGAATCAAGTGTTGATTTAATGATTTAATGCATAATTATATATTTGATATATTACTTTGCATTAACTAGTATCGGTTCACTTTAAATGGATTTTCTCACTCGGATTGTACACATTGTATATGTGATATACTTTTGTGCACTTGATTGTATCATGTTTGATGATACATGTTATGCTAGGGTTTTTGTGTAAAGATCAAACCATGGTTACATGATTATGGTTAGGGTTTTGTTTTATTTACTTATTTATTTATTTATTGATTTTTGGAAAATAAAAGGCAAGAGAAAAGAATGGTGGCTATTTTTGTTTTATGTTGAAGCTTCTTGAAACTTTGATCAAGTCAACCATTCTTATCTCATCCTTAACCCTAACCATTCCCACTAACCCTAGTTGAATCTCTACACTTTACCATGGTTATCTTTATGATAAGAATTATTATTCTTTTCTTTTCTAATTATTCTTATCATAACATTTCTTCTTCTTCTTCCTTGAACTCAAGAAGAAAAATGCTTTCTTCATCAATGGTGAATTGAGCAAACAAGTGAGAAATCCAATTCTAAAGTCTACCCACTTCCTATTTCTTCATCCTCTACCTCTTGCCAAGTAGTAGAGTGTGTTTCCTTCACAAGTTTTAAGGCTTGGTGAAGGTGGAGCTTGATTTAGCGATGCCTCAACGTAGATCATCTTCGGCATAGACATCGACGACCTAGCTCACTTTTTCTCCGACGAAGCCGACTCTAGAGCCCGGATTTGTTTTGGACAGCAGAGACAACTTCGTTGCGGAGCTATGGAGGTGGAGCACCGGATCTACAAAGGTTGTATTTCCGATATCCCATTAGTTAATTGTTAACTAGTTTTGTTTTCGCCTAGTTTTCTAGCAAACGATCCGTAGTCGGGTCTCTCGGCACCTAGAATTTTTGAAATGGGCATGTTCGATGCCTTGTGAGACCTCACTTGTGTGCCTAGGAACCCTACAATCCGGACCCCGTGGGAAACGTCCAGAGTGGAGCCTGGTCCTCCCAAAACACGGCTATGTCAATCCGACCCCGTGGGAAGCATCCAGAGCAAAATCCTGGTTTCGTGGAACACGGCCTATGTCAATCCTGACCCCGTGGGAAACGTCCAGAGCGGAGCCTGGTCCTCACAGAACACGGCTATGTCAATCAGACCCCGTGGGAAGCATCCAGAGCAAATTCCTGATTTCGTGGAACGCGGCCTATGTCAATCCTGACCCCGTGGGAAACGTCCAGAGTGGAGCCTGGTCCTCGCAGAACGCGGCTATGTCAATCAGACCACATGGGAAGCATCCAGAGCAAATTCCTGGTCACGTGGAACACGGCCTATGTCAATCTTGACCCCGTGGAAAACGTCCAGAGCGGATCATGGTCCTCGCAGAACACGGCTATGTCAATCAGACCCCGTGGGAAGCATCCAGAGCAAATTCCTGGTCATGTGGAACACGACCTATGTCAATCCTGACCCCGTGGGAAACGTCCAGAGCGGAGCCTGGTCCTCGCAGAACACGGCTATGTCAAACCGACCCCGTGGGAAGCATCCAGATCAAATTCCTGGTCACGTGGAACACGGCCTATGTCAATCCTGACCCCGTCGGAAACGTCCAGAGCAGAGCCTGGTCCTCATAGAACACGGTTATGTCAATCAGACCCCGTGGAAAGCATCCAGAACAAATTCCTGGTCACGTGGAACATGGCTTATGTCAATCCTGACCCCGTGGGAAACGTCCAGAGCAGATCCTGGTCCTCGCAGAACACGGCTATGTCAATCCTGACCCCGTGGGAAGCATCCAGAGCGGAGCCTGGTCCTCGCAGAACACGGCTATGTCAATCCGACCCCATGGGAAGCATCCAGAGCAAATTCCTGGTTTCGTGGAACGCGGCCTATGTCAATCCTGACCCCGTGGGAAACGTCCAGAGCGGAGCCTGGTCATCGCAGAACACGGCTATGTCAATCAGACCCCGTGGGAAGCATCCAGAGCAAATTCCTGGTTTCGTGGAACGCGGCCTATGTCAATCTTGACCCCGTAGGAAACGTCCAGAGCGGATCCTGGTCCTCGCAGAACACGGCTATGTCAATCCGACCCCGTGGGAAGCATCCAGAGCAAAATCCTGGTTTCGTGGAACGCGGCCTATGTCAATCCTGACCCCGTGGGAAACGTCCAAAGCGGAGCCTGGTCCTTGCAGAACACGCTATGTCAATCAGACCCCGTGGGAAGCATCCAGAGCAAATTCCTGATCACGTGGAACACGGCCTATATCAATCCTGACCCGTGTAAAACGTCCAGAGCGGATCCTGGTCCCGTGGAATACGGCTAAAGTCAATCTTGACCCCGTAGGAAATGCCCAGATCAACTCCTGACTCCGTGAAATGCGGATAATGGCAACACCATCAGTCACTTACGGGTCCTCTCGACTCGTAAGGAAGAAAATTCACTTGTGAGATCCTTACGACTCTCAAGGGAAAACACACCTAGGAATCCTCGCGATTCCTAAGGAGAAAATACACCTACGAGATCCTCTCGACTTGTAGGGAGAAAAGTCTTTATGAGACCCTCACGGCTCATAAAGTTGAAAAGTCTTAGGCAGCAGATCTGAACCTATTTCTTAAGCCATCACTACCTCTCGAAGAGTTCAAGACGGAATGCTCTCTATCAACTACAGGCTATGCTCACTAAAGTAACATGTCGGCGACAAAGAAAAAGAGAAGAAAGCGACAGTAAAGAGCACATTTGATTTACGTTCAGTTAAGTGTTCAAGGCATACCCATTCATGCATGTGCGAAAAAGTTTGATGTATAAAATTAACACATGGAAATGAAAAGGCTTGCTATTCATACTTCAGAAAATGCCTACATTGAGGAAAACAGTAAACAAAAACATAATTATAATGTTTACAAAGACACAACATCAAATCCAGGACATGGATTGAGAAATTCAAAGGTGAGGCCGTCCAAAATTTTACGAGCCTCTCGGACCATCTTCGTATGCATCCTTTCACGATCACATGCGTCAGGATCCTCACTGATATCCTCCACCCTTCGATAGGCAGCAAGTATCGCCGCCTGCTGAAAAGCTTGATGCAAGATATCAATAAGGTCATCTCGCCTTTTCTTTGAGATTAGGCCCATCAGATACATCGAGTGCACCTTATCTTCGGCGTCATCCAATGCCTTAAGCGGCATGCCAGCATAAAATAGAGGAAGTGCTCCCCAGATCGCTCCCACAATAAGCTTCAGGAGGGAAGAACGACGAGGAAGCAGTCGGCCATTATACGCACCGAAGCGACCCATAATTTCAACGCACTGGGCGTTTGTGAACTCTTGGTTTTGGGAACGGCCGAGTGAGTGGATGTCTCCGTAAGAGATAATCTCATCGAGATCATACAAATGAGCAGCCATAACTTCTGAAAAAGAAAATCAGTGAATGTTAGTAGATAGATTGATTAGGAAAAAGCTTATCGAGACAGACACGGAGATTTAAACAAGTACTGGTTAAAATACCCAACGAATTTAATTCTGTGCAATTAAGAAAGGAATCCTAAAAAGGATTTCGCATTTAATGGAAAGACCCCTCGGGCCAAGGAGTTAAACTCTTCGAGAGCAATGCTCTGCAAACAGGAGTGACACCTGTCAAAGTCAATTATGAGGGGAATTAAAACTTCTACGAGAATTCTGAGAGCCATGCTCTGTGAGGAAGATAGAGTAACCCATCAGAAACCCTGAAGGCGGAGCTTTTAATGGATTTGGAATTTCATGATCTTTAAAGATCCATGAACAAACTCTTAAGAGTTCTTCTATATGATCTGAAAAGAGCAAAGCTCTATTAATGGATTAAGAAATCATAAGCAAGATCCTTTTAGATTTGTGATTTCAAGAGAGCAAAGCTCTGTTAATAAAATCCTAAAAAGGATTTTCTTTAGATCAAAGATCTATGAAGAGAAAGGCTCTATTAATGGGTGAAACCCTAAAAGATGTTTCAAAAAGATTTAATCTTTTACCTAAAAAAATCTGATAGGGTTTGGTCCTTAAGAAAATTCTTAAGAGGAAGAGCTGCGCTCTGAATGAGAAAATAAATTTTCAAGAAGGATTGAAGATGAACAGAAGTCATCTCAAGGGCCAAGGGTCCTATTTATAGGCACTAAGCACCGATTCAATTCCTCGGTTGATCCAAGAGTGGAGATGCTGCCACCGCTGCACCCACGTGTGGGCCCCGTGAGCGCAACGGTGGGGGGCATTTGTTTCCCCAATCAGAGCAAAGCTCTGTTCAGAATTCAAAATTTGAATTAAAGTTGCGCTTTTATAAAAGCGTTGTGCTACAACTAGCGCACCCCGTGCAAAACGCATAGGCTCTAGCGCTAGATGCGCTGCGCTCCAAGTAGCGCACCACGTGCAAAACACGTGTGCGCTAGCGCTAAGAGCGCTGCGCTCCAAGTAGCGCACCATGGGCAGAGCGCGTAAGTGCTAGCGCTGGAACTAAATGTTCCTCACCGTTGGATCAAATATCCAACGGATATAATTAAATCATCAATTAACAAGAATGAAATTCTGTTGAATCTTTCCAAACAGAAAAGATTGTGCCCTGAATTTGGAACACCGTTAGATCAATGATCCAATGGTGATTAAAAATCACTAAAATACAGAACAAATTCTGTAAGGGGAAAAGATTTCCCAATCTTGGTAAAAAAACAAGAAGATTATCTTCTGTAAACCAGAAGCCCTTGGATCAAAGATCCAACGATGGAAAATTCCCCAAATCAATTAGAGAAAAGATCTCCTTAACTGATTGAACAAATCAGCTCGCCCTATATAAAGGCGCCGAGACTTCAAGTCTCAAAGAGAGGAACCCCCCCATAAACTTTGAGAAAAACCTCAAGGAGAAGAAGAAGTTCTCGGCAAAAGAAGACAATTCTTTTCAAGGTGAAAAAAATGAATAGAAAGACGAAATCGTCTCAATATAAACAGAAGTATTTACTTCTTTCACAGATCATAGATCTATAAGACAAATTGTCTTTCACAAAAGAGATTATGAACATCTCATTATAAAGGGTGGGAGAATTATTCAATACTCTGAGGATCACAGATCCATAAAGGCAAAGCTTTTCATCAAAAAGAGTTTGAAATATCTCCTATAAACTAAGAACTTTGTTCTTAGAATCTTGAGGCAAAGTCTCTTATCAAAGAAAAGATAATCTTCAGAGCGCAAAGTTAACCTAAGAAGAGCCTTAGCGCTCCTAATTTAAAAGTGTCTTAGTGCTCTTCATCTAGCGCAAAGCGCTGCAGTGCCATAGCGCTTCAAGCACAGTGCACTGCGCTCATTGGCTAACGCTCAGCACTAAGCGCGCCACGTGCTCCTCACATGTGCACTGCATTACTAAAAGCGCTTCGCGCTCATTATATGGCACCAACGCCAAACGCCTCAACGCTTCAATTATAGCGCATCAGCGCTCTAGATCTAGCGCAAAGCGCTAAGCGCATCAGCGCTTCATATCTGGCGCAAAGCGCTAAGCGCATTAGCGCTTTAACCATAGCGCACTACGCTCATCGACTGACGCTAATGTCAAGTGCGCCACATGCTTTTCATGTGCGTTTGGACAGAACATAAACTGTTCTTTGAATAAGCCTGGAGCTATAATAAATGCACAGCATTCAACTAAAGATAAAATATTGTCAGAGACCAAACCAATGCTTAGCATTTTTAAAGGGATTGGGCTCAAACAAACATCTAACAACTCAAAAACAAATGTTGAACATTCTAATTGAATGGACTTAGCCCAAATTGGCCATAAGTCCTCAATTTAGATTAATTGAGTTTATATGCTCATAAATCACAGATCTTAGTCCCAATTGGACTACAGGTCTCTCAAACCACATCGGTTTAAGGGTACATCTCTGAACTCCTCTGATATTTTTCGTTGTAATCCTTCAACGTCTTCAGAGAGGTGACGGGTCCCAACAACCATACATTTCATGGACTGTGGGGGTCCTTAAGCCCATGGACTATGATGTCCTTAACCTTGACTGTGAGGTCTTTAAACTCACGGACTATGATGTCCTTAACCTTGACTGTAAGGTCTTTAAATTCACAGACTATGATGTCCTTAACCTTAACTGTAAGGTCTTTAAACTCATGGACTATGATGTCCTTAACCTTGACTATGAGATCTTTAAGCTCACGGACTATGATGTCCTTAACCTTGACTATGAGGTCTTTAAACTCACGGACTGTGGGGTCCTTTAAAACCCATGGACCGAGATGTCCTTAAACTAACAATGGACTGCCATGTCCTTAAACTGGTAATCGACCGCAATGTCCCTAAACTAAATAATAGAGTCCAAATACTCTTTTGTTGGATCTAAACGATCCCGTTGAGTTGATCTTAGTCTAAAATTAGACTAACGTATCCTTAACTAACGTTTAAGTTGATCTTAGTCTCAAACGAGACTAACGTATCCTTAAACCCAACCCTCAAACCTAAATCTAAGAAAAATACGGATTTGGACTAATCCACGCCCTACGAGCGACAACATAAATTAGTCTCCGTATACAATCCTTAGGCAACCAAAAAAAAACAAAACAAACACACACGACACGAAGTGACCATCTGGAGAAGAAGAAAGTGGTTACCGCGATGCGGTAGCGTAATTAACTGCAGGGGCTTGCGCCTGCAGGGAAGAGCGTCCCCACAATCAAAAACCCCTCAACGAGGGGGAATCTGACGAAGTCTGCTACATCGGCCGCATCCGTTTAAACCTCCGATATACGGTGCCATAAATCAACTTGGCATCTTCGGAGAGGTGGATGGATAGCACTAATTAGCATCTGCCCCGAATTCAGGCAAGACGTGTAAGTCCACGTTGCTCACCCCGGTTCTTACGGGGAGGCGGAAACGGCGAAAAACAATTTTTGGCGCAAAGGCAACATGGACTAAAAGAAGGATCTTTGCTAAACAACAAACTAGCAAACTACTTGAGGTTCTATCTACTATGCCATAGATATTATACCTCGCGATACCAGTCCTTCGGGTCTTCTCTCCGCTGTCCTACTTGTCCATCTGAGCTCCGAGGATCGATCCGGATCTTGGTCACCTCCGCGGCCTTCTTGAGTCGAAGACGATCCACCCGAGAGTTGTGCTCCGAGCTCCACCTCGAGCCGAGGCAACTAGGGCAACAAGATCTCTAGTCTTGATGTCCTAGGTTGTGTAGAAGAGGTAGATGGATGTGTTTGTCTATTTGGATCCTTTTTCTCTCAACACATGAGATCAAAGGAATTTCCAAGAGGAGGAAGAAGAAGGAGAACAACCATGGAGCTTTTCTTTTTCTTTTCACAAGAGAGAGAATGAGAAAAAGAGAAATGAATTATTAACCAAAGAAAAACAACCATGGTTGCAATAATACACCAACATCATCATAACTAATCTTTTCAAGATAAAGTTGATGGCAACAATTGACTTGACCATTTTCATATCCAAAAATAAAAAGAAAACCAAAGAAAACTCTAGACCTCTCATGAAGGTCCAAGTCAACTTTGGTCAAATGGTCAACAAAGTCAAGTATGGTCAAATGGTCAAAGCAATTAGCCATCACATAATTATCACTAAAAAAATTAGTAAATAATTTCCCCGGCTCATAATGGTTTTGACCGAACGAACTGCCAAAACCCTAATGAGTCCGCCTCATTATGGTTTTGACCGAATCAACTGTCAAAACCCTAATGAGGCACCTCCTTCCTCTTCGCTCCTCACAACTGTGCATACACACTCGCATCCGCATTCCGTAGAATGCGAATGCACAGAAGACAAAACAAATCCATCCGCGCAATACTAGGATCCGGCTTAAACCAAAACCCACTAGTATTGCCTGCCCGAACAGCATACGCACACAAGTGCACGTAAGTGATCGTAGCCCTGCCGTAAAACCATACGGCCTCTATATGTTTCGCTCAGCGCAGGGAAACTCTCTATGTGGGACTCTAAAGACTCGACACTACGCTGGCAGTGGGTTTAACCACAGACCGCAAGCGGCACTAGCTGTACGTAACGGTCCCCAGGTAGATGTCGATAAGAAGGCCGATGAGGTAAACCCATCTGAACTCCTACTGAGCCTGTATGTGACAATCTCCGTACATTCCGGTCCGTTCGTCTGAGAATATCGCATGGCGGGCCTAGGGGGTGGTAAACGTCAGTCCCCTAATAGCAGTACAAGTCGTGTCGGAGTGTAGCCCAGAACACCCTGAGATAACACTGGAAACCTACCAGTATATCTCGCTTGCCCTAGCCAGGGACTACTTGTGTAATTGCTCTCCTAGACACAACGCGATATCAACCCCCAATACCGGGAGAGACGAATCCTGTCTAACCATCACTGCCTCCAAGTGCTTCGGGACTGCACCCAACTACTACCTGTTTGCACGACTCATTTGAGCCGTGGTAGGGTAGCAATCTAAGTACAGTGGGAACACACTCGAGGCGAAGTGACGGTGTCAAGTCAGCGGACTAAGCTGTACTCATGCCACCTGGGAACTGATAACTGACGATAGGTATAGTACCAACCAACAGTTCCCGACGAGTCCTGTCCAGTGTACTCGTAACCTAACGAGCACCCGCATACTATCTCTAGTATGACGTACTGATGGCTGTGGGACAGACCATCTCCCCTGCTGGGATGAGAAGCGCATATGCTAGTCTACTCCGGAGTATCGATGCCCTGTCTCGATAATCCTACGACTAGGGACATGTATAAGGATGTGCTTGTAGATTACCCAGCCCCCACTGGTGTGACTTGTAGGGTTCCTAGGCACTCTAGTGAAGTCTCACAAGTGATCAAACATGCACAAATCAAATTTTACGGGTGCCTACAAACCCGACTACGGATCGTTTACTAGATATTTAGGCGAAACAAGCAAACTAGTTAACATTTTAACTAAGGGAACGGATATACAACCTTTGTAGACCCGTTCCACCACCTCCACGGCTCCGCAATGAAGTTCCCTCGCTGTCCAAATCATGTCTTGGGCTCTAGCGTCGGCATCATCGAAGAATGGGCGGGCTTGATCGTCGGTTCGATGCCGAAGATGATCTACGTCGAGGCATCGCTAGAACAAGCTCCAACTTCACCAAGTCGGAAAAACTTGTGAAGGAAACACCCTATACTACTTGGCAAGAGGTAGAGGATGAAGAAATAGGAAGTGGGTAGACTTTAGAATTGGATTTCTCACTCATTTCATCAAGTTGCCATTGATGGTCAAGCTTTTCTTCACTTGAAGGAAGAAGAAGAAGAAGCTAAAAAATATTATGATAAGAATAATAGAATATATTAGAATGATAATTCTTATCATAATAATGACTATGGTAAAGTGTAGAGAGCTAACTTGAGTTAATGAGAATGGTTAGGTTTAAAAAGAAGACAAAAATGGTGACATGGTCAAAGTATTCATGAAGCTTCATGAATGAAAAGAATGCCACCATTTATCTCATTTCTTTTTCTTTTTCTAAGAGAATAAAAGAATAAATGAATAAAATGAATAAAAACCTTAACCATTTATTTAACCAAGGTATTAACTCTTTACACAAACCCTAGCTATCATATATCATCATATATGATACAAGCATGTGCACAAAAATATATCACATATACAATGTGTACAAGCCGAGTGAGAAAATCCATTTAAAGTGAACCAATACTAGTTAACGCAAAGTAATATATCAAATATATAATTATGCATTAAATCATTAAATCAACACTTGATTCAATGATCCGGTCATGTCGCACACAACCGACTAGTATTCAATGTATCGGCTTATCGAATCAATACTTGATTCGATAAATAGGTTATATCGCATACAACCAATCGATACATTGATCGCGAGAATGGAATACGGTATCACATACTCGAATTATTCTCGGTCCCGCACATATCTCATATGCGCTCCTATTTCGTTTCGCTTGAGCCAGGAAACCTCTGTGTAGGACTCTAAAGACTCGTCAATACGCCGGCAGCAGATGATGATCATATCAGGCATCCACAAGCCGCAAGCGGTCTGCTAAACGTAACGGCCACCCGGGTATTGAGCGATCAGAAGGTCGACGAGCAAGCCCGCTCACACTCCTGCGAATCCAACCAGTAACACTTACCGTACGGTCCGGTCTGTTCGTCTGATATGTCGCATATCTCGCCTAGGGGTGGTAAACGTCAGACCCCAATAGCTCGATAAGTCATGCCGACGTAGGGTCCATAACATTCGTGAAACTACTGATAACACTTACCAGTATATCACTGCAACCCTGGCCAGGGATTTCCTGTTATGGCCAGTCGAGCATAGCACAACATCAACCCCCAATACCGAGAGAGACGAATCCCCTCCTATCGCTCATTGCCTCCATGTGAATCGGGACTGTACCCAAAAACCACCTGTTTGCACGACTCAGTAGAGCCGTGGTAGGGTGGAAATCAAAGCACAGTGGGAGACACACAAGACTCTATGACGATCTCGGGTCAACAGACTAAGCTGTACCAGTGTCACCAGAGAACTGCCATCTGACGTGAGGTATAATACCATCTGGGAGTTCTCGGCGAGTCCGTTCAGTGTACCCAGTCTCCACTGAGCACCCGCATACCATCTTCGATGTCAAACACCAATGGATATGGGATCATCCATCGCCCATCGCATGGGTCGAGAAGATATGCGCTAGTCTACTCTGGAATATCGATGCCCCGTCTCGATATTCCCTCGACTAGGAACATTTCAAGGATGTACTCATGGACTACCCAGGCCCCACTAGTATGATCTACATCATAGTCCTGGAAGTCGAGTACACATCCTATGGGCTTTATCAACATGTAATCAGAGAGACAGAAAGTATACACGTTAAGATAAAGAGCAACCAGATAGCGTACTATCATGTCGAGCAAGAAAGTCCTACCTATATATGTCCCAGCATCCACTACAATATACCTCCAATGTACAGTAATGGCCTCTAGGGCATACATATAACTAACATGACTGCCATCACAACGCTGGTAATCAAGCAAAGATCCTAAGGGCTCCACTAATGTGTATAGGCGATATGCTAAAAGAAACACATGTACACACATTGAAGTAGAAACAAACCAAGTAGCATACTACCATTTTGAGCAAGATTGTCTATACAACTGTGAATATCCCAAACTTCCATCAAGTAATATACAAACTAGTATGATACAGTAATGGCCTCTAAGACATATACACTAACAATCTCCCACTTGCACTAAGGCCATGTACTGGCGTATCGAAGACCTATCATCTCGATCAGCCGCTCGAACTGAGTCTGGGGTAGGGCCTTCATGAGTGGATCTGCAGTGTTATTCTCCGAATCTACTCTCTTCACCTCGATCTTCCGGCGATCAACGATCTCCCTGATCAGGTGGTACCGCCTCAAAATGTGCTTGGACTTCTGATGGGACCTGGGTTCCTTCACTAAAGCTATAGCGCCGTTGTTGTCACAATACAGTGGTATTGGATCAACAATGGTAGGAACCACCTGAAGCTCCGTGAGGAACTTCTTCATCCAGACAGCTTCCTTTGCGGCATCGCAAGCAGCTATGTACTCCGCTTCCATAGTTGAGTCAGCAACGGTTTCCTTCTTGGAACTCTTCTAGCAAACCGTCCCTCCATTGAGGATAAAGACATAACCCGACATGGACTTGGAGTCATCCTTGTCACTCTGGAAGCTGGAGTCAGCAAAGGCCTCAATCTAGAGGTCTTTTCCGCCATACACCAAGAACATCTCCTTAGTCCTTCTCAGGTACTTGAGAATGTTCTTTACTGCTATCCAGTGTTTCTTCCCTGGGTCTGACTGATACCGGCTTACAACGCTCAATACGTATGCTACATCTGGTCTGGTACATAACATCGCATACATTATAGAGCCTACCGCAGAAGTGTAGGGTATAATAGACATGTGATCCCTTTCCAAATCAGTCTTGGGAGACATCTCTTTGGAGAGGGTGATCCCGTGACAAGCCGGTAAATTACCGCGCTTGGAATCTTCCATACTGAATCTTTTCAGTATGGTGTCAATGTACCTGGACTGTGAAAGTCCCAACATCCTCTTAGATCTATCACGATAGATCTGGATCCCCAGAATGTAGTTGGCATCGCCCAGGTCCTTCATGGAGAACCTCTGTGACAAGAATCCTTTGACTGACTGTAGCATAGGAATATCATTTCCTATTAAGAGAATGTCATCCACGTACAAGACGAGGAATAGCACAGTTCTCCCTACAATCTTACTGTAAATGCATGGTTCATCTGGATTTTTGATAAAGCCGAATTCTTTGACAGTATAATCGAAGCAGATGTTCCAACTCCGCGATGCCTGCTTCAGTCCATAGATGGACTTGAGCAACTTGCACACTTTACGGCTGCTCCCACTCTGAATGAATCCCTCTGGCTGATCCATATAGACGTACTCTTCTAAATTTCTATTTAGGAAAGCCGTCTTTACGTCCATCTGCCAGATTTCATAATCGTGGAAGGCAGCAATGGTAAGAAGGATCCGAATGGATTTGAGCATAGCTGTAACAACTCCAATTTTTGTATACCTAAATTTGATTTAAATTTGAAGTATACTTGGAGTATTAATGTTGCTGATAACACTTTAAGTATCTATTTTCTTACAATAATTACAAGAAGGAGCTTGTAGCTCATTGGTAATACCTTGAACTGCTGAACCAAGCCACCAGAGTTCGAATCCTAAGCCCCACATTATTTTTAGATTATTTTTCTTTTAAATTTCTTGAAAGCCCAACAGTCCACAGGCCATAACTCCCAAAAGTTGAACTGAACCCTAAAAAGTGAGTATACCAGAGCCTACATCAGGCAAACCCACGCCCGACGACACCTGGACTCGGCCGGGATCGGCCGAGTCGGCCGGCGCCGCCGGCCGGACTCGGCCGGACGGCCGAGTCGCCGGCACGAAAATTTTGTCTTTTCGTCTCCCAAAACCCCCTGTTAACTCCAATTTATTTGATCAGTTCTCAATTGTTAAATACAACCAAATTATTACAAATTTTAATGCTTTTTATTTAAATTTTTATAATTTTTTAATAAACAAAATCCTTCACCTACCCTACCCTAGCTACCCTATAAATAGACCCCTAACCCCTACCTTCTCATTCCAAAACCTTAGAATTACTCTCTTGAAATTTCCACAAGAAAAGTGTGTTTTGAAACCGAGTTCACGGCGAAGCGCTGACGGATTCCGGCGACGTTCTTTGAAGCAACCGACGACGAAACCACACCTCGGCCTTTTCCCTAGTTCCTCTTTACTCTTTAGAAGAGTTTGAAACCCCTAAGTCCCATTCTTCTCTCTTTTCAACTTCTCAAAATACGGCTTTATGAAACCCGACGGAAATCGGAACAAACCGATTTCCGATTCGGTTTTTTCTACAAAATCCCACTTGTCACTTAATCCATTACACTTAAACATATTCATGATGACTATTAATCTCATAAAAATCAAATTGGACAAAGTTTCTCACATGAAATGATAACTTTCTTGTAATATCGTATTCTTTTCACAATAATACCATAAAGTTTATTTTTCTTGTCTAATTAATTCCCTCATTCCTAAACATGTTCATCTTGATCACTAAACTTGTAAAAATCAATTTGAATGAGTTTTCATACATGAAATGATAACTTTTACAAATACCGTATTCTTACACTTAAATACCCTCATGTTTAAATTATCATATTTAACCTCTAAACTTCACTAAACCTTAAAATAAGTCACGAGGTAATGACCTACCTCTACACACACACAAATATAACCCTAATTGATAACGTCAAAACATAAAATACGAAAATACAAGACTTTTCACTAAAATACCATTTTTTTCTTTATAAACCTTTCTTGAAATTCTATGTTGAATACAATTCTAAACAAAATCTTTTTAAAGAAAGTACGATTTGTTATGGACATCGATCGTTTATCTAAACCTGACTTTGTGGTGTCTAGGCAAGTGTGTCAAGGCTAGTGGTTTTTAATTAGGCCCACTACTGTGGTTCCTTCCCACTTACCTGGCACTTACCTGGCCGCAATTTGCGGTGAAGAGGCGATTTGAGGCTTCTAATGACTTATCGTTTAGACCTTAGAAATAGGCTAGTTGGCTTAGGAAAGCCTAGAAACTAAAATACGGAAATTTACAAATAAATACCTTATAATTATAAAACCGTTTTCTAAATGAATAGTTTTTATTAAACCTATGCAAAGCGCCACTACAACCCACCTTTGGGGAACCCGTTAGGGATAGTACGGTTCATCGTGCACCCGCGGGCTAGTAGTGCGAGATTCAGACCTCCGCAAGGAGCATTCGGTCTCGAAAAGTTTAAAATACGACATTTAAGAAAAATGAGATTTTGGAAAATAAAAATAGTTATTTAAAATTATTATTGTATTAATATATATATAATTATCATTCAAACACCTATTTTATTATAAGAGAAAGTTTCCACTTCTTTTTCTAAAATTACAAGATTAAAAGTTACATTAAAATACCATGAATTTCAAATAAAACAATTAATACTTTTATTAGGATATACTCACTAGAATAACACAAATAAAATTTACACTCATTATAACTATAAAGACGAATAATAAATACTTGGGGTGTATTTTGAAAATTATACAAAAGTACTTTTTACATAAAACCCCCTCAAGTTCTATAAATTACAATAAGGCCCCTAACAATTATTGAACTTCAAATTATCTTTCTTTTAGTCTGACTCGGGTTAGAGTCTGACTATTCCTGACTTGAATATAATTCAAGTCAATCTATATTCTTTTATAATCCAACTCAATATGAATACATGAATCCCTGAATCCAGTTAACAAGCTATTCAATTTGACTGAATCAAACCATGGATATACATCCATTATCCTGTTATTCCATTTACCTGATTATGCAGTTACAACATGTTTACTGATATCATGGTTTTGGTCAGTCATCCAACTTACACAAAACAATAAACAATAATGTTAAAACAATACGGGGTTTAAGGGGTAGATTGGTACGGAAGGTATTAAAGGTGGCACGAGGTGGTCAGATTAAGACACCTAACCTGAATCCCATTGCTGTTGTACCGTGGCATAACGGTTCCTTGTACTTTCCTTTTGCCCTGGTCTCTAGCATATAGAGACCCCCCTCGTATACACTGGCATTCTTCTGTACCAAGCTACAAACAACAGCGATAACATAACATTACAACAATAGTTTACATTTTTTAAAAAAATGTACCTTCTTATTCTGTCTTCTCTACTTCCCTCTTACCTTTGGGACTTACCGAGCGACCTGTTCGCTGACGACATTCTGTTTCTCTCTTCTTTGAATGTCGTCAGGTGATCTGGACCCGGCAGAAGTTGAGCCAACACAAGAAGACTTAGAGCAATTTGCCGAAGACCCTGCAGTATAATTTCATTATACACTTTTCTTTTCAGTACTTTCAATTTCCTGTTATGCCACTGTTTAGGCATCTTTATTTCAGTTGTATTTTCCTTTCCATGTATTGTACAAAGAATGTTAATAAATAAAAGTTGTTGTTCTTTTTATACTCTTGTCTCTTGTGTATTTATTTTATATTGCTTAGCTACGCTTAGCGTATGTACTTCTGAGTACATACGTAGCGGACATCGTCGCGTCCCCTTCGCCGTACACTGGGAAGCGGGGCGTGACAGGTTTTGTTGGTGGCCCATGCAGGTCAGAGCTGTATGAATCCCTGTCATGCAGTTCTGGTCTGCGTGAACAACCTAAGCAATATAACACAAGAACCAGCAACTAAAACATTCTTTACAATTCATACTCCTTGAATCTTGCAAATTTCTATTCTTTGAATCTTATCATTTCATGTATTTGAATCTGTCCTAACCCAAATTTTCTTCAAGGTCATGGATTCCCCGAACAACACCAGCACCAACGTCAACAACACCCCTTCAGCACTACCTCTCACACCAGCTGTTCCTGCACCACCCACTGAGCAAACGATGCTATTTGAGGTGATCCGCAGTCTTCTCGAGGGACAGCAACAGCTTTTGAACCGTCCTGAGACCGATGCACTGGGAGTGAAGCAATTCAGGGCTTTACATCCCAAGCAGTTCTCTGGTAAAGGAAGCCCTCTTGAAGCAGAAGAGTGGGCACAAAGCATCGAAGACGATCTGGCAGCAGCTCAAGTGCCAGACAACGCTTGGGTCCGTGTAGCAAAGCTACAGCTCACGGATAATGCTCGAAATTGGTGGAAGGCGGAAGAAAGCCGTCTGGTACAGCCGATTGAATGGAAAACATTTCGCGAGAAGTTCGACGCGAAATATTTCCCTGTGACTGCCAGGTTCACCATGGAGCAGCAGTTTATTCATCTACAGCAAGGATCAATGTGGGACAAATCGGTAGATGAATACGACGCTGAATTCACCATGTTGAGCCGGTAAGATATGTCGCAATAGTTCAATTTTTAATTATCACATACTACACAGCTAACACAATCTTTAAACAGATTCGCGGCACACTTGATACCGACGGACGAGATCAGAGCCCGTCGCTTTCAACAAGGTTTGGACACAGAGATTAAGGCTGCTCTAGCCACAGGAAAGTTTTTGACTCATGAGAAAGCTCTAGAAGCTGCCCGCGGTTATGAAGCAGTGATAAAAGAGAGGGGCAGACCTCAGTCTGCAGGAGTCAAACGCCTTGCCAACCAGATGGCAGGTGGAGCCTCGTCCAGACCATCTTTCGTGCCAAGGAGACCCGGAGTACCAACCCATCGTCCTAGCCCAGCCTTTTGCACCTACTGCAAGAGAACTGGACATATGATGAAGGACTGCCGTCGAGCCAACCGCCTTTGCTTAGTCTGCGGCTCAGCTACTCACGGTATTGAGTCTTGTCCCCAAAGACAGAACCCAGTTGCTGCACCCAGGCCAGCAAATACCTATCCGCAGCGACCAGCTCTTCAGGCACCTGCTCCCAGACTTGCACTGCCTGCACCACCCAGGGGACCACAAGCTACACCACCTCCTTGACAGTTCCATCAAGCTCAAAGGAACGTTCTGAGGAATGCTCCTCAGGCCAGGAGGAATGTGCCAAAGCGCCAGGCTTTCATGATGTCTGTGGAAGAAGCTGAGGCCTCTGGCCAAGTCATTTCTGGTAAACTTTTCTTCTCAAACTTATCTTTAGTTTTGTTACCTACACACTTTCCCTATACCTAAAACCTATCCCATATACCTTAGGTACCATCCTAGTAGCTTCACTACCTGCACTTGCACTGTTTGATACTGGAGCATCCCACTGCTTTATGTCGCAACGGTTTGTTCGAACCCATGCGATTCCAGTCTTACCGCTTGTATCCAGCTGGAACGTCAGTTCCGGAAATGGCGTTCTAAAGGCAACTATGGGATACAACATGTATCCAGTCGTCGTCTGCAGTCGAGAGTTTTATGCTGACTTCAAGGTACTGGACATACCAAACTTCGATGTGGTTCTAGGAATGGACTGGCTTGGAACCTTTTATGCTACCATCGACTGTCGTCAAAGGAGGGTAGTATTCGAGATTCCAGACCATCCGGTCTTCTATTTTAAAAGTGGAGATCGTACACTGGAACCAAGTACCTACAAAGCGAAGCCAAGAGAAGCAGTAGTTGCGGCAGCTCAAGCAGAGGAAGAATCAAGACCGGAGGTAGTTCGAGAGTTCGACGATGTATTCCCTGACGATATATCAGGTTTGCCTCCCGATCGAGCTCTTGAATTCAGTATTGACTTAGTACCAGGAGCACAACCGGTGATCAAAGCACCGTATAGACTAAGTCCGGAAGGATTGAAGGAAGTTCGAACACAATTGGACGAATTACTGGCGAAAGAATGGATCCGTCCCAGCACTTCAAGTTGGGGAGCACCTATACTATTGGTCAAGAAGAAGGAAGGTTCATACAGAATGTGCATCGATTATAGGGCCTTGAACGAAGTCACTATAAAGAACAAGTATCCACTCCCGCGCATCGACGATTTATTCGATCAGCTAAGTGGATCTTGTGTCTTCTCTAAACTAGATCTTCGTTCAGGTTATCATCAAGTGAAGGTCAAGGAAACTGATATTCACAAAACAGCTTTCAGAACTCGCTATGGACATTACGAATTTCTAGTAATGCCATTTGGAGTGACCAATGCACCCGCAATCTTCATGAACCTAATGAACCAAGTTTTCCGGGAATATTTAGACAGGTTTGTTGTCATCTTCATCGACGACATCCTGGTATATTCTAAGAATCGGAAAGAGCATGCAGAGCACCTACGAATTGTCCTGGAAACTCTTCGACAACATAAGCTTTATGCCAAGTACAGCAAGTGCGAGTTTTGGCTAAATCAAGTTGGTTTTCCTGGACATATCGTATCAGGAGAAGGAATTTCTGTGGATCCAGCCAAAGTTTCAGCAGTTAGCGAATGGCCTACACCAAAGTCAGTGAAGGATATTCGAAGTTTCTTGGGTTTAGCTGGATATTACAGAAGGTTCATTGAAGGCTTTTCGAAGATAGCAACACCCCTGACCAAGCTCACACGAAAAGATGAAGAATTTGTGTGGTCAGAAGCATGCGAGCAAGCTTTTGTAGAACTCAAGTCAAGACTGACATCTGCACCTATTCTCATAATACCGGATCAATCTGGAGGATTCGAAGTGCATTGCGATGCATCCGGTAAGGGATTAGGATGTGTTCTACATCAGCACGGTAAGGTTGTGTCTTATGCTTCAAGACAACTGAAGACTCATGAGCGCAATTATCCGACGCATGATCTGGAGTTGGCAGCCGTTATTTTTGCTCTCAAAATTTGGCGCCACTACTTACTTGGTGAACGAGTGAACATCTACACAGATCATAAAAGTCTGAAGTATGTGTTTACTCAGAAGGAGTTGAATATGCGGCAGAGAAGATGGTTAGAACTCATGGCGGACTTTGAAATCAACTTGCAATATCACCCAGGAAAGGTGAACGTAGTACCTGATGCTTTTAGTCGCCAACCATTATCAATGAATCTCACCGCCCAGTGGAAGCTTCAGCAAGACTTACATCAGATGGAGATTGAACTAGTCATGCCAGGTGATGTTTCAAGTTTGATGAATCTACAGGTTCAATCAACCATTGTCAATTAGATCAAAGCAGCTCAAGCAAGTGATACTAAGTTGCAGAAGATCAGAGAACAAGTGGAGAATGGACTCAGAACAGATTTCATCATCCATGAAGACGGATCTTTGAGATACGGCAGCAGATTGTGTGTACCAAAAGGTCCTGTTCGGGAGGAGTTAATGAAAGAAGCTCACAGCTCTCCCTATTCAGTACATCCTGGAGGTACCAAAATGTACAAAGATCTACGTCAGAATTATTGGTGGCATGGAATGAAGCGTGAAGTAGCCAGAAGCGTCGCAAAATGCTTGGTGTGTCAGCAAGTAAAGGCTGAACATCACAGAACAGCTGGACTACTTCAACCGTTACCAATTCCAGAATGGAAGTGGCAGCACATCACGATGGACTTTGTAACTGCTCTTCCTCGCAGCACAAAGGGTAACGATGCGATATGGGTCATTGTGGATCGACTTACAAAGTCGGCTCACTTCATCCCATTTCGAGTTGGGCAATCAACTGAGACACTAGCGAAGAAGTACATGGAGATAATAATCTAATTAAGATTTAAACACTTCATAATGTACTATCTCTGATACCCATGAACTCATATAGGAAATTGTGAGACTTCATGGAGTACCGGTCTGCATTGTCTCCGATCGTGACACCAGGTTCCGATCGCAATTTTGGCAGAGTCTGCAAGCTAGCTTGGAAACAAGTCTGAACTTCAGCACGGCTTATCATCCACAAACAGATGGTCAGTCGGAACTGTTGGAGATAGTGCCCTCAGAGTCAATTATTAGGTCACAGGTACGTGATTGTAATGATTGAGGGAGGACCTATCCCGGTAGGACAGTCTTACTCGAGATGGTAGTATGCTATCTGGTTTACCTTTATCATCGTGTACTGTTTTAGGTGACCTGACACGTCGCTATTACACGTTGATAGAGCCCCTAGGATTCTTGCTTGACCACCAGCAGTATGAGGGCGATCATATAAGTGGGAGCTGGGGGTCTATAAGCTTATCCTTAAAAGGTCCCTAGTCGTGGGAGTTTCGAGACCGGGCATCGATACTCCATTAGTAGACTAGTGTATACAGTCGAGACCCCGACGAGGGGCGGTGGCCGGTCTCACAAGCCACTGGTGTCAGTTGGATCACCTAAGATGTATACAGGTGCTCATTGGGTTATGAGTACACCGGACAGGACTCGCCGGGAACATGCTAGTTGGTCATATACCAGACGTCAGATGGCAGTTCCCTGGTGACATGTGTGCAGGTTAGTTCATCGACCTGGGGATCGTCATTTGTCTCGTGTGAGTTCCCACTGTACTTTGATTACTACCCTACCACGGCTCAAAGGAGTCGTGCAAACAGGTTTTAGTTGGGTACGGTCCCGAGCCACATGGAGGCAGTGAGCGTATCTTCAGGGGTTCGTCTCTCCCGGTATTGGGGGTGAGGTCGTGCTGTGTCTAGGAGAGCCATTACACAAAGTCCTTGGCCAAGGCAAGGAGATTTACTGGTAGGTATTCCAGTAGTATCTCAGGGTGTTCTGGGCTACACTCCGACACGACTTGTACCGCTTTTGGGGGTCTGACTTTTACCAACCCCCTAGGCCCGCCATGCGATGCTCATAGACGAACGGACCGGACTGCACGGATATTGTCACTGACAGGCTCAGTAGGGTGTCAGGATGAGTTCGCTCATCGACGTCCCTTTTAGTCAATAGCTGGTGGCCCGTCACGTATTGGCTTATACCTCTGACGTGCTAGTGGTTAAATCCACAGCCATAGTATTGACGAGTCTTTAGAGTCCACCACACTTACAGTTACTCAAGTTTCGGGCGAAACGCTGTAGAGGCCGTATGGAGATATGGCAGGGTCCGATCAGATACGTGCGGTATTGCACGGATCAGGATCGGACGGTTTGTACTGGTAGCCGTATGGTTATATGGCAGGGTTCGATCAGATACGTGCGGTATTGCACGGATCAGGATCGGACGGATATTACTAGCCGGCTTTGGTTTAAGCCGGTCCTAGTTTAGTACAGTGTAGATTTTGTCTCATTGCATTTGTATCCGGTCGGAATACAGATGCGGGTGTGTATGCACAGTGTCGGGGTTTTCCTGTAATTTATTACGGGACCAGTTTACTGGAGTTGCCAGTTTGCATTCCGTTCCGGCCGGTTTTCGTTTGTTCTTTCCCGGCCGGACTTTTCCGATGGAGGGGGTAATTTGCAGTTTTGCAAATTACTTTTGTGGAGGGGTTTTATTGCATATATATTGATTATGATGGCTTTCTTTTCTTTGCACCATGCTTGCTTTGACTTGTGATTTGAGTGGGTATGGATTCAATAGTGTATAAGCATGGTTGATGTCTTTTGTTGTGGTCACCTCTTTTGTTATCCTACACTCACCTTCCTTCATACTAATTATTGATTCCCTCCACCATTTCCACATATGATGGCCGGCCAAATCTTTGAGGGAGAGAGAGTGCTTCATTTGTGAGGAGATATAATTGTTCATATCATTTTGTATGCAAAAGAAATTGAGAGCTTCATTTCCCTCCAAAGCTCAATCTTCATTCCTCCATCCAAAGGCAACAAACCCCAATGAGACATAGACTCTACACTTCCTACAGCAAATCTTGGACGCGTCGATTCGCCAGCTTCGCGCCCGAGTTGCCTCGGTATTGAGGTGGGAGCCCGTAAAAGCTACAGGCGATGTGGTGCCCCTTTCCGACGAGGAGGAGACGGACGGAGATCCCGCGAGGAGATCGGAGTGGAGATGAAGACCGGAGGACTTGGATCGTCGGTATACATCTCTTTCCTTTCTTATTGGTTAGCTAGACTTGTTAATGGTTACGATCCGGAGTTTAGTGCGCGGTGGTGCCGGTTTGCAAAGTCCGCAAAATTTAAGTTTATCACCGCTTCCGCATTCCGGCGTCGGATTGACGGCCGGGGCGCCGCCGTGCACTTACAGTGGTATCAGAGCCTCGCCATTAACTTAGTCTAACTTTGTGTAATGTGTTTGCATTTCCGATCGATCAAAAAGTTCCAAAACTGCATTTTAGTTCGCATCAGTTTCTGTTGAAAATTTTTGGTCTCGAAAAATTTTTCAGGTTATAAAATATTGATGTACTGGAAAATCTAAGAGTTCTGTAAAAATTTGACGAAGTAACTCCACAATTGGAGCGCGGAACCGCCGCGAAAACCCCATTTGTGCGGCCCTTCCGCCGCGCACTATTCACATCACTTCACCATTTTTTTACAGAGGCCTTCTGGGCTTAAAATATGGGCTTTGGAATATTAAAGTTGGGCCAATTGTTTCTGTGAGTGCTACAGTTTTCTTTGGGGCCCACTTGTTAATTGTTTGATCAATCGGAAATTTTTTAAACACATTTTTCACAGTATTTACATTATATATGCGACCGTGAATGTCACTCGATCGGTAAATCCGGTCTAACTGCTATAGCCCGGTTAGACGGATTTGCGAACGTGACTTTCACGTTGATGTTCTATGTATTTGCTGTGATGTTGCGGATTGGTCGTGGGGGATAGCCTGGATGCAATGCTAGTACAGTTTTGTTGTATTATGTACATTTGATATTGCGGGGCGAGCGTCCGACATGTGGACTGCCGTCACTGCCTGTTTGTATTATTATTTTGGGGCACGACCTGGTTGCGGTCGATGTACCCGGTGTATGTATATTTTACTTTCTGTACTAGGATTGCCCCGCGGAGGGGTGCACGGATAGCCGGGTTCTGGAGGGCAACAAGCCCGCATCTCATGGCATTGAGACGGAGGGGGCTTCACTCTAGGATTGGCGGGCTACTCGCCGCACTCGTAAGGGGTACAGGTTGACCCAGGAGGGGTGCCCAAGTTACCGGATTCCGTGAAGTGCTGGGTGGTCCATTCACGGTGCTGAAGGGGGCTGCCTCGCTTCAGGTTTTGGCGGGTGACTTGCCGCGCCCGTAGGGGTCTAGGATTTCATTGCACAGGCTATCCACACGACCAGGGGAACGTCGGGTTTCAGTAGTGGCTCTGTGAAACCCGGGGATCCCAGATATCTGTATTGTTTCTGTGATGCTGTTCATTCTCTGTGATGTTGCATTTTATTCACGCCTTGAGCGAAATATAATATATTGGTATATATATTAGTAGATGTTGTATATGTTTTGCATCCGCGCTAGTCCAGTCCCCGCTCTGTCGTTAGTAAGCTAACCTAACGGGTAATGACGGGACCCAGTGGCGAATGCGGATGGCATATACGTACATCAGTATATTTTCGTTCTTTTTGGTGTGATCAATTGATGGGACTGCATTGATTCGGATCAATGCAAGTTTAAAAACAAACCTAATCTGATGTTGTTGGAACACTTTTCAAAAAGCTGTTATTGCAAGGACGTTTACTTTTGTTTTGCATCGTGGTATTCATTAGAATATCCTGCTCCTCAGTCGACGAGGCAAGGGCCGAGATCCCTTCACCGGGAGTGACCCCTTGGACAGAAGTTTGCGTCAGGGCATTAACTTCACTATAGCCGATTACTTTTGCTTTGCACCGTGGTATTCATTTGGAATATCCTGCACCTCATTCTACGGGGAAAGAGCCGAGATCCCTTCACAGGGAGTGACCTCTTTAGCAACGGTTTTCGTCACTATATTTTTTAAAAGCTATCCGTTCCTTCGACGATATCAAGTTCATTACGTTAAAGGTTTTCGCCAGAAATCATTCGTAGCCCTCCGTCGTTTCATATGGGTGGTCAATAGTATTCAAGCTGTGTATGTTGGCCAAAGTCAAGGCACAGTGATTGGTAGCTATTGGGGTATTCATATGCAGCATAGATAGATGCGTTGGTTTGGGACAGTCGTGCTGCCATTTTGGCCAAAGTCAAGGGTATGTATGGGTGGATTCAAATTAACCTGGAGAATGACGGGTAGAACTTGACATGTGACTTATGATATGTTGGCCAAAGTCAAGGTCATAAGAGCATGGGGCAGAAATCACATCGGGAGTTTCAAAAGAACTGAAACTTGCCAGATATGCGCATACCTTCTGGAGTGTGATACCGTGAGCGGATTCCGTCACGTTATCATGCGATGATAGTTGGATCCCGATTCCCACTGATGAGTTAGTTTACTCCTCGGGTGACCCCGACTAATTCTTCTTTCAGGTTTGGAGGAGAATTTGAGGTACAGTGGGAGGATTCCAGATTAGATAAATTGGTGACCATTCTGATCTAGGTTAGAGTGCACGCTGAGTGTTTCTTTTCTCTCTCTCTTTGGCAGCGACCATTGACCCGACCCTAAGACTATGACTCAGTGACCAAATTAACCGAACCTTCTTAACACTGGCTTTTGGATTGTCAGAGTTGCAAACCTCATTGCCACTCCTACTTTTACCCTTTTCTCCAGGACACCCCGTTTTACTACGAACGTCCACTTCCATTGGACAAAACCATCGTATGGTTAGATACGAACTCGAAAGAATTTATTCGAGGATGGTTTCCGGTTCTGGAGAAAACGGATAGGATTATTCAGTTGTCTTTTCCTTTTACCCTCTCTCAGGTTACGAGTACTCCTTGGTTTAGGGGTAGTACACCTATTACGCAAATTGGATTGTCTTCTTCCAAACCTTAGGCTGGTGCCGACCGGTAGGGAATGAAGAAAACCAATTAGCATAACGATGGTGTGCAGAAGGTATTAAGTTCAGACAAAGCAAGGGATTAGTAAGAGGGCAAAGTAAATTGCAACAGATATTCACGACAAAACCAAATATTTCGTTACTACTCCCACATCACCTTTGTATTTCTCCAGGACACTCCGTATCACTACGAAGATCCACAGTTTATTTGGATACTCCATCGTATGGTTATATACGAACTCGAATGGAACTTGTTCCAGTTCGGGGATGGATTCTGGTTCAGGAGAAATAGGAATAAGGTTTATTCGGTTGTCTTTTATCTTCACCCTCTCTCATTGCGAGTGTTCCTAGGATTGGGACAGTACACCCATTATGCTTATTGGATAGTCTTCTTCCAAACCATAGGCTGGTGCCGAACGGTAGGGAAGGAAGAAAACCATTTGGCCTAAAAGGGTGTGCAGAAGGTAAAGACTAAAGACATATGAAGGGATTTGGAGAGGTGGCAAAGAACTATACGGTTACAGTCGTGAATCTGGAAGAGGCATTACTAGGAATACCAGAATACCCCATCGGAACATTTCAATGTTTCAGTTTCACTGTGTAATGTTAAAGGAAAACTGATTTCCCGATTAGATACTTACTCCAGGGTATGTATTTACCAGGTACGATTCTCACATCTGTATGGTTTTACAGATGATGAGTGGGAGTAAGTTATTGGGAATTGGGTGATCATCCTCATTATATCGGGATTCGTTGTAATCGGTGATATTTGAGGAAATCACCTGGGCTGTTTGCCGGTCGGCAAATATTTGGTTTTGAATATCCACTGTTATGCACCAATTTCAAATTGATATATCTATACGTCTATTTTTATAGAGTGAGATATACCTTTCTGAAATTATGTCTACGACATTTACCTATATCAGTGGATGGTTAGGTAAGGAGCATTAAACAGCGGTGTAATTCTTCTTAACCATAAGTACAGTTTTCAACCTACGACACACAGTGAATGAGTTATCAGACTCAAGGGACTTGTACAGAGTATTGTATGTTGTCCAGGGTCCATCAGGACAGAGGGGTTGGTCCTCGTACTATATTCGGTTTACTTATGACTTCTCTAGTTTTTAGACAGGTGTTTCGTGGAAACACAGGGTCCGAATTTGGAGAAGTTATTGGTATTTGAATAGAGTAGAGAACCAGGTATAGCAAGTATCGGGATTCTTCAAAGAGATCGAAGATGTAGATACTTGTGTATGGTATTCAGTTGATAGTAATGATAAAGAGATCTTGCTTCTCTTTCAGGTTACTCATAATTGGAAGTATTCCTAAGTTGAGTAACGCTGATCGGCCTCCTTCCATTTATTTGACATGCGCTGGGGACAGCTGCATGATTTGAATCTGGTTCAATTAAATCAGTGCCTCTGGTTCTATATTGGATATAGAACAGTTCATATCTTAACGATGTTAAGGTACGGGGAGTTGTCCGGTTTATGATCAAAACCAGACACTGGACAACTCAAGGCACGTTTCTGTAATGGCTGTTTGTGGGTTGACCCAGGCTATGACGAGGGTTGACTTTCTACCATCTGGATGAACAATAGCGATATTGTTCTAAACTCGCCACAGTTTTATTAAAAATGGATTTTTTCAGAAAACAGTAGTGGGAGTATGGTAGAACTGGAAGTGATTCCAGAACCACAAACGATTACTGAAGATTTGATAAGGAACTTAAAGATTCAATCTGGATTGACATTCCATTGGCCACTCCGCAGATAAGGTGGGTAACTTCAGGCACCCGAGAGGTACTACAGTAGCCTCAAGGACGGTTACAGGGAAGTTCTTGTTTACCCACAATTACCATTGCTGTTGTTCCAGGCTGCGAGACCCGGCAGGAGGATGAGTATAGCATCGTTCTAAACTTGCTTTAGAAGTGTACGTCTATATGACTCTGCCAGAGGGTTGTCGTAGTCAGTGGGAGCAGCGGAAGCATTGGTGGACAAGTAGCTTATGTCTATTTATAGACTAGAGCAGATGTAGCGGAGATAGATCATCTATTTCTGATGTGACAGTCATGGGTTTGACTTCATCAGAAAAGGGGATGGATCTGTTGAGAAGGTAGTAGGGTGTGATATCCTGGTATTTGGATGATATACACACAGTAGGAAAAGAAACTCCTACACTACGATCGGTTGTACTTTGGTCGTCACACAGTTGTTTCTCCACAAAGGAAATGGATTTTATATCAGACATACTAGTTACTGGATCTATGGTTTTAGATCTAGATTTGGGTGGTTTCCCAATCAGGGTACTTGACAGCATTCTAAGAGTATTTAGGATGGTCGACTCCTGGCACGGTAGTGTACCTGCAGGTAATGGAGTCACCCTCTCCAAAGGTGTCTTACAGACTAAAGGGGAGAGGGACGGGCATGATTGGCAGATCACTTGCTCAGGCAATTGAGTCAATCGTGAGATGTCAAGTACCACACCAGATGTTGTTCTTGCACTAGATGCAATAAGTTGACATTAATCCAATCCTGGAGAAACAGTCGGAAGCAGTTTTAGAACATAAGTGGATGTTCTAGGGATATGATAACGACAGCCTCATTCAGGAGACGGTTATCATTCCAGGCTTCCAAGGTGACATGGACGACAAGGAGGTTGTCAGAGTTATAGTTTTCCCTCTGACGAGGGGCAGTATTTTGGACAGGTGATCCAAGGCAATACTGAGGGAGGCATGGCGCGCAGGATACTGATTAAGTTCAGTTGACGATACAGTCTAAGAAGTTTGGATTTGGAGTTCATTTATGAGCTATGTCCCATCAGACATCCAGACACATTCTAAGACAGGTATTGCTCATTTCGGGAGATGGGTTTCTCCGCGAACATGAGATATAGAGAGACATAGAAAGAAACAACTAAGCGGATCCACTCACTGAGGCTATTCCTCGAACGCAATAGTTCCGCAAACGAGCTTTGTGAGACTGACTAGTAGAGGAGTTGGATGTTC
This sequence comes from Agapanthus africanus, assembly GCA_030015575.1. Taxonomy (NCBI): domain Eukaryota; kingdom Viridiplantae; phylum Streptophyta; class Magnoliopsida; order Asparagales; family Amaryllidaceae; genus Agapanthus; species Agapanthus africanus. The sequence goes on along the minus strand of CM057342.1, from coordinate 667,087,748 downwards.
GGTATCACACGGGCTGTGAGTATGCGACATCGCAATAATTAGCCTTGAGTGCAAGTGGGAGATTGTTGGAGATAGTGCCCTCAGAGTCAATTATTAGGTCACAGGTACGTGATTGTAATGATTGAGGGAGGACCTATCCCGGTAGGACAGTCTTACTCGAGATGGTAGTATGCTATCTGGTTTACCTTTATCATCGTGTACTGTTTTAGGTGACCTGACACGTCGCTATTACACGTTGATAGAGCCCCTAGGATTCTTGCTTGACCACCAGCAGTATGAGGGCGATCATATAAGTGGGAGCTGGGGGTCTATAAGCTTATCCTTAAAAGGTCCCTAGTCGTGGGAGTTTCGAGACCGGGCATCGATACTCCATTAGTAGACTAGTGTATACAGTCGAGACCCCGACGAGGGGCGGTGGCCGGTCTCACAAGCCACTGGTGTCAGTTGGATCACCTAAGATGTATACAGGTGCTCATTGGGTTATGAGTACACCGGACAGGACTCGCCGGGAACATGCTAGTTGGTCATATACCAGACGTCAGATGGCAGTTCCCTGGTGACATGTGTGCAGGTTAGTTCATCGACCTGGGGATCGTCATTTGTCTCGTGTGAGTTCCCACTGTACTTTGATTACTACCCTACCACGGCTCAAAGGAGTCGTGCAAACAGGTTTTAGTTGGGTACGGTCCCGAGCCACATGGAGGCAGTGAGCGTATCTTCAGGGGTTCGTCTCTCCCGGTATTGGGGGTGAGGTCGTGCTGTGTCTAGGAGAGCCATTACACAAAGTCCTTGGCCAAGGCAAGGAGATTTACTGGTAGGTATTCCAGTAGTATCTCAGGGTGTTCTGGGCTACACTCCGACACGACTTGTACCGCTTTTGGGGGTCTGACTTTTACCAACCCCCTAGGCCCGCCATGCGATGCTCATAGACGAACGGACCGGACTGCACGGATATTGTCACTGACAGGCTCAGTAGGGTGTCAGGATGAGTTCGCTCATCGACGTCCCTTTTAGTCAATAGCTGGTGGCCCGTCACGTATTGGCTTATACCTCTGACGTGCTAGTGGTTAAATCCACAGCCATAGTATTGACGAGTCTTTAGAGTCCACCACACTTACAGTTACTCAAGTTTCGGGCGAAACGCTGTAGAGGCCGTATGGAGATATGGCAGGGTCCGATCAGATACGTGCGGTATTGCACGGATCAGGATCGGACGGTTTGTACTGGTAGCCGTATGGTTATATGGCAGGGTTCGATCAGATACGTGCGGTATTGCACGGATCAGGATCGGACGGATATTACTAGCCGGCTTTGGTTTAAGCCGGTCCTAGTTTAGTACAGTGTAGATTTTGTCTCATTGCATTTGTATCCGGTCGGAATACAGATGCGGGTGTGTATGCACAGTGTCGGGGTTTTCCTGTAATTTATTACGGGACCAGTTTACTGGAGTTGCCAGTTTGCATTCCGTTCCGGCCGGTTTTCGTTTGTTCTTTCCCGGCCGGACTTTTCCGATGGAGGGGGTAATTTGCAGTTTTGCAAATTACTTTTGTGGAGGGGTTTTATTGCATATATATTGATTATGATGGCTTTCTTTTCTTTGCACCATGCTTGCTTTGACTTGTGATTTGAGTGGGTATGGATTCAATAGTGTATAAGCATGGTTGATGTCTTTTGTTGTGGTCACCTCTTTTGTTATCCTACACTCACCTTCCTTCATACTAATTATTGATTCCCTCCACCATTTCCACATATGATGGCCGGCCAAATCTTTGAGGGAGAGAGAGTGCTTCATTTGTGAGGAGATATAATTGTTCATATCATTTTGTATGCAAAAGAAATTGAGAGCTTCATTTCCCTCCAAAGCTCAATCTTCATTCCTCCATCCAAAGGCAACAAACCCCAATGAGACATAGACTCTACACTTCCTACAGCAAATCTTGGACGCGTCGATTCGCCAGCTTCGCGCCCGAGTTGCCTCGGTATTGAGGTGGGAGCCCGTAAAAGCTACAGGCGATGTGGTGCCCCTTTCCGACGAGGAGGAGACGGACGGAGATCCCGCGAGGAGATCGGAGTGGAGATGAAGACCGGAGGACTTGGATCGTCGGTATACATCTCTTCCCTTTCTTATTGGTTAGCTAGACTTGTTAATGGTTACGATCCGGAGTTTAGTGCGCGGTGGTGCCGGTTTGCAAAGTCCGCAAAATTTAAGTTTATCACCGCTTCCGCATTCCGGCGTCGAATTGACGGCCGGGGCGCCGCCGTGCACTTACAGGAACGAACTATTCAGATCTTGGAGGATATGCTCAGAGCATGTATGCTCGACTTCAAAGGATCGTGGGAAGATCACCTGCATCTTGTGGAGTTCGCGTACAACAACAGCTACCAAGCAAGCATAGGAATGGCTCCTTTTGCAGCATTATATGGAAGGAAGTGTCGATCACCATTAAGTTGGGACGACATCGGAGATAGGGAACTCCTTGGACCAGAGATGATAGTAGCGACCGTTGATATGGTTCGTACTATCAGGGAAAGAATGCGCATAGCCCAAGATAGACAGAAACACTGGACTGATGCGAAGAGACGACACTTGGAGTTTCAGCCAGGAGACCATGTATTCTTGAAGATATCTCCGAACCGCGGAGTGATCCGATTTGGAAGACGGGGTAAGCTAAGTCCGAGATACATTGGACCGTTCGACATACTCGAACGAGTCGGAGAAGTGGCATACCGATTAGCGCTTCCACCCTCATTGGAAGGAGTGCATAACGTGTTCCACATATCCCAACTCAGAAGGTATGTGAGTGACCTCAGCCATGTACTTGATCATTCCGAGCTCACTATACAGCCCGACTTGTCTTGTGAGCAACAACCAGTAGAAATCCTGGACAGGAAAGTGAAGACACTTCGGAACAAGGAAGTTAACCTGGTTCGGGTAATGTGGAGAAAAGACACTCCAGGAGAATCCACATGGGAAAGGGAAGATGAAATGCGTGCAAGATATCCGCACCTTTTTGTAAACTAGTTCTCAAATAAAAGTTGTAAATTTCGAGGACGAAATTTTTGTAAGGAAGGTAGATTGTAACAACTCCAATTTTTGTATACCTAAATTTGATTTAAATTTGAAGTATACTTGGAGTATTAATGTTGCTGATAACACTTTAAGTATCTATTTTCCTACAATAATTACAAGAAGGAGCTTGTAGCTCATTGGTAATACCTTGCACTGCTGAACCAAGCCACCAGAGTTCGAATCCCAAGCCCCACATTATTTTTAGATTATTTTTCTTTTAAATTTCTTGGAAGCCCAACAGTCCACAGGCCATAACTCCCAAAAGTTGAACTGAACCCTAAAAAATGAGTATACCAGAGCCTACATCAGGCAAACCCACGCCCGACGACACCTGGACTCGGCCGGGATCGGCCGAGTCGGCCGGCCGGCCGGCCGAATCGGCCGGCGCCTCCGGCCGGACTCGGCAGGACGGCCGAGTCGCCAGCACGAAAATTTTGTCTTTTCGTCTCCCAAAACCCCCTGTTAACTCCAATTTATTTGATCAGTTCTCAATTGTTAAATACAACCAAATTATTACAAATTTTAATGCTTTTTATTTAAATTTTTATAATTTTTTAACAAACAAAACCCTTCACCTACCCTACCCTAGCTACCCTATAAATAGACCCCTAACCCCTACCTTCTCATTCCAAAACCTTAGAATTACTCTCTTGAAATTTCCATAAGAAAAGTGTGTTTTGAAACCGAGTTCACGGCGAAGCGCTGACGGATTCCGACGACGTTCTTTGAAGCAACCGGCGACGAAACCACACCTCGGCCTTTTCCCTAGTTCCTCTTTACTCTTTAGAAGAGTTTGAAACCCGTAATTCCCATTCTTCTCTCTTTTCTACTTCTCAAAATACGACTTTATGAAACCCGACGGAAATCGGAACAAACCGATTTCCGATTCGGTTTTTTCTACAAAATCCCACTTGTCACTTAATCCATTACACTTAAACATATTCATGATGACTATTAATCTCATAAAAATCAAATTAGACAAAGTTTCTCACATGAAATGATAACTTTCTTGTAATATCGTATTCTTTTCACAATAATACCATAAAGTTTATTTTTCTTGTTCTAATTAATTCCCTCATCCCTAAACATGTTCATCTTGATCACTAAACTTATAAAAATCAATTTGAATGAGTTTTCACACATGAAATGATAACTTTTACAAATACCGTATTCTTACACTTAAATACCCTCATGTTTAAATTATCATATTTAACCTCTAAACTTTCACTAAACCTTAAAATAAGTCACGAGGTAATGACCTACCTCTACACACACACAAATATAACCCTAATTGATAACGTCAAAACATAGAATACGAAAATACAAGACTTTTCACTAAAATACCATTTTTTTCTTTATAAACCTTTCTTGAAATTCTAAGTTGAATACAATTCTAAACAAAATATTTTAAAAGAAAGTACGATTTGTCATGGATATCGATCATTTATCTAAAGTTGACTTTGTGGTGTCTAGGCAAGTGTGTCAAGGCTAGTGGTTTTTAATTAGGCCCACTACTGTGGTTCCTTCCCACTTACCTGGCACTTACCTGACCGCAATTGGCGGTGAAGAGGCGATTTGAGACTTCTAATGACTTATCGTTTAGACGTTAGAAATAGGCTAGTTGGCTTAGGAAAGCCTAAAAACTAAAATACGGAAATTTACAAATAAATACCTTATAATTATAAAACCGTTTTCTAAATGAATAGTTTTTATTAAACCTATGCAAAGCGCCACTACAACCCACCTTTGGGAAACCCGTTAGGGATAGTACGGTTCATCATGCACCCGCGGGCTAGTAGTGCGAGATTCAGACCTCCGCAAGGAGCATTCGGTCTCGAAAAGTTTAAAATACGACATTTAAGAAAAATGAGATTTTGGAAAATAAAAATAGTTATTTAAAATTATTCTTGTATTAATATATATATAATTATCATTCAAACACCTATTTTATTATAAGAGAAAGTTTCCACTTCTTTTTCTAAAATTACAAGATTAAAAGTTACATTAAAATACCATGAATTTCAAATAAAACAATTAATACTTTTATTAGGATATATTCACTAGAATAACACAAATAAAATTTACACTCATTATAACTATAAAGACGAATAATAAATACTTGGGGTGTATTTTGAAAACTATACAAAAGTACTTTTTACATAAAACCCCCTCAAGTTCTATAAATTACAATAAGGCCCCTAACAATTATTGAACTTCAAATTATCTTTCTTTTAGTCTGACTCGAGTTAGAGTCTGACTATTCCTGACTTGAATATGATTCAAGTCAATCTATATTATTTTATAATCCAACTCAATATGAATACATGAATTCCTGAATCCAGTTAACAATCTATTCAATTTGACTGAATCAAACCATGGATATACATCCATTATCCTGTTATTCCATTTACCTGATTATGCAGTTACAATATGTTTACTGATATCATGGTTTTGGTCAGTCATCCAACTTACACAATACAATACAACAATAATGTTAAAACATTACGGGGTTTAAGGGGTAGATTGGTACGGAAGGTGTTAAAGGTGGCACGAGGTGGTCAGATTAAGACACCTAACCAGAATCCCATTGCTGTTGTACCGTGGCATAACGGTTCCTTGTACTTTCCTTTTGCCCTGGTCTCTAGCATATAGAGACCCCCCTCGTATACACTGGTATCCTTCTGTACCAAGCTACAAACAACAGCGATAACATAACATTACAACAATAGTTTACATTTTAAAAAAAATGTACCTTCTTATTCTGTCTTCTCTACTTCCCTCTTACCTTTGGGACTTACCGAGCGACCTGTTCGCTGACGACATTCTGTTTCTCTCTTCTTTGACTGTCGTCAGGTGATCTGGACCCGGCAGAAGTTGAGCCAACACAAGAAGACTTGGAGCAATTTGCCGAAAACCCTGCATTATAATTTCATTGTACACTTTTCTTTTCAGTACTTTCCATTTCCTGTTATGCCACTGTTTAGGCATCTTTATTTCAGTTGTATTTTCCTTTCCATGTATTGTACAAAGAATGTTAATAAATAAAAGTTGTTGTTCTTTTTATACTCTTTTCTCTTGTGTATTTATTTTATATTGCTTAGCTACGCTTAGTGTATGTACTTCTGAGTACATACGTAGCGAACCTCGTCGCGTCCCTTTCGCCGTACACTGGGAAGCGGGGCGTGACAATAGCCACTAGAGAAAAGGTCTCGTCATAGTCCAAACCAGGTCTTTGACGAAAGCCCTTTGCAACAAGTCTTGCTTTATAGGTTTCAACCTGCCTATCTACACCAATCTTCTTTCTGAAGATCCATTTGCAGCCTACGGGTTTTACCCCTTCTGGAGCAAAGTCCAATGTCCAAACTTTGTTGGTGTACATGGACTCCATCTCGGTCCGCATTGCATCCAGCCATTTTACCGAGTCACCGCTCTGAATGGCTTGCTAGAAGCTAGTAGGCTCACCATAGTCAATAGTGCAATCCTCTCTATCCCCGTCTATGAGAAAACCGTAGTATCTCTCAGGCGGATGAGACTGCCTACTACTCCTGCGGAGCGGCGTAGGAATGTCCTGTTCTTTCGAACCTTCTGGTTCTACTAAGCTTTCAGTAATAGCTCGTGGTTCTGGAATTTCTTCCAGTTCTATTGCGCTCCCACTTATCTGATTTTCCAAAAACTCAGTTTCCAAGAAGCGGGCATGACGAGAAACAAAAACCTTTTGTTCCTCTGCGTAATAGAAAAGATACCTCTTAGAGTTCCTTGAGTATCCCACAAACTTACACTGTACTGAGCGTGCCTCGAGCTTGTCCGTATGCTGCTTCTTGACAAAAGCTGGACATCCCCATGTCTTAAAGTGTTTAAGCCAGGGTTTCTTCCCACTCCACATCTGATATGGTGTGGTAGGCACTGACTTAGTACGAACCTGGTTCAAAAGATATGCAGCTGTTTCTAGTGCATAACCCCAGAAAGATCGCGGTAACTCAGCCTTACTCATCATGGAACGAACCATATCCAATAGGGTTCGATTCCGCCTTTCCGATACATCGTTATGCTGTGGTGTGTATGGAGGAGTAAGCTGAGAGAGAATTCCATTCTCTTTTAAGTAGTCCAGAAACTCGGCACTCAAGTATTCACCAGCTCGATCAGATCTCAGTGTCTTGATACTTTTACCTGTTTGTTTTTCAACTTCATTCTTGTATTCCGAAATTTCTCAAAGGCCTCGGATTTATGCTTCATTAGGAAGACATGTCCATACCTAGAGAAATCATCTGTGAAAACAATGAAGTATGAATAACCACTTCGCGCATGTGTAGACATTGGACCACACACGTCACTGTGTATGAGTCCTAAGAGCTCGCTTGCTTTTTCTCCGTGTCCAGTGAACGGAGTCTTTGTCATCTTTCCCATGAGACAAGATTTACAAGTGGCATAAGACTTGTACTCGAACGGATCCAAGTATCCTTCTTTATGTAACTTTGTTAACCGTGTCTCATTAATGTAACCCAGTCTACAATGCCATAAGAAAGCCTGATTTAATTCCGGAGAATTTCTTTTAAGTGTGTTCTGGACACTGAAAATCTGAGCTTGATTCAATACGTATATCCCGTTTTTTAATGTACCTGACGCAATCAGAACTTGATTTAGATGGATGTTGACCACATCGCTTACAAAAGTAAAATCATATCCTTCCTTAGAAAGTAAGGATACAGATATGATATTACAAGTCGCACCTGGTACATAAAAACAGTTACGCAGAATCAATATCTGCCCAGTTGTCAGTCCAAGATGATATTCCCCTACGGATTCAGCGTACATACTCATTCCGTTAGCAACCCTGAGAGTCATATCACCTATCTTGATAACCCTACGGTTTCTCAGAGCCTGTAACGAATTACAGATGTGAGATCCTGATCCGGTATCCAATACCCAGGAAGTAGGGTTAACTGACATACAGTTCTCTATTACAAACACACCCAAATCCGAAGCCACAACATGCTTCGAATTCTGGCTACTGGCTTTGCTAGCCCCGCAATCCTTCTGCCAATGTTCATTCTCGTAACAATAGGAACGTCCCTCTTTTACTATATCCAGTCCCGAAACTTCTGCCTTTCCCTCTCCTTCTACTTCCCTGGTTTCTTTCAGGGTAGACGGTAGAGACTGTAGAATCAAGTCATCATCTGACCCGTTCTTCAACGTGGTCTTCAGGTCCGTGAGCTCAAAATAGCTGGTCTCTGTAAGGACGTTGCCCCCTACAGATGACCCGATAGCCAACCTCGCTGGAAGCAATTCGTTCGAGGTCTCATATCTTGCGATACGAGATTGCTCTCCATATAAATCTTTGTTATGGAGGAAGATAGAAACTAAGTCCATCTTCTCGTGTTGCCTCTGGTATGCACCATCAACTGAGCCTAACACGAGGCACTTGGCTTTCGCACAGTCTTTTTCCGATGTCTTACGGATATCAATATCCGTGACAGGGGAAACTGGTCCTGAGACGGCAGGGGCTGGATTAGTTAAGATGTGTCCCAGCTTGTCATGGGCAATGGACATCTGGACAGACCTTTGCCAGTCATAATAGTCAGACTCAGTCATTTTATTATCTAGATGTAACCTAGGTGTGGTCACTGGGTCGCTGCAATTAAGAGAGAGAGAAGAAAACACTCAGCATGATGCTCTTGCAAGTTTAGATTGGTTTTTAGTTTATCTAAACAGGATGGCTCCCACTGTCTCTCGAATCCCTCCTCAAACAATAAAGGAAGAATTAGTCGGGATCAATCTCACCGTACAATACTTTCTTAACCGTTCAGCCAGGCCAGTGTCAGTACTTCGAGGGAGGTTTTCCAACGCTTTCGCGAAGTTCCTTAATTTAAGAACCTCTTTTCCCTGGGGGCGTAGCCCCGCTAACACCTTTCTAGACACCTACTTGGTTTATAGCATTGATCGTTAAGTGAGAAAGTTCCCGAGGAGTAGCATATACTCACAGTAGGATCGGGATCCAAATATCATCGTGTGATAAAACCGAAGGAATCCTACCAGAATCATCACACTCCAAATGGTATGCAGCACTAGCAAGTTTCAGTTTCTTTAGAAACTCCCGATGTGGAATTTTGCCCCATGCTCTTATGACCTTGACTAAGGCCAACAAATCATAAGTCACATGTCAAGTTCTACCCGTCGTTGTCCAGGTTGATTTGAACCCACCCGTATATACCCTTGACTATGGCCAACAAAGTAATATGACTGTCCCAAACCAACGCATCTATCTATACAACATATGAATACCCACCAGCTACCAAACACTGTGCCTTGACTAAGGCCAACAAACACAGCTTGAATACTGTTAGATATTCATATGAAACGACGGAGGGCTACGAATGGTTTTGGCAAAACCGTGAACGTAGTGAACTTGATATAATCGATGGAACGAGATAGCTTTTAAAAGGAGTGGTTCATGCTCCGCGTTTAAAAGTTGGTTTTTGAAAAGAACCGAGTGGTTTTGAAAGTGTTCCAACGACCTTACTTTGGTTTATTTTCTTGCATTAATTTAATGCGTCCCATCATTTAATCCTACCATTGCAGAAAACAACGAAAATATGACGTACGCTTATGCCATCCTTATTCGCTACGGGGTCCTGTCATCACCCGTTAGGTTACTTAACTAACGACAGAGCGGGGGCTGGACTAGCGCGGATGCAAAACATAAGCAACGCCTAAATAGATATCATATATAGATATATACATTCGTCAGATGCAATGATAGCCATTCCAGATCACAGATGAACCTTTGGATATACTAGGAATCTGCGATTCGTTCGAGCCTGCAACGAAAAGAGAATTACACGGTCGCGTTAAATAGCCAATACCCCACCCTAGACCCCTACAGGTGCGGCAAACTACCCGCCAAGTACCCGAAGCGAAGCAACCTCCCTTAATAACGTGAATAGGCCACTCGGCACTTCGAGATACCCGGTAGTTTGTGCACCCTACCTTGGGTCTATCCTAGGAGCAAAAACAGTAAAAAGAAATTATACAATGGCGGCTACAAGCTCATCCCGGATGTGCGGCCATACAAATAATATTACATCAATTATAAATTTTACATTGAATGAAAGAAAAAGAAACTCTCATCTCACATCCACCCGGCTATTCATCCGCGACAATCCAACGAGTTCATATACACAAACCATCAACATTACAGATCACAGATATGTATAACCCCTACTAATCGGCGTATAGCGATTAGCAGACGTTCAATACATATATCACATCACAGATAAAATCCATTAGCCAAATTCTACGGAATTTCGATCAAAACACGGATTTGTAACTATCCCAAACACAAATTTGTTCTCTCAAAATTCTGGGCAGAAACAAACTATCACAAAAATCCCAAAACATCCAACTAAGTACACTGCACCAAAAACAGCCCACGGCCGAGTCAACTCGGCCGCGGATTCGCGGCAAGAAGCATGTTCTTGCCGTGGATCCGCGGCGCTTTGACCGACTCATTGGATCGTTTTTGTTCTGTGTCTTTAGAAAACCCTGAGCCGATTTTTCATATATGTTAAATTATTTTTAGAGCAGTATAAAAAATCGGCAGAAAGTTGGTTTTTACAGATGTGTTTCGCGATTTTTTTCCAATCGAAATTCTAAATACTTTGCTAATAAGCTAGTTTGTGTTTAGCTAGGCTCTGATACCACTGTAAGTTTACGTTGCTTACCCCGGTTCTTACGGGGAGGCGGAAACGGCGAAAAACAATTTTTGGCGCAAAGGCAACATGGACTAAAAGAAGGATCTTTGCTAAACAACAAACTAGCAAACTACTTGAGGTTCTATCTATATGCCATAGAGATTATACCTCGCGATACCGGTCCTTCGGGTCTTCTATCCGATGTCCTGCTCGTCCATTTGAGCTCCGAGGATCGATCTGGATCTTGGTCACCTCCGCGGCCTTCTTGAGTCGAAGACGATCCACCCGAGAGTTGTGCTCTGAGCTCCACCTCGAGCCGAGGCAACTAGGGCAATAAGATCGCTAGTCTTGATGTCCTAGGTTGTGTAGAAGAGGTAGATGGATGTGTTTGTCTATTTGGATCCTTTTTCTCTCAACACATGAGATCAAAGGAATTTTCAAAAGAAGGAAGAAGGAGAACCACCATGGAGCTTTTCTTTTTCTTCTCACAAGAGAGAGAATGAGAAAAGGAGAAATGAATTATTAACCAAAGAAAAACAACCATGGTTGCAATAATACACCAACATCATCATGACTAATCTTTTCAAGATAAAGTTGATGGCAACAATTGACTTGACCATTTTCATATCCAAAAATAAAAAGAAAACCAAAGAAAACTCTAGACCTCTCATGAAGGTCCAAGTCAACTTTGGTCAAATGGTCAACAAAGTCAAGTATGGTCAAATGGTCAAAACAATTAGCCATCACATAATTATCACTAAAAAGATTAGTAAATAATGTCCTCGGCTCATCATGGTTTTGACCGAACGAACTGCCAAAACCCTAATGAGTCCACCTCATTATGGTTTTGACCGAATCAACTGTCAAAACCCTAATGAGGCACCTCCTTCCTCTTCGCTCCTCACAACTGTGCATACACACTCGCATCCGCATTCCGTAGAATGCGAATGCACAGAAGACAAAACAAATCCATCCGCGCAATACTAGGATCCGGCTTAAACCAAAACCCACTAGTATTGCCTGCCCGAACAGCATACGCACATAAGTGCACGTAAGTGATCGTAGCCCTGCCGTAAAACCATACGGCCTCTACACGTTTCGCTCAGTGCAGGGAAACTCTCTGTGTGGGACTCTAAACACTCGACACTACGCTAGCAGTGGGTTTAACCACAGACCGCAAGCAGCACTAGCTGTACGTAACGGTCCCCAAGTAGATGTCGATAAGAAGGCCGATGAGGTAAACCCATCTGAACTCCTACTGAGCCTGTATGTGACAATCTCCGTACAGTCCGGTCCGTTCGTCTGAGAATATCGCATGGCGGGCCTAAGGGGGTGGTAAACGTCAGTCCCCTAACAGCGGTACAAGTCGTGTCGGAGTGTAGCCCAGAACACCCTGAGATAACACTGGAAACCTACCAGTATATCTCGCTTGCCCTGGCCAGGGAATACTTGTGTAATGGCTCTCCTAGACACAGCGTGATATCAACCCCCAATACCGGGAGAGACGAATCCTGTCTAACCGTCACTGCCTCCAAGTGCTTCGGGACTGCACCCAACTACTACCTGTTTGCATGACTCCTTTGAGCCGTGGTAGGTAGTAATCTAAATACAGTGGGAACACACTCGAGGTGAAGTGACGGTGTCAAGTCAGCGGACTAAGCTGTACTCATGCCACCTGGGAACTGATAACTGACGATAGGTATAGTACCAACCAACAGTTCCCGATGGGTCCTGTCCAGTGTACTCGTAACCTAACGAACACCCGCATACTATCTCTAGTACGACGTACTGATGGCTGTGGGACAGACCATCTCCCTTGCTGGGATGAGAAGTGCATACGCTAGTCTACTCCGGAGTATCGATGCCCTATCTCGATAATCCTACGACTAGGGACCTGTATAAGGATGTGCTTGTAGATTACCCAGCCCCCACTGGTGTGACTGCCATCACAACGCTGGTAATCAAGCAAAGATCCTAAGGGCTCCACTAATGTGTATAGGCGATATGCTAAAAGAAACATATGTACACATATTAAAGTAGAAACAAACCAAGTAGCATACTACCATTTTGAGCAAGATTGTCTATACAACTGTGAATATCCCAAACTTCCATCAAGTAATATACAAACTAGTATGATACAGTAATGACCTCTAGGGCATATACACTAACAAGACGGACCTACGCGGTCGTGTCTCTGTAATCGGAGGGGAACAGGGTTTCTTCCCACTCCACATTTCATATGGTGTGGTAGGCACAGACTTAGTAGGAACCTTGTTCAAAAGATATACAACAGATTATAGTGCATAACCCCAGAAGGATCGCGGTAACTCAGTGTTACTCATCATAGAACGTACCATATCTAATAAGGTGCAGTTCCGCCTTTCCGATACACCGTTGTGTTGAGGTGTGTATGGAGAAGTAAGCTGAGAGAGAATTCCATTCCTTTTTAAGTAATTCAGGAACTCGGCACTTAAGTATTCACCACCTTGATCAGATCGAAGTGTCTTGATACTTTTGCCTGTTTGTTTTTCTACTTCATTCTTGTATTCTTGGAATTTCTCAAAGGCCTCGGATTTATGTTTCATCATGAATACATGTCTATACCTTGAGAAGTCATCCATAAAAGTAATGAAGTAGGAATAACCATTTCTTGCATGTGTAGACATTGGACCACACACGTCGCTGTGTATGAGTCCCAAGAGCTCGGTGGCTCTTACTCCATGTCCAGTGAATAGAGTCTTTGTCATCTTTCTTTTGAGACATGATTGACAAGTTGCATAAGACAGATATTCAAACGGATCCAAATATCCCTCTTTATGTAACTTCGTCAACCGTGTTTCATTGATGTGACCTAGTCTACAATGCCATAAGAAAACTTGATTTAATTCTGGAGACTTTCTTTTAAGTGTGTTCTGGACATTGAAAAATTGGTGTTGATTTAATACGTATATACCGTTGTCTAGTGTACCGGACCCAATCAAATCATGATTAAGGTGGATGTTTACAACATCGCTTACAAATGTAAAATTATAACCTTATTTAGAAAGTAAAGATACAGAGATGATATTATATGTCAAACCAGGTACACAAAAACAGTTACGTAAAACCAAAATGTGTCCACTTGTCAATCCTAGATGATATTCCCTACGGACACAGCATCCACGCTCGCTCCGTTGGCAACCCTGAGGGTCATATCACCTGCTTTTATAACTCTACAGTTTCTCAGTGCCTGCAATGAATTACAGATATGAGATCTCGATCCGATATCTAATACCCAGGAAGTAGATTTGATTGACAGACAATTTTCAATCATAAACACACCTGAAGTCGAAACCACAACTTGCTTCGGATCCTGGTTATGGGCTTTCCAGGCCCTGCGGTCCTTCTTCCAATAGCCTTTCCTGTGACAATAGAAGCATTTCTCTTTCTCTATTGTCTGTCCCGAAACTTTTGCCTTGCCCTTCCCTTGTACCTTATTGACACCTCCTTTCAGTTTGGGGGGGCTTCTTCTTCTTCTTGGCTTTCTCCTTGGATCTAGAGGAGAAAGATTCCCCAATAAACATAGCGGGTGTCTTCCTGGTTTTCTTTATGGTGCCATCTGCACTCCTCAATATTTTGAGGAATTCTAGAAGTGTAACTTCCTTATCTTGAATGTTGAAATTCAAGATAAACTGGGCATAGGTAGAGAGGAGGGACTGTAGAATCAAGTATGTATACAACTCATTCTCCAACATGGTCCCAAGGTCCGCAAGCTCTTCAATATAGCTAATCATCTTAAGGACGTGGTCCCCTACAGATGACCCGATAGCCAATCCCTCCTGAAACAATTTCTTCGATGTCTCATATCTTGCGATACGATATTGCTCTCCATATAAATCTTTGGTATGGAGGAAGATGGAAGCTAAGTCCATCTTCTCGTGCTGCCTCTGGTGTTCATTATCTATTGAGGCCAGCATGAGGCACTTGGCTTTCGCACAGTCTATTTCCAATGTCTTACGAATCTCAATATCTGCGATGGTGGAATCTAGACCAGGAACGGCAGGGGCTTTAGTAGTAAGGAGGTAACCCAGCTTGTCATAAGTAATGGTCATCTGGATATTCCTTAACCAATCTTTATAGTTTGGTTCCGTCAATATATTTTTATCTAGCAGTAACTTAAGCCCAGTCATTTTGGTCGCTGCAATTAAGAGAGAGAGAAGAAACACTCAGTATGATACTCTTGTAAGTTTAGATTGGTTATTAGTTTATCTAAATAGGATGGTTCACACTGTTTCTCAAATCCTCTTTCAAACCATAAAAGAAGAATTAGTCGGGATTAATCACACCCTTACAATTCTTGCTTAACCTTTCGGCCAGGCCAATGTCGGTACTTCAAGAGAGGTTTTCTAATGATTTCGTGAAGTTTCTTAATTACATAACCTCTTTTCCCTGGAGGCGTAACTCCGCGAACACCATTCTAGATACCTACTTGGTTTATAGTATTGATTGTAAAGTGAAAAACTCTCCCGATGAGTAACAAAACTCACGGTTAGATTGGAATCTAACTATCATTGTGTGATAACTTTGAAGAAATCCTACCAAAATCATCACACTTCAGATGGTATGCAAAACTAGCAAGTTTCCTTTTCTTTTGAAACTCCAGATGTAGATTTTTGCCTCAGGCACTTATGATCTTGACGAAGGCCAACATATCATAAGACGTAAGTCAAGTTCCATTCGTACAAATCCTTGACGAAGGCCAAAATAGCTATACGCTTGTCCCAAATTAATGCACCTATCTATGCTACAGATGAATGCCTAGCAGCTACCAATTACTATGCCTTGGCGAAGGTCAAAATACATAGCTTGAATACTACTGAATACCCATTTGAAATGATGGAGGGCTACAGCTAGTTTTGGCGAAAACCGTGAACGTGATGAACTTGATATAGTCGAAGGAACCATGATAGCTTTTAAAAGGAGTGTTTAGGCTCCGCTTTTAAAAGTTGTTTTTAAAGAAAACCGAGGGTTTTGAAATTGTTCCAACGATTTAATTTTGGTTTGTTTTCTTTGCATTAAACAATATTAATGTTGTCCCGTCATTTAACCCTATCATTGCAGAAAGAAACAAAAATAGAACGTACGCTTATGACATCCGTATTCCCCACGGGGCCCCGTCATGCAACGTTATGTTACTTAATTAACGACAGAGCGGGGGTTGGACTAGCGCGGGTGCAAAACATAAGCAACGTTTATTATATATAATATATATATAGCCATTCGTCTCACGTAATAATAGACATTCCAGATCATAGCAACACAGATGAATATATTGGATATACTAGGATTTTTGTGTTTCGTTTTAGCCTAGAACAAAAAACGGATTCCACGGTTGTGATGAATAGCCAAACCCCACCCTAGACCCCTACAGGTGCAGCAAACTACCCGCCGAATTCTCGAAGTGAAGCAACCTCCCTCAATAAAATAAGTAGGCCACTCGACACTCCAAAAACCTGGTAGTTTGTGCATCCCTCTTTGGGTCTATTCTAGGTGCGAAAAAAGTAAATGAAATAATATAACGGTGGCTACAACCTTAACCCGGATGTGCCCCGCAAAAGAATATTACATCAATTTATAAATATACATGAATGAAAGAAAAGAACACTCTTCTCACATCCCCCGACTATTCATTCACGACAATCCAATACTTCATATCTACAAACCATCAACAAGATACCAAATATGTGCAACCCCTACTAATCGGTATATAGCAATTAGTAGACGTTTAGCAACACATATACAAACAGAAATGAATAAACGATGTTAAAATTTCGACTTCGAAATACTCCGTATTGCCCCAACACAAAGATAACAGAATATGAAATCTGGGCAAAATAAAACAATACCTAAAAACCTAAATCCAAGAGTACAGAACATCATAAAAAACTCAAGACCAAACTCCCTTACACGACCGGCAAGGGCGGGAAAAAGAGCAATTCTGCCGGTCGAACTTTGGAGTTTGTGTCTCGTTTTTCTATGGTGTTCTAGTTACAACTAAAGGAGCACTTTGCAATTGTTTAAAAAAATTAGAGGCTCTGTAAAATTTAACAGAAACTTGGATATAGTTTTAATCATTTTGGAGTTGTTTCGGTTTCGTAACTTTAAACTTCGTTTAAACAAGCTATTTAAGATTTAAGTAGGCTTTGATACCACTGTAAGTCGATGTCGCACACCCCACGCACTTGTGGAGAGGCGGAATACACAAAAAATGATTTTTATACTTGCAACATCGATCTATCTACAGGATCTTTTCGGAAACCTTAACTAGCTAAACTATATAGAGTTCTAAACTACTATGTAAGTGTTTTATACCTTGTTGAATATAGTCTTTCGGGTCTTCTTCTCCTTTACTTGAGCTCCTCGAAGATGTGGATCTAGCTCGGTCGTCGACCTCCTCGTGCTGAAGACGATCCACCCAAGAGTCTATGGTTCAAGCTTCAACCTCTAAACCGAGATAACTAAAGTACCTAGTTCGGTAAACTAAGTAGCTTAGGAGATCTAAAAAGTTAATTAGAGTGTTTTATCTTAAAGGACCCTAGGGTCCACAATACATGTAAGGGTTAGGGTCTTGAGGAAGAAGGAGATGAACAATGGAGAGAGAAAGAAAATCAACAAATGAACAAGTTGTGAGGCTAGTGAAGGATGGCTCATTCTTTTCTTATATGAAGCATGGATTATTTTCAATAGAAAATATCAACCATGCTTCAATAGCAAGTCCAAACAAATAAACAAATGAATAAGCCATGCTTCACCCATAACACAAATATCTCCATTTTCCACCTCATTAATCTATTTTCCAAAATAGATAAATCCAATAATGAGGTGTCCCCTTCTAGAAGCATCTCTTGTAAAATTACAAGAACGCCCTCACCGTATATGCATACCTGTATTCGTACTGCAAAAATACGAATACGATGAGATAATAATAATCCAATAATATAATACTAGAATCCGGCTTAATCCAAAGCCTGCTAGTATTATCCGTCCGAACAACATCCGTGCAACTAGTACACGTATATGATCGGAACCCTGCACGTAAAACCATACGGCCTCTACATCGTTTCGCCTGAATTAGGGAAACCCTTTATTTGGGACTCTAAAGACTCGACAGTATGCTGGCAGTAGGTTTAACCACAAGTCCGTCAGCGGCACTAGCTGTACGTAACGACTACCCAGGTATCTGTCGAAAAGAAGGCCGACGAGCGAACTCATCCGAACCCCTACCGAGCCTATCCATGACAATCTCCGTACAGTCTGGTCTGTTAATCTAAGAGTATCGCATATCGGGCCTAAGGGGGTGGTAAATGTCATACCCCTAATAGCGCAATAAGTCTTGTCGATGTAGAGCCCAATACACCCTAAGAAACTATTGGTGTACCTACCAGTAAATCTCACTTGCCCTGTCTAGGGAATTTGTGTATTGGCTATCTGAACATAGCACGATATCAACTCCCAATACCGGGAGAGACGAATCCTTTCAATCCACTACTGCCTCCAAATGCTTCGGGACTGCACCTAACCACTACCTGTTTGCACGACTCATTTGAGTTGTGGTAGGGTAGTAATCTAAGTACAGCGGAAACACACTTGAGATGAATAGTGATGTCAAGTCAACAGACTAACCTGTACTCATGTCACCCGGGAATTGCTAACTGACGATAGGCAGTTCCCATCGAGTCCGTCCGGTGTAACTCGTAACCTAATGAGCACATGTATACTATCTCTGGTATCGCATACCAATGGCTGCAGGATAGGCCATCTCCCCTGACTGGGATGAGAAGCGTATTCCGCATACCGCATACCAATGTTTGCAGACTCATTTGAGCCGTGGTGGGGTAGTAATCTAAGTACAGTGGGAACACATTCGAGACGAATAGTGATGTCAAGTCAACGGACTAATCTGTACTCATGTCACCCAGGAACTGCTAACTGACGATAGTTATAATACCAACCAGCAGTTCCCATCGAGTCCGTCCAGTGTAACTCATAACCCAATGAGTACGTGTATACTATCTCTGGTACCGCATACCAATAGCTGCGGGACAGGCCATCTCCCCTGACTGGGATGAGAAGCGTATACACTAGTCTACTCTGGAGTATCGATGCCCTGTCTCGATAATCTTATGACTAGGGACAAGCTTAAGGACATGCTTATAGACCATCCAGCCCTCACTAGTGTGACTGCCATCACAACGCTGGTAGGCAAGCAAAGATCCTAAGGGCTCTATCAATACGTATTAGCGATATGCTAAAAAAACATATATACATATTAAGATAGAATCAAACCAGATAGCATACTATCATATTGAGCAAGACTGTTATTATATCTTTGTATATCCCAAGCTTCTAAATATAATATACAATCTATTACTCTACAATAACGGCCTCTAGGGCACATATCACTAACGGGACACAAATACATCGTTGTCGCCGTAGACTACTTTACAAAGTGGGTAGAAGCCATGCCGATCAGGAAATCGGATGCCACCTCTACAGTGAAATTCCTGCAGAATAATATAATCTCCCGATTTGGAATCCCGAGGTGCATCATCACCGACCATGGAACCAACTTCAAAAATGACAAAATTAAAGTGTTGGAGATAGTGCCCTCAGAGTCAATTATTGGATCACAGGCACATGATTGCAATGATTGAGGGAGGACCTATCCCAGGTAAGACAGTCTTACTCGAGATGATAGTATGCTATCTGGTTTACTTTTATCATCGTGTACTGCTTTAGGTGACCTGACAGGTCACTATTACACGTTGATAGAGCCCCTAGGATTCTTGCTTGACCACCAGCAGTATGAGGGCGATCATATAAGTGGGAGCTGGCAGTCTATAAGCACATCCTTAAATAGTCCCTAGTCGTGGGAGTTTCGAGACAGGGCATCGATTCTCCAGAGTAGACTAGTGTATACAGTCGAGACCCCGACGAGGGGCGGTGGCCGGTCTCACAAGCCACTGGTGTCAGTTGGTTCACCTAAGATGTATACAGGTGCTCATTGGGTTATGAGTACACCGGACAGGACTCGCCGGGAACATGCTAGTTGGTCTTATACCTGACGTCAGATAGCAGTTCCCTGGTGACATGTGTACAGGTTAGTTCATCGACCTGAGGATCGTCATTTGTCTCGTGTGAGTTCCCACTGTACTTTGATTACTACTCTACCACGCTCAAAGGAGTCGTGCAAACAGGTTTTAGTTGGGTACAGTCCCGAGCCACATGGAGGCAGTGAGCGGATCTTCAGGGGTTCGTCTCTCCCGGTATTGGGGGTGAGGTCGCGTTGTGTCTAGGAGAGCCATTACACAAAGTCCTTGGCCAAGGCAGGAGATTTACTGGTAGGTATTCCAGTAGTATCTCAGGGTGTTCTGGGCTACACTCCGACACGACTTGTACCGCTTTTGGGGGTCTGACTTTTACCAACCCCCTAGGCCCGACATGCGATGCTCATAGACGAACGGACCAGACTGTACGGATATTGTCACTGACAGGCTCAGTAGGGTGTCAGGATGAGTTCGCTCATCGACGTCCCTTTTGGTCAATAGCTGGTGGCCCGTCACGTATGGCTAATACCTCTGACGTGCTAGTGGTTAAATCCACAGCCATAGTATTGACGAGTCTTTAGAGTCCACCACACTTTCAGTTACTCAAGCTTTCGGGCGAAACGCTGTAGAGGCCGTATGGAGATATGGCAGGGTTCGATCAGATACATGCGGTATTGTACAGATCGTGATTGGACGGTTTTTACTAGCCGGCTTTGGCTTAAGCCGGATCCTAGTATTAGATAGTGTAGTTTTGTCTCTTTGCATTTGTGTTCAGTAGGAATACAAATGCGGGCATGTATTTGCAGTAGTGGGGTTTTCCTGTAATTTATTACGGGATCAGTTTTCTGTAGTTGCCAGTTTGCATTCCGTTCCGGCCGGTTTTCCTTTGTTCTTTCCCGGCCGGACTTTTCCGATGGAGGGGGTTATTTGCAAGTTTGCAAATAACATTTGTGGAGGGGTTTTCTTGCATTTGTGAGATTATGATATGACCATCATCATTATATTCTTTTTCCATCTTTTCTTTTGCTTTAATGGTGATTAGAGTTAATTAGATTTGGAGATGACATTGTTATCATGATGTTTGGATATGGTCACCCCTTTACCTTTTACTACCATCACCTCCCTTCTTGTATTTTGTTTTTGCTCCACCATTTTTGAGAGTGAAAGGGGGCCGGCCACATTTTGAGTGAGAGAGGGAGAGTTTTTTTTTTTTTTTTGAGCTTGTGGCATTTCTCTTCATCTCAATTTCCTTGCATGAAAAATGAAAGCACCATTTTTCTTAACCTCATTCCTCCATCTACAATGGCAACAAAATCCCAATGAGACATAGACTCTACACTAGCCTACAGCAAATCTTGGACGCGTCGGCTAGCCAACTTCGCGCCCGAGTTGCCTCGGTATAGAGGTAGGAGCCCGTAAAAGATTCCGGCGATGTGGTGCCCTTCCGGCGATGAGGTGGAGACCGGACATTCCGCGGGAGATCGGGACGATGGCGAGAAGACCGGAGGACTCGGATCACTCGGTATATCTCTTCCCTATCTTGTAGTTAGCTAGGACTAGTTAATGGTTCGATCCGGGTGTTTAGTGCGCGGTGGTGCCGGTTTGCTAGTTTGCAAAAAATTAAAGTTTATCACCGCTTCCGCATTTGGCCGTCGGATTGACGGCCGGGGCGCCGCCGTGCACTTACAGTGGTATAAAAGTCTCGCCATTAACTTAGTCTAGCTTTGCCTAATGTGTTTTACGTTTCCGATCGAACAAAATCCCGAAACCGCGTTTTGAAGTACTATCAGTTTCTGCCGAAATTTTTTGGAGTCCAAAAATTTTTCAGGTTGTCTCAGAATGATGTGCAGGGAGTCCTAAGAACACTGGAAAAATTTGATGACCTGATCTCTCCGTAAGACCGCGGAACCGCGGCCATAACCCCTTTTTGGCCGCGGTTCCGCCGCAGGAATGTGGATTCATGTCATCATTTTTTTGCAGTGGGCTTGTGGGCTGAAAATAGGGGTTTTGGTATACTTTGTTTGGGCCCAGAATTTCTTGATGTGCTACAGTAGTACTTGGGGCCCACTTGTTAACATTTTGATCGATCGGATATTTTTAACACATTATTTCACAGTGTTTACATTATATCTGCGACCCTGAATGTCACTTGATCGGTAAATCCTGTCTAGCTGCTATAGCCCGGTTAGACGGATTTGCGAACGTGACCTTCACGTTGATGTTCTTTGTATTGCTGTGATGTTGCGGATCGGTCGTGGGGATAGCCTGGATGCAATGCTAGTACAGTTTTGTTGTATTATGTATATTTGATATTGCGGGGCGAGCGTCCGACATGTGGACTGCCGTCACTGCCTGTTTGTATTATTATTTTTTGGCACGACCAGGTTGCGGTCGATGTACCCGTTGTATGTATATTTTACTTTCTGTACTAGGGTTACCCCGCGGGGGGGTGCACGGATAGCCGGGTTCTAGAGGGCAACGGGCCCGCATCTCATGGCATTGAGACGGAGGGGGCTTCACTCTAGAATTGGCGGGCTATTCGCCGCACTCGTAGGGGGTACAGGTTGACCAAGGAGGGGTGCCCGAGTTACCGGATTCCGTAAAGTGCTGGGTGGTCCATTCACGTTGCTGAAGGGGGCTGCCTTGCTTCAGGTTTTGGCGGGTAACTTGCCGCGCCCGTAGGGGTCTAGGATTTCATTGCACAGGCTATCCACACGACCAGGGGAACGTCGGGTTTCAGTAGCGGCTCTGTGAAACCCGGGGATCCCAGATATCTGTATTGTTCTGTGATGTTGTACATTTCTGTGCTGTTGCATTTTTATCACGCCTTGAGCGAAATATAATATATTGGTATATATATTAGTAGATGTTGTATATGTTTTGCATCCGCGCTAGTCCAGTCCCCGCTCTGTCATTAGTTAGCTAACCTAACGGGTAATGACGGGACCCGGTGGCGAATGCGGATGGCATATACGTACATCAGTATATTTTCGTTCTTTGTGGTGTGATCAAGTGATGGGACTGCATTGATTCGGATCAATGCAAGTTAAAAACAAACCTAATCTGATGTTGTTGGAACACTTTTCAAAAAGCTGTTATTGCAAGGACGTTCACTTTTGTTTTGCACCGTGGTATTCAGTTGGAATATCCTGCTCCTCAGTCGACGAGGCAAGGGCCGAGATCCCTTCACCGGGAGTGACCCCTTGGACAAAAGTTTGCGTCAGGGCATTAACTTCACTATAGCCGATTACTTTTTCTTTGCATCGTGGTATTCAGTTGGAATATCCTGCACCTCATTCTACGGGGAAAGAACCGAGATCCCTTCACCGGGAGTGACCTGATTGATCGATTTTCCGTTGTGTTTGTATAAAATTGTAAAGAAATCACAACCAAAAAATATTTTGACCGCAATCAAACTACGGTGTCGGATGTAGTTTGTAGTGAGTGCGGATCGTCCACAGGGATTGCACAATTCATTTGAATTTTAATGTGTTTGAAATGAAAAGTTAAGCAACAATAAAAGAAAACATGATTCAAGAATGAGTTGTGTTCGAGTGTCACTATTCTTTATTCAAGAATCAAGAAACTATAAACAATCAAGAATCGGTGTTTTGATAATATTTCCAATCAACAGTCAAGAATCTAAAGAGGCTCGTAGGAATCGATCGGGTCTAAAGACGTGATGTAATCTAAAGATTTCGTATTCTTGTCCTTCGAAGGATTGATACTAGATCGATGATGATCGACAAGAGTTAGGGTTTTCTCGTGAAACTAGGGTTTCATCTTATCCCTTGTTCTGTTGTCAATATCATTCACATTCTAGCCTCTAGCAATTTCAAGAAACGATCCTAACTCCCCAATTTCGAGCGATATCATTCAAGAAAGTATCGTAACGAAATGGGTTGTCGGTTCTTGAACTTGCTAGGGTTTACAAACCATCGTAGGAATCAAGAATCAAGTAAAGCTATGTCACATCATCATTCTATTGACCGTCTCGACTCCTCGACGAGCGGAGTTTTATTCACACATCACCACACAGAAAATATTCATGAATTGTAAAGATGTCATGATGCAGAATTTAAAGAAAACAAGATAAAAGCATATCACCTTTATTTA
Source organism: Agapanthus africanus (assembly GCA_030015575.1). Classification (NCBI taxonomy): domain Eukaryota; kingdom Viridiplantae; phylum Streptophyta; class Magnoliopsida; order Asparagales; family Amaryllidaceae; genus Agapanthus; species Agapanthus africanus. Next base: position 667,063,788 of record CM057342.1, on the reverse strand, counting down.
TCTCAACAATTTTGATTACATTCGCTTCAAGAACTACAAGAAGAAGAATCTAGATTGTTGATCGGGCATCGCTCGGCTTCGTGAGTCGTGGATCGGCTCGGATCGCTTGCTCCGTTGAAGATCGGCTCCGCTCCTAAAGGTTGTAGGGCTTCTTGCTTAATGGGTACTCGGGATCTTGGCTTTTGGAGTGGAATTAGGGTTAGGGTTTCATACAAGCCCTGTCACTAGACTTGTGGAGGAAGGGGATGAAGAGAGAGATAGATTGGGGATAGATTCACTAATTGGATGAATAATTCCCAAGGTTGAATAATCATTTACAATGAGCCTAGGGTCTTATTTATAGAGCTCCCAAACCCTAGGTTTAGTTTGAACTTCCCATTCCCTCCAAAAGTTTGTTGAAGAGTTTCTAGAAGGAGTTTGTTAGGAGCTAGCTTAGGGTTTAGGGAAAGTTCTAGAATGATAGGCTAATTTAGTGAAGCTCAAAGTGTTTGCTGATCTGGTAGAAGTCCCTGGAATCTTCTGGAAAATGTCATGCTTTTATGAACTGTAGCCACTGATTCAGGAGTTTTGCACTAAAATTGAGGATCCAATTCCCTGAACCCACCGCGGATCCGCGGCACAAGAAAGCCATTGCCGCGGATCCGCGGCTCTTTGATGGGCTTGGGCTCTGCACTTTCTGGTGTGGTCTTGTACTACCATTTGGAGCTTTATATGATATATTGATTTGTGATTTATCCTTTGGATTGATACCAGATTTGAATTCAGTGAGTTGACGCAATATTTGAGCGGTGTAATGTTCGAGCAAGCTTCTCTTTTCCTGCACAGACTTCGAAATACGGGTTGCGACATATAGAAATATTGCGATGCCATGCAATGCAGTCAATTTCCCTAGAAATGCCGGTTTTAAGGCTTAATACATGTAATCTGATATTTTGCGACCGATTTGCTAATATGTGAAATATGAATACCGTACACTTCTCTATGTATGCAAATGATGAGGAAATTGCCGGTAAAAATATGCAATATTTTCGACTGATCATGACCTCTTTAGCAAAGGTTTTCGTCACTATATTTTTCTAAAAAGCTATCAGTTCCTTCAACGGTATCAAGTTCATTACGTTAAAGGTTTTCGCCAGAAACCATTCGTAACCCTCCGTCGTTTCATATGGATAGTCAATAGTATTCAAGCTGTGTTTGTTGGCCAAAGTCAAGGCACAGTGTTTGGTAGCTGTTGGTTATTCATATGCAGCATAGATAGATGCGTTGGTTTGGAACAGTCGTACTGCCTTGTTGGCCAAAGTCAAGGGAAGGTACGGGTGGATTCAAATTAACCTGGAGAATGACGGGTAGAACTTGACATGTGACTTATGATTTGTTGGCCAAAGTCAAGGTCATAAGAGCATGGGGTAAAAATCACATCGGGAGTTTCAAAAGAACTGAAACTTGCCAGATATGCGCATACCTTCTGGAGTGTGATACCGTGAGCGGATTCCGTCACGTTATCATGCGATGATAGTTGGATCCCGATTCCCACTGATGAGTTGGTTTACTCCTCGGGTGTTCCCGACTAATTCTTCTTTTAGGTTTGGAGGAGAATTTGAGGTGACAGTGGGAGGTTTCCAGATTAGATAAATTGGTAACCATTCTGATCTAGGGTAGAGTGCACGCTGAGTGTTTCTATTCTCTCTCTCTTTGGCAGCAACCCATTGACCCGACCCTAAGACTATGACTTAGTGACCAAGTTGACCGAACCTTCTTTAACACTGGCTTTTGGATTGTCAGAGTTGCAAAGCTCATTACCACTCCTACTTTTACCCTTTTCTCCGGGACACCCCGTATTACTACGAACGTCCACTTCCATTGGACAAAACCGTCGTATGGTTATATACGAACTCGAAGGAATTTATTCGAGGATGGTTTCAGGTTCTGGAGGAAACGGATATGATTATTCGGTTGTCTTTTCCTTTTACCTTCTCTCGGGTTGCGGGTACTCCTTGGTTTAGGAGATAGTACACCTATTACGCAAATTGGATAGTCTTCTTCCAAACCATAGGCAGATGCCGACCGGTAGGGAATGAAGAAAACCAATTAGCATAACGATGGTGTGCAGAAGGTATTAAGTTAAGACAAAGCAAGGGATTAGTAAGAGGGCAAAGTAAATTGCGACTGATATTCACGACCAAACCAAGTACTTCATTACCACTCCCACTTCACCTTTGTATTTCTCCAGGACACTCCGTATCACTACGAAGATCCACAGTTTATTGGATAATCCATCGTATGGTTATATACGAACTCGAAAGGAACTTGTTCCAGTTCGGGAATGGATTCTGGTTCAGGAGAAATAGGAATAAGGTTTATTCGGTTGTCTTTTATCTTCACCTTCTCTCGCATTGCGAGTGCTCCTAGGATTAGGACGGTACACCCATTAAGCTTATTGGATAGTCTTCTTCCAAACCATAAGCTGGTGCCGAACGGTAGGGAAGGAAGAAAACCATTTAGCCTAAAGGGGTGTGCAGAAGGTAATGACTAAAGACATAAAAAGGGATTTGGAGTGGTGGCAAAGAATTATACGGTTACAATCGTGAATCTGGAAGAGGCATTACTAGGAATACCGGGATACCCCATCGAAACATTTCAATGTTTCAGTTTCACCGTGTACTGTTAAAGGAAAACTGATTTCCCAATTAGACACTTGCTTCAGGGTATGTATTTACCAGGTATGATCCTCACATCTGTATGGTTTTACAGATGATGAGTGGGAGTAAGTTATTGGGAATTGGGTGATCATCCTCATTATATCGGGATTCGTTGTAATCAGTGATATTTGAGGAAGTCACCTGGACTGTTTGCCGGTCGGCAAATATTTGGTTTTGAATATCCGCTGTCATGCACCAATTTCAAATTGATATATCTGTACGTCTATTTTTATAGAGTGAGATATACCTTTTGAAATTATGTCTATGACATTTACCTATATCAGTGGATGGTTAGGTAAGGAGCATTAAACAGCGGTATAATTCTTCTTGACCATAAGTACAGTTTCCAACCTACGACACATAGTGAATGAGTTATCAGACTCAAGGGACTTATACAGAGTATTGTATGTTGTCCAGGGTCCATCAGGACAGAGGGGTTGGTTCTCGTACTATATTCGGTTTACTTATGACTTCTCTAGTTTTTAGACAGGTGTTTCGTGGGAACACAGGGTCCGAATTTTGAGAAGTTATAGGTATTTGGATAAAGTAGAGAACCAGGTATTGCAAGTATCGGGATTTTTCAAAGTGATCGAAGATGTAGATACTTGTGTATGGTATTCAGTTGATAGTAGTGATTACGAGAACTTGCTTCTCTTTCAGGTTACTCATAATTGGAGGCATTCCTAAGTTGAGTAATGCTGATCGGCCTCCTTCCATTTAGTTGACATGCACTGGGGACAGTTGCATGATTTGAATCTGGTTCAATTAAATCAGTGCCTCTGGTTCTATATTGGATATAGAACAGTTCATATCTTAACGTTGTTAAGGTACGGGGAGTTGTCTGGTTTATGATTAAAACCAGACACTGGACAACTCAAGGCACGTTTCTGTAATGGCTGTTTGTGGGTTGACCCAGGCTTTGACGAGGGTTGACTTTCTACCATCTGGAAGATCAATAGTGATATTGTTCTGAACTCTCCACAGTTTTAAATAAAATGGATTTTTCAGAAAACAGTAGTGGGAGTATGGTAGAACTGGAGGTGATTCCAGAACCACAAACGATTACTGAAGATTTGATAGGAACCTAAAGATTCAATCTGGTTTGACATTCCATTGGCCACTCCGCAGATATGGTGGGTAACCTCAGGCACCCGAGAGGTACTCCGGTAACCTCAAGGACGGTGGCAGGGAGGTTCTTGTTTACCCAGACTTGCCATTGCTGTTATTCTGGACTGTGAGACCCGGCAGGAGGATGAGTATAGCGTCTTTCTAAACTAGTTTTAGAAATGTGCGTATATATGACTCTGCCAGAGGGTTGTCGTAGTCAGTGGGATCAGCGGAAGCATTGGTGGACAGGTGGCTTATGTCTATTTATGGACTAAAGCAGATATAGCGGAGATAGATCATCTATTTCTGATGTGACAGTCATAGGTTTGACTTCATCAGAATAGGGGATGGATCTGTTAAGATGGTAGTAGGGTGTGATGTCCTGGTATTTGATGACATACACAGAGTAGGAAGTGATATTCCTATACTACGATCGGTTATACTTTGGTCGTCACACAGTGTTTTCTCCACAAAGGAAATGGATTTTGTATCAGACATACTGGTTACTAGATCTATGGTTTTAGATCTAGATTTGGATGGTTTCCCAATCTGGGTACTTAGACAGCATCCTAAGAGTATTTAGAATGGATGACTCCTGGCACGGTAGTGTACCTGCAGGTGATGGAGTCAACCTCTCTAAAGGTGTCTTACAGACTAAAGGGGAGAGGGATGTGCATGATTGACAGATCACTTGCTTAAGCAATTGAGTCAATCATGAGATGTCAAGTACCACACCAGATATTGTTCTTGCAGTAGGTGCAATAAGTTGATATTAATCCAATCCTGGAGAAACAACCGGAAGCAGTTTTAGAACATAAGTGGATGTTCTAGGGATATGATAGCAGCATTCTCCTTCGGGAGACAGTTATCATTCCAGGCTTCCAAGGTGACCTGGATGGCAGAGTGGCTGTCAGAGTTATAGTTTTCCCTCTGACGAGGGGCAGTATTTTGGACAGATGGTCCAGGTGGATACTGAGGGAAGGTATGGCGCAGGATACTGATTAAGTTCAGTTGACTATACAGTCTAAGAAGTTTGGATTTGGAGTTCACTTATGAGCTAGGTCCCATCAGACATCCAGACACATTCTAAGACAGGTATTTCTCATTTCGGGAGATGGCTTTCTCCGCGAACTTGAGATATAGAGAGACATAGAAAGCAACATCAAGGCGGATCCACTCACTGAGGCTATTCCTCGAACGCAATAGTTTCGCAAACGAGCTTTGTGAAACTGACTAGTAGAGGAGTTGGGTGTTCGGTATCACACGGGCTGTGAGTATGCGACATCGCAATAATTAGCCTTGAGTGCAAGTGGGAGATTGTTGGAGATAGTGCCCTCAGAGTCAATTATTGGATCACAGGCACGTGATCGCAATGATTGAGGGAGGACCTATCCCAGGTAAGACAGTCTTACTCGAGATGATAGTATGCTATCTGGTTTACCTTTATCATCGTGTACTGCTTTAGGTGACCTGACAGGTCACTATTACACGTTGATAGAGCCCCTAGGATTCTTGCTTGACCACCAGCAGTATGAGGGCGATCATATAAGTGGGAGCTGGCAGTCTATAAGCACATCCTTAAATAGTCCCTAGTCGTGGGAGTTTCGAGACAGGGCATCGATTCTCCAGAGTAGACTAGTGTATACAGTCGAGACCCCGACGAGGGGCGGTGGCCGGTCTCACAAGCCACTGGTGTCAGTTGGTTCACCTAAGATGTATACAGGTGCTCATTGGGTTATGAGTACACCGGACAGGACTCGCCGGGAACATACTAGTTGGTCTTATACCTGACGTCAGATAGCAGTTCCCTGGTGACATGTGTACAGGTTAGTTGATCGATCTGAGGATCGTCATTTGTCTCGTGTGAGTTCCCACTGTACTTTGATTACTACCCTACCACGCTCAAAGGAGTCGTGCAAACAGGTTTTAGTTGGGTACAGTCCCGAGCCACATGGAGGCAGTGAGCGGATCTTCAGGGGTTCGTCTCTCCCGGTATTGGGGGTGAGGTCGCGCTGTGTCTAAGAGAGCCATTACACAAAGTCCTTGGCCAAGGCAGGAGATTTACTGGTAGGTATTCCAGTAGTATCTCAGGGTGTTCTGGGCTACACTCCGACACGACTTGTACCGCTTTTGGGGGTCTGACTTTTACCAACCCCCTAGGCCCGACATGCGATGCTCATAGGCGAACGGACCGGACTGTACGGATATTGTCACTGACAGGCTTAGTAGGGTGTCAGGATGAGTTCGCTCATCGACGTCCCTTTTGGTCAATAGCTGGTGGCCCGTCACGTATGGCTAATACCTCTGACGTGCTAGTGGTTAAATCCACAGCCATAGTATTGACGAGTCTTTAGAGTCCACCACACTTTCAGTTACTCAAGCTTTCGGGCGAAACGCTATAGAGGCCGTATGGAGATATAGCAGGGTTCGATCAGATACGTGCGGTATTGCACAGATCGTGATTGGACGGTTTTTACTAGCCGGCTTTGGCTTAAGCCGGATCCTAGTATTAGATAGTGTAGTTTTGTCTCTTTGCATTTGTGTTCAGTAGGAATACAAATGCGGGCATGTATTTGCAGTAGTGGGGTTTTCCTGTAATTTATTACGGGATCAGTTTTCTGTAGTTGCCAGTTTGCATTCCGTTCCGGCCGGTTTTTCTTTGTTCTTTCCCGGCCGGACTTTTCCGATGGAGGGGGTTATTTGCAAGTTTGCAAATAACATTTGTGGAGGGGTTTTCTTGCATTTGTGAGATTATGATATGACCATCATCATTATATTCTTTTTCCATCTTTTCTTTTGCTTTAATGGTGATTAGAGTTGATTAGATTTGGAGATGACATTGTTATCATGATGTTTGGATGTGGTCACCCCTTTACCTTTTACTACCATCACCTCCCTTCTTGTATTTTGTTTTTGCTCCACCATTTTTGAGAGTGAAAGGGGGCCGGCCACATTTTGAGTGAAAGAGGGAGAGTTTTTTTTTTTTTGAGCTTGTGGCATTTCTCTTCATCTCAATTTCCTTGCATGAAAAATGAAAGCACCATTTTTCTTAACCTCATTCCTCCATCTACAATGGCAACAAAACCCCAATGAGACATAGACTCTACACTAGCCTACAGCAAATCTTGGACGCGTCGGCTAGCCAACTTCGCGCCCGAGTTGCCTCGGTATAGAGGTAGGAGCCCGTAAAAGATTCCGGCGATGTGGTGCCCTTCCGGCGATGAGGTGGAGACCGGACATTCCGCGGGAGATCGGGAAGACGGCGAGAAGACCGGAGGACTCGGATCACACGGTATATCTCTTCCCTATCTTGTAGTTAGCTAGGACTAGTTAATGGTTCGATCCGGGTGTTTAGTGCGCGGTGGTGCCGGTTTGCTAGTTTGCAAAAAATTAAAGTTTATCACCGCTTCCGCATTTAGCCGTCGGATTGACGGCCGGGGCGCCGCCGTCCACTTACACAAAGATCACTGCAGCGACTATCACATATTGATGAAGTTCTCTGCGGTCGCACAACCCCAATACAACGGGCAAGCCGAGGTAACAAACCGAAGTGTCATTCGGGGCTTCAGAGCCCGCTTGGAAGGAAGACAAAGCGGCTAGGTCGAGGAACTCCCTCGGGTGTTATGGGCATTGCGAACATCGAGAAAAACACCCATTAGGGAAACCGCGTTTAGCCTCTGTTACGGTACCGAGGCAATGGTTCCCGTGGAAATCAGCCTTCCCAGCTATCGAGTCGAACACTTCGACGACGAGGCCAATATGTTGGCACTTCAAAGCAACCTAGACATCTTATTGGAAAAAAGATCGGGCACAAATAAGGATGGCCGCATTTCAGCAACAGACCGTCAGATATTACAACATCCTGGTTAAATATCGAGCTTTCAAGGCAGGAGACCTGATCCTGTGCCGAAACAAGTTCGAAGACTAAAAGAAGCTGCACAAGTTCTCCCCGAAATGGGACGGTCCCTTCTTCGTGACTAAGACACTACCCGGCGGAGCCTACCGCCTCCAGGATTCTTGGGGCCATGACTTTCCACGACCATATAACGCCGAAAAGCTTAAATTGTATAGATGAACTTGTACTCTTTCGAATAATGAGATACTCTTTCTATGTCTACTAAAGTTATTTTAGTTTCAACCTAAAGCTTTCTGCTCGGTCCATCCGCAGCGAGCATCTTCCTGTTCGACTACGCTGTGGATCCAAAGCCCTCACTATGAGGCGGCCGAGTAGCTTCCTGCCCGGTCCATCCACAGCGGGCAACTTCCTGCCCGGCTATGCTGTGGATCCAAAGCCCTCACCACGAGGCGGTCGAGTAGCTTCCTGCTCGGTCCATCCGCAGCAGGAAGCTTCCTGCCCGGCTACGTTGTGGATCCAAAGCCCTCACTAAGAGGCGGCCGAGTAGCTTCCTGCTCGTTCCATCCACAGTGGACAGCTTCCTGCCCGGCTACGCTGTGGGTGTAAAGCCCTCACCACGAGGTGGCCGAGTAGCTTCCTGCTCGATCCATTCACGGTGGGCAGCTTCCTGCCCGGCTGCGCTGTGAGTCCGAAACCTAGCCACACTCAGATCTACGTTCATATTTGGTGTTCGCTTGTCCTACGTCACCTCGACCCCAGGAAGAGGAGGGACACTGTCACGACCCAAAATTAGACACATGACCGGCCCTTAAACCACGTAACGTCTACAGGCGTACGTAATTTAAGTAAGCTGAAACCCAGAAATCTAAACCACCCCAAAAGGGATAAATGGAGAAAAACATAGTTTAAAACATTTGAAAAATCACAAGTAAAATCTCTAAATCTAGTTTTCTTTCTTGAAAATTTCGGCAGCACCTCCTTTGTAAAAACTAGCCCCGAAAACGGGTACAACATAGATAATATATAAAGCATCCCAAACGGGAGCAAGTCACGCCCAACGGCGGAAACAACCACCACAAACATATATACGACGCCGAAGCGAAGAAATATAAAAGAAAACATCGATAAGAAGTAAAACTTTACAACAAAACCGACTCCCACGAGCACAGCATCCGAAGTCACCAAAATAATAATACAACACCGAATCCGCAAAACTCGCCTCTAAGTCAAATACAAGAAGTGGTAGATGGAGAATACTAGATCCAATAAAAAAATATACAATGTACAAACAGATAACCGCAACCCACCTAAAAGCAAAGGCCTCACGGCCAACCGTAGCGGTATCCGCAAAAGTAGAGTTGATAAAACGCCCTGCCGCGACTACTCAGAGGGTAAGTCCTGCAAAATACTGTGGCACAACGGGGGTGAGTTGCCAACTCGTGAATAGAAATTAACATCATACAGTAATCGCAAGTATGCACGAATAGTGATTAATTTATCACATATAATCCGATAGCATAAGTATGACAATATGAATATGCAACAATCATGTAAAGGTACATCATCAGGGTACTACAACTACATGAAGCAATGCATATCAAAAATAATCCTGAGTGTGTGGGATGATATAATAAAACCTCATGCAAAATCATCAGTATGGAAAAACGCCAGTGTCCCTCACTGGCACATCAAATCCCAAATCCTCAGGCACCGCATCCTCAGATCGGCCCTCACATCCTGTAAGTCTCATGGAACCTGAGTGTCAAACATCGACACCCGAAACATCATGAAAACCTATACCTGTGTGTGTGTGTATATAAGTACGAGGATATCAACCCCGTATGTCCACCGACGATACATAAAAATCATGAAAAACCTGAGTGTCAAACACCGACACTCGAAACATCATGAAACCCGTGTCTAGCATCGACACGTAAATTCTCATAACTCAGGAGCTGTCACCACGACTGGCCCTGATGATATGCCGTACATCACTCCGGTCGGTATCCCCACGATAACTGCCGAGTCCAAATACAGTCACCGGTAGGTACTTACCCGCCTTCCAGACTCATCACCTATCATCTGCGATCATCTAGCCGAGAGGAACCGTATCGGGCTCCACCATGTACCCTCACACGGCCCACTACACTCCCTGCATCGGGTATATATCACAAATCTCAGAACCGAGAAATCTCATGATGGACGAATCAAAATATCATATCAAGAGAAACCGGGTTTTCAAACAATACATAGTTTCTTGAAAATACCCCCACGGTTCTCAAATCCATAAATCATATGAAATTCATATCTCAATGCGAAAAATCCATGAAAACTGATATATGCAATATAAAACAACATTATGAGCATATCAAGGGAAAACCGCTCTTTTAAATAAATCCAGCTTTAAAATATATATCATGCGGTTCCCAAAATCCTCCGAAATCAAGTGCAGCATCATATGAGGTGTACATGTAATTGTATCAAGATTTAAGTATCTACATGTAAGCAAATATGTATGATGTGTTTCATAATCACAATAGTCAACGTCTCAATATCACATGTCAAAACAATACCACTTAGGGTATGTGCAACTATAGAAAAATATGTGGGCGTACATGTCGGTATGTATGCATGATGTACGAGTAGCTGTAATCGAGTATGTGGGTGTACATGTCAACATATATGCATGATGTACAAGTAGCTATAGCAAAATATACGTGAAATGGAATAAGGGTCACTACCTCAACTATCCCTGCCCAATGCAATATCACGTATGTATGTGTCCACGGTATTTCATATGCACAATGGAATAAGAGTTACTACCTCAACTATCCCTATCCACTCCCATATTACGTATGTAGGTGGTTTGTGCGTGTCATGGCAATTACTGACGGTGTGAGTGTAGCATATAATTTAGTGCTCGTGCAACATGAACAGTCAGTAATGTGTTATATCTAAAGGTATAAGTCAAGGTACAACAGATAATACTATGCAATGACGTTTATATGAAATCAACTAATATGCAATAACATGCAGCTATCATATCATATCAGCCCTGACGCATAACGCCATACGGGGGATTTCCCCGTAGATGTTAAATCTACTCACCGATGGTCTCGAGCTATGAAAATCCGACCGCCTGCTTCCCTTTATTCCCAGCGTTCGAAGTCCCCGCTTGCGATGCTATAATTTCACAAACACATAGACAGTGCAAAATCTCAGAAATTGACCAATATAACGTAAAACTGCGTTTTAAACGATACACCAACTCCAAACTAACTCACAAGTGTCCGTCTAGTGGCTAACGTGTATGGCGACACTACGAAACCAATCCAAGTGCAGCAGCTGCACAAGATCACGATCCATGTCGGATAACGTAACACGCGGACTCAAAACACTAGATTATAGGAAAACGATCCCAGATTTTGCATACTGTAATTACTCAAAAATTAAACAGTACCAAACACCCCTAAACCACAGCAGACAACTGCCCAACAAAACTCCACCCCAAAACCCCCCCTCCAAATCCGAGGTCGCCGGATTTTCTCGTCGGGTCGCCGGCCAAAACCGGTGGGGTGGGTCTCATGTCTCAGGTGGAATCCTAGGGTCACTAGTACAACACTACTATCTTGTTTGGTCAATCAACAAAAATCCCAGGTCACAGCAGATCAGAGAGGCTCTAAAAAGACACTAAAAACACGATATTGCACTAAGCAATAATTAAAGTGTTCTACACAACAACCAACGAGCTATACATCATAAAAACTCCTATTTAACAGTTTAGGGATTATACCTATCAACACTTGCTCACAAGATCTTAGCTTTCCAAGCTCCAAGCGACCATAGAGGCAAAAGCAAGACTTGAAGTGTTTTGGTGAGATTATTTAGGGAATTTTGGAGATTTATTGATCTTTGAATTGTTGCAAATGGTGAAAGAAAACTCAAGGGCAGAAGAAGGAGGAGGCTCGGCCAATAATTGGGGAAGGTGAGGAATTGTGTGGAGTTTTCTAGCAAGAATTGTAATAAATGCACATAAATACAATATTGCCACCTCTCCCATTCATTTCTTCTTTTCATTAAAACATTAATCCCTTGCACAAGAATATCTAGATATTATTTGGAAGGTTTGTTTTACTCAAACTTGATTAATTTGAAATGATACAAATTTTTGGAGTAATTACCCAAACCCAATATGTAAATACCACATTAAAATAATATTAAAATAGGGAAAAATTCTATTTGAACCAAAACTTTCCATATACCCCCAAAGCTTGCGCACTAGCTTTATTTTAGCTAAATTAGGTGCCAGTAAGTTTATACGGACGTTTGATCAAAATTGGGTTAAAACGGAAAATACCGACTATTTTACCCTATAACGGAAAAATTCGCATAACGATTTCTAAAACGTTACAATCTCCCCCCTTATAGAAATTTGGTCCCCGAATTAAAATTTCATACTAAGCGTACCTTCAAAGAGATGAGGGAACTTCTTCCGCATCTCGCTCTCGGCCTCCCAAGTGATCTCCTCACTAGTAGGGCTACGCCAAAGAACCTTCACAGATGGCAAGACCTTTGACCGAAGTTTCTTCACCTGCCGATCCAAAATAACTACCGGCTGCTCGGTGAACGAAAGATCGCGCTCAAGCTGAACGGTCTCGTGCTGAATCATGTGAGAAGGATCATGAAGGTATCTACGAAGTATCGACACATGGAAAACAGGGTGAACATCCGAAAAACTAGGCGGAAGCGCCAAACGATAAGCAACAGAACCCACTCGCTCAAGGATCTCGAAAGGACCTACAAATCTGGGACTGAGCTTCCCCTTCCTCCCAAATCGCATAACGCCCTTCATCGGAGAAATCCTCAGGAATACATGATCCCCCACTGCGAACTCAAGTCTGCGACGACGACGGTCGGCATAAGACTTCTGTCTGCACTGGGCTGCTTTCATTCTGTCCTAAATCAGCTGGATCTTCTCCATAGTCTCTTGAACTAGCTGGGGTCCCAAAACTCTACTCTCGCTGAGTTCGGTCCAACAGACTGGCGATCGACACTTCCTACCATATAAAACCTCAAAAGGTGCCATCTGAATAGCCTTCTGAAAGCTATTGTTGTAGGAGAACTCAATCAACGGCAAGTGACGATCCCAACTGCCACCAAAATCAAGCACACATGCATGGATCATATCCTCCAGAGTCTGTATAGTCCGCTCCGACTGACCATCGGTTTGTGGATAAAAAGCGGTGCTAAAACTCAACCGGGTACCCAAAGCTTCCTGGAGCTTTTGCCAAAGACGGCTAGTAAACTGGATGCCTCTGTCGGATACGATGCATGTGGGAACACCGTGCAAACGTACAATCTCATTTATGTACAACTGAGCATACTGAGCATAACCGAAAGTGGTCTTCATTGGAAGGAAGTGATCCGCTTTCGTCAACCGGTCAACAATCACCCAAATGGAGTCATACCCTCTACTGGTCCTGGGTAGACCCACAATGAAGTCCATGGAAATCTGCTCTCATTTCCACTCCGGAACGGGTAAAGGCTTCAACTCTCCAGCCGGTCTCTGATGCTCAGCCTTGACTTGCTGACAAGTCAGGCACCTCGAAACGAAGTCCGAAATATCGCGCTTCATCCCTTCCTACCAGTAAAAGTCTTTCAAGTCATGGTACATCTTGGTGGAACCTGGATGAACGCAAAGGCCTACTGATGTGCCTGCTCTAGGATCTCGCGTCTCAACCCATCAGTATCTGGTACACACAAGCGAGTCCCGCATCGTAGCACACCCTGGTCATCAATCATGAACTCCGAAACTGTACCCTATCGAACAAGCTCAAGAATCTCATACAAACGGGAATCACTGGGCTGGGCCTCACGGATACGATCAAGTAGTAGTGGACGGGCGCGGACATGAGCAAGTTGTCCCCCAGCGGAAGTGAACTCGAACTGCATTCTACCATCACACAAGAGCTGCCAATCTGCAGAAGACTGACGCTGAACTGAACTCAACTGGGACAAGCTACCCCCGGGCCTACGACTCAAAGTATCGGCTACCGCATTCACCTTGCCCGGGTGATAAAGGATCTCATAATCATAATCCTTCACTAGCTCCATCCAACGGCACTGTCTCAAATTCAGATCCCGCTGTTGGAAGATGTACTTCAAGCTCTTGTGATCCGTGAAGATCTGACACGACTCCCCGTACAAGTAGTGTTTCCAAATCTTTAATGCAAAGACTACCGCAGCCATCTCAAGATCGTGAGTAGGGTAATTCTTCTCGTGCTTCTTCAGCTTCCTAGAAGCATAAACAATCACTCTATCATGCTGCATCAAAACACAACCGAGCCCTACTCGAGAAGCATCACAGTAAACAACATAGCCGCCCGATCCAGAAGGCAAAGATAGAACTGGTGCTGTCGTCAACCGAGTCTTCAACTGCTGAAAACTCTGCTCACACGCATCAGTCCAAAGAAAAGGAGCTCCCTTCCGGGTTAGTCCAGTCAGCGGTGCAGCGATACTCGAGAAATCCTGCACAAAACGGCGATAATAACCAGCTAAGCCCAAAAAGCTGCGGACCTTGGTCACCGATACAGGTCTGGGCCAAAGCTGCACAGCCTCGATCTTCCTCGAGTCCACAAGAATACCATCACCATTCACCATATGACCCAGGAAGTCAACTCTATCAAACCAAAATGCGCACTTTGAGAATTTAGCATACAGCTGGTGCTCTCTCAATATCTGCAAAGCAATGCTCAAGTGCTGCTCATGCTCCTCACGACTCCTAGAGTAGACCAGTATGTCATCAATAAACATAATAATAAACTAGTCGAGGAACGGCATGAAAATCCAGTTCATCAGATCCATGAACGCTGCTGGCGCATTGGTGAGTCCGAACGACATCACCAAAAACTCATAATGCCCATAGCGCGTACGAAAAGCAGTCTTCGGAATGTCATCATTCCGAACCCGCAACTGATGATAAGCCGAACGCAAATCAATCTTAGAAAAATGTTTCACACCCTAGAGCTGATCAAATAAATTGTCAATGCGAGGTAAAGGATACCTATTCTGCACTGTAACTCGGTTCAATTGATGATAATCCACACACAGCCTCAAACTGTCGTTCTTCTTCTTGACGAACAGAACAGAAGCTCCCCACGGAGAAACACTTGGATGCACAAGTCCCCTATCAAGCAACTCTTGCAATTGATCTTTAAGCTCTCTAACCTCTGCCGGAGCCATCCGATAAGGCGGTATAGAAATAGGCTCCGTACTGGGAATCAGATCAATGCAGAACTCAATATCGCGCTATGGCGGCATCCCAGGTAACTCATCGGGAAAGACATCGGGAAACTCTCGCACGGTAGGAACCCGGTCCAACGACTCCACTGTGGCTCCGATATCATGAATGAAAGACAAGAATCCCCGACATCCCCTCCTCAAAAGCCGACTAGTGCAAAGGACAGAAATCAAACTGTGAGGGACGGCACCACGGTCCCCCTACACAACAAACACTGACTCGCCGGAAAAACAAAACCTAACTGTCTTCTCGCAGCAGTCCACGGACGCGTAGCAAGTAGCTAACCAGTCCATGCCTAGCAGAACGTCGAAGTCCAACATCTCAAGAAGGATCAAGTCACGGACAGATCTCTGTCTCCTAAACGGACAGCACACGACCAGAACACGTGTCGTGCAACAAACGACTCTCTAATAGGAGTAGTCCCGACAAGCGGCTGATCTAGAAAATACGACTCTCGGCCTAACCTCGGTACGAAGTGCGTAGAAACATACGAATGCGTAAATCCCCGATCGAAAAGAACATGTGCATCATAAGAACATACAGAAAGGGTACCTGAAACCATGGCATTGGACGCCTGCGCATCCTGGTGAGTCAAGGCAAAAACCCGGGCCTGCCCTCTACCGGCTACTGGCTGTCCTCTGCCTCCGCCACCTCGTCCTCTCGGCACAAAACCACCGCGACCATGACCTCTCTGAATAGGAGTCTGACGTGGCGCAACTACAGGAATAAGAGGCAACGCTCTCTGAGGCGGAGAAAGTGGTAAGGTAACCTGGGGTACGGCTGGCCCTCTCTGACATATCACGGTACAATCCCTCACGAGGTGCTGTAAACTGCCACATCCAAAACACCCACATGTCGACGGCTGACCCTCCTGGGAAAAACTGCTGAACAACTGGCCACGTCCCACGTCTCTGCTACTCCCAGTGTCTGAACGAACTCTGTCTCGGGATCTAAACCTCTGCCTCCGGGCTACTATACCAGTACGAGCCCTCTTCGGTTCCGGAACAGCCGATGACTCAGATAGATGCTCCTCCACCAATAGGGTTGCATCCATAGCTGCCGCATACGTGCCGCAATGCTGAATGCTGATGGCTAGGAACAACTGGGTAAGTAGGCCTCAAACAAACCTCTTCACCCTCATCTCCTCAGTCGCCACCAAGTACGGAGCATACACAGACAGCTCGGTAAACAGTACATCATACTCAGACACCGTCATGCCCGAAGTCTAACGTAACAACTCAAATCTGCGCGCTCGCGCATCCCTGACACTCGGTGGAAGAAAACGGGCGAAAAATGCCGTCACAAACTCAGCCCAGGTCATAGGAGCAAGACCTGCGGCTCTGCCCCTCTCCATGGACTCACACCACTTCTGGACCAGACCCTCCAGACGGAAGCTCGTGAACTCCACCCATCTCTCGTCGGAGCATTGGAGCGAACGACAAATCCTGGCCATCCGGTTGATAAATGACTGTGGATCCTCAGTAGCATCTGTGCCAGTGAACACCGGAGGCCTCGGCCTCATGAACTCTGTCAGTGACACGGTAATAACCTCCGGAGCTGTAACTGCGACTGCCAAAACTGTAAGTACCATCGTAGTCCCTGCAACGGGTGGAACAACTGCCTGCCCCTGCGCTCGAATGGCCTTTACTAAAGTCCCTATCATCTTGCGCAGGTCCTGCAAACCAGCCTCAAACATAGCAATGTGCTCCGGTACAACAGGCGTACCGCCCTGGTCAGTCCTCGCCTCAGACGAGTCAACTCTGACCTCGGCCCTCGTGGCCGCTCTCGGTGCCCTCGTAGTCTTCGGAGGCATATAAGCTGGAAATTGAAACAAGATTCGATAAGGAAACAAGAATCGAATCACAAAGATGTATATCATCACGGAGGAAATTTCAATCAATAAGTTCTAAGGTCACTTAGGTGGAGTACCATGTCGTAAGTATGCCGCGGAACATACACACGCTACGTTACTCTACTTAAACTACCTACTCCATCATACCAAGGTCATCCTACACTCCAAAAGGTAAAACCTAACGCTCTGATACCAACTTTGTCAAGACCCAAAATTAGGCACATGACCGGACCTTAAACCACGTAACGTCTACAGGCGTACGTAATTTAAGTAAGCCGAAAGCCAGAAATCTAAACCACCCCAAAAGGGATAAATGGAGAAAAACATAGTTTAAAACATTCGGAAAATCACAAGTAAAATCTCCAACTCTAGTTTTCTTTCTTGAAAATTCGGCAGCATCTCCTTTGTAAAAACTAGCCCCGAAAACGGGTACAACATAGATAATATATAAAGCATCCCAAACGGGAGCAAATCACGCCCAACGGCGGAAACAACCACCACAAACATATATACGACGCCGAAGCGAGGAAATATAAAAGAAAACTGCAATAAGAAGTAAAACCTTTCAACAAAACCGACTCCCACGAGCACGGCATCCAAAGTCACCAAAATAATAATACAACACCGAATCCTTACAACTCGTCTCTAAGTCAAATACAAGAAGTGGTAGATGGAGAATACTAGATCCAACAAAAAAATATACAATGTACAAACAGATAACCGCAACCCACCTAAAAGCAAAGGCCTCACAGCCAACCGTAGCGGTATCCGCAAAAGTAGAGGTGATAAGAAGCCCTGTCGCGACTACTCAGAGGGTAAATCCTGCAAAACACTGTGGCACAACGGGGGTGATTTGCCAACTTATGAATAGTAATTAACATCATACTGTAATCGCAAGTATGCACGAATAGTGATTAATCTATCACATGTAATCCGATAGCATAAGTATGACAATATGAATATGCAACAATCATGTAAAGGTACATCATCAGGGTACTACAACTACATGAAGAAATGCATATCAAAAATAATCCTGAGTGTGTGGGATGATATAATAAAACCTCATGCAAAATCATCAGCATGGAAAAACACCAGTGTCCCTCACTGACACATCAAATCCCAAAACCTCAGGCACCGCATCCTCAGATCGGCCCTCACATCCTGTAAGTCTCATGGAACCTGAGTGTCAAACATCGAAACCCGAAACATCATGAAAAACTATACCTGTGTGTGTGTGTATATATATAAGTATGAGGATATCAACCCCGTATGTCCACCGACGATACATAGAAATCATGAAAAACCTGAGTGTCAAACACCGACACTCGAAACATCATGAAACCCGTGTCTAGCATCGACACGTAAATTCTCATAACTCAGGAGCTGTCACCACGACTGGCCCTGATGATATGCCGTACATCACTCCGGTCGGTATCCCCACGATAACCGCCGAGTCCAAATACAATCACCGGTAGGTACTTGCCCGCCTTCCAGACTCATCGCCTATCATCTGCGATCATCTTGCTGAGGGGAACCGTACCGGGCTCCATCATATACCCGCACACGGCCCACTACACTCCCCGCATCGGGTATATATCACAAATCTCAGAACTGAGAAATCTCATGATGGACGCATCAAAATATCATATCAAGAGAAACCGGGTTTTCAAACAATACATAGTTTCTTGAAAATACCCCCACGGTTCTGAAATCCATAAATCATATGAAATTCATATCTCAATGCGAAAAATCCATGAAAACTGATATATGCAACATAAAACAACATTATGAGCATATCAAGGGAAAGCCGCTCCTTTAAATGAATCCAGCTTTAAAATATATATCATGCGGTTCCCAAAATCCTCCGAAATCAAGTGCAGTATTATATGAGGTGTACATGTAATTGTAGCAGGATTTAAGTATCTACATGTGAGCAAATATGTATGATGTGTTTCATAATCACAATAGTCAACGTCTCAATATCACATGTCAAAACAATACCACTTAGGGTATGTGCAACTATAGAAAAATATATGGGCGTACATGTCGGTATGTATGCATGTTGTACGAATAGCTGTAATCGAGTATGTGGGTGTACATGTCAACATATATGCATGATGTACAAGTAGCTATAGCAAAATATACGTGAAATGGAATAAGGGTCACTACCTCAACTATCCCTGCCCAATGCAATATCACGTATGTATGTGTCCACGGTATTTCATATGCATAATGGAATAAGAGTTACTACTTCAACTATCCCTATCCACTCCGATATCATGTATGTAGGTGGTTTGTGAGTATCATGGCAATTATTGACGGTGTGGGTATAGCATACAATTTAGTGCTTGTGCAACATGAACGGTCAATAATGTGTTAGATCTAAAGGTATAAATCAAGGTACAACAGATAATACTATGTAATGACGTTCATATGAAATCAACTAATATGCAATAACATGCAGCTATCATATCATATCAGCCCTGACGCATAACGCCATACGGGTGATTTCCCCGTAGATGTTAAATCTACTTACCGATGGTCTCGAGCTATGAAAATCCGACCACCTGCTTCCCTTTGTTCGCAGCGTCCGAAGTCCCCGCTTGCGATGCTATAATTTCACAAACACATGGACAGTGCAAAATCTCAGAAATTGACCAATATAACATAAAACTGCGTTTTAAACGACGCACCAACTCCAAACTAACTCACAAGTGTCCGTCTAGTGGCTAACGTGCGTGGCGACACTACGAAACCAACCCAAGTGCAGCAGCAGCACAAGATCATGATCCGTGTTGGATAACGTAACACGCGGACTCAAAACACTAGATTATAGTAAAACGATCCCAGATTTTGCATACTATAATTACTCAAAAATTAAACAGTACCAAACACCCCTAAACCACAGCAGACAACTGCCCAACAAAACTCAACCCCAAAACCCCCCTCCAAATCCGAGGTCGCCGGATTTTCTCGTCGGGTCGCCGGCTAAAACCGGTGGGGTGGGTCTCGTGTCTTAAGTGGAATCCTAGGGTCACTAGTACAATACTACTATCTTGTTTGGTCAATCAACAAAAATCCCAGGTCACAGCAGATCACAGAGGCTCTAAAAAGACACTAAAAACACGATATTGCACTAATCGATAATTAAAGTGTTCTACACAACAACCAACGAGCTATACATCATAAAAACTCCTATTTAACAGTTTAGGGATTATACCTATCAACACTTGCTCACAAGATCCTAGCTTTCCAAGCTCCAAGTGACCATAGAGGCAAAAGCAAGACTTGAAGTGTTTTGGTGAGATTATTTAGGGAATTTTGGAGATTTATTGATCTTTGAATTGTTGAAAATGGTGAAAGAAAACTCAAGGGCAGAAGAAGGAGGAGGCTTGGCCAATAATTGGGGAAGGTGAGAAATTGTGTGGAGTTTTCTAGAAAAAATTGTAATAAATGCACATAAATGCAATATTGCCACCTCTCCCATTCATTTCTTCTTTTCATTAAAACACTAATCCCTTGCACAAGAATATCTAGATATTATATGGAAGGTTTGTTTTACTCAAACTTGATTAATTTGAAATGATACAAATTTTAGGAGTAATTACCCAAACCCAATATGTAAATACCACATTAAAATAATATTAAAATAGGGAAAAATTCTATTTGAACCAAAACTTCCCATATACCCCCAAAGCTTGCGCACTAGCTTTATTTTAGCTAAATTAGGTGCCGGTAAGTTTATACGGACGTTTGATCAAAATCGGGTTAAAACGGAAAATACCGACTATTTTACCCTAAAACGGAAAAATTCGCATAACGATTTCTAAAACGTTACAGACACCGATCTATTTGTGCTTGAAATTAATACTTGGTGTTCACTTATCCCACGTCACCTCAACTCTGGGCGGAGAAGGGACACCAATCTATTTGTATTTGTATTCATATTTGGTGTTCGTTTGTCCCACGTTACCTCAACTCCGGGGGGGGAGGGACACCGATCAACACATACTTGCAAATAAACAAGAACATAAGTATTATAGCCGGGCACATCAAAGACGAGATAAAAATACTTTATTGATATTTCAAATTATATACAAGGTATTATAACCTCCTCAGCTTTACAAAATGCTCGGGGGCTACAAGAAAAAAGGGAAGGAAATAGAGAACGAGGCGGACGGCAGCTTCAAACCGCCTTCACAGCCAGGACCTCCCCGCTGTCCCCCTGTTCGACGCCTCCACCGGGAGCCTCGATTACGACCTCAAGCTTTGCGCTTCCGCCTGGGGCTTCACCTCCTCCTGTCGGCTTGGTGCTACTACCCTGGAGCACTTCCTCGGCAAGGGGATACCTTGCACGAAACTCCTGGTCGTCGAACCCAGGCATAGCTTTCTTGACGGCGTCAAGGACATTGTGCCACCCTACGGCTATAGAGTCGACAAGGTCGACATAGAATTGGTTGGAAGACTTGTACTCCTCCATGGCTTTTTCCGCCCTGCCCTCGGCATGCTTCGCCGCCTCGTGGGCCGCCCGGGCATTCCTTTTGAACGAGTCCCTTTGCCTCTTCATGGTGTCATAGAGCCCGTTGACCTCCTCCATCTTGGCCTGAATATCCCGGTTGGATTCGGTCAGGAGCCGATGAAACTCCTTCAGTTGTGCGACCGTCAGGCCCTCCGCGACCAACCTCAGGTCTAGGGAGGCCGCCTTATCCTCCGTCTCTTTTAGCTTGGCAAGGAGCTCTTCCTCACGCGAAGAAGATTCACCGGCCTTTTTTTTATTGCTGAGGCCATCTCTTCGGCCTCCATAGTGGCAAGAAGGGCGCAATGCTGGAGGAACTGCGAAAAAACACAAAACATTTTAGGAGCCAAACAGAAAAAAACACTTGGAAAATTTTAGAAAATTACCAACCCGAACGGCCTTCTAAGTTATCACCGCCAGTTGGGTCTTCATAGTGCCTCGAGAAATCTTGGCCCCCGATGCCTTGTCCATGTATGCCAGTAAGCTGTCAGCTATAGAGAACCCCAAAGGCACCTCGATGCAGAAGTCACTCTCCTACACCTGTATCCCAGCTAGGGGTGGCCGGGAAACAACTCTCTTCTGCCTCTTGAGAGGAGACTCGATGGAGGACGGCACTTCTGTTCTGACCCGTGTTGGGGTAAAAATTTACACCCCGATTGACCAAGTCAAAATCAAAGTCAACCCCAGGCCAAGTGAGCCCAAGCTCAGGTCAAGTGGGCCAATGCCCAGGTCGAGCCCGAACATGAAGCAGCCGGCCTCCTCCCCCCCCCCCCCCCTCAATGCCAAAATAAAAATTTTGTAATAAATAATTTTGGAGTATTTCCTTTTTTTATTTTTTTTGAATAAATGTAAGAAAAATAGGCATAAAGCCAATTTTTTGTAAAGCCCATGGCTTATGTGCAAAAAGAAATAGCACATGAAGCATGGGATGGGCAAAATGTCATTTTTGCAAAGCCCAAGGGGCTATATGTAAAGTGTATAGCCTATAAAGGCAAAAATAATGAAAATATCTCAACAACTTTTTCTCTCTCCTAAAAACAATCAAGATCTGTGATCTTCTCCTACCTCAAGGTTCTAAACCTTTTTTCTTTCTTTTGAATTAAATCAAGAGTTTTACTCTTTCTTTTTCAAAACTAAATAGTTTTTCACCACAAAACCCACAAAGGGAAGCTCAGATCTTCCATTAGATCTCAAAAATGGAAGGTTTTTAAGATCTCACCCCACTTGTTCTTCAAGAACCGGCCAACAAAGAGGATGAAGAAGGAGACCCACCTCCCAAAATCCCACTTTGGAAAAGTTCCAAGACTCAAGAGAAGATCCCAAGCTTAACAAAGAAGAACCTCTCAAGATTTTTAGGGAGTTCAACTCCAAGACCCAAATCCTCAAAGGAGTTTAACTCCTAATCCAGACCTTCAGGAGTTTAACTCCACTCAAAATCCTCTTTTTGGAGTTTAACTCCTATTTCTGGGGTAAAAAAAAACCCTCCTTTCGCTAGCACCCAGAGCGCTAGCACCCGAGCGCCCACGTACCGGGCACGTGAGGCACTAGCGCCCAAAGCGCTAGCGCCTGAGCGCCCAGAATGCTAGCGCCCGAGCACCCACGTGCCGGGACCGTGAGGCGCTAGCGCTTTGGGCGCTAGCGCCTGAGCGCCCATAGCGCTAGCGCTCGAGCGCCCACACGCCGGGCACGTGAGGCGCTAGCGCCCAAGCGCTGGCGCTCACGCGTCCTTTGGACAGCTTTTTCCCTTCATTTTACATGTACTCCACACTAAAAACACCTCCCCCGTTAGAAAAAATTTCTAACGGGGCGCTGCCCCGCACCCCGCAAGGGGACTGCTAGCCTCCTTAACCCCCAGCTCGCTATCCAGGTAGAGGGATCCCCGTAAAAACTCTGTGGGGCCCCCGATATATCCAAAACCCCTTCAAAACACAACACTGCACATTGAGTTCGCATGACCAGTTTAACCCATTAATCGGAGGTTCTCTCGCTCCAAAAGTGAGGGGTAATTAACGGCAGCTTAGTCCGCGGCTGCCGGAGATTCGGATCCCCACAATCAATAAACCCCAGCCTACCCTAGGCAGGGAGAATCTGTAATGCTCCTGACAAGCGCGCGTGCATTCCCATCTTAATAGGGTGACGAAAAACACCCTGCAGCCCGGGACGCCGGATCCCAGGCATGCTTCTACCTTCTGCTACGGCGTTCCTCCGGGATGGGAGGGGCTACGGGAACCTTGGTGGAAGGGGCTTGCTGGGGGACCGCGCTCGGTGCGGGCCTAGACGAGCCAACGCCGCCGCCCTTCTTCCTCTGCGTCTTGGCAGCCATGATTTTCAAACGATCCATTGGCTCTGCAGAAGAAAATGGAAGAAAAGGTCAGCAACAAGAACGACATTATCATATCAAGCCTAAATTAATCGGCAAAACCTTAACTTACCCCCAAAGCACGCGGGATTGAGTCCCGTCGAGCTCAAAGCCTTCTTGGAAAGCAGGACATCGGCCCGCTGGATCGTCTCCCATTGAGACACTACCCCGACCTCTGGGGCGTTAGACTGCCTGACCCGTGGGTAATCCGCCATGTGCCATTTGGTGGGCACCAACCAATCCTCCCCTTCCGGAAGACTGACAAAAACAAACGTCTCCTTCCGCTCATGGATAGAATAAGGGATGACCACTACCCCTGACCCGTCCGCCCTACCCTTACATTTTTTAAAGAAGAGATACATCCAGCTCGGTTCGTCTTTGCTGGTACCAGAGTGATTTTTGTAACAAAGAAAGGAAAGTAGAAGACTCAAGTCGAAAGGGATACGATTAATTTTCAACCGGACCAGAAACCCGAGGAGGATTCTCCACGAGTTCAGCGCTAACTGGCCCGGGGCAAGACGGAAGCAATGAAGTACGACACAAATTTTGGATGAGAAGGGCAGACACATCCCTGCTCGGAACGCTTCCAAGTACAGGGAAATTTTATTGCCCTGGATCTGGTCTGCCTGCTCTCCCTCCTTGACCAGATGAAGTGAAATAGCCAAGAGGGTGTGGAAGTAAGCCCGGATATCGGAAAGCTCATCTGGGCAATTCAACATCAAGGGCGTATCGCGAGTATTTTCAATGCGCACTTTGGGGGCCTCTTCGCCACCTGATGATGAACTACAAGGACGTCGCCACCCCTTGGGGCGAGCTCGACGCAGAAAAAGAGAATGAAGAGGAAGAGAAAGAAGAACTTTCTCGGCTATCAGAAGCCGAGGAGGAAGAAGACGACCCACTGGACTCGGCTTTAGAACCTGAAGCCTTAACGTCCGACTTGACCCTAACTACATCAATGGAAACTTCGGAAGAAGACATCTAACCTGATTCAAGAAAAGATTGGCCGAAGAAGGTTTTTTGGCTGAGGGTCCGACCTAAGCGATGGTGCGCCGGGCAATTTTCAGATGGTAGAAGACAACTAAAGCAAAACGTTTTCCAAGGAATAGCCTCCCCGATTTATACACTCGGTATAAACCATCTAACGGCCCAAATCCGTTCCAGCCACAATGAAGCGTCACACTTGACGGCCACGAGGACTCCACGTGGCAACTAATCATTAGATGCTTCGTCCCTCGTGCGGATCCAACCAACAAATACGACGCCTCGCGGTCTACCACTCCATTGCGGCCACGCGTCTCGAAGATTAACGGCCTGGGCAAGCGAAGCGACATCCCATTTATGGCGCTTCGTGAACCCCCACGTAGACCCTGGAATCGAAGAGGTACAACAGCCAAGCACCACGTCGTTCCCAAACAACCCCTACAAAGAATCCTCAGCTCCAAGTTGAACATTGAAGACCGAGCAAACCACTCTCGACCCGACCCATGAATAGGTCGGAATGAGAGTGGGGGGCTAATGATGATGATCGTTAATAGGAATTCCCCATATTACGACACGTGGCAGATGACGTGTCATCCACGTAAGCCCGTTAGATTCCTGAAAGCTACAGAGATGGAATAAGTACGATGCATTGGGGACATTCCTCGGCACCTCGTCTCCGAGGTTGCATCCAACCTTTTGGAGAGCTCCCTGGAGTACCTTCCCTATTCGCCTAGAAACCAGCCAACGGCTCGCCTCCAAGCTATCCTACAGCCGAGCTTCCTCGGCCTCCTTGCTCGTCTCCGAGCTTTTGCAGAGCTGAGCTTCCTCAGCCCTCTCGCTCGCCTCCAAGCTATCAACCGAGCTGAGCCTCCTCAGCCCCCTCGCTCGTCGCTGAGCTATCCACCGAGCTGAGCTTTCTCGGCTTCCCTGTTCAACCGAGAGCACGGATCCCAAGCGCACCCTTAACGGCTCCGTGTATCTCGCCAAAACGAAATCTCCGCCGCTCCACGTCCCGCATCCCACGCTAGCGTGTCTCGTCATTAATGGGTGTATCTCGCCATTAATGGATGAATCCCACCATCAACACGAACGTAACGCAGGGGCATAACAGACGGCAAGAATTTCGCATCGGCTCGCTCCAATGCGACCCCTATATAAACCCCTCCTCCAGACGACTCAGGTACGTCGAATTCATTTCCAAGATACCGCTGCTATGCCCAATCACTCCTCAGTACTTACTTGATCGTCGGAGGGCCCTACGGTAGTTTCCCATCCCGGGACTTCCCTTGCAGGTAGCTCGGTATCAGAAACAACCCATTGAGACCCACACACTCAATCCTCATACCAAATCTCAACTATTCATCCCGCTGGCAGCAAAATCAACGGAGGACAACATCTAAGGGAGAAACCGACCTCCATCACGAGGTCTTAATGGAATTTCAAGGTACTCCTTGGAAAGTTTTCTTGTTTGCAGTTGAAGGGTCTCATATATTGTTCCTTATCGCCTTCGCCCTTACTTATAAGCATCAATGCACTCTTATGGTAGTTAATCTTTAGACCTTACCATGTTTCAAAATGACAGCATCAATTTCATCTTTGTGGCTTGGGCAATGCATCTTTCTCTGAACAATAGGGCGTCGTCCGTGTATTGTAGGTTTAAACCAAAATTTTATTATCCCCAAGCTCTCGCATAATATTTGACTTCTTATAACTCTCAATCATCCTACTTGGCTCATTTTCCACCAAAGCGAAGGTTAATTAAAAGCGATAAGGGTCTCCTTCTCTTAGTTCTCCCGCATTTGATATGTTCCGTTTGATTCCCGTCCACAAGGATATTAATCTTAGCCGATGACCCCTTTATCTAAGTCATTCACCTTGCTCCAAAACCCCTCTTCGAATATGCATCTCCGGTCTGTCATATCATAGGTCTTTTCGAAGCCCGTTTTAAATATATATCCTCTTTATTTATTCCTTGTTTTGCATGTTTGCACCACCTCCTGTGCTACTTTGACCCTTTCAAAGATCCATCTTCCTATCTTCCTGGTATGAAACCACTCTGATTATCTTCCATCAGGTCGTGTGGTGCCTCCCCAGTGTTGGTGCCTCCCCAAAATACAGTCATTTAGACTCAAACCTAGGTCCTCTACACCAACAACACATGCATGTACCAATGGACTATAACTCCCCGCACTCATGATTATTATGACAATTCTTTCACATGATTAGCATGGTCCACAATATTTTAAAGATCCGGAATTTATGCTTGATTTGCTTTATGACTAATAAAACCTCTAATTTTTTTATTCATTTTATTTTATGAATTATTCAACATACTGATCCATGAAGAGTTATTTAGCCTAAATTTGTGAAATGTTGGAGGAAACCATTTTAGCCTAAATTTCTATGCTCACCATATATATTGCAATTTATGGATAATATATCTCAACAACCAATATTTTTAATGGCACCTTGAATAATAGAAATTTATCATCTTAAAGTTTTAAAACTGTTTATAAGAGAAATCAAAATGGGTTGATATCACATTTGACTTGAAATAGGAAAGTAAGATACCCTCGAGAATGATAATATAATATATTTAAAGACTTCATACCAATCATTTTGTTTTCTTAAACTTCTGTTGCCTACCTAATTCCTCTCATGAAAAGATTGTTGTTGTAAAAGATTCTCCTTCTCCAGGCTATGCGAAAGCCATCTCATCACACCAGTCTCGGAGAAGGCTATGTGAAGATGGGCTGCTTATTGGCCCTGGAACTCCGGCACACCTCAATGTATAAGTTCAGCCCCGTGCAAATTTATTTAACTAATTCAAGACACAACATTTCTATCGTGCTGGAAATAAAAGCAACAGAACCATATCAATATGATTCACAATTTCTACAAAGAACTACAATGTATGTTTAACAGAAACAAATATTTGCTTTTGTCGCAGTTTGATTGTCTGATTTGATCAATGCCCATTAAATATAATATGTATATCAAGGAATTAAGACCTACTTTATCAACAGAGTTTCCAAAATTAGGCCGGTTTTGGTTGAAACAAAACCCCGAGTGTAAATATACATACAAGTAACAAATTAGCATTGATGTCATTCCTAAGCTAAATTTTTTGATGATTGAATCATGAGTGTTTTTCGAAGATTAATGTTGAAAAATAAGGACAAAAAATATTTATTTTATTGTTTATAATTATGGAAAACCCTTTGGAAAAAATCTTTAAGCCATATAAAACAGGGTTCATTGCACAAAACACCATTGTAGTTTAGTTTACTCCGTTTGTCACTTGAAGTAAATTATTGGCAGAAACACCCTTGTGCTCACCTAAACAAATGGTAAAAATGCTCAAATCAGATGATTGCTTAATTTTGATTTAGATCTCTCATTTGTTGTTTAGAGTTGAACTTGAGTCATTTTTGGAAACCCGATCAATGAGCATAGGGGGTGTTTATGCCAATAAATCACTTGAAGGAATATAAGTGCCGCACATTGTAAACTACATGCGTGTTTTGTGCAATTAACCCAATTGTAACCAAATAATTACTAAAAATAGCCATAAATAAGGTTTTCTTATCTTTTTCATTTTGGGGCTCATATGAATCGGGCATTAAAAATGGATATGGAAATAAATATGAATAAAGTGAAGGGTAAAAGGGGAAATGTGAAAAATAGTGCTTTGGCTTACAAAATAGACAGGAGCTCGCCAAATAGCATTACTGTGGGGAAATAAATTACCACCAAAATTTATGAATTTATTCATGGAATTAACTGTAAATTTACCTCTATTAATGAAAACCCAGCATACTGTGTCAGCATCAGTATTAGGAGCAAAAGAAGAAAGAGTATTCATATATTGAGGGGGAATAGCTGCTTAATGGAGTACCCATATGTATATGTTTAGAACAAAAAATAGCCAGTTCCAGAAGTAAGAAGATGAGTTTGAGACTTTCTCATATAAAGATATTGTTATTTAGGAAAGAAGATATTTATGTAAGCGTGGGCAAGAATCAGACCCGAACCGAAAAACCGATAAGAATAACTGAACCGAACCGAAGCCGAAATTTCGGAATCGGTTTAAACTGAACCAAACCGGGGGCGAACATCGGGTGAAAAGAATGACTGCACCAAAAACTTTTATCATAAATTAAATATAATCATGTTACAAGTGTGTGTGTATATAAACAATGTTAAACATGCCTAATATATATTCGAGAATAATGGAGGAAAGAGCCCATAGGAGGGAATTTCCTTCTATGGCGTCGAAAAAATACCCCCTCCTTCGTGTTTTCCGACGATCGGAATCCATCATTTTCATCGTTATCATTTAAGATGTGGATACACCAAATTTGATGTGATTCTACAACTTTTTCACCGTTGATTTAGGAATGTAAAAATTTCTATTCTCGGTAAACCGTTAATTTTGAACCCACTAATTCAATGGTGAAAAGATTGTAGAATCACATGAAATTTGGTGTACCCATATCGTAGATGATAACTAGAGGTGGTAATTGAACGAGCCAGCTCAGGTTCGATTAAGGTTCGGCTCGGTATCAGCTCGTTCAAATTCGGTTCATTTATTAACGAACCGGACATGAGCCAGAAAGCCTGGCTCGTTTATTAAACGAGCCGAACTCAAGCTCAGCCAGGCTCGTTCGGTATTGACTCAGGTTCGGCTGGGTTACACAGTTTGAAAAAAAACAGTAATATGTAATATATAGCAGATTCTATACAACTCTCAGAACACTTAATTAAATTAAATGACAGTATATAAAGTGTACTGAGATAAATATAAAACCCAGCAATTAGACCCATTCAATGCCCTAGATGTTAATGTTTTTTAATTTTTCCATATCTTAAAATCCTGAGTTTTAAGCATTATTGTTAATTATGTGTTTTTCTTGGAAGATACTATTAATATGAGTAAATGAGCCGAGCCCACAAACGAGCTCTAAACGAGCTCGGTTGAGCTCGGCTCGTGAACTCGGCTCGTTTAGTTAATGGGCCACAAATGAACCAAACACGAGGTGGGCATGTTTAATCGAGCCGGACTCGAGCCGAGCATCTCTAGCTCGATTAACTAAACGAGCCGGACTTGGGCCGACAAAAAGAACCACGAGCCGAACTCGAGCCGAGCTTGGCTGGCTCGAGTTCGGCTCGTTTACACCCCTAATGATAACGATGAAGATGATTGGTTCCGATCGTCGGAAAAAACGATGGAGATTGCATTTTTTGCGCCATAAGAGTAAATTCCCTCTTATGGCATCTTTCCTCCATGACTCTCTATATATTCAATACCATATTATACTATATTTTGTTTCTTGTTTTAGGATATTCCATATTATAGAGAAATGTTCTTACTATTAATCAATTCTCAAATTTTAACTATAATTGTTTTTTCGTTTTCTTACAATGTAAGTTTTGTTCACAAGTTTTCATATGAATTTTAGAAAAATAATCGATAATTTTTTATATCAAATTAAAAATCCAAGATCAAACCAAAACCGATCCGAGCCGTCTGAAAAAACCGCTCGGTTCGGTTTCAGTTCAGTTTTTTTGGATGGTTTGTCCGCTCCAAAAACTTTTATCAAAAACAAAACCGTGCCAAACCGTGTTCGCCCTTTAGATTTATGTGCCATTATTGTTGTGTGCATTAACACTGGAGGGTTTTATAGATCTAGCAGCCACAGATCTAGTAAAAGTTCAAAATGTCTACGAAATGTTGTAGGGACTGCAGCAAGCTATTTCTGATTATCCAATTTTCCTTTTTCTGTTCCTCGATTAAATTAGCAACATCCATAAATTAAGAACACCGTTTCAAAGATTCTTAAAGCACATCAATCACATACAAACATTATAAGATTTGAGTTTTTAAATCATAGATAACAAGAAAAAAGTACCAAGCTACCTGTGCTCTTATAATGCAAACTCCAAACATGTGTATCATGTCATAAAATAATGATAACAATCATCCGGCAGTTCAAGATGTCCACATCATCCTATCTAAATATTTTAAAACCCTAATATTCAAAGGGCAACCACCAAAAGAAATGAAGAGAGAAATATAATGAAGGGGGGAAAATTTCTCGTAACAAAATCATATTCTCCATCTCGACATATAATAAGAATCACCAAAGAGATATCAGCCGCGGAAGGACACAATATCACCCAAGATATCATAGAAATGATTTATGTCTATTTTCTCTTTCCCAGAGTAGATAGCTTCCGAACTTCCGCCTTGTACTCCTTGAGCAGCCATCTCCACAAGCATATATAGTTTCTTCAGTGGCATCTGACACATCAATAATTACATTAGAATCATATATCTACAACATGATCTCATTTTATTGCAACAAATTAGCATAATCAAGGTAACAATGGTAACCGCCCAAAAAATAAGGTTAAAGACTTATTACGAAAGTTTGTTTGATTATAGTATAAAAGGGATTCAGGATTGGAGTTATGGAAGCTTATTAAATCAGATTCATGGATTATGGAATTATGCAGAATTATTATTTTTTTAAATACAAAAGAATAAACTTACATTATGCACTGCTTCAGCTGCTGAATCAACATCCTCCTCTGCAAATACATTAAGGGATTGGAGTACCTGCAGAAAGAAAATTGTGAGACTTGGAACTTTATAACAAATCATGAATTGTAAAACTAAAAGCATCTGTCTATTAAAAGCAAAACCAATTCATCAGCAAGTCTTTCAACATCAAAGAGATTATATTTGTGATGTTGATGAACCCTAATTCTAAGAAAAGTTACCCAGGGTATATGTTATTCAGCCGATAACTTGAGAAAAGCGACAATAAACTGTGAGCAGTGGTGACAGCTGAAGAACAATATCAAAATCTAATTGATCATTCTTTATTTTTTTCAGTTTCAAACTCCTTTACCTTTTTCGCATCTTGCTTCTCCAACGTGGGAACATGATAAGTAACAGAGAAAGAATCGCAGATACCAAGAGATTCAAGAAAGCTCACTTCACTTGTCGTTCCAATTACCAGCATGTTCTTACCCTGTAGGACACAATATCGCTAGTTATCATTACTGGTAGCACCAGAATCATTAAGATTCAAAAGAATTCTAAATAGAATTCAGA
The DNA here is from genome assembly GCA_030015575.1 of Agapanthus africanus. Lineage (NCBI taxonomy): Eukaryota > Viridiplantae > Streptophyta > Magnoliopsida > Asparagales > Amaryllidaceae > Agapanthus > Agapanthus africanus. The sequence goes on along the minus strand of CM057342.1, from coordinate 667,031,995 downwards.
ATAATATAACAGCAATCATTGGCCCTGTTCAAAGATGATACTGAAATGATGGACATATTTACCCAGGCTATTGTTCTCAATATTATACTTAATTAATTTTTACCCCTTTAAAACCTTGTATTGAGATTTATTTTAGAAATAATACAGGTGAGATTATCAACTATGCTATCCCTTCCTTCGTTTCTAGTGGAGGCTAAAGTCGAGCTCATCAAAAGCATTCTTGGATTGATATGAATTCGGAACTATTAGATTCAATAATGACTAAACGAATTTGAATTCTTCTTCATATTCTCTTTGAAGCACTTGGACAGATAAAGTAGCAGCTGCAATCAACATTCAAAAGTATTAGATTCAATAATGACTAAATGTGTTTGAATTCTTCCTTTATTATTTTTCTTTTTTCTTTAACTTGTAAAATAATTTTGTTTCCTATCTTTTGGTGTATTTACATTTTATTTCTATTATTATACTTCTATTGTTTTTAAATTTTAATTTTTTTATATTTTTCTTACTCGACTTTAGAGTGATTTTTTTAAAATTTTGGAAATTTTCAATATTTTTCTAGGTTCCACGTGACTAAAAAGATATATTGCATATTTAGCTTTGTTTAAGAATATTCAAACTATCTAAACTTTTATTGTTAAAAATAGTAGTATCATTTGTAAACAAATTGATATTAAAACATTCATGAATGAGATTAGCTATCATCATCATTGGCCATAATCATAGGATAAAAACAAAGACGGACGCATCACCATATAATAGGTATAGCACTTGATAGTATACACAAAAATAAATTAAAATTTTCCAATTATTAGGTAGCTGACTGGAAGTATGGTATTTACCCCTTTTTTATTTGCGCTCAAGCGGACAGCTAGCCGGCCCTTCAAATTAAGTGATAAGTTGGAATTAACTATAAAGTTGTGGGCTGTTAAACACATACGCATACCTGGTTTCTTTTAGTCATCTTTTTTCCACTACCCACTAATAATATTGTTATATTTGAATGGCGAAAAATGGAAACAAAAACCCTGTGTGAGGGGCAGCTAAAGAAAACAAAGAACTATCCGCATGCTAGTTCTCTCTCTGTATATGTGGCTATTCCAAAATATGGGCTTTTTTTTCTCTCAACACTTGAAATCCACGAGTTCTATTAGTTTTCCGTTTAATGGGCATAAGTTTTTGGTCAATAAAACCTGTGCAAAGGTGCTTTGGATTGGATGGACCAGTAGCAATCAGAAAATGCTGGCATAGGCAAAACTTCAAACCTATGTTTATACATTCAGGTTATATCTCTAGTCATTTATTGATAAAAAGGGAAATGAAATTGGAAAGAACCTTTGGAGGTAGCCTTTTCAATAGAACCAACAATGTTTGTGAAATCACATTTGAGAAGCGAGGCCCAATAGGAACATACTCCAATAACCTGAAGTAAATAGCATTAAAATATTGAGCACACAAGCATAAATCTTCACGAGTGCATACGTAAGCCATATCTAATAAGAAGTTACATAAAAAACCAGCAACTTTTAATTTATGAAAATCAACAAAGATGCTTTGACTATATGTCATACAAGTATTATAACGAAAGTTGAAACATGATCCTATTAGGCACCACATGTGACTGAAGTAATAAAGATATGTACACCAATATCGAGTGTCATCTAGTTGTGCGCACGCACATATGGGCGTGGGCATGGTGTGTGTGTGTGTGTGTGTGTGTGAGAGAGAGAGAGAGAGAGAGTCATGAAGACACAAAGGTAAATTGCACGTATTAACATTATATGCTAGTGCAAACGCAAGCACACATATTGGAGTCTTGAAATGCTGAAGGGGAAAAAAGGATAAATACTATACGTATGCAAATATAATCAAAGCTTAAAAAGTCAAGAGTTCCAGGGTGTACCTTTCAATGTCGTCAAGAACAATAATGCTTAATTGGGATCTGTAAGCATCCTCAAAAACCTACATCAGTATGAAAAAGTACGATCACTTTGAGAATTCAATATTTCTTTATTATTGCTTTAACAAAAGATCTGAAGAAGAAAATGCTTCAAGAGAAAACCAATGTACATAAATAATTTTACTATTCTGTTGATAGATATATGCTAGCACTTTAATCTATAAATATCCATGTCAGATGGTATGACAAATGTGAGCTTTTCGCCGATAAGCAAGAATTTGAGGAATGGAATGCTGGAAAATGTTATAACAAACCTTGATAATTTTTGCACATTTAGTGCTTTCGCTGAGACCAATCATTGATTCTGCTGAAATCTACGATTAAGAAAACGAGTAATCATTGAGCAGAAAAACGACCATTACTAATATGAAGTTTATGAAGCAGGAACTTACGATTTTGACATAGGGGAAATCACTATCAATACCAATTGTCGCTGCCATTGCACTCTTACCACTGATTTTGCAGAAAAAAAGAAAAAAAAACAAAGGAAGGAAGGAGAGAAGAAAAAACAGTATTAGGAAAAATAACACCAGACAAACTTCAGTGAAGAGATAAGTATCGAAATTTCTACCTGCCGCCAGGACCTTCCAGAAGGCAAGTAACAAGGGGACTGCCCTTGCTCACTTTAACTTGTTCCACAAGCAGCATAGCCCTTTCATAGATGTGTTTGTGTCTTTCACCACAATCAGCAATACCATTAAGCCTGCAAAATGCTTGCAATTAAGAACAATTTTTTGGGGTCATCTAAGTGTGCAAAGGATGTGAACTTTGTCATCTGAAAATAACATGCAACTGACCACATGTCGGTAACAATAGTTATGCTGTATCTTATTGTTAGTTTAAAATCGCAGACGATCTCTATCCGAGATGTCTGATTTCAATGCCCATACAAGTTCCAATAGTGCCATTGATATCAAGATTTTTAAACATTGGTACTAAGTTCCCCGCTTGATTATTTGGGTTTCAGGTAGAAGTTTATTAATAAGTTAGTGGGTTCGCTAATGGGTTAATGAGTTTATTGATGGATTATTGGTTTATTTGACATCATCAATTAATTAAAAAATATCATAAACTTTAAATTTATCTTTACAACATACATTTTTAAAAAATATTCTCGAGATTATTAAATAATAAAAATAATTCAAATCGTGTATACTTGTTCTTACTATTAAATAAAAAAAATTACTAAGTTTTAGAACTTCGTTCAGTTATATGACAAAATCCGATATTCCGACAAGGTGGCCAATACAGCCAAGAAGGCCGATTGAAACTCAAAAAATGACCATCCGTTATCGGTATTGATACTGAGATTTTAAGCCTTGATCATAAGTTTGTGTCAAAAAGAAGCCGACTTATCACATGCCAATAAAGATACTACATGCTGTATCTTAAGTTTTTATGTTCCAAACCAGCACAGCCAGCGGAAGTAAAGAAGGTTCTTAGCACAGAATGGTATTGTAACTTGTAAGGAGTAGAATCAGAAACAGAGTCAAAATAAAAAAAAAAACTTCAAAAATCTAATGAATGTTAATCATGATGTATGATTGGTATTTTAGACCAACCCTAAAAGTTTGGGATAAAGGCTTGATGTTGCTGCTATTACTTTTCTTGTACTAATCAAATTTCTCTGCCTATACGAAATTATACAGTCCAGTTTGATCTGCACATAGGGATTTTGCTCCATTACTTGAGGATCAAAGTCCAAATATGTATTGTGTATGCAAATCTGCCATCACGAGTAATCCTGTGTGCTTTGTCTTCGTCGTGTGATTGATGGCATATAACTGAATATATAGGATGGAAATGTGCATGAAAGCCAAGGGTAAATTTTTAGACAAAAATGAGTCATTTAGACCATTCAGGCTTTCTAATTTTAAAATTTTGAAAGTCTGCATACCACTGTAGATAAGTAAGAACCCCATTTCAATATACCTGCATCGTTCCAGATCATCTGTGGATGCACCAAATGCAGGAACAATTTCTTGGAGGGCATGCAGAAAGTCATCCATTGTAACTTTTATACTCTCCTCGTCCAGAGGTTTAGTTAGATCATCCATGCTTATTTGACGATTTAAAGCAAACGAGACAGCACTTTTCACAACACCTTCAAGTTCAGCTCCACTATAATTCTTCGTCCGTGCAGCTGCAACAGAAAGGGGGGAGAGCGGGGGTGGGGAATGGTATACCATAAATATCTGTAACTGGAATGCCCACATCCTAAGTTTAATTAAAAAGTTTCTGGATAATTTAGAACAAGCCTCAAGGGTTAAAGATAGTGTGCTTTCAGTTATTAGAGACAGTCAACTACTGAGTGCACCCAAAATTTCATATTTAATTAAAATATAAATTCAGAAAAATTAAACATCCAAAATAGGCATACTATAAATACTTGTATTTATAATTCAGTTACTAGAGACATCAGCTACTGTGTGCACCCAAAATTTCATATTTAATTAAAATATAAGTTAAAGAAAAAATAAACATCCAAAATAGGGATACTATAAATACTCCTATTAATATTAAAGCTCAAGATGGCTCAAGGAACTTTCTACGGATTTAATTGGTCCATGTAGACATTTACTTTCATTCACTAGGAATAGCGTATACAAAATAAAAAAATAAAAATAAGGTGAGTATAATGTTATTTCCATCATACCATACAAATCCAGTGAAACTCGCCTCATTAATTATATATGCATATATATGCCTCCGTTAATAGTCAATGCCACCATGAATAACAGATTTAAACACTGACCTCAACAACAACATCATCATCTATGATGGTTCCATTCCTTTTGATTAAGAAAAGAGCATCCTCATCTCTACTGTAGCTCATCTTATAACATGAAGGCTCATCATTGCCCGGTGGCCTAATATATAGATGAAAACCATCTTACAAATAGCATTGTCTAGGCATTTCAACTCTGCCTTCCCATGCATATGCATAACATGAGTAATAGACATGACTATTTTAAGACCATAAATTTCAAATTGTATTTTAAGAAATAGAGGAAAGCAGTCTTATGACAGGTGTTGTCCCAACATTTCTGATACAGAATTTTGATGTGTCAGATATTTGAAGACTACAAGACAGTCATGAATTCCAATATGAATTCAAGTCACAAATCATGATTACATAGCCGCTCAACTGCAACTAGCACTTTCTACTGAAAGATGCTACTTCTAATTTGTACTGTGTGAAGTGAACAAGTACACAACATTTGAGCACACACATTTGAGATCAAGATGTCGACAAAAGAATTGACTACAATTTTATGGTCTGCTCTCAGACAAGAAATCAAACATCTATTAGTTGGTTCATGGTTACTGGCAGAACCAACTATGATGAATCCAAGTAAATGTTGAGATCTAAATTAAGGGATTTCATTCAATGCAAGGTATAATAAAAACCAAGCAGCCCAGAATGTACCCAACTTCACATATATATCTGCTAAACTAATAATGTTTACAACTTCTACATAATAGCACAATTTATACCAAAGACTATATATTAGAATGGAAGAGATATCTGAGGAAATCTGAATCACTATACAAATTTAAATTATCATAGTGAATTCACATATAGATTAGAGTTAACAATTTCTGGTTAAATGTTTTTCTTAATGTGCTTTGTCTGTTTGGATTCTGTTAAATGAACCTACACAAACTTGCGAAAATAGAAAGACCAAAATTATACATCACAATTCATAGTTCGTTCATGTGATCCCGAAAAGATCAGATCTACTTTTATAATGCAAACACCATTTTGAATTGTGATACCTATTAAGATTAATTGGAGATGCCACATAGGGTTTGAATTTAAATCGATGCAAGCCATGTGAAATGTTAATTTTTTTTCTTCTGGGAAACAAATAATGTGGAATGTTAGAATTGTTACTTATTCATTTCCTTTTATCTCTACATTTAATATTTCACATCACCAAGTTATTATTAGTAGAAAAAAGGAAGAGAAAATTAGCTTAAAATCAAATTCAAAAATAGTTGTAATTAAATAAAAGGCAGCCTTGTTCAAATTTCAAATCCAAAAAAAGAATTGATGCTTTTCTAGATTTCTCTACAACATCTTTTTTCTACTCGGCTTTCAAAATATTTTAATTAGTAAGACATTCATCACATTTATGGATTGATAATTAATACAAAATTTCCAGCTATATATCCACGTGCATCGCAGGTGGAAATTAACTAGTTCAAGGATAATTGAAGCCATTCATCGTGCTCTTATTTGGTGAGTAGGTTAGACTTGAATGCCATCAAGTGCTTTCAGAACTAAACAAAAACAAGATTTTCTATTTTTTGAAGGACATACCAAGCTCTTGCAGGTTCACGTCTGCTGCAAGGAAAGAACTTTCTTTCATTTTGTTTGTGTGAATTTGAAGGATTTGTAAACGTCCATGCTCATCAGGAAGGTTTATCTCGACATGTACCTCCAGACGTCCAGGTCTACAGTGAAACATAGTCAATGGATACAGATTTTGGCTTCCACAGATACAGAAGAGTAATAGACACAGAAAAGAAATACTATTTAAAGAAACACCAATCCATTATAACTGCATAATTAACACCGTAACATTTCTATAAGGTCAACTGGTTCATAAAGATGACAAACTTATTCAATCAAATTACTAGGTAAAAGAAGATTATTAAAACATCGCTGCAAAACCTATCTGCTTGAGACATTGTTTAGTAAACTATTTATCATATAACCCCAGAGGGCAAAGAATTTTACCTCAATAAGGCTTCATCCAACAAATCCTTCCGATTAGTCATTCCAATAAGTAGCACGTTGTTTAAGGACTCCACACCATCTATCTAAAATACAACCTTGGTTAGATTTTTTACTAGACTAGATGTACTGAAGGAAAGCTGAAGTATAGATCTAGCCGCAACTGAGTCAAATTAGATGATTACAGCAGACCTTTGTAAGAAGCTGATTCACGATGCTATCATGTACACCAGTACCATCCCTTGTTGAACCCCTAGACTGTAAATTCAGAATTTGATATTATTAAACAACCAGAGATTTAGGGGAACATTATGTTTCATTACATACTAATGAAGCCTAAACAAAAAACTTTCCATATAATTGCAAATGTTTGCTGGCGTTTCCGTCAATAATATCATGGAACAGTAACAACCAATGAGAAGTGGGAACTCTTAACGTAATAGCATTCTACTCAATTGACCTCAGCCTTAGCTTAAATATATTCCAAACTTTACTGACATAACCTTGATAAATATGCAGAAAAATGTGCATCAAAGACGTATGAATGCAAGAAGGTACAAATAGCAACCTTAAAGAAGAAAAAAGAGCTCCAGTCCGGTTGAGAACAAATAAGGTGAAAAAGCCTAGAGGTAGTATTGCAGATGTGATGAAGATTAATGAAACAACGTGCAAAGACAAGGGTTCAGAGTCCTTATAGTTATAAATATGTCAAAGAATAGGAGAGGGAGGAGAGCATCAAATAATGAGAAGCTCAAAGAGGATTTGGAAAGCCTTGCAGAGGCAATCTGTTTTCTCGAAATCGGGGATTCAGGAATGCCCTCAAATAGTTGGCAACATGATTACATGACTATGAGAATAAATTTTATTAATTGAACAGGTTTGATGTACCACCAACAACAAGCATTCTTTGGATCCTCATTGGACCTGCTTTACCAACCCAACCACATTATCCTCAACACAGTAAGTAATCTGAAGAATGTACTGTTGCATGCAGCAATGATATATCAAACATCATGAGCGGGATTATAACCATGAAGCTGAATGAAAATAAAAAAATGAATAGGAAAAACTTATTGCCTTTCGTATATCGTTTTCTTTAGGGCCCTGAATTTGTTGGAGTTGGAAAGACCTCCTTACTGCAATTACAAGCCTTTTAGGTCCATTAAATGCGTGAAATCTCAGAAACCCCCATGCGGATTTTTCCACATGACTAGGTACCTTATTGAGAACTTGTGTTTATAACCTTTGGTGTTCATTCTCGTGTTTTAACAACCACAAAAAACAAGATTGGTGAAAAGAGAAGGTTACAGTTGAACCTTTGAAAGAAGCTCAGGTATTTGGATACTTGAAATAGCAAACATATCACAGATGCAGCAAGACAACCCCGGATAAAACAATGCATGAACAGATAACCCAAAAGTGAATACAACTGATTCAGTTTATGATTGTGCAGTTCAAGATACATGTGTTAATGAACGTTTTATAGTGAAGTGAGCCTGTTACCTTGCATATAGCATCAATTTCATCAAATATAATGACATGTAAATCACTTTGATCACCTGAAAAATAAGATGGAAATCATAAACACTAGAAAATACCACAGATTAAAAAATCTAAATATAAGTATAGTACCTCGAGCCCTCTGGTCATTCTCGGCATCAGCAAACAAGTCTCTCACATTTTTCTCCGTCTCGCCAACAAATTTGCTCAAGACTTCAGGTCCATTAACGATCTAAAGGTTTGTAAAAAATAATGATTCTTAATACTGAATAGGCGGGGAAAAAAAGAATTCAAAATAATGCACCTGAACTAGATAAATGAGCAGGAAAAAATGCCATAACAAATTAGAACATACATCTTGTAAGATCTAAATGCAGAAACCACTGGGAAAACAGAGCTTAGCACTAATATTAGTAACAGCCTACCAACAACGACAACAACACAAACCTTTATCCTAAACTTTACGGTCGGCTATATGAAGCATTTTCTTCCGTTTACACTATAAAGGGTCATCTCCTCAATTATATTAATAACATCTCATTTTTAACTACCTCCATCCATGTTTTCTTGGACATATCTCTGGAGATCATTCATCTATTATATATATTTTGTCAATTCTAACCGCTAGACTTACCAGTATCTATTGCACATGCTCAAACCATTCTCAATCATTCTAATTTTTTAAACCTCCAGGAGAGCTACTTATACATTTTTATGGATGCACTCATTTCTCATCATGTGTTCTTATAGACTATTCAAACTCATTTAGCATTCTCAATGGTATACTAATTTTTTGCACGTGTTCCTTAATTGCCCAACATTATAAGCCATAAGCAAAAATTGATGCTTAGAGGTCTTACATAATTTTTCCTTCAATTCCATAGGTTCTTTATGATCAAACAATACTTCAAGTAGATATCTTCCTTTTGGGGAATATGTTCCGTTTTGCTCACTACTTTATATATACCATAGAGTTGAATATCATTTCATATAGCACATCTATCATTGACTCCTAGACTTCTATCCTAGTCTAGAAAAATTTAAGCACCACATGGTCAATCAGAATTTACGAACATGATAAGAATTTTTTGCACATGTTCCTTGATTGAACATGGTTCCAAGTCATGAGCAAAAATGGATGCTTAGAGGTCTTACATAATTTTTACTTCAATTCCATAGGTACTTTATGGTCAAACAATACTTCCAGTAAATATCTTCCCTTTTGAGAATATGTTCCATTTTGCTCACTACTTTATATATACCATAGAGTTGAATATCAATTCATATAGCACAGTTATCACTTGACTCATAGATTTCTATCCTAGTCTAGAAAAATTAAGCGTCACATGGTGAATCGAAATCTAGGAACATGATAAGCCCCTTCCTAGTACATTGAAGTTCGCACTGTTCAAGAGAAAATTAAATTGACATCTGTTCGATTTAGATCATGAAACATAGGCCTTAGTTCATAAGCTACCCCGTTCTAATAGGGAAAGTCTTAGATACTGACGATAACATAAATTTCTTCACTTTAACCAATTATGTTATATGAATTGCATTCCGAGTGATCTCACATCATTGAGAATAATTGAGCTTAAATAATGAAAATGGCTACTCCTAGGTATTTTTTGGCTATCAATCAACACCTTCAAGTCATTTATTTCATGATTTTGCTATAGTAAATTTCATATATTTTACTTCACCTATGCTATTCTAAATACTTGACATAAGCTTCTTTACACCTTTTTACTTTGAAAATCGTTCTTTCTTTAAATTCATCAATTAAAACAATATATCACCAAAATCATGTGCTATGAACATCTTTAAACCTTTCTACTATAAAAATCGTTCCTTATTTAAATTCATCAACTAAAATAATATCACCAAAACCATGCGCTATGAACATCATCATAATATTTCCCAGTAAGTTCATCCATACCAACGCAAAGTAACAAGTTTATAATTAATCATGGGTTGTTCGACACGCTTTAGACATGGAATGGCGACTCTTCTTCACTCTAACAACACATATACAACATAAATCCTTAATCACAGTAACATAGCATATATGGCACAAATTCCTTATCTGGTTTCATTAATTTTAGTAATTCTGGAGTAAATATTTGAATTAAAATATAAATCAAAAGATAACTAAAATGATTCAAAATAGAAATTAACGATATGGTAACTATAAGGAGACTCAACCCAAATGATAGAGACTCTCATCCAAAAGACTCGGAAAATCTGTCAACCGAAGTAGAAAGATATTCTCTCATCTAAAGATTACGGGGCTCTCACCCATCAAGCTATATTTGCTAGCTAATAATAAAATTACTTATAATTACTTATTTTATAATAAATATCACATAAATAATCCCAACAATTATTAATTATCTAACCACAACTCAACAATATGCATGCAACATTAATTATAGAGTTTTGTTTTCCACACATTTGCCTACAAAATAATAAACACCTCCTATCCATTTTCAATGGCTAGCTAGTAGCCATCTTTATCATCTATGGAACATATTATAAGTAGTTTATGAAATTACAACATACTTAGAATTATTTTTAAATCATCAATCATTTTGGTAAGTAAATAGCCTCATCAATCGATAGAAATTCAAATTATTGTCACATAAGATAGGGATTTTTTTCTTTGTTCAATAATTCTCTCGAAGAGTTATTTGTGTGTAATACATAAGCTAGAATTTCTAATAGTTTTAAAGCTAGCCTCTTTTATTTGGATAAAAAATATTAACATGCGTATCTTTAATTCGTAGGATATTTTTCTTAATATCTATGAATTTGAATAATTTGGTTTGCAAATCTACGCTCGTTTATTCAATCAGTTACAAACTTTCAATATCGTTATTTTCTAAGCATTTTTTGTTTCATTTTCTTAAAATGTCGTTAACTTCACTAAACATAATATTCTGGCATCAAATATTCATAACTTTTTGACCTAACGTAACTTTTAAAGTGGAGATCTTATTTGAAAACTTCGATGTTCTTTACTAAAACTTCTTGAACTTCGTTATTACTACATTTAGAATTATATAATAAGCTTACAAATTATTATTATCTCTCTTTTATTCTTAACTAAGTTTGAATTTAGTTTTAACATCCGATTTTCTAGTTTGTGTATTTCTAAAACGAGTAGTCTTTTAGGTTGTTCGTGTTCATCCATTACTTCAATGGGCTTTAAAAACTTGTTCAAGCTCGGTCCATTTATTTATGGAATGAGCCTATGCAAATCTCACCAAACCCATGTCCGAGCATAAAGCTTTTAAGAGCCTATTTAAACTCTGAACAATTAGCAACAAATAATTAAAAAACTATATGAAAAAACGATATCGATATTAAATCTTATCTTTGACAAATTGAACGATAAAAAATATAGTTTTTATAACCAGATGAACGAGATTAGAGCTAGTTCAGAACCACGTCAACTCAAATTTTAAAGTTATTAAATATCAGACACTTCTATTTAGTTATCGTGTCTGTGTCGGACATGTATTAGACACTTGAACATTTGGAGTTTTGGACACTTCGGCCATGCCGTGTCCAACACGCTTGTGTCGTGTTAACCTAAATTTGAGGTATCCTGACGCTCCTATATGGCGTAGGGTTGAGAAATAAAAATGTAGAATATGTAGACAAATTTCATACTTTCTAATATATAAGAATATTAATTATTTAAAATCTTTAATGACGGACTAGAGCTAGAATTGAAGGTCCAAATTTATACAAATGACGACGCCAGGCCTATAAAAGTTGACTCCGATTGAAAAAGGTTTAATATTTTGTTTGTTGTAACCCTTATGTATTTTCTATGTGGTATAAGTTTGGGGATGGATATAGGATACGATACGGATTCACGGATCTGCAATTTTCCAAAAACCTAAGATACAGACTACGGTTTTATATCAATTTTTAATTAAATAAATATGAATATATATTAAGATATACATATAACTATATAATAATATAAATAAATAATTGGCATTATATTAGATATTCAACGAGCTTCCAAATTTTCGCGAGCCTTAATTTTCAAGAGAAAGAGAAGTGTCGATTCAAGAGTGGTTAGTGAAAAATTTACAAGTCCGAGCAAATCCGAAAGAATCTGAGAGTTTCTGAGAGTTTTGGACTCCGATACACGATCAAGAACAATTTGTGAGGCATTTATAAGTATCCGTGCTTCATAGTGTATTGTATCCTTATGTATTTTACTTTTAGTTTTATATATGTATTTATTTTAAAACTTATGGTTATGGATGACAGTCAAAACCTTAATTTTACTTTTTTTATGTTGTAATATAGATGTTTATTCTTGTAGTTTATATTTTGTATAAGGTTTAATTCCAAAAAAACCCAAACCTTTTAACCAAAACTATGAGAAAGCTCTAAAAACTTTTAAAAAACACGAGAGACTATCACAAAACTTTCAAGATACATAAGAAACTACCACAAAACTTCCAAAAATTACGAGAAATAAAATGCCATATCAGCAATAAATTGCACAAAACTGTCAAAAAACTGAAGAAATTTTGTACCATGGTAGTTTCTTGTAATTTTGAAAATTTTTGGAGGTTTCTCGCAGTTTAGCTAAAAGGTTTGGGAGTTTTTTGGAATTAAGCCTTTGTTTAATTACATATATAATTAAATATATATAAATAATATAATCGTGTTCTCCTGTCCTTTTTACAAATTGTTGTGTCGTGTCCATATTTGTGTTTATGCCTGCATCTGTTCCTGTGTCTATACTTCATAGATTTTCTAGAAAATTCGATATTGTACCATAACAATATTTACCATGATCTAAATCTACTATTAACGTAAACGAGTAATCAGACAAGTAATTATTTTATTATTAATACTATACTATATAAGATATAAACCATTTAAGCCCATGTAACTACATAAATACTAAACGGTCGAGCTTGCCTTACGAGTCGGAATCGCACATGCTATATTCATGTTCATTCATATTTTTTTATCGGGTTTTAATTTATGTTTAAGCTCAACTTTCGTTTAATCGTCAAACAAGCTTGAATGAACTTTTATTGAGTCAAACTAAGCCGAGCTATCAACTTTAAGTCATTTTAACAGTCCTGAATTATACTTCTAAGATTTTATAAACTTTCGCTAATCCATATAAATGTTTTATTTGTTTTAACTATCTTTTGGATTGTTGTTCAACCACCAATTTCTTTTGTCATACATTCTATTACCCTTAGATTCTTAAAGGTATTCTTAAGCCACTTTTCTGATTCGACAAAACAAATTAATCCACATCATGTTAGTGGCACATTTATATGCTAACTGCTTTTTTATCATTACATGTTTTGAAGAATCATCTTCTCTTTAAATTCCATCACTCATTTCTCGTCATTTTGGTCTTATATTCATTCTTGATGTATATTTAGCTAACTTAATCTTCACACCTATAGGTATTTACCATATTAAAAATATGTATAACTAATTTAAAAGGTTACAAATATGTAGGACAAGTTTTCTTTGTTTCCTTCTACATACTAAAACAAATACTATAAAAACGACTTTTAATGATGGGTAACGGTTGGTTGTTTACCGTAACTTTTCTTTTTCATGATTAGGGGCATTAAAAGATAAAAACATTTTTGACATAATACTAATGGATTTACATTTGATGATAAAAATGGCACTAGCTAGCTATGGGAATAGATGGCATAGGTTAATTATTTAGTTGGCAAATGCTTTAGAAAAATAAAACTCTTTATTAATGTTGCATGCATATTGTTGGGATTACATATGTAAGACATTTGTAATAGATTAGATATTTTTGGGATTTTTTCTTTTGGCCAAAAATGTCTTTTGATGGGTAAGAGACCTATCTTATTTGAGAGTCCATTTTGGCTTCGAGTTAAAGAATCCCTAAGTTTTTTTTTGGATGAAAAAATACGTATCTATTTGAGTTTAAAAAGTCTCCATAGTTTTCTTATATTTAATTTCCATTGTAATCCTCTTTATCGTATCAATAAAACATAATTTAGTTGTATTTTAATTGGACATCTTTATTCAAATATTTTCCCGGACATCAAAATCGTATCAAACCAGGTTTATTATACCCGACAGTAATGAAATTGATCCATCGTGCCACCATTTGAGATGTGATGAATGAGATACGATGTACTATTATGGATTTTAAATAAAAGGTTGGGTCATATCACTTAGTAAAGAAATTTGGTCCAAAAACTTATTCAGTCGGACTAACTCAAAAATTGATGACCGGTCTTGTTTTTAATGTTTACAATCTCTTTATGTATAACTCAAGGTCGAGTTTTTTCACAGAAAAGAATGATGAATATGGCTAACTAATAAGCCTTCGAGAATAGGCATGGGTTAATTTGGCAAATTTTTTGGAAACATGGCTCTCTAATAAATGTTGCAAGTATATTATTGGGAGTTGATTAGGTTATCAATTGTTAGGATTATATACGGAGAACATTCATAATATAGAAGATAATTTTTGGAATTTATCTTTGGCTAGATAATGTAAGCCTATGTTGCACGCATTTCTTATCAATGAGGCAAATCTGTATAGGATTCGTATCGCATACGTAATCAAGTCTGATTCTTTCAAATTCGCAGAGAATACTTATTAACACTTTTTGCCACATCCTTAAATTTATATATTGTTCATGTATCAATGGCTAAGACGATCTACACATCATTACTTAAAAATTATTTGTAATCTTAATCTTGATTTGCGGATAGGATATTTTTTTGTTATTATGTGTGTATTTAAATAAAAAATCAACATATTCTTACAAATCATATCAATATTTTGAGAATTATGAATTGGCAAATCCGACTTGTATTGTGTCCCGTATCCGTATCTGAATCCGTACTTAGAATGTAACTTGATGGATGTAGTGCCCAAGCCTTTGGATAAGAGTCTCTTTTTAGTTGGTTTAACAAACTCCTGGTATTTTGGACGAGCAAGTCCATGACTTTGACGAGAGTCACTCATCCATTTGGGTTGACAATCCCAAAAGTTACCTTATTTTCAATTTCTATTGTAATTCCTTTTATATATTAAAGAAATTGTCATAACTATCTTTTGATTAAATCGATTTATTCAAATATTTCCTCCGGCATATTTCACAAGAACAGAAATGTTAGAAAACCAGACTCTATTATGAAGAGACTTATAGGCCTCAACTTATCACGAAAATCATTGGATCATATTATAGAACGTTGGATCGACTCCTTAAAGCAATGAGATGTAATATAAAGAATTAACCAATTCATTCACTTGCCTCTAATTATAAATAATTCCTATCGATATCACATTAAAAATCTATATCATTTAGTGGCAAAAAATTCATAAAGATAATTTCTTTGCAGTATCATTGAATCAAATATCGGTCATATCGGCCACTATATCCCCTGATATATCGTATCGGGGCCCCTCAAGATACGATAAAACCCATAAAATTTTGTCGATATATAGACCAATATGGCGATATCAGCCAATATATCGAACATATATTATATATGATACACCTAGCCGATACGATTCTAATATTCGCCGATATCCGATATTTAAAACCTTACTTTGCACAAATCAAACTAGGTATATTGTTTCATACTATTACCAAACTACTAAGAGAGATGTCTTTATACTTTTGAATCCGCAGAACTTCCTTAACACGACATCATGTTATTGATTATCTCGGTTTTCTTTTTTTTTAACTTATAATAGTTGAGATCTAATTATCTCAATAAAAGGTTTGAATGGGCATCAATAGGAACTTGGAAAGTTATCTGAATACTGACCCTAACATGGAGAGAGGAAAAAATATTTGCATTTCATGTTATTAAGATGGATATGATTTTCAAATTATTTTTTTTTGGAGTTTGGGTGGTGAAGGGGGGGGGGGGGGCACGGTCGAAGTATTCTTCAATAGAAATATAAGTCCTAGTAAACAGCCATCTCACTTTTCTTTGTTTGCTTCTACATACTAAAGCCAAGCTAGTATAAATAAATTATTAATAAACTGTTAGAATATTGCCTTAAATCACTTTGGGTTCATAGGATCATATTCATTCAGCCAATCTCCCTCATCTGATAAACATAGATTTATATTTGCTCCTGCATTGTAGTAATATAGTACTAGATGTAAATGCTCAAAAGTTGCAGGTAATTTTTAATCCATGAAATAAAGCCAGTAAGCTTCGTAAAACTACTGCTCCTAGACATTTACATAATTGCATGAATTCATTGCTTTAAGAGAGATAATAATGAAGATTCATGGCACCAACCTTTGGTTCCCTTCCATTTAACAATTTCCCTATCTGACGAGCCATAAGTGTCTTTCCAGTACCTGGAGGCCCATAAAGCAACATGCCCTTGACGTGCTTGATACCCAATCTGCAGTACATGACCGTCGTGAATCAATCTCATTATTACATAAACATGCAACATATAATAACGAAGTTCTAGAGTGTTGGACAATAGTCAGTACTTATTCACAACATGAGGAGGGAAAACTCGAGAAGCAAATGCTCTTCGAAAGATGTCGGTGAATTCCTCGCTTAGCCCTCCTATCCCAAGCTTCTGAAGATTGAACTCTTTTTGTCTAAAGATATTACTGCTGGCGGCTTCACGTTGATTAATTACCTGTAGGAACACTCATTATAATAGATATTAAACTACTGAAATTACTGCAATAGAAAATCAGAATTGCTCGAAGAAGGCAATAACAATGCTAAATCTGAAGGGAGATAAAGGGCATATTGTAAAGTAACAATCCACATGGTAAACACTGGAAATAAGAAAGAGGGGGGAAAGGGATAAAATATACACCTTAATCCCAGAGTTTGGAATAGTTTCAAATATGATATATGTATCAGGGGTAATAATCCCTCTCTCCAAGCCTTTGGAGTTCTCAGCACCTTCCACCATAGCCTGATTAACAGTGAAGATATAGTTTGTTCCGCAAAATTCAAAAAGAACTCTCTGACCTGCCGTCATAACCTGCATGCCACATGATAGCTTTTGTAATATGCGAATAACAATAACCTAGTACTGATAGTATTAAACACTTGGTTATGGGGAAAGAAACTGATGCAGACTTATAACAGCCACAAGAAAGTATTTATAATTTTGAACAATGTATGCTACTATTGGAAAGTCCCATCAACCAATCATCCTTCATGTAGAAGTAGAGACAAAGTTCTTGTAAGATACAGTCTTCACAAAATGTCTTTGTATCCCAGAAACACGATGGGAAACTGGGTTACAGTTTGATCACTTCATGGATTGAATTTTAGCGGTTTCTGCCTAATTGCAGTGGTTTGGTCTGAGAAGATGAACACTTGAAATATTACAACTTAAATAAACACATTTCATTTGTTTCACTCTACCTCTTATTATATTTCCAATGTTAAACTTGCAATTGCATAATCCAGCCTGCATGTCCTTGACAAGAGAACAAAGTCAACACTCACATGCGCCTTAGAGAAGACAAGCCCGAAAGACAGTTCCACCAAAGAGTAAAAAAAAGTAAAAAAAAACCACACTTCACAGCCTCCCGGGAAAAGTAGGTGATATTAAGATGAAAAAGAACAAACACGCACTTGGCTGAAAACCGCAGATCAAAAGAGAAGTGTGTGCATGCATGTGAGTGCGCACACACAACACCCCTACTGATTTGCACAAATCTCTCTTAGATCTTGAGGACCAAAGGCATCGTTCCTCGCTTACTCAAAGGAACCTTCAAAATCATGAAAAAAAATATCTTATTTCTATTCTTATGCTACATGATGCAACCATTCTTTGAAAGAACGAGTTTAAATTACGATGGATTGATAGGCTATATTATTAACCTTTAATTACAGAGTATTGCATTCATGGAACATGCTTCCACAGGTTCTTGTGCTTGCATTTGCTCCAAAAAAAAAGGTTTAAATGTCAACCCTCCACTACATTTCATATATATAAGGAAGCCTATGTAGATTGTCATTCAGAGCATATTCTCGATTTGACTTTAGAGTGTTGCCTTAAGATTTATAAAAAGAATATGTAGTTCATATTGGTTAGGAGTTTACCATACCGAATAGCATGTGTCAGATAAGATACCGAGGCTATGCATTAATATTGGATCGTAACCCCATGCATCCTATACTTCATGCATGCAAATATTTCTAACTTAAGGGTAGTCGTAATTTCTATAGTCTATGTGTCATCTTTCAAATAAAATTATTAGAAGCTACATGCGAATGGCATTCAAAGACAATATTTCTGGCATGCAACAAAAAAAATTAGAAATAAAGAGTACACAGTTAAGTAACTAACTCATTGAGCATGATAGGTTGTACTTGTTAGTTTGGAACTGGTTCTCACGCATTCATGCAATGCAAATAGATAACATAGTTTATTTTGTAGCCACTTCAATATAAACATTTGATTTAGCATAGTTAAATCTAAGGTAAGCCATCTGTGATTCATAAGAAAAATACTCATTATTATTCTGTCACTACAAGGCAATAAATCCCAAATGGTTATTTATTCGATATAAGTGGCGTATATAAATCAATGTAAACAAAGTATATTTGTAATACAATTAAATTAGGAAAATATGAATAGAAAATCAATGAAGTATGAGTTGAACACAAAATACGGTTTTGGTGCGTGTGTAGGGGAGTGATCCATTACAAACCGGTCTGCGTTTTTTTAAAAACGGGAACTCCCGATCTACGACATTTTAACGATCTGAACCGTTCAAGTTGATCACCCCACTCTCAAATATGTGTATGAAAAATCAAAAGGTTTGAATACCTCTAGCCTAGGTATCGGATGAAGTTTATGTTGTATTATCGAAAGACGTTCATTTTTGCACCCATCAAGAGAGAATAATCTAGAAAAAAAGCCCTAGGAGGCTTTTTCTTTAAGTGGTGCTAAATATCTATATCCTCCACGATTTTTTCCGATGATCGGCACCCATCATCATCTTTATCATGTAAGATGTGGATACACCAAATTTCAGTTGATTACACAACTTTTTCATCGTTGAATTAGCAATGCGAAAAATTCTATTGTCGGTAAACCGTTAATTTTTCACTCACTAAATCAATCATGAAAAAGTGATGGAATAATATGAAATTTGGTGTATCCACATCTTACATGATAAAAATGATGATTATGGATGCCGATCGTCAAAGAAACAGAGAGTGTATTTATTCGACGCCATAGGAGGAAATTCCCTCCTATGGCACATTTCCACCGTTATCCTTTTCTATATATATATATATATATATATATATATATATATATATATCGGTAGATATATTCCCAAAACCAAAACATTTAAACTTTTATTGTCATAATGTTATATCAATTAATATAACTTATAGGGTAAGTATTAATCATGGCAATGTATGAAGTGTTTTATATGTCGGCCGATATCAAACATATGTCATCAAAATTTCGGTTTTGGAAAATAATTGACATGAAATTGCTGACGAATTTTTTTTCCTAAATTTAGAATATATCAGCCGAAATTTTGGTATATCGGCCGATATTTCAATATACAATAACTGGGCCTTTTATTCCAAGCATATGGAATAGGCTACATGAACCAACATGAGAATCACGCCGGGTCCAGCACATGAATCCTCCGCCTCCACTCACTCCTATCGAACAATATACTTTCATTAAGGCCTTTGGCAACCGTATCTTTTCGTATCGCCTCCATCCATGTTTTCTTCGGTCTCCCTTTCGCCCTTTTGACATTATCTATATCGATGGTATCCATTCGTCAAACCGGTGCTTTCATAGGCCTGCGTCGCACATGATCAAACCATCTTAGCCGGTTTTCCCGCATCTTCTCCTCCACAGATGCTACACCAACTTTTGCACAAATATTCTTATTTCGCGCCTTATCTTTTCTAGTGTTACCACATCCAGCGAAGAATTCGCATCTCCGCTACATGCATCTTCTGTGTATGATGTTTCCTAGGAGTCCAGTATTCTGTACCATATAATAAGGCAGGCCGAATAGCGCTCCGATAAAATTTCCCTTTCAAACTTAACAGAAAGTTACGATCGCATAAAATTCATATTGCACTCCTCCATTTCAACAAACCAGCTTGGATCCTTTGATTAACATCGCTATCGATCTCCCCATCCTTTTGGATGATGGAACCTAGATATCTAAACTGATTGCTCGGTGATATCTCTTGTCCTTCCAGTGTTATACCAATGTGGTATCGACTTCTATGTTTGCTAAATTTGCAATGCATATATGTTGTTTTGGACCTGCTCAATCTGAACCCCCGAAATTCCAACGTTTACCTCCATAACTCCAATTTGGCATTAAACCCTGCTTTCATCTCATTTACTAGAACAATATCATCAGCGAATAGCATACACCGGTGATATT
This sequence comes from Agapanthus africanus, assembly GCA_030015575.1. Lineage (NCBI taxonomy): Eukaryota > Viridiplantae > Streptophyta > Magnoliopsida > Asparagales > Amaryllidaceae > Agapanthus > Agapanthus africanus. The sequence goes on along the minus strand of CM057342.1, from coordinate 667,011,351 downwards.
TCTGTATATCAGCAGAAATGTGGCTATGCTTTACTAACATATCTTATTATAGGTTTTTTTTGTTTCATGACATAAAACTTACCCGTCTCATTCCCTTAACCCTGTCTCCTCTCAGCTTCGGTCTTCAACAAGAAAACCCTTTGATTTCGTCCTCGTACTTCATGCCTTTCTCCTCATGGGCTTCAAATCTTCAAGGATCTCAACGTCGAATCCTTTCAGACTTAAAGCCTTCGACATCAATTGCATCCCCTTCCTCAATCAGCAATCCTTCTCGATAATGGCGAACCTAGAAATTTTAGTGAGAGGGCACAATTGTAGCAAGGCTTGATTGAGATTTGTTCAAAATTTTCTATTATGTATTGTCATTTTTATTTGAAACCAAATATTTTTGTTTACAAAATCATACAAAAAAATTAATAATGATAATATTAAAATAATTGGTCTGGTTCTTACCCACACCCTTTTGCTACGAATGCACTAACCACATGAGCAACAACACCTTTGAGTTGTTTTTTTATGAAACCATTAAATATAATATATATTCATAGTAATGTTCTGCATCTACAACCGAAATAGGGATTTCATTATCCTTAAAATCTCCGTGGGGGCATGTACCCCCACTGAGATGTATGTGGATCCTCCACTGCTCCTCAACTTCGACCCTTACTCGACTCGACGCTTCTCCTTTCTCTTTTCTTTTTTCTTTGACTTCGATTTTTTCATTTTCGACAATTTATATTTATATTAAGCTATAACGATGACATTTTTGTCAAAAACATAAGTTATATAAATGGTATTTATAATACAAAACAGTAGAATCAGATATTTAGGAAATATCACCGAAATTTCGCCAATATACGATATCTAATTTTTGGACCGACACGACACCGATATCCGATATTTAAAGCATTAATTGCTTGCAATGCTAGTGGGTTTGTACTCTTCTACAAATATGGTTACTTCGAATCTAAATATGACTTGTGGTCGAGATGACTGAGAAACTTAATTTGCAAAAAGAGAATTGTAGATAGTCCATGAGTTGTAAGAGCCGTAAGAGTTTTATCCTTGATGACTGATATAAATAAAACTACTAAGGTACAACCATCAGCATCATATGAATTGAGTGTAAGCCCCAAAAAAGATGGTCCTTTCATGATTTCCCTCATGAGCATGAGCGGAACTACATAGGGGCAAGTGTGGGCAATTGCCCACATTTGCATCCAAGATTTTGTGTGTATAGCCAAAAACTTCCGCAATTTTCTGCATGGGTAATAATAATATCTATGTTACCATAAATCGCTAAACCGCTTGTGAATTGCGATTTGTAACGATCGTTCCCAATTCGGCAACACTAGCGCTCCGGATTGAAAGAATCACTGTTCCGATCAAAAAATTCAAAACTCAAGTTAAATGGGGCATATAATCAGGTTTGTTTTAGATTATACTAAGAAGTTTTATTTTTTAGCAAAAGAAATTGAATTATATTTATGTATATTATACATAAATACGCGCATATGCATGAAAGCAATCCAAAAACACTTTTTTTATAGGTATGTTTTCCATTCCATATAAACATATATAAAAAGACAACCCTTGTCGTACCACATTCCACAACAAGTGGTGTTCCACATTTCCGTTTGCGTTTTGCGGACTGAAACGTTCCGCGTTCCAGGATACATTGAATAATATTATAGGGATATTGCTATTTTACAGAAAAAATTAACTGCAATGATTTGTGGAGTTGGTTATGGTTAGAAATCATTGGTCTAATTATTTATATATCATATGGTATAACAATCAACAAAATTACAATCTTAATATGTTATACAAATGTATCACCCAAAAAAATCATTAATTGTTATCCAATTCTTTGTACATGCTAATCAATTATTTGCAATCCTTTCTATGATAAAAAAATTCCTTCTTTGCTATATACAATGATTATTTTCCAACAATTAGAACAGTTCAGATATTTTGAATATATGTATTGATTTAGTATCATTTCTATTAAAAAAATTATCCTTCATGCATGTACTTTTATGTTTAATATGATTCATTACACACACACACACACACACACACACACACTATAAATACTAATCACACATACCCGCTAAATTTGAATTTAGAAACTATTTCAATATTGATTGTAATTTTTTAGACATAGCAATAGATTGTTATTTCGGTAGAACTAGTTGCAATCTATTCTTTCTAAAATTATTTTTTATTATATCTCACCCACTCTTGAAAAAATTCCTGGCTCTACCACTGCTTATGATTGTTGAAGTAGGCTAAAGTATGGCTAGGACATAAAACAGGGTAACACACTGGTACGGCGAAATGGGTATTTCTTACCTGGTCACCAAATCTTTTCTTTATCTGTTGAGCAAGAACGACAGCATCTATCTGCAGAGCAATCAGATTAATCAGAATTTAGTACAACAATTCGGGCATGGCTTGCATATGAATCACGTTAACGTAAGCTAACATAACAACTTGAGCTTAGTAAGTTGATGTATATGAAATTAGCTGACAATATAAACAGGTTGTCCATGTTGAGGAATGAACTCACTTCTTCAGTTCTAGCCTTTCCCTTAACAAATTCCAACTCCAATGAAAGCAGTGCCAGGTCAAAATCATCTGGCGGTGTAAACCTGATTTAAGAAGATTGAGTAATGAATCGACACATACATAGTTTCATTGACATCTCCAAATGGGCTGAGAAGCATACCTGCTAACAGATATTTGGTCCTCAGTGGAAACCTTAGATTGCCGCCGTTGAATGGCATTTAGACCAATACGACCATCGCTAATCTTTTTATGAGCAGTAAGAACTAGTCAAGGAACAACTTAAATTCAGTGTAGTGTTTCATGAACCAAAAACTATTTCCTCGGATTCCATATCAATCCCTAAGCAAACAAACATACAAATGTAACAACTACAATCTCAAACAAGAGCTCAGATTAAAAAAATATGTACAATTTCTAAACATTACTTTCAGCAGCATCTGAAACCCTGGATCAAGGAGCATTCAAATAACCAAAACAAAATCAAATTTTTAAATCACAGAAAAGGATATCGTAGGGTTAGGACCACGGAATCGCCGACGAGGGCAAGGGCGCTGTCGGCTCCAGGGGACGCGAACCTCCTGAGATCGTTTAAAGAGACGAAGGCGCAGTTGGTGAGGGCGAGATCGGAGGCTGGAGAGTTCTCGACGATCAATCTTCCCGCCATTTTGGAGATCGGGCAAGACGAAGACGATGGCGACGATGGATCCGAGATCGGAGATTAATAGAGAACGTTGCTTCGGTTCGAAGGCAGGGGAAACGGGAGAGAGAAGCAGGCCGGGTTTTTTATGACTGGGCCTACTGGGCCGAATCTTCTATTTCTAGGAGGGAAAGAAATAAGCATCAAGTCTTTTTCTTTTTGAACCGGCCCGTAAGCCTTTAAAGTATTTACCATTCTTCCAGCTAAAATAGTATTATAGTATAATTTAATTTCTTTTATACCCTTTTCATGAATACAAGTTCGTTAAAAGCCCAACAAAGTAGCTCACATTACAAGGATGGCAGGTAGTCTTTCTTGCATGAGAAATAATAATGTTAGCTACCATGTATTTGAAAAATTGTTTCAAAAAATTAATGCATAGTATTATGAATATATTAAATTTCACCAAAAAATAGAATTTGGCATGGAAAAAAATAGCTTGGTAATAGTAAGTGAGGACACATTTTTTAATGAAAGTTAGATATCTAATATTTAAGCTACAGAATAAATTATAAATATGTATTTTGTACTTGTATTTTTATATGTATATTTAAATATACACGCGTGCAAAATGCTACTATGAATTAGCCAAACACCAAAATTGCAGATTAAAAGTGAGAAAAAGATCGGTACTCGGACAACATGAAATTCTTAGCTCCTCAATTGAATTCGCCCTCCAAATTGAGTCATTTTTATTAGATAACAATATACACTTGGGAAATTATAAAATATAAAACAACCAAAATGTCTTGCACAAACCAGCGAGAACATCATAGTGCAAGGATGAAATCATAATGTACTATTCACTATATAAGTATGGCATTTATTTGTATAAAAGCTATAAAAAAAATTGAAGAAACATATATAATGGGTTGGTATCAATTATCTTAATCTTCATTTTACTTGAGTGGATTAACTAACCCCTTTTTAAATTGAATGGGCCATAACTTGATTCAAACAAAGTTTGAAACCCTAAAAAATCCATCTATGTATCAGGTGCATGAATCCGATCATGAAGAAAACATACAGACCCACAAAACTGCACAATTTTCTTTCTTCTGCCCGGATGCATTGCATCCAGTATATACCGAATAAGTTTAGAACCCAATACCTTTTATTTAACCGTAAAGAGGTTTTACCATGGCACTCACGTGTATAAATTCACTGATCTAATGAACTCAACATGCTACCTCACCACAAAGGGCTCTTATCGTTCTAATTTATATGTGTTAGGGCTAGAAAAAATTTCAAACCATTAGTACCATCCTCAGAGCTCGAAGGGCTAAACAAGCTTCTGTTCATTTCAAGCCATAGAAAGGTAAATTTCATTTTGGCCCAAAAAAAGATATCTTTTAAAAACCTTCATTTTAAATTGGGTAAATTGTTAAAAACATCCCAGCCCACTCTAGCGATGTTAAAAAAAACCCTGTACCTTTTCCTCAAGTTAAAAAAACCCTTTGGCACACTAAAAAGCCCCTAAGATACCCTTTCCCCATTTGTAAATCTCGTATATTCTAAAACCAATGTGCGTTGTTGGCTTGTACACATGGAAAGATGGTTATCACAGTACTAAAGACCTGGTTGTAATATATGAATATTTATCTGTAATATCTATCTGGTTTTCAATCCATTCTTAAAAGTCTGACCATTTAATAATCTTACCAACTTCTTAACTACAATATCTGAACACTTGATGTGATATCTATGCCTATGCCGCCTTCTGTAAAATATAAGCAGTTGCTTGTAATATCTGATCACTTTCCTATAATATCTAAACACTGCCGCATTCTCCTTCGCCCAAACCATCTCGGAGAAAGAGGAGGGAGGAGCGGATGTTTTGAGTTGAGAGAGAGAGAATGAACATGAGGGGCATTTTTGGAATTCCAGTACAAAAGAAATGGATGGGCCCAAAGAAATATGATCCAGAGTTTTTGTGTCAGGGCCTTCTCAACCGTTTTGAGAATTGCAAGGGTATTTTCACAGGCATGAAGTGAGCCGGTTCTTTTTTTATAACAATTTACCCTTTTAAATTTTACCCATCTATCTTACCACTGTACCGTGGCGACACAAAATACTTGCTTATTTCTACTCAAAATTGCTTCGGCAATTATATATTGTATATAGAACAAATATGGAAAGAAAATGAAACATTCGTGATCCTTATCATGAACAGGAGAAATTAATTGGTATGCATACGAATAGAACAAAGAGCTTCATGGGCTCTTTAGTTTTATCTCGTCTCTCATGATGAAGCAAGCGCTAGCGGTGGATTCAGAAATTTTGGTCATAGGAAGCACAACATGCATGAAGCAAGGTTCCATTGAGATTTAGTTTAAAATCTTTAGTATCTTGTTGTTTTTTCAGACCAAAACATCATGTTAGATGATATCATGTACAACCATATAAGCAAAAATACCATTTGTAATGTATTTATGGGTCCAATTTGTATATATTATACATTCATCAATGGCCGAATCAATTGTATGTGAGTCCGCACTTGGCCAGCTCATATATATCTAGAGCATAGAAGAGTGTTTATTTTTCTATAGAAATGTTATATTATGTATCTCTGATATCAATATTTTGAACGCCAAGCCGTGACCTGATGCAAATGGGATTTGCAGTACTCTTGCACGACGGTAATAAGCTTTACCACCAATATGTATCTCCAATATGAACATGATGGACTATCTCAACCACACCAAGGCTCCAACATTAATTACATAGCCATTTCGGTCCCCATTGCAATGTCAAGCGTCCTATATCAGCTAGGTACAATGTACATGTACCAAGCCATCTATTCATCATTCCTCTGCTAGTGAACACTGTAACATATTCTCGATTGTCCGATGCGCAAAATGTTCCGAACAAAACCCGATCAATCTACGCATGTGATCTTGACTGAATTTCATCTTTCAGCGATCCTCTCGCACCCACCAACTATCTCCATAATCTTCGGCGATTGAATGCACAATGCAAGGCCTAGTGCTTGATCACTTGAACCTGACAACTCATTTGTATAGCGATAGCCCATAAACATTATGGCCACACCAAAACCATTAGTAGATGATGATGATGATGATGATAAATAAGAGTTGTTTCAGGCCCCACACTTCACCAATTTGTGAAGGAGAATGTGTTGAGGTACAATTTGAGAGCTGCATTTGCTAAATTTTGTCTTCCCTTTCATTAAAAATTCATTGGCCAATTGATGTTGAGATCACCTGATAACAATATTTCTTTCGCATTTTGGTAGCTAAAGGAAAGATACAAAGATTAGGTGCCTAATAATCTTTTCTATTTTTCTGAATAAGATCCAAACATGGGGTGTAAGATCATGGGAAAGTGTTTTTGTATTGTTTGAAGTGTGATGGAATGCTTTTTCAAGAGGGATATATGACAATTCAAGAAACCTATTGACTGTTTATTAGGCTGCATTTGCAAGAGGGTATGTAACATTCATTAGTTGTTGGTTGGGAGAAAAACTTCAACACTTGCTAAACATGGATCATAATGTAGAGGATCAAAAGCTACAAAATAGAATTCAAGAAAAATTACTTCTTATTTTGCGTACGTTGTGTAAAAACAGTAGAAAATACAATATTCAGTACTTCCGAAAAGTTTTGTTGAATGCACGATTGAAGTACCTTTTTTGTTTGATCAGGGGTGGACACATTGTACAGAGATGTTTTTTCCCCTCCTTTTGAACTACACGGTGCATCATTTTTAATTGTTATTTTACCTTTAAAGGATAATGTGGGTTAATATAATAAGAATAGCTCGGTCCCGAGCTACTAGGAGACCGACATTCGAAGTAAGGGGGCAACGAGGCCCAATCAAAGAGAGGCAGGCTCAAACCCCCTCCAACCCAGCCTAGGGCCCTAATGCTTTGTGGATCCCTAATCGCACCCGAACTAGTAACTGGCACGAAACCCATAACCGCTAAGGCCAAGAACTTCTCGATATATGAAGATACACGGGAATTCCATGTGGATCTTCTCTCAGCCAACCAGAGACCCTCAAACGCATGCCTATATAAACCCAATAACCTTCAATCCCAAGATATGCACCCTTCCGCATTAGAAACCCTAGACTTCAGAAAATGGCTACGCACTTAGGCATCAGAAGATGTCCCCGGAGAATCATCTCTCCTTTATTTTGCAGGTTCTTGAAGTGGAAGATCTATGTCCACGAAAAAAGTACGTATTGGTGCTCTCAGGTACGTGAGATTTCATGCATCATCACGGATCAAACTTGGGTTTACGGGATTATAATTGACTTGAATCACTACATGAGATGTAAAGAAAACGCAAAACGAAAAGCAAGTGTAAAATTGTGGTTGTTGGAATAATAGTCCCGCATGGGAAAACCAAATACAGTTGCATTGGTATAAGATATAGATGGGTACTCTACCAATCGGCTTAAATCTTTTGGATGGAACCTTACTATATTGAAAGCCTATGTACTCTCATTAAAAACCCGACACTCCAACTACTCAAACTTTAATATGGTATTAGAGTGGTTCGTTCCTGTGGCCTTTAAATAGCACCTCATACCGTGTGCATGTACAACCACTCAAAAATTCCAAAAGAAATCCAAAATAATCAAAAATCCGAAATCTGAAGCCATTGTTGCACAACCAAAATCCAAAATGCATGTGAGGAGGGTGTTGGAATAATAGTCCCATGTGAGAAAACCAAAAAGAGTATATTGGTATAAGATATAGATTGGTACCCCACCAATCGGCGTAAGTCTTTTGATTAGAACATCACTACATTGCTGTTAGATATAGGTGCCCTGAAGGCAATTATTATAATTGTATATGGACCTATATGAATAGAACATTTTTGCTCGACATGATAATATGCTATCTAGTTTGCTTTATCATTCATGTGTATATGTTTTACTAGCTATTACGTATCACTAATACATGTTGATAAAACTCTTAGGATAGGGGTCTTCGGCGCTCATGGCTAATGCGTAGCGGAAGCGAAAATCACGAACAAAATTTTTCAAGCGAGCACGAGGAAATCGTATCCTAGAATCCGTTCCAAAACACTAAACTAGAAAACAATAACAAGCAAGCTAGCTACAGGTTATAGAGACAACAACCTTTATAGCATATTGACCCAATCGTGAAAGACCCCTCCAAGCTCCGTAGCCGTCGGAATCGAGTTTGAGAGGCGACCGTTCTTGCCGAAGATGATCCACATGAGGGAAATCGATCAAAGCTCCAGCTTCACTTAGTGAAGCAACTGACACTCTAAGCATGCTACGAATAGAGTGTGAGGAATGTAGGATTTTTCCACTAACATATTCTCTCACTAACCATTCTCAAGAGAAGGAGCTCAAGAGAAAGAAGGAGGAGAGTGTAACATAATAAGCTAAGTCTCAAATGAAAGTAGAATGAGAGAGCTTTTTATTTTCCAACCTTAAAAAATTATGACATAACAATTTTCAAATAGAATATTAAACCCATCCCTCTCATCCATGTTGTACCTTTACACCTCACCATCCACCATATTTATAATTTTCTAGAAAGGAAATTCCTAAAATGAGGTGTCCTCCTTCTAGAAGTATTCTGTATAAATACGGAATACATCCCCGGTATATGTATCGAAATACATATATGCGTATCCGTATAAAATACGGATAGCCAAGAGAGAGAGAAAATGAATAGTGAACATAATACTAGAATATGTGTGTGTGTGTGTGTGAACTATTATTAAATCAATACTTAATTTAATAATCAGGCTTAATCCTAAACCAACTAATATTATCAACCGTCCGATTAAAATCCGTATAGCAAGTACACGTATTTAATCTGACCCTTGTACGTATCAACGTACAACATCTACATCATATCGTTTGAACCGGGAAAACCCTATGTGTGCGACACTAAAGACTCGACAATACGTTGGCAGTGATTACTAGATAAATCCATAACCACAAGTACGTTACCGACACTAGCTGTACATAACAGCTACCCAGGTATATGCCGAATGGGAGACCGACAATCAAGTCCGTCTGTACCCTACAAATCCTGAATGTGACAATCTCTATACAGTCCAGTCTCTTCGTCTAAGAGTATCGCATACCGAGTCTAGGGGTGGATAACGTCAGACCCCTAATAACCCAATAAGTCATGCTGGTATCAAGCTTATCACCTACCAAGAAACTACTGATCTCCTATTAGTAAATCTCATCCATCCTAGCAAGGGATTTATGGTGATAGCCAATCGAACAGAGCACGACATTGACTCACTATACCGGGAGAGACGAATCCCTGACTATCGCTCACTGCCTCCATATGGCTCGAGACTGTACCCAACTAAAACCTGCTTACACGGCTTTTTTGAGCCGTGGAAGGGTAGTAATCTAAGTACAGTGGGAACTCATACGAGACAAATGAAAATCTCAGGTCAAAAAACTACCCGGTACTCATGTCACCAGAAAACTACTATCTAACGATAGATATAATACCATGTATAAGCTCTCGTCGAGTCCGTTCGGTGTACTCACCTCCAGTGAGCAGTTGCATATAATCTTAGGTGCCCAAAATACTAATGACTTGTGAGACCGGCCACCACCCCTCGTCGTGTTAGTAGATGTTGCACACTACCACAATACTTGTGGGGAGGCGGAAGTAGCAAACAATAATTTTTTAGCATGCAACATCGACTTTTACTCTCGGATCTTACACTAAACCATAACTAGTAACCTTATCTAGGAGTCTTAACTACTATGATAGGGGTTATACCTTCTTGAACCGGTCTTTCGGGTCTTCTTTTCGCTGCGTTTCTGAGCTCCTTGAGTGTTTGAGACGATCTCGATCTCCGATCAACGCTAAACCATAGATGATCCACCCGAGAGCTTTGGATCAAATTTCAACCTCCACTAAAGAGGTAACTAAGAAGTTAAGCTTGCTAATAGAGACTACTTAGATGATGTAGAGAATATCTAGAGAATTATTTGATCTCAATACCCTATGAATCACAACTCATGTGAAGGGTTAGGGATGAGCTAGAGAGGAAGAGATAATTTAGAGAGAGAATGTGAGAGTGAGAATGAACTAGGTCAAGTGAATGAAAAAGATATGGCTAAGGTTTTAATTATTGAAGCATGGATTATTTTTCTAAAAAATAATCAACCATGCTTCAATAGTAGATCCAAATGAATATTATAAACATTAGCCATGCTTTCATCTATGCTTTGAAAAAGTCTCCAAATTTCACCTTATTTATTTATTTTCCAAAATAGAAAATCCATATATGAGGTGTCTCCTTCTAGAAGCCTTTTCTTGTACAATTACAAGAATGCCCCTCACTGTATACCGCATAAATATACCCATATTCATATTCCGAAAATTATAAATACAATGAGATACCAATAATCCAAAAACCATAATACTGGTATCCGGCTTAAACCAAAGTCTACCAGTATTATCCTTCTGAACATCATTCGTGTAGCCAGTACACGTATATGATCGAAACCGTACCGTAACACCATACGGCCTCTACATCATTTCGCCTGAACCAGGGAAACTCTCTGTATGGGACTCTAAAGACTCGACAGTACGCTGGCAGTGGTTTAACCACAAGCCCGTCAGCGGTACTAGCTGTGCATAACGGCTACCTAGGTACATGTCGAAAAAGTGGCCGACGAGCGAACTCATCCTAACCCCAACGAGCCTATGAGTAACACTTACCGTACAGTCCGGTATCTTCGTCTGATACGTCACATATCGAGTCTAAGGGTGGTAAACGTCAGACCCAGGTAACTTGATAAGTCATGCTGATGTGTGGCCCATAACGGTTTGAGAAACTACTGATAACTCTTATGAGTAAATCTTAACAACCTGATCAGGAATTTGCTGTTATAGCCAATCGAGCATAGCGCAACATCAACTCTCTATAGCGGGAGAGACGAAACCCCTCCTATCACTCACCGCCTCTGTGATTCAGGACTGTACCCAAAATCTACCTGTTTGCACGACTCTGATGAGCCATGGTAGGGAGGAAATCAAAGTACAGTGGGAACCACACAAGACACTATGACGATCTCGGGTCTATATACTAACCTGTACAAGTGTCACCAGAGAACTTCTATCTGACGATAGGTATAATACCATCTAGGAGTTCTCGGTGAGTCCTATTCGGTGTACCCATTCTCTAATGAGCACCTGTATACAATTTTTGATGTCAAACACCAATGGTTATGGGATCAACCATCGCCCCATACAGGGTCAAGAAAAGTATACACTAGTCTACTCTGGAACATCGATGCCCTGTCTCGATATTCTTTCGACTAGGAACTATTAAAGGATATGCTTGTGGACTACCCAAGCCCCACTAGTATGATTTACATCATAGTCCTGGTAGTCAAGTAAAGATCCTAAGGGTTTTATAAACATGTATACAAGATATGAAATACTAGGTAAAACAAATTACATGTTAAGATAAAGATAAACCAGATAACATACTATCATATTGAGCAAATATTGTTTCTGTACATACATATCCCTAGCATCCTATACAATCAAGGCCTTTAGGGCATACATTCCAACACGTCAGGGTCTAGAAAGTATGTACTAGTCTACTCTGGAATATTGATGTCCAGTCTCGATACTCTCACGACTAGGAACATTTAAGGATGCGCTTATGGACTACCCAGCTTACACGTATATGATCGACATCATAATGATGGCAGTCAAGCAAGAATTCTATGGGCTTTATCATTATGTATTAGTGACACGTAATAGCAAGTAAAACGTAAACACATAATGATAAAGATAAACCAGATAGTATACTATCATCTCGAACAAGACTGTTCTACCCATATAGGTCCTCCTTTAATTATCATAATCACCTACCTGCAATTATAATAATTACCTTGAAGGTACTATAGCTAACAATCTTCTACTTACACTTAAGGTCAATTATTGCGGTATCACATACCCACAGCTCGTGTGCTACTGAATATCCAACTTCTCTACTAACAGTTTCGCAAAACTCATTTGAGAAAATTCCGTGTTCGAGAAATAGCCTCAGTGAGTGGATCCGCTGCAATGTTTCTAATTTTATCTCTCTATATCTCAATTTCGCGAAGATCAACTATCTCCCAAAATGAGCGATACCTTGCCTTAGAATTTGTTTGGATACCTGATGGGACCAAGTTCATAAATAAACACTTTTATCCAACAAACTTCTTAGGTTGTATTCTCCGCTGATCATAATCAGTATCCCGCGCCATGTCTACCTCAGTATTCTTCTTGGAACTCTTTCCAATATACTGCCCCTCAAAAGAGGATAAACTTATAACTTTGGCAGTCACTCTGTCATCCAGGTCATCTTGGAAGCCAGAACCGGTAACCGACTCCTGCAGGAGGCTGTCATTACAACACACCAAGAACATCCTCATATGGTCTTCACCGCTTCTCTTTGTTTCTCTATGATTGGATTAATATCTACTTACTACAGCAAGTGCAAAAGCAACATCTGGTCTGGTACATGACATCGCATGATTGACCTAATTACTAAAGTAATTGAAATATCATTCATGCAAATCTCTCTCCTCATCGGTTTAGAAGACATATCTTTAGAGATGGTGACTCTATCAAATGCGGGTACACCGCCACACTATGATTCGTCCATTCTAAACCATTTTAGAACGGTGTCCAAGTACCTTGATTGGGACTTTTCCTAAATCTAGATCTATTAATATAGATCTAATTACCGGAATTTTTGATATATTATCCATATCCTATGTGTAGAAACACCTGTGACAGCCATAGTTTGACCGATTGTAGTATAGGAACATCACTTCCTATCAGAAGGATGCCATCCAAATACCAGGACAATACTCCCTACATCCTTCTTACCAAGTTCATCTGTTGGTTTGATAAAGTCAAACACCTTGACTATCACATCAAAACCGATGATCCGTCTCCACTATGCCTGCTTTAGTGTACAAATAGAAATAAGAAATTTGCACACTTTCCGCAGCTCCTACTGACTACGATAACCCTCTGACAGAGTCATATACACGTGCATTTCTAAATTCTCATTTAGAAAGACGTTATAGTTATCCACCTGCTGGATCTCATAGTCATGAATAGCAGCAGTGTCAAGTCATATCTGTATGAACTTCAGCATAGACACTGAAGTAAGAGCTTCATCACAATCCACACCGGGTATTTGATGAAAAACCTCTTACTACAAGTCTAGCCTTATTAGGTTACTACCTTTTCACCTGCACAGATCTCGAAAGATCTACTTTCTCTTAATGAGTTTTACCCCTTCATGAGCATCCAACAAAATCCAAAATCCATAATTTGCTAAAATGCTTAGAGTCCAATTTGGATATCTTGCATCTGGCCATCCAGAAGTCAGCATTTCTTATGACCTTTTGATCACTAGTAGGGTCATCATTACTATGATACTGACCTTCCTGTCATCGTCTATGAGAAAACCAAAATATCTCTCGGGTGACTGAGGTCACCTACTATATCCGCGGAGTGGCTATGGTTTGTCTGTTCCAATTGAATCTCTAGGTTCTACTAAATTTTCAGTAACCGTTCGTAGTTCTGGAATAACTTCTAGTTCTACCATACTCCCACTAATTTCTTTTGCAAAAAAGACTTTTTTTATAAAAAGATGGCGAGTCAAGAAAAATGCAACTATTGATCTTTAAAATGGTAGAAGTTAAACCCTCGTGAAAGGTTGGGATAACCCATAAACTGCCATTACAGAAACGCGTTTTGAGTTTGTCCGGATTTTGCTTTTAAACAAAAATTGGATAACTCTGTATCTTAACAACCTCAAGATATGCTACCCATCTACGTCCATATAGAAAAAAAGGCACCAATTTAGATAGAACTATATTCAATTGGCATGCAGCTGTTTCCAGTGCATATCACCAAATGGAAAAAGACCATACAACATTACTTATCAAGAAACGCACCCATGAATGAGTAATCTGAAAAAGAATCTAATTTCTCAAAATCACTACAAACGGAATACCTGGCATAAGTATCTACATTTTTGATCAGTTCGAAGAATCTTGATATTTCAGACGTTTGGTGCTCTACTTTATTCTAATACCCTTTGAACTTCTTAAAATCTTTGGACCTTGCATTTTAATGAATGCGTGTCTGAACTAGAGAACTCATAGATAAAATAGAATGAAATAAGAGTACTAACCCCTTGTCCTAAAGGACACCTGACAACATACACTATCATGTATAAGTCCCTCAAATTCCGTGTGTTATAAGTCGAAAACTGTATTTTGGTTAAGAATGTCTTACACCGTTATTCAATACGCTTTACTTTATCCTCAATTGATAAAGGTAAATGTTTAGAACACAATTTTCAAAAATTATATCCCACCTTATAAAATAAAGATACGGATATATCAGTTTTGAAAAATGGTGCACAATAACGGTTATTCAAAACCAAATATTTGCCGTTAGACAAAACCAGGTGATTTAATCTCATATCACCAATTGCTACGAATTCCGATATTGAGGATGAAATCACCAATTTCCTAATATTCTACTCCTTCTTAGCATCTGTAATATCATATAGATGTGGGATTCTAATCCGATATACACATACCCTGAAGTCAGAATAAATTGGGAAAACAGTTTTCATTCACAACAATACAGAAAAGCTGAAACATAAAATGTTTCAAGCGGGTGGCCGGGTATTCCTAGTAATGTCTCTTCCAATGTCCAAATTTACGACAGTAATCACAATTTCCTTTGCCCTCATTCTAACCCTTTATATGTCTCTACATTTTACCTTCTGTATATTAACTTAGGCTAGTTGGTTTTCTTCCTGCCCTGCCTTTTAGCACCAGCCTAAGTTTTGGAAGAAGACTATCCAACAAGCGTAACAGGTGTACTATCCTAATACAAAGAGCTCTCAATATGAGAGAAGGCGAAGGAGGAAAGACAACTGATTAGTAGAGTTTTCGTGATATAATATGAGTTCTACTTGTTCTACTTACCGCAATCAAGTCGATTTCGTTTGATAACTAGCTGGTTGAGTACGAATCGATCCACGAAGAGATGGTATGTGTTTCCGTTCTTATTTTAGATGAGTCAAGTAAAAAATGTCCAACTTGTTCAATTCTATCCTGAGTGTTGTGTATATTTATGTTCAAGAGGACTTGTTATGGTTAGACTTGGTTAGTAGAGTTATGAATTAATCTTGTGCTTGTCTTGTGCCATTATTGAAATGGTGTTGGAATAATCGGAAGTAATGGAAATTAGGAGGACATAAAAATGGTATTTGCAAGTTTAAGAAAGTTTTCCAATGCTAAATCCAATTCTAGTGCCCCTTGTCCGTCCGTTCCAAGCTCTTATTTCCAACCCTAGGAGAAACATCCACAACAAGTCTCCAATTATGTCACAACTATATATCATGTTGTAGTGCGCCTAAAGGAATTTCCAACTTAGGTCACGGTTGTATGTCACTTATAGCATGGCTAAGGAAGAGGGTTATGTTTGTTTGGTCTAGCATCAATTCAAATTGTTTGGCGAAGAGAAGCACAGGGGATTTTTTCATCCCTCATACTATCCTTCCATAACCCTAACAAGTGAGTAACTACTCACACATGAAAAGAAAATAAAACAAGAAGAAGAGAAGAAAGAATGGAAGAATACGATAAGAACAAAAAATAACAAGCTAACTACCTAGGCCCTCACCTAAGCAAAGGACTCCATTGAGTATCATGTCTTAAAAATAGAGATTAGAAAAGAAGAACAATAAAACTAACAACTACTTTAACAAACAAGTAATAAAAGTTATACTAAGAATTAAAAGACAATGCAAGAAAATAAATATACAAGGTAGAAAAAACTCTCATCTTCATTATTCATCAATCAAAAGCTCTCACTACATTTTAATGGAGAAGAGATGAAGAAGAAGAAGAAAATTACACTAAACTAAAACTAATCCTAGGAAAATAAAGCATGCCTCTTTGTCTCTGAACTGGAGAAGTTATAGGCAGTGAAATGAAAGCCTAGGGCAATATTCTGAGCCCTTACATAATGACCAAAACACTCATGAAAATTCGTTACATTTGGCAACGACACGACCGTTGATACGCCGCCAAATAGGCTAAAATTTCATTGATTTGGAATTGGCGCTTCCTATTTCTTGTAGGTTCTCATGTTGCTTTCTTCTTCTTGATCTCCTTCGAGTTTCGCGTTGCCACCTTGATCCTTATGCTGCCTCCCTCGTGCTTTGTGCTTGTCCCAGATATGAATGAGCATCGCTTTGTAAGTCCATATTGCGACCCCCGGTGCTTACGGGGAGGCGGAAACGGTATAAAAAACAAATTTTTATCGCAAGAGGCAACATGGACTAAACAAGGTCGGGATCGTGTCTAAACTAAACTAGCATAAACGCTAAAAGGAGTTAGCTACTCGGATGAAGGTTATACCTAAACTTGAACTCCTTCTTCTTCAAATCTTATAGAGGTTGATGGTTCTCTTCTCGTCGCCTTTTTCCGTCGAAGATGGATCCACCTCGAAGGTTCGACCTTTGGGCTCTTCCTCGATCTTTGAGTGAACTAGGGTTTCCGGCTTGCTAAACCTTCAACCTAGAATGAGTAGAGAGTAACTAGGGTTTGCTTTTCTTTTTAAAGAGAAGGATTCTCAACTCATGAGAAGGTTTCTCTTTGCTAGAGGAAGAAGAAGATGAAATGAGGAGAGAGAGAGGTTATGATAGAATGAGCTATATTTTTCTTTCTTGCAACCATATTGCAAAAGAAAAGAATTATCTAAATGATAATAATTGAAATAAGAATAGTTGATGGTAATTTTGGAATGACCACTATCATGCTTCTTTAAATGAAGTGTAAGCATGAATCAAGGAGGATCTTTCAAAGCATGATGGTGGTCAACATTCAACCATGGTCAACAAGTCAACCATGGTCAACAAGTCAACAAAATCTACCATAACAAAATTCTTATTTAATTACTATTATTAATAGATAATATATAAATCCATTAGGGTTTGGAAAATGATAACTGTCAACTGTGCATACGCACCCGTTCCGAAACCCTAATGAAAAACCTCATTCTCCGCCTCAAGCAACTGTGCATACACACCTGCATTCTCGTTCCGAGGAACAAGAATACCAAGATATAAAAGCAACCCCCAAAACATATACCAGTATCTGGCTCAAACCAGAGCCTGCCAGTATAATCCGTCCGGACTCCAAACGTGCACAAGTGCGCGGATGAGAACGAACCCTGTCGCAAAACCATGCGACCTCTACTCTGTTTTGCCCAGAGGCGAATACCCTCTGTGTGGGACTCTAAAGACTCGACACTACGCTGGCAGTGGGTTTAACCACAGACCGCAAGCGGCACTAGCTGTGCGTAACGGTCCCCAGGTAGATGTCGACAAGAAGGCTGACGAGGTGAAACCCTATCTGAACTCCTACTGAGTCTGAATGTGACATTCTCCGTACAGTCCGGTCTGTTCGTCTGATACATCGCATGTCGGGCCTAGGGGGCGGTAAAACGTCAGTCCCCCAATAGCGGTACAAGTCGTGTCGGAGTGAAGCCCAAAACACCCTGAGATAACACTGGAACCTACCAGTATATCTCGCTTGCCCTGGCCAGGGACTACTCGTGTAATGGCTCTCCTAGACACAGCGCGATGTCAACCCCCAATACCGGGAGAGACGAATCCTGTCTAACCGTCACTGCCTCCAAGTGCTTCGGGACTGCACCCAATCACCACCTGTTTGCATGACTCCTTTGAGCCGTGGTAGGGTAGTGATCAAAGTGCAGTGGGAACACACTCGAGGCGAAGTGCCAGTATCAAGTCGGCGGACTATGCTGTACTCATGTCACCTGGGAACTGATAACTGACGATAGGTATAATACCAACCTGTCAGTTCCCGACGAGTCCTGTCCAGTGTACTCGTAACCCAACGAGCACCCGTATACTATCTCCAGTACGACGTACTGATGGCTGTGGGACAGACCATCTCCCACACTGGGATGAGAAGCGCATACGCTAGTCTACTCCGGAGTATCGATGCCCTGTCTCGATAGTCCTACGACTAGGGACCTGTATAAGGATGTGCCTATAGATTACCCAGCCCCCACTAGTGTGACTGCCATCACAACGCTGGTAATCAAGCAAAGATCCTAAGGGCTCCACTAATGCGAATAAGTGATATACTGAAATAAACACAAGTACACATTGAAGTAGAAAAAAACCAAGTAGCATACTACTATATTGAGCAAGATTGTTTATACAAGATGAATATCCCAAGCTTCCATCAAGTAATATACAAACTAGTATGATACAGTAATGGCCTCTAGGGCATATACACTAACAATCTCCCACTTGCACTAAGGCCATGAACTGGCGTATCGAAGACCTATCATCTCGATCAGCCGCTCGAACTGAGTCTGGGGTAGGGCCTTGGTGAATGGATCTGCAGTGTTCTCTTCTGAAGCAACCCTCCGAACCTCGATCTCCTTGCGATCCACGATCTCCCTGATCAGGTGATACCGCCTCAAGATGTGCCTGGATCTCTGATGGGACCTGGGTTCCTTTGCTAAAGCTATAGCCCCGTTGTTGTCGCAATACAGAGGTACTGCGTCAACAATGGACGGAACCACCTGAAGTTCTTTTAAGAACTTCCTTATCCAGACAGCTTCTTTTGCGGCATCAGATGCAGCGATGTATTCCGCTTCCATAGTCGAGTCTGCAACGGTTTCCTGTTTGGAACTCTTCCAACACACCGCCCCTCCATTGAGGGTAAAGACAAAACCCGACATGGACTTGGAATCATCCTTGTCACTCTGGAAGCTGGAGTCAGCAAAGGCCTCAATCTGGAGGTCTTTTCCGCCATACACCAAGAACATCTCCTTAGTCCTTCTCAGGTACTTGAGAATGTTCTTTACTGCTATCCAATGTTTCTCCCCAGGGTTTGACTGATACCGGCTTACTACACTCAGTGCATAAGCTACATCCGGTCTGGTACACAACATCGCATACATTATAGAGCCTACCGCAGAAGCGTAGGGTATAATAGACATGCGATCCCTCTCCAAATCAGTCTTGGGAGACATCTCTTTAGAGAGGGTGATCCCGTGACAAGCCGGTAGGTTACCGCGCTTGGAATCTTCCATACTGAATCTTTTCAGTACGGTGTCGATGTACCTGGACTGTGAAAGTCCTAATATCCTCTTGGATCTATCACGATGGATCCGGATCCCCAGGATGTAAGAGGCATCACCCAGGTCTTTCATGGAGAACCTGTGTGACAAGAAACCCTTGACAGATTGTAGCATAGGAATGTCATTTCCTATTAAGAGAATGTCATCCACGTATAAAACAAGGAATACTACAGTTCTCGCTACAAATCTACTATAGATGCATGGTTCATCTGGATTTTTGGTAAAGTCAAATTCCTTGACCGTCTCATCAAAACAGATGTTCCAACTCCGCGATGCCTGCTTTAGTCCATATATGGACTTAAGCAACTTGCACACCTTTCCGCTGCTCCCACTCTGAATGAAACCGTCTGGCTGATCCATATAGACACATTCCTCTAAATTTCCATTTAGAAAAGCGGTTTTTACGTCCATCTGCCAAATCTCATAATCGTGGAAGGCAGCAATGGCAAGAAGGATCCGAATGGATTTCAGCATAGCCACTGGAGAAAAGGTTTCGTCATAGTCCAAGCCAGGTCTTTGACGGAAACCCTTTGCTACAAGTCCAGCTTTATAGGTCTCAACCTGTCCATCTACACCAATCTTCCTTTTGAAGATCCACTTGCATCCTACGGGTTTTACCCCGTCTGGAGCAATGTCCAACGTCCATACTTTGTTGGTGTACATGGACTCCATTTCGGTCCGCATTGCATCCAGCCATTTTACCGAGTCAACGCTCTGAACGGCCTGCTGGAAGCTAGTAGGCTCATCATAGTCTATGATGCAATCCTCTCTATCCCCGTCTATGAGAAAACCGTAGTATCTCTCGGGCGGATGAGACTGCCTACTACTTCTGCGGAGCGGCGTAGGAATGTCCTGTTCATTTGAACCCTCTGGTTCCACTAAGCTTTCAGTAATAGTCTGAGGTTCTGGAATTTCATCCAGTTCTACTGCGCTCCCACTTAATTCTTTTTCTAAGAACTGATGTTCTAGAAAGTGGACATGACGAGAAACAAGAACTTTTTGTTCCTCTTCGTAGTAGAAGAGATATCCCTTGGAATTCTTTGGATATCCCACAAACTTACACAGTACTGAGCGCGCCTCGAGCTTGTCCGCATGCTGCTTTTTAACAAAAGCTGGACTTCCCCAAGTCTTAATGTGACTGAGATGGGGTCTCTTCCCACACCACATCTCATATGGTGTAGTAGGCACAGTTTTAGTAGGAACTCGGTTCAAAAGGTACGCAGCTGATTCTAGTGCATACCCCCAGAATGATCGCGGTAACTCAGCGTTACTCATCATGGACCGTACCATATCCAATAGGGTCCGGTTCCGTCTCTCCGATACACCGTTATGTTGCGGGGTGTATGGAGGAGTAAGCTGAGAGAGAATCCCATTCTCTTTTAAATAATTCAGGAACTCGGCACTTAAGTATTCTCCACCTCGATCCGATCTTAGAATCTTGATACTTTTGCCGGTTTGTTTTTCTACTTCATTCTTAAATTCCTGGAATTTTTCAAAAGCTTCGGACTTATGTTTCATTAAGAAGACATAACCGTATCTCGAAAAATCATCCGTAAAAGTAATGAAGTAAGAATAACCGCTTCGCGCATGTGTAGACATTGGACCGCACACGTCGCTGTGTACGAGTCCCAAGAGCTCGCTCGCTCTTACTCCGTGTCCAGTGAACGGAGTCTTTGTCATCTTTCCTTTGAGACAGGATTGACAAGTGGCATACGATTTATATTCGAACGGATCCAAATATCCTTCTGTATGTAACTTAGTCAACCTTCTCTCATTGATGTGACCCAGTCTACAATGCCATAAGAAAGTCTGATTGATATCTGGAGACTTTCTTTTGTGTGTATTCTGGACATTGAAAATCTGTGGTTGGTTTAATACGTATATACCATTGCTCAGTGTACCTGACCCAATCAGAACTTGATTAAGGTGAATGTTTACAACATTACTTACAAACGCAAATTCATAACCTTCTTTAGAAACCAAAGATACAGAAATGATATTACAAGTTGCGTTGGGTACAAAAAAGCAATTACGCAAAACCAAAACATGCCCATCTGACATTCCCAGGTGATAGTCCCCCACGGCTTTAGCATCCATGCTAGCTCCGTTCGCAACTCTGAGGATCATGTCACCTGCCTTCAAAACCCTACGGCTTCTCAACGCCTGCAAAGAATTACAGATATGAGATCCTGATCCGGTATCCAATACCCAGGAAGTAGAGTTTATAGAAAGACAGTTTTCAATAACATACACACCTGAAGCTGAAGCCACAACCTGCTTCAGT
Organism: Agapanthus africanus; assembly: GCA_030015575.1. NCBI lineage: Eukaryota > Viridiplantae > Streptophyta > Magnoliopsida > Asparagales > Amaryllidaceae > Agapanthus > Agapanthus africanus. The sequence continues at coordinate 666,989,586 of CM057342.1, read as the reverse complement.
TCCTGTGTCCTGGCTTTCCAAGCCCTGCAATCTTTCTTCCAGTGTCCACTCTTATGACAATAGAAGCACTCTTCCTTTCCAACAAGCTTCCCCGCAATCTTTGTTGCCTTTTCCTTTCCCTTCGCACCCACTTTACTAACACCGCCTCTTGGTTTGGCGGGGGCTTTCTTCCTCTTTCCCTTGGCTTTCGCCTTGGACCTAGAGGAAGAAGATCCTCCTACAAACAAAGCGGGTGTTTCCCTACCCTTCTGTAGGGTGCCCTCTGCGCTCCTCAACAGGTTGAGGAGTTCTGAAAGTTCAACTTCCTTTTCTTGCAAGTTGAAGTTCAGTATGAACTGGGCGTAAGTGGATGGAAGGGACTGGAGAATTATATCCGTATAGAGTTCACTGTCCAACGTGGTCCCAAGTTCCGCGAGCTCCTCAGTGTAGCCAATCATCTTAAGCACGTGGTCCGCTACCGATGATCCGACGGCCAACTTTGTCGAAAATAACTTCTTCGACACTTCGTATCTTGCGATACGAGACTGCTCTCCATACAGTTCTTTTGTATGAAGAAATATGGATTCCAAATCCATATTCTCGTGCCTCCTCTGATGGTCGTTGTCCATCGAGGCAAGTACGAGGCACCTGGCCTTCGCGCTGTCAATCTCCCAAGTCGTACGGATTTCCTTATCCGCGACGCTGGAGGTGAGACCTGGGACGGGGGGAGCTTTGGTGGTAAGAAGATACCCCAGCTTGTCGTAAGCGATTGCCAATTTGACATTCCTGAGCCAATCTTTGTAGTTTGGCCCTATCAGTATGTTTTTATCTAGAAGTAACTTAAGTCCAGTCATTTCGATTTGGTCGCTGCAGGGGGAGAGAAGAAACACTTAGCACGATGCTCTTCCAAGTTTAGAATGGTTTTTAATTTGTCTAAACAGGATGGCTCCCACTGTCTCTCGAATCCCTCCTCAAACCACAAAGGAAGAATTAGCCGGGATCAATCCCACCGTACAATACTTGCTTAACCGTTCAGCCAGGCCAGTGTCGGTACTTCGAGGGAGGTTTTCCAACGCTTTCGCGAAGTTCCTTAATTTAAGAACCTCTTTTCCCTGGGGGCGTAGCCCCGCTAACACCTTTCTAGGCACCTACTAGGTTTATAGCATTGATCGTTTAGTGAGAAATTTCCCGAGGAGTAGCATATACTCACAGTAGGATCGGGATCCAAATATCATCGCGTGACGAAAATGAAGGAATCCTACCATAATCATCACACTCCAAATGGTATGCAAATCTAGCAAGTTTCAGTACTTATGAAACTCCCGATGTGGATTTTTTGCCCCATGCTCTTATGACCTTGACTTTGGCCAAAATATCATAAGTCACATGTCAAGTTCTACCCGTCACTTTCCAGGTTAATTTGGATCCATCCGTACATACCCTTGACTTTGGCCAAAATGGCAGCACGACTGTCCCAAACCAACGCATCTATCTATGCTACACATGAACACCCAATAGCTACCAATCACTGTGCCTTGACTTTGGCCAAAATACACAGCTTGAATACTATTGCCTATTCATGCGAAACGACGGAGGGCTACGAATGGTTTTGGTAAAACCGTGAACGTAGTGAACTTGATATAATCGATGGAACGAGATAGCTTTTAGAAGGAGTGGCTCAAGCTCCGCATTTAAAAGTTAGTTTTGAAAAGAACCGAGTGGTTTTTCGAAAGTGTTCCAACGATTTTAGCTTGGTTTATTATCTTGCATTAGTTCTTTTAATGCGTGATATTCTTGCATTAGTTCTTTTAATGCGTCCCATCATTTAATTCCTACCATTGCAGAAAACAACCAAAATATGACGTACGCTTATGCCATTCGCATTCGCCACGGGGTCCCGTCATCACTCGTTAGGTTACTTAACTAACGACAGAGCGGGGGCTGGGCTAGCGCGGCTGTAAAACATAAGCAACGCCTAAATAGAAAGCAATGATAGACATTACAGATCACAGATGAATACATTGGATATACTAGCAATCCGCAATCCTTTCGAGCCTGCAATGAAAAGCGGATTACACGGTCGCGGTGAATAGCCAAATACCCCACCCAAGACCCCTACGGGTGCGGCAAACTACCCGCCAAGTACTCGGCAGTTTGTGCACCCCTCCATGGGTCTATCCTAGGAGCAAAAACAGTAAAAAGAATTATACAATGACGGCTACAACCCCGACCCGGTTGTGCGGCCAAACAAATAATATTATTACATCAATTTACATTTACAATGAATGAAAGAAAAACAAAAGCTCATCTCACATCCACCCCGGCTAAACACCCGCGACAGTCCAACAGATTCATATACACAATCCAATATCAAACACAGATCATGTATAACCCCGACTAATCGACTTATAGCGATTAGCCGACGTTCAATACATGCAAACATCACAGATATAACCAACATAGCCAAAGTGTAGTGAAGTTCGGAAAAAAATACGGAATTATAGGACCCCAAAAGTGAATTTCTGTTCTGGAAAATCTGGGCACATATAATATATCTGAAAAATCCCAAAACCAACACAGAAGAACACTGCACGAAAAACGATGCAGAGAGGACATCAAACAGCGGCGGTTCCGCGGCCTAATGAACAGGTGAGGCCGCGGAAGGGCGGCGCTTTGAAGGAATCATGCTATCGTTTTTGGTGGGTGTTCTTAGAAAACCCTGAGCCGATTTTTAGAGTATAAAGTTTTTCATTTAGAGCAGAAAAAAATTCAACAGAAACTTAGGGTTTTGGTTTTTCCGGTTTTGTGATTTTTCGGTTTCGAACTTCCATACACTTCGCTACCAAGCTAGTTTAAGTTTAGTTAGGCTCTGATACCACTGTAAGTCCATATTGCGACCCCCGGTGCTTACGGGGAGGCGGAAACGGTATAAAAAACAAATTTTTATCGCAAGAGGCAACATGGACTAAACAAGGTCGGGATCGTGTCTAAACTAAACTAGCATAAACGCTAAAAGGAGTTAGCTACTCGGATGAAGGTTATACCTAAACTTGAACTCCTTCTTCTTCAAATCTTGTAGAGGTTAATGGTTCTCTTCTCGTCGCCTTTTTTCGTCGAAGATGGATCCACCTCGAAGGTTCGACCTTTGGGCTCTTCCTCGATCTTTGAGTGAACTAGGGTTTCCGGCTTGCTAAACCTTCAACCTAGAATGAGTAGAGAGTAACTAGGGTTTGCTTTTCTTTTTAAAGAGAAGGATTCTCAACTCATGAGAAGGTTTCTCTTTGCTAGAGGAAGAAGAAGATGAAATGAGGAGAGAGAGAGGTTATGATAGAATGAGCTATATTTTTCTTTCTTGCAACCATATTGCAAAAGAAAAGAATTATCTAAATGATAATAATTGAAATAAGAATAGTTGATGGTAATTTTGGAATGACCACTATCATGCTTCTTTAAATGAAGTGTAAGCATGAATCAAGGAGGATCTTTCAAAGCATGATGGTGGTCAACATTCAACCATGGTCAACAAGTCAACCATGGTCAACAAGTCAACAAAATCTACCATAACAAAATTCTTATTTAATTACTATTATTAATAGATAATATATAAATCCATTAGGGTTTGGAAAATGATAACTGTCAACTGTGCATACGCACCCGTTCCGAAACCCTAATGAAAAACCCCATTCTCCGCCTCAAGCAACTGTGCATACACACCTGCATTCTCGTTCCGAGGAACAAGAATACCAAGATATAAAAGCAACCCCCAAAACATATACCAGTATCTGGCTCAAACCAGAGCCTGCCAGTATAATCCGTCCGGACTCCAAACGTGCACAAGTGCGCGGATGAGAACGAACCCTGTCGCAAAACCATGCGACCTCTACTCTGTTTTGCCCAGAGGCGAATACCCTCTGTGTGGGACTCTAAAGACTCGACACTACGCTGGCAGTGGGTTTAACCACAGACCGCAAGCGGCACTAGCTGTGCGTAACGGTCCCCAGGTAGATGTCGACAAGAAGGCTGACGAGGTGAAACCCCATCTGAACTCCTACTGAGTCTGAATGTGACATTCTCCGTACAGTCCGGTCTGTTCGTCTGATACATCGCATGTCGGGCCTAGGGGGCGGTAAAACGTCAGTCCCCCAATAGCGGTACAAGTCGTGTCGGAGTGAAGCCCAAAACACCCTGAGATAACACTGGAACCTACCAGTATATCTCGCTTGCCCTGGCCAGGGACTACTCGTGTAATGGCTCTCCTAGACACAGCGCGATGTCAACCCCCAATACCGGGAGAGACGAATCCTGTCTAACCGTCACTGCCTCCAAGTGCTTCGGGACTGCACCCAATCACCACCTGTTTGCACGACTCCTTTGAGCCGTGGTAGGGTAGTGATCAAAGTGCAGTGGGAACACACTCGAGGCGAAGTGCCAGTATCAAGTCGGCGGACTATGCTGTACTCATGTCATCTGGGAACTGATAACTGACGATAGGTATAATACCAACCTGTCAGTTCCCGACGAGTCCTGTCCAGTGTACTCGTAACCCAACGAGCACCCGTATACTATCTCCAGTACGACGTACTGATGGCTGTGGGACAGACCATCTCCCACACTGGGATGAGAAGCGCATACGCTAGTCTACTCCGGAGTATCGATGCCCTGTCTCGATAGTCCTACGACTAGGGACCTGTATAAGGATGTGCCTATAGATTACCCAGCCCCCACTAGTGTGACTGCCATCACAACGCTGGTAATCAAGCAAAGATCCTAAGGGCTCCACTAATGCGAATAAGTGATATACTGAAATAAACACAAGTACACATTGAAGTAGAAACAAACCAAGTAGCATACTACTATATTGAGCAAGATTGTTTATACAAGGTGAATATCCCAAGCTTCCATCAAGTAATATACAAACTAGTATAATACAGTAATGGCCTCTAGGGCATATACACTAACACGCTTGATCTTGTCCTTTGTACTGGTAAGCGGCACCTAACAGATATGGATGACCGGAACCCGGATTTTATCTGTTTTTGGCAGTTGTCTTGAATTTGTCATAATTGTAGAGAATGTGCGTGATTTGCATTGTTCTGGAATGAGAACCTGTAATCTTTAATCATGCAGTGTCACACCCCGCTTCCTAAGATACGTAAACACGACACGTGACAGAGCCAACCATGCTACCTGTGGCTAAGAATCATCCCTCCACAGTCACATTACGGCTGTCAAGCGGATACCAAGAACAGTAAAATATATAATTTAGCTATCACATGTTCATCTGCTACAGTAAATAAAATCAAGAAAATGCATAAAGCGGAAACAAATCAAGATCCCATAAACAATATCTGAATCATGTCCCAATATAGGATCACATCAAAAGAATTAAAATTGCAGAAATAAATAAACTAAACATCTCTAATAATACACATTCAACTCCTTATTTCTCAGCTTGATTGCTAAAATACTCCTGTTCAGCCTACGATAAAGGTAGAGGAACATGACCATGCAAAACCCAGATGTCAGTGTGTCATAAATATCAAAACAATAGTAGTAACCAGGATATGATGCTATGGTTAAACAAGAATGAAAATAAATAACACAGATATAAATAATGAGCTATATGTATGTGATGTGTATCCTAAACTCTGTACTTCTAGGTTATCTAATCTAAAAGTCTTTGAAATCAATTTAATGGAATCGTCGATGTAACTTAATAGTATCCTATGCATGCCCGGGACCACGGTCAAGATTCTCGGGTTGAATTCGAGACGCACCGCTAAGCAGTAAACAGGTAACATGTACAGATGAATGATGTCAGCAGCAGCATCCCGGGGCTGGCCGAGCCCGTGAAGATTGATCGGTATAAGTATCGAACTGTTGAGTTACAAGTCAAGTTTCATTATTGATTTCCCCTTACCCCAAGGTTTTATGTTCAAGTCAGGTATTGATGATATAAATCTAATGCCAACACAGAACCAAGAAGGTACATGTCTTGTCTATGTAGACAATAAGCCACGTCCGTCAGGACAACAAGTCAGGATTGTCGGCATTAGTAATAATATCAAAGTAACAAGTCTTGTAATGTGTCGTGAACATGTCATGCAATGTATATTAACCATAATAGATGCTAATGTGAAACTATAATCAATATCGAAACACGTTAAACACAACTGATACCAGGATGCATATATATCTATCTGTAATAACCGTTATACATCCATTACCATATATGATGCAAACTAAATAACATACTGTGCTATTATAGTAGTATAATGATATCATGATATTCCGGCATGCAACTAGATATGCTATTAGCAGTACGGATACAGACGGACACTATTAAACCGTAAGTCTGTAGTATTTGTTGAATAATAAAACACATGCACTATTCTTATTCATATAATTATCGATATAACAATATAGCATGTTGAAAGTTTAAAACTTGTCTGATCGGATCTCACGTCGAGATACAAATGCACGTCCGACGTCGGAATAACGTCGCGATGCAAACTTATGTGCGCAGGACTGGACTTGGCCGAGCAGTGACGTGACGTGATGGCTGGGCTGGACGACGACGGTGGCTGGATCGTCTGGATCGTTGGCGACGCGCGCAACTCCGGTGAGCCGATCGGAGAATCAAGAAAGAAAATAAGGAAAGAAAGAAATGAAGAAGTAGAATGGGATGGCTGCTGGTGTTGGGTTCTGGGGTGGCGAAGACAGAGGAGAAGTGGCGATGAGATGACGGGGGTTGATAATGATGAGGTATAGCATTGACGATGGCTGTGGGTTTGGTGATCAGGGAATAAGGTGCAGGGGTCGCTGGGGTTAGGTTTGAGTCGTCGGGGAGAGGAAAGGGAGGTGTGGAGGAGGAGATGATGGGGGTGAAGGTGATGATGAGGGGAGAGGTTGAGGCGATGAGGGTTGCCGGCAGGTTAGGGAGTGGGTTTTCTTGGCGTTAGGGAAGAGCAGGCCGTCGAGAAGAAGGAGGAAGGAGGTGGTGATGATGAGAGGGCGAAGAGGTCAAGACGAAGGAGACGGTGATGGTGATGGGCGGCGATGATGAGGGATCCGGCGATGGTGTGTGGTTTCTTGGGTTGGCGTTGCGGGGACGTGCAGGGTGGTGCTCGGGAAATGGAGAAGAGAGGTGGAGGTCTCGAAGGTGATGAGAGCGAAGAGACGATGATGGTGAGGATGAGGTCGAGGGGTGAACGGCGACGAGGGAGCGGGAGCGGGTTTCTGGGTTGCTCGAGGGGGCGTAAGGAACAAATAGGAAGAAGAAGAGGGGGAAGAGAGAGAGTTGGTTTTAATATATTAGGTTTTATAATTTATATAATATATATATATATATATATATATATATATTATATGAGAGAGAGGGGGGGAGAGATATATTAGTTTTAGAATATATTATATATATTATTATATATATTGTTAGTATAATATTAGTTATATAAAAATATTATAATATATATATTATAGGATTTTACAGCTAATACCAGATTACTCTGAATATTACTCGGGTCCCTTCTAAAATCTAGTTTTTAAATACGGAGAATATATGTAAAATTTTAAACCATAATACGATGTCCTATTAATAAAAATGTATACCCCCAAGTACGGATTTACATAAATATAAGTAGCGATCTAAACGAGTCTGTTTTAACAATTAGGACATGAACATACGATATGGGTGTAACCATATGATATGGGGTACGATGATATGCAAGGCTAGATACTAAAATATATTGTTTAGTTTTTATTTGGTGTTATTAAAAGATACGCGGATACAAAATATATTATATATGTGTATAGAATCTAGATTTGCATGGACCCTCTGTACTAGCAAATATTTGATGTAATCTTGAACCATGACGGGTTTCAAACATACGGGTCGGGTCAGATACTAACCACAGTTGCTAAATGCACCATCCGCAACCCAAAAGAAATAATAATCAAGATTTTTATTGCAAGATTTGAAAATACCCCAAAAATATAGTATAACCGTGCTAGGGTGTTATATTATACCCAACTACAAAAGAATTTCGTCTTCAAAATTTATGGAGCAAGAAAATACAAGAAAACACGGATCTAAGAAAAGAGATGTGAAAACTTCTGTCGGATCTCGTCTTCACGTTCCCAAGTAGATTCTCCGTGCGAACGATTCCCCCATGAAACAAGTACCAGTGGGATAACTTTGTTCTTGAGGACTTTTTCTCGTTGATCCACAATCGCCATTGGTCGCTCTTCATATGTTAAATCTTTTCTTACTGTCAGTTCTGAGTGATCTAGGACGTGTGTCTCATCTCGAACATATTTGCAGAGTTGAGATACATGAAACACATTATGAACACCCGCCAAGGATGGTGGTAAAGCCAATCGATAAGCCGCCTCTCAAACACGCTCGATAATACCGAAAGGCCCCATGAATCGAGGACTAAGCTTTCCTCGACTACCAAATCGGATTACTCCTCTAGTCGGTGATATCTTCAAGAATACAATATCACCAACTGCGAACTCCAGAGGTCTTCGTCCTGTATCACCCCAACTTTTCTGTCGATCATGTGCCGCCTTCATATGATTTCGGATCACGTTAACTTTCTCCACCGTTTGCAGAATGAGATCCGGTCCCAATAATCTTCTTTCTCCAATATCGTCCCAACAGACGGGCGAGCGACACTTGCGACCGTATAATATTTCGAATGGAGCCATCTGTATAGTCACCTGAAAACTGTTATTATAAGAAAACTCCACCAAGTGCAAATGATCCTCCTATGAACCTTTGAAGTCTAACATGCATGATCTCAACATATCTTCAAGAGTTTGGATCGTTCTTTCAGACTGGCCATCTGTTTAAGGATGATAGGCAGTGCTAAACTTCAAGCAAGTCCCCAAACTTTCATGTAGACTCCTCCAGAAGTGTGATAGAAATCGAGTATCACAATCCGAAACGATGCTTACGGGTACTCCATGCAATCTCACAATCTCGTGCATGTACCGCTCTGCCAAAGCCTCCGTCGACTGACCAACGCGGAACGGTATAAAATGAGCTATCTTGGTCAATCGATCGACAATCACCCAAACTGTGTTATTGCCCTTTGGACTCCGTGGTAATGCTGTCACGAAATCCATGGTTATATGTTCCCACTTCCATTGAGGAATCGGAAGTGGTTGCAACAAACCAGCTACGCTTTGATGTTCAGCCTTGACTTGCTGACACACCAAGCACTTCGATACTTAGCGAGCAGTCTCCCTTTTCATGCCTTCCCACTTGAAATGTTGTCGCTGATCTCTGTGTATCTTTGTGCCTCCCGGATGTACGGAATATGCGGAACTATGAGCCTCCTTTAGAACTTCTTCATGAACGTCTCCTTTAGGCACACATAGACGACTACCATATCATAACGAACCATCTTCGTAAATTAACAGATCCGTTCGGAGTCCCCTTCTACTTGTTCTCGAAACTTCTGCAACCTTGGATCGTGCGACTGCGCTGTTTTAATGTTATCGATCAAGGATGACTGTATTTGCAACTGCATCAACTGTCCCGAAGAATTCGGTAGTACAATCTCTAATCTAAATCTATGAAGATCAGCTATAATCTCCTTTTATGCAGTCAACATCCGTATTGCTGGAAACCGACTTAAAGCATCCGGCACTATATTAACTTTTCCCGGATGGCACTTTAGATCAAGATCATAGTCAGCCATCAACTCTAACCATCTACGCAGTTTCATGTTGAGCTCTTTCTGTGTGAATACGTACTTTAGGCTTTTGTGATCGGTAAATACTTCTACCCATTCACCCAATAAGTAGTATCTCCAAATCTTCAAAGCGAAAATCACTGCTGCTAGCTCCAAATCATGAGTTGGGTAGTTCTTCTCGTGAGTCTTCAATTTTCTCGACGCATAAGCTATGACCTTTCCATGCTGTATTAGAACACATCCCTAGCCTTTCCAAGATGCGTCGCTGTGAATAACCAACCCTCCGGAACCGTCTGGCACTGTCAGAATAGAAGCGGTAGTCAATTTTTGCTTCAACGCTTCAAAAGATGATGCACATTTATCCGTCTATACGAACAGTACCTACTTTTTTGTTAGCTTGATCAATGGTTCTGCTATTCGAGCAAAGTTCTCCACAAACCTTTTATAATATCCGGCAAGCCCAAGAAAGCTTTTGATCTCCCCTACATTCTTTGGAATTGGCCAATCATGAACCACTGCAATTTTTTCAGGGTCAACGGCAATCCCATCTTTAGATACAACATGACCCAAGAACTTCACTTCTTCGAGCCAAAAGTCGCACTTACTCATCTTAGCATATAACTTTTCTTGTCTCAACGTTTGCAGTGCGATCCTCAAATGTTCTTCTTTACTCCTCGAATAGACCAGAATGTCATCAATAAACACCACTACGAATTGGTCCAAATAAGGTGAAAAGATTCGGTTCATCTAGTCCATAAATATTGCCGGTGCGTTTGTAACTCCAAATGGTATCACTAAGTACCCGTAATGTCTATATCGAGTTCAGAACGCTGTCTTGCAAATATCTTCTGATTTCACCCGAACTTGATAATATCTGGATCACAAATCCAGCTTTGAGAATACTCTCACGTCATTGAATTGATCGAATAATTCGCCGATGCGAGAGATTGGGTACTTGTTCTTAATAGTCACCCGGTTTAATTCTCGATAATCAATGCACATCCTCCACGTGCCATCCTTCTTCTTGACTAGAAGAACTGGAGCTCCCCATGGTGAACCGCTGCAGCGAATCCAACCCTTCTTTAGTAATTTGGCAACTTGTTTCTTTACTTCTTCCAGTTCCACCGGCACCATTGGATAATAAACCTTTGAAATCGGCGCTGCTCCAGGAATAAGATCAATCGCAAACTCCACATCTTGTTTTGGCGGTAAACCCGAGATGTCCTCGAACACATCCATAAACTTCCAAACTACTGCTGGCGCTTCCTCCTTGTTTACTTCCATCGACGAAAGAACAACATTAGTCGGCTTAGCCTTAAATTCGACTAGCTCGACAGATCTGCTACCTCCCAAAAATATAAACTCTGGATGTCCGCGAATCTGGAAAATCACTTTCTTTACCCACAATCAATGTGAGCGTGGAAAATGCCAAGAAAATCCATTCCTAAGACAACATTATAGCTCCCAGTATCAATCACCAAGAAATCCGCGAATAACTTCCGTCCGCAAATAACAATCGAGCAACCCTTGCACTCACTACTGGAAATAATTTTTCCATTCTCAGTGTGTATGTCCCAGTGACTAGATAGGGCCATGTGTGAAATAGAATGTGCACTAATAAACTTGGACGACATGAAACAATGGGATGCACCTGAATCGAATAATACCAATATGGGAAAATCATAAATAAGTAGGATACCTGAAACAACTTCGTCTGAAGCCTTGGCCTCCTCGGCCATCAAGGTGAAGGCATGTGCTTGATTAGGCCTCTGAGTGATCAGCTTCTGCCCATGAAACTGCTTCTACGGTGGCTTCTGAATATCGTCTCTCAATCATAGTTTTGAAGGGCAAGCATTGATGGCATGGTCAGCTGATCTACAGACTAGATAGAGTCCAAGTCTCCTTCGACAGTCCTTCTAGAGGTGTCCGGGTAGATGGCAAAGTCACAAATCATACTTCTTTTATGATCGGATACAACGGGCTTCTTTATGGGTACAATGCCTCACTTGTTTACCGGAATGCTTCTGCGTACAGGAGCTCGGTTTGGCGTAAACGCCGGCTTCCACACTACGACGGCTTACTGTTGAGTACCCTTCGCTTTCACCGATAAACTCTGCGGCTCCTTGACTGTCTTGAGAACTTGGGAGAAGGTGGTCAATCCCAAAGATATGACGTGTCTCCGAATCTCCACATCCAAGATACGCATAAACCTCCGTATCCTATCTGCCTTATTGGCAACCAAAGGCCCGAAAATCGATTGAGCCTGGTCCACTCAGCCGTGTGTGCATCAACGGATCCTCTATTCTGCTTCAGACTAATAAACTTCTCTTCCATTTCTTCATGAGCAGATTGCAGAAAGAACTTCTCCAAGAAACTCCGCAAAAACGTTGCCCAACTGATCGGCTTAGGCATACGGGTCTCCTCTATGAGTCACCACTCACGAGCGTCATTTACCAACTGGATGCGTACTACATCCACCCTTTTCTCATCCGGAATCTACGCGGCGACAAGCAAGTTCTCTGTATCGACAAGCCACTGCTCCGCTGCCAATGGCTCCTCCAATCCTGTAAATGTAGACGGACCGAGCTTCCTGAAGTTCGCCATGGTGCCCTCATGCTGTGCTGGCCAGGGTGCTACTGCGACTACGGACTGCTGGACTATCCGCAGACCCTCCTGGAAAGCCTCGACCTGCAGCTAATTTAGCTTAGTTTGCCGCTTCTGGTTTTCCAGCATACACCGTATAACTCTTGTTAGTTATATGTATGCCCTAGAGGCCATTACTGTACATGAGATGTATATTGTAGTGGATGCTGGGACATATATAGGTAGGACTTTCTTGCTCGACATGATAGTACGCTATCTGGTTGCTCTTTATCTTAACAGTATACTTTCTGTCTCTCTGTTACATGTTGATAAAGCCCTTAGGATTTGTACTCGACTTCCTGGACTATGATGTAGATCATACTAGTGGGGCCTGGGTAGTCCATGAGTACATCCTTCAATGTTCCTAGTCGTGGGAATATCGAGACGGGGCATCGATATTCCAGAGTAGACTAGCGTATATCTTCTCGACCCATGTGATGGGCGATGGATGATCCCATATCCATTGGTGTTTGACATCAGAGACGGTATGCGGGTGCTCAGTGGAGACTGGGTACACTGAACGGACTCGCCGAAAACTCCCAGATGGTATTATACCTCACATCAGATGGCAGTTCTCTGGTGACACTGGTACAGCTTAGTCTGTTGACCCGAGATCGTCATAGAGTCTTGTATTTTTCCTACTGTGCTTTGATTTCCACCCTACCACGGATCTACTGAGTCATGCAAACAGGTGGTTTTTGGGTACAGTCCCGATTCACAAGGAGGCAATGAGCGATAGGAGGGGATTCGTCTCTCCCGGTATTGGGGGTTGATGTTGCGCTATGCTCGACTGGCCATAACTGGAAATCCCTGGCCAGGGTTGCACTGATTTACTGGTAAGTGTTATCAGTAGTTTCATGCTTGTTATGGACCTTACATCGGCATGACTTATCAAGCTACTGGGGGCTAACGTTTACCACCCCTAGGCGAGATATGCGACATATCAGACGAACAGACCGGACTGTGCGGTAAGTGTTACTGGTTGGATTCACAGGAGTGTGAGCAGGCTTGCTCGTTGATCTTCTGATCGCTCAATACCCGGGTGGCCATTACGTTTAGCAGACCGCTTGTGGCTTGTGGGTGTTTGATATGATCATCACCTACTGCCGGCGTATTGACGAGTCTTTAGAGTCCTACACAGGGGTTTCCTGGCTCAAGCGAAACAAAACGGGAGCGCATATGAGATACGTGCGGGACCGAGAATAATACCAGTATGTGATACTGTATTCTATTCTCGCGATTTGTATCATCGGGCGGTTATATGAGATATAGCCGGGTTACCGAATCAAGTGTTGATTCGATACATTGATACACTTGATAATAGTCGGTTATATGCAATATGACCGGATCGTTAAATCAAGTGTTGATTTAATGATTTAATGTATAATTATATATTTGATATATTACTTTACATTAACTAGTATTGGTTCAGTTAAGATTGTCTTTCTCACTTTTTGTGCACAAGTTGTATATATGATATATGTTTGTGCACTAGTTTGTATCATGATTGATGATACATGCAAACTTGGGTGTGTGTATGACTTACACCATGTTTAGGTTAATGGTTAGGGTTTTATTTATTTTATTTATTTTGGCAAAAATAAAATGGTGGCTTTCTTTGTTTTATGCTTGAAGCTTCATGAAGCTTTTTAGCATCTTTGGAAAAGTCTAACCATTTTGTTTTGTTCTTTGACCTAACCATCAACCTAAACTCTAGTTTACTCTCTACAAAAGTTAACTCACCCATGGTTGCAAGATGATAGAATTCACTTGATTTATTCTTTTTCAATAATTCATTATTCTTTTCTTCTTCTTCATCTTCTTCAAGTGAAGAAAACCTTGCTAGAAAAATTTCAAGTGATGAAAAAGAGTGAGAAATCCAAATCCAAAGTGAACCCACTTCCCATTTCTTCATCCTCAACCACTTGACATGTTGTATAGGGTGTTTTCTTCACAAAGTTCATGACCAAGTGAAGATGGAGCTTGAGCTTGAGTCTCCCCGACGTAGATCATCTTCGGCCTCGAAGTCAACGACCTAGCCCGCTCATTTCTCCGATAAAACCAACGCTAGGGTCCGGGATCCCGATGATCGCAGCGAAGGGACGTCAACACGGAGCTTTAGAAGTGAAGGACCGGATCTACAAAGGTTGTATTCCCATTCACTTAGTAGCAAAGTAGTTTGCTTGCTTGTAGTTTCGCCTTACCTCTAGTAAACGATCTAGCATAGAGTTGTTAGGCACATAAAAATTTGATTTTGGCATGGTTAATACCTTGTGGAACCTCTTGAGTGTGCCTAGGAACCTTACAACTCTAAGCAATGCAGCGTTATAACACGCCTTTGGTATGACCGCAAATCTCTATCCACCATGATTCTGAAGCCAAGACACCGAAGAGGATTAGCAACGGTAAACATGATTCAATAAACATGATAGCTATAGATTTAAGACTGGTAAAATAGTAATATGGCAGGACATGTTCCTAATTCCAAATTTCCTGGTTAGTGTATTGGGTTCAATACCCAACTACAAAAGAACCAAACCTAACTAACCCTAAATCCTATGGCTCTGATACTAAACAAACTATGTCACACCCCGCTTCCCAAGATACGTAAACACGGCACGTGACAGAGCCAACCATGCTACCTGTGGCTAGGAATCATTCATCTACAGTCACATTACGGTTGTCAAGTGGATATCAAGAACAGTAAAATATATAATCTAGCTATCACATGTCCATCTGCCACAGTAAATTAAATCAAGAAAATGCATAAAACGGAAATGAATCAAAATCCCATAAACAATATCTGAATTATGTCCCAATATGGGCTCTCATCAAAAGAATTAAAACCGTGGAAATAAATAAACTAAACATTTCTAATAATACACGTTCAACTCCTCATTGCTCGGCTTGATTGCTAAAATACTCCTGTTCATCCTGCGATAAAGATAGAGGAACTGGGCCATACAAAACCCAGACGTCAGTGCGTCATGATATCAAAACAATAGTAGTAACCAGGATATAATGCTATGATTAAACAAGGATGTAAATAAATAACACAGATATAAATAATGAGCTATATGTATGTGATGTGTATCCTAAAGTTTGTACTTCTAGGTTATCTATTCTAAAAGTCTTTGAAATCAATTTAATAGAACTGTCGATGTAACTTAATAGTATCCCGTGCGTGCCGGGACCATGGTCAAGATTCTAGGGCTGAATCCGAGAGATGCCGCTAAGCAGTAAACATGTAACATGTACAGATGAATGATATCAGCAGCATCATCCCGGGGCTGGCCGAGCCCGTAAAGACCGACCAGTATAAATATCGAACTGTTGAGTTACAAGTCAGGTTTCATTATTGATTTCCCATTACTCCTAAGGTTTTGTGTTCAAGTCAGGTATTGATGATATAGATCTAATGTCAACGCAGGATCAAGCAAGTACAGGTCTTGTCTATGTAGACAACAAGTCACGTCCATCAGGACAACAAGTTAGGATTGTCGGCATTAGTAATAATATCAAAGTAACAACTCTGGTAATATGTCGTGAACATATCATGTAATGTATATTAACCAGAATAGATGCCAATGTGAAACTTCAATCAATATAGGATTACGGTAAACACAACTGATGCCAGGATGCATATGCATTCTATCTGTAATAACCGTTATACGTCCATTACAATATATGATGGAAAATAGATAACATGCTGTACTATTATAGTAGTATAATGATATCATAATGTTCCGGCATGCAACTAGATATGTTATTATTAGTACGGATACAGACGGACACTCTAAAATCGTAAATCTGTAGTATTTGTTGAATAATAAAACACATGCACTATTCTTATTCATATAATTATCGATATAACATCATAGCATGTTGCAAGTTTAAAACTTGCCTGATCGGATCTCACGTCGAGATACGGATGTCACGTCCGATGTTGGAATAACGCCGCGATGCAAACTTACGTGCGCAGTACTGGACCTAGCTGAGCAGTGACGTGACGTGGTGACTGGGCTGGACGAAGACGGTGGCTGGGTCGTCGGCGACGTGTACAACTCCAGCGAGCCGATCGAAGAATTAAGAAAGAAAAGAAGGAAAGAAAGAAATGAAGAAGAAGATTGGGGTGGCTGCTGGTGTTGGGTTCTGGGGTGGCGAGGACAGAGGAGAAGTGGTGATGAGACGATGGGGGTTGACGACGACGAGGTGCTGCGTCGATGATGGCTGTGGGTTTGGTGATTAGGGAATAAGGTGCCGGGATCGCTGGGGTTAGGTTTGAGTCATCGGGGAGAGGAGAGGGAGGTGAGGAGGAGGAGATGATTGGGGTGAAGGTGATGACGGAGGGCGAGGTTGACGGCAATGAGGGTTTCCGGCGGGTTAGGGTGTGTGTTTTCTTGGCGTTGGGGAAGAGCAGGCCGTCGGGAAGAAGGGGGAAGGAGGTGGTGATGATAAGAGGGTGAGGAGATGAAGATGAAGGAGACGGTGATGGTGATGGGCGGCGGCGACGAGGGCTCCGGCAATGGTGTGTGGTTTCTTAGGTTGGCGTCGCGGGAAGGTGCAGGGTGGTGCTCGGGAAATGGAGAAGAGAGGAGGAGGTTTTGAAGGTGATGAGGACGAGGAGACGATGGTGGTGAGGACAAGGTCGAGAGGTGAACGACGACAAGAGAGCGGGCGTGGGTTTCTGGGTTGCTCACGGGGGCATGAGGAACAAATAAGAAGAATAAAAGGGGGGAAGAGAGAGTTGGTTTTAATATATTAGTTTTCATAATTTATGTAATATATATATTATTAAAAAGAGAGAGACAGAAGGGAAAGAGAGACGTGAGAAGATATATATATATATATATATATATATATATATATTAGTTTTAGAATATATTATATATATTATTATATATAATATTAGTATACTATTGGTTATATAAAAATATTATAATATATATATTATAGGATTTTACTGCTAATACCAGATTATTTCGAATATTACCCGGGTCCCTTCTAAAAATCTAGTTTTTAAATATGGGCAATATACGTAAAATTTTAAACCATAATGCGATTTCCTGTCAATAAAAATGTATACCTCCAAGTACGGATCTACGTAAATATACATAGCGATCCAAACGAGTCTATTTTAACAATTAGGACATGAACATGCTATATGGCTGCAACCATATGGGGTACGGTGATATGCAAGGCTAGATACTAAAATATATTGTTTGGTTTTTATTTGGTATTATCAAAAGATATGCGGATACAAAATATATTATATATGTGTATAGAATCTAGATTTGCATGGATTCTCTATACTAGCAAATATTTGATGTAATGTTGAACCGTGATGGGTTTCAAACATGCGAGTCGGGTCGGATACTAACCACAGTTGCTAAATGCACTATCGGCAACCCAAAAGCAATAATAATCAAGAATTTTATCGCAAGATTTGAAAATACCCCAAAAATGTAATATAACTGTGTTAGGGTGTTACATGCAGCAAACACAGATCAAAAGCACCTACTTATATACAAATGTGCATAAGAATAAGCGCTATTCAATGCAATATTTTGATGTGAACAAAAATCTCAAACTTATCTTTTGCTCATCTCGAGCAAAACCATTTTATTTTCAAAAAGTTCTAAGCTCACTTTCGTAGGCTTCACAGCATGTGCAACAAGACGTTAAACCTCTAAATGCCCCTAATAAGAGGAGTGTTTTCTCCTGAGGGTTTTCAGCGAATACTACCCATAAATTCCCGTCAAAATAGTTTTGTAAGTTAAGCTTGACTTTAATCCTACGGTTTAGCATCTAAATTAGAAATTTTATCATCCTAAGTTAAAAATATCTATCCCTTATTCTTCAAATCTCCTATTCATTCAACCTAAGATCCTATACATTTTGTCAGTTTATAAAGATCTCAGTATTTCTTGAGTTTTCCTTCTAAAGCGCAGTTTCTAATTCAGAATTTTTATCATCTTTACGGAAAACATAAGACTTATTCTTTTTCTTACCTCTCCTCCAAATATCAATCGTATACCCCTACATGTGTGTAAATTTTAGATCTACACTCAAGAATTCAAATCAAGCTATAGTACCCTTGCTCTAATACCTAGTACTACTTCTTTTTTTAATGATGGACGGATTCGCTCACACACCTTTCATGCGACTACTACTTCCTCCTGAGGTACTAATCAGCCGATTACCATATGTGTGAGCTTATTAAAGCATAAATAGCAGTTTCCAGGTCTTGCAATAAATATATATAAATATATATATATATATATATCTTTTTCTTTTTTCTATTTTTTAAGACCGGATAAATTTTTTCCAGTGATGTTTTTATGGTGGTTGGCTACAAATACCGTTTTTTCTTTCATACTAGGCTTTCAGGCAAGAGTATTTTTAGGTATCCTCTACTATCCTAAGTTTCAAGGTGCGTGTAAGTGCAGTTTGTAGGGTATATAATTTTTGAATTTGGACTCAAGAATATGAACTATTTTTTAGACTTATCCTTCAATAAAACTTTCAATACTTTTTCTTCATCTCAATTTAACTCAAGAACTGAACTCAAGATTACTTACTTCCAAAAAAACTGTAAGGACGTATATTTACTACGGTTAAACTCGAGGAGGGTTATTTTTAGGGTTTTCAATTTCTAAGCCTGGGATTTACTTATTTCTAACCTATCAAGCTAAATTTTCGGAATAAAATCTTAGTTACCCTACTAGCTAACTAGACGACAAAATTTTTATATTTTGGAATTTTTTTTAGTTTTTATAGGTTTTCAAATATGTATGCAAATGCAGAATATACATATGAATGCAATGATATAAAAGCTCACCGATACCCCTAAACTTAAACTTGACAATGACCTCACTGTCATGCCACACAACGAGGTCCAAAATTGTTGAGGTTTCAAATTTATCGGAGAGGTTTTTTTCTTTTTTCTTTTGCTTTTTTTTTTCTACATAAGAAAACAACAAACAAAATATCTATACACAAAAAGATCCCCCTAAACTTAAGTGAAACAGTGTTTCCGCTGTTAAGCATCGAAGTTCAAAGTTAGAGGGAAGGGAAAATCATCAGTTTATACAAGGCTTTACACAGACCAAAAGTTAACACCAACCATTCAAAAAATTTATCATGATGAGACCAGGGTTGGTGATAGAACACATGGAGGAAGAGAATGAAGAATACGTAAGACTGTGTGTGGGCGGAAATGTGATACGGTCTCGGTAGATGAGAAGATGAATGGAGGGGAGAAAGAAATGGAGCACGAACTTGAGGTTGAAAATTGATTGAATAAATTAGTACAGTCTGTAACGATCGAAGTGTAAAACTGGAGTATACTAATCTATCAATACTTTGTGAAATGGGATCAAACATCTCAAGATTCCCAAGAAAATATGAGCCTACCAAACTTGGTGAACCAAGTGAACGTGACAAGTTGTCTTGCAATTTGGCAACGATGGGAAAGAAGGAAGGAAGTGATTGAGAAATGGTATCGATTAAGTGTTCAAGAGGATGTTCATAGTCAATGGAAGGGGCATGATGAATCGGAACATCCGACTCATTCAAAAGAACGAGTTCATCCTCAAAGATATCATCAAAATTCTCTACAAAATTAAGCTTATCTATACACTCGATCAAATCATCATCAATGGTATCCAGAAGCAAATGGGGTTCGGGAAAAATAGTGAAAGATTCGGGATGATGTCCACACAGATCTGCAGGAAAGTGTTGAATTGGTGAGAAAAACTCATCCAAGACTGTGAGTTCATCATCAAAATTATCTCCAATATCAATATCATCAATCAAGTCAAGCTGTAATTTCTCAGATTTCTCATCAAAAATATGGTTGCCAATCGATTGTTTTTCTAGATTGAAGATGTAGAGATCAAAAGGAGTGGTGGTGGTTTCATTTGAAAAGGTCTCTTCACAATCGGGTAAATCAAACACACAGTAGTCGCACAACTCATTATACATGTTATCCTTAATTGGTAAATCATTTGGTGTACTCGATAGATTTTCAAAACTGGAGCTGTGGAATTTAATTGGGAATAGGTATATTTGATTCTCAAAGGTGGATTGCACTTTTACTACTCAAAACATCAAATTGTCTTATCGTCTCATCATACATTGTAAAATTTTAAGTTAGTTGGAAACTAGCTGCTGGTTCATTAGGTTGTATGAGTGAAGCCATGGATTCATTCAATTCCTCAATTTTTCGGCACGAAGCTACCCGAAATTTTTCCAATGTTCTTTCAAGACTAGACATGGGTTGGGAAGGGGTTTCAATAAAAAAATTCAAAGTCATTTAGATACGTGAAACTCCCAAATTGATATGCAGAAGCAATGTTTAGCGAAGGTGTGATCGTCGGGTAGGATTGATAGGAATTGAATGGATGATTAGGATCAACACTTTGATAAGAAAGAGATTGGAATTGTTGTCCTAAGGAATTCGGAGTAGTGAAAGGAGTGAAAGACCGGCTACAGAATTGTACAATGAGCTCAGCAATGGACATGGGTTTCAGAGTCGCCATATAACTCTGAGAAGGGATATCAATGTAAGAAGGTGTGAGAGTTTGAAATGGTTGATACGCAATGGATTGCGGTGTCCAATTGTTTTGTCTAGAAGCGTCTATGCGATCTTTCAAAATTTTTTTTGCTATGGATGCATCGTTAGAAGTTCTACCAAAACAAGAACCGTATGATAAAATATCTGGTTGAGGGTACCAAAGTTCGACAAGAGTAGGTCGATTAAGGGTACCTATGATATGAAAATAGTGAGAGAGGGTGAAAAGTGGGTGAATTTTTATAAATTTTTGAATTTTTTTTGAGTTTTTGGATTTTTGAAAATTCTGTTTGGTTTTTGAAAAATACGGAATTATAGGACTAAAATTCAAACAATCACAATCACAATCACAATATACACAAGCAATACCTAGAGCTAGAGTTTTCAAACTCCAACTAGATCGCTTCTAGACTTTCAAGCGACAAGTTGCAGGATAGCTCTCGAATCGCCCCTTCACTGTCAATTGTAGCCAGGTAAGCACAAGTGAGGTAAGAAAAGTTCCGTTCACGAATTACCATGAGACGGGCCTTTTAAAATTACATCCTTACTTGTCTAGCCTAGGCACCACAAAGTCAAGTTTAGATAAATGACCGATCCCCTGCAACCTTCACTTGTCCTAAATGAGCGCAAAAAGTCCTTATAGGTTTGGTCTAAATATTTTTTAATTAACTCAAGATAATGCGTATGCTTTTTTTGTGATTTTTGGGATCTTAGAAAGGGTGATGAAATCCCCACTCAATCTGAATTGGTGTCAAGCCCCTTCTTGTCCGTATTATTGTATGCAAAGCGCTAAAACAATCAAAATCTAAAATAATAAAAAACATTATTTGGCGGCGGCACAATTTGTGCAAAGAAACCTGGAGAAAATGCAATTCAATGGAGTTCAGAGGGGAATTTTAGAAGATAATAAGCTCATAAAAAATTTTGGGGCACAGATTCTAAGATTCAACCCCGGAACCACTGCAAATTTGCTTGGGAGGCCGCGGTTTAGCGGTGGAAATGATGAGTTGGTGCTTCAAATTTCTTCCATGCACTCCACCGGTTCTTTTCTCCTGGTTTTTAGCCTCTGGTTCTTGTTAAGATTACTGCACTTGCCCCAGAATTCGCTAAACACTTGCACAAAAAGAATTAAATAATACAAAGAACGATGTTTATGGATTTTTTTGTTTTTTTATATACACAAATTAACCCGAATAACAAGAAAGAAATACGTTACCGTCTCTCCGGCAATGGCGTCATTTGATTGGTAGAAGTTTCGTGATATGATATGTTTTCTACTTGTTCTGCTTACCGCAATCAAGTCGGTTTCGCTTGATAGCTAGCCAGTTGAGTACGAGTCGATCCACGGAGAGATGGTATGTGTTTCCGTTCTTATTTTAAATGAGTCAAGTAAAGAATGTCCAAGTTGTTCAATTCTATCCTAAGTGTTGTGTATATTTATGTTCAAGAGCACTTGTTAGGGTTAGGGTTGGTTAGTAGAGTTAGGAATTAATCTTGTGCTTGTCTTGTGCCATTATTGAAATGATGTTGGAATAATTAGAAGTTAAAGGGATTAGGAGGACATAGAAATGGTATTTGCAAGTTTGAACATGCTTTCCAACGCTAAATCCATTCTAGTGCCCCTTTTCCGTCCGTTCCATACTCTAATTTCCAACCCTAGGTAAAACATCCACAACAAGTCTTCAATTAAGTCGCAACTACATATCACGTTGTAGTGCGTCAAAAATAATTCTCAACTTAGGTCACGGGTATATTTCCCTTATAGAACGCCTAAGGGAGAGGGTTATATTTGTTTGGTCTAAATTCAATTCAAGTTGTTTGGCGAAGAGAAATACAAGGGATTTTTTCATCTCTCATACCACCCTTCCTTAACCCTAACAAGTAAGTAACTACCCATACATGAAAAGAAAAGAAAACAAGAAGAAGAGAAGAAAGAATGGAAGAATACGATGAGAACAAAAAATAACAAGCTAATTACTTGGGCCATCACCTAAGTAAGGAACTCCATTGAGTATCATGGCTTAGAAATAGAGATTAGAAGAGAAGAAAAGAAGAACAATAAAACCAATAACTATTTTAATAAACAAGTAATAAATGTTATACTAAGAATTAAAAGATAATGCAAGAAAATAAAGATACAAGGTCGAAAAAACTATCATCTTCGTTATCCATCCACTCAAAAACTCTCACTATATTTTAATAGAGAAAAGATGAAGAAGAAGAAGAAGAAGAAGAAAACCACACTAAACTAAAACTACTCCTAGGAAAATAAAGCATGCTTCTTTGCCTCTAAACTGGAGCATTTATAGGCAGTGAAATGAAACCTTAGGGCAATATTCTGATCCCTTACACAATGACCAAAACACCCATGAAAATTCGTCGCATTTGGCCACGACACGACCGCTGATCCGCCGCCAAACAGGCCAAAATTTCATTGATCCGCGGTCCTTTTTTGGAATTGGTGCTTCGTATTTCTTATGGGTTCTCGTGTTGCTTTCTTCTTCTTGATCTCCCTCGAGCTCTACATTGCCACGTCGATCCTTGTGCTTCCTCCCTCGTTCTTTGTGCTTGTCCCAAATATGAATGACCATCGCTTGATCTTGTCCCTTGTACGGTAAGCAGCACCTGAAAGATGTAGATGATCGGAATCCGGATTTTATCTGTTTTCGGCAGTTGTCCTGAATTTGTCATAACTGTAGAGAATGTGCGTGATTTGCATTGTTCTGGACTGAGAACCTGTAATCTGTAATCGTGTAGCAAATACAGATCAAATGTATCTACCTATATATAAATATGTATAAGAATGAGCGGTATTAAATACAATATTCTAATGTGAACAATAACAGAATTATCCAATTCAATTTCTCTAGAAGTAGTGGCCATTCTCGACTGAAGTAACTTCTTCGAGTTCGTATGTAACTATACGATGGCCTTTTCAAGCAATATGGATCTCCTTAGTGATACAGAGTGTTCTGGAGAAATGCAAAGAGGAAGTAGGAATGGCAAAGATGTATGCAACATTGTCATGAATCATGACAATCCAAATCCAAATGGTAAAAGGGTTTGGTTAATTTGGTTTACGAGTTTTGGTTTAAGGTAAGTTATGGATCGCTGCCAGAGAGAGAAAAGAAACACTCAGCGTGCACTTTATCAAAATTAGATTAGTTAACCATTTTATCTAATCAGGATGGCTCTCATTATTTTCTAGAATTCTCCTTCAAACCCTAAAATGAGAATTAGTCGGGATCATAAACATCTTATAAGTTCGCTAGCCGTTTAGCCATGCCGGTGTTGGTACTCTAAGGGAGGTCTCCCGTTCTTTCGCATGGATCTAATTTAATAACCATGTTTCCGCAGAGGCGTAACCTCATTAACACTTTCTAGATACATAATAGGTTAGTTAGTTGTGAAGTGAAAATCTCCCAAAAAGTAATACCTACTCATAGTGAGAATCTAGACCCAACTATCATTGTGTGATAATCTTGATGGAAGCCAACCAACATTACCACACCCTGGAAGGTATGCACATACTTGAAAAGTTGTCCTTATATTTGAAACTCCTGATATGGTTTTTACCCCCTAACAGCCTATGACATTAATAAGGTCAAAATATCATAAGCCGTCAGTCAAGTTCAGCCCGTCATTAAACTGGATTAATCTAAACCCATCTGCACGAGCCCTTGACAAGGTAAAAATGACCGTGCGACTGTCCTAGATAATCGCATCACCATGCAACAGAAAAACATTACATAGCTACCGAACACTACGCCTTAACAAAGTCAAAATACGTAGCACGAATACTAAGCAATACTAATCTGAAATGATGGAGGGCTACTGCTGGTTTTTGACGAAAAACCTTTAACGTAATGAACTTGATATCGTTGAAAGAACTCGAGTAGCTTTGAAAAGGAATGGTTTATGCTTCATTTTTAAAACGAGTGGTTTTGAAGAAAACCGTGTGTTTATAGTAACATAAACTTTTTCTTAAGAGCAAAATCCTCATGAAAGGATCAAGGCTCTTTTCTCATCGAATAAGGTACAGGATATTCCTAACTGAATATCTCTATGCAAATCAAAAGAATAAGACTATAGTTTTAACAACATTATTTTGGGTTTATTCCTTTGCATTAAAAATACATTGCAGTCCCATCATTTAAGTTTCTTAGCCACACAAGAAATAATCAAAATAGCATGCTTTTATATTCCACCCGCATTCACCACGGGGATTCGTATCTTTACCGTAAGGTTACTTAACTTACAGCAGGGTGGAGGCAGGGCTAGCGAGGATTTAAAACATATAGAAGCATCATATATATATATATATATATATATATATATATATATCATAGGCATGCAGCAAACAAAATAGAATAGCGGATAAACTAGGAGCCCCGCGTTTCATTTGAGCCGCAAATAAAACGCGACATTCTCCGGTCTTGTGGAGAGCCCGTACAATATCGAACCAATACCCCGAAGAGCACGGCAAGCTACTCGCCAATCCTAGAAACGGGGCAATCCGACCTCAATGTCATAAGTAGGCCACCCGGCACTTACTAGAATCCAGTAACTTGAGCACTCCTCTGCGGGTTGTTCCTATAACCCCTACAAGAGCAGCGAGCAATCAGCCAATTCTAAAGCGAGGTGGCTCGAACTCATCACCATGAGACGACCACCTACCAAACTCTAGAACCCGGCTACTCGAGCACTGTTTACCGCCGAAAACTGGGAAGACGAACGTCTTTCCTGAATTTGGGGGAAGATGTTATATGGAACATATCCATCCACCTCTCCGAAAATACCAAGTTGATCTATGACACCGTCTATTGAAGGTTTGAATAGATACGGCCGTTTTAGCAGACTTATCAGATTCTCCCTTATTTATGAGGGGTTTTTGATTGTGGGGACTATTTTTCCTACAGGCGCAAGCTCTTGCAGTTAATTACATTATAGCAAAACGATAACAACTTTCACCTTTGTTCCCCTCCGAATGGCGGCGCGACGACGAGACGTCTTTCCTGAGATTCGGGGCAGATGCTATTTGGTTTTATCCGTCCACCTCTCCGAAGATGCCAAGTTGATTTATGGTACCGTGTATCGGAGGTTTAGACGGATGCGGCCGATGTAGCAGACTTCGCCAGATTCCCCCTCGCTTGAGGGGTTTTTGATTGTGGGGACGCTCTTCCCTGCAGCCGTAAGCCCCTGCAGTTAATTACGCTACCGCATCGCGGTAACAACTTTCTCCTTCTCCAGAATTTCACTCCGTGTCGTGGGTGTTTGTTTTGTTTGTGGTTGCCCGTGGATTGTATACGGAGACTAATTTATGTCGTCGCCCGTAGGACGTGGATTGGTCCAAATCCGTATTTTCTTAGATTTGGGTTTGGTGTTTTGGTTTAAGGATACGTTAGCCATATTTAAGGCTAAGATCAATTTAAACGTTTGTTAAGGATACATTAGTCCAGTTTGAGACTAAGATCAACTTAACGGGATCGTTTAGATCCGACAAAAGAGCGTTTGGGTTCTATTGTTCCAGTTTAGGGACATGGTGGTCCATTGCCAGTTTAAGGACATGGTGGTCCATTGAATGTATGGCCATCGGGACCCGTCACCTCTCTGACGACGTTGAAGAATTACAACGACAAATATCAGAGGAGTTCAGAGATGTACCCTTGAACCAAAGTTGGTTGGGAGACCTGTAGTCCAATTTGGGACTAAAGTCTGTTTGAGGGTTTAAAGATCCGTTAGCCCTATTTGAGGCTAAGATCAACTTAAACATTTGTTAAGGATACGTTAGTCTAATTTGAGACTAAAATCAACTTAACGGGATCGTTTAGATCCGACAAAAGAGTATTTAGGCTCTATTGTTCCAGTTTAGGGACATAGTGGTCCGTCATTCTCGTTTTGGGGACAAATGTTAGTTTAAGGATGCATTATCCCATGAGTTTAAGGACGGTCAGTCCATGAGTTTAAGGACCCCACAGTCCATATTGATGTGTGGTTATCGGGACCCGTCACCTCTTTGACGACGTTGAAGAATTACAACGACAAATATCAGAGGAGTTCAGAGATGTAACCTTGAACCGGGTGTAAATTGATTTGAGAGAGCAGTTGTGCTCAGTTCAATTTAATTTGAGCACTTACGGCCAGAATTGGGCTAAGTCCAGTTGAAAATGTTCAACATTTTATCTGCATTTGGCCTGTTAGGCCTTTACTAGGGCTCTACCCCTTTTTAATAATGCATGGCATTTTTGTTTGGTCTATTAGACCTTTATTTGGGCTCTGCCCTTTTTTTAAAATGATGCACAACATCTGTTTTGGTCTGACAGATCTTTGTTTGGGCTCTATCTCTTTTATAATGCATTGCATTTTTATTAGGTCTGTTAGGCCTTTTAATTGGGCTATGTCCCTTCTTTTTAATAATGCACTACATCAATTAGTCTGACAGAGCGCCACGTGGCTTGTCAGGCGCTTTGCGCCAATTAAAGAGCGCAAGGCGCCAGCGCATGTGGAGGTGACACGTGTCGCGCTCTGGTGAGCGCAAGTCTGTTAGCGCAGTGCACTGCGCCAGTGCGCTGCGTTAGCGCGCTGCTGACACGTGGCGCGCTCTGATGACTTGCGCAAATCCAATGAGCACAACAGTGCAAATTTTAAAAGTGCAAGGCACTGTTTAATATTTTGATCAAATTTAGATCAAAGAAAACAAGTTTTTTCTTGTTTTTCTTGTTTTCAGAGAACCAGTGGTTCATCAAAAGGCAATGCCTTTATACAAAAGTAAATTACTTATTCTTTTTTATTATTATTATTTTTTTATCCAAGATCTTGATCTTGTTCTTAGATCATTGATCTCTTTTAGAAGAAATTTTTCTTTTATTTAAAGGTTTTTACCTTTTCTTTCTCTGAGCTCTTCTCAAATTTTTTTTTAGAGGAGTTCTCTGTCTCTCTATCTTGATGTCAATGTGTTTTAGACTTGGAGTCTAGAGGCCTTTATATAGTGCCAATTGATTTGTTAAATCAGTTAAAAAGATCTTTCTCTGAGTGATTTAGGGATTTTTCCCTACCGTTGGATCTTTGATCCAAGGGCTCCTGTTTTACAGAAGAGAATCTTATTGTTTTAATAAGATTTGGAAAGATCTTTCCAGAATTTTATTGTTTAAATTTTGGCATAGCTGACGCAAGCGCACCTGCGCTGGACACGTGTCGCGCAGCGCAGAGCGCAGCGCAACTGCGCTAGCGCAACTACGTTGCCACGTGTCGCGCAGCGCAGAGTGCAGATCATCTGAAGCGTTGCTTCCTTTTTAAATTGAATTTTTTTAAAACAGAGCCTTGCTCTGATTGGGGGAAACAGAAGCGTTGCTTCATTTCCCGCCTTGGAATTTGAACAGAGTTTTGCTCTGAAAGGGAGATTTTCTCCTTTATTATTTATTTATTTATTTATTTATTCTTTTATTGTTATTATTTTATACGGAGCGGGTTTTGAGCCAAAATTTTGGCGGGAACAAATGCCCCCCACTATTTTGCCCACGTAAGTATATACGTGGGTGAAGTAGTGCAAAGTTATGAGTAGCCATGGAATTGAGGGCTTAGGAGACAAGTTTAGGGTCCTTGTAACCTAAGACTTTTCAACTTTATGAGCCGTGAGGGTCTCACAAAGACTTCTCTCCCTACGAGTCGAGAGGATCTCGTAGGTGTATTTTCTCCTTAGGAATCGTGAGGATTCCTAAGTGCGTTTTCTCTTATAAGTCATAAGGATCCTATAGGAGAATTTTCCCTCTTATGAGTCGAGAGGACCCGTAAGCGGTTGTTTCCCTCATTGTCGAGATTCGACTTTGGAGAGTGAGACCCGTAGATAGTATGCAAGAGACCGTTTTGGGCCGACTTGCAGGGTCCCAGTGCTTAGGAAACAGGTTTTTTGATCCCCGCTGCCTAAGGCTTTTCCTCACGAGTTGAAACATATCGAGTAGTTCTCGTAAAGACACTAATTTCCTCACGAGTCGAGACGAATCGAGCATTTCTCATAAGAGTCTCCTAACGTCACAGTTAACCTCTGCTCTTTACGACAAAGGTCCGTTAGGGTCTGTGGTACTTAGGGTTTTGTCCGTCGTACCGTCGCGTTGGCTGATGTATTCCTCGATAGGCGATCTTGCTGTTCGAGTAGCCTTGCGATTGTCGTGTCTCTGATCCCTTCGGGGGCTGGACAAGACGTCTTCAAGTAATCTTCCAGGTAATATTACCATCGAAAGAGCAAGCGTAGGGATATTCCATGTCACTTTTTACTTGAGCTTAGGCTCATTTTGGAGAGCCCCGATGAGTCATAACCACACTGCGCTGGTGTGGGATGATCTCCGATAGTCTTTCAGGCTTTATGTGACTTGCCGTTAAGACCCTGAAGCTAGGAATTTGGCCTTTGCTTCGTTTGCTGGCATTACGTCCTCTATATCGAGACGAATGTCGCGGTTGTCTCTAGGTTGTTGGTGAACCGTCGAGGTTTGGAACTAGGGACTTTGCCGTGGCTCCGCTGTTTGATTGTCGTGTCTGAATCCTGTTGGAGGAAGAACGCTGGGGTGACATTTCGTCTGCTGTATCGAGACGAACGTCGAGGTGGTGACCATTCCGCACTGGTGCAAGATGATCTCCGATTGTCTTTCAGGCTTTATATGACTTGCCGTTAAGACCCTGAAGCTAGGAATTTGGCCTTCGCTTCGTTTGCTTTGTCGCATCCGAGTCCTGTTGAAGGAAGGGCGCTGTAGTGACATCTCGTCTGCTGTATCGAGACGAACGTCGAGGTGGTGACCACTCCGCACTGATGTGGGATGATCTCCGATAGTCTTTCAGGTTTTATATGAGTTGCCTTCAAGACTCTGAAGCTAGGAATTTGGCCTTCGCTTCATTTGCTGGCATTGCGTCTGCTGTATCGAGACGAATGTCACGGTTGTCTCTAGGTTGCTGGTGAACCGTCGAGGTTTGGAACTAGGGATTTTGCCATGGCTCCTTTTGGTGATGTTGCGTCTGCTGTATCGAGACGAACGTTGAGGTGGTGACCACTCTGCCCTGGTGCGAGATGATCTCCGATTGTCTTTCAGGCTTTATATGACTTGCCGTTAAGACGTTGAAGCTAGGAATCCGGCCTTCGCTTCGTTTGCTTGCATTGCGTCCGCTGTATTAAGACGAACGTCGAGGTGGTGATCACTCCATGTTGGTGTGAGATGATCTCTGATTGTCTTTTCGGTTTTATATGACTTACCGTCAAGACGTTGAAGCTAGGAATTTGGCCTTCGTTTCGTTTGCTGGCACTGCGTCTACTGTATCGAGACGAATGTCGTGGTGGAGCTGGGGTTTTGCCGTCACTCCGCTTTGTTTCGACCATGGGGTCTTTCGCGGACGTTGTATCTGCATCCTGCTGGACTGCGAAGGAACGCCGTTAGTGACATCTCGTCTGCTGTATCTAGACGAATGCTGAGGTGGAGCTGGGATTTTGCCGTCACTCTGCTTTGTTTCGACCATGAGGACTTTCATCGATGTTGCATCTGCATCCTGCTGGTCTGCGAAGGAATGCCATTGTTGATATCTCGTCTGCTGTATCGAGATGAATGCTGAGGTGGAGCTGGGATTTTGCCGTCGCTCCGCTTTGTTTCAACCATGAGGTCTTTCGTTGACGTTGCATCTGCATCCTGCCGGAGTGAAGGAACGCCGTTGTTGACATCTCGTCTGCTGTATTGAGACGAATGCTGAGGTGAAGCTGGGATTTTGCCGTGGCTCCGTTTGATGGTGTAACATTTGTGTCATGCTGGAATGAGGAGACCCACCGTTGTTGGTCTCCAGGCTGCAGATGTGGCCATTGAGATTTGGAACTAGGGACTTTGCCATGGTTCCGTTTCGTTGCGACTCTGAGGTCGATTGTTGACGTCACGTCTGTATCTGGTTGGAGTGAGGAGAAACGTCGTTGGTGATCTCTAAGTTGTCGATATCGACGTCGAGACCCTGAAGCTAGAGATCTCTTTTTGCTTCGTCTGTTGACATTATGTCTGCAATATTGCGACAAATGTCGAGCTTGTCTCTGGGTTGTCTATGAACCGTCGAGATTTGGCTTCGCTTTCTGGTGGAGCCTGTTGGGAAGGTACGGTTCCCTCTTTGTTTGTGCCCCTGGATTGTATACAGGGATCGATGTGATCTCCCTTGTAGGGCAAAAGTTTCATTCATTTTTTATATTATTATTTTATTTCCGCGATGCTCTATCATTTCAGCTTTTATATCGCGAAGGTCGCGATTGCCCAGTCATTTCGGCTATTTTTTCGCGGTGCCCAATCATTTCGGCTATTTATTTTATTTTCACTCGCTGCTTTTTATTGCAAGTTGCCCAATCATTTCGGCTGTTTTTGTATACATACCTTTTTACTTGTTGCTTTTTATTGCAAGTTGCCCCATCATTTCGGCTATTTCGTATGCACGTATGGATCGCTGATTTTTTTTTATCGCGAGTGTGGAACTTGGAATCTGACGCCAATCTCAGCATCAGCATCGCTACAACTGGAATATTGCCAGGAGCGAATCATTATTTGCCATGAAAGGGCTTGGGATTTGATACCGGTTTAGGCATCAGCATCGCTACAACTGGGATATTGCCAGGAGCGAATCATCATTTGCCTCTGTCGATGTCGAACAAAGGTGGCTTAGCGAACAGGGTTAGGATGCTGTCGACTAAGGCTTTTGACTTCATGAGCCGTAAGGGTCTCACAAAGGTATTTCTCCCTACAAGTCGTGAGGATCTCGTAGGTGTGTTTTCTCATTAGGGATCGTGAGGATTCCTAAGTGTATGTTCCCCCGTAAGTCGTAAGGATCTTACAAGAGTGTTTTCTTCTTGCAAGTCGAGAAGACCTACAAGGGTTGTTCACCATATGGACATATCCCTAGTCACGGATGGGACTGGGTTAGGGAAATGTTTATTCGCCCCCGTGGATTGTATACAAGGGTCAATATTGAACCGCTTGTAGGACAGGAGTAGAGGTTGTGTGGACTGCTTAAGAACAGGTTCAGATTCCTGTTGCTTAAGACTTTCAAATCTTATGAGCCGTGAGGGTCCCATAAGAGGGTTCTCCTTACGAGTCGTGAGGATCTCGCAAGTGTAATTTCTCCTTAGGAATCGTGAGGATCCCTAAGTGTGTTGCTCCCTTGTGAGTCGTAAGGATCTCACGCGGGTGGTTTCTCCTTACAAGGTCGAGAGGAACCTGTAAGTGTCTCTTAACGAGGTCGCGCCCTTTCGGGTTTTCACAAACACTCGCCGGTAGCCCTGCTGTTTTTACTCACGGAGCCCTTTCGGGTTTTCATCCGTGCCCATTTTGCTTATGGACATACCGTCTTTTTTTTATTATTCTTTTTATTTATTTTTTTTAAAAAAAAAACGAGGTTGCGCCCTTTCAGGTTTTCACAAGACTCGCCGGTAGCCCTACTGTTTTTACTCACGGAGCCCTTTCGGGTTTTCATCCGTACCCATTTTGCTTATGGACATACCGTTTTTTTTTACCATGTCAGCCTGGGGGTGCCGCGGGTTGGTAGTAGTTTAACGACGTTTCGATCATTATCCAGTTTTAGGATATAGTGGTCCATTGGGCTTTCTCTATGAATGAGCATGATGCCCCCTGCATGTCCATCTTTTTCAGAGCATGTGGTTGTGGCGGGTTCATCTTCCAGTTTTCGGACAGCGCGAACTTTCCCTGTTAGTATTGGTCTTCAACCCAGTTTTTTAAGACGAAGAAATCTTCGATCGGATGACTTACTGCTCGATGGTAGGAGCAGTAATTAGGATCGTTGACATCGCCTGGCTGTAGCGTACGTTTCAGACTCGGCAGATTGATGAATCTGTTGTGCACTGCCAGCTCAAACAGTTTCCTTGTTTTATTCTGAGGAAATGAGTAAGGACGTCCCAGTCTCTCCTCGAGGGATGGGCGTGGACGCACGTTTTGGCGAACAACCGGCTTCAGGTCACTCGATTGTTATTGAGCGTTGGCGACGAAGGTTGCTTTCCCTTTGCCCTTTTCATTCCAAGGCTCCGTCTTTGAAGAGGAAGGCCTATGGCCCATCTAGTCCATTTGGGCCAGCTTGTTAATCAAGGCCTGAAAAGTGGTCGGCTTGAAGAACATCATAAATTGTGAGATGGTCGCTTGCGGATCAAGAGTGCCCACGAACATGCCTACCGCAGGTGCTTCTTCGATGCGTTGTTCGCACTTCGACCATAAGTTTCGCCACCGTATTGCGTATTGGACCCACGTCTCGCCTGGCTTCACCCTCGCATTAATCAGTGCTGTTATCGGGGTGCGTTCACTAGCACTCGCGAATCTTTGTGTAAACAATAGCTCCATCTCCGCAAATGTTTTGACAGAGTCGTTAGGTAGCTCCGAATACCATTCGAAGGCCGTTTCCGCTAAGCTGCCGACGAGTTGGCGAAGCAACAATTTATCATCGGCTCCAGTGTTGCCACATAAGGCTCTGAATTGAGCGACATGCTGATGTGGATTCCCCGTCCCTTTATATACATGGAATTTAAGGATCGTATATCCTGGCGGTTAACTGATTTGGTCATACCAGCCCGGATAGGGTCGTCCGGTTCTAACGATTTGCCCAGCCGCTTCATTCGCCTGATGAACTCGTATCTGTTGAGCTATATAGTCATCCAGTGCGGCCTTGGAAATGGTTTCCTCCTTGGCTGCTGAAAGAGCCGGAGGAGGATTGGATGTCTCCCTTCTATCGTCTTCAGTAATAGTCGGAGGGACTTCAGCTGGAGGATCCTGCTGTAACATCATTCCTACCATATCTTGGAAAAGAAGCGCCATTTGTTTTATATTAGCTGCTTGTTCTGCTACTTCTCTGTCCTTCTTTTCGAGGACTCTGCGTAGGAAGTCAGCGT
Source organism: Agapanthus africanus (assembly GCA_030015575.1). Lineage (NCBI taxonomy): Eukaryota > Viridiplantae > Streptophyta > Magnoliopsida > Asparagales > Amaryllidaceae > Agapanthus > Agapanthus africanus. Next base: position 666,955,790 of record CM057342.1, on the reverse strand, counting down.
CAGTTTCTTGCTCCCGGCGTTGATCCGAAGATGCCTCCGGGCTTTCTTTTGGTCCGGTGAGCGCAGCCATTGCAGTCAGCATCTCGTGAAGCTTCTGCTGTTGTTGTTCTTGGGCTTTTGTCACAGATCGGGTGAGCGGTCGGTGATCCGTCGAAGCGCGGCTATCCTCCTTTCCGGAAGCCATATAAACAGTGTGCACCACCATGCCCCCAGACTTGGGGCGTTTAGCTTCAGTGTCTTTGCGATTTGCCAAAGACACAGGGATCTTCCCCGACCTCCTTCTTTTGTGAGTGATCGAAGTTGAGGGGGCCGTTGTAGTGGGCACCCAAGTAGCTGTTGGTTTTTGTGGCTTAACGGAATAATCCTTCTCCTGCCGAACCTTCATCTTTTTCTGTCGGTGGAGATAGTCTTGATCCATTACGGAGTCTTGAACTTGACGCTAGACCTTGTAAATTTTAGAGGATAGCCGTTGAGGGGGCTGCTCCAGCTTCTTCTCTGGAGTATTCTCCACAGGTGAATGAGTTCTCTTCAGCACTGCAGTAGGAGAGTTTCTGCGTACCTTGTTGAGCAGTTCAAAGCTGTTCTCGGTTGGAACAGCAGCATCGATCCCCACCATCGGAGCTGGCGAAGTTATCCCAGAGGGGGAGTTGCCCCCAACCTTCCTCACTCGGCTCCAGTGATGACATCGAGCATGTCGTGCGGATGGAGTTGTTTCAGTTATAAGGGTGACTTCATCATGCCCCCTCTGGGCAGGGGAAGCAGCTTTGAGGACCTCGCCTGGAGCAGAAACCGGAATGGGCAGCCTTGTAAAAACTGACTTCTTGGAAGGAGAAGCCTTTTCAATGATTTCGTCCGCTTGAGCCGGGATGGATATCCGCTTTGGGATGGCAGCTTCGGGTATCGCGGGCTTGTAGACGTTCTGGCCCAGTCTGTTGAAAACTGAGGTATTGAAGTTGGGCGACCCGTTGAGAGGGGTCGCGATAGTGGTAAGTCGATCAAAGACCGGCTTCTTAGGAGCTTCTTGCGATGTCATTGGGGGCATTGAAGCTCATCGGTGGGAGCATGGTCCCGAAAAATAGTCCAGCGGTGGCTTGAGTTACCTGCTCCATTGGCATCTTGAAAAAGGAGACCGCTTGGGGCCCATAAGTCACTCCTCCAGCAAGGAAGAAGCGAGAGTTGCAGTTGCAGGTAGTGCAGTTTGAAGCCATTGATCTTATGCTCTCTGCACGGAGCAAGATGATTGGTAGAGATTCTGCGTGTTCAAGTTTAGTTAATTACCGCAATCAAGACGGTTTCGCTTGTAGCTAGCCGGTTGAGTACGGGTCGTCCGCAGGGAGATGGGAATCTTTTTCTATGTGCTTTAACGAGTTAAGTCTAAGTTTCCAGATTTTTTTGTGATTATCTAAGTGTTAAAATGATATGTAAAGAGAGCTTGTTAGGGTTAGGATTAGGTTAGTTTGAGTTAGGAGTCGCTCACTTCTTTCGTTGTCACTCTTAATATCGGTGTTACGGTAATCGGCAACAACGGGGATTAGCACGACTAGGAAGGAACTTGCGAGTATAAGCTAGGCTTTCCAATGCTTAAGTTCTTCCTTTTGGTGCTTGTCCGTCCGTTCTTGGCTCTTAGCCATAACCTCCGGTTAATTCAACCACAACCGGTCTCACTACGGAATCACCGCTATCATGTAGGATAGGGTGCCGTAGGGAGCGGATTGTGGTTCAATTAACGGGAGTCGATTTAAGATGTTGGGCAAGAAAAGAGTGAGAGAGATTTCCTTCTCTCAAACTTCCCTTATCCTACCCTAACAAGTATGGAAACTACTCACTCATCATAACGAAAAGAAAACAAAACAAAATAGGAAGATAGAAAGAAAAAGATTAGAAGATAACAACTAGCTATTTACGACCTCACCTTGGCAAGGATCAAGCGTAAGCGTCATGGTTGTTTAAGGATAAAGGAAAAGAGAAAAGAAAGAAACAACAAGAAATAACAACAACTAAGTTAACAAATGAAAATTACAAGCAATAATAATTTAACTAAAGAAAAAGACAAGATATAATAACAAAAGGAACTTCTTTATTCATCATTCTTCACTCACAAAAGCTCACTACAAGTTTTTCAATGGAGAAGAGATGAGAAGAGGAAGAAGAAACCAGTATTCTAAACCTAGAAAAATACAAGATTATGCACCACTTGGCTTCACAAGGTTCTGGGTTATTTATAGGCTGGAGAATGAAATCCTAGGGCAAAATTCTGGACCCTCATAAAAAGACCAACATACCCCTAAAATCCCAACTGCTGCCGCCACCGTACGGCCGCGGTTCCGCGGCCTAATAGAGCAGTTGGCTCCTCGGTTTTCTTGTGCTTCCCTGGTTCTGTGTGCCCTTTATTCTGGTATATGTATTTTCTCATATTTTCTTCACGATTTTTCCAGAATTTCTGTTGAGCAAAAGGTAATTTGATGTGGATCTTTTTGTCATGATTTTCTCGAGCTCCGTGTAGATTTCTTGGATCTTGTGCTGCCATTGAGCCTTGTGCATGAAAACGACATTGATTTGCCATTTTGTCTCTTAAACTGGTGTGTGGCAACAGACGGATAAAGAGTGGAGATCCGTGTTTTATCTGTGGTTGGCAGGAACCCGGGTTTTGTCGTGTTTTTCCATGAATTTCACCGTTTAGAGCCGAGAACCTGTATCCTGCAATTGACTAGCAAACACGGCTCAAGAGTATCTACCGATATGCAATGTGATAAAAATTGGGCGGTATGAAAATGCAAAAATCTGATATGAACACAAGACACCAGATCTTAGTACCTCGAATCCACAGGCAACCACAGCAAATCACGATTCGTTCGCGAACACGACACACGAAGTGTGGAGTAGAAAGAGGAAGAAGTCCCACCGGGCGTGCCAGAATCTGTTCCCCTCCGAATGGCGGCGCGACGACGAGACGTCTTGCCTGAGATTCGGGGCAGATGCTATTTGGTTTTATCCGTCCACCTCTCCGAAGATGCCAAGTTGATTTATGGCACCGTGTATCGGAGGTTTAGACGGATGCGGCCGATGTAGCAGACTTCGTCAGATTCCCCCTCGCTTGAGGGGTTTTTGATTGTGGGGACGCTCTTCCGTGCAGGCGCAAGCCCCTACAGTTAATTACTCTACCACATCGCGGTAACAACTTTCTCCTTCTCCAGAATTTCACTCCGTGTCGTGGGTGTTTGTTTTGTTTGTGGTTACCCGTGGATTGTATACGGAGACTAATTTATGTCGTCGCCCGTAGGACGTGGATTAGTCCAAATCCGTATTTTCTTAGATTTGGGTTTGGTGTTTTGGTTTAAGTATACGTTAGCCATATTTGAGGTTAAGATCAACTTAAACGTTTGTTAAGGATACATTAGTCCAGTTTGAGACTAAGATCAACTTAACGGGATCGTTTAGATCCGACAAAAGAGCGTTTGGGCTATATTGTTCCAGTTTAGGGACATAGTGGTCCATTGCCAGTTTAAGGACATGGTGGTCTATTGCCAGTTTAAGGACATGGTGGTCCATTGAATGTATGGCCGTCAGGACCCGTCACTTCTCTGACGACGTTGAAGAATTACAACGACAAATATCAGAGGAGTTCAGAGATGTACCCTTGAACCAAAGTTGGTTGGGAGACCTGTAGTCCAATTTGAGACTAAAGTCTGTTTGAGGGTTTAAAGATACGTTAGCCCTATTTGAGGCTAAGATCAACTTAAACATTTGTTAAGGATACGTTAGTCTAATTTGAGACTAAGATCAACTTAACGGGATCGTTTAGATCCGACAAAAGAGTATTTAGGCTCTATTGTTCCAGTTTAGGGACATAGTGGTCCGTCATTCCCGTTTTGGGGACAAATGTTAGTTTAAGGACGCATTAGTCAATGAGTTTAAGGATGCGTCAGTCCATGAGTTTAAGGACCCTACAGTCCATATTGATGTGTGGTTATCGGGACCCGTCACCTCTCTGACGACGTTGAAGAATTACAACGACAAATATCAGAGGAGTTCAGAGATGTACCCTTGAACTGGGTGTAAATTGATTTGAGAGAGCAGTTGTGCTCAGTTCAATTTAATTTGAGGACTTACGGCCAGAATTGGGCTAAGTCCAGTTGAAAATGTTCAACGTTTTATCTACATTTGGCCTGTTAGGCCTTTACTAGGGATCTGCCCCTGTTTAATAATGCATGGCATTTTTGTTTGGTCTATTAGACCTTTATTTGGGCTCTGCCCTTTTTTTTAAATGATACACAGCATCTGTTTTGGTCTGACAGACCTTTATTTGGGCTCTATCCCTTTTATAATGCATTGTATTTTTATTAGGTCTGTTAGGCCTTTTAATTGGGCTCTGTCCCTTCTTTTTAATAATGCACTGCATCAATTAGTCTGACAGAGCGCCACGTGACTTGTCAGGTGCTTTGCGCCAATTAAAAAGCCCAAGGCGCCAGCGCATGTGGAGGTGACATGTGTCGCACTCTGATGAGCGCAAGTCTGTTAGCGCAGTGCGCTGCGCCAGTGCGCTGCTGACACGTGGCGCGCTCTGATGACTTGCGCCAATCCAAGGAGCGCAACAGTGCAAATTTCAAAAATGCAAGGCACTGTTTAATATTTTGATCAAATTTAGATCAAAGAAAACAAGTTTTTTCTTGTTTTTCTTGTTTTTAGAGAACCAGTGGTTCATCAAAAGGCAATGCCTTTATACAAAAGTAAATTACTTCTTCTTTTTTATTATTATTATTTTTTTATCCAAGATCTTGATCTTGTTCTTAGATCATTGATCTCTTTTAGAAGAAAATTTTCTTTTATTTAAAGGTTTTTACCTTTTCTTTCTCTGAGCTCTTCTCAAATTATTTTTTAGAGGAGTTCTCTGTCTCTCTATCTTGATGTCAATGTGTTTTAGACTTGGAGTCTAGGGGCCTTTATATAGTGCCAATTGATTTGTTAAATCAGTTAAAGAGATCTTTCTCTTAGTGATTTAGGGATTTTTTCCTACCGTTGGATCTTTGATCCAAAGGCTCCTGTTTTACAGAAGAGAATCTTATTGTTTTAATAAGATTTAGAAAGATCTTTCCAGAATTTTATTGTTTAAATTTTGGCACAGCTGACGCAAGCGCACCTGCGCTTGACACATGTCGCGCAGCGCAACTGCGCTGACACGTGTCGCGCAGCGCAACTGCGCTGACACATGTCGCGCAGTGCAGAGCACAGATCATCTGAAGCGTTGCTTCCTTTTTAATTTGAATTTTTTTAAAACAGAGTCTTGCTCTGATTGGGGGAAACAGAAGCGTTGCTTCATTTCCCGTCTTGGAATTTGAACAGAGTTTTGCTCTGAAAGGGAGATTTTCTCCTTTATTATTATTTATTTATTTATTTATTTCTTTTATTGTTATTATTTTATACGGAGCGGGTTTTGAGCCAAAATTTTGGCGGGAACAACCTTTTCCATGAATATCACTTTGTGCCATGTTATATATATTGCTTATTTTGAGGTTGCCATCCATACATTAGATTTGGGATGAACTTAGGTAATTTCGGCTATCGATTTAGAGGTTTAAGGATCGTTAATCTTGTTTTAGATTAAGATCGACTTAAAACATATTTAAAGACCATTAATCTTGTTTTAGACTAAGGTCGACTTAAAACATATAATCATGATTGATTTTCTTTTCGATAACAGAGAAGTTTAAAATTTCAGGGACTTAGTCTACACTTAGACTAAACATTAGGCTTTGTGTTACTGACCAATGCTAAGCACTAGGCCATACATCTTGCTCTGGGCTTTAAATAACCCAACAGTGCAAAGCACTGGACCCAGAAGCTCAAGCTTCATCATAGGATATAATATCCTTTCCGCTTAAGTGTTCACGTGGTCTTCACGTGAGTATTTTGTTTCTTGGAGTTCACATGTCTTTCACGTGAATAGTGCTAAGCACTCGTTCATACAGCGCTCATATGAATATCACGTGAAGTACTGTCTTCATGATCGCTCACGTGTCTTTCACTTGAGTAGTGCTAAGCACTAATTCATCTAGCACTCATGTGAGTGTCACGTGAAGCACTGCTTTCATGATCGCCCACGTGTCTTTCACGTGAGACTTTAAGTCTCAGCGGCTTCCTTTTGAGCACTCACGTAGATATCATGTGAGACGCTATCTTCATGTTTTCTTCGAGCGCTATAGATATCATGTGAGACACTATCTTCATGTTTTCTTCGAGTGCTTACGTGGACATCACGTGAGATGCTGTTTCATGTGGATGCTCACGTGAATATCACATGAAACGTTGTTTCCTCGGGTTTCCACATGCCCTTCACGTGAGCCTTTGTTTTCTTTGCTTTCTTAGGGTGTTCACGTGTCTTTCACGTGATCCTTTCTATATTCATGCAGAGATTAACTTTGAAAAATAGAGTTAAACTCTAAAATATGCAGATCTTGTTTATGCAAGAACTAAGTTCTTTCCTTTTTTTTGTGAGAACTGAGTTCTTATTAGGATAAAATCTATCTTTAGGTAAAATCATATCTTTTAGGGGAACTATGTTTCTGGACTATAAATTCCATCTTTTTCTTTCTTTCCTCTATGTCCTTTTCTTTTTGTTCATATGGGAGGATAAAACAACATAGTTCTCACCCGGATCTTGAGTCTGAAGAACAAGATCTTCCTGATGAGAATTAAATTCTCATATTATAGGAGATTTATCTTGTGGATCTCAGATCCAGAGGAAAAACTAAGTTCTATTTTTAAAGGGATAAACCCTTATATCATATATGAAGATAGGCAAGAAGGAAATATTCTTTTCTCTGTTTTTATCTAAGGTTTGAACAAAAGGATGATCTTCTTCAAAAAGAGAATTAAATTTTCAGTTATTCTTGTGGAAGCTTATGGAGGGTATTGTCTAGCTGAGACTTGAAGTCTCGAGTGCTTTATATAGGAGAGGAAAAACTATCAATTAGTTTGAGAAAATATTTTCTAGTAGTTTTAACAAGATTAGGAAAATATTTTCCTAACATAGAATTTAATTCTATTTTCTGATTTGATCGGTGATATTATAATCACCGTTGGATTTTAAATCCAAAAGCTCTCTACTTTACAAGAGAAAATCTTTCTATATTAAAAATAACAGGGGAAATATTACCCAAATAGAATTTAATTCTATCAGAAGCTAGCGTTTCAAACTAATGCGCTCACATGGATATCACATGAGTGCTGCCATATGCATATATAGCAGCGGCGCTCACGTGTTTTACACATGAGCACTCATGTGTTTAACATATGGGTTATATCATATAATCATGGCCGGGGACTCACATGCATTGCATATGAGCGCTCACGTGGATATCACAGGATTTAATTCTAACCAAAGCCGGCACTCACATGTTTTACATTGAGCGCTCATGTGGATATTACGTGAGGGCTTCCATCTATTTTTTCTTTTTCTCTTTTCTTTTTTTTAAGGGAACAAATCCCCCCACCGTTGCTCTCACGTGTCTTGCACGTGAATGCAACGGTGCCAGCCTTATAGCCGTCGGATTACCTATGGAAACGGGGGAGTCAAACCGATCCCATCATCCCTTATAAATAGAGCTTTTAACTCTAAAGTGACCACTGTTTCTTCGTCTTCTTTGCTTATTTCTTTCCTTTTTTGATAATTTAATTCTCCTTCAGAGCATAGTTCTCTGCCTTCAAAATCTTTTCAAACAAAGTCGACTCTGCCAAATTTTTGGTAAGGATCATGAACAGAGCTTAGCTCTAAACATATTTTGGACAATGTCGGATTTTAAATCTATTAACATATTTGATAGAGTTTAGCTCTTAATGTTGGACCGATCTTTTGGAGATCTTAAAAAATACCTTTTTCATGTAGATTACAGATCTTGATATTTTGATCCAAGATCTTCATCGATGAACATTTTTGAATTTATCTCCGATTTTCTTTTTAAGGATTTTACCCTACTGTCAATCTTGACATCTTTTGTTTTGGGGATTTCTGGAATTTAATTCCATTGCTTAACCCATAAGCTTTGCAAGTGTGATATCTGGGATTTCATCCTATCATCATCTTCTCGTTTACAGAGCTTAGCCCTGATTTGATTTTCTTTTGAACAATTTCCTTTTATAGGATTTTTGGGAATTTAATTCCATTTAAATTTTCTTTTCTGTTCTTGAATATTTTTCTTTTATCTTTTTTTAAGGATTTAATCCCTGTTTCACAGATTCGAACTTTTTGTTGTTAAAGGACCCACTTTTGGGGCTTTGGGAGTTTAACTCTATCTGCTCATTTAATGAAAATCCTTTTTGATTCTCTCAATAGGTACATGCTCCATCATTAGTGAGCCGCCACTTTGATTTTTTAGGGTCCACTAGCTTTGGAGCTAGTGACTCCACAATATTTGAACTTACATCACTTTGCTGACGCTTCTTTCGTCTTCTTTCAGGCATAATGGCTAGCCATCTGTATTCTATCAGGGAGATTGTTTTCCATACTAACATCCGCTTTTATGAAACAACTTTTACCGACGCTCAATGCGAAGTCGTGCTTCATCGTTATGAGGCTTATTGTGGGCGAAAGCTACATCGACGCTCCACTTTGCTCCAGTTGATATTTCAAACCATCCACAATACCATTCCTGAGGATGCAGACACAATGCCTCTCTATGCTCTTGACTAAGCCAAGAATAAAGTGGATTCGATTTTCTTGATGAGGCTTATCTCCAAAGGGTTGAAAGACCATGCGGTGGCCTTTTTACACGTAATCTTCCAACAGAGAGCAATTATTTCCGCATATGATAGGAGAGAAGATTCAGCGACAGCCCTTATGCTTCCCTTCATGATAAGGCTTTTGAGTCTCTGTCCGAGTCCATTTATGATTTCACTCATTCTTATAACTCGGTTAATCTACTACCGCTCTGAACTTTTGGACGATGTAACAGCTTTTGCTTTTATTTGTCTTTTGCTTGTCTTTGATTGGTTGTTTGTACCCTACATTTTGATGTATAAATGGGAAGTACTCTTTTTCTTTCTGTAGCTTTTTGTATCTTTTCTTCAATTTTGATATATCAATGAAAAGATATTTTTGATTTGCATCTTCTATTTTTTTGATTGCCCTGAAATGGCATAGCTTAGTTTATTTACTCGTTCTGGAGCGTTCGGTTTATTCTTCCTTTAGGCATGTGGATAAATTCGTCCTGACGTCAAACATGAATAACCCCTATCGATATAGGCGTCCATTAGGTTTGTGGTACTGGGTTTAGTCCATTGCACCATTACGTCAGCAGATTTCTTCTCGATCCATGTCAACTCGGGTCACTGGTTTCGAGTAGTCACGTACTTGCTGTATCACCCAACCCTACAGCTGTAGGATACAACGTCTCAAGTAACTTTCCTAGGCTGGCATGTCCGTATTCTCATCAGATGGTTCAGCGTTAGGCGACACCGTGATGCTTTACCTTGAAGTCAGACTCCCTTCTTTGAAGAATCCTAGAGAAGTCAGAGCCACATCTGTTTAAGGTAGGTTAACATCCAATTGTCTTTAAGCTTTACATGTATTGCCATCGAGACCCAAAGCTAGGAATATGCCATCACTTAGCTTCATTTGGACCCTTGGGTCCTTGACACCGCTTCCTAGACTCTGCTAGAATGAGAAGGACGTCGAGATAATCTCTAGGCTGTAGATATTGCCATCAAGATCCGGAGCTAGAATTTTGCCATTACTCCACTTTATTTTTGACCTTATGGTCCTTGATGACGCCGTAACTGTACTTCACTGGAGTGAGTCGGGCTTCCATGAACTGCTTACAGAAGTCGAGATTCGAACCATCTGCAGGGCAGAAAAAAATTTATTTTATCATTTATCATATATTTCTTTTTTTTTAAAATTTTACTCTTCGCGATACTCTATCATTTCAGCTTTTCATATCGCGAAGTCGCGATTGCCCAATCATTTCTGCTATTTTTTATTTTTTATTTTTTATTTTTACTCGCTGCTTTTTATTGTGAGTTGCCCCATCATTTCGGCTATTTTTATATGTATTTTTTGTCTGATACCAGTTTTGGCATCAGTATCACTATAACTGGAATATCGCCAGGAGCGACTCATCATTTATCGTTGCCCTTTTTTTGGATAAAGGTGGCTTAGAAGACGGGGTTAGAATCCCGTCAACTAAGGATTTTCAATACTTACAAGCCGTGAGGGCCTTGTAAAGTTATCTTCTTCCTATAAGTCGAGAGGATCTCATAGGTGCATTTTCTCCCTAGGAATTGTGAGGACTCCTAAGTGAATCATGTAAGTCGTAGGGATCCTACAAGGGTACTTTTCTCCTTGCTAGTTGAGAGGTCTTACAAGTGTCGTCCACCATGTGGAACTTGGGTTTGTTTATGTTTATTCGTGCCCGTGGATTGTGTACAAGAGTAGAGATCGAATAAGGCTATATTAGAGGGGTGCATGATGGCTCAGGAACATGTTTAGATCCCTATAGCCCAAGACTTTTGAATTCTATAAGCCATGATAGTCTTATAGAGGGGTGTTTTCTTCTTACGAGTCGAGAGGATCTCGTAAGTGCATATTCTCCTTAGAAATCATGGAGATTCCTAAGCGTCTTTCACCTTTGTGAGTCATAAGGATCTCACTTAGGTGTTCTCTTTGCAATTTGAGAGAACTTTGCAAGTGTATTTTTTTACGAGTTTGCGTCCTTTCCGGTTTTCACAAGCCCGTTGGCAGTTTTACTGTTTTTACTCACGGAGCCCTTTTGGGTTTTCATCCATGCCCATTTTTCTTATAAACATACCATTTTTTTGACGAAGGTTCGTAAATGGTTCAACATCGCTTGTCGGCGGGATTCTTGGAAGAAGTTTTGCCATAGGTGACCCAACTATTTGCAGGTGGGACTTGGGTATGATATGGATTATTTTTGCCCGTGGATTATATACGATAGTCAATTTGGAGACTGTTTGTAGGGCAGCAAATATTATTTGTAGGACTGCATCATTGGTGGAGCTTCATAGCTGGTGGGACTTCAGGTGCAACCTCGCAGGTAAGAGTTGAGTTGCAATCTTCACCAGTGGGACTTCAATTGCAATGTCGATCCTAAGGAGCATATTAGTTTAGGGACGTTGTGGTCCAACATTAGTTTAGGGATGTTGCGGTCCAACATCCTATTTTTTTGGACAGATATTAGTTTAAGGACATTTCGATCCAGCATTCCCATGTTCGGGACGACGAGCTAGTTTAAGGACATTTCGGTCCAACATTATCATGTATGGGGGAATATATTAGTTTAGAGATATATCAGTCCAACATTAGTTTAGGGACATTACGGTCCAACATCCCCTTGTCTGGGGCAAAATGCTTGGCTCTTAGAGTTCCGACTTAGGTAGATAAGGAGCGGACATAGGCATCGTCATTTATCATTGACCTAAGTCGTAACCCCTTAAACATAATATTTCTTGAGAAATCGACCGTTTATTGGTTGATATACTCTTTTTCCGTGCATATCCATGAGTTGGTAAGCTCCACCTTGATAGACTTTCTTTATAACATACGGGCCTTCATAATTTGGCTCGAACTTCCCACGTTTTGCATGGTTAGGGATCATAGGTCTTTTGACAACCAGTACGAGTTCGTCTTGGTAGAATGTCCTCAATCTGGTCAATATTTCAAATGCTTGAGTCATCCTTGCTCGACAGGCTTTCAGGTTTTGCTGTGCTGCGAGACGGGTTTCGTCGAGCACATCAAATTCTTCGAGTCGAAGGTGAGCATTTTCTTCATCCGTAAGCTCATGGTGAACTTCCATCCTTAGCGAGGGAAGTTCTATCTCAAGTGGGAGCACTGCTTCGGCTCCAAACAGCAAGGCATAAGGTGTTGTCTTTGTGGCCGTCTTGAACATCATTCGGTACGCCCAAAGAGCCTCATGCAGCCTTTCGTGCCAATCCTTTTTATTCCTCGACACCATCTTCTTTATGAGCTTTGTCAACGTCTTGTTAAAGGCCTCAGCCAGACCGTTGGCTCGAGAGTTATAGACGGAGGAATATCTCCAGTCTATCTTGTGTTGCTTGGTGAAACAGCTTATTTTGTAGCTTTTATTTGCTGGTTCGTTGTACGAAATTACACGCTGGGAGAATCTGAACCAATATATCACATTAGTTTTGAAAAAGTGGAGAATATTCTCTATATTTACTTCTCTCAGCGGAACCGGTTCTGCCCATTTATAGAAGTAGTTGGATGTCGCTAAGATGAATCGATGTCCTCTTGATGACGCCGGTTCAATAGAGCCAATTATATCTGTCCCTCACATCTCGAACAACTAGCCGTCTATGGTGGGATGGAGCAGATTGGGGTGCTGATATATGAAGTCCCGGTGTATTTGGCATGAATGGCATCGCTTCGCATATTCAATGCAGTCTTGAATCATCGTGGGCCGGTAGTAACCCATCCTTTTGATCTTCAATTTCATCTTTGATCCCGCTTGATGGGACCCACAAAGACCATGGTGTACTTCTTGAATGACTTTCTTTGCTTCTTTCGGCCCTAGGCATCTCAACCATACAGAGTTGAAGGATCTCTTGTATAAGGTATCGTTGATGAAGGTGAACGACAAAACTCGTTTCATCAGCTAATGTCTAGATGACGCATCTTCAGGAGTTCGTTGGGACTTGAAGTAATTTATAAAGACTTGTCTCCAGTCTTCATCTTATTCTTTTTCAGTTTGGAGAGCCTTCTCTCCAAGTATTTCTTCTTTTTTTCAGGTGTTTCCATTAGAGAATCTGAAGGAAATTCGACTAGCGATAGAATCTTGTGGCTTTAAAAACTGATCCTTATATCGTCGAGATTTTCATCTGCCATTTTTTAGCATGTTTTGCTAACGCGTCTACTTTGCTGTTTTCTGCTTACGACACGCTTTCCAATACATAAAAGGGAATCTGCGTCAGTAGTTGTTGTACCCTTTCGTTATCCCTTATTACCTCCGGCTTGATTGTCTTGTAGTCGCCGTTCACTTGATTGGCGACTAACTGTGAATCTCCATATATGACAAGATCCTTGATGCGCAGGTCAATCGCGATTTCAAGACCGGCAATGAGAGCCTTGTATTCTGCTTTGTTGTCAGTTCTTGGTTCTGTCAACGAGAAAGTAAAGCGAAGTATCCCGCCTTTTGGAGTCACAAAGATAAATCCTACCCCGGATTTGATTATTGGGGTGTTCCTCTTTCGTGCCTTCATTGAAGATGCTCCGTCGAAGTATAGTTCCCAATGGTGTTTTTTGGTTTCTTCTACTTCTTCACTTGTGTTGAATGCATATTCATCCGGCAGCTTGCTAGTTAATGGAGAGTCGGTCGGGATAGGGTGTTTCGCGAAGATGTCGGCGATGGCTTGTCCTTTTACCGCTTTGATGGGGGCAATAAATAATCGTAGACTCCATCAACAGAAGGGCCTATTTAGCGAGCCTCCCAGTCAGCATGGCCTTCGATATGAGGAACTTGAGGGGATCCACTTTCGTTATGAGATGGACTTCATTCACCAGGACATAATGTCTGAGCTTTGTGATAGCAAAGATCAACGCAAGGCAATACTTTTCGATAGGAGAGTAATTACTTTCTGCTCCTAGTAGAACTCGACATAGATAGTATAGAGCTCTCTTCTTTCCTTGGTTATTCTCTTGTGCCCACAGCGCGTCTGGAGAACCATCAATGGCAGTTGTATAGAGAATAAGGGGTTTTCTCTTAACCGGGGCAGCCAAGACCGGTGGATTATGCAAATATTGCTTAATCTCTTCCAGCGCCTGTTGACACTTTTGATCCCATATGAATGGGGTGCCTTTCTTCATCAAATGGCTGTATAGGCGACATTTCCCCGAAAAGTTGGTGATGAACCGTCGAATATAAGCGAACTTTGCTTGGAGAGATCGCAGTTGTTTAAGATTCCTTGGAGGGGGCATTTCCATAATTGCCCTAATTTTTGAGGGGTCGATTTTGATCCCTCGGTGACGGATTATAAAACCTAGAAACTTTCCTGAGGAGACCCCGAAGGCGCATTTCAGCAGATTCATCTTCAAGTTGTATTTTCGGAGGCGCTTGAAGACTGTCCTTAGATGATCCAAGTGCTTTTCATGTGACATGCTCTTAACCACTAAATCATCGATGTAGCAATCAACGATGTCATGTATCATGTCGTCGAATATCTTGGTCATTGCTCTTTGATATATCACCCCGACGTTCTTTAGTCCGAAAAGCATGACTTTGTAACAGTATATGCCTAACGGTGTGTGGAAGGTCGTATGCTTCTGATCATCTGGATCCATCTTTATCTGATTGTATCCTGATGATCCATCATGGCTGAGCAGTTTTTCGGAAAGTGCTTTCCGAAACCTTCTCCGACCGACACCGGCTCCATACCGATACACATCAGAAAACTAAAAGTTTTCTGATGGCACTTCCCAGTATGAAGGAGAAGACCTCGTGAGTGGAGGTGTCGTCGATCATCAGTTCGGTGACTGGTATGGGAAGTCATCTTTTAGACACACCTTGTTGAGGTCATGAAATTCCACACAGATCCGGATGTCCCATTCTTCCTCATCACGAGGACGATGTTAGCAATCCAGTCGGGGTACCGGACTTCCTGGAAGAAACCAGAATCGATTAACTTCTTGACTTCGGCGTTGACATTCATCTCGAGTTTGATACGCATTCTCCTCGGAGCTTGTGTGATGGGATTTATTCCTGGCATTATGGACAGTTTATGGACTGCTACATCTGGATCAAGGCCTTGCATCTTGGAGTAATTCCACGCGAAGCAGTATTTGTACTCTATGAGTTCTACTTTCATAATAGCTACTTGTTCATCTGAAAGCAGCTTGTTGATGAACGTGGGTCGAGGATCTTCTTCGGTTCCCAAGTTTATCCTTTTCAATTCATCAGTGGTGTTATGGATCTCATCTTCCAGTTCTTTTGGCGCTGGCGGCAGATCCGAAATTTCCTCTTCTTCACTTGTGAAGCAATCGAGACACTAAAGTGTATCTTCATCTCCCTCTTCATTGAGGAGTCTTATTATGTGGCAAGTGTGGATGAGCTTCTGCTTCTTGGCCTGGTTACGCTCTGACTTGGCAGGGTTGTTTCGCATCGGTTCGTGCTTTTGTGGGGGTTCCACTTTCCAATTGGCACTTAGTTTGAACTTGCATTTCCTGTATTGCTCTTCCATCCGGTCTTTGAAGACGAAGCAATTTTCGATTGGATGACCAATGACCCGATGATATAGACAGTAGTCGGGATGATCAAAGGCATTAGCTTCATAGGGCCGCTTGCACTTGGGCAATATTAGCATTTGATGCTTTATGAAGAGGTTAAATATTTTCTTCGTCTTATCCCGGGAAAAATAATATCCCCATCTCATCCTTTCTTCAAGAGTTAGGACCGAGCGACCTTGTAGTTTTAATGTAGATGGCGCCCTATCTTTGATGTGGCCATCTTGAATTTCTTCATTTTTGAAGGAAGGTAAAGGCAGCCATCGAGGATGAGGATCATGGCTCGTCTCTCCCATAGATTGCCTACTTAGGTGCAATCTTCTAGCTGCTTCATAGAGAGCTTTCTGCCCCATTCGATAGGCTTCTTTTATTAGCTTCTTACTCGGATGCTCTGGTAACAGAGTCGCGGTATTTCGCGGAGCTTTTTCGGGTTCATCAACTTGCTTGGCTGAATTGTCTACCATCCAAGTATCTTCCCTTTCGCTTAAAACATAGCAGGTATAAGCTCACTTCTTTTTCTTGGGCCGGATATAGCCCAAATCGGTAGTATCGAACTTTCCATGGGATGCTGGTTGGCGGGCCCCTGGCACTTCCCAGATCCTTTTGAAATATTGGGCCTGACGAATGGTCTGTTCGAATGGTACTCTCTGCTGATGAAGGAGTTCCTTCAAGCTCTTTGAATATTATCTTGGCATGGGGATTGGTTGTATCCTATTGAAATTTGGTTCGAGACCATGCCAAATTTCTTTCTCCACCTTGGTTTCTTTTAACTTATAAAAGAGAATCACCTTTTCTCTTTTACGTCTAGGAGGCACGTTGAAGGTTATTAGATCTTGCACAATGTAGGTGCTGAGTCCATTGAGCTCTTTGTAGTGATGTGGCAGAGCCATTGTAATATGCAGGGCTCGATCAGCTTCATCAGGGACCTTCACCCGCAGGTGGATAGAGAAAACAGTGTCAGTTTCTTCTTCCGAGTTGCTACCGAAGATCGGAATAGGTGCTAACCACCTTGGTTTCTTCCTCTTCGGAGTCGCTTCCAAAGATTGTGATGATCGCCGCTTGGACTTGTTTGTCCTTGGGCTTGTCGCACTTCTCTGTATTTTCGTAGTCCAGCAAGAAGTACTTCGTATTTTCATATTTCCGCACTTCGTTTATCGAGAACGGGTTGAGCTCCCCTATAATGGTATGCTCTTGGCTATCCTTAAAATTCTTCATACACTGATATTGTGTAAAAAGGATGATGCCATACTGGTGTAGCCAATTCCTACCCAGTAAAGCTTTATAGCAGGTCTTGCCTTCAATGACGTGAAATTTGACGTTTGAGACGAGTTGTTCAAAGCGGAGTGTCAACACTATGGACCCCAGCGTTCTTGAAGACTGGAAGTCGAATTTGGAGATGGTGATTTTCTCTCGGCCAAGATATCATACATCCATGGACAACTGCTTGAGCACCTTAACATTTAACAGGTTGACGAGGAACCGTTGTCGACGAGTATTTTATTTATTTTTTGATCATCGCAGTACCTGGCGATGTAGAGTGGGTGATTGTGCTCAAACATCCCCAGGAGAAGATATTCTTCGCTGAAGGTGATGTCGGCCGCGTATACCTCCGCCGTTTTATCTTTCATCGCTTCCTCTGCAAAGTGTGCTTGGAAGAGGTCCATTTCTTTATGGGCTTTAATTAAAGACTCCCGCGGTTCTTTTGACAAAAGCAGAGCATCGTATATACTTAAGTGTGAAAGTAACTTCTTTAAATGGGCTAACACATTGTAGTCCACCTTGCTTTTCTTAGGGATATCCTTGGCGGCGAGTTCTTTGGCCACCTCTTCCTCAAGGGCGATCTCTTCGGGCATTTCCCTTTACCCTTATCTTGATTCGTGGGATCCTTATTTGCGAGCCTAAGATTTTTCTCAAGGAGAGTGCGGTTCCACAAACGAATGTTGCTGCAGTCCTCTGCCATTTCTTCATCTCCCGATGAGAAGCTTACATAGGGAAAACCGACGGGAGATTCATCTTCTGAATCACTTCCGAAAGTTGGTACTACCGAATTTCCTCCCTCCGAAGTCTGAGCATTAGTCATATAACAGCTTTCGGTGATCTTCCTTTCTTGGCTGTTTGCCTTGGGACAATTATGTTGGCACGGTTGAGCCTTGGCCATCCGCTTCTCTTTTTTAAAATGCCTGTTATGGAAAACATACTTTCTCCACCATTTCCCAAATGATTTACACTTGTCGATGGGATGCCATACCCTCCGGTGGTAGAGGCAATATTTGGGATGCTCTTCTCCACCTTCGAAGTCCATAACCCCAGGGGTATTGTTTGGCACGATTAATTATATTTTAATACCGCTCATTTTGTCAATAAATAGTGCTATTTTATCTGTGTTTGCTAATTAGTATAAATTACAGGTACACAGGCAAAAATATTGAAAACAATGCTCTGCATGCACGAATTACGACAGAATTGAACCGAACTGCAAACGTGATAGAAAACCGATCAAGACAAATGAGTTTTGTAACTTGCATGTTGTGTACAACAAATATATCATTTTGGTCCAACATGATCAAGCGTGGTTCATGCATATGGCTCATGCAATAAAGTGGACAAGCACTATCATGAATAATGCAAGTAGGTGGACAAGTGGTTTGGACAAGTGGGCATGGACTTAAAGTATTTGAAAGAGGTGTGATTTAAAGTGTGAAAATAATACACATTGCCCACTTGATCCCCTTCTCCATTCATTAACTCCAGATTGCACACCAGGATGAATTAAAAGAAAAGAAGACACTAGAGAGATGATGTTGATGCCATAAGACTATAGTACAAAGATGGGACACATTCTTACTTTATGGCCACAGATTTAATCCATTTTGCGGCAATTTGCAGCCCAATCTTGGCTATTTTGGCCCGTGCACTTTCTGTGGGTCCCTTGTTGTATTGTCAGTTTATTTTTATTGTTTGTTTTTTTATAGTGAGTTGCCTATATATAGCAGATTACAGATTAAGTTCTGGGTTGGCATTTGGAGTGAGAAATTGTGTGTAATACTTGATATCTTCTTCTTCTTCCCTGTTTGAGCTCTTACTGGAGTGCTCTATTAAGGAGGTTGAAATTACTATCTATCTTATAACTCAAGCCCTCCACTTTGTGAATAAAGAATTTCACTCTTTTATTTTAATTTCCTTGCTATTTTCTTTACTTGTTCATTCATGTTTCTTCTTTTGTGTTTTCATTTTCTCTTTGTGATGTTTTGGTAATTTCTTTGATTATGGTGATGGTAAGGATAGAGATAAATGGCTTATCCTTCCTCCTTATCTTGTGAATATTTCATGTGCTTAAAAGTGATTAAAAGTTTAAGATTACTTATTGGCATTGATTTGATATGGTATTTTGATTCCATGGTTACTTGGTAACCTCATCATATACCATATTCTCTCCAAGTTTCCATTTTGCAATATTAAAATTAGAATCAAACTAGTATTAAGATTGCTATGTGTTTAGATAGGGTATTTTGTTAACAAGTTGTTTGACACCCTTCTTCATTCATATACTCTGTACAATCACCCAATCACTTAGCAAGTTTAATACTAAACCACTTTGCTCTCATATGCTAATTTGTGTATTTGTTGATGACGTATGTTTGTTAACCCTTGTGCTTAGTTTTGATACTTCATGCTTGGACATACAAACGGTAAGTGAGAACAATATGGATTTGTTTCATTCCTCACGTTGCAACTTCGACATTTTGAAGGTTTGTGCTTCATAAACGCCTTGACAAGCCATGCTTTATTTCGAAATCAACACTAGGAAGGAACATTCATGATCAAGAGGGCGTCGAAGAATTCGCTACGATTCAATCTCCAAACCGAAGCTACGGCTGCTTTTCTTCCTTATACCTGTTTTTCTATTTTTGTGAAAAACCAATTCAAAACCAATTCTTTTCTCTTTGAACTTGATGTAAAAACTCTTAATCACCAATTCCCTTTGGATCGACCTGTACTTGCCGGTTAGCTACAACGCGCCATGCACTTGCGGTTTATAAATTTTAAAATGAGACCGAGCTCGCGTGCGCCGTATTTCCAAAACCAATCTTCTTTTCAAAACGTGTAGGCACGCGCACGTGAAGTTCCAACATGTATACATCTTTAAAGGCGGCAACTTGATCTCTTTGGATAAGGCCTTAGCGATGTGTCTCTCAGCCTTACCTTTCTTCAGCAGTATCTTCAGCCTTGGTTGTTCATTCGATCTTTATTGGGGAGTTCCATAACTCACCTCTTCCGTTGCTTCCCATTTCAGACGTTGTTGTCTGGCCTTTTTGTAGATAGCCGCTCATGCCTTTGATTTTCACGGTTTCTTTTAAAGGCTTCCCTTAGGAGCTTCTCAATTGGGTCCTGTCGTAGAGAACTTGGAGATTCAGGCATTAATTCTACCCCATGTTTTTCTGAATCACTTTCGAACGCAGCCGAGGCCGGGGCCTCATTATCATAGACGGAGGAGTGAGAGCCCATGCGGCAGCTTTCCACACGGCCTTTCGTTTCTTCCTCTGAGTCATCCTCCTCCTTATCCCTGCTCTTT
Source organism: Agapanthus africanus (assembly GCA_030015575.1). NCBI lineage: Eukaryota > Viridiplantae > Streptophyta > Magnoliopsida > Asparagales > Amaryllidaceae > Agapanthus > Agapanthus africanus. Next base: position 666,935,970 of record CM057342.1, on the reverse strand, counting down.
TCAAGGACGTGCTTGATGAACTCCTCAAGAGTAATAGGCGAATGAGCTTTCTGATTGATTTCTTATAGCGCGCTGATACTTGTACGGCTGTCGACATGCTCGGCTGGTTGTATAGGCTTCTTCGCTTTCTTTTTGTTTTTATTCTTGGAAGACTTCTTAACTTCGGGGCTTTTCCCTTTATCAATAGCCTTCGGAGTGGGACGTGGCTTCAATATTCCTTGTTTGATCTCCGGTTGAAGCTGGCTCTTCCACTTGATCGCAGGGCATGCTTGGAGATCCTTTAATATTCTTTTTGTTTTGGGAGACAACATCACCTCCTATGGGGTTTCTTCGACGAACGAGCAGGATGCCCCCTGCTCGTTAGTTCCTTTAGAGATATGTTTCTGAGGAGGGTTCACCTTCCATTTATCGGAGAGCATGAACTAGTTGTGTTTATACTGGTTCTCGACCCAGTTCTTGAAGACGTAACAATCTTCAATCGGATGACTTACCACCCGATGATATGGGCAATAAGTTGGGTTGTTAACGTCATGGTTTTGGGTTGTTAACATCACCCCTTAAAGAAATTCGGTCCCCGAATTTAAATTAAAATCCCCCCCAAATACTAAAACATCTAAGCAAAACCACCAAGTCCTCGGGGCTCCGAAATCATAAATACATAAAATAAATCGTAGCGCAGCGCATGCGCATGAAAAATGAGCATGTAACTCAAAATCAAACTCCATCCAGCATCCCGCAATCATCAGAGTCATGGTGAAGACATAATGTCTAAATCCAAAATGAAAATCAATATGATGTACATCATTAAAACACCTGGAAACAATACATGCCAAATCTTCATTCAAATCGCTGTGCGATGCTCGCAGCACTGCACAGTGGCGGACGTCTATTGTAAGAAAATAACTACATATATATATATATATATATATATATATATATATCCTTTGTTTAATATGTACGTTCCGCCGTTTTGGAAACAATTTAGAATGGTCTCCTTGTTTTAAACATTTCGTGTCATATCAGACACGTAGGTAAATACTGAGACTATAGCTCGCTTTTTGGAAATCCCTTCAACAACTATCAATGCATGCAAAATATATTCAGGTACTGTCCTCTGACTAGTCCTGCTCAGTACGAAAACACATAGCAAATATCATAAAAACGTACTGCTCTATAAGAAATCAATCCCAAAATATGCATACGAATACTACGTGTGTCTGGTGCGCACGGAAATCAAAATCCATATATGTGCCAACATATGCACAGAAACAAGATCTAAGTGCATCGGGTGTGCACAAAACATCTGTCATAGGCAACGTGAGTGCCTGACAGCAAAATCAGGTGCATCTGACATGCACGAAGAATCTCGATTTAGTGCATCTGGTGTGCACCAAAATCGCACCTCAAAACATGCGCCCAACATGCGCAAAAATCCAAATCAGGTGCATCCATCGTGCACGAAATCATAAAATCCGATATCAAGCGCCGAACATGCGCAAAATCCAATCAGGTGCACAAGGTGCACAAAACAAATATCGAACATCACAATCGAAATCAAAGTCCAGTGCATCTAAATGCACAACATACGTAACACTGCACTGCAAGCATATATGAACTATACCGAGTGCAAAACCCAAATCGTATGCATACATACGCACAAAATCAACTCAGCTGTATGAAACCCATAAAATCATAAACGTGAGAAACCAAGGCACGAAAATGATATCAAGTGCAACAGCTGTGCAAAAATCGTAAATACTCAGCAGGTGCAACCATGGTCCATGAAGACAAATATCATGAAACTCAATCATCAAAATCAATCATGCGAATAGATCGCCCGAAATACGCAAAATCAAGTATGGCGGAATAGTCCCGCTCAAGCACATCCTCCAAGAATCTCCGGCCAACTACCGTGGTCACTCATAGCATGTCTCATCGACGATCCTGAACTCTGGCCTGCCGGTGTGTATAACATGACCACTCCTGGGTCCAAGTCTTCTCGTAATTTATTCCAGAAAGGTCTTGTCGAAATCTCTCCCAAATCTCGTCTCTGCCGAACTGTCCGGAAGTCATCGTCCCTTACTAGATCTGTTCTCGTTCCGGAACGGCTGCATACTTATCGCAACTCCTTCTGGAAGGTATATCCAAGTACAATGCCTCGGCATGAGTATCGCATCTCTGATGGCGGAGTGGAACGTCGTCTTATCAAGATCTCGTACGAACCTCTTACTCCATTTTTCTCTGATGTCGACTACATCGGACTCGTCTCGTCGTGGCTGCATGGACTGAGCTCCAACGGCTATCCTCGTATCTGGAGTCTGCCAAGAATGCATCTCACCACCTAGCATCCGAATGAAGTCGAACCATCCGATCGATTTGTCAAAACCTCATAATCCCCCAAGAGCTCAACATCTTGGGTACAGTATAATAGTATCGAGTACATACCACAATATCGATGGTCCAGCCGTAGAAGGGCAAACCCAAGCCTCACTAATGGAGCCGTGGAACTGCCGCAAACCCTAAGATTCAAAGGCTTTCACACGGTCATTAGGTCGAGTTAGGGTTTCATTCTTCTAGAGGGTCCATAGAATTGCCTGCATGTCTTTCCGAATACTTTAAACTTAGAATAATAGGTTTCTGACATTCGATCGTCTCTGTCGACTCTCAACGTCTCCGTGTGAAGTCGTCTCTAGCTGGAATCAATCTATCTGATGACCTCGCATCGGGGTAGGCGAACGAACTACATGTCTTAGTCATTCATCTTCGGTGACTAGCGACCTTCCATCAACTCTTAGTACGACTCGTACTGCAATAGCTCCAACATTTGGGGCGATATCTCGTCGTTCGCAGCAGCAACTGGCTCACTCATCTGCACGCTGAACCGTGCCTTAATCATCATGAATAAGTAATATATCAACGGTTATCAAAATCTGGTTGGCCTCTATCATTGGCTCAATCCTCTGCACATCCGAGTAATCTCATATAGCGATCCATCAAACGCTCGGGGCGCGAAAACACAATAAAAGACACATCTCCGCAATCGTGTGTCGCCGGAATTACGCCATGGCCAGTCCTCATTCGCAACGAGCTCGTACTGACCGCAACTCTAGCCGTAGCTCTCCCTGCCCGAAATCATGGCAGCAAAACCATAACTGGTACCGATGAGGCTAGATCAGGAATGAATATAATACTGAACAAAGAAATGTACATCCTAAGGCTCCTTAAGTGGAGTAGCGTATCGTAAGTATGCCGCGGAACATACCCACGGTACGTCACTCTACTTTAGTCACCTATTCCATCAACCAAGGGACATCCTACTCTCCGAAAGTAAAACCTAACGCTCTGATACCAACTTTGTCACGTCCCGAAAGTACGGAACATGACCGGCACTTAAACTACGAAACGTCTCGAGACGTACGTAATCTAAGTAAGCCGAAAAACCAGAAATCCAAACCAAGAAAAGTAGTAGAGTGAAGGAAGAACCAATTTAAATCAAGTAGTTTTATTAGCATAAACCGAATTATGCGTTTTTAAAAACATCAAATATTTCTTGAAAATTTCGGCAGAGTCTCCTTTGTAAATACTGGCCCCCAAACGGGATACAACATGAATAGTATACGAAATCAATAAAAGGCATCCCCAAGCGGGAGCTAGCTCTTCGTCAATCGACGGTCACAACCACACAAGTAATATAATATACAACGCCAGGGGCGAGGATCAAAACTCAAAAGGAAACTCAAAAGCACAAGAAATCCACAGAAATATAACGCGCGACTCTAAGGTCGAAAGAATAACATCACTGGTCTCTATCTCAAAATAAATACATGTTTGGTTGATGGAATTTACTAGATACAACTGAATAATATTATACAAAGTAATATGATGGGTACGATACCAATAAACCCACCTACTAGCAAGTCGCCCGAAAGAAGCAGTGCCAGCAAAGCCGTAATGGAACCTGTACGGCAAAACCTGCAAGAACTATGGCACAACGGGGGTGAGTTGCCAACTTGTGAATAGAAAAACCTCTACGGACAGAAACCGCATGAACAACGAAATCCTAGGTCAACGATCATAATATAAAATCCTCAAATATATAACCAGCAATCCATAACCATGGCTAGGGCAAATATCTAACCCAAGTGTAATCCCATGTGCCCGTGTCAGTGCCTCAGGTAGCAATGTATCATATGGATGAGGTATGAATGCATGAAACAGAATGCATGTACTGAAGAAAACTGCTTTCATAAATCAGTGAGATTTCTGTATTTTAAAAATGAGGTACCATAAATGAAATCAGCATAAAACAGTGCCCAGCATCGACACAAAACAAGTGTCCAAATATCTCGATACCTCTGTATCACAATCTATGTACCTCAATATCTCAAAACCTCAATATCTCAATCACAATACCTAGGGCGCCGCCAGTCCAGACCGGCCCCTACCATCCATCTCAAGACCACGACGGTATCCTCCGGATATCCGACGCGTCGGGTAAAATCTGTTAGTTATATGTATGCCCTAGAGGCCATTACTATACATAGGATGTATATTGTAGTGGATGCTTGGACATATATAGGGAGGACTTTCTTGCTCGACATGATAGTATGCTATCTGGTTGCTCTTTACCTTAACGTGTATACTGATTGTCTCTCTGTTGCATGTTGGTAAAGCCCTTAGGATGTGTACTTGACTACCTGGACTATGATGCAGATCATACTAGTGGGGACATGGTAGTCGATAAGTACATCCTTCAAAGTCCCTAGTCGTGGGTATATCGAGACGGGGCATCGATATACCAGAGTAGACTAGCGTATACCTTCTCGACCCATGAAGATGGGCGATGGATGATCCCATATCCATTGGTGTTTGACATCGGAGATGATATACGGGTGCTCAGTGGAGACTGGGTACACTGGACGGACTCGCCGAGAACTCCCAGATGGTATTATACCTTACGTCAGATGGCAGTTCTCTGGTGACACTGGTACAGAGTAGTCTGTTGACCCGAGATCGTCATAGAGTCTTGTGTGGTTCCCACTGTGCTTTGATTTCCACCTTACCACGTCCAAGAGGGCATGCAAAACGGTGGCTTTTGGGTACAGTCCCGAATCACATGGAGGCAATGAGCGATAGGAGGGGATTCGTCTCTCCCGGTATAGGGAGTTGATGTTACGCTGTGTTCGATTGGCTATAACCGGAAATCCCTGGCCAGAGTTACTGAGATTTACTGGTAAGTGTTACCAGTAGTTTCTTGAATTGTTATAGACCTCATATCGACACGACTTATCGAGCTATTGGGGTCTGACGTTTACCACCCCTAGGCGAGATATGCGACATATCAGACGATCAGACCGGACTGTACGGTAAGTGTTACTGGTTGGATTCACAGGAGTATGAGAGGGCTTGCTCGTCGATCTTCTGATCGCTCAATACCCGGGTGGCCGTTACGTTTAGCAGACCGCTTGCGGCTTGTGGGTGTTTGATATGATCATCATCCGCTGCCGGCGTATTGACGAGTCTTTAGAGTCCTACACAGAGGTTTCCTGGCTCAAACGAAACGAAATAGGTGCGCATATGAGATATGTGCGGGACCGAGAATAATGCGTGTATGTGATACCGTATTCTATTCTCGCGATGAATGTATCGACTGGTTGTATGCGATATAACCTAGTTATCGAATCAAGGATTGATTCGATAAGCCGATACATTGGATATTAGTCGGTTGTATGCGATATGACCGGATCGTTAAATCAAGTGTTGATTTAATGATTTAATGCATAATTATATATTTGATATATTACTTTGCATTAACTAGTATTGGTTCACTTTGAAAGGATTTTCTCACTTGAAGTTCACAAGTTGTATATGTGATATACTTTTATGCACTTGATTGTATCATGTTTGATGATACATGCTCACTTGGGTTTGTGTAAAGAATTAAACCATGGTTATATGAATGGTTAGGGTTTCATTTCATTTACTTATTCATTTATCTTTTTATTGATTTATTTATTTATTTCTTTTTGGCAAATGAAAAGAAAATGGTGGCTTGATTTGTTTTCTAGTTGAAGCTTCATGAAGCTTTGACCAAGTGACCATTTTGTCTTCATGCTTAACCTTAACCCTTCAAACTAACCATAGTTTATTCTCTACACTTAACCATGGTTGGTACATGATAAGTATTATTTTTCAATAATATTCAAAAAAAAAAAGAACTTATCATATTATTCTATCATCTTCTTCTTCTTCTTCTTCAAGAAGAAAACCAAGCTTGATTCCATCAATGGTGATTTGATGAAATGAGTGAGAAATCCAATTCCAAAGTGAACCCACCTCCTATTTCTTCATCCTCTACCTCTTGCCAAGTAGTATAGGGTGTTTTCTTCATAAGTTTCATGACTTGGTGAAGTGGGAGCTTGATCTTGTGATGCCTCGACGTAGATCATCTTCGGCATCGTAGTCGATGACCTAGCCCGCCTATTTCTCCGATGAAGCCGACACTAGAGTCCAAGATCCGATTTGTACAGCGGAGGGACGTCTACACGGAGCTATGGAGGTGGAGAACCGGATCTACAAAGGTTGTATTTCCATTCACTTAGTTAAGTTGTTAACTAGTTGCTTGTTTCGCCTAAAAATCTAGTCAACGATCCGTATTAGGGCTTCTCGGCACTTGTAATTTTTGAAATTGGCATGGTTGATGCATTGTGAGACCTCATTAGTGTGCCTAGGAACCCTACAGTGGTATCAGAGCTACTAGGCATTAGATGTCGACCTATGGGGGGTTCTCACTGTGTGACAGTGTGGCGAAGCATAAGCTCTTACCCCCAGGGTGTCCCGAGACCGGAAGGTGTTCTGGCGGGTTGTAGTCCTCGCGAGGGGGCATGTGTAAAAAGTAGCGGCTGAGGGACCCGTTGGTGCCACGGCGACCCCATTGGATGGGGGTGGCTGCCTGACCTACAGTGGTATCAGAGCCTAGCTAGAGCCTTAGGCGATGCTTAGACGATGTTAGAAACCCGATCGAACCGAAAACCAAAAACCTATCATTGCCTAGCTAGAGCCTAGCTAGAGCCTTAGGCGATGCTTAGACGATGTTCACCGGTCGGTAGTGCTCCCCTGCCAGGCTTAACGTCAACAACACGACCTTCTCGTCCCGGGGTACCGCACCGGGCCCACCATGTACCCGAAACGGTTCATCCAACTCCTCGAATCGGGTCTCGAAATCCATCAGCAAACTCATGGTGGACGACTCATACATCATGGGAAAACCGCGCTTTTCATTTAAAAAGAGAGAGAAGAAGTTTGTATAAGTTTTGCAGTTTTCCCCCAAATCCAGAAAATCTCATGGAAATCTGAATCCAAAACCTCAATAGCACGAAAATAGTGAATATATGCATGAGAAGCCATAAATGCGGCATAACAATGAATAACAGTATGCATGAAGTAGCAGGTAATAACTACAATGTCTAAACTAACATATAAGGCAAGTACACTAATATTATGTCTAAACTATTAGCTAACAGGCTATGTCAAGCAATAATATTTTCTAAGGTGTACGTGACATGGCAATTACCGATGAAGATGTGTGTGAGCCGGCAAGTTAGTATACGTGGTACATACGCATCATCGGTAATGGTGCTGGTGTCCTAACAGTATGATATCAACAATGCAATAAGAAATTATAATATAAGTATGCGATGCGGAGCGAACATCAATAATGAGCGGAATACTAGACACAACGATAACTAAACTGCATTACCCTAATAAAAGTCCTACAATAGTGCCCTTTGAAATAACACGAATCGCGGTGTTTTGAAAATAAGGGCTACGGTATTTTAAAGAAAAGATACGTCGTTTGAAATATCCGTAGAATCCCTTGACCTGTCTTTTAAAATACCCACGATTCGTTAGTTTTGAAATAGGTAGGAGTCTAATCTAGTCTAACAACTACACTAAACTATACGGCTGAACTAACGAGCTGAACTACAGGTAAGGAAACCGCCTAACATCTGAGTCGATACATATACATACCTGTATATGTATTAGTCGGTGATCCCGCCTCAATAATATCATATCCGATACCATATCTATAATCAGACATCCCAAGTCAAGAGTGCGGATCAATCATCAATATATAGCTCGTACGTAAATCCGTCGTACGGCATCCCCAAATCTGGGTACGGGTCAATATCATACTCATCACACTGTTCATCTGGTATCCTTTTTATCAAGATCATCATCTGGGGTACTGACCTACGTCTAGTACACTACTAATATCATTATTCACATGGCATTGTCATTCAAAGATCCGCTATAACATCAGGACGTATCTCAAGTACGAATCCTGCCATATCACCGATCTCACGGCCTCAACTCAAATCTCATCGACTCATCTCAATCCCAAGTATCATCCGCAATTCCAGTATGTGAACACCTAGTCCCATACCTAGGTGAACACATAAACACATCTCCCCATATGCGCACAGGTAATAACATAGATGTATGCATGTGTGTGTGTGCGTGTGTGGGTGTAAGGACTACTCTAGGGTTTCGCAACAAACACTAAACTAATCCATGAACACCTAGAATCTACCTTTACCATCAAGTCTCATATCAACATAAAATATATAATCAAAATATATGTGTGTATACGTATTCGTATACGTCACCACGAACTGCGGGGGTGCTATACGCCATCCACCCGACTTCTCCCCGTAGATATAAATCTACTCACCTGGTCTTCACTTGCCGGTGCCAACGTCGCCACGCGCTTGCTTGTCGTCTCGAAGTCCACATAGGGTACCTACATATCATAACGCACCGTATCGCATTAAAATCCGACTCATGACCAAAACAACACACGAATCCCACATAGGTCAAAACCTTTGGTTGCTTTCATAAATCAACCCAAAAAAACCCTCGACTTCGGCGTACAAACGCCAAACCATCGAGAAAAACCCAAACACACTCATTTACACAATCACAAGCACCAATTATAATATAAAATAGCTTAAAATCCACAAAAACCTCAAACTCACTTTAAAAGCTATTTTTCCGAAAATCTAGCAAGCAAAATTACCCGTTTTAGTACAAAACTCGACGTTTAAACAAATCTAGCGGCCGCAATATCCACTCAAAACTATAAATAAGTCATACAAACCCTAATTAGATTTTTAATCTCACTAACTTTCATTAACCCGAAATTCTAGTTTACAATTTTACCCAATTTTAACACTTTTAAAGCAACAATACATAATTCAACAACTAGACTAGGTTTCGCACAACCTAAGGTGTTAAAATACTCATTAACATGCCAAAGACGTGATGAAAGCCTTACCATATTTTAATTCTCAATTTAACATAATATTTAAAAAAACTAGTTTGCAATATATATATAATTATCACAAATTTAAATTAACAAAAATACAACTAGCAACTAGATTTGATTTAGCATAATATTTATATGTCAAATACATCCCACATAACCCTAATCTCACAACACAAAACCCCAATTTGAATTCAAACCCCTCTCTTGAATTCTAAATCATGCACTTAAAACCAATTGAAAACCTATTTAAACATTTAATTAAGCTAACCTAAAGCAATTAACACAATTTAAGAAAAAGGTTAGAATTATACCTCATGATCAAGAGATCAAATATGAAAATCAAAGCCTCTAAAATGCCAACTTGCTCCCTAGATCCATGCAAGTTTGGCTAATGAGAAATGGGTAGGAGTTGGATTTGGATTTTGGAATTTATTTGATGGATTTTGAGGCAATTTTTGTTAATTTTTTTCCAAGAGAATGAGAAGGGAATTGGGAGGGGCTGCTGCTGAAGGAGGATGGAGGGCTCGGCCAGCAGGTGTGAGGGAGGGTGTGGAGTGTGTGGGGTGTGAAAAAGAAAGTCCAAGTCAAGATAAAATACCCCCAAGTCAACACACCAACTTCTTCTCTCATTATTCTTTTCTTTTCCTTTCTTTTCTTTTGCTTTTCTCTCCAAATCTTTAAGTGGGGAAGAGTGGAAGTGGGGGCTGCTGATTTGGAGAGGGGAGAGAGGGTGTGGGTGAGTGTGGGTGAAGGAAAAATGATAAATGTTATACCCCAATTCCATTAACACTAATTTCACTAATTAAGCCATTTTTCTTCGATATTTTCTAAACCGTTTTGCCAAACCATTTCATTTTAAAAACCACATGATAAAATTTTGTTTAATATATTATGATGCACAAAATTTGTTTCAACTCATTCCAATTTGTAATTTTCCTTAATTAAATGTATTAGTGACGGCTTAAAATAATATTAAAATAATTAATTTCGGAAAAAATTTCAGAAAATTTGAAATTTCACCCGTGGCTCAATAAACACCAATTAATAGCAATTACATAGCTAGAATATGTATATTTAATTTTATAATAAAGATATTTGTATTTTGACTTTTTACAGAAAACTCCCTTATTTTCCCGGTTTTCCGAAATTTCACCGAAACGATTTTCAACACGTTACAGGAACATCAAAATTATATATCCTGACAGATACTGTATTTGATCATAGCACGCAGGGTAAGGTTGACCAGTCTTTGTCAACTTGCTGGCAGCTTCACTGGCTAGGTAAGCTTTGAACTGCTGGGCGATGTATCTGTCCAGCTGCGATTTGGAGATGACTTCCTCCTTTGCCGCTGATAAGGCTTGGAGGGGATTGAAGGTATCTTCTTTATCTTCAATAATGACCATCGGTGGTTCATCTACTAGTGGTTCGGGATGAGTCATCATCCCGATCATGGTTTGGAATAAATGGGCCATCTTATCCATTACGGCCTCCATTTCCGCAGCCTTTTCGTCCATCTTTTGGATCATGTGCGTCAGGTAGCCATTGTGAAACTCCTGCTCCATTCTTTCGTCGGAAGGGCCGTCTAGACTTGCACCGGACGGAGAACTCATCATTTTGACCGCCTGAGCCATAAACTCATGTAACTTCTGGGGATCTTTTTTTACAGACCGTGTGATTGGTCTGTAAGAGATGAAAGTTTTGCTTTCGTCCTTGGAGTTCACCATATAGACGGTGTGAACCACTAAGCCTCCAGATTTAGGGCGCTTGTTGAGTCGACCTTCGGAGTTTGCCTTGAGTCTTTGAGTCTTTTCCAACCTCTCTCTTTTGTGAGAGCCCGGTTTCGGAGTAACCATCATAGCAGGAGCCTTCTTGGGTTGATGGGAAGAGCGTTTGTCATGGTTCTTCGGCTTCTTAGGTCGAGGAGAGTAATCCTTGTTGATTTCTGACCCCTGTACCTCTTTCCAGACCTTGTGGATGGTCGAAAAAATTCGTTTGAGTGAATAAGTCAGCTTTGGCTCACTTAGCATCTTGGCAGGAGGTGGTGGTAGAGATTTATTCAGCACCGCCGTAGGAGAGTTGCGTTTAACTCTCCTCAGCGGTTCGAAGCTGGCGGAGTAAACCCTGATGGGGAGCTGCCCCCAGCCTGTTTTTTTGACACCAATGACAACGTCTAGAGTTTCTTGAAGTTGGAGATTCTTCGGTTTTAGGGGATTTATGGACTTTCCCTTTGTATAGCTTCTGGGCCGGAGTATCCTGCCCCTTGTGTTCTTTCGGAGCTAGGACATCTTGCCTCCTGTATAGCTTCAAAATTGGAGCATGATTCAGTCGCTGAAAGATAGATGTTCTTGGCTGAACCGGAGTATGAGAATGGGGTGCCAGCCTATTGAATACGGATTGGTATAGAGGAGAAGCACTCCTCGGTGCCTCAGGAGTAGCTGACGCCTCAAAGGACAATCGCTTTAAGACGGCTTTCTTCGAAATCATAGGCTTTTCAAAGAAACCCGTGGAGCTTGCTCCTAATCTCTTGAGAACAGAGCCTTCAGGCTTATCAGCAGAGCCTGAAGCAGTAGCTAGCCGATCGAAGACCGACTTCTTTTGAGTATCCTCCTTTGGTGCTGGAATGTCGAGAGAGGGAGGCAGAAGCATTGTTCAAAAGAAAAACCTATCCAGTTGCTGAGCCACCTGAGCCATAGGGAAGCAAAGCACTGGGGCTATGGCTTGCCCTGACCAAGTTATTCCGACCGGAGTGGTATTGGAGCTAGCGTTGCATTTGATGTTGCTGAATGAGGCCATTGATCTATATAGATGAGAAACACCGGCTTTAGTATCCCAAACATCCAAGGGCAACATAAACATAATATACCGCGATTGGTTCATGAAACACGACACACGAAGTGTGGAGTGGAAAGAGAAAAGGTCACACCGGGCATGCCAGAATCTGTTTACCACCGAAAATTGGGAAGATGAACGTCTTGCCTGAATTTGGGGGAAGATGTTATATAGAATATATCCATCCACCTCTCCGAAGATACCAAGTTGATTTATGATACCTTCTATCAGAGGTTTGGATAAACGCGACCGTTTTAGCAGACTTATCAGATTCCCTCTCATTTTTGAGGGGTTTTTGATTGTGGGGACGCTTTTTCCTGTAGGCGCAAGCCTCTGCAATTAATTACGTTATCGCAAAGCTATAACAATTTTCACCTTCTCCATGAAAATCACTTTGTGTCGTGTTATATATATTGTTTATTTTGAGGTTGCTCTTGGATTGTATATGGAGACTAATTTTTTCGCCCGTAGGGTGTGGATTAATCCAAATCCGTACATTAGATTTGGGGTGAACTTAGGTAATTTCTACCACCGGTTCAGAGGTTTAAAGATCGTTAATCTTGATTTAGATTAAGATCGACTTAAACATGTTTAAAGACCATTAATCTTGTTTTAGACTAAGGTCGATTCTCTTTTTGAAAACAGAGAAGTTTAAAACTTCAGGGAATTAGTCTATTCTTAGACTAAATATTGGGCTTTGTGTTACCCAACAGTGCTAAACACTAGGCCATACATCTTGTTCTGGGATTTAGATGACCTAACAGTGCTAAGCATTGGGCCCAGAAGCTCAGGCTTCATCATAGGATATAATATCCTTTCCACTTTAGTGTTCACATGCTCTTCATGTGATTATTCTGTTTCTTGGTATTCATGCGTCTTTCAGGTGAGTAGTGCTAAGCACTCGTTCATACAGCGCTCACGTGAATATCACATGAAGCACTGCTTTCATGATCACTTAAGTGGTTTTCACATGAGTAGTGCCAGGCACTGATTCATCTAGCGCTCACGTGAGTGTCACGTGAAGCACTGCCTTCATGGCCGCTCATGTGTTTTTCATGTGAGACTAAGTCTTAGCGGCTTCCTTTTGAGTGCTCACGTAGATATCATGTGAAACACTATCTTCATGTTTTCTTTGAGCGCTCACATGGACATCACGTAAGACGCTGTTTCATGTGGATGCTCATGTGAATATCGCGTGAGACGTTGTTTCCTCGGATTTTCACGTGCCTTTCAGGTGAGCCTTTATTTTCTTTACTTTCTTAGGGTGTTCACGTGTTTGTCACGTGATCCTTCCTATGTTCATGCAAAGATTAACTCTGAAAGATAGAGTTAAACTCTAAAATCTGCAGATCTTGTTAATGCAAAAACTAAGTTCTTTTCTTTCTTTTTTTTATGAGAACTGGGTTCTTATTGAGATAAAATTTATCTTTAAGTAAAATCATAGCTTTTGGGGGAACTAAGTTCCTGAAATATAAATTCCATCTTTTTCTTTCTTTCTTCTATGTCCTTTTCTTTTTGTTCATGTGGGGGGATAAAACATCATAGTTCTCCCCTGGATCTTGAGTCTAAAAAACAAGATCTTCACGATGAAAATTAAATTCTCATTTTATAGGAGATTTGTCTTATGGATCTCAGATCCAGAGGAAAAACTAGGTTTTTTAATGAGTTAAACTCTTATATCATATATGAAGGTAGGCAAGAAAGATATTCTTATCTCTGTTTTTATGTAGGGTTTGAACAAAGGGATGATCTTTTCTCAAAAAGAGAATTAAATTCTCGGCTGTTCTTGTGGAAGCTTATGAAGGGTATCGTCTATCTGAGACTTGAAGTCTCGATTCCTTTATATAGGAGAGGAAAAACTATCAATTAGTTTGAGAAAATCTCTCATTGAGAAATCTCAATTGATCTAATTAAAGTAAAAGATCACTTGGAGAATTTTATCCACCGTTGGATCAAAGATCCAGCAACTTTCTGTTTAACAAAAAATATTTTCTGCCAGTTTTAACAAGATTAGAAAAATATTTTCCTAACATAGAATATAATTCTATCTTCTGATTTGATCGGTGATATTATAATCACCGTTGGATTTTAAATCCAAAGGCTCTCTGCTTTAACAGAGAAAATCTTTCAATATTAGAAAGATCAGGGGAAATATTTTCCAAATAGAATTTAATTCTACCAGAAGCTAGCGCTTTAAACTGATGTGCTCATGTGGATATCATGTGAGTGCTGCCATACACATATATGGCAGCAATGCTCACGTGCTTTGCACATGAGCGCTCACGTGTTTAACATGTGGGTGCTATCATATAATCATAGCCGGGGACTCACGTGCTTTGCACATGAGTGTGTACATGGATATCATGTAATGCTTACCACAGGATTTAATCCTAACTGAAGCCGACACTCTCATACTTTGTATGTGATCGCTCACGTGGCTATCATATGAAGGATTACATCTATTTTTTCTTCTTCTCTTTTCTTTTTTTTTATAAGGGAACAAGCACTCCTCTATATGTTAATCCTAGTATAGAAATGAAATATATATAAGGGTGACATCGACCGCATCTTGGTTGAACCCTAATAAAAGAATATACATCAAGCGGCAACAACGACCACAATCCGGCTGCTTGTCCCAAACAAAAGAATACTCAAGTAAATCAAAACTGTACATACAAGATCACACAAGGGGCTAAACATCATGACAATCCGGCTAAACCATAACAAAGATATATATACCAACAACACAAGCATCATATGTGCAACCCTGTCTAATTGAACATATAGCAATTAGACGAGCTTATCCAACACATATACAAAACCATGGATCATAAATGATGCTTAAGTTTCGACCGAAAAGTTCCCGACTAACCAAATCAACTCTAGATAACACAAACAGAGACCTGGGCAAAAAAGAAGTATTCCAAATATCAAGTTTCTAACATATAAAACTATTGCACAAATTTCGAGGCAGAGGAATACAACTTGGCCGTCCCAGTTGGCAAAAAGCATTTTTTGGTCGGCCAAGTTATGGCCCCATGTCCTCGAATTTTATGCAAAGTTTTATATCTGCAAATCATGTCCATTGCCATGCTTTAAAAAATTTCAGGTTCCGTTTATAGAAAATTGACATTCGAAATACGATTCAGTTAAATTTTCGGTCTCGAAGCTATGACATCATCAACAACGAGTTCTAGTGTTTGGTTGGCTCTGATACCATGTTAGGGTTCCATGGCCCTTTGCAGCTAATGCTCAACAGAAGCGAAAATCATGAAAAAAAATTCATGCGAGCGCGCGGAAACTGCAACCTAGAATCCGTTTCAAAACACTAAATTACAAAACAATAACAAGCAAGCTAGCTACAAGTTATAGAGACTAGAATCTTTATAGCGTGTCCAGCCAATCATGAAAGACCCATCCAAGCTGCGTAGCCGTCGAGATCGAGCTTGAGAGACGACCACCCTTGCCGAAAATGATCTATCCGAGGGAAACTGATCTAAACTCCAGTTTCACCTAGCGAAGCAATTGACACTCCAAGCACGCTACGAATAAAATGTGAGGGGGGGAGGATTTTTCCACTAACAAATTCTCTCACTAACCATTCTCAAGAGAAGGAGTTAGAGAACGAAGAAGGAGGAGAGCGTAACATAATGAGCTAAGTCTCAAATGAGTGCAAAATGAGAGCTTTTTTCCATCCTTAAAAAATTGTGACATAACAATTTTCAAATAGAATAATAAAGCCCATCCCTCTCATCCATGCCTCACCTTTACACCTCACCCTCCATCTCATTTATAATTTCCTAAAAAGGAAATTCCTAAAATGAGGTGTCCTCATTCTAGAAGTATTCCATATTTATATGGAATACATCCTCGGTATATGTATCAAAATACATATACGCGTATCCGTATAAAAATACGGATAGCCAAGAGAGAGAAAATGAATAGTGAATATAATACTAGAATATATATATATATGTAAATTATTAAATCAATAGTTGATTTAATAATCTAGCTTAATTCTAAGCCGGTTAGTATTATCAACCGTCCGATTAAAGTACATGTAGCAAGTACACATATTTAATCTGACCCTTGAACTTATCAATGTACGGTATCTGCATCATATCGCCTGAACCGGGAAAACCCTCTGTGTGGAACTCTAAAGACTCGATAATACGCTGACAGTGATTACTGGATAAATTCATAACCACAAGTACGTCAGCGGCACTGGCTGTACGTAACGGCTACCCAGGTATATACCGAAAGGGAGGTCGACAATCAAGTCCGTATGTACCCTACTGAGCCTGAATATGACAATCTCTATACAGTCCAGTCTTTTCGTCTAAGAGTATCGCATACTGGGTCTAAAGGGTGGATAACGTTAGACCCCTAATAACCCGATAAGTTGTGCCGGTATCAAGCTCATCACCCATCGAGAAACTACTGATCTCCTGTCAGTAAATATCATCCACCATGGCCAAGGATTTATGGGGATAGCCAATCGAACACAGCACGATATCGACTCCCTATACTGGAAGTGATGAATCCCTGACGATCGCTCACTGCCTCCATGCGGCTCGGGACTGTACCCAACTAAAACCTGCTTGCACGACTCCTTTGAGCCGTGTTAGGGTAGTATCTAAGTACAATGGGAACTCATACAAGACAAATGACGATCTCAGGTCAAAAGACTATCGTGTACTCATGTCATCAAGGAACTGTTATCTGACGATAGCTATAATACCATCTAGAAGTTCTTGGTGAGACCGTTTGGTGTACTCACCTCCAATAAGCATCTATATACAATCTTAGGTGCCCAAAAAACTAATGGCTTGTGAGACCGGCCACCGCCCCTCGTCGGGGTCTAGAAAGTATGCACTAGTTTACTCTGGAATATCGATGCCCAGTCTCGATACTCCCACGACTAGGAACATTTAAGGATGTGCTTATAGACTACCCAGATCCCACGTATATGATCCCATCATAATACTGGTAGTCAAGCAAGAATCCTATGGGCTTTATCATTATGTATTAGCGATACGTAATAGCAAGTAAAATATACACACATAATGATAAAGACAAACCAGATAGCATACTATCATCTCGAGTAAGACTGTTCTACAGGTATAGGTTATCCTTCAATTATCATAATCGCCTATCTGTAATTACAATAATCGCTTTGAGGTCACTGTAGCTAACATGCTTGACTACCAGGATTATGATGTGATCATACTAGTAGGGCCTGGATAGTCTATAAGCACATCATTAAATCTTCTTAGTGTGGGAGTGTCGAGACAGGGCATCGGCAATCTAGAGTAGACTAGTGTATACGTTTCTTAATCCCGACCGGGACGATGGCTGGTCCCACAGCTATTGGTGTTTGTGTTGGATATAGTGCCCTCAAGGCAATTATTGTAATTGCAGGCAGGCGATTATTATATTTGAGGATGGACCTATACATGTATAACAATCTTGCTCGAGATGATAGTATGCTATCTGGTTTGTCTTTATCATTCATGTATATACGTTTTACTTGTTATTACATGTCGCTAATACATAATGATAAAGCCCGTAGGATCTTTGCTTGACTACGAGTATTATGATGGCAATCATACTTGTGGGAATTGTGTAGTCCATAAACACATCCTTAAATGTCCCAAGTTGTGAGAGTATTGAGACTGGGTATCGATATTCCAGAGTATACTGGTGTATATATTTCTTGACCCCGATGAGGGGCGATGGCCGGTCTCACGGCCATTGGTGTCTGACATCAAAGATTGTATACAGGTGCTCATTGGGTTATGAGTTACACTGGACAGACTCACCGAGAACTCCTAGATGGTATTATACCTATTGTCAAATAGCATTTCTCTGGTGACATGAGTACATGGTATCTGTTGATATGAGATCGTCATTTGTTTTGTATGAGTTCCCACTATACTTTGATTACTACCCTACCATGGCTCTACTGAGTCGTGTAAACATGTTTTAGTTGAGTACAGTCCCGAGCCATATGGAAGCAGTGAGCGGATTAAGGGGATTCGTTTCTCCCGGTATAGAGAGTCGATATCGCGTTGTGTTCAGTTGACCATCACCATAAGTCTATGGCCATGGCGGATGAGATTTACAGATAAGAGATCAGTAGTTTCTCGGTAGATGATGAGCTTGATGCCGACACAACTTATGGGTTATTACGGATCTGGCATTTTCTACCCCTGGACCCGGTATGCGACACTTTCAGACGAAGAGACTGGACTGTACGGTGACTGTCATTTATAGGCTCAGTAGGGGTTCAGATGAGCTTGCTTTTTTATCTTCCTTTCGTTCAATACCTGAGTAGCTGTTATGTACAGCTAGTTCCACTAACGTACTTGTGGTTATGGATTGGATCCAGTAACTCACTGCCGGCATACTGTTGAGTCTTCAGAGTCCCGCACAGTGGTTTTTCCGGCTCTAGCAATATGATGTAGATGTGCGTATTGGATGTGTACCGGAGTTTGATTAAAACTTGTCTATTGGATACACTAACGGTAATCGGACGTTTGATAATACTAGCCGGTCTTTTGGAAAGGCGGATACTAAATCAAGTATGGATTTAATATATATATATTGGATATATATTTACTAGTACTATGTTACCATTTCTTTTTATCACACTATTTGTATTTATATACAAATGATAAAGTATATGTTATATGTTAACATATATTTTTCTTATTTCACTTTCTATTTCTTTATTCTCCACTCACCTTAGACTTGACTTGACTAGATGGGAAGGGGTACATACCCACCTTAGTTTGGCTTGGCAAGTAGAGGAGAAAGGTTAGGATGAACAATTGGAGGAGAGAGAGGGGTAATATGAGAGCTAGCTCTCATATTACTAGAATGAAAAAAATGTTTCATATTCCTCTTCTTCTTCCTCCTTCACCTTCAATATAGCTCTCTTGAGTTTGAGCCATCCTAATAAAAGAAAAGAAAAAGAGATTCAAAGTGAGGAAAATAATGAGTGACAATAATCTACATCACTTGGTCAATTAGCCTAGCAAACTAGTTAACCAAGTTTCTTCACTAATGGAGTTTTCTTGAAGTGGAGATGGAGCTAGAGTTGAGTTTCCTCAAGTGGATCCATTTTTGATAAAGAGAGGCCTTCATTAAGCTTGTTCCCTCATCCAAGAAGCTTAGTTAGAGTTCAACATAAATTGGAGTATATGAAGATACTATAAAAAGTTGTATTGTCCTAATCTTGTATGGTAATTATATTATCAAGTTGAATTCTTTATTATTGATTCTAGGTAGTGTAGTACTTGTTCTCTTGAAATTTTTAAAACCCTATTTTGCTTGTTCTAAAATCACAAGAGGGATTGCAAGGCATACTTACAGTTTGACACAGAAGATTGTATACAAGTGCTCATTGGAGAATGAGTATACCGAACTGACTCGCTGAGAACTACTAGATGGTATTATACATATTGTCGGATATCAGTTCTCTAGTGACAATAGTACAAGGTAGTCTTATGACCTGAGATCGCCATAGTGTCTTATGTGTGTTCCCACTTTACTTTGATTACTACCCAACCACGGCTTTAAAGAGCCGTGCATACAGGTTTTAATTGGGTATAGTCTCGAAGCACATGAAGGCAGTGAGCGGTCAAGAGGGGATTCGTCTCTCCCGGTATAGGGAGTCGATGTCGAGCTATGCATGATATGAATATAACCAGAAATCCCTGACTATGGCGGTTGAGATAAACTGATAAGTGTTATCGGTTGTATCTCGGCTGGTTATAAGTTTGATGTCTGCATGACTTACTGGGTTATTAGGGGTCTGACAGTTTCCACCCCCAGACCCGATATGCGATACTCTTTGATGAAAAGACCGGACTGTACGGTAATTGTCACTGATAGGGTTTGTTAAGTTCGAATGAGTTTGCTTGTCGGCCTACCTTTTGATCAATACCTGGGTGGTCATTATATACAACTATTACCGCTGACGAGCTTGTGGGTTAACCCGTTCGGAGATTGATCTGAAAGTGTTTCGGATTCAATCGAATATGATCTTAATTAACTCAATGCTGGTGTATTGTCAGGTTTTAGAATCCCACAATGAAAGTGTCTGCTCGGGCGAAATGATGATGTGACGTGCGTTTTGAATACGCACGGGAGTTCGATTAAATACGTGTATAAGTTACGCGTGAGTTTATCGGACATTTGATAATACTGGCCGAATGTTTCATAGCTCGGAAATTAAGTCAAGTGATGACTTAATATCCATATATTGATATGGAAGGGTTTTCTAGTATTATATACTCTCTTTATAATTAATAAGTATATGATACTTATTCCTATATATATATTATATATAATACATAATATGTATATGTATATGGATACGTATACTTTCTCTCATTACACACACACACATTTACTCTCTCTCTCTCTCATTTATATGTATAGGATACATATAAAATATTGTATGAATACAAATACCCCCGTGTCTTTAGTGACATGTGAGGCATGTGAAGAGTGAGGGCCACTTGAGAAAATATAAAGATATTTTCTCAAGCCCTCTCTCCACATAAGACAACAAATAGGAGAGAGAAAATAATGAGGCTTCTTCTTCATCATCTTCCCTTGATTTTCAAAAGAAGAAAAAGAGGAAAAGAGAAAAAGAAAATGAAAGAGAAAAGGAGAGTTCTCCATTATCATCAACTGCTTCTTGTTAGTTATATATATGCCCTAGAGGCCATTACTGTACATAGGATGTATATTGTAGTGGATGCTGGGACATATATAGGGAGGACTTTCTTGCTCGACATGATAGTATGCTATCTGGTTGAACTTTACCTTAACGTGTATACTGATTGTCTCTCTGTTACATGTTGGTAAAGCCCTTAGGATGTGTGCTTGACTACCTGGACTATGATGCGGATCATACTAGTGGGGACATGGTAGTCCATAAGTACATCCTTCAAAGTCCCTAGTCGAGGGTGTATCGAGACGGGGCATCGATATACCAGAGTAGACTAGCGTATACCTTCTCGACCCATACAGATGGGCGATGGATGATCCCATATCCATTGGTGTTTGACATCAGAGATGATATACGGGTGCTTAGTGGAGACTGGGTACACTGGACGGACTCGCCGAGAACTCCCAGATGGTATTATACCTCACGTCAGATGGCAGTTCTCTGGTGACACTGGTACAGAGTAGTCTGTTGACCCGAGATCGTCATAGAGTCTTGTGTGGTTCCCACTGTGCTTTGATTTCTATCTTACCACGTCCAAGAGGGCGTGCAAAACGGTGGTTTTTGGGTACAGTCCCGAGTCACATGGAGGCAATGAGCGATAGGAGGTGATTCGTCTATCCCGGTATAGGGAGTTGATGTTGCGCTGTGTTTGATTGGCTATAACAGGAAATCCCTGGCCAGGGTTGCTGAGATTTACTGGTAAGTGTTACCAGTAGTTTCTCGAATTGTTATAGACCTCATATCGACACGACTTATCAAGCTATTGGGGTCTGACGTTTACCACCCCTAGGCGAGATATGCGACATATCAGACGATCAGACCGGACTGTACGGTAGTGTTACTGGTTGGATTCACTGGAGTGTGAGCGGGCTTGCTCGTCGATCTTCAGATCGCTCAATACCCGGGTGGCCGTTACGTTTAGCAGACCGCTTGCGGCTTGTGGGTGTTTGATATGATCATCACCTGCTGCCGGCGTATTGACGAGTCTTTAGAGTCCTACACAGAGGTTTCCTGGCTCAAGCGAAACGAAATAGGAGCGCATATGAGATATGTGCGGGACCGAGAATAATGCGTGTATGTGATACCGTATTCTATTCTCGCGATGAATGCGTCGAATGGTTGTATGCGATATAACCTAGTTATCGAATCAAGGATTGATTCGATAAATCGATACATTGGATATTAGTCGGTTATATGCGATATGACCGGATCGTTAAATCAAGTGTTGATTTAATGATTTAATGTATAATTATATATTTGATATATCACTTTGCATTAACTAGTATCGGTTCACTTTAAATGGATTTTCTCGCTCGGATGTGCGCATTATATATGTGATATGATTTTGTGCACATGCTTGTATCATGTTTGATGATACATAATAGTTTGGTGTATGGTTTAAACCATGGTTGGTCAATGGTTAGGGTTTCTTATTCTTCATTTACTTATTCTTTTATTTATTCATTGATTTATGAATGAAATAGAATGGTGGCCAATTTTGGATTATCCTTGAAGCTTCTTGAAGCTTTGAAATGGTTGACCATTTTGTTTCTTTCTCTAACCCTAACCATACAACCTAACCTAAGTTAATTCTCTACACCTAACTAGGGTTGGATTATGATAAGTATTCATTCATTTTTAATTTTACAAAAGAACTTATCATAATTTTATCATCTTCTTCTTCCTTTCTTCACTTGAAGAAAGCAAGCTCCATCAATGGTGATTGATGGAAACTAGTGAGAAATCCAAAACTAAAGTCTACCCACTTCCTATTTCTTCATCCTCTACCTCTTGCCAAGTAGTAGAGTGTGTTTTCTTCACAAGTTTCATGACTTGGTGAACTGAGAGCTTGATCTTGCGATGCTTCGACGTAGATCATCTTCGGCATGGGCATCGATGACCTAGCCCGTCCATTCTCCGATGAAGCCGACGCTAGAGCCCGGGACTTGTTATGGACAGCGAGGAGACTTCATTGCGGAGCTATGGAGGTGGAGAACCGGATCTACAAAGGTTGTATTTCCGTATCTCTTAGTTAAGTGTTAACTAGTTTATTGTTTCGCCTAGACATCTAGCCAACGATCCGTATTCTAGGGTTTCTCGGCACCGTAATTTTTGAAATTGGCATGGTTGATGCCTTGTGAGACCTCACTAGAGTGCCTAGGAACCCTACAGTGGTATCAGAGCCTAGCTAGAGTCTCAGGCGAAGTCTAGACGGAATTTGAAACCCGAACGAACCCGTAACCCATCTCAAAAAATGCTCTCTGTCCTTTTTTCAAAAACGTGGATTTTTCCAAATTAAAAATTGCTAAAAAATTCAGCAGGGAAAAATAAGAATTACGATGCAAAATTTTTTCGATGAACAGTATTTATTGCGGCGGAACCGCGGTAGAAGTCTAGCTTCTGCGGCGGTTCCGCGGCTGTCTGGTGACGTCAGCCCTCATTCTTTGCACAATAATTCCTGATAAATTATGCTGGGTTTTCTGGAAATTTTTAATATTTATTCAAGAGTTGAATTTTCTGAGATTGTTTTGGGGATTCGGTGTTTCGATCGGAGTATCAAATTTTGTCTGTGTGGCTTTCCGGATAAATTTCAGAATATGTTAAAAAGATTCGACCGGATATAAATACCCAATTTTTCCCCTGTCGGGAAATTTCTAAGTGTTGGATTTTTCCGTAGTTTGACGACGTTCTAAGTAGTGCAAGTAACGCGATGGACCCTCTAGAAGACAACAAACCTTAACTCGATTATGTGACCGTCTTGAACTGCCCTTTGAACCTTCGGGTTTGGGGCAGTACGGCGTGCCACATGTGAGGCGTTGGCTTGACCCTTCTACGGCTGGACCGTTGGTACTGAGGCACGAACTGAATGTTGTTAGACTCATATTTCATGTGTTGATCTGTATCGGGAAAACTTGGGTGTTCAAATGTTCAATCGGAAAGTTTAACATTTTCTAATTATCTGGAATGGGATACAATAATTGGAATTCACAAAGAGTTATGAGATAACTAAATGAATGTTATAAACATAGCAGTTTAGTCTCACTTGATCGGTTGCCACAGAATTTTGATGTGATCAAAACTCCGTCGCAATCACGTAGCGTACGCGGATACTCGCCGGGTAAACTTATTAGACAGCTACATCCCTTAGCCCCGACCAAGTGACTGTAGGAGAACCCCGTCGCCGAAAGCATCTGTTCGGGTGCTCGCGGCAGCGGTGTTCCGCCTTGGTGCACTTTGTCGACGGCGTCGGGGGTGCGGCCGCCTACTGAAGTTTGCGATGAGCATTCGATCAGGATGTCGGGAATCTTGTTGAATTGCCCGACTTGATATTGAAAAGTGTTTTCGATAATGAGACTAAAATGCGGGGTTTATAATTGTTAGGCATGCGATGTCTAAGGAATTCATTTGGTCAGGCATGCGATGTCTGAGGTGGTTGCGGATTCCAACTGTTGTAGTTTTACACTTTCTTTTCTGTGACCGTAAGTGTAATATGTGATATCGCCGGTTTCGTTGCTATATGTCAACGACAATTGGGATGTGCATATTTACTTACGTTGATGACATGTGATGTTATGTGTTGCTGGATATGTTATATTGGATCGTCGTGTTTGAATAGCCGGGGGTTTTTATGTGAGATGAGTGTTTTTCATTTTCATTCATGTAAAAACTTGTATGTAATATTCTTTTATTGGGGCACTTCCAGGTTGCGGAAGTTGTCACCGTTTGTATATTATTTACTTTTCCGCACTAGGATAGACCCAAGGAGGGGAGCACAAGTAACCGGGTTCTGGAGTCCAGTGGGAGACCAACTCGAGGAGTCGAGTCCGGGTCTCCTAACTCTAGAATATGTAGGGTTACTTGCCGCTCTCGTTGGGGTCTAGGGGTGTGGGTTTGGCTATTTATCACGACTGTGGAATCCTTGTTTTATACTGGCTCGTATTGAAAACACGGACGTCCTAGTATATCCAATATTTCATATGATTCTTCTGCTGCGATATCTGTGATGTGATCATGTGATGTTCTGTGATAGATACATTATATAGTATATATGATATATTATATAGACGTTACTTATGTTTTACACCCGCGCTAGCCCTGCCCCGCTCTGCCGTTAGTTACCTAACCTAACGGTGCACGAGGGGACATCGAGGCGAATGCGGATGGCATAAGTGTACGTCGTATTTATCTGTGATGTTTAGGTATTTTGATGATGGGACTTCATTAATGTGATTAATGAAATAAAAGAAACCTAAAGATGTTGTAGAATTGAATTTCAAAATAAAAAGGGTAGCTACAGTTCTTGCTTTGCACAGAGGTATATATGATATATCCTGCACCTTATTCGATGAGGAAAGGACCGAGATCCCTTCACCGGGAGTGACTCCTTTAGCAATAACTGGCAGATGCTACACATTCGGTTTGTATTTTGATTGCTTTTAAGAATTTTTGCTTTGCACAGTGATATATGTGATATATCCCGCACCTCATTCGACGAGGAAAGGACCGACGATCCCTTCATCGGGAGTGACTCTTTTAGCAAAACTAGAAAAGCCTCAAAAGCACTCCATTTTAAAATCATTTGATTCTACAACGATATCTAGTTCATTACGCAATAGGTTTTCAGAAAAACCTGTCGTAGCCCTCCGTCATTTCAGATAAATCCTGTTTAGTATTCGTGCTGTGTTTGTTGGCCTTGTCAAGGCGCAGTGTACGGTAGCTAACCAGTATTTATCTGCTTATGCATATGATGCAGATTGGGTTAGGGTAGTCGTGCGGCCTTGTTGACCTTGTCAAGGGTCGTGCGGGTGGGTTTGATTCAATCAAGAAATGACGGGTTGAACTTGACTTGCGGTCTATGGTTTGTTGACCTTGTCAAGGTCATAGATCGTTCGGGGCAAAATATTATCGGGAATTTCAAGTGTTGAAATTTGCAATGAGATTGCATACCTCCTATGAGATAGTTGGATCCCGATACCCGCTGCGAGTAAGAGTTACTCCTGGGAGAGTTTTATACATTACAATTAGCCGATCAAGTAGGTGTCTAGAAAGGTGTCTACGAGGTTACGCCTCTGGGAAAACGAGGTTTACAGTAATTAGGTTCGTGCGAAAGCACGGGGGACCTCCCTCAAAGTACCGACACTGGCCTGGCTGAAAAATTGGCGAACTTGTAGTGTGTAATTAATCCCGGCTAGTCTTTCCTTTTAGGGTTTGAAGGAAGATTTGATAAAAAGCAGTGGGAGCCATCCTGATTAGATAAAATAATAACCAATCTATTCTTGCAAGAGCGCACGCTGAGTGATTTCTTCTCTCTCTCTCCAGGTAGCGACCATATCACGCCTTAATCAAGATAATAACACGGAATATTGACCGAACCCGCTTGTTATACTGAGCTGGGGAACGTTGGTCCCGCTCCAACTTATAATTGTTATAAGACAGAGCAGGAAATTGGGGATTACCAGAATTCCCGTGCCGCCCAAACGAAGAGAGTGCATGATGATGCATCATCTTCTGGTGTGTTCATTATAAAGAACTGTTTCTCAGTATCATTTACGTCATGGGTATGTGATACCAGATCAGGATCCCGGATATGTAATCTGTTACATAGGGATGCAGAAAGGTAGAGAACTGAGAACGGGTGATAAGTTTCATGAGGCAGAAAACGGGGCAAGTGTTGCAGCCAAGTCTGTTGGTCACTGTCACCCTGTATTACCAATACATTGATTCTGAACGAATGTTATTAGATACCGAATCTGATATACAAAATCATATCAGTCTCTTTATTAGTAAAGAAATGATAAAATTTTGTATTGTTGGATAATGTTTTGAACATTTCCTATATCAAAAGTTGATCGGTTCAGGCACGTTATCTAAAAGCATTGATGTTCTAAATCAAACTACAGTTCTTAGTATACGGATCACACACAAGAGGAAGAGTTCAGAAATGAACGAATTCTTCTTGAGGCATTGTAGACTAGGTCAGATCAATGTGACCCGACTAGCTAGAGTTACATATAGATGCATATTTAAATCAGTTTGAATTTACATCTTGTGAAACTCGCCAGTCATGTCACAAAGATAAGATGACCATAGCTCCGTTTACTGAAAACAGAGAAAGAGTTAGTAAACTCTTGGGATGATACATGTTGATGTATGTAAGGTCCCCTGTCTACACATGCCAGGACAGGTTCTTTGTACTTCATTACATTCTCTGATAATCTCTCAAGATTCAGACATATGTTCCTATTGAAACATGAGTCCGAGCCTTTTGAGATATTCACAGAATATAAGCGAGAAGTAGAGAACCAAAATACGGGTATAAGTATTATGTCCTTTGATGAGATCAAGGAGGAGAATACTTGAGCACGGAATTCGAGGACTATTCTAAAGGAGAATGAGATTCTCTCTCAGCATTACTCCTCCGTATACACCATAACACGATGGTATATCGGGGCGGAGCTATCTCACCCTATATGATAAGGTGTGCTCTATGATGAGTACTACTGAGTTACCTATTTCCTTTTGGGGGGTTATGCACTTATAAAGTTGCATACCTATTGAATAGGGTTCGAATCAAATCAGTTGCCTACCATTTCATATGTGATATGGAAAGGGAAGCGCCCATATCTTAAGTTAGTTAAGATTTGGAGTTGTCCGGCCTATGTCTGAAAGCAAAATCCGGACAAGCTCGAGGTAAGGTCTGTAATGTAGAACTGGAAAAATTCCAGCTATACGAACAACAGCAAATGATTTGATAGAACCAAGGGATTCAGTAGATACCAACGAACCTCAGCCTCTCCGCCGATCTAGTAGGGTTCCTCACCCACCTGAGAGATACTTCGGTTTCTCTATGACAGTGGGAGCGAGGATTACATCATGAGATGATGACCCAACTAGTTTCGAGCTGGCCATCAGGAGTGAGACTCTGTAAGAATGGCTGGATGTTTATCGATCTGAGATGGAATCCTTATACACCAACAAAGTATGGACTTTAGTTGCTATATCTGAAGGGTTAAATCCCCATCAGGAGCAAGTATATCTTGAGAAGATTACTTGGTGTAGATGGAAAAGTTGAGACTTTCAAAGCTAGACTTGTTAAAAGTTTGCATCATTGACCAGGTGTGGATAATGATGAAACCTTTTCAAGTAGCTATGCTTAAGTCCATCCAGATCCTACTTGTCACGGCTACATACCATAACTACGATATCTGGTGGTTGGGTGTCATGACTGCTTTTCTAAATGATGTTTTAGAAGAGAACGTCTATAAGTACACAGCCAGAGGGCTTCGTAGACAGTGGGAGCAGCGGAAACGTGTGCAAGATGCTTTATAGGATAAAGCAGGCATCGCGGAGTTGGAACATCTGTTTTGATGGATTAGTCAAAGAAGTTGACATCATCAAAATGGTAGATGAACCTTGTATAAACAAAAAGGTAGTAGGGAGTATGGTGACGATCCTCGTAGAGTACGTGGATGATATACTTTTGATAGGGAAGGAGTTTCCTATGCTACGCTCGGTCAATCTCTGCTTATCACAATGATTCTCCATAAAGGATCAAAGTGATACCTCCTAAATCCTGGGTTTGGATCTATGAGATAGATCTAATTGGATGTTAGGATTCTCACTAGTTATAGTGAGATGGTATCAATCGATCCTAGGGAGAATCACTGGAAGGGTTCCAGGGTGATAAAGACGACTGAATGTCAGTCGCAGGCATTGTCTTTACCCTCAGTAAAGGGACGGTATGTTGGAAGAGTTCCAAGCTAGATACCGTGGCATACTAGACGATAAAGGCTGGATACATCGCTACTTAAGATGCTACCAAAGAGGCTGTTTGGGTGTATATTGGTTCATGAGATGAACTACGTTCCTTCCATTGTGTGACAATGGAGTTGTGGCTTATGCCAAGGAACGCCGGGTCCCATCAGTGATCCAGACTTATTCTAAGGCAGCATCGCCTGATCATGGAGATAGTTGATCTCCAGGGTGATCGAGGTTAGGAGAGTAGATTCAGAGGACAACACAGCGGATCCACTCACGAAAGGCCTGTTCCCAGAGAGAGACTTTTATGGGATGGTTGAGTATGAGATACTTCAAACCACTGCTACAGATGGCCCTAGTGCAAGTGGGAGATTGTTAGTTATATGTATGCCCTAGAGGCCATTACTGTACATAGGATGTATATTATAGTGGATGCTGGGACATATATAGGGAGGACTTTCTTGCTCGACATGATAGTATGCTATCTGGTTGAACTTTACCTTAACGTGTATACTGATTGTCTCTCTGTTACATGTTGGTAAAGCCCTTAGGATGTGTGCTTGACTACCTGGACTATGATGCGGATCATACTAGTGAGGACATGGTAGTCTATAAGTACATCCTTCAAAGTCCCTAGTCGAGGGTGTATCGAGACGGGGCATCGATATACCAGAGTAGACTAGCGTATACCTTCTCGACCCATACAGATGGGCGATGGATGATCCCATATCCATTGGTGTTTGACATCAGAGATGATATATGGGTGCTTAGTGGAGACTGGGTACACTGGACGGACTCGCCGAGAACTCCCAGATGGTATTATACCTCACGTCAGATGGCAGTTCTCTGGTGACACTGGTACAGAGTAGTCTGTTGACCCGAGATCGTCATAGAGTCTTGTGTGGTTCCCACTGTGCTTTGATTTCCATCTTACCACGTCCAAGAGGGCGTGCAAAACGGTGGTTTTTGGGTACAGTCCCGAGTCACATGGAGGCAATGAGCGATAGGAGAGGATTCGTCTCTCCCGGTATAGGGAGTTGATGTTGCGCTGTGTTTGATTGGCTATAACAAGAAATCCCTGGCCAGGGTTGCTGAGATTTACTGGTAAGTGTTACCAGTAGTTTCTCGAATTGTTATAGACCTCATATCGACACGACTTATCAAGCTATTGGGGTCTGACGTTTACCACCCCTAGGCGAGATATGCGACATATCAGACGATCAGACCGGACTGTACGGTAGTGTTACTGGTTGGATTCACTGGAGTGTGAGCGGGCTTGCTCGTCGATCTTCAGATCGCTCAATACCCGGGTGGCCGTTACGTTTAGCAGACCGCTTGCGGCTTGTGGGTGTTTGATATGATCATCACCTGCTGCCGGCGTATTGACGAGTCTTTAGAGTCCTACACAGAGGTTTCCTGGCTCAAGCGAAACGAAATAGGAGCGCATATGAGATATGTGCGGGACCGAGAATAATGCGTGTATGTGATACCGTATTCTATTCTCGCGATGAATGCGTCGAATGGTTGTATGCGATATAACCTAGTTATCGAATCAAGGATTGATTCGATAAATCGATACATTGGATATTAGTCGGTTATATGCGATATGACCGGATCGTTAAATCAAGTGTTGATTTAATGATTTAATGTATAATTATATATTTGATATATTACTTTGCATTAACTAGTATCGGTTCACTTTAAATGGATTTTCTCGCTCGGATGTGCGCATTATATATGTGATATGATTTTGTGCACATACTTGTATCATGTTTGATGAATAATAGTTTGGTGTATGGTTTAAACCATGGTTGGTCAATGGTTAGGGTTTCTTATTCTTCATTTACTTATTCTTTTATTTATTCATTGATTTATGAATGAAATAGAATGGTGGCCAATTTTGGATTATCCTTGAAGCTTCTTGAAGCTTTGAAATGGTTGACCATTTTGTTTCTTTCTCTAACCCTAACCATACAACCTAACCTAATTTAATTCTCTACACCTAACTAGGGTTGGATTATGATAAGTATTCATTCATTTTTAATTTTACAAAAGAACTTATCATAATTTTATCATCTTCTTCTTCCTTTCTTCACTTGAAGAAAGCAAGCTCCATCAATGGTGATTGATGGAAACTAGTGAGAAATCCAAAACTAAAGTCTACCCACTTTCTATTTCTTCATCCTCTACCTCTTGCCAAGTAGTAGAGTGTGTTTTCTTCACAAGTTTCATGACTTGGTGAAGTGAGAGCTTGATCTTGCGATGCTTCGACGTAGATCATCTTCGGCATGGGCATCGATGACCTAGCCCGTCCATTCTCCGATGAAGCCGACGCTAGAGCCCGGGACTTGTTATGGACAGCGAGGAGACTTCATTGCGGAGCTATGGAGGTGGAGAACCGGATCTACAAAGGTTGTATTTCCGTATCTCTTAGTTAAGTGTTAACTAGTTTATTGTTTCGCCTAGACATCTAGCCAACGATCCGTATTCTAGGGTTTCTCGGCACCGTAATTTTGAAATTGGCATGGTTGATGCCTTGTGAGACCTCACTAGAGTGCCTAGGAACCCTACAGTGGTATCAGAGCCTAGCTAGAGTCTCAGGCGAAGTCTAGACGGAATTTGAAACCCGAACGAACCCGTAACCCATCTCAAAAAATGCTCTCTGTCCTTTTTTCAAAAACGTGGATTTTTCCAAATTAAAAATTGCTAAAAAATTCAGCAGGGAAAAATAAGAATTACGATGCAAAATTTTTTCGATGAACAGTATTTATTGCGGCGGAACCGCGGTAGAAGTCTAGCTTCTGCGGCGGTTCCGCGGCTGTCTGGTGACGTCAGCCCTCATTCTTTGCACAATAATTCCTGATAAATTATGCTGGGTTTTCTGGAAATTTTTAATATTTATTCAAGAGTTGAATTTTCTGAGATTGTTTTGGGGATTCGGTGTTTCGATCGGAGTATCAAATTTTGTCTGTGTGGCTTTCCGGATAAATTTCAGAATATGTTAAAAAGATTCGACCGGATATAAATACCCAATTTTTCCCCTGTCGGGAAATTTCTAAGTGTTGGATTTTTCCGTAGTTTGACGACGTTCTAAGTAGTGCAAGTAACGCGATGGACCCTCTAGAAGACAACAAACCTTAACTCGATTATGTGACCGTCTTGAACTGCCCTTTGAACCTTCGGGTTTGGGGCAGTACGGCGTGCCACATGTGAGGCGTTGGCTTGACCCTTCTACGGCTGGACCGTTGGTACTGAGGCACGAACTGAATGTTGTTAGACTCATATTTCATGTGTTGATCTGTATCGGGAAAACTTGGGTGTTCAAATGTTCAATCGGAAAGTTTAACATTTTCTAATTATCTGGAATGGGATACAATAATTGGAATTCACAAAGAGTTATGAGATAACTAAATGAATGTTATAAACATAGCAGTTTAGTCTCACTTGATCGGTTGCCACAGAATTTTGATGTGATCAAAACTCCGTCGCAATCACGTAGCGTACGCGGATACTCGCCGGGTAAACTTATTAGACAGCTACATCCCTTAGCCCCGACCAAGTGACTGTAGGAGAACCCCGTCGCCGAAAGCATCTGTTCGGGTGCTCGCGGCAGCGGTGTTCCGCCTTGGTGCACTTTGTCGACGGCGTCGGGGGTGCGGCCGCCTACTGAAGTTTGCGATGAGCATTCGATCAGGATGTCGGGAATCTTGTTGAATTGCCCGACTTGATATTGAAAAGTGTTTTCGATAATGAGACTAAAATGCGGGGTTTATAATTGTTAGGCATGCGATGTCTAAGGAATTCATTTGGTCAGGCATGCGATGTCTGAGGTGGTTGCGGATTCCAACTGTTGTAGTTTTACACTTTCTTTTCTGTGACCGTAAGTGTAATATGTGATATCGCCGGTTTCGTTGCTATATGTCAACGACAATTGGGATGTGCATATTTACTTACGTTGATGACATGTGATGTTATGTGTTGCTGGATATGTTATATTGGATCGTCGTGTTTGAATAGCCGGGGGTTTTTATGTGAGATGAGTGTTTTTCATTTTCATTCATGTAAAAACTTGTATGTAATATTCTTTTATTGGGGCACTTCCAGGTTGCGGAAGTTGTCATCGTTTGTATATTATTTACTTTTCCGCACTAGGATAGACCCAAGGAGAGGAGCACAAGTAACCGGGTTCTGGAGTCCAGTGGGAGACCAACTCGAGGAGTCGAGTCCGGGTCTCCTAACTCTAGAATATGTAGGGTTACTTGCCGCTCTCATAGGGGTCTAGGGGTATGGGTTTGGATGATTTTGGATGTAACGTTTGGTACTATTGTTTAGAAATTTTTGTTCTATGTATCTGCCGCGATCTGCATGTGTTGCGACCCAAGCACTGTACACTTATATGGTATCGGAACTGATCCATCTACTAGTAGTTGTTTTTTATGGCTGAAGAATCGATAAACCCTTTTTGCTTAAACTTGTTTTGAAAACTTTCACTAAAACCTCTTATTTTTATGTTGCATGAGCCCCGGGGTTCATGGTTTGGACCAAGAACTTCATGTAGGCTCGGGTGGGACCCCGAACCCCACCACCTGACTGCCAGTTCTACCCTAAATTCGGGGTTGAACTGAGGTTGATTCAGCCCCTAACCAGAGGCCGAATCAGGGCTGATTCGGCCCTGACTAAACCTGGGCCTAGAGTGTGTATGGGGGGAGGGAGTTATGGGGTTGAGCCCGAGTCCCTATCGGGCTCTTAAGTTCAATATGGGTCCTCCGAGACTTGTTTTTAGGCAAAAATGAGAAGGGTTTGAGTGCCAGGGTGCGCATCAGATTTTGGCTCTTTGAAATTTGACGCGTGCGACTTCTTGGGTTTAATTCATGGCCATCAATGTCGAATTAACTCGACCAAAGTGTTTGATCAAGTTGGTTTGAACACGTATAAGGATATACATTGGTAAACGTAGTCTAATTGATATGTGATTGTTTCCCCCAATCAGAGCATAGCTCTGTTTGAAATTCAAATTTCAAAAAAATTAAAGCAACGTTTCAGATGCAGCGCCCAAGTGCGC
Organism: Agapanthus africanus; assembly: GCA_030015575.1. Classification (NCBI taxonomy): domain Eukaryota; kingdom Viridiplantae; phylum Streptophyta; class Magnoliopsida; order Asparagales; family Amaryllidaceae; genus Agapanthus; species Agapanthus africanus. The sequence continues at coordinate 666,902,250 of CM057342.1, read as the reverse complement.
TGCGCCCTTGGCAGCGCACCATGTGTGCGCTAGCGCTAGGCACGCTGCGCAGCGCGCCACGTGTCAAACACGGATGCGCTAGCGCAGTGTGCGCTACGCTCTGAGCAGCGCACCACGTGTAAGACACAGATGCGCTAGCGCGAGGTGCGCTGCGCTCTGAGCAGCGCACCACGTGCAAAGCACGAGTGTGCTAGCGCTGGAATTAAAAAAAACTCCCTACCGTTAGATCAAAAGATCTAATAATAAAGATAAATCATTAATTAATCAGAGTTAAATTCTGTTATGGAAAGATTTTTTCAATCTTGTTAAAAACAAGAAGATTGCCTTCTGTAAAACAGAAGCCCTAGGATCAAAGATCCAATGATGGGAAATATCCCCAAATCAATAAGAGAAAGATCTCTTTAACTGATTCAACAAATCAGCTTACCCTATATAAAGGCCCCAAGACTTCAAGTCTGATATAGAGAACCCCCTCCCCCCATAAAATTTGAAAAAATTCAAAGAAAAAGAGCAAGCTCTTGCAAGAAGATACTTCTTCAAGGTAAAGATGATGGATGATGAACACAGAGATGAAATCATCTCATAGAAAGAAAAATTTATTTCTTTAATAAAGATCATAGATCTACAAGACAAAAAAGTCTTTCACAAAAGAGATCAAAAGATCTCATCATAAAAGAAGAACATAATTCTTCTCACAGATCATGGATCTATAAAGGCAGAGCCTTTCATCAAAATAAGAGATTGAAAATTTCTCCTGCAAAATAAGAACTGTTGTTCTTAAATCTTGAGACAAAGTCTTTTTTAAAAGAACATAAATTTGTTCTCAGATCATAAAATTGATCAGATGCGCTTTGCGCTCTTGAAATGTGCCTTGCGCTCTTGAAATGCGCTTCTGCGCTCTCTAGACCGGCGCTCAGCGCCAAAATGCGCCACGTGTCAACCACGTATGCGCCAATTAACAACTTGCGCTTTGCGCTTCTGAAATAGCGCACTGCGCTCATGGGCTGGCGCTCAGCGCCAAACGCACCACGTGTCACTCACGTGTGCGCCACTAAACTGAAAGCACAATACGCTCATGGACTAGCGCTCAGCGCTCATAAACTGGCATCATGCGCTCGTCATCTAGCGCCTAGCGCTGAGTGCGACACGTGTCCCTTACATGTGCGCTACTTTGCAGAAGCGCAATGCGCTCTTTGATTGGCGCAAAGCGCCTAGCGCACTACGTGTTGCGCTGACAGAATTAAATTCTGTCTTTTAATGAGCCCAGAGCTTCGATCAATGCTCACCATTGTTAAAAGGGCCAAGCCCAAATAAAAGATCAACAGCCCTAAATAAAATGTTAAACATTTTTAATCTGATTGGACTTAGCCCAAGATTGGCCATAAGTCCTCAACTTATATTAATTGAACTCATCTGCTCATAAATATTTCAACAGATCTTAGTCCCAAATTGGACTACAGATCTTCTAACCAACTCACACCGGTTCGAGAGTATATCTATTTACTCCTCTGATATTTGTCGTTGTAATCCTTCAACGTCTTCAGAGAAGTGACGGGTCCCGACAACCACACATTCCATAAACTGTGGGGTCCTTAAGCCCATGGACTTGACTGTGAGGTCTTTAAACTCATGGACTATGATGTCCTTAACCTTGACCGCGATGTCTTTAAACTAACACTGGACTGAGACGTCCTTAAACTAACATTGGACCGAGATGTCCTTAAACTAACGCTGGACAGAAATGTCCTTAAACTAATCGACCGCAATGTCCCTAAACTAAACAATAGAGTCCAAATGCTCTTTTGTTGGATCTAAACAATCCCGTTAAGTTGATCTTAGTCTAAAATGAGACTAACGTATTCTTAACATATGTTTAAGTTGATCTTAGTCCCAAATGAGGCTAATGTATCCTTAAAACCAACCCCAAACCCAAATCTAAGAAGCTACGGATTTAGACTAATTCACGCCCTACGGGAGACAACATAAATTAGTCTCCATATACAATCCACGGGAAACCAAAAACAAAACAAACACCCACGACACAGAGTGACCATCTGGAGAAGGAGAAAGTGGTTACCGCGATGCGGTAGCGTAATTAACTGCAGGGGCTTGCGCCTGTAGGGAAAAGTGTCCCCACAATCAAAAACCCCTCAACTAGGGGGAATCTGACGAAGTCTGCTACATCGGTCGCATCCGTTTAAACCTTCGATATACGGTGTCATAAATCAACTTGGCATGTTCAAAGAGGTAGACGGATGGCACCAATTAGCATCTGCCCCGAAATTCAGGTGAGGCGTTTACCGCGTCTTCGTGTCTTTCGGCGGGGAATAGATTCTGGCACGCCCGGTGGGACCTTTTCCTCTTTCCACTCCACACTTCGTGTGTCGTACTCGCGAACGAATCGCAGTTTGATATGGTTGTCCTTGGGTTCTAGGTACTAAGATTTGGTGTCTTGCTCGGTGCATAAAATGAAGGATCAATGGCGTCTACCTGCACAAAATGTTCCAGCTGCAACTGCAACTCCCGTTCCGCCTCATCCGGAGGCGTAACTTACGGGCCCCTGGCGGTCTCCCTGTTCATAATGCCGGTAGAGCAGGTAACGCAGGCTACCACCGGGTTGTTCTTCGGGACCATGCTCCCACCAGTGAGCGTTAACATCCCGCTGCCGGAAGAAGCGCAGAAGAAGTCGGTCTTTGATCGGCTCACTACCACCACGGCCCCTCTAAACGGGTCATCCAATGCCAAGCCGACAGCATCAGTCTTCGATAGGCTGAGCTTGAACTCCAATGGGACCGTCAAGAAGCCTACGATACCTGAAGCGGCCATCCCAAAACGGATAGCCATTCCTACTCTCGAGGTCACTAAAGAATCTTCTCCCGTCAAAGGATCAGTCTTTACGAGGTTGGCCACTCCGGCTCCTGTTCCTGCTCAAAGGTCTGTCTTTGACAGATTGGATACTGCTGCTCAACGGACGTCGATCTTCAAGAGGCTGGTACCAGCAACGCCTCACCAGAACAGGGGGCATGACAAACCCATCCCCATAGCCGAACCAACACCATCTGCGCGACATGCTCGCCGTCATCACTGGCACCGAGTAAGGAAGGCTGGAGGCAGCTCTCCATCTGGATTTACTCCACCAGCTTCAACGGTGGAGATCGATGCTGCTGTTCCAACTGGGAATAGCTTTGAACTGCTTAACAAGGTGTGCAGGAACTCTCCTATTGCAGTGCTGAAGAGATCTCCTCCATCCGTAGAGAATGCACCGAAGGCGAAGCCAGAACAACCCCCTCAGCGGCTTTCTTCCAAAATTTACAAAGTCTAGCGACAGGTCCAGGAATCGGTGATTGACCAGGACTACTCTCGCCGACCAAAAAAGCTCAAAGCTCAGCGAGAAAAGAGCCATCTTGAGGTACCACAGAAGATGCCATCCGTCTGGGTGCCCACTGCAACGGCTCCCTCAATGTCAACCGCTCAAAAGAGAAGGAGGCCAGAGAAAGCCTCTGTGAATGTGGCAAACCGTAAAAGCGCTGAATCTAAACGCCCCAAGTCCGGGAGCATGATGGTACATATTGTTTATATAGCTTCCGGAAAAGAGGAAAGCCGTGCTTCTACGGGTCATCGACCGCTTACCCGGTCAATAACGAAGGCTCAGGAACAACAACAGCAGAAGCTTCAGGAGATGCTGACTGCAATGGCCGCACTCACTAGGCCAAAAGAAAATCCAGAGACCTCGGAGCAGTGTCGGGAACAAGAAACTGACACCGAGTTCCTCCGAAGAATGCTCAAGAGGAAAGAAAAAGAGGCTGCAGAACAGGCAGCCAATATAAAACGAATGGCTCTCTTATTCCAAGACATGGCTGGGATGATGTTACAGCCGGAACCTCCAGCTGAAGACCCTCCTATCATCATTGAAGACGACAGAGGGGAGACATCGAACCCTCCTCTGGCTCTTTCAGCAGCCAAAGAGGAAACCATCTCCATGGCCGCTCTGGGTGACTACATTGCCCAGCAAATACGAGCTCCCCAGGCGAATGAAGCGGCCGGCCAAGTTGTTAAAAATGGTCGACCATATCCAGGCTGGTATAACCAAATAAAGTACCCGCCGGGATATACGATCCCTAAATTTCATGAATATAAAGGGACGGGCAATCCCCACCAGCATGTCGCCCAGTTCAGGGTTCTATGTGGCAACACCGGAGGTGATGATAAATTGCTACTTCGCCAATTCGTCGGCAGCTTGTCGGAAACAACATTCGAGTGGTATTCTGAACTTCCAAACGACTCTGTCAAGACGTTTGCGGAGATAGAACTGCTGTTTACGCAAAGATTCGCAAGCGCTAGCGAGCGCACCCCAATCATAGCATTGATTAATGCCAGGGTAAAGCCAGGCGAGACATGGGTTCAATACGCAATACGATGGCGGAATCTGTGGTCGAAATGCGAACAGCGCATCGAAGAAGCGCCGGCGGTGGGCATGTTCATGGGCACTCTTGATCCGCAGGCGACCATCTCCCAGTTCATGATGTTTTTCAAGCCGACTACTTTCCAGGCCTTATTGACAAGCTGGCCCAAATGGACCAGATGGGTTATAGACCATCTTCCTCGAAAGCAGAGCCTCGGAACGAGAAGGGAAAGGGGAAAATGACCGTCGTCGCCAATGCTCAACAACAGCCCAGTGGTCTGAGACCAGTTGATCGCCAGAATGATAGAACTCGATCTCTTGGAGATAAAATGAGACGCCCTTACTTGTTCTCTCGAGACAAGATGAAGAGGTTAGTCGAGCTAGCACTGCGCAACAGGCTCATCACTCTGCCGGAGCCAAGACGCCCAGCACAACCAGGCGACATTAGTAATCCTAACTATTGCCCTTATCACTGAATGTTGGGCCATCCGATCGAAGATTGTTACATCTTCAAAAGCTGGATAGAAGATCAGTACCAACAGGGCAAATTCGTATTATCCAAGAATTGGAAGGTGAACCCACCTCAGCCGCACGCTCTCAAGAAGACGGATACACCGGGGGCATCGTGTTCTTTCATAGAAGAAGCTCCATGGGAGGTCGCTCTTTCAGCCAAAACTAAAAGAATGCTGAAGGATCTCCACACATGTCCGGCAATTAGGTGGAAGAATCCACCGGAACCTGAAATCATCGAGGGGGTGCTGAAGCCGCGCCCAACTCCAAAAATTGGTGGTGATAACCAAAGCATTCCCGCCCAGCCGTCAAAGTCTTCGAAGAATAAGAAGAAGACCAAAAAGCCCGTGAAGCCTGGTGACAAGCACACGGACCTGCAAAAACATATTGACGCTTTGGAAGAGTATAACCAGAAGGCGCGGACTCCAGTCACACTCCAAGAATTTCTCAGTCACGTCCTTGAGGACGGAGACGATGGAGAAGACTCGTCGAATGAATCTAAAGATTACGTAGCAAGTTGCCATGTGATCTCTCAATCATCGATAAACGATGAAGAAGCTCCTTACACAGAGAAACTGGGGGCAGGTCCTGAGCCTGAATTTCCAAGACCATCAGATGAAACGATTGATGCATTCCTGAACGAAGCTCTTTCGAAAAGCAAAGTTGATCGGGAGCGTGAGATGGCCATATTTTAAAAGGCCAAACGCTGGCGACTGGACGAAAGGATTGAAACACTCCTGCCACGTCCGCCGCAAATAAAAGCAGGTTCAAAATGAGGAAGAGGTTCGCCAAAGCCATATCAATGGGAATGAAGCTGCCACCTTCCGAAGGAAACATTCTTGGTGAAGCGGAAACACACCCTAGCTACTGCTCATATCATCGAAAGATTGCGCACCCCACCGAAGAGTGCAACGCTTTTAAAAAATGGTGGCAGGGATATGTTGCCCACCGACAACATTTCAAACGGATGAAACACAAAGCTCGTCGGGAGCAAAGAAATACGACCGAGGAGCACAAAAGAACTGCCGGCAACTGCCACATGGTTGATTATGGGGGATCGTAAGTTCTCACCTTTGGGAGCGATTCTGATGAAGAAATAACTCTTGGCCCTCTCTTTAAAGAATCCACCTCGGAAAAAGAGGAAGAACCGAAGAACTGCGAGAACATTCAGCTGTATAATCGCACGCTGTCCGAAAAGAATCTTGTGCCCTCGAACAGAAGGTCAAATAGAAAAGATAAGGAAAAAGAAAAAGTCCCTGAGGATATCATCCTTGATGACCAAGCCATCAAAGAGCTGGCAGCCAAGGTCCCGCCAAAGAAAGTAAGGTGGACTACAACGTTCTGGCACACTTGAGAAAGCTACCTTCGCAGTTAAGCATTCTCGACGCCCTTCTATTATCCAAATAAGCAAGAGATTCTCTAATCAAGGCGTTACAAGAGACCGAACAATTCCAAGGTTTCCTCGCCGAAGAAAAGATGAAGGACGAGCTGGAAAAAGTACACATGGCCGATATCACCTTCGGCGATGAAGACCTCCTCCTCGGGACGTGCGAGCATAACCGTCCCCAATATGTCTCCGGATACTGTCACGATATCAAGATAGGCAAAATTCTGGTTGACAATGGGTCTTCCGTCAATCTCCTCAACGTGAGAGTGTTGAAGGAAATCTGCATGAGCGTTCAGCACCTCGTTCGCGACAAAATCACCGTCTCCGGATTTGACTCCCAGTCGTCACGGACGCTTGGGTCTATAATATTGATATTACGTTTTGGGCTGCTCATCATGGACATCAAGTTCCACGTCATTGACGCTAAGACCCGCTGTAACGCTTTGCTCGGCCGACCTTGGTTACACGAGTACAATATCATCCCTTCTACACAACATCAGTGTATGAAGTATTTCAAGGATGGTCTCGAGTATACCGTAACAGGAGAGCTGAACTTATTCTCCATGAACGAAATCCGAAAGTACAAAAATGCAAAATATTTCCTGCCAGATTTCGAAGACACGGAAAGATGTCGCAAATCGGAGGACAAGAACAAAGCTATCACCACTATTCCAGTCTTCGGGAGTGATATTGAGGAGGAAGAAGAAATAGTTTATTCAGGGCCGCCCCAATGCAACAAGCCAGGACCATCCACCCCTATGTTGATCTTCGGCAGCGACTCGTAAGACGAAGTCAATGCCGTATTCTCTACCCGGCCATCAATACAAGCCTTCGCTGATGAAGATCAAAGTTTGCAAGTTGCCATGGTTCCGCCAAAGCATCATAAAGAGCTAGAGACGCTTGATACCTACAGTGTGGAAGAACTGCAGACATTCTACGTCCCTCCCAGGAGAAAAGGTGAAAAGGCGATCCTATTCTACCGATCCGGGGAAACCAAAGTGGAGAAAGAAATTTGGCATGGTGCAGATTCTACACTTGACGGGCTCCAGCCCATCCGTTTGCCCAGATATTACACAGACGGACTAAAAAGACTCTTGAGACGCCAAGATGTACCCCTTAAGCAAACTACGCGACAAGCACGGTTCTATAACAGGATCTGAAATGTTTCCGGAACTCAACGAAAGTTGCCTAACGGGAGAATGGAAACGATCGGGCTTGGATATGTTCGATCCAAGAAACGGGAGCTGTTCCGCGACTGCTACGTCATACATGACTTTGATGGAGAAGGAGATGCTCTGTGGAAAGATGCTAACCCTGAACCAGAAAGAGCTCCCGCCGTGAAAATGCCCAGTCCGTCGTTCGAAGAACAAATGGACAAGATTATAAGGGAAGCAGGTCAAAAGGTTCGAGACGATCATAACCGCGAAATGGCCATCTACGAGAAAGCCAGGACGCAACGCCTCCTTCAACAGGTTGTGAAAAATGAAAATGCCCCTCTTTGTCAACCCGTTGTACAAAAGGTCCGACGCAGAGGTAGAAACAAACCAAAGAACGGGAAATGCGTTCGACAGCGACAAAACGGGTCCAAGAAGCCACGCGATCAGGAATCGAGCAGCCCGGATTCGTCTCTTATAAAAAAGATGGGCCGAGCATATTCTTTTCCCCAAGACAAGACGAGGAAGATATTCGATCTTGTCATAAAACATCAGATGATGACACTCCCGGAGTCCAAGCACCCTGAGCAAGCAGGCGAAGTCTCTCATCCGGACTATTGCTCCTATCACAAAGCAATAGGGTATCCCCTCGAAGACTGCTTCACCTTCAAGAACTGGGTTGAAGACCAATATCAACAAGACAGTTCGCTCTATCCAGCAGCTGGAAGGTAAGCCCACCACAGAAGCATGAACCAAAAGTGACGTGTATAACGAGAGTAGAACCAGATTAATATCGATCTTGGAAACGATCTCGTACCTGCCATGTGATAACGCTGTCAGAAGAAAAGCCTGAGAATACGGATGACCTCTCCTGGTGCTTCGAAAACGATAATGACGAGGTAATCTTAGAGTTTCCACTGGCGCCGAAAGAGCTGGAAGATGGGATACATACTACTGCAGATAACCTCAAGAAAATTGATTTGGGGACGGCAAGTGACCCGCGGCCGACGTTCGTCAGTGAGCTGTTGTCTGAAGAAAGGGTAGCTGTTAGTTATATGTATGCCCTAGAGGCCATTACTGTACATACGTTGTATATTGTAGTGGATGCTTGGACATATATAGGGAGGACTTTCTTGCTCGACATGATAGTATGCTATCTGGTTACTCTTTATCTTAACATGTACTCTGATTGTCTCTATGTCACATGTTGATGAAGCCCTTAGGATGAGTACTTGACTACCAGGACTATGATGCAGATCATACTAGTGGGGACAGTGTAGTCGCCAAGTACATCCTTCAAATGTTCCTAGTCATGGGAGTACCGAGACAGGGCATCGATACTCCAGAGTAGACTAGCGTATGCGCTTCTTGACCCATATGATGGGCGATGGATGATCCCATATCCATTGGTGTTTGACATCAGAGAAGGTATACGGGTGCTCAGTGGAGACTGGGTACACTGGACGGACTCGCCGAGAACTCCCAGATGGTATTATACCTCACGTCAGATGGCAGTTCTCTGGTGACACTGGTACAGGTTAGTCTGTAGACCCGAGATCGTCATAGAGTCTTGTGTGATTTCCACTGTGCTTTGATTTCCATCATACCACGTCTAAGAGGGCATGTAAAATGGTGGCTTTTGGGTACAGTCCCAAATCATATGGAGGCAATGAACGATAGGAGGGGTTTCGTCTCTCCCGGTATAGGGAGTTGATATTGCGCTGTGTTCGATTGGCTATAACTGGAAATCCCTGGCCAGGGTTGCTGAGATTTACTGGTAAGTTATATCAGTAGTTTCTCGAACTGTTATAGACCTCATATCGACACGACTTATCAAGCTACTGGGGTCTGACGTTTACCACCCCTAGACGAGATATGCGACATATCAGATGAAGAGACCGGACTCTACGGGAGTGTTACTGATTGGATTCGCAGGAGAATGTACAGGCTTGCTTGTTGATCTTCTGATCGCTCAATACCTGGGTGGCTGTTACGTTTAGCTGATCGCTTGCAGCTTGTGGGTGTTCGATATGATCATCACCTACTGCCGGCGTATTGACGATTCTTTAGAGTCCTACACAGAGGTTTCCTGGCTCAGGAAAAACGGAGTAGGAGCACATATGTGATATGTACGGGACCGAGAATAATACGAGTATGTGATACCGTATTAGATTCTCGCGATATGAGATATCGGCCGGGTATATGTGATATAGCCGGGTCATCGGATCAAGTGTTGATTCGATGAACTGATACAGATTATATTACTCGGTTATTTGTGAAATAGCCGGATTATCGGATCAAGTGTTGATTCGATAATTTAATGTATAATTATATATTTGATATATTAAATTACATTAACTAATATAAGCTCACTTAAACATTCTTTTTCTCACTCGGGTAATACATTGATATATGTTAATTGTATTATTTTGTTACAATAAATATTGTATATGTGATATATAATATTGTAACAAGTTAGGGTTATAATTGTAACATGTTTTGTGGAGTTTAAATATGGTTAGGGTTTGGATTAGGGTTAAGCTTGCATGAAGCTTTCAAGAAGCTTCTTGAAGCTTTGACTTTGACTTATGATATTTTGCATAGATATTTCTTTAACCCAACCCAACCCTTTACCATAGTTATTTCTCTACAAGGGTTAAGTTTATTTTCTTAACCCATGGTTGCAATTCTAACCTCACACTTGACTTCATTATTCATCACTAATTGATTTGCTTCTTCTTCTTCTTTCTTTTTGATGAAAAGCTTTCTAGCTTTTTCATGTGTGATGAAAATGAGTAAGAAATTGAAAACAAATGAGAGCTAAATTCCTACTTCATCATCCTCATCTATTCTTGCCACTTAGATTAGGGTGTTTGCTTTGCTAATACTTGATTAGCAAAGCAAGAGCTTGGGTTTGAGTTTCTTCAAGGTAGATCATCTTTGTTATTGAAGATCGGAAGCAAGCTTGCATATTTCTCTTCATAGAGCCTCTCTAGAGTCCGGATACATGATGATCGCGGCGAAGGGACCTCAACACGAAGCTTAAGAAGTGAAGGAACGGACTACAAAGGTTGTAATCCCTAACTCTTAGAAGTAAAGTTGTTTACTTGCTTTGTTTCGCCTAATCTCTAGTCTAAGATCTTGGTTAGGGTTGTTCGGCACATGAAAAATTTGATTTTGGCATGGTTGATACCTTGTAGAACCTTGTGACAGTGCCTAGTAACCCTACAGTGGCTACGCTAAAGGACGTGCTCATGCAGCATAGAGATTGCTTTGCATGGAACTATTCAGAGATCCCGGGACTCGATCCAGAGATTGCTGTCCACAGATTGGCAATTTCTCCAAACGTCAAACCGATCAAACAAGCGCCGAGAAGAATGCGGCTCGAGCTTGAAATGAGCATCAACGCCGAGGTCAAGAAACTAATCGACTCCGGCTTCATCCAAGAGGTTCAATATCCTGATTGGATCGCCAACATCGTCCCGGTGATGAAGAAAAATGGGACGGTGCGCATATGTGTGGACTTTCGGGATATCAACAAAGCTTGCCCAAAGGACGACTTTCCAGTACCAGTCACTGAGCTGATGATAGATAATATGTCCATTCACGAAGTTTTCTCCTTCATGGACAGCTCATCAGGTTACAATCAGATAAAGATGCATCCTGGGGACCAGAAGCACACCGCTTTCCGGACCCCTTTGGGTATATTCTGCTACAAGGTGATGCCTTTCGGTCTAAAGAATGCCGGTGCCACCTATCAGAGGGCCATGACGAAGATTTTCGATGACCTCATACATGAAATCGTCGAATGCTATATCGACGACCTCGTAGTTAAAAGCAAATCATACGAGGAACGTCTAGAGCATCTGAAGATCGTATTTCAACGCCTTTGGCAATACAACTTGAAGATGAACCCTCTCAAATGTGCATTCAGAGTTTCCTCAGGTAAGTTTCTGGGATTCATCGTCCGACACCGAGGCATCGAGATAGATTCGTCGAAGATCAAGACGATCATGGAAATGCCCCCGCCAAGGACTCTCAAGCAACTGCGGTCTCTCCAGGGAAAGCTCGCGTATATCCGGTGATTCATAGCCAATCTCTCCGGCAAGTGCCATCCTTACAGTCACTTGATGAAAAAGGGAACCCTGTTCGTCTAGGATGGCAAATGCCAAAGCGCACTGGAGGAAATCAAGCAATACCTGCAGAATCCGCCAGTGCTGGCCGCTCCCGTTAAAAGAAACCCTCTCGTCCTATATACGACAGCCCTCGAAAGTTCTCTAGGCGCATTATAGGCACAAGGGAAAGAGAGAGCCCTCTACTACTTGAGTCGAGTTCTACTGGGGGCATAAAGCAATTACTCTCCCATTGAAAAACGCTTTCTGGCGTTGATCTTCGCAATAACGAAGCTCAGACACTATGCGTTGGCATATGAGGTCCATCTCATATCAAAGGTGGATCCCCTCAAATATTTGATGTCAAAGGCCATATTAATAGGACGGCTCGCTAAATGGGCCCTGCTTTTGATGGAGTTCTCGATAACTTATCGATCCCTCAAGACAGTGAAAGGCCAGGCCATCGCCGACTTCCTAGCTGAGCATCCGATACCTGCCGAATCTCCCTTGGACTGCGAATTGCCAGACGGACACGCGTTTGACACGATCAACGAAGAAAGAAGAGAGAATGATACCCGGTGGGAACTCTATTTTGACGGAGCATCTTCCATGAAGAGGCGCAAACAAAGCACCCCCATAATCAAATCAGGGGTAGGCCTCATCTTCGTGACTCCACAAGGAGGGATAATGCGCTTTGCCTTCTCCTTGACAGAGCCGAGGATGAACAATAAAACCGAATATGAAGCTTTGATAGCAGGTCTCGAGATCGCTATCGACATGGGAATCGAAAACCTCATCATATACGGAGACTCCCAGCCGATCGTTAGTCAAGTAAACGGCGACTATCAGACGTGCAAGCCTGAGTTGGTGAAATACGACAAGAGAGTACAGTAACTGCTGATTCAAATTCCTTCCTACGCCTTGGAAAGCATACCACGCACAGAAAATAGCAAGGCGGATGCATTAGCCAAGCTCGCTAAAGAACTGGCCGACGAGAACCTCGATGACGTAAGGATCGTTGTGCAAAGCCGTCAGATTCTTGCACCGGCAAAAATATCTCCGGAGTCGTCCGAAGAAAAGGGAGCGACCGAGCAAACGGTCCTGCAAATAAAAGACCAGGAAAAGGATATGGATTGGAGGGAAGTTTTTATAGACTACTTCAAATCCCGTCAAACACCTGAAGATGTATCCTCAAGGCACCAGTTCATGAAATGAGCTCTATCCTTCACCTTTGTTAATGATACTCTGTATAAGAGATCATTTGATTCTCTATGGCTAAGATGCCTGGGACCTGATGAGGCAAGGAAAGTCGTCCAAGAAACTCACGACGGACTCTGCGGTTCTCACCAAGCCAGGCCGAAGATGAAGCTGAAGATCAAAAGGATGGGCTACTATTGGCCCACGATGATCCAAGATTGCCTCGAGTATGCGAAGCAATGCCACTCATGCCAGATCCATGGGGACTTTATCCACCAGCATCCGAATCCACTACATCCGACAGTAGCTAGCTGGCCGTTCGAAATGTGGGGAACCGACATAATCGGGCCCATCGAGCCAGCATCGTCCAGAGGACATCGTTTCATTTTGACGACAACTGATTACTTCTCCAAGTAGGCAGAAGCAGTACCGCTGAGGGAAGTGAGGACGGAGAATATCCTCCATTTCGTCATTTATCGGTTTGGAACTCTGCGACGGATCATCTCCGATAACGGGCCGGCCTATAGAAGCCACAAGATCAACCGCTTCGCACAACAACATAACATAGACTGGAGATACTCTTCAGTCTATAATCCCTGAGCTAACGGTCTAGCTGAGGCTTTCAACAAGACCTTAACAAAGATCATGAAAAAGACGGTGTCTCGAAATAAGAGGGACTGGCATGAGAGACTTCATGAAGCTCTCTGGGCATATCAAACTACGTTCAAAACGGCCACGAACACAACGCCGTGCGCATTGGTATTCGGTACAGAAGCGATACTCCCCCTCGAGATAGAGTTACCCTCTCTGCGAGTGGCAGTTCATTACGAGCTAACGGATGAAGAGAATGCTTACCTTCGGCTAGAGGAGCTCGATGCCCTTGATGAAACCTGGCTCATAGCGCAACAAAATCTGGAGGCTTATAAAGCAAAGATGACACGTTCATATGAGAGATTGACTAGGCCGAGAACATTCCGCCAAGGCGAACTAGTGCTTGTCGTCAAAAGACCTATGATCCCTAATCGCGCCAAGCGGGGAAAATTCGAGCCGAATTATAAAGGCCCGTATATCATAGACAAAGTCTACCAGGATGGAGCTTACCTACTCATGGACATGCATGGTGAAAGAACTTTCAGGATAATAAACGGCCGCTTCCTGAAAAAGTACCACGCCTGACGAGTCACGGCCTAGGTCAATGATAGATGACGACGACTATGTCCACTCGCTATCTTCCAAAGCCCAAACTCTATAAGTAGTAGCATAACAACGGACCGAAACGTCCTTAAACTAACAACGGACCGAAACGTCCTTAAACTAACGATGGACCACTATGTCCTAAAACTAGCTGTTGACCGAGACGTCGATAAACTACTATAGACTGCAGCATCCCAAGGCTGACACAAAAAAAAGAAAAGAATAAAAAAAAATAAGAAGAAAGGAATAGAAAACGGTATGTCCATAAGCGAAATGGGCACGGATGAAAACCCGAGAGGGCTCCGTGAGTAAAAACAGCAGGGCTACCGGCGAGTTTTGTGAAAACCCGAAAGGGCGCAATCTCGTTAAAAGACACTTGCAAGGTCCTCTCGACCTTGTGAGGAGAAATTACCTGCGTGAGATCCTTATGACACACAAGGGAGCAACACACTTAGGGACCCCACGACTCCTAAAGAGAAATTACACTTACGAGATCCTCACGACTCGTAAGGAGAACCCTCTTATAAGACCCTCACGGCTCATAAGACTCAAAAGTCTTAAGCTACAGGGATCTGAACCTGTTCTTAAGCGGCCACCACAACCTCCAATGCTGCCCTACAAGCGGCTCAATGCCGACCTATGGGCGCGAATAAACATTTCCCTAACAAAGCCCCATCCGTGACTAGGGATATGTTTACACAATGAACAGCCCTTGTAAGTCCTCTCGACTTAAAAGGAGAAAATATTCTTGTAAGATCCTTACGACTTATGAGAAGCCATACACTTAGGAGTCCTCACGATTCCTAAGGAGAAAATGCACCCACGAGATCCTCACGACTCGCAGGGAGAAATACCTTTATGAGACCTTTACGGCTCATGAAGTCAAAAGCCTTAGTCGACAGGATCCTAACCCTGTTCACTAAGCCACCTTTGTTCGACATCGACAGAGGAAAATGATGATTCGCTCCTGGCAATATTCCAGTTTTAGCGGTGCTGATGCCGAAATCGGTGTCTAACTCCAAGCTTGCAGCAAAGAAGCTAGCGAGCCACACATGCATACGAAATAGTCGAAATGATGGGGCAACTTGTAACAAAATCAGCAAGTAAAAATGTATGCATGCAAAATAGCCAAAATGATTGGGCAACTCGCAATAAAAAGCAGCGAGTAAAAATAAAATAAATAGCCGAAATGATTGGGCGCCGCGAAAAATAGCCGAAATGATTGGGCAATTGCGACCTTCGCGATATAAAAGCTGAAATGATAGAGTATCGCGGAAAGAAATAAAAAAATGATGAAATTTATGCCCTATAGGTGATATCACATCAATCTCTGTATACAATCCAGGGGCGCAAACAAAGAAGGAATCACACCTTCCCTCCCCAGGCTCCATCAGAAAACGAAGCTAAATCTCGACGGTTCAGGGATAGCCTAGAGATCATCAACAGCGTTCCTCCCCATTCCAGCAGGATTCAGACACTGCAATCAACCCTGGAGCTACGGCAAAGCCCCTACTCCAAATCTCGATGGTTCCCAGACAATCTGGAGACCACTTCGATATTCGTCTCATTACAACAGACGCAACGTCATCCACATGACCCCGTCGCGGAAACACGTCATCCAAATGACCCCGTCGCGGAAACACGTCATCCAAATGACCCCTTCGTGGAAACACGTCATCCACATGACCCCGTCACGGAAATACGTCATCCACATGACCCCGTCGTGGAAACACGTCATCTACATGACCCCGTCGCGGAAACACATCATCCACATGACCCCGTCGCGGAAATACGTCATCTACATGACCCCGTCTCGGAAAAACGTTATCCAAATGACCCCGTCGCGGAAATGCGTCATCTAAATGACCCCGTCGCGGAAACACGTCACCCACATGACCCTGTTGCGGAAACACGTCATCTACATGACCCCGCCTCGAAAATACGTCATCCAACGACTCCGTGGAACACGGCCAAAGTTAACCTTGACCCCGTGGGACAAGCCTGGAGCAACTTCTGATGCCGTGAAATGCGGATAATGTCAATCTCATTAAACACTTACGGGTCCTCTCGACTCGTAAGGAAGAAAACTCTCATGTAAGATCCTTACGACCTATAAAGGAAAACACACTTAGGAATCCTCATGATTCCTAAGGAGAAAATACACCTACGAGATCCTCTCGACTCGTAGGGAGAAAAGTCCTTATGAGACCCTCACGGCTCATGAAGTTGAAAAGTCTTAGGTAGCAGATTTGAACCTGCTTCCTAAGCCATCACTACCTCTCGAAGAAGTCAAAACAAGATGCTCACTCTGTCATCTGCAGGCTACGCTTACTAAAGTGACATGCTGATAACAAAGGAAAGAAGAAAGCAGAGAGATGACACAAGACATTGCGAAAGAAATGTATGTTTCATTCATGAATTCAATTGGGTACAAAATACATCATATGAAAGGATAAAAAAAATGGATACATTTTATTCAAAAAATTACAAATGGTACAAAAAACAATTGGAAGTGCTTTCAATAGTCCGATCAGCTGCTCGCACACTTCCCTCAGCCCCTTTTCTTGATCAGCTGCCG
This sequence comes from Agapanthus africanus, assembly GCA_030015575.1. Taxonomy (NCBI): domain Eukaryota; kingdom Viridiplantae; phylum Streptophyta; class Magnoliopsida; order Asparagales; family Amaryllidaceae; genus Agapanthus; species Agapanthus africanus. Next base: position 666,885,716 of record CM057342.1, on the reverse strand, counting down.
CGGCCAACTCTGCTTCGACTTGGGCTCGTTGCTGCAAGTAGGATGAAGGTTGATCTTCGACGGCCCGCTGAGCTGCCCCAAGATTCTGTGCATCCCGCTCTACGATGTCGAGCTTCTGCCTCAGTGTTAGCCCGTCAGATATGCATCGCAGAAGGCCTTCAAAGATAACTTTCAACTATTGAACATTTGCATCAACTTGAGCGTGCAGCCGGGCAGACTCGCTTGAAGTCTCTTCGCACTCCTTACGTTTTAAGGCCGCCTCTTATTCAAGATGACGAAAGTAGGGAGTGCTCTGCTCGACCCACGCAGCCCGCTGGGTGTTCACAGCCAGGACCTCTGGAGCAGGATGTCCGACCTCGAGCTCATGCAGACAAGCCTCAATTTTCCTGCAGAGTTTAACCCAAGACTCAACGACGCCTTTACTATAAAAGTTCACGAGCGTCGCCAGCATAGGATTAACCTCCGCGGCAAAATCCGCAGCGAATGTGGGAGTCTCCACGTCAAGCTCCTCGATGTAGTCGCTCAACATGCGCAGACTATTCACAGCGCCTTTGGAAGATGAACGTCGAGAAAAGGGGCCTGCAGGCATCACGATTCGAGATTCGAACAGAGCTGAAGTTGATATCACCGCTGCAAAACAAATCACAGTCAAATGACGGTTCAAGAAATAGAGGAGGTCCATGAACAATGGAGTTTACTATACCGGCTGCAGTAGGTGGCAAGGCTGGGAGTACCAGTGGCGCAACTGTTCTTTCGTCTCCTCCTTCGATCTGTAGTGCTACAATCAAAACAAAGAAAAATTAGAAATGATTTGACTGCCGGTAAAAGAAGAGACATTAGCTGAAGCCTGTACTCACCAACGCCACTAGATGAAGCAATCTCTGACTGGAAAGAGAAGTGTGGGTGTAGCACCTGATACATGTGATCAAAAAGGACTCCTGAAAGGACGCAGTAATGCAATGTCAGTACATAAATTATACAGCCTGTAATGAAACTAAGGGGTCACAAATCCAAACCTTCCAGCATTTGAGATGGTACGAGAGAAGGTAGAGGAGTGGTCACCGTTAAAGCAGCAACTGGATTGCTTCCTCGGGTGGGACAACCCCAACGCTCATCACACCTGTATTAGAAATAAGAAAAATGCTGTCAAAAAGATGTTAAAAGGGATTGCAGAATAAGGGGGAAAGTAATGACCCAAAATCTACCTGGTGAGTCGCCGGTCGAGACCGCGACAAGGGCGTCACTGGAGGCAGCAAATGCCTCACTCTCCTCTATCGGAATGGTCTCGCCACCCGTAGCCTCATCTCTCGATTCTACGAGAATCGTCGTGACACTCGCAGCACCCGGCAACGGCAAGGAGCCATAAGGGGAAAGAGCGACGATTGGAGCAGTGCCCGATTCTTGAGAAAGAGTGTCTACCTCGGGCTCGGCAACTGTAGCCATCTCACCTATTGCTACCTCGGGTTCGGCGATCGTGGCTGTCTCACCTGCCGCTACCTCAGGATCGGCGGTGGCCGCCACTTCTTTGGCAGGACTCGGCCCTGCAAAATAGGATATATGAGAACTTGAAAGTTAAAACTTTGACAAAAGAACCCAATATCGCGTTACCTTGAGTCGGTTTTCCGATTGCTTCCCGAGCCGCACGCACTGCCTATCTGTGGGCGGTGGACAAGGCAGCCGGAGCATCCTCTGAAGGAGTAGGGGCAGGGGTAACAGCGTTTGAACCCATACCCATATCCAAGGCGGCGGTACGCTCCCTTACCGCGCGCATCCTACGCTTCCTCTCCGCCCGGGCCGTGAGGGTAGATCTCCTAAAGACCTCCTTCAACAGGACATCCTCGTCCACGCCAATAGTTACCTCTGGAGCCGTTATGGCATCCGTCATCGATTGTTTAAGTGAAACTTCTTTCGGCAATACCAGCGGAACTGAGATAGCCGACCCGGGAAGCGTCTCCGCACCGCCCTGTGAAGTCGGTGCCACGCTTGGAATAACCTGAGTAGAGGTAGTTCCTGTGATAAGAAGAAAGAGAAGGGTCAGATTACCCATAAGGAACGGGAGCAGAGACACGGTGAACCGAAATGTACTGATGCCTAAGGATGCTCGAAGTCTTTCCTCTTCCTCAAAAGTCTTGAGAGAAGCTGCGAGAGCTTCTTCGGTGGAAATGCCTGTTAAAGAAGGAAAAGTGTCAGTCAAAACATGATTACAAAAATACGATGCAATGACGAAAGATATAGCTAATGGTTACCTGATTGCGCGAGGGTGGCCATTCCCGCTTCGTGGTTTGCCAATTGCTCAGAAGCAGCAATGGCAGCCGCCAAATCAGTATCGTCCGTTGCTATGAACAGACCCTCGTTGGTCCCATATTCACTCAGGCCCTCGCTATAAGGAGCATGAGGCTCCTGGCCGAGTACAACGTCGACAGAAAAGATCGACTTTTTCTTCCTCTTCTGTGAGCAAGCTCTGGTCGCAGCCAGCACTAGCTTACGCTTGGTGGGTACTTTGGGACGACGAGTCCCGATATCTGAACCCACGCCAGACTCGGGGGAAGCTACATTTACCGTTTCTACGGGAGCATGGGGTATCGGTAGCACAGGACTGTCGTGCGGGACTTCAATCACGGCAGCTTCTCTTAGCGGAGGGGGGACAATGGTCCGTCGCTTCAAAGGGACGTTTCGATCACCAGCAGAGGGTGCACCTTTGCGGTCGAGCAGCAATCGCTTCTCCTCCCTGATAACGGCGCCCATAGAAAATTGGTACCAGGCCACGTGTATATTAAGGGCCTTCGGGACACAACTCGGTTCGCTGATAAAGAAGTGAGACCCTGTGTTCAGGCGCATAAAATGATGCAGCGCACTCCGCATTCCCTCTTCGGTAGCAGCAGGTTCTGCCAAAAAGGCCTCAAGTGGGACGCCCTAATTGTAACTCAGCTGCTGGGCGAAATGATGCAGATTGTATCTCATGAATAATGCCGCATCATTTTGCCTGAATACGAGAAAGCCCGGCCTGATGGAGTACAAATGAAGAATCTCCCGGGCTTTCAACACGAAGGCCCCGTCCTTAAATATGTCTTGCAATGGCAGCACCGCTTTTGAAGTTTCCTGGCCGATGGTCAAGATTTTGTCTATGAAAGACATACCGACTCCAACCGTGCATGGACGAAGGAGCAAGGCCCTAGCTTCCCACGGCGACGGACTCACAATGGAAGCGTCAACCGGCCGCATTATCCGAGGAAACTTGCATCTGTCGTAAAAAGAAGGTCTTTTGTGGATGCCAAAGACCCCAAGCACGTGCAGCTCCATCCATGAAGTGAAGTAATGCATTGGAAAGTTGGCAGGATGTACCCCTGGTTCAGTGGTATCCGCTGCTAAGCTGAGACCATGATATAGGTGGGCTAACCCGACGATCCCGATGGTCACTTGTATTCCGGCAACCATGCGATGCGCGGGGTAGAAGACAGAAAGACTCATGTAACGAGGATACATAGGAAGCGCGAACCAGCTTAACCATAAATTGAGAAACCCAAGAAAGAACGCTTCCTCATCAATGCCCGGAGCGGCGATTTCTAACAGGGGGACGATCGCGACGTCAGGAAGAAAGAAACCCTTATGATCAGCTTCCAGTATTGACCGACGGTCCAAGCCAAAGCCGAAAGGATCATCAAGTTTAGCAAACTTTTTGCCTTGTCGCGAAAAAATTTCTGGGCGAAGAAAACGGGCAATGAAGTCCGCAAAGCTGACCCCCCGGTCTCCGGATTAAAGAAAGAGGCTCTCATACATGTTCAATACCTTTATCAGACTTGGGAACTAGTGCTGAATGGCGTTCTCTGGGGTAAGGCCCATCACTACTGGCTTGGTGGCAAAAACATATTCGTCCGGAGGAAGCAGCTCCTTATAGTGCTCCCCCCCTAACTGGTAAACTAGAAACCTCGGCAAATTCTTCCAAGGAAATGGAGACCTCTCTATCCAATAGGAGGAAGGTATGGGTCGGGATGTTCCACTGCTCCAAAAACGTCTTGATCCACCATGTGGGAGGTGCAGAATACTGAAACAAGGAAGCGTAGACCGCAGGGTATAAGCCAAGCTTTAGCAGCTGCGATTTCTTTGCCGATAAGATATACCGGGCCCACTGCAAGTACCCGGCCGGATGACGGGGAGTTAGTCCGATGTTGTAGGACTGTCCCCAAGGGCGCGACGCGCCCTGACATATGCGCCGCCCTAGGGTGTCCAAAGCCGCCAGCGGCTGCACGGGTATTGCGGCAATAGAAGGCTGAAGGAGACCCTCAAAAGTCCAATTAACCACCTCCACGGCATAGTTCGCCGGGGGTGCATCTGCATATGGGATCGCCGAGATAGGCTCCGAAGGCATCGCACAGGAAAAGCTCCGGCGGCCTCTGATAATCTGATCATACCTTCTACCCCATAAGTGAAGATTCTTGTATTCCGGGTCATGGTCTTTGATCAGCGCGAGAACCTCTCGGTCTACAGGTGCCTCAGGAAATCCGCCTTCTGATCGGATGAACGGAAAAGAAGTATCGAAAGACATGTCGTCTGCGCGAAAAGGAACAAAAGTTAACTGTCAGTGCTATAATTTAATTTAAATTCTGACACTTTGTACTTTAGAATTTGTACCACGCTGCAATGCAGTGGAAAGGGGACCGAAAGGGGGGACCCACAAAATCTAGATGGCAATGCATCAAACAGCCTCATCATTTGATGAGACTGTTATTTAAATGAGGAGATCCTCAAGAAAATTCTCATTAAATGAGAGATCCCTCAGGAAAAGGAGTAAATCTCCCTTTAAGAGCAATGCTCTGTGACAGAGTGACACTTGTCAAACTATGATCATGAACGAATAAAAATTCCTCAAGAGCCTGGCTCTATAAAGATGATGGAAAAACCCATCGGAAAAAAATTAAAATCAATCTTTTTATGAATTAAAAATTCTGAGATCTTCAAGATCTATGAACAAACTCTAAGAGTTTTTTTATGAGCAAATCTTTGTTCATGGGTTAAGAAACCCTGAAACAAGATCTCCTTAGATCTAACGGTTCAAGAAGAGCAAAGCTCTATTAATGAAACCCTAGAAGGGTTTTCTTTAGATCAAAGATCTATGAAGAGCAAGGCTCTGTTAATGGGTAAAACCCTAAATTATTAAAAGATTTGATTTTTACCCAAGTTTTGGCAGAGTTTTGACTCTAAAAATCTCTTAAAATGAAGAGCTATGCTCTGAATAAAAGTTCTCAAAGAAAGAAGATAAACAGAATCATCTAAAAGACCAAAGGTCCTATTTATGGGCATTGAAATGCCTCTTCAACTTCTGAGTTGATCCAAGGGCGCAGACGCTGCCACCGCAGCACTCACATGTGGGTCACGTGAGCGCAACGGTAGGGGGCATTTGTTTCCCCCAATCAGAGCATAGCTCTGTTTGAAATTCAAATTTCAAAAAAATTGAAGCAACGCTTCAGATGCAGTGCCAAGTGCGTTGCGCCCTAGGCAGCGCACCATGTGTGCGCTAGCGCTAGGCGCGTTGCGCAGCGCGCCATGTGTCAAACACGGGTGCGCTAGCACAGGATGCGCTTTGCTCTGAGCAGCGCACCACGTGTAAGACACAGGTGCGCTGCACTCTGAGCAGCGCACCACGTGCAAAGCACGAGTGCGCTAACGCTGGAATTAAAAAACTCCCCACCGTTAGATCAAAAGATCTAATAATAATGATAAATCATTAATTAATCAGAATTAAATTCTGTTATGGAATGATTTTTTCAATTTTGTTTAAAACAAGAAGTTTGCCTTCTGTAAAACAGAAGCCCTAGGATCAAAGATCCAATGGTGGGAAACATCCCCAAATCAATCAGAGAAAGATCTCTTTAACTGATTCAACAAATCATCTTGCCCTATATAAAAGCCCCAAGACTTCAAGTCTGATATAGAGAACCCCCCCCCCCCCATAAACTTTGAAAAAATTCAAAGAAAAAGAGCAAGCTCTTGCAAGAAGATACTTTTTCAAGGTAAAAATGATGGATGATGAACACAGAGATGAAATCATCTCATAGAAAGAAAAATTTATTTCTTTAAAAAAAGATCATAGATCTACAAGACAAAAAAGTATTTCACAAAAGAGATCAAAAGATCTCATCATAAAAGAAGAACATAATTCTTCTCACAGATCATGGATCTATAAAGGCAGAGCTTTTCATCAAAATAAGAGATTGAAAATCTCTCCTGCAAAATAAGAACTGTTGTTCTTAAATCTTGAGACAAAATCTCTTTTAAAAGAACATAAATTTATTCCCAGATCATAAAATTGATCAAATGCGCTTTGCGCTCTTGAAATGCGCCTTGCGCTCTTGAACTGCGCTTCTGCGCTATCTGGACCGGCGCTCAGCGCCAAAATGCGCCACGTGTCAACCACGTATGCGCCAATTAACAACTTGCGCTTTGCGCTTCTGAAATAGCGCACTGCGCTCATGGGCTGGCGCTCAGCGCCAAGCGCAACACGTGTCACTCACGTGTGCGCCACTAAACTGAAAGCGCAATACGCTCATGGACTAGCGCTCAGCGCTCATAAACTGGCATCATGCGCTCGTCATCTAGCGCCTAGCGCTGAGTGCGACACGTGTCCCTTACATGTGCGCTACTTGGCAGAAGCGCATTGCGCTCTTTGATTGGCGCAAAGCGCCTAGCGCACTATGTGTTGCGCTAATAGAATTAAATTCTGTCTTTTAATGAGCCCAGAGCTTTGATCAATGCTCACCATTGTTAAAAGGGCCAAGCCTAAATAAAAGATCAACATCCCTAAATAAAATGTTAAACATTTTTAATCTGATTGGACTTAGCCCAAGATTGGCCATGAGACCTCAACTTATATTAATTGAGCCCATCTGCTCATAAATATTTCAACAGATCTTAGTCCCAAATTGGACTACAGATCTTCCAACCAACTCACACCGGTTCGAGGGTAAATCTCTTTACTCCTCTGATATTTGTCGTTGTAATCCTTCAACGTCTTCAGAGAGGTGACGGGTCCCGACAACCACATATTCCATGGACTGTGGGGTCCTTAAGCCCATGGACTATGATGTCCTTAACCTTGACTGTGAGGTCTTTAAACTCACGGACTATGATGTCCTTAACCTTGACCGCGATGTCTTTAAACTAACACTGGACCGAGACGTCCTTAAACTAACATTGGACCGAGATGTCCTTAAACTAACGCTGGACCGTAATGTCCTTAAACTAATCGATTGCAATGTCCCTAAACTAAACAATAGAGTCCAAATGCTCTTTTGCTGGATCTAAACGATCCTGTTAAGTTGATCTTAGTCTAAAATGAGACTAACGTATCCTTAACATACGTTTAAGTTGATCTTAGTCCTAAATGAAGCTAACGTATCCTTTAAACCAACCCTCAAACCCAAATCTAAGAAGATACGGATTTGGACCAATCCATGCCCTACGGGCGACAACATAAATTAGTCTCCGTATACAATCCACGGGCAACCAAAAACAAAAAAAAACACCCACGACACGGAGTGACTATCTGGAGAAGGAGAAAGTGGTTACCGCGATGCGGTAGCGTAATTAACTGCAGGGGCTTGCGCCTGTAGGGAAAAGCGTCCCCACAATCAAAAACCCCTCAATGAGGGGGAATCTGACGAAGTCTGCTACATCGACCGCATCCATTTAAACCTTCGATATACGGTGTCATAAATCAACTTGGCATCTTCGGAGAGGTGGACGGATAGCACCAATTAGCATCTGCCCCGAAATTCAGGTGAGGCGTTTACCGCGTCTCCGCGTCTTTCGGCGGGGAACAATGATCAATTAGATTAGGTTTCACATTGTGGCTGTGATATTGGTGTGTTATGGTTTGGTGCGGATTGTCGTGTTTGAATAGCCCCTCATGTGAATGTGATATGTACAAACGTTGAATTTCAATTCATGTATTATGTGTCTTGCAAATTGTATTATTCTTTTATTCAGACCGCGGTCGAGTTAAGACCATCGTGTCATATTATATGTAGGTAATACAGGTTTGTCCTGCGGAGGAGTGCTTGAGCCGCTGGGTTTGAGAATGCGTTAAGTGGCCCTCTGAAAGAGTTAAGACCCGGTCACCTGGTTATAGGATCGGCGGGTTGCTTGCCGCACTTGTAGAGGTTTTTAGTTTGGCTATGTTAGGGTTATTCAAGCAATTGTGGAATGTCGCGTTTCGTTTGCGACTCAAACGAAACGCGGGATTCCTAGAATATCCGACCATTCCATTTAGTTTATCGCATGCATGTGATGTGATTACTTGCTTGTGATGACTTTATATGCCTGTGATGTGATTACTTGCATGAGATATTTCTATATACTTTTCAATTGCAAATGTCCTGCGTTTGTCCTGATGTTAGCTATCTAATTTAACAGTGAAGACCCGATGCCCCACGGCGATTGCAATTGGCATATAGAAATATTCTCTCTATATTGTGTTTGGTGTGAAACATATGATATTAGATAAAAAGACTTTTTTATCTAAATGATAGGATTACATTAATATGATTAATGTAAGAAAATAAACCCAATATGATGTTGTAGGAACCAATCCGTTTTTCAAAACAACATAGTTTTCAAACCACTCGGTTCCTTCAATGATATCAAGTTCATTATGTTAAAAGTTTTCTTCAAAATCAGACGTATCCCTTCTTCATTTTAGATAAGTAGAGTACTTAGTATTCGTGCTGCATTTGTTGGCCTTCGTCAAGGAGTAGTGTACGGTAGCTAAGTGATGCTTGTCTGCTTCATATGATGAGATTAGTTAGGATAGATGCATAACCTTGTTGGGTTTTGTCAAGGGCTCGTGCAGGTGGATCTAAATTAATCACAAAATGACGGGTAGAACTTGACTAGCGATTTATGGTTTGTTGACATTCGTCAAGATCATAAGTCGTTAGGGGTAAATACCATATCGGGAGTTTAAATTGTTGAAACTTGCAATGTGATTGCATACATTTCATGGTGTGTGGTGATTTGTTGGTCTTCGTCAAGGTTGTCACACCATGATAGTAGGATCCCAATACTCACTGTGAATAAAAGTTATTCTTGGGAGAATATCGCATTCGCAAAAAACTAACTCAGTTGGTATCTAGAAAGGTGTTTATGGGGTTACGCCTCTAAGGAATAGAGGCTATTTAATTAGGTCCGTGTGAAAGCACGGGGAGCCTCCTCTTAGTACTTATACTGATCTGGCCGACCAGTTAGTGAACTTGCGGGATGATGATTATTCTGGCTGATTCTATTTTTAAGGTTTGAAAGATAATTCAACTATACAGTAAGAGCCATCCTAATTAGATGAATTAATAAACCAATCTAATTTTGCAAGAGCGCACGCTGAGTGTTCGATCATGACTGACCTTAAACTAAAAATTGTAAAACCAAGTTAACCGAACCTTATTATAATACATAGCTAAGAGATGTCTTGATTGCCCTAAGCTTACGACAAGATCGCTTATGTCTTTACCACTCCAACTGTTAGTGTATATGCCCTAAGGGCCATTATTGTATCATACTAGTTTGTATATTACTTAATGGAAGCTTGGGATATCACAGTTATATAACAGCCTTGCTAAACATGGTAGTATGCTACTTGGTTTTATCTATCTTAATATGTATGTTCGTATTGATAGAGCCCTTAGGATCTTACTTGACTACTAGCGTTGTGATGGCAATCACACTAGTGGGAGCTGGGTAGTCTACAAGCTCATCTTTTTCCAGGTCCCTAGTCGTAGGATTATCGAGACAGGGCATCGATACTCCGAAGTAGACTAGTGTGTACGCTTCTCATCCCAGTTGGAGAGATGGTCTGTCCCACAGCCATCAGTACGTCGTACTGGAGATAGTATGCAGGTGCTCGTTGGGTTACGGGTACACCGGACAGGACTCGCAGGGAACTGTTGGTTGGTATTATACCCGTCGTCAGTTAACAGTTCCCAGGTGACATGAGTACAGCATAGTCCGCAGACTTGACACTGCTACTTCGCCTCGAGTGTGTCCCACTGTTCTTAGATTGCTACCCTACCACGGCTCAAAGGAGTCGTGCAAACAGGTAGCAGTTGGGTGCAGTCCCGAGCACTTGGAGGCAGTGGCGGTTAGACAGAATTCGTCTCTCCCGGTATTGGGAGTTGATATCGCGCTGTGTCAGAGAGCCATTACGCAAAGTCCCTGGCCAGGGCAACCGAGATTTACTGGTAGGTTCCAGTAGTTTCTCAAGATGTAATGGGCTACGCTCCGACACGACTTATACCGCTATTAGGGGACTGACGCTTGCCGCCCCCTAGGCCCGATATACGATAGTCTTAGACGAACAGACCGGACTGTACGGAGATTGTCACATCAGGCTCAGTAGGAGTTCGGATGGGTTTCCTCATCGGCCTTCTTATCGACATCTACCTGGGGACCGTTACGTACAGCTAGTGCCGCTTGCGGTCTGTGGTTAAACCCACTGCCAGCGTAGTAGTCGAGTCTTTAGAGTCCCACACAGAGAGTTTCCCTGCTCCAGGCGAAACGATATAGAGGTCGTATGGTTTTACGACAAGGGTTCGGACGCATACGTATGTTTACACACGTACGACATTCGGGCAGTTTTTACTAGCCGGCTTTCGTTTAAGCCAGATTCTAGTATCGGGTTATTCGATTTATACAGTCTAAAGTTTTTCCGTGTTTTCACGGATAGGAGGGGCGTTCTCGTAATTTCGCGAGAAGCTTCTAGAAGGATGGCGACTTGGGGGTTTAGGTGGCATTTGCATTTATTTTTTTAATGACTCATTTGTGTGATTCATCCATGGAGTTAATGCTTCATTAATTGTTCTAATGACTCATGAGATGAATCGCTCATATGAATAAATGAAGCATGGTTGTTAAATCATTTATTTATTTATTTGATAAAAGATAATGCTTCATATATATTCAAATGAGTTCATTATCTCTTCTCATTCTCATGCTCACCTTCTCTCTCCTCAAGCTCTCTCTCTTCAAACCCTAATCCTCCCCTCTCATGTGTTGAGATCAAGAATTAGATAGACTAATTAATCCATAACCTCACTCTATATCACCTAGGTGCCTTTGATTAGCAACTAAAGAAACCTAGTTACCTTAAGTTTAGAGGTGAAGCTTGGAATAGAAGCTCTCGGGTGGATCGTCTATTACATAGAGGAGGCCGAGGAGGAGGTGGAGAACGAAAAGACGAAGGATTAGGTTCACTAGGTATAATCTCTTTTCATAGTAGTTAAGAACTCCTATACTTGTGTTAGTTATAGTTTAGCAAAGATTCTTCGATTAGTCGATGTTAACTCAAAGAACAAGATCGTTTTTCATATTTCCGCCTTCCCGCAACTCGTGGGGTGTTGTACATCGACTTACAGTGGTATCAGAGCCTCGCTAAACAATAATTAACTCATTAACAAAGTCATAAGAATTTCGAACGCAAAACGAACCGGAAAAAACATCGAAATCACATAGTTTCTGTCGATTTTAAAACAGGCTCTAAAAATTTTTCAGGGACCTTCAGAATAACCTACAGAGAAATATAAGAACACTGAAAAAAAATTGGGTTCATGAATCGGCCAAACAGCCGCGGAACCACGACCGATCCCACCGATCCGCCGCGGATCCGCGGCCGAGTTGGAGCCGATTCAGCCTAAGTTTTTCCAGTGGCTCTTCTGTGATGTTTTTTGTCTTTTCTGGAATGTTTATTTTCTGCTCAAGTCTCAGGTGCACAGAGAAGTTTTGGAGTAGAATCTGATATGTTTGCTCGATCGAAATTATACGATGTTTGCTAATCTGATTATATCTGTGAACTGTTTAATGTGTTCGTAAACCTTCCCTAACTGCTTGTATGTCGGTTGGCAGGGGGTTGCACATTTCTGTAATGGATTTTACTGTTTGTGGTTATGAACTGTATTGGATTGTTGTGATGATTAGCCGGGGTTTATGATGGGTTATTATATTAATTCATTCGATGTAATTGTAATATGTTGTAATATTATTTTGCGGGGCGCATCTAGGTTGCGGTTGTAGCCACCGTTGTATTATTTCATTTTACTGTTTTTGCTCCTAGGATAGACCCAAGGTGGGGTGCACAAACTACCGGGTACTTTGAAGTGTTTATTGGCCTACTCACGTTGTTGAGGGAGACCGCTTCACTTCGGGTACTTGGCGGGTAGTTTGCCGTATCCGTAGGGGTCTAGGGTGGGGTAATGGCTATTCATCACAACTGTGTAATCCAGTCTTTCGTTGCAGGCTCAAAAAAAACGCGGATTGCTTGCATATCCAATAATGTTCATCTGTGATCTGGAATGCCTATTATTGCGTCTGACGAATGTACAATATCTATATATGATAGCTATTTAGACGTCACTTATGTTTTACACCCGCGCTAGCCCAGCCCCCGCTCTGCCGTTAGTTAAGTAACCTAACGGGCGATGACGGGACCCAGTGGCGAATGTGGATGGCATAAGAGGACGTTGTATTTTCGTTGTTTTCTGCAATGATAGGTTAATGATGGGACGCATTATTATTAATGCAAAGAAAATAAACCAAAGTTGAATCGTTGGAACAGTTTAAAAGAAACCACTCGGTTAATTTTAAAATAGAAGATATTTTTAATTGCGGAGCTTTAACCACTCCTTTTAAAAGCTATCAGGTTCCTTCGGTCATATCAAGTTCACTACGTTCACGGTTTCGCCAAAACCATTCGTAGCCCCTCCGTCATTTCATTTGGGTATTCAGTATTATTCAAGCTATGTATTTTGACCTAACGCCAAGGCATAGTGTTTGGTAGTTGCTGGGTATTCATTTGTTGCATAGATAGATGAGTTAGTTTGGGACAGTCGTATTATCATTTTGGCCGAACGTCAAGGATATGTACGGATGGGTTCAAATTAACAAGATAATGATGGGTAGAACTAGACATGTGACTTATGACATTTTGACCTAACGCTAAGGTCATAAGAGCATGGGGCAAAAATTTATATCGGGAATTTCTAAAGAAACTGAAATTTGCAAAGAGATGCATACCATTTGGAGTTTGATGAATGTTGGTAGGATTCCTTCAACATTATCATACGATGATATTTGAATCCCGATCCTACTGTGAGTATATGCTACTCATCAGGAGATTCGTCACTTAACGATCAATGCTATAAACCAAGTAGGTGTCGAGAAAGGTGTCAGCGGGGCTATGCCCCCAGAGAAAAGAGGTTATTTAATTAAGAAATTTCGCGAAAGCGTTGGAAAACCTCCCTCGAAGTACCGACACCGGCCTGGACGAACGGTTAAGCAAGTATTGTACGGTAAGAATAGTCCTGGCTAGTTCTTCCTTTTTGGTTTGAGGAGGGATTCGAAAAACGGTGGGAGCCATCCAGTTTAGATAAATTAAAAACCACTCTAAACTTGCAAGAGCATCATGCTAAAGTGTTTCTTCTCTCTCTCCTACTTGCAGCGACCCTCAAAATGACTGGACTTAAGTTACTTTTAGAGAAAAATATACTGACAGGGCCAAACTATAAAGATTGGCTGCGGAATGTCAAAATGGCTTTGACCTATGACAGATTGGGGTATGTCCTCACCACTAAGGCACCTGCAGTCCCAGGTCCCAAATCCAGTAATGCGGATAAGGAAATCCGCAAAACCTGGGAGTTAGATTGCGCGAAGGCCAAGTGCATCGTGCTTGCCTCGATGAACAATGAACATCAGAGGAGGCACGAGGATATGGATCTAGATGCCATATTTCTCCATACAAAGGAACTTTATGGAGAGCAATCTCGTATAGCAAGATACGAGACCTCAAAGAACTTGTTTCGAGTGAGGTTGGCCGTCGGATCATCGGTAGGAGAACATGTCCTAAAGATGATAGGCTATATAGAAGAGCTTGCAGACCTTGGGACAACTTTGGATAATGAGCTCTATACAGACTTAATTCTCCAGTCCCTTCCTTCCACCTACGCCCAGTTTATTCTGAATTTCAACATTCAAAGAAAAGAAGCTGAACTTTCAGAACTCCTTAACATGTTGAGGAGTGCAGAGGGCACCTTGCAGAAGGCAAGGGAAACACCCGCTATGTTTGTTAGCAGTGCTTCATCTTCCAGGTCCAAGGCTAGGGCCAAAGGAAAGAAGAAGAAGGCCGCCACCAAACTTAGAGGAGGTGTTAGTAAAGTGGGAGCGAAGGGAAAGAAAAAGTTTGCGGTACCAGTAGTGGCCCAGGATGAGTGCTTCCATTGTCATAGGAAAGGGCACTGGAAGAAAGACTGTAAGGCGTGGAACGCCAAGAACCAGGAACCGAAGCAAGCTGTGGCTTCGATTTCAGGTGTGTTTGTAATTGAGAATTGTCTGTCAATCAACTCTACTTCCTGAGTATTGGATACCTGATCAGGATCTCATATATGCAATTCATTGCAGGCACTGAGAAACCGTAGAGTGCTGAAGGATGGTGATATAACCCTGATGGTTGCTAACGGAGCTAGCGTGGGAACTGTGTCCGTAGGGGATTATCACCTGGGATTGACGAGTGGACATATTTTGGTTTTACATAACTGTTTTTGTGTACCTAGTTTAACGTGTAATATCATATCAGTTTCCTTGTTATCAAATAAAGGTTATAATTTCACGTTTGTAAGCAATGTTGTTAACATCCACCTTAATCATAGTTTGATTGGGTCTGGTACACTGGATAACGGTATATATGTCTTAAACCAACTCCAGATTTTCAATGTACAGAACACACTAAAAAGAAAGTCTTCGGATTTAAATAAGGCTTTCTTATGGCATTGTAGACTAGGTCACATCAATGAGACAAGGTTAACTAAGTTATATAGAGAAGGATATTTAGACTCGTTCGAATATCAAACTTATGCCACTTGTCAATCATGTCTCAAAGGAAAGATGACAAAGACTCCATTCACTGGACATGGAGTAAGAGCGAGCGAGCTCTTAGGACTCATACACAGCGATGTATGTGGTCCAATGTCTACACATGCAAGAGGTGGTTTTTCCTATTTCATTACTTTTACGGATGATTACTCAAGGTACGGATTCATTTATCTGATGAAACATAAATCCGAGGCTTTTGAGAAATTCCAAGAGTATAAGAATGAAGTAGAAAACCAAACCAGCAAAAGTATCAAGACACTGAGATCTGATCGAGATGGTGAATACTTAAGTACCGAGTTCCTAGGTTACCTAAAAGAGAAAGGAATTCTCTCTCAGCTTACTCCTCCATACACTCCACAGCATAACGGTGTATCGGAGAGACGGAATCGAACCCTATTAGATATGGTACGTTCTATGATGAGTAATGCTGAGTTACCGCGATCTTTCTGGGGTTATGCGCTAGAATCAGCGGCATATCTTTTGAACATAGTTCCTACCAAGACTGTGCCTACCACACCATATCAGATGTGGAGTCGGAAGAAACCCTATCTTCAGTATCTGAAGATATGGGAATGTCCAGCTTTTGTTAAAAAGTAGCATGTGGACAAGCTCGAGGCACGATCAGTAAAGTGTAAGTTTGTGGGATATCCAAAGAACTTCAGGGGGTATCTATTCTATTACCCAGAGGAACAAAAGGTATTTGTTTCTCGTAATGCCCATTTTCTAGAACATCAGTTTTTAGAAAAGGAAACAAGTGGGAGCGAAATAGAACTGGAAGAAATTCCAGAACCACAAACTACTACTGAAAGTTTGGTAGAACCAGTAGTTCAAGAAGAACAGGACATTCCCGCACTCCTCCGCAGGAGTAGTAGGCCGTCTCATCCGCCTGAGAGATACTATGGTTTTCTCATAGATGGGGATAGAGAGGATTGCATCATTGATGATGATAAACCTACTAGCTTCCAGCAGGCCATCCAGAGCGGCGACTCGGTACGATGGCTAGATGCAATGCGGACCAAGATGGAGTCCATGTACACCAACAAAGTATGGACTTTGGACTTTGCTCCAGATGGGGTAAAACCCATAGGATGCAAATGGATCTTCAATAAAAAGATTGGTGTAGATGGACAGGTGGACACCTATAAGGCTAGACTTGTTGCAAAGGGTTTTCGTCAAAGACCTGGTTTGGACTATGACGAAACCTTTTCTCCAGTGGCTATGCTCAAATCTATTCGGGTCCTTCTTGCTATTGCTGCCTTCCATGATTATGAAATCTGGCAGATGGACGTAAAGACGGCCTTTCTAAATGGTAATTTAGAAGAGTGCGTCTATATGGATCAGGGAGAAGGTTTCAATCAGAGTGGGAGCAGCGGGAAAGTATGCAAGTTGCTTAAATCCATTTATGGACTAAAGCAGGTATCGCGGAGTTGGAACATCTGTTTTGATGAAACAGTCAAAGAATATGACTTTATCAAAAATCTAGATGAACCATGTATATATAGTAAAGTTGTAGCACGAAGTGTCGTGTTCCTCGTCTTGTACGTGGATGACATTTTATTGATAGGAAATGACATTCCTATGCTACAATCTGTCAAGAGATTCTTGTCACACAGGTTCTCCATGAAAGATCTGGGTGATGCCTCTTACATTCTGGGGATCCGGATCTATCGTGATAGATCCAAGAGGATGTTGGGACTTTCACAGTCCAGGTATATCAACACTATACTGAAAAGATTCAGTATGGAAGATTCTAAGCGCGGTAATCTACCGGCTTGTCACGGAATCACCCTATCCAAAAAGATGTCTCCCAAGACTGATTTGGAAAGGGATCGCATGTCGATTATACCCTACGCTTCTGTGGTAGGCTCTATAATGTATGCGATGTTGTGTACCAGACCAGATGTAGCTTACGCACTCAGCGTGGTAAGCCGGTATCAATCAGACCCAGGGGAGAATCACTGGATAGCGGTAAAGAACATTCTCAAGTACCTGAGAATGACTAAGGAGATGTTATTGGTTTATGGCGGAAAAGACCTCAAGATGGAGGCCTTTGCTGATTCCGGCTTCCAGAGTGATAAGGACGATTCCAAGTCCATGTCTGGTTATGTCTTTACCCTCAATGGAGGGGCGGTGTGCTGGAAGAGTTCCAAGCAGAACACCGTTGCTGACTCGACTATGGAAGCGGAGTATATTGCTGCTTGCGATGCCGCAAAAGAAGCGGTCTGGATGAAGAAGTTCCTAACAGAACTTCAGGTGGTTCCTACCATAGTTGATCCAATACCTCTGTATTGCGACAACAATGGAGCTATAGCTTTAGCGAAGGAACCAAGGTCCCATCAGAAGTCTAGACACATCTTAAGGCGGTATCACCTGATCAGGGAGATCATAGATCGCCGGGAGATCGAGATCCGGAGAGTTGATACTGAAGAGAACATTGCTGATCCATTCACAAAGGCCCTACCTCAGATTCAGTTCGAGAGGCTACTCGAGATCATCGGTCTTCGATATGCCAGTACATGGCCCTAGTGCAAGTGGGAGATTGTTAGTGTATATGCCCTAGGGGCCATTATTGTATCATACTAGTTTGTATATTACTTAATGGAAGCTTGGGATATCACAGTTATATAACAGTCTTGCTAAACATGGTAATATGCTACTTGGTTTTATCTATCTTAATATGTATGTTCGTATTGATAGAGCCCTTAGGATCTTGCTTGACTACCAGCGTTGTGATGGCAATCACACTAGTGGGGGCTGGGTAGTCTACAAGCACATCCTTTTCCAGGTCCCTAGTCGTAGGATTATCAAGACAGGGCATCGATACTCCGGAGTAGACTAGTGTGTACGCTTCTCATCCCAGTTGGGGAGATGGTCTGTCCCACGGCCATCAGTACGTCGTACTGGAGATAGTATACAGGTGCTCGTTAGGTTACGGGTACACCGGACAGGACTCGCAGGGAACTGTTGGTTGGTATTATACCCGTCGTCAGTTAACAGTTCTCAGGTGACATGAGTACAGCATAGTCCGCAGACTTGACACTGCTACTTCGCCTCGAGTGTGTCCCACTGTTCTTAGATTGCTATCTTACCACAGCTCAAAGGAGTCGTGCAAACAGGTAGCAGTTGGGTGCAGTCCCGAGCACTTGGAGGCAGTGGCGGTTAGACAGGATTCGTCTCTCCCGGTATTGGGAGTTGATATCGCGCTGTGTCAGAGAGCCATTACGCAAAGTCCCTGGCCAGGGAAACCGAGATTTACTGGTAGGTTCCAGTAGTTTCTCAAGGTGTAATGGGCTACGCTCCGACACGACTTATACCGCTATTAGGGAACTGACGCTTGTCGCCCCCTAGGCCCGATATGCGATAGTCTTAGACGAACAGACCGGACTGTACGGAGATTGTCACATCAGGCTTAGTAGGAGTTCGGATGGGTTTCCTCATCGGCCTTCTTATCGACATCTACCTGGGGACCGTTACGTACAGCTAGTGCCGCTTACGGTCTGTGGTTAAACCCACTGCCAGCGTAGTAGTCGAGTCTTTAGAGTCCAACACAGAGAGTTTCCCTGCTCCAGGCGAAACGATATAGAGGTTGTATGGTTTTATGACAAGGGTTTGGACGCATACGTGTGTTTACGCACGTACGACATTCGGACAGTTTTTACTAGCCGGCTTTCGTTTAAGCCATATTCTAGTATCGGGTTATTGGATTTATACAGTCTAAAGTTTTTCCGTGTTTTCACGGATAGGAGGGGCGTTCTCGTAATTTCGCGAGAAGCTTCTAGAAGGATGGTGACTTGGGGGTTTAGGTGGCATTTGCATTTATTGTTTTAATGACTCATTTGTGTGATTCATCCATGGAGTTAATACTTCATTAATTGTTCTAATGACTCATGAGATGAATCACTCATATGAATAAATGAAACATGGTTGTTAAATCATTTATTTATTTATTTGATAAAAGATAATGCTTCATATATATTCAAATGAGTTCATTATCTCTTCTCATTCTCATGCTCACCTTCTCTCTCCTCAAGCTCTCTCTCTTCAAACCCTAATCCTCCCCTCTCATGTGTTGAGATCAAGGATTAGATAGACTAATTAATCCATAACCTCACTCTATATCACCTAGGTGCCTTTGATTAGCAACTAAAGAAACCTAGTTACCTCAAGTTTAGAGGTGAAGCTTGGAATAGAAGCTCTCGGGTAGATCGTCTATTACATAGAGGAGGCCGAGGAGGAGGAGGAGAACGAAAAGACGAAAGACTAAGTTCACTAGGTATAATCTCTTTTCATAGTAGTTAAGAACTCCTATGCTTGTGTTAGTTATAGTTTAGCAAAGATTCTTCGGTTAGTCGATGTTAACTCAAAGAACAAGATCGTTTTTCATATTTCCGCCTCCCCGCAACTCGTGGGGTGTTGTACATCGACTTACACCAACTTCCCCTTTATTAACTCCAGAATACTTTGTATCATATACGGAGATCTATATTGCATAAAGGGATATCTCGTATAGTTACATACGAACTTGAAGAAATTGTTTTAGTCGAGGATGGCCACTGATTTAGTTCTGAAGAAAATGAATTGTATATTGATATAATTCTATTTTCTCTCCCCTCCACCTTCTCTCAAGTTGAGAACTTCTTAAATAAAGATAATACACTAGTTATGCTTATTGGATAGTCTTCTTCCAAACCCAAGGGTGAAGCTAAAAGAAAAGGAAAGAAGAAAACCAACCTGCCTAAATATGGTGTAAAGAAGGTAAGGAGTAGAGACATTAAAAAGGGGTTAGTTGAAGGGAAAGGAGATTGCAACTACTGTCATGAGCCCAGACAGTGGAAGAGGCATTACAAGGAATACTTGGCCACCCCTTTGAAGCATAAAGATACTTCATTCTTTAGTGTGTTTGTAATTGAAAACTATTTCTTAATTAGCTCTACTTCCTGGGTATATGATACCAGATCAGGATCTTACATCTATAAGGTGTTATAGATACTGAGAAGAAGTAGAGTATTGGGAAAGGATGATTTGATCTTCAGAGTCGGAGCAAAAGTTGCTAGTGGCAAACTTTTGGTTTTTAATGACTGTTGTCATGCACCAATTTTACTTTTAAATATAATATCCGTCTCTTTATTAGATAAAAAGTATATTAAATTATTTTAAAAATTATGTTATGAACATTTACCTTGATCAAATGTTGATTGGGTTTAGTGCATTGAATAGCGGTATAAACATTCTTAACTAATATACAGTTTTCAAATTACACACTACTACAATAAGGGGTTTCCCCTACGGATTTATCCGTAGGGGAAAAGCACTGCCCCTACCCATATAGCCGTAGGGACATAAAATTCCCCTGTAGGTGCAAAGGCCGCAGGTGCAAGTCTTCACCCGGAACATGCCCCTACGGAGTAATACTTATCCCTACGCCTTAATCCGTAGGGACACGTATCCCTACGGATTACTCTGTAGGGCCTGATAAATATTTTAATTTATTGGTTTATAAAATAAAATACCTGCCCCTACGGATATATCCGTAGGTCCAGAGAAATGTCCCTACAGATAAATTCATAGGGGCAAGTTTTACCCCTGTTACTGAGTCCATAGGGACAAAATATCATGTATCATGATATTTTGTCCCTACGGCTAATTGTGTAAGGGCAAACATTGGACCTACGGATTAATCCGTAGGTCCAATATATGGCCCTACGGATTAATCCGTAGGGACAAAATATCAGGTTTTTAAAAAAAAAGGTTTCTTGTTTTTCCCCTCCCTGTCCACAATAATATATACATCATATAACCAATTACATAAATATTCATAATCAACATCTCACGCATAATATATAAAAGAAATAAACAAACAGAATACGATATCATTCTAAATCATCGTGAACAAGCAAACAACCACCAATATCGTCCAAAAAATATACAATATGTATCAGAGAAGTACATACATCCTCAAAAATATATATAAAAAGCTACCCCAGCTCAGTCTAGCACCTCCACCTCTAATAAATGCCTAATCTAGCGCATCTGCTCCTCGGTGCAGCCCTGAGATGTCAAAAACTTGACTAATGAAGGAGCGGACTGTGCAGGAGTCTAAGCGGGCTGTGGAGCTGCAGGAGCGGTCTACGCAACCGCAGCCGAGGTAGTGGTTTGCGGAGCCGCAGCCTAGGGAGATGCATGTGGAGCCGCAGCCGAAGTAACCTGTTGCATCTGTTAAATTTTATGTAATAAACGAGTAAGAACGGTGTATTAGATTTTAGTTGAGTTCGTATCATTATTAAGTTATTGTGAAACCCCAATCTAAGAATACTTAGGGACTTAGGCCTCATTTGGATATCTAGTTTGGAAAACCGTAGTTTATTTTAATTAGATAGTTTTATGTAAGTATGATTAATCAGAGCTAAGTCTACAACCAAATAAGCTCGGTCTACTAATATTGCATATGTTACTATCTATAATGTGATATAATATTTTGCTATTAAGTAGTATATGTACCATCTCCTTCAACTCCTCGACGGTGATCTTCAAGATGGCAACATCATGCTCTAAACGTCGCTTACGGGGGGTAGGGGAAGTAACCGCCGGAGTGGATTCCAACCTCATATGGGCCCTGCTAGGACCCAGTCCCCGGCCTCTCTCCCAACCTCCGTGGTTCTGTCCGTGTGCGACGTCTCGGGCTGGGGTCAGCAGCATCGGATCGGTCTGTCTAGTAAAATCGATCCCCGATACCTCCGCCTACTCCACCACCCGCTCCTACACCCACATTAACCATTAAAATATAATTATATCATTTAAATTTGAACTTTTCAAAACAAAAATTTGAAACCTGTTAGAATAAATATTAACACTTACGCAGTACTCCTGGGTAGCGGTGTCGGGGAATCGAAGCTCGCCCGTGGCGGGATTTGTCGAGGTGTCATGGACGGCAAGATACGCGGTCAGCACGCTCGGTGTACCACCCTGCACCAGGGTCTGAGCACTCTGCAATTCGCAAAAAATTTACATATATTATAAAATAACTCTTAATATCATATTATATCAAAATAGATCTATTGTAATTTACCGATGCCTCCATGGCACGAGTAATGTTCCTCGAGCCTCCTGTATAAGTGGGGCGACCCTTCTTCGCCGACTTCCTATTCTTCTTATTTTGATCGGCTTGTTTTTGCACAACACATTCAGATTTAATTTTCTAATTAAGCAACACAAAAAAATAAATTATGTACTAAACAATGAATTAAATTTAAAATACAAACCTGTTTGTGCTGAGAGTCAAAATATTGGCACAAGAGAGGCCATGTATCTATATCGACTCTCGCAAAGGCCGGAGTATATAGGAGAGCCGCTTTCTCTGTCTCGGGGGTCACCGTCCATAAGGAATATCAGTCGATCTTCAGATCGTTCCTATTGTACCGGACCTTTGATTGCATGTTCTTCATCAGGCCCTGGTACAGAGCGTGAAGATCGAGCACTCTCTCAGGGTGATCAGGGTCGGATATAGGTTGAAAGTCATAATCCAACTGCAAATACAATAAAACAATGTATTTAAATTGCAAGTGTTAAATAATAATAAATATATTGGATAAGTCAAATGAAAATATATATTAATACTCGAGCGTGATCCCAGAATAAGGCAAATGAGCGTCAGTGCTGATCGTCCCACTCAACGTGAAGTGGATACTTCTTTACAATGCGGCTCTCATCCCCCATATACCGGTCGAACCTCTCGGCATAATCGCCGGTATAGCGATAATCGGGGGTAAAGAAGAGGGGGAATGCTGCCTCCCCCTAACTTTGTCCGGCCTCATCCGGTGGGACTGATTCAGCCCTCAAGTCCCCTTCTCGGGATGGGGCTGCACTGCATCTACAAGAAATATCAAGACAAGCAATATTAAGACAAAGTGGTATTAAGAAATCAAGATTTAACAAAAATTGAAGTGCGATATATACCTTCGGCGACAGCAGCACGAGCCTGGGCTCGGGCAGCAACACGAGCGGGACGATAGTTCCTCCAGTGAGGAACAGCCGGTTACCCGGACGTGGACGCATCCCCTCCAACTAGAAAATAAACATTGACGATAAAATTACATGAAGTTCATGTTTATTCTTAGAGCATATGTAAAATGAATAAATATTTTATATTTATTCATACTAACTTGCAGACTGAGCGGAGGGTATGGAAGTGACGGGAGTGGCCCCTGTGCCAGATGTGGACGCACCACCTATAATTAGACAGGTAAAAATAGATTATATAAGTAATTGAAAAAAAATGTGTATATCAATAATATAATATTCTAAATCAATATGCATGCAATATGGGATATATAAACATACCCGCAGGTGCGGTGGTGGTCTCTGCCTGAGATGTGGAGGCCCCACCTACAGCTAGACAATCAAAAAATGATTACCTAAGTAAGTGAAAAAAGAATGTGTGTATATTTATGATATAATATTCTAAATCAATATGCATGCACTATAGTATATCTAAACATACCTGCAGGTGTGATAGTGGCCTCTGCCTTTGATGTGGACGCACCATCACCAGCAAGACAATTAAACATTGACTATATAATTAATTTTGAAATAAATATGCGTGTATATCTATAATATTACATTCAAAATGAATATGCGTGCAATATACCAGGAGGTGTGGCAAAGTCTATACGGAAGGAGTCATTCGAAGGGGTCTCCGATCGGGGTGTAAGACCAGCCCTCTGAAGCTCCCTACGCGGCTTCGGGCGGCAGAACCGCTTGCATCTGCCCCTGCCTCTGCCGCTGCCGCGGCTGGTGCTCCTGCCGTCCCTCACTGCTCCAGTCGTCATCATCAAACCTAGATAAGAGTACAATCATTACATATGCATGAAATATATATATAGATCATAGAAATGTGAAGTATTAATATAACATTACTGATAATCTTTTTCGTTTCGTGGACGTATTAGACATATCTACTTGGATTTTATCGTCGATATCATTTCTAACCCACGTAACTTCATGATCAGTCGAAGAGAACCCGTCTTTTGAAACAGACGGTCGGAGCACTCTAAGTCTTCTCTATTCTTCATCCTCATCGCTGTCCTCTATACGATTGTCGAATTCTGGGATATCGTAAACATCCCTAGGTTTCCAACGGCATACGACACTCCATCCAGGATGCTTCAAGCACTGTGAGTAGTACACTTGGAACGCTTGGTTCGGAAAGATAAATGGATCATCCTGATCGTAAAATCGATGTGTGTTCATACTAGTCAATCCATATTCATCTTTCCAAGTCCTGAGACTGTTTCTCCACTTATCCGTATCGGTTCATGTATCGTACCAAGTACATTTAAATATATAAAACGGTTCTGATCGTCTAGGATATTGGATGTCAAGTATGCAATTTTAGTATCTATAATAAATCACACCATCCGATCCTACCGTCGCAATCTCACTAGCGAGTCCGAGCCTGATATTGCGAGGATCACTACTGAATATTTCGTGCCTCTTATCGAAATCCTTCCATGCCCGTGAATCTCTTGGATGACTCGTTTTTCCATCTTCACTTGGAATAGCACGGTGATGCCAAATCATTGCCTCGGCTGTTTTCTTGCACTTGAATAGTCTCTGCAGTCTCTGTGTTATGGAAAAGTATCGTGCTATCTTGACAGGTATATCGAGTTTCTTATCAGATTCTTTCGGCTTATAGCTGGCCTCTTCGCATATTGGACACTCTTTCAAATTTGAATTCTCTTTCCAGTACAACATGCAATTTTTAGAACATACTTGAATCTTCGTACACTTTAGACCCAAATCAGACATCATCTTCTGGGATCCGTACCAACTGTCGGGCACGCTATTTCCCGGGGGCATGGAATCTTTCAAGAACTTTAGAACTATCGTGAATGACTTGTTGCTCCATCCATTTAGGCACTTAATCTGGAAAAGTTGGACGAATTATGATAAGGTGGAATACTTTGTATTCTCATAAATTGGTCTTCTAGCATCATTCATGAACTTTCCATACTTATCCGTACGCGGTCCTTGACCGGAAAGAATATCATCTTCGGTATGAATACTATCACCTAGGGCAGCCTCTACTATATTCTCCATTTCTTCTCCTGGAAAGAAGTTCCTGTCTTCTCTTTCTTTTTCTGCCGCATTACTGTCTTCTTCTTCTCCTTCCCCGTGATATAGCCAAGTTGCATAAAATCTAGTAAAATCATGTTTAACGATATGAAGCTCTACGAATTCTACCTTCTGCCAGTACTTATTCTCATATCTATCGCACGGGCAGAGAATCTTCTCAAACACGATCTTATTATGTGCGTGTGCAAATTCAATGAAAGCAGCAACTCCTGCAACAAACTTAGGTTGCATACGTTGTTGCCAATCCACGTACATCCAGTCCATAACTCTGATGTACTCATGGTCCATGTTAGACTGTATAACATATAAATTGTAGGTTATGATGACTATATTGAGAAATCTAAGAACGCGATGGTTACTGACAAAGAAGAAAATCCGTAGATGCAAGTTTGTCGTGGAAAAGAATAAATTATTAATAAACAAAGTTAGATTTGAAGATACCCAAGTATGAGTTGTATTCTGTGTATGAATGTTTCAATTTATGATTTCGCTTAAGTTTAGGGTTGTTAGTGTATATGTGCTTTGTGTGTGCGTTTGTTGTGTATTCGTGTTGTATGTGTGTGTTTTGGCTGTCGGGGGTAAGGCTTCTATCCCATTAAGAATGTATAGAGCAGACACCCATTCGCTTGTGCTTTCATCTGTTTCGAGTAAATTTCGGCAGCACCTCCCCTCTGTTCTCCGAGTACACTGTAATAGAATAGATAATCATTTCAACGCTGTGAAACAACGTTGAAATGAACATCTAATCTATCTTTGTACACGGAGAACCAGCGGAAAAGTACCGACAAAATAACTCGAAACGAATGGAAACATAAGTGAATGGAGGTGTTTGCTTTATACATTCCTAACTTGTCCACACTGGACAAATCTATCGATTATCATACGATTGAATCTTCTCATCACATAGACTACACGACGGTTGTTAGTACCGAACTATACCGTCTGATATTTAACAACCTCCGTATAGTTCTATGTCACGACAAATATCGAACGTATGTTAACCGATAGACGGAGACTAAGTCGCGCTTTGATTTTCACATATGAGTATCGATGAGAATATGAAAGTTTCATATTATCATCGAGTATCATATATTGGTTTTAACTTGAACATTTAACTTGAATAGGTTTTACATTTATGTTTCGTTATTAAGGGTTCGAAGTTTTTAGTTTAGGGTAAATTTTTCTTACGTTTAGGGTAAAGTTGTACGTTTACGTTATCATCGAGTATCCTACTAAATGAACTAGTGCACCCTAAACCCTAACCCTAAGTAACCCAAATTAACCCTAATCATCATCCTAACTCAAATTATCCTTAATTAACCCAAAATTAACCAAATTAATCCAAATTAACCCTAACCCTAACACTAACTCAAATTATCCCTAATTAACCCAATTAACCTAACCCTAACACTAATCAATACCCTAACACAAATACACTCTACTTTACCTAATTAACCTAAATTAATTCTAGCCCAAACCCTAACCCAAATTAACCTAACCCTAATCATCACCCAAACCCCAATCTTAATTAACCCAAACTAACCCTAACCCTAACCATAATCCTACATAATTCACCATAACCATAACCCTAACTCTAACCATAACCCTACATAATTCATCCTAACCCTAACCCTAACCCTAACCCTACCTAATTAACCCTAACCCTAATTAACCCCCAATTAACACGGAAATAGCTATAACCCTAACCTTAACCCAAAAATCAAGATTAACACAAAAAAGCATAATTATAAGGGGAAAATGGAAATTAACTCACCTCGGGGTAGTTTTGCCGGTGGGAGACTGTGGTGCGGCTAACGACGATAAGACACAGTCGACGACGAGCTCGCGAGAGAATTACTGAGCTCGACGAGACACAGTCGACGACGAGACAAAGTCGACGACGACTGTGGTGCGGCCAACGACGACGATGAAGTCGATGATAGGTGTACCGGCGACGAGGTGTGGTGGCGAGGAGGCGCGCGCGGGAATCGATCACGGGAGAGAGAGGGAAATTTTGGGGATGATGGTGGGGAATTACTGAGTTTTATTTTTTTATAAATAACCCATCGTTTCCCCTATGGATTAATCCATAGGGCTAAATAAAATGGTATATTTTAATATTTTTTAATTAATACGTAGGGCACCGTAGGGGCAACCATATGAACCTACGGATTAATCCGTAGAGGCGGTAAAAAGTTGCCCCTATGGATTCCTATAGCCGTAGGGGCAGCCCCTTATTGTAGTAGTGACAACACACGGAGTAAAAGTTAGTGAACTCTCAGGATTTATACATAGTGGTGTATGTGGTTCAATATCTACACAGACATGGGTGGGTACTCATACTTCATTCAGTTCATCGATGAGATCTCTATTTTGGACACTTGTTCTAGTTGAAATACAAAGTCCGAAGTTTTTGAGAAGTTCATAAAGTATAAGAATGAAGTAGAAAACTAGCCGAGCGTAAGTATTAAGATTCTTCGATGAGATCGAGGAGGTGAATACTTAAGCTTGGTATTCCGTGGTTATCCAAAATAGAATTTGATTCACTTTTAGCTTACTCCTCTGCATATACCATATCACTACGGAATATAAGAGAGGAGGATTTTCACCCTATGGAATATGGTGTACTTCATGATGAGTATTACTGAGTTGCCTCTTTCATTTTGGAGTATACACTGGAAACAACTGCGTATTAATTGAATAAGGTTCCGTCTAAATCAGTGCCTAAAATTCTATATGTGATATAGAATGGAAGGAGACCATGTCTTAAGTTTGTTGAGATATGGGGTTATCCGGCTTATGTTGAAAGAAGAATCCGGAAAAACTCTAGGCACGTTTCAGTAATGTGCAGTTTGTGGGTTATCCCAAGCATTCGCAACGGTTTAACCTCTACCACGTTGAGGATCAAAAGTTGTTTTATTCTCGACATGCCACCTTTTTAGAAAAAGTAATTTCTTGTAAAAGAAATTAGTGGGAGTATGGTAGAACTGGAAGAGATTCTAGAACCACAAACAGTTACTAAAATTTAGTAGAATCTGAGAATTCAATTGTGCCTGAAAAACCTTAGCCACTCCGCAAATCTAGTAGACGGCCTCAGCTATCTAGGAGATATTACGGTTTCCTTGTAGACAGTGACATGGAGGTTTGCATCATAATTGATGATGACCCTACTAGTTATCAACATGTCATATGGAGTAGTGACTTCCGAGAGATGGCTGGATGCCATCGATTCCGAGTTGGACTCCATGCACTCCAACAAAGTATGGACCTTATTAGATGCTTGTGAAGGGGTAAAACCCATTAGGAGCAAATAGATCTTCCAAAAAAAGATCAGTGCAAATGGAAAGGTAGTGACCTAAGAAAAGAAAACTTGTAGCAAAAGTTTTCGTCAAAGACTCGGCATGGATTGTGATGAAACCTTTTCTCCAGTATCTAAACTGAAGTTCATTCAGATACAGCTTGCCATTACTGATTTTCATGACTATGAGATCTGACAAGTGGATGTCAATAACGTCTTTCTAAATGGAGATTTAGAAGTGAGCGTGTATATGACTCTACCAGAGGGCTTTGTAGTCAGCGGGAGCAGCGGAAAGATGTGCAAGTAGCTTAAGTCCATTTATAGACTAAAGCATGTATTGCAGAGTTGGATCATTTGTTTTGATGTGACAGTTAAAGAGTTTGACTTCATCAAAATTATAGATGGATCAAGTATTTGTAAGAAAGTTGTAGGGAGTGTTGTCACATTCCTTATATAATATATGGATGGCATTCTTCTGATAGAAAATGATGTTCTCATGCTACAATTCGGTCAAACAATGGCTGTCACAAAATTTCTCTTGAGAAATATTAGATAGCAGCGAAGAACATTCTCAAGTACTTATAAAGTACTAAAGATATATTCTTGGTGTATGGTAATGGCGGCCACCAAATAGAGGTGATTACCAATTCCAGCTTCCAAGGTAACATAGATAACAGAAAGTCTGTCACGGGTTATAAGTTTACTCTCTTTTGAAGATCAGTATATTGAAAAGGTTCCAAGAAAGAAACTGATGTTGACATGCCGCTGGATGCTGAGTATGACTCAGTGGAGGATGCGGCCTAAGAAGCTGTTTGGATAAATAAGTTCATTTCTGAACTTAGTCCCATCAGACATCCAAACAAATTCTGAGGTATGTATCGCTTGATTCGGGAGATAGTTGATCTCTGTGAGATTAAGATGAGAAGAGGAAAAATCAAAGATATTGCAGCGGATCCACTCACTAAGGCTGTTTTTCGGATACAGTTTGTGAAACTGATATTAGAGAAGTTGGGTATATGATACTGCAATAATTGGCCTTGAGTGCAAGTATGAGATTGTTAGATATAGGTGCCCGAAGACAATTATTGTAATTGTACACGAACCTACATGGATAGAACACTTTTATTCGACATGATAGTATGCTATTTGGTTTACTTTATTATTCATGTGTATATATTTTATTAGTTATTACGTACCACTAATACATGTTGATAAAGTCCTTAAGATCTTTACTTGACTACCAGGATTATGATGTGATCATACTAGTGGGGTCTGGGTAGTCCATAAGCAAATTCTAAAATATTCCTAGTTGTGGGAGTGTCGAGACAGGATATCGCCACTGCAGAGTAGACTAGTGTATACGTTTCTTGACCCCGACCGGGGTGATGGTTGGTTTTCCAGTTATCGGTGTTTGACATCGAAGATTGTATACATGTGCTCTTTGGAGAATGAGTACACCAAACGGACCCGCCGAGAACTCCTAAATGGTATTATACCTATTATCATATAGTAGTTCTCTGATGACAATGGTACATGGTGGTCTTTTGACATGGGATTGCCTTAGTGTCTTGTGTGTATTTCCACCATACTCTGATTACTACCCAACTATGGATTTAAAGAGCCATGCATACATGTTTTGATTGGGTATAGTCCCGAAACATATGGAGGCAGTGAGTAGTACAAAGGGGATTCGTCTCCCCCGGTATAGAGAGTCGATATCGCGCTGTGCATGATATGACTATAACCAGAAATTCCTATCCAGGGTGATTGAGATAAAATGATAAGTGTTATCAGTTGTATCTCAGAAGGTTATAAGTTCGATATTTGCATGATTTATTAGGTTATTTGGGGTTTGGCAATTTCCACCCCCAGACCCGGTATGAGACACTTTTTAATGAAGTGACCGGACTGTATAGTAATTGTCGCTAATAAGCTTTGTTGGGTTCAGATGAGTTTACTTATCGGCTTACCTTTTGATCAATATATGAGTAGCCGTTATGTACAGCTAGTACAGCTGACGAGCTTGTGGGTTAACACATTCGGGGATTGATCTGAAAGTGTTTCAGATTTAATCAGATATGATCCTAATTAATTCACTGCCAGCGTATTGTCAGGTCTTTAGAGTCCTACAATGAAAGTGTCTGCTCAAGCGAAATGATGACGTGGCGTACGTATAGGATACGCACGGGAGTTCGATTAAATACGTGTATAAAATACGCATGAATTAATCGGACGTTTGATAATACTAGCCGAATGTTTCACAGTCTGCAAATTAAGTCAGGTGTTGACTTAATATCTATATATTGATATGGAAGGATTTGCTACTATTATATACACTATCATTATCTCTCTTTATAATAATTAGTATATGATACTTATCATTATATATATTATGTATATGATACATAATATGTATATGTATGTGGATACATATACTCTCTTCCAATGTGTGTGTGTGTGTGTTACGTATTCTCTCTCTCTCTCTCTCGTTTATATGTATAGAATACATATGAAATATTGTACGGACACAAATACCCTCTTGTCTTTTGTGACATGTGAGGCATGTAGAAAGTGGGGACCACTTGAGAAAATATAAAGATATTTTCTCAGGCCTTTTCTACACAAGACAACAAATAGAAGAGAGAAAAGTGGGAGACTTCTTTTTCATCATCTTCTCTTGATTTTCAAGAGAAGAAAAAGAGAAAAAGCAAAAAAATGCGAGAAAATGAGAGAGAGAGAGAGAGAGAGAGAGAGAGAGTTCTTCATTATCATCAACAATCTCTTACATATTAATAATTTGTGAGAGCTAGTCGCTTCACATTAGAAGTGTTCCAGAGTGAAATGGGAGCTTGAGTGAGTTGCTTTTAAGGTGGATCATTTTCGACGAGGCTGTTGTTGATCAAGGAATAGATCCCTACATTAATGAGCCTAGCATGAGTCTTTCACTAGAGAGTGGGCACGCCACAAAGGTTGTAACCCCTTTTAACCCTCTAAAGTAGCTCTCTTGTTGTTTTGCAATTGCTAGTATTTGGATGATTTTGGGTGTAGCGTTTGGTACTATTGTTTAGAAATTTTGTTCTATGTTTTCGCCGCGGTCCGTAAATGTTGCGATCCTAGCACCATATACTTACGATTGTAAGCCCATGTGCTCTAATCAATAGCCAGACACTCCAGCCATCCAAACTTTAATAATTTTTCTGCAACAATAACCTAAATTCACCTAGCAAGTAAATTTATAGAATACAAGAACAAAAAATAAAGAGAATACACTCTTCTTTCCCTCGTTTGTGAGGCCTCTCTCTCTCTCTCTCTCTCTCTCTCTCTAAATTACATATTTTCTCTTCTTGATGGAATCCATCCATACTTGTTCTTGGTTGGACGCATAGCTTTAACTTGTCATATTCATTGGAGATCGGAGGAATAAGTTGAGATTTCATTAAACTTTAAGTTGAAAATCAAGTTTGATGCTTATAAGGACCGAGACCAACATTTTCATTTTGGGGTATTTATTTCTTGTATATTTTATTTCTTTTTCTTTAGGAATTAATGATAAAAGAACTAGGATATTCGCGAGCTTAAACAATATGGGCGCATATTGTCATTCTATTTTTCTATGATTGAAAAATATCTTAAATATATTTTTGAAGTTTTGATTCATTTTCATATATTGATTTTAGATTAAAAATATATTTTGGAGTGCTTAAAAGTTAATTTTTTAATAACAGAATGGTGTCAATAATCACCTGGTCGACACAAAACATTATTTTTTCATAATTGTTGAATTTAATTATTATTTTTCATCAGGTTATTAGTGTTTCATTTCGTCTTAAAAATTTAATTATTATAATTTCATACTTTTTTGTTGGATCGCATGTAAACCCCATGACTTCTCCCTCACTTGTGGGACCTATATGGTTTACTACACGTATGGGTTGCTTGTTAGGTGATGTATCTATATGATATCTACCATGATTTATATGTTTTTAATGGGTCCCATTCGAAGTCTATGCGATTGGATATTTTTTAAGTCATTTTATTTTAGGGTAAATTTCACATATATACCATTAACTATTAACGTTTTTTAGATAAATACCTTAAACTTTAGAAATAACAGATAAATACCTTTAATTATTGGCTTACCATATAGGTCTCTGATATCGTTAATGGATTTTAGAATTTTGTTCTTATCCCGATGCCCTCAGATCTTGAGCATTATTAGGGTTTCTTCACTTTAAAACAACCGGTGGACAGAGGAATAAGGGTGAAACGACAAGATCCGTTAATTACCCATATTTTAAAATGAAGAAACCCCTTTTTTAAACCCTGTTCAAGTTCAGGGGACAGAGAGATAAAGATAAAATACTAAAATCTGTTACGGCGTCAGGGACCAATATTGCAAACCAATAGTTAAAGATATTTATCTGTAATTCCTAAAGTTTAAGGTATTTATTTGAAAAACGTCAATAGTTAATAGTATATATATGAAATTTACCCTTTATTTTATGTTATGGTGCAACAACAAATATAGCCATTTGAGCTAAACCTCATTGGCCATATGTAGGCGTGGAAGACGAGACGAGTTTTCGTTGACTTGGCCAGATTTTGGAGATTTTCCAAATCCGACCTGCTACGATTCGTCTTGTCTGACTAATGAGTCGATTCTTCTCGTCTCGTTGACTTGCGAGTCAACCCATCTAGCCAGCCGTAGGTGAATTCCAATGGCTAGATTCAACTCACCTCGCTTTGTTTCGGATACACCCCACAACGGTTGAATTATTCTCAAATCGTCTCGTCCAGGAGTCCCTCCAAACGACTGGTTCACGAATACATTTGACTCCCCTCGTAATTGTAATGACAAAATTTAAAATATAAATGTAATGATGGAATGTGATTAATATTAATGGAAATTTTTTAGTTATGTTTCCATTTTTGGTCTATGTGTATTTTTATTAATTTTTTTTATTTCTTAAAAGATATGAAGTTGGGTGAGATAACTCTTGAACCCGACTTTCCTTGCTTCACGGCTCGACTAGGCGAGTCGTGAGGCTAATGGGTTCAGGCAATAGCTATTCCTGCTTTGTCTCGCACCGCTTTGTTTCCCCAATGAGGCAGTTAGGCTCGCCTCGGTTGTGAGTCGCAAGGTAAGTTGGCTCGGCTCGGCTCGCCTCATTTGTCAGGCCTAACCATATAGCGATTTTCTATTGGGTGAATTTAATTTGGGCACATCGGGCTTTCAACTCGAGTGCGGCTTGGGTTACTCTGTTTTTCAATATATTTTCAGTATATTTTTTCATTGATTTTTTCTGCAACTTGTCCTTGAAAATAGGGCTATACACATGCACTGTTAAAATATAAAATATATTCGCTCAACTCTCATCATAATTTCGGAGTTTTGATACAGTAGAAGAGACATTTCTCATGGTATTAAAGCAACCCAAGTT
The DNA here is from genome assembly GCA_030015575.1 of Agapanthus africanus. Classification (NCBI taxonomy): domain Eukaryota; kingdom Viridiplantae; phylum Streptophyta; class Magnoliopsida; order Asparagales; family Amaryllidaceae; genus Agapanthus; species Agapanthus africanus. The sequence continues at coordinate 666,851,942 of CM057342.1, read as the reverse complement.
TGATTCCCACCGGACGCATATTAAATGCGAGTTTATTTAAATTAAAAATACCGCTGCACAAAAACCCAGATTTCTGTCCAAAAAGTCTTTGACCAGTTGGATATGTTAGAATATAAAATATATTCTCTTAAATCTCATCATAACTTCACAGTTTTGATACAGTGGAAAAGACATTTCACATGCACACACCACTAAAGCTTATAGTGTCGGATACTCTAAGAATAAAATTCTTTCTTTTTGAGTAATTCCTTAAGAGCTTCAAGCGAAATTGTAATTATGGTTATTTTTTTATCATCCTCTCCATCAAGTTCTTAGTCCCTGTTAACACGTGAGAAATTTATGAGCAACATTGCCTCTCTCATCTATTAGAAAGAATTTTAGATTGATTGTAATCTCTTAGGAACAGTTGGATCCTATCCGGTTAAACAAGCAAGAATAATGAAAGATTGGGAAAGCCTAAAATCAGGTCATTTGGGGGAGGAGGATGGACCCTAGGTCTGTTGGAAATTACTGTATACATTTGATCGAAAATTTCTGCTTGGCACTGCAAGTGGGAGGATTTGAATTCATGACTTCCGATTTAGTGGGTGAATGTCTTTGCCATTACAAAAACTTTGTTTTCAACCTTATTCAAACCCTACCCCCTACCCCCCACCCCCACCCATTGTAATTTGGTATTTAAGGGTTTAGATCTCATTCTAACGGTCTTATCTTTACTAAAACATGCGGAAATTTTTATTGTTGCTTGCATTTTATCTAAAAGGTTAATAGATGGATAACGACGAGCAGATGCATGATACAACCACTCACATAAAAGCTTTTATGTCATTTCTAAATTTGGCATCGATAATGGGAATTAAACCTAGAACCTTATAATTTCGAAAAATCTTTGGTGCCAGCAATTTTACCCTAAAATTCAAAGTCGACGGATCAATCGACACACAACGATTATTTCATACACCATCCATCATTTACCATGGAGCCCAATGGTTGAGTACTTGGAGACATAAATGTGCGTCCGCAACTTTTGTGCCAGGGGATGCCCATCACTGTTTCATTATCATTTAAGACGATTGAGGATGGCATTTAACCTTTACCTCCCAATTCTCTGAAGAAACTTTCAGGACAAAGGCAAAAGCAAAAAAACAAAATAATAATAATTTGTGTGGTTTGTACTGAAGCAATCATAGGGCTTTACTGCATATGATCAATCATGAAAGGCATCTAGCTACCTTAATTTTAATAGAAGACGGGGATATATAATATGTTCATTAGTAAGACAAGGATTAAAACAATGCACAACCACTACTCGTTTTTGGAAGTTGAAAATAAATTTGCAGCACTTTCGCTTTAATAAGGGGATTAAACTTTGCCATTAGCATCGGCTAACTAAAAACGACCAGTTTTAGCACACAAAACGGACGTAGTTTAAGTATACCTAATATACATGTTGGTTATAGAACCATATCCTTTCTCTCATAATTTCAGAGTGTTGATATAGAGTTTACCAGGCCTCCCCTATGAAAGCGGGCACAATCCCAAGCCGTCTAGGGTGAGTCCCACCCACGGGGCCCCATTTTTGTGGTTGATATAGAAAGGACCTCCTCTTGTAGAATCTTGAAACACATAAGGATTGAGATTGGAGAATTTAAAAGGCGGATATCGAAACGCCTAGTAAACAAGTCATTCAATCTACCTTTTTCCCGAGCAATGTCCAAATCCAATAAGTCTAGATTAATATTCTTCATCCCATAGCCATATATAGAAATCTAAATAGGACATCATGTGCTGTTTTCTTTCTTACCAGCTAGGTAAGCGCTAGCTAGGCATTGGATCTCCTTCATTAACATTACAAACATGTGGGCCTTAATTGCTTAATTTCCACTTGGATTTGCAAACCAGGGGGAAAAAACCGAGCAGGGGATCCGAATCCATCTCGATGGATCATTACCAATATTCAAATTGGAGCTTGAACACTTGGATCATTACCAATATTCAAATTGGAGCTTGAACACTTGGATCCCCAAGGGTAATACGTGCAAAAGCTCAACAAGAGATGAACAGCGAGAATAAAGTTTCGAGAGGGAACATAATAGGTTAAAATGCCCTAAGGTAAGAAGAGAAATTTGTTGATGAGGACCCCACTAGCACGAAGCTGAGAGCGACCACATTAATATTGTACCCTAATGTTGCTTGTGGGGTTTACAGAGGAGACTCCCTGTTTAATATAAAGAAATTTTTCTTTTTAAAAAAATAAAATTAAATGGACCCCATGATTCTCTCCAACAACAGTGCAAATGGCCACCGCTGCTTTCATCAAGATTTCATGGATGTGGCCAAGTTTGTTGACGGGTCACTGCCATTGAATTTTGTCTCGTGTGTGTTCACCATTTCTTACCTCCCTCCCTCCCTCCCTCCCTCTCTCTCTCTCTCTAGAAAGTTTGATGCTATAATGCTATACATCGATCTTCAAAAATACGCATGTTTATCATTTACAGCCGCTCATAATTTTCATCTGTTCTGATAACGCGCTACTTGTCGACACTGTATATTAAATTTCAGTACGAATGATGAATAGCACCCGTGCTGTTATTTTCTAATAGCCTGGTCCCCTCTCTCTCTCCTCTCCTTTCCTCTCTCTACAAAAACCTCTCTCATTCTCTCTCTCTCTCTCTCTCTCTCTCTCTCTCTCTCAAGTTTGATGCTATAATGCTATGTACATCTTCACAAATTAAGGTGCATGTATGTTCGTAATTATCGTTTATATTCTCTCATAATTCCCATATGGCGCGATCTTCTGATAACACAATGTCATTACTTTGATATATAGCCTCTATAGCTCTTACATAAGTCTGAAAACATGTCGTCGTCCACCAAATCCACGGCCACGAAACGGGCGCGCGACACGAGCAAGCACCCGGTGTACCGAGGGGTGAGGATGCGGGCGTGGGGGAAATGGGTGTCGGAGATCCGGGAGCCCCGGAAGAAGTCCCGGATCTGGCTCGGGACCTTCCCGACCCCCGAGATGGCCGCGCGGGCCCATGACGTGGCCGCCCTCAGCATCAAGGGCCCCGCCGCCATTCTCAACTTCCCCGACCTCGTTTCTTCCCTCCCCCGGCCCGCCTCGTCGTCCCCACGCGACGTGCAGGCCGCGGCGGCCGAGGCGGCGGCAATGGAGCCCAGCACCGTGACCCTCGTCGCGTCTGAACCGGACGAGTTGGGAGAGATCGTCGAGCTGCCGAGGCTCAACGGGGGCTTGTTTGATGTAGATGAGCTGGGGTCGCTATCTAGCGAGTTTGTGTTTTGTGACAATTTGGAGCACTCGTTGGCTTACCACCCACCTTGGATGGAAGGTGCAGATGAGTATCAGGCTGCTTTCCAGTTATGGGACTATTAATTAGTTACCCTAAACTACACTAAACTATGACTATTTTAAAGAAAAATGTTCATAGTTAAGGGCAGTTTAATAAATTTAGCCGTTTTTTGTGTGGAAGGCCCTTGTATTTTACATCAGGGGACTCTTGTTTGTATATTTCTAGCTTTTCATATCTCTCTCTCTCTCTCTCGATCTCTCTTCTCTAAGTTTGTATAAAGATGGGAATGTGTGTGTACTGGTGCTTCATTGCATGCATTTGGGTTCAATGATTTATGAATTTTCTCCTTCCAATTAAGGTACGGTGGTTTTAATCTTTTTGTACTATATGCATCTTTTTTGAAATTTGGGTGCATTTAATTTCCCATATCATTCCATGGCAAGCTACTGTTATGAATAGTGACCAGTTGTTCTCTTTTGTTTGTCAATCTCAACTGTTTCCTTTTTCATGTCAGTTTTCTCTGTCCCATCTCTCTCTCTCTCTCTCTCTCTCTCATGGTGATTGCTGTGGTCAAGAGAATTTAAGGCTTTTACTGCTGTTTTTGTCTCTTTGTGGCAACATGTCGAGCCTTTGGAGGAGGAAAATGGAGTGCATGGATTTTACCCAAGGTTTACTCTTAGGATCATAGCGGTTCATGATTGTTTGGGGGGTTTTCTAAGCAGCTGAGTGTTTTTTTGGGGATTTAATTTCATGATTGAATCCCCAAAGGTGAACAAATCTTTGAGCATAGAGCCATAGACCATTTGAATATTAGAATACATTCTTCTTAGTTTGCTTTATTTGTTATTTTGAGATAAAGTTTTCTTTATTTGGTATATGAGTAACGGATCCTCGTGTGTACATGTAGGGTGCACCTTACGGTGAAGCATATGTGGCATCCATTCGATGGACTTTGCATGATACTTTTGCACTTAGGTATATTTTTCATCTTTTCATCCGGTCTTGCACTTAAATGCAAAAACACCATGCAAAGCCCAATAAATACATGTCACATATACTCCATTATAAGATGCACCATTGCACCTTACATGAACACTGTAGGCCCATTTTACTCATATAAAGTTGAAATGTAATTTACTATTAAAACTGGTGCACTTGCATGACCTGTTACGAATATTTGTAAATGGAAAGACGATCATTGTGCTGGCCGAATCTCCGCTGAGTAAGTTAGGATAGATCACAACAGGTTTGTGTGAATTGAAATTAGAGTTCTGATTTATGTATCGCGTAACATCTTCATTTAATGAAACACGTATTCGTTTTTGTTTATGACGTGTTGATCAATTCATATGGTCTTCAAATTGTATAATCGTTTTGTTTTAGACTATTAGTGTATAAAATATGATATCTCCAAGTCGATTTTTAATTTTTGATGCTTCAATAACTTTATAGGCCTCAAGCTGCAATCGAACTTGCCCTACTTTCTCTTAGGCATAACTGATATGTTGGGTGTTGGGCTTTTTTATGATTGTTTTGCATTTGCGATCCATATGAGATTATAAATACATGGATAATAATAATTTGTAGGGTGACTGTTTTATAAACGCAAGTGTGAAGTTATTATTAATTCATAATTTAAAATTACATAATTCAAAATTAACTCATTTTAATTTAGTTTTGAAGATGAGGTGGTAACCTAACTAATTTTCTTAATTCAAGTGGATTCACTAGCTCTTCCAAAATTTTAATTTGGTAAATGCCCCTCTTTGCATTAAAATAGTTACCTATCTTATAATCATGCACGTCTTTAGTTTTTCCGATGTAGGACTATTCCTGTATTCTCTCTCATTTCAGCTTCCAATACTCCCTCTTCACCTGGAATAAGATCTTTCTCCTCCCCCACCCTCATTTTTCCATGTTTTTCTCTTTTTCGTGATTGTCACGTTGATCACGCAACACATAAAAATCTGACACATTGATCATGACGGACCTACCCAACTAATCTGTTTCACAAGAGCAAGGTGGACCATATAACTGGTAGTGTCTTTCGCATTAGCTAAGTGGACCTGTGCCTGGAAGTCTCTTCGTCGAAGATGATGTTGTGAAAGAATTGGTAGCTCAAACTTGATTTTGAGAAGTCTACGAGAGACATTATGAATATGAAATTGCATCAAAGAATAACATATTATTTCAATACATGAAAGGTTCCAAAATCCAAATCCCCCTCCTCCCACCCCTCTCATTCATGCATGTGCAAGATATTATACGTGCGGGTCAGCTGGTTTAGCCATAGTTGTCATAGAGGGAGCCTCACGAATTGTGGTAGGAACCAAGAAGTGGTAAAATGAAAGATTTGAAAAGATTTTGAGAAGAGTAAATGTCCAAACTGCTAAAAAAACACAAGCATCTCTACGAACTCTACTATTATAACCACAAAACCCGAGAGTTCCCAAATTGATTTCAATTCAATGGTCTAACGTAGTCTCCAATGGCGACACATGAGCAGTCAAAAATTAAATGTAAAAATTTTTAACAAATATTTAATAAATACCATCATCAACTGAATCAGTTGTAACTATACAATCGGTCTCTACTAATCTTAAATAACTACTATTATTGTGAATCATTTGAAAATAAATTAACCGCTCCGACCTAAGTTTTAATCATATTTATTTTTATTAAATTCAAATTTAAAAAAAAAGACTCAATTTCAACTTGCTATCATAAACTTTGAAATTCTTTTATTAATTTATGTAAAAGGGTAGTATATTTTAACCCAAAAAAAGGAATTAAATTAAATTCTAGAAAAAAAAGTTAATTTCTTATTTTTATTAACTTATATGAAAGTACAGTATGTCCATTTTCTAATTTTCCGTTAATGCCGTTATGGTAGTTTTATGATACTCTGAAAGTTCATGATAGCAATCCATCGTTTTAAAAGTGCAGGATACCATCAGTGGAAAATGTCCAAAGTTCATGATAGTAAGTTGAAATTTAGCCTTAAAAGAAATTAAACATAATTTTTATTTGAACACGCGCAACGTCTGTGCAAGATACTAATTATACATAAAAAGACAAGAACATGAGGGAGCACCGTGGTGCTTTTGTATTTAATTGGAATTAAATATTAAAAGAACGAAAAAATTCCTTGAATATGAGATGGCCCACACCATCGTCTTTTTTTTTATAAAAAAATCCTATAGAATCAAAATCGTATAGGATCAATAATTGTTAGCTTTAAAAAAAGAATATTATTGTTAATTAATAAAAACTTACAGTTATAACGAATCTTAAATCCATTTTCATCAGCAAACTTCTTCAAAAGAAATAAAAAATACCGAAGAAATTAATAACAAATTAAAGTAATATAACATAAATATATCTATAGTGCATAATTAACTAATCCGCCAAAATACTCGTATTTATAACAGATATACACACATCGGTAATATGAAAGATCAACTGAATCTAGTGGGAATAGCCCATAACCCATCGAAAATATTTTCGTCGCTAATGTTCGTGCTTCGGCTCGGTTTTATTGGACCATGAGAATAGATGGTGATTGTTATCTATATGTTAAGAATTACTGTATTTAGATGAAACAAACGATCAAAAGATTAACATAAATTTGGTTAAATTAACACCGGGGATGTGTTTTCTCATGTACATGGTTACAGATAACATGCATGCATTATTATGATTGGATCCTTTTCTTTAAGATATATATATATATATATATATATATATATATATATATATATATATATATATAGACACACACACGCTTATCTTTATACTATAGAATGCAGTACCAAGGGATGGACCCATTGGTAACAGCGTCTAACCACGTCATACCTAAAATACGACTCTTTGCGAATAGTTGTATCGGTGAAAGCATAACCAACAAACCCTTGAACTCGGCGTCAAAACCTCCATTGTGTTCCTATTAATTTGATTTCATGATAAACTATTGAGCATTACCGACACCACTGCATCAATAACATCTATTATTACCGATAGGGGTGGCAACAATACTTCTGATACTTCTCAACTTAGGTATATATATACTTATTAACATATAGCCCCATCGCCTGCCGATGAATAATAGGTATCCAGACAGAGGGTATTTATTACCGACAGGGCCAGGGGCATCACTAATGCACGCTCGCTCTTTATTTTGAACAAGGCTGAGGAGCTAGAGGCCGAGCAAGTAGAGCCGATGCCTATAAAATAAAATAAATAAACAAATACATATAGATATGCATTCTATATCAGTGACACAATACACGAGAGAGATCCAATCGGGGCAAATCTCCATTGGATGCACGTAAAAAAATTATGCACATATTAGGAGTTTCCTGTCATATTTTGAAAAACTATAATAAATACGATACAAGGACTTGCTCGGTACTCGCCGTCACGGGTGAGATTGATGCATACACACCAGCCTGCAGAGAAACAATCCACTCATAAGCAATAAAATTTCATTCATTATATTTAAAATATGCTAATTTAACTCATCAATCATACATTTTGTATAGATAAAGATCTTTCACTTTAGTCAATGGAACCCACCGATATAAAGCGCTTCCAAAATTCCAATTATAAACTAAAGGTTGGATTAAAAAGACAAAGAATAATGCACATACGGAAATGAATATAGTTTAAGAGTGTATTATGATACTACTAAAAGGACAAAGTTATAGCTATTCAAATAAAAACTAATTCTTACAGGCTTACATTTTAAGTATTAGGAAAGAAGAATGCATGTACTTGATCATTTCGATAAGCATAAAATATCTGCTCGTGCATTTTTCTTTGTTTTACATAATTGTTAGGAAACTTGAGACTTGACAGTTTTAAGATCGGCTGTTGATATAGAGTCATCCATCTTAAAAAGTATCAGAGTTTCTAATTGATGGAGGCCGGAATCTCCTTCAGTTGTTGTCCTCCGTCGATCTTCCTGCAAGCGGTTTTGAACGGTTGAGATTGGAAGTGAGGATTGAATGTATGGATCTCAATGGGTTGTTGTTGACGCCGAGCTACATGCAAGGGAAGTCCCGGGATGGGTGACCACCGTAGGACCCTTCGATGATCAAATAAGTACCGAGAAATAAAAACAGGGTAGCGGCGTATTGAATTGAGTTTTACTTACCTGTGTCGTCTGGGAGAGAGGATTTATATAGCGGTCGCATGGAGGGCGAACCGACATGAGATTCTCGCCGTCCGTTATACCTCTGCGGCACGTTCGCGTTGATAGCGGGATACGTCCATTAATAGAGGAATACACTCATTAATGGAGAAACGTGCCAGCGTGGGATGCGGGACGTGGAGCGACGGAGATCTCGTTCTGGCGAGATACACGGAGCTGTTACGAGAGCGTTCGGACTTCGTGCTCTCGGTTGAACAGGGAAGCCGAGGGAGCTCGGCTCGGTGGATAGCTCGGAGATGAGCGAGGAGGCCGAAGAAGCTCAGCTTTGTATCAGCTCGAAGACGAGCAAGGAGGCCGTGAAAGCTCGGCTGCCCGACTGTCTCGGGGGCGAGTCGTTGGCTGGCTACTAATTGCATAGGGCATGTACTCCGGGAAGGCTTCCGAAAGGTCGGGTGCCCTCTCGGAGACAAGGTCCCGAGGAAGGTCCCTAATGTATCATGCTGATTCCCCCTTCGTAGCCTCCAGGAATCCATCGAGCTTGTGTAGACGACACGTCATCTTCCACGTGTCGCAATCTAGGGAATTCCTGTTTATGAGCCTCATCATTAGCCCCCCACTCTCGCCCTGACCAATTTATTGGTCAGGGTCGAGAGTGGTAAGCCCGGTTTTTAACGATTCAGCCGAAAATTCCCCTGCAATGGGTTGTCTGACGACGACGCGACATTTGGCGGCTACTCCTCTCGGATCGCTGGATCTACGTAGCGGCTCACGAAGCGCCTCAGTTCCCCACGTATCCTTGATGACGTCAGCGGATCAGTGAAATGATTGCGCTTTAAAAAGGGGGGCGCCGTTTTGCTCACTCGCCGGTTGGAATACATGCCACGTGCCTACCATTGGGTGGCGGGACACAAGGGGCTGTCACCAAATCCAGTCGTGAAGGGACGTGTCCAATGGCCGGTCGCCACGTGGAGTCCCGATGGCTGCTAGGTATGACGTTTCGTTTTTGGCGGGAACTGATTCGGGTCGTTAGATGGTTTCTTGTGGAGTTTATAAATAGGGGGGCCATCCTGTGGCCGATACTTTGCCTTAGTCGTTTCTTACTGTCTGAAAATTGCCCAGCGCACCTTTGCTTAGGTCGGATCTTCAGCTAAAACTTTCCTCGGCAAGTCCTTTCTTGAATCAGGTTAGATGTCTTCCTCCGAAATATCTATTGATGTAGTAGGGGTTGAGTCGGACGATGAGGTTTCAATTTCTGAAGCCGAGTTTAGTGGGTCTTCTTCTTCCTCAGCTTCCGATAGCCGAGAGAGTTATTCTTCTTCTTCATCTACGTCTTCTGTGTCGGGCTCACCCCCAAAGGGAGCATCGCCCTTGTCTCTCGTCGTCGGGCGGAGGGGGCGATAAGGGCCTCCAAGGCGCGCATCGAGAACACCCGCGATGTGCCCTTAGTTTTGAACCGTCTGGATGAGCTTTTCGATATCTGGGCTCGAATTCATATCCCCTATGGCTATTCACTCTGTTTGGCCAGGGAGGGTGAGCGGGCAGACCAGATGCAGGGCAAAGAGATTGCTTTGTACCTGGAAGCATTCTGGGCAGCGATGCGTCTGCCCTCCCTGTCTGAAGTCTGTGACGTGCTCCATTGTTTCCGCCTTGCTCCGGGCCAGCTAGCACCGAATTCGTAGAGAATCTTCCTTGGATTTCTGATCCGGCTGAAGATTGATCGGATCCCCTTTGATTTGAGCATCCTCCTCTCTTTCCTTTGCTATAAAAATCACCCCAGTACCAGTAAGGAAGAACCGAGCTGGGTGTATCTTTGGTTTAAAAAACATAAGGGTAGGGCAGCTAGATCGAGGGTAGTGGTTGTCCCTTCTTCCATCCACGAATGGAAGGATAAGTTCGTCTTCGTCGGGCCACCGAAGGGTGAGGATTAGCATGTGCCCATCCAGTGGCACATGGTTGATTGTCCTAGGGTTAGACAGTCGAATACCCTCGAGGCAAGGGTGGTGTCTCAGTGGGAACTAATCCAGCGGGCTGATGTCCTGCTTTCCGAGCAGGTTCTGAGCTGGGCTGGACTCAGTCCCGCGTGCTTTGTGGGTAAGTTAGGGTTTTTGCTGATCTATTTAGGCTTCATCAAAATTTTGTTACTGTTTTTGGTTGCTGACCTTTTCCTTATGTGTATCTCGCAGAGCCTATGGATCGTTCGAAGATTATGGCCGCTATGGCCGCCAAGGCCTAGTGGAGGAAGGGCGGTGGCGTAAGTTCGTCCCGGCCGGCGCCGAGCGCGGCCCCCCCAGCAAGCACCTCCGGCCAAGCTTTCCACAGCACCTCCTACTCCGGAGGAACGCCGTGGGGGGAGGGCAAAAGCATACGCGGGATCCGGCGTCCCGGGCAAGGACGGAGGCGCCGCCCCCTGTCGAATCCCCACTCAAAAGGCAAAAGAGGGTGGTTTCTCGGCCGCCCCCGGCCGGGATTTAGGTGCAGGAGGGCGAGTTCTGCATCGAGGTGCCCTCGTGGCTCTCTGTGGCCGACAGTTTACTGGCGGACATGGAAAAGGTGGCGGGGGCCAAGATTCCCTAAGGCACCATGAAGGTCCAAGTGGCCGCGATAGCTCAGGAGGCTGTTTAGGTCGGTAACTTTCCTAAGAATTTCTCAAAGTGTTTTTTACTCGGTTTTTGGCTCTTTAACATGGTTCCCATTTTTCTCAGGTCCTCCAGCACTGCGCCCTCCTTGCCGCAATGGAGTCCGAGGAAGTGGCCCTAGCGATGAAGAAGGCGGGCGAATCTTCCTTGCAAGAAGTGAGGAATATGTATGCCCTAGAGGCCATTATTGTTGATATAGTGGATGCTTGGACATATATATAGAGGACTTTATTGCTCGACATGATAGTATGCTATCTGGTTTCTCTTTATCTTAACATGTTGACTGGTATTCTTTACCGTCTTTCTCTCACATGTTGATAAAGCCCTTAGGATATATACTTGACCACCAGGATTATGATGAGATCATACTAGTGGGGCCAAGGTAGTCCAAAAGTACATCCTTTAACAGTTCCTAGTAGAGAGGATATCGAGACAAGGGTATCAATATTCCAGAGTAGACTAGTGTATACGTTTCTTGTCCTTTAAAAGGCGATGGTTGATCCCACAACTCTTGGTGTGTGACATCAAAGATTGTACACAGGTGCTCATTGGAGAATGGGTACACCGAATGGACTCGCCGATGACTCTTAATTGGTATTATACCTGTCGTCAGATAGCAGTCCTTTGGTGACACTAGTACAGGTTAGTCTGCAGACCCGAGATCGTCATATAGTCTTGTGTAGCTCCCACTGTGCTTTGATTTCCTCCCTACCACGCTTAAGAGGAGTTGTACAAACAGATGAATTTTGGGTACAATCCCGAGTCACATGGAGGCAATGAGTGATAGGAGGGGTTTCGTCTCTCCCGGTATTGGGGGTTGATGCTGCGCTATACTCGATTGGCTATAACTGGAAGTCTCTGGCCAGGGCTGCTGCTGAGATTTACTGATAAGAGTTATCAGTAATTTCTTGAATCGTTATAGGCCAGACATCAGCATGACTTATCACGTTACTGGGGTCTGATGTTTACCACCCCTAAACATGATATGCGACATATCAGATGAAGAGACCGGACTGTACGGTAGTGTTACTGATAGGCTTCATGGAGAGTATGGACAAGCTTGCTTGTTGATCTTCATATCACTCAATACCCGGGTAGCCGTTACGTCCAGCTAGTACCGCTAACGGCTTGTGGGTGACTGATATGATCATCACCTACTGCTAGCGTATTGACTAATCTTTAGAGTCCCACACAGAAGTTCCTTGGTTCAAGCGAGACGAAGTAGGACACATATGTGATATGTGTGTAGGCCTGATTAAATTCGTGTATGTGATACCGTATTGTAATCTGGCAGTTATCTGTTATCGAGTTAGGTTATATGTGATATAATCAGATTATCGAATCAAGTGTTGATTTGATAATGTGATACGCAGATCAATGATATTAGTCGGTCATATGTGATATAACCGGATTATTAAATCAAGTGTTGATTTAATAATGTGATATATATTATATGTGATATAATTATATCTTAACTAATATCATTAGCTCACTAATTTTTCTTCATAATATATATATATATATATATATATATATATATTATGAAGCATAGCATGTTTTTCTATTTTATGGAAAATAGAAAAAGAGGTGGAAAATGAGGAGGAATGGTGATGCATGAGCTGTATTGTTTGTTTATTCATCTTGACTCATTATTCAAGTATGATTGCAATTTTATATTGCTATTTTTCCATGCTTGAATGAGTGAGAGTCAAGGGGTTGCCATTCACTCAATTCATTCTCAACACTTAGTCTTTTTTCAAGTGTTTCTCTCATGCTCTCGGTAGGGTTCTTAGGCACAACCACAAGGTTTCACAAGGTATCAAACATGCTATATTTAAAAATTTAGTGTGCCAAACAACCCTAACCAAGGATTTAACTAGAGTTTTAGGAGCTAAGCTAGACAGTAAATATCTTTACTTCTAAGTGTTAACGGAATACAACCTTTGTAGACCGGTCCTTCACTTCATTGGCTCCTTGTAGTGGTCCCTTCGCTGCGATCATGGAACTCCCAGACTCTTGCATGACTTCTCAAGGTGAAATGTACGATCTTGCTTAAAGTCTTCGAGGCCGAAAATGATCTACGTCGAGGAGACACCAACTCAAGCTTCTACTTCACTAATGAGAGATTAGTGAAGCTAACACGCTATACTAAAGTGCTAATCTAGTAGAGGATGATGAAGTAGGAAGTGGACTCACTTTAGTTTTATTTTTCTCACAATATTTTCTCACTTTGGAAAAAACTAGTGAGCTTTTTCTCAAGGTTGAAGAAGATGAAGCAAAGAAAATGAGAATGAACTAATGAGGTGAGAGAATTAACCATGGGTGAGTTTCTATCATATAGCTATCTCATGTAGAGACATAACCATGGCTAAATTATAATGGTTAGGTTAATAAATATCTTAAGTAAAACAAAATTAGTGGACTAAGTCAATGCATCCACAAGCTTCTACAAGCTTCATGCATGTGACCATTTATCCACTAATTTGGATTTACTTTAAATAATTAAACCCCACATTTTAATTAGTATGGTGTAAGTCTCATACACCCATGTAGTGTGTATCAACAGCCATGACACAAAAATAACACAATTAATATATATCACATATATATTAAGTATGCATATGTGAGAAAAATAAATGCTTAAGTGAGCTAATATTAGTTAATGTAAACTAGTATATCAAATATATAATTATACACTAAATTGTCAAATCAACACTTGATTTAATAATCCGGTTATATCTCATATAACCGACTAATATTATATGTACCATCTTATCGAATCAACACTTGATTCGATAACCCGGCTATATCACATATAACCGACCGATACAAAAATCGCGAGAATAGAATGCGGTATGACATACTCGCATCATTCTCGGTACCGCACATATCATATATGTGCTCCTACTTCGTTTTATCTGAGCCAGTAAAACCTATATGTAGAACTCTAAAGACTCATCAATACGCCGGCAGTAGATGATGATCATATCAAACACCCACAAGCAGTTAGCGATACTAGCTGGACATAACGGCTACCCGGGTATTGAGCGATCAGAAGATCAACAAGCAAGCCCGCTCTAGCTCCTGTAAAGCCTGTCAGTAACACTACAGTACAGTCCGGTCTCTTCGTCTAAGATGTCGCATATCAAGTCTAGGGGTGGTAAACGTCAGACCCCAATAACTCGATAAGTCATGCCGATACAAGTCTCATAACGTGTCGAGAAACTACTGGTAACACTTACCAGTAAATCTCTAAATCATCCCTGGCCAGGGATTTCCCTGTTATGGCCAATCGAGCACAACACGACATCTACCCCCAATACCGGGAGAGACGAAATCCCCTCCTATCGCTCATTGCCTCCATGTGACTCGGGATTGTACCCCAAAACCACCGTTTTGCACGTCCTCTTGAACGTGGTAAGGTGGAAATCAAAGCACAGTGGGAATCACACAAGACTCTATGACGATCTCGGGTCTACAGACTAATCTGTACTAGTGTCACCAGAGAACTGCTATCTGACGTCAGGTATAATACCATCTAGGAGTTCTCGGCAAGTCCGTCCAGTGTACCCGGTCTCCACTGAGCACCCGTATACCATTTCTGATGTCAAACACCAATGGATATGTGATCATCCATCGCCCATCACATGGGTCGAGAAGCGTCTATGCTAGTGTACTCTGGTATATCGATGCCCCGTCTCGATACACCCACGACTAGGAACATTAAAGGATGAACTTATGGACTACCATGGCCCCACTAGTATGATCTGCATCATAATCCTGGTAGTCAAGTACTCATCCTAAGGGTTTTACCAACATGTAACCATAAGACAGTATCAAGAGACAAGTATACATGTTAAGATAAAGAGCAACCAGATAGCATACTATCATGTCGAACAAGAAAGTCCTCTCTATATATGTCCAAGCATCCACTATAATATATATCATATGTACAATAATGGTCTCTAGGGCATACATACAACTAACACTCTCATCTTCTTCTTCCTCCTCTTCATGCATCAAGGTTCCAACCTCTCACATGAGACGTGAACCATGGAACCTTGAACACAAACTAGTGAGCTTCTAAACCCTTACTTCACCATCCTACACTTGACTAGCGATCAAGTGTAGCGCATTTTCTACACTAAAAGAGTTTAGTGTAGAGATAGCTTGAGTTGGAAGGACTTCGCGTGGATCATCTTCGGCACGAAGGTCATCGGAGGAAGCTCGTCCAAACCCTCAAGTGGAGCCTAGTGGATTCACGGGACTACTACACGGAGCATGTGAAGTGAAGGACTCGATCTACAAGGGTATAGCCATCTTCACTTCTCTTTAGTTTACTTTGATATCAAACTAAAACTCTAATCATATAGTTAAAGATCTTGTTAAGTCTAGCTTAGCACCTATAAAAATTTGAATTTGGCATGCTTGATTTCATTAGAACCCCATGGTGGTGCTAGGATAGACTTTCAAGAAGAAGAGCTTCTCACCCAGCTGCAGCAGGCGGAAGAAAAGGCGGCCCTTCTCAACTCGAGATTGGTCGCGGAAGGCCTAACGGTCGCGGAACTGAAGGAGTCCCATCGGCTCCTGACCAAATCTAACCGGACTATCCAGGCCCAGATAGAGGAGGTCAACGGGCTCTTCGACGCCATAAAAAGGCAGAGGGATTCGTTTAAAAGGGATTCCCGGGCATCTTGCGAGGTGGCGAAGCTTGCAGAGAGTAGAGAGGAAAGAGACGTGGAGGAGTATAAAGCTTCCGACCAATTCTATATTGACTTCACCGACTCTGTAGCCGTCGGGTGGCACAACGCCCTCGACGCCGTCAGGGGAGTCATGCCCGGGTTTGATGATCAGGAGCTTCGCGCAAGGTATCCCCTTGCCGAGGAAGCGCCACAGGGTGGAGGTGCCGAGCTGGTCGGAGGGCACGTGGTGGCGGGCGGAAGCACTAAGCCGGAGGTCGCCATTATAGCCCCTGACGAAAGTGTTGAACAAGGGGAAAAGGCAGTCGAGAAGGCGACTTGAGCTACCCCTGTTTTAGTTATCAAATTTGTAAGCCTCGGGGCATTTTGTAAGGCTGGGGAGCCCATAATACCTTGTACATAATTTTGAATGTAAATAAAGTGTTTTTAGCCCGCCTATAGACTGTTCCTCTTTTTTTTTCAAATGTAGATAGGTCAGTGTCCTATGGATGTCCAGTATGTTATAAGTTGAGTGTCGAGTGCTAAGCTAGTGTGACGCAAGAGCGAGCGAAAGCCAAGTATAGGTAGACCGGAGTGTCAAGTGTTGAGCTAGCATGATGCAAGAGAAAGCGAAAGCCAAGTGTAGGTAGACCGACATCCACCCTCACCCCAGAGTTGAGGTGATGATCGTGCATCGAGTATGAATCGATCGAAAGCCAAGTGTTGGTAGGCTGGCATCCACCCTCTTCCCAGAGTCGAAGTGATGATCGATCGAAAACCAAGTGTAGGTAGGCCAGCGTCCACCCTCACCCCGGAGTCGAGGTGATGATCATGCATCGAGTATGAATCGAGCGAACGCCAAGTGTAGGTAGGCCTTGATTAAACCTTGAACAGGCTAAGCAGGAAACTACTCGGTCGCCTCTTAATGAGGGCTTTGGATCCGCAGAGTGGCCGGGCAGGAAGCTGCCCTCGGCAGATGAGCCGAGAAGGAAACTACTAGGCTGCCTCTTGACGAGGGCTTTTGGATTTGCGGATTGGCCAGGCAGGAAGCTGCCCTCAGCGGATGAGCCGAGCAGGAAACTACTCGGCCGCCTCTTGACGAGGACTTTCTAGATTCTATGGTTTTCCTGGGAATGTCGTTCAACCTTCCGTGACCCGTATGGGGGGACGGTGACCAGCAATCAGATGCCACATGGCCGTACCTTATCAGGAAAGTGCGACATTCCGTGATTTTCATTGTTGCGTGAGAGGATTTCGGCCGTTGGAAGATTTTTGTTGAGGCTATAAGTATCGAAGGTATGATCTCACTTTCGAATTCCCATGTTGACTTCCTCCTAGTTGCTGTGTTTCTTGAAGATGAAGGGCCGCGACACCATCAAGGAGATCATATCTCGGGACGACGTATATTTCTATAATCTCGATCGTTCCGAAGAGACGTATGAGGCCGTGATAGGCTGCTTGGAGGCCCACTATGGGCGCCTACTTCCCTGAAGATCTCCTCTCCTGCAAGTGATAATCTACGCGATATGGAGGTCTTCCTGGGGTCTTTACAATGCCCTTCCCTGCAGTTGATGGACAAGGCGTTTGATAAGATGCATACGGCCCATGAGCTTGGCATGATCTCGAAGAGCAGGCGGGATCGCTCGGTGGACATTCTTCTCGAATATTTCTAGCAAAGGTTGGTCGTGGCGTCATGTCCGGTGGCTGGGTACTCCGATGAGTCCGTGGCTTCTAGAGTCCGTGGTTTTTAGGGTCCATGGGTACCGTCAAAGGGAGAGGGCGGAGATTGCCTGGGCTCGGCTGGAGGAGCTTTCTTCCGAGTATCATCGCCAATGTTTTCTTAATCCCCTTCCTCCTTTGCTGTAATAGATGTAAGGCTGCGGAGCCAAGAATATCTCTGAATAAAGTATAAATAAATTTCCTTTTGTTAAGGTTACGGTGTATTGTCCCTTTCTTCCCTCCCCGACACATTTTTAAGCCGACCTGTGTCTCCTCCTTATCCTCTAGCTCGGGGCCGAAGAAAGGAAGGAAGGGCTGGGGCCCCGGGTTGGTGCAGAATTCTATTTTGTGTGAGGACTCAGTTTGGGAAATTTAATCAATGCGGAGAGGAATTTAATTATTCAAAGGAGAGTACATGTTTATCTGTACAACTTAAGCTTTTTGGCGTTATATGGCCGAGGGAAATTGCGCCCTCCGGAGTCCTGGAGGTGATAGGCTCCACCAGGCAATGCTTCTGTCAAGAGGAAAGGTCCGTCCCACTTCGGCGAGAACTTATGTAGCTTCTGTTGGTCTACGAACTCGTTTCGTCGTAAGACCAGGTCTCCTGTCTTGAAGGCCCGATGCTTAACTCGGGCATTGTGGTAGCGGGCGGTTTGCTGCTGATAGACGGCTGTTCTGATTTGCGCCCGATCTCGTTTCTCTCACAAGAAGTCCAAGTTGCTTCATAAAGCTAAGGCGTTAGCCCTTTCATCAAAGTGTTCGACCCAATAACCGGGCAATCCAATTTCTGCGAGGACCATTGCCTCGGTTCCGTAGCAGAGGCTGAATGGGGTTTCCCCCGTGGGTGTTTTTCTCGATGTTTGCAGTGCCCATAGCACACGAGGCAGTTCCTCGAGCCCGCTACCTTGCCTTCCCTCCAGGCGATCGCGGAGCCCGTGGATGATGCCTCGGTTCGCTATTTCAGCTTGCCCATTGCATTAGGGATGTGCGACCGCGGCGAACATCATCAATATGTAATAGTCGTTGCAAAATTCTCTGACTTTGTCATTCTCGAAGTTGGTTTCAAGGTCGGTGATAATGCACCTCAGGATTCCGAATCGGGAGATTATATTGTTCTGCAGGAATATTATCATAGAGGCGGTTGTCTGGTTTCCTGATCGGCACGGCTTCAATCCACTTTGTACAGTAGTTTATAGCGACGAGAATGTACTTGTGTCCACCCATGCCGGTAGGGAGCTGACCTACCATATCCATCCCTCATTGCGCAAATGGCCAAGGGGAACTTAGTGGCGTTAGATCGGTGGCGGGAAGGCTAGGAATGCTGCCGAAGAGTTGGCAGCTTTAGCATCTTCTGACTAGTTTCTCAGCATCTCGATGTATTCCCGGCCAATAATATCCTTGGAGCAGTGTCTTTTGGACCAGGCTGCGGGCCCCTTGATGCGCCCCTCTGACCTCTTCGTGTATTTCTCTCAAGACGTAATCTGCTTCGTGGGGATTGATGCATCGGAGCAGAGGTAGAGTGTACGACTTCGCGTATATGTTTCCTTTTCTCCACACGAAATGACAAGCTTTTGCTCAAAGCCGATGAGCCTCGGGCCCGGTCTTTTGGAAGAACCCCATCTTTCAGAAATTCTATAATGGGCTTTCTCCAGTCTGAGGAATCTTCTTAGGTTGCGTAGATTTGGAGTGCTGCCTTTCCATCTTCGATGCTGGGTTACGGCAGGACTTCGAAGAGGATATTTCTCTTGTGATTGGCCGAATAGGAAGAGGCGAGTTTGCTCAATGCATCAGCCTCGGTGTTCAAATTTCTGGGAATCTGCTCCACTAGGGCTTCGTCAAAATTTCTCTGAAGCATTCTTATCTCTGCCAGGTATTTTATCATGAGAGATTCACGGGCTTCGAAATGACCGGTTTCTTGGCTGACGATTAGCGCAGAGTCACTGCGTATCCGGATGGTCTTCAGCCCCACTCCGGAGGTGATTCGTAGTCCTGCCAATAAAGCCTCGTACTCCGTGGGGTTGTTTGATGCCTTAAAATCAAGCCTCAGAGAATACTCCATTTTCGCCTCATTCGGGCCGTGGATGATCAGGCCGGCCCAACTTGAAAGACTACCTTAACACCACCATGAGATTCTAGAGGTATCAAGCATACTAAATTTTAATTTTTATTAGGTGCTAAGTTAGACTAACAAGATCATTACTAGATTATTAAGGGTTTCCTTTGAGATGTGATTTAAACCAAGAGAAGAATAGAACATACAACCTTTGTAGTTCGAGTCCTTCTTTTTTTAAAGCTACGGGTTGAAGTCCACGCGACTCTGCAAGGCTCCTCTTCGAGTTGAACGACCCTCCTTCATGATGTTCACGCCAAAGACGATCCACCCGAAGTCCCTCTAGCCCAAGCTAACTCTATACTAAACTCCTTTAGTATAGCAAACACACCACACCAAATTGCTAGTTTGGTGTGGGATGGTGAAGTAGGGGATGTTAAAAGCTCACAAGATCGTGTCCAAGCTTCATGATGCACATCTTATGTGAGGGTTGAAACTTGAACCATGTCATTTGAGGAGGAAGATGAAGCTAGAGAGCAACAATAGGAGCAACTCAAGAAAAATGACTAAGTGTTGAGAATGAGCATAGAATGCATGGAAACTCTTGACCCCCACTCATTCAAGCATGGAATTTTGCAATATAAAATTGCTACCATGCTTGAATAGTGAGTCAAGATGAATAAACTATGAATAAACCCCATGCTTGCAACCATGCTCTCATTTTCCACCTCATTTCTATTTTTCTTAAAAATAGAAAATCAAGCCATGCTTCATCATCATCATCATCATCATCATCATTACATATATATGTACATATATGTATGTATGTATATATCATATATATTATTAATATATATGTTCCCCTCCGAACGGCGGCCGAGACGTGGGACGTCTCGCCTGAGATTCGGGGCAGATGCTAATTGGTGCTATCCGTCCACCTCTCCGAAGATGCCAAGTTGATTTATGGCACCATATATCGAAGGTCTGAACGGATGCGTCCGATGTAGCAGACTTCGTCAGATTCCCCCTCGCTTGAGGGGTTTTTTTTTTATTGTGGGGACGCTCTTCCCTGCAGGCGCAAGCCCCTGCAGTTAATTACGCTACCGCGTCGCGGTAACAACTTTCTCCTTCTCCAGATGGTCACTTAGTGTCGTGTGTGTTTATTTTATGTTTTGTTGCCCGTGGATTATTTACGGAGACCGAGTTATGTCGTCGCCCGTAGGGCGTGGACTAGCCCAAATCCGTATTATCTTAGATTTGGGTTTGGGGGTTTGGTTTGAGGATACGTTAGCCATATTTGAGGCCAGGATCAACTCAAACGTTTGTTAATGATACGTTAGTCTAACCTGAGACTAAGATCAACTTAACAGGATCGTTTAGATCCGACAAAAGAGCATTTGGGCTCCATTGTTCCAGTTTAGGGATATAGTGGTCCATTTAATGTATGGCCGTCGGGGCCCGTCACCTCTCTGACGACGTTGAAGGATTACAACGACAGATGTCCGAGGAGTTCAGAGATGTACCCTTGAACCAGAGTTAATTGGGGGGATCTATAGTCCAGTTTGGGACTAAAGTCTGTTTGAAAGGTTTAAGGATACGTTAGCCATATTTAAGGCTAAGATCAACTTAAACGGGATCGTTTAGATCCAACAAAAGAGCGTTTGGGCTCTATCGTTCTAGTTTAGGGACATAGTGGTCCATCGCTAGTTTAAGGACATTGCGGTCCATGGGTAGTTTAAGGACATTGCGGTCCATTGTTAGTTTTAAGACATCTCGGTCAAGGTTAAGGATGTCGTAGTCCATGGGTTTAAGGACCCCACAGTCCATTGTTAGTTTTAAGACATCTCGGTCAAGGTTAAGGACGTCGTAGTCCATGGGTTTAAGGACCCCACAGTCCATTGTTAGTTTTAAGACATCTCGGTCAAGGTTAAGGACGTCGTAGTCCATGGGTTTAAGGACCCCACAGTCCATATCAATGTGTGGTCATCGGGACCCGTCACCTCTTTGAAGATGTTGAGGGATTACAACGCCAAGTATCAAAGGAATGAAGAGATGTACCCTGGAACTGGAGTGGATTAAATAGTCTTTGGCCCAATTTGGGATCAAGAACAATTAATTATGTTATGAGCCCATTAGCCCAGTTAATTACGAATTGAGGACTTATGGCCAGCTTGGGCTAAGTCCGATCATGTCTGGGACATCGACCCTCCTGTTGGTCCCTTGAAGGAGAGGCTTTGCCTCTGGCCATTTAGCCAATTGGGCCAATGCCTAGTGTTAAACACTAAAGACCAATCAGTATTGAACACTGAGAATGAGATTGATAAGTTAGTGTTTAACACTAGAAGATAGTTGGTGTCAACACCAGCAACAAGGCCTTCAAATTAGTGTTAAACACTAAAACAGACCAGTGTTAAACACTGGCAACAGAAATCCCAAATTAGTGTTGAACACTAAGGTAATCAGTGTTGAACACTGCAAATAAAGTTCTTTGCTTAGTGTTGAACACTAAGGCCAAACAACGTTTTAACACCGAATTCAGGGGTTCCAATTTAGCGTTAGACGCTGAGGCAAGAGGGGTCACGTGGTAGCACGTGAGGGTGCCCTCCCTTTGTTTGTTCTACTGAGAAGATCGCATCTTTTGGAGCATCACGTGTCATCACGTGACGGGTGTTTGAATGGAGTATGTTAAAGCCTCTGCCAAGGGTCACGTGGGTCACGTGAGGCACTGCCTCAAAGGGCTTTCTGTAGATCTTTTGGGGGGGTCACGTGGTGACACGTGACCCTGCTTTTCTGTAGTTGTTTAGAAGATCTGTTAATCCCTTTCAGGAATTAAATTCCTCATAGGGTTGAACTCTGACAATAATTTCAGAGGAATTAAATTCCTAGTTCCTTTTGAAGAGTTGAACTCTGAATTTTCTGTAGGAATTAAATTCCTCATATATGTGAAGAACTGAATAGGGTTAAACCCTAATAAAAGCTTTAAGGAATTAAACCCCCACTCTCTGTTAAAGAATTATTCTGGGGAATAAGATTAAGGGAATTAAATTCTTGTTGTTTTAACAGAACTAAGTTCTTAACTAGGGTTAAACCCTGAATCTTTTCATTCTGAAGGAATTAAATTCCCATAACACAGGGTCAAACCCTAATTTTATTTTGAAGGAATTAAATTCCTATAGTTCTGTGAGAATTAAATTCTCGTGCTTCCATTCCCTCTCTATGCTTTGGATCTGCATGGCAGGATCTCAACCCATTGAGAATTAAATTCTCAACTCAAGGGGAGATGTGCACTTTACAGATCCTCCATCAAAGAGAGAAGAAATATGTCCTTCTGTTTTATATCAGAGTTAAACTCTGTTGAGAATTAAATTCTCTTTTCTTTCAATGAAACCTTCCCTTTCTTACCTAGGGTTTTCTTTTGCAGAAGATCTAAATTCCTCTAAAGTATCAAGGCTCTCTCTCTTTTCTTCCCTCTGCATATATCTTCTTTTTGTGTGTCTTTTGGCTCCTATTTATAGGAGAAGCAGCCGAGTCAATTAGTTTTTGATGAATCTTTCATTGAGAGATTTGATTTGTATCCATCATTCGTTTTGGACCTTTGGATTATTAGGTGAATTTTATTCACCATTGGATTTTAAATCCAGAGATTCTCCTTTGTTATTTCGGTTAGATTTTACGGGGAAATCTTCCCAAATTCGAGATTTTCCCATAGATAGATGATATTTAATCACCTTTAAATCTTTAATTCAATCGGTTGCTTTTGGAAAGATTTGAGAGGTCTTTTCTCAGAATTTAATTCTGTTAACAAATGGGCTTTGAAGTCGGTCACGTGTGGCCACGTGACCCTTGGTCACGTGTGGGCACGTGACCCCCTTGGAACGAGCCCTCTTCTTTCTTTTTGCGCTTTGCTTTCTGGTCGCTGCTTAACCGTCACGTGCCACCACGTGATCCCTGGTCACGTGTGAGCACGTGACCCTCGTCTGGAGCCTTTTTCTTGGTTTAACCGGAGAACAAATCTGCTGCTTTTGATTATCACGTGCCAACACGTGACCCTGGTCACGTAGGAGCACGTGACCTCTTCTGAAGCCTTTTCCTTGATTTGATCAGGGAACCGGTTTGCCTTTGAAGCCGTTTTTAATTGTCACGTGCCAACACGTGACCCAGGTCACGTGGGAGCACGTGACCCTTTCTAAAGCCCTTTTCTTCGATGTGGTTGGGAAACTGAATTTGCCTTGCCGATGCTTCTAGATGTCACGTGCCAACACGTGACTGCTGGTCACGTATAAGCACGTGACCCTTTTCTGAAGCCTCTTCCGTGGGCTTTCCTGATTTTAAATCAGGAAACAATATATATATATATATATATATATATATAATGAAGAATAATTAGTAAGCTAACGATATTAGTTAAGATATAATTATATCTCATATAATATATATCACATTATTAAATCAACACTTGATTTAATAATCCGGTTATATCACATATGACCGACTAATATCATTTATCTGTATATCATATTATCAAATCAACACTTTATTCGACAATCTGGTTATATCACATATAACTGAACCGATAACAGATAACTGCCAGATTACAATACGGTATCATATACATGTATTTAATCAGGCCCACACACATATCGCATATGTGTCCTACTTCGTTTCGCTTGAACCAGGAATCTTCTGTGTGAGACTCTAAAGACTTATCAATACACCAGCAGTAGGTGATGATCACATCAGTCACCTACAAGCCATCAGCGGTACTAGCTGGACATAATGGCTACCCGGGTATTGAGCAATATGAAGATCAACAAGCAAGCTCGTCCATACTCTCCATCAAGCCTATCAGTAACACTACCGTACAGTCCGGTCTCTTCGTCTGATATGTCGCATATCAAGTCTAGGGGTGGAAATCATTAGACCCCAGTAACGTGATAAGTCATGCCAATGTCTGGCCTATAGCGGTTTGAGAAACTGCTGATAACATTTATCAGTAAATCTCATAAGCAGCCCTAGCCAGAGACTTCCAGTTATAGCCAATCGAGCATAGAGCAACATCAACCCCCAAAACCAGGAGAGACGAAACCCCTCCTATCGCCCATTGCCTCCATGCGACTCGGGACTGTACCCAAAATCCACCTGTTTGCACGTCTCCTTTGAGCGTGATAGGGAGGAAATCAAAGCACAGTGGGAGCCGCACAAGACTCTATGACGATCTTGGGTCTACAGACTAATCTGTACCAGTTTCACCAGAGGACTGCTATCTGACGATAGGTATACTACCACATAGGAGTCCTCGGCGAGTTCTGTTCAGTGTACCCAGTCTCCACTGAGCACCGGTATACCATCTTTGACGTCAAACACCAATGGATGTGGGATCATCCATCGCCCATCATATGGGTCAAGCAACGTATACGCTAGTCTACTCTAGAATATCGATGCCCTGTCTCGAAATACCCTCGACTGGGAACAATTAAAGGATGAACTTGTGGACTACCCTGGCCCCATTAGTATGATCTCTATCATAGTCCTGGGAGTCAAGTACACATCCTAAGGGCTTTATCAACATGTGAGAGCAAGACAGTATCACAATACAAGTCTACATGTTAAGACAAAAAGCAACCAGATAGCATACTATCATATCGAGCAAGAAAGTCATCTCTATATATGTCTAAGCATCCACTATAATATACATCATATGTACAATAATGGTTTCTAGGGCATACATATAACTAACAATCTCCCACTTTTCACTAAGGCCAGTTGTTGTAATATCTCATACCCAACGTCCCAAAAGTCTCTCAAATAGCATTTATGGGATGGCCTCGGTGAGTGGATCCGCTGTGTTATCCTATGTGTCAACTCCCTTGACCTCAATCCCCCGGAGATCAAATATCTCCCTGATCAGGTGATACTGTCTAAGAATATGTCTGGATCGCTGACAGGACCGGGGTTCCTAAGCCAGAGCCACAGCTCCATTGTCATCCCAATACACAGGTAATGGATGCCCAATGGTAGGAACCAAGTTCATCATATGAACTTTTCATCCAGACAACATCTTTGGCAGCATCGTTAGTAGCGATGTAATTAGCCTTTATCAACGAGACTGCTACGGTATATAGCTTGGAACCCTTCCAATATACCGTCTCTCTACTGAGGGTAAAGACAAAACCCGAGACCGACTTTCAGTCATCCTTATCACTCTGGAAGCTTGAATCGGTAAAGGACTCCATCTGGAATTCACCATTACCATACACTAAGAGCATCTCTTTAGTCCTTCTCAAGCATTTAAGAATGTTCTTCAGCTGTCCAGTGGTTTTCCCAAAGATCTTTTCGATACTTATTCACTACACCTAGTGAGTAAGCTACATCTGGTCTGGTACATAATATCGCATACATGATTGACCCATCTATTAAAGCATACGGTATCCCTTGTATGTGAGCCTTCTCCAAATCTGTCTCGAGAGACATCTCTTTGTAGAGAGCGATTCCTGAATAAGCGGGTACATTACCACGCTTAGAATCATCCATACTAAACCCTTTTATAATGGTGTCTATGTACCTTGATTGGGACAATCCCAAATCCATTTAGATCTATCTCTATAGATCTATAACCCCATGATGTAGAAGGCATCAGTTAGATCTTTCATGGAGAACCTGTGTGATAAGAGATGCTTGACCGAGTGTAGCATAGGAACACCTTTTCCTATCAAGAGTATCTTATCCGCGTACAATACAAGGAAGACAACCATACCCTCTACAACCTTCTTACTTATACATGGTTTATCTACCTTTTTGATGAAGTCAAACTCTTTGACGGCTTCATTAAAACAGATGTTCCATCTCCGCGATGCCTCCTTTAACCCGTAGATGGATTTAAGCGCTTGCACATGCTTCCGCTGCTCCCACTGTCTACGAAGCCTTCTGGCAGTGTCATATACACGCTCTCTTCTAAATCATCATTTAGAAAAGCGGTTTTGACGTGCAGTCTGCCGTATATCGTAGTCATGGTATGTAGCAATGGCAAGTAGGATCCTGATGGACTTAAGCTTAGCGACAAGTCTAGCTTTGAAAGTCTCAACTTTTCCATCTATACCAAATTATCTTTCTCAAAGATCCCCTTGCTCCCGATGGGTTTTACCCCTTCAGGAGCAACATGCAAAGTCAACACTTTGTTGGTGTACATGGATTCCATCTCAGATCGCATAGCATCCAGCCATTTTACATAGTCTCCACTTGTGATGGTCTGCTCGAAACTAGTTGGGTTATCATCTCCATGATACAATCCTCGCTCCCACCGTCTACGAGAAAATCGTAGTATCTCTTAGATGGATGAGAAAGCCTACTAGATCTACAGAGTGGTTTCGGTTCGTCAGGGACTATTGAATCCTCCGGTTCCAACAAATCTTCGGTTATAGTTTTTGTTTGCTAGAACTACTTCCAGTTCTACCTCATCGCCACTAATTTCTTCCACAAGAAATTCCTTTTCTAAAAAGTTGGCATGTCGGGAAACAAAACACCTTTTGTTCCTCGGCGTGGTAAAAGATATTCCCTCGCGAGTGTTTAGGATATTCTACAAACTTACACAGAACTGACTTTGCCTTGAGCTTGTCCGGATTTCGCTTTTCAACATAGGCCGGACAACCCCATATCTTAATACGGTTAAGAGATGGTCTCTTCCTATTCTATATCTCATATGGAGGGGTAGGCAACGGATTTGATCAGAACTCTATTCAATAGGTATGCATCTTCTCAAGTGCATGTTCTTGAAAGGAAATAGGCAACTCAGCAGTACTCATCATAGAGCGCACCATATCTCATAGGGTGCGATTCCTCCACCCCATTATACCGTTGTGATGTGGTGTATACAGAGGAGTAAACTGAGAGAGAATCTCATTCTCTTTTGAATAGTCTCAGAATTCTGTGCCCCAGTATTCTTTTCCCCGATCATATTGAAGGACTTGAATACCTTTACCCATCTGGTTCTCATCATTGTACTTATATTCCTTGAAATTCTCAAAAGATTCATATTTTTGTTTCAACAAGAACACATGTCCGTATCTTGAGAGAACATCGGTGAATGTAATAAAGTACGCGGAACCATCCCTGGCATGTGTAGATATAGGACTGCATATATCACTATGTATCTATCCAAGAGTTTAGTAGGTCTTTCTCCGTTCCTAGTAAACGGAGATTTGTTCACCTAGTCTTTGAGACATGACTGGCAAGTTTCATAAGATGTAAATTCTAACGGATTCAAATATGCATCCTTATGGAACTTCAGCTAGTCTTGTTTCATCGATATGACCCAGTCTACAATGCCTCAAGAAGACTTCGTTCATTTCTGAACTGTTCCTCTTATGTGTGTTCTGTACGTTTAGAACTGTAGTTTTATTCAGAACGTGTACACTGTTATACAACATACCTTACCCAATCAACACTTGATTTAGGAAAACATTCACAATATTTATTGGTACGAAATAACAGTCGCTAAGAATCAATGTATTACCAGTAGGTAACACAAGGTGATATCTGCCAACTGCTTTGGCTGCAAAAATTGCACCATCTCTACTTTTAGAGACATATCATCCTTTCCCAGTTCTCCACCTGTCTATAGCCCATGTAACAAATTACATATACGGGATCTTGATCCGGTATCACATACCCATGACATAGAGGTAACTGAGAAACAGTTCTTGGTTATGAATACACCCGAAGAAAATGCATCAACATGCTTTTTCTTCGTTTGGGTGGCGTGAGAATCCGAATATTCCTCTATTCCTTATTCAGACTTATGATAATCATAAGGTAGAGCGGAACCTAACCCAGTATAATAAGTACGTTCGGTCAAAACATCCATATTATTATCCTGATTAATGCATTTCATTGGTCGCTACCAGGAGAAAGAGAAGGATAATCACTTTGCGTGCGCTCTTTGCAAGATTAGATTGGTTATTATCTTATCTAATCAGGATGGCTCCCACTATTTTTATCAAATCTTTCTTCAAACCCTAAAAGGTAAGATTAGCCGGGATTAATTACACCCTACAAGTTCGCCAATCGTTCGGCCAGGCCAGTGTCGGTACTTTGAGGGAGGTTCCCCGTGCTTTTGCACATACCTAATTAAAATAAATCTCGTTTTTCGAGGGGCGTAACCCCGTTAACACCTTTCTAGACATCTACTTGATCGGCTAATTGTGAAGTGCAAAACTCTCCTAGGAGTAACTCTTACTCGCAGTGGGTATCGGGATCCAACTATCATATAGAAGGTATGCAATCTCATTGCAAATTTCAACACTTGAAGTTCCCGATAATGGTTTTTACCCCTAACGTCCTATGACCTTGACGCAGGCCAACAAACCATAGGGCACTCGTCAAGTTCAACCCGTTCATTTCTTGATTGAATTAAACCCATCTATACGACCCTTGACGCAGGCCAACAAAGTCGCACGACTACTCTAATCCAATCGCATCACATGCTGCAGATAAGCACTAATTCAGCTACCGCACAATACGCCTTGACGTAGGCCAACAAATGTAGCACGAATACTAAAATAGCATTTATCTAAAATGACGGAGGGCTACGCAAGTTTTTAAGAAAACCATGAGCATAATGAACTTGATATCGTCGTAGAATCTAATGATTTTGAAAAAAAGGAGTGTTTTTGAAGTTTTTGCCAGTTTCGCTATAGAGGTCACTCCTGGTGAAGGGATCTCGGCTCTTTCCTCATCGAATGAGGTGCAGAATATTCAACAATACCACTATGCATAGCAGGAACTAAAGAAGCTATCAAAAACAAAACCGAGTGAGTTGTATTATTTGCTAGTTTCGCTAAAGAGGTCACTCCCGGTGAAGAGATCTCGGCTCTTTTCTCATCGAATGATGTGCTGGATATTCATCAAGGAATACCACTATGGAAAGCAAAAACTAGAGCTACCCCTTTTGAAAATTTGATTCTACAACATCTTTTGGTTTCTTTCTTTTCATTAATCTCATTAATAAAGTCCCATCAATTAATGTTTCCTAAACATTACAAAAAATGAAACGAAAATAGAACATACGCTTATGCCATCCGCATTCGCCACGGAGCCCCATCATGCACCGTTAGGTTACTTAACTACCGGCAGAGTAGGAGCTGGACTAGCGCGGATGCAAAATATAAGCAACGTTTATTATATATCATATATATAATATTACATTCGTCTCACGCAGTTATATGATCAACATCACAGAAACAAGTAGCAGAAGCAACATATGAAATATTGGATATACTAGGATGTTCCTGTTTTAAATTTAGCCAATAATGTAAAACAAGAATTCCACAGTCGTGATGAATAGCCAAACCCGCATCTCTAGACCCCTACGAGAGAGGCAAGTAACCCTGCCAATTCTAGAATTAGGAGACCCAGTCTCAACTCCTTGAGATGGTTTCCCACTGGACTCTAGAACCCGGTTACTTGTGCTCCCCACCTTGGGTCTATCCTAATGCGAAAAAGTAAATAATATACAACAATGGTGGCGTCATCCTCAACCCGGAAGTGCCGCAATAAAAGAATATTATATTGAATTTTACATGAATGAAAATATAACAACTCTCATCTTATATAAAACCCTCGGCTCTTCAATCACGACGATCCAATGAATCATATCAACAGCAACACATAATATCTCATGTCATCAACGTAA
Organism: Agapanthus africanus; assembly: GCA_030015575.1. Taxonomy (NCBI): domain Eukaryota; kingdom Viridiplantae; phylum Streptophyta; class Magnoliopsida; order Asparagales; family Amaryllidaceae; genus Agapanthus; species Agapanthus africanus. The sequence goes on along the minus strand of CM057342.1, from coordinate 666,821,705 downwards.
GTAAATATGTGTATCCCGAAAACCCTTTGACATATAGCAACGAGATTGGAATACCCCACATATTCCACTTACAGTCGTAGAAAAGAAACAGAAAACTATAATGATTAGAATCCGCAATATCCTTAGACATCATAAATCCGGAATATCACATATTCCGAATTTCATGCCTAACATGTAAAACTTGCATTTTAGTCTCAAATTGAAAACTCTTTTCAATTGGTTGTCAGATAATTCAATAAGATTACCGACTTTGTGATCGCGTACAATATGCAATTGCGACGGAGTTTTGATCCGAATCAAAACTTCGTGGCAATCGATCAATTGAGACTAAACGGCTAGCTTTACAATATACTAACTAGTTTTCATAAAACTAATTAATCCAGATTCTAATAATTGCATCACACATCACAAAACTTGTATAATAACCGCGACATTAGAATTCCACACGCAATTAGCAAACTAAACCAATTTTTCCAACACTTGAAAAATTCAATGAGCTAAAGTTTCAAAACCGATCGTTTTAAGCCAATCCGGGAATCGAAACGAACTCAAAACACGCCCGAATCTGTAAGTGCACGGCGGCGCCCCGGCCTCCATCCCGAGGCCAAATGCGGAAGCGATGGTTAACTTTAATTTTTCTTGAACCGGCACCCCCGCGCACTAAAACCCGGATCGTACCATTAACTAGTCCTAGCTAACTACAAGATGGGGAATAGAGATATACCGACTAATCCGAGTCCTCCGGTCTTCTCGTCGTCGTCCCGATCTCCCGCGGAAGCTCCGGTCTCCACCTTGTCGTCGGAAGGGCACCACGTCGCCTGCTTCTTTTACGGGCTCCCGCCTCTATACCGAGGCAACTCGGGCACGAAGTTGGCGAACCGACGTGCCCAAGGTTTGCTGTAGAATGTGTGTAAAACCATGTCTCATTTTGGGGTTCGTGGAGGTTGCCTTTTGAGATGGTGGAGGAATGGATTTTTGAGATGGACTAGAGAGCTTTTTCTTAGCACCATTAGAAAACCAAAAAAATGCCACACATGAAAAAATGAATCCCCTCTTCATGTGTGAGTGGAGAGAGAGAGCAAGGTCAAGGGGTGGGTGGAATGCAATGATGGAAGCAAGTGATGATGAGAGAATCCAATGATCACAACAAAACCCAACACTCCAACAACAACCATCATCATATCCAAAGTCAAGCAATCATGAAAACTATCATGAAGCAAAAAGTCAAGTCAATGGATGGTGCAACATCATGATACAATAAAATGCAAAGAACACCCTCCACAAATGCTTATTTGCGCAAATGCAAATAAACCCTCCTCCACCAATCTTCGGCCAATGAATGATACAAAGGAAATCGGCCGAAACGGAAAGCAAACTGGCAACTCCAAAAAACTGGTCCCGTAATAAATTACAGGAAAAATCCCGATACTGTGTATACACACCTGCATCTGTATTCCGACCGGATACAAATGCAATGAGACAAAATCTACACTGTACTATACTAGGATCCGGTTTAAACCAAAACCGGCTAGTAAAATCCGTTCGATCCTGATCCGTGCAATACCGCACGTATCTGATCGAACCCTGCCATATATCCATACGGCCTCTAGTACTAACCGTCCGATCTTGATCCGTGCAATACCACACGTATCTGATCGGACCTTGCTATATCTCCATACAGCCTCTACTGCTTTTCGCCCGAAAACTTGAGCAACTGAATGTGGGGGACTCTAAAGACTCGTCAACACCTTAGTTGTGGATTTAACCACTAGCACGTCAGAGGTATAAGCCAATACGTAACGGGCTACCAGGTATTGACCAAAAGGGACGTCGATGAGCGAACTCATCCTGACACCCTATTGAGCCTGTCGGTGACAATATCCGTACAGTCCGGTCCGTTCGTCTATGAGCATCGCATGGCGGGCCTAGGGGGTTGGTAAAAGTCAGACCCCCAAAAGCGGTACAAGTCGTGTCGGAGTGTAGCCCAGAACACCCTGAGATACTACTGGAATACCTACCAGTAAATCTCCTGCCTCGGCGAGGGTTTCGTGTAATGGCTCTCCTAGACACAGCGCGACCTCACCCCCAATACCGGGAGAGACGAACCCCTGAAGATCCGCTCACTGCCTCCATGTGGCTCGGGACTGTACCCAATTAAAACCTGTTTGCACGTCTCCTTTGAGCGTGGTAGGGTAGTAATCAAAGTACAGTGGGAACTCACACGAGACAAATGACGATCCTCAGGTCGATGAACTAACCTGTACACATGTCACCAGGGAACTGCTATCTGACATCAGGTATAAGACCAACTAGCATGTTCTCGGCGAGTCCTGTCCGGTGTACTCATAACCCAATGAGCACCTGTATACATCTTAGGTGATCCAACCGACACCAATGGCTTGTGAGACCGGCCACCGCCCCTCGTCGGGGTCTCGACTGTATACACTAGTCTACTCTGGAGAATCGATGCCCTGTCTCGAAACTCCCACAACTAGGGACCTTTTAAGGATGTGCTTATAGACCCCCAGCTCCCACTTATATGATCGCCCTCATACTGCTGGTGGTCAAGCAAGAATCCTAGGGGCTCTATCAACGTGTAATAGCGACATGTCAGGTCACCTAAAGCAGTACACGAAGATAAAGATAAACCAGATAGCATACTATCATCTCGAGTAAGACTGTCCTACCGGGATAGGTCCTCCCTCAATCATTGCAATCACGTGCCTGTGATCCAATAATTGACTATGAGGGCACTATCTCCAACAGAATCTTCGCGGGGGAGAAGACCCATAAATAAGTATTAAATAGGGGGCCACGGAGGGTACCCACCCCTAGGGGCCACCTCGAGGTGGCCTCCAGAAGTTAGCAGACCCGAGAGCACCCATTTGGGGTGCTCTCGGGTTACCCACCCCTAAGGCCACCAAGTGTGGGTCCGGCCTTTGGTCCCCGCCGGGGTATTCCCAGGGTGCGCACGCTCCACCCCGCACTTCTCGGTTCAAACCGTGAGCCCGCGGGGTGTGCAAACAATTTAAAACATCAATTTTGAAAACTGTTTTTTGGCAGTTTTAGCGCGACAAAAACGGAGGATTTTTAACGTCGCTACAAGTTACCCTAATGTTCTAGCTTGTCTCTGATACTATAAAAGACTACCTTAACACCACCATGAGGTTCTAGAGGTATCAAGCATGCCAAATTTTAATTTTTATTAGGTGCTAAGTTAGACTAACAAGATCATTACTAGATTATTAGGGTTTGCCTTTGAGATGCGATTTAAACCAAGAGAACAAAAGAGCATACAAACTTTGTAGTTCGAGTCCTTCTCTTTTAAAACTCCAGGTTGAAGTCCACACGACTTTAAAAGGCTCCTCTTCGAGTTGAACGACCCTCCTTCGTGATGTTCGCGCCAAAGACGATCCACCCGAAATCCCTCTAGCCCAAGCTAACTTTACACTAAACTCTTTTAGTGTAGCAAACACACCACACCAAATTGGTAGTTTGGTGTGGGATGGTGAAGTATGGGATGTTAAAAGCTCACAAGATTGTGTCCAAGCTTCATGATTCACATCTCATGTAAAGGTTGAAGTTTGAACCATGACATTTGAGGAGGAAGATGAAGCTAGAGAGCAACCATGAGAGAAACTCAAGAAAAATGGCTAAGTGTTGAGAATGAGCATAGAATGAATGGCAACTCTTGAACCCCACTCATTCAAGCATGGAATTTTGCAATATAAAATTGCAACCATGCTTGAATAGTGAGTCAAGATGAATAAACTATGAATAAACCCTATGCTTGCAACCATGCTCTCATTTTCCACCTCTTTTCTATTTTCTCAAAAATAGAAAATCAAGCCATGCTTCATTATATATATATATATATCATATATATTAATATATATATATAATGAAGAATAATTAGTGAGCTAATGATATTAGTTAAGATATAATTATATCACATATAATATATATCACATTATTAAATCAACACTTGATTTAATAATCCGGTTATATCACATATGACCGATTAATATCATTTATCTGTATATCACATTATCAAATCAATACTTGATTCGACAATCTGGTTATATCACATATAACCGAACCGATAACAGATAACTGCCAGATTACAATACGGTATCACATACACGTATTTAATCAGGCCCATACACATATCGCATATGTGTCCTATTTCGTTTCGCTTGAACCAGGAAACTTCTGTGTGGGACTCTAAAGACTCGTCAATACGCCAGCAGTAGGTGATGATCACAACAGTCACCTACAAGCCGTCAGCGGTACTAGCTGAACGTAATGGCTACCCGGGTATTGAGCGATATGAAGATCAACAAGCAAGCTCGTCCATACTCTCCATCAAGCCTATCAGTAACACTACCGTACAGTCCGGTCTCTTCGTCTGATATGTCGCATATCAAGTCTAGGGGTGGAAATCGTCAGACCCCAGTAACGTGATAAATCATGCCGATGTCTGGACTATAACGGTTTGAGAAACTACTGATAACACTTATCAGTAAATCTCATAAGCAGCCCTGGCCAGGGACTTCCAGTTATAGCCAATCGAGCATAGCGCAACATCAACCCCCAATACCAGGAGAGATGAAACCCCTCCTATCGCTCATTGCCTCCATGCGACTCGGGACTGTACCCAAAATCCACCCGTTTGCACGTCTCTTTTGAGCATGGTAGGGAGGAAATCAAAGCACAGTAGGAGCTGCACAAGACTCTATGACGATATTGGGTCTACAGACTAACCTGTACCAGTGTCACCAGAGGACAGTTATCTGACGATAGGTATACTACCACATAGGAGTCCTCGGCGAGTCCTGTTCACTATACCCAGTCTCCACTAAGCACCCATATACCATCTTTGATGTCAAATACCAATGGATGTGGGATCATCCATCGCCCATCATATGGGTCAAGAAGCGTATATGCTAGTCTACTTTGGAATATCGATGCCCTATCTCAATATACCCTCTACTAGGAACAATTAAATGATGAACTTGCGGACTACCCTGGCCCCACTAGTATGATCTCCATCATAGTCCTGGGAGTTAAGTACACATCCTAAGGGCTTTATCAACATGTGAGAGCAAGACAGTATCGCAATACAAGTCTACATGTTAAGACAAAGAGCAACCAGATAGCATACTATTATGTCGAGCAAAAAAGTCCTCTCGATATATGTCCAAGCATCCACTATAATATATATCATATGTACAATAATGGCCTTTAGGGCATACATATAACTAACACTACTTCCTTCCTCGGTGGAGGATCCGTCCACATAGAATACCCAGTCCAAGATTGGGCCGGGTGTCTCCTCGACCGAGGGCCGCGAGTCGAGATCCTGAGCAGTCGTTCCTTCTTTTGTTGGAATGGTGCACTCGACAACGAAATCGGCTAGGGTTTGTGCTTTGATGGCCCGTCTGGGTCGGTATTTGATGTCGAACTAGGACAATTCCTACCTCCATTTCTTTTAGCGGCCCGATAATTCGGGGGAGGCGAGGATACTCCCTAAAGGTCATTTAATGAGGACGAGAATTATATGCCCCTGAAAATTGTGTCGCAATTTCTTGGAGGCGACGACAAGCACAAGGACTATTTTTCTATGGCCAGGTATCTGGTTTTCGCGTCCTTGAAAACATGGCTCACATAGTAGACCGGTCTCTGCGTCCCTTCGAACTCTCTGACGAGCACTGAGCCTGCGGCTTAGTCAGAGACGGCTAGATATAATAACAGCTCGTTGCCTTCGACCGGTCTTGTCATGCCCCGCTTCCCGGTGTACGAGAAGGGGACGCGGCGAGGCCAGCTATGTATCTACTCAGAAGTAAACATGCTAAGTGTATCTGAGCAATATAAAGAAAAATGGACACAAGGGACATGAATATAAATGAACAACAAATTTATTTATTAAACATTCTTTTACAGGTACAACTGGAAATGTAAATACAGGAATAGAAAGCAATTCCTAAACAATGTCAAAACTGAAATGAAAAGTATGTACAAGTATCTAAAGCTCAGGGTCAAAGGCTAACTGCTCCAAGTATTCAATATTGGGCTTGATCTCCAGTGAGTCCGATCCACCTGACAACATTCCAAAAAGAGAAGAAAAGGAATGTCGTCAGCGAACAATCGCTCGGTAAGTCCCAAAGATGAATAGAGATAGAATAGACAGAAAGAGAGTATAAGTAGTAATGTTTGATTATAATTTTAACGCAGTTATTTGTAGCTTGGTACAGAATATGCCAGTGTAAACGAGAGGAGTCCCACTATCCGGAGACTAAGGTATACGGAGCATAAGGAACCGTTCAGCCATGGTACAACAGCAATGGATATTCAGGTTATGTGTATTACGGTTACTCCTGCCACTTCTAACACATTCGGTACCAATCTACCCTTTTAAAACCCCGTTGTATTGATTGTATTATTTTGTTTCATAGATGGATGACTTACCGAAACCATGATATTAGTAAATGGAATGGATATAAATAGATAGTCATGTAAACAGAGTATATCCTTGGTTCGGTTTAGTCAAAATAAATTGATATAGATTGAATAGATGGATTCATGTTGAATTGTAGTTTATACTTGAATCATATTCAAGTCAGATTGATTAGATTGAGACTCTGTCCGAGTCAGACACTTTAAAAAGAAATTGAAGTCCTGAATTAGTTTTGATATTGTCGGTAACTGCTGCACATGGACGGCAGGATTTGTGTCTTTTTCCAAGATAATTACCGTGTTGATAACACCGTTGTTCTCCTCCGAAACACGAAGACGCGACCGCGTAGGTCCGTCTTGCCTGAATTTGGGGGCAGATGCTAATTGGTACTATCCGTCCACCTCTCCGAAGATGCCAAGTTGATTTATGACACCGTGTATCGAAGGTTTAAACGGATGCGGCCGATATAGCAGACTTTGTCAGATTCCCCCTCATTGAGGGGTTTTTTGATTGTGGGGACGCTCTTCTCTGCAGGAGCAAGCCCCTGCAGTTAATTACGCTACCGCATCGCGGTAACCACTTTCTCCTTCTCTAGATGGTCACTTCGTGTCATGTGTATTTGTTTTGTTTTTGGTTGCCCGTGGATTGTATACGAAAACTAATTTATGTTGTTTCCCGTGGGCGTGGATTAGTCCAAATCCGTATTTTCTTAGATTTGGGTTTGGGGTTGGGTTTAAGGATACGTTAGTCTCATTTGAGACTAAGATCAAGTTAAACGTTAGTTAAGGATACGTTAGTCTAATGTTAGACTAAGATCAACTTAACGGGATCATTTAGATCCAACAAAAGAGCATTTAGATCCAACAAAAGAGCATTTGGGCTATATTGTTTAGTTTAGGGACATTGCGGTCGATTACCAGTTTAAGGACATGGTGGTTCAATGTTAGTTTAAGGACATTTCGGTCCAAGGTTAAGGACATCATAGTCCATGGGTTTAAAGGGACCCCACGGTCCGAGGTTAAGAACATTATAGTCCATGGGCTTAAGGACCCCACAGTCCGAGGTTAAGGACATCATAGTCCATGGGTTTAAAGGACCCCACAGTCCGAGATTAAGGATATCATAGTCCATGGGTTTAATGGACCCCACAGTCCGAAGTTAAGGACATCATAGTCCATGGGCTTAAGGACCCCACAGTCCGTGGAATGATTGGTTATCGGGACCCGTCACCTCTCTGAAGACGTTGAAGGATTACAACGACAAATATCAAAGGAGTGAAGAGATGTACCCTTGAACCAAAGTTGATTGTGAGATCTATAGTCCAATTTGGAACTAAGATCAATTAATTAGATTATGAGCATAATGGCTCAGTTAAATCTGAATTGAGGACTTATGGCCAACTTGGGCTAAGTCTAATTAAGGTTTAAAATGTTAGACCTTGGTTTGGGCTATCTGGGTTCAGCCTCCCATCATTTAGCAATGCTAAACATGGGTTTGAGGATCTGACAACATTTTGTCTTTTATTGGGCATTGACCATTCATCATGGCTCTGGAATTTTCTTTGAATGTCATATGAAATGATCAAGTTTGAAAGAATGTAGTTGGGGTTTAATCAAAGGGGAGTCTTGACTCAGAAAGACTTAGCCAATTTGGGCTAAGACTGGTTTGAAAATAGTGTTAAACACTAACATATATTTGACGATCACGTGTTCCCACGTGATGCACTTAAATAGTGTTAAACACTAGGGACAGGACACTCAAAATAGTGTTAAACACTGAAAAGATGAAGCGCTCACGTGAGGACATGTGAGGCGCCCTAGGATTGGGCTAAGCTTCCTTTATATTATTCTCAGAATATTCAAATAAGTGTTAAACACTTTTGGTCTTCAGGCCATCACATGTTGGCACGTGATGGGTATCCATATATTGATTGTTAAAGTGTTTATTAGGGGTCACGTGGGGACACGTAAGGGCGCTGAAAATTGATTCTGCCCTTGGATTTATTCCCTTTTGTCTTGACAGTCACGTGTGAGCACGTGAGGCATTGCCTTCATGCTTTTTCTTTCTCATTTTAAGGAGTTTGTTTTAGGGTCACGTGGGGTACGTGACCATGTCTCATTCGTTCTTTTCTGATCATTGGGATGAAGAGTCACGTGTTACCACGTGATCATGTTGGATACTTGATCTTTACGTGCATGGAGAGCTTTAAGTCTCTTGTTTTTAAGAATCAAATTATTTTATAGGGTTAAACCCTAGTTCTGTTTAGAGGAATTAAATTCTTATGTATTTGAAAGAATTAAATTATTGTGTAGAGTTAAACCCTAGTTTTATTTGAAGGAATTGAATTCCTATAAATTTGGGAGAATTAAATTCTCATATAGGGTTAAACCCTGGTTTCATTTGGAGGAATTAAATTCCTATGAATTTGGGGGAATTAAATTCCTTAAACTTAAATCCTCCCTCTAAGCTTCAGATCTGCATGGCAGAATCTCCCCGATGAGAATTAAATTCTCAACTTGTGGGGAGATCTGCTTCTACAGATCTTCAACCAAAGGAAGAACTAAGTTCTTATTCAGAAGAGTTAAACTCTTAATTTGAGAATTAAATTCTCTTTTATTTTATGGAGCTTAGATCTCTTTTCCCTTCTCACCTAGGGTTTCTTTTTCTTCTGAGGAAATCCTTTTCTCTCTTGATAATTAAATTCTCCTCTCTTTCTTCTCTCTGTTGTTATATCTCTCTAAAAAAATTCCAAAAGATCCTTTCTCTTCTCTTCTTGGATCCTATTTATAGGAGAAAGAAAAGAATCAGTTTGTTTAGTCAATCTTTCATTGAAAGATTTTGGTTGTTTCTGTAACCAGCATGATCTTTTAGATCACTCGGTGAATTTTATTCACCATTGGATTTTTAATCCAAAAGATATTCTGTTTGTTATTTTTAGTGAATTTCAGGAAAATCTTCCCTTGTATAGAATCTTTCTATAAGTTGGTGATTTTTAATCACCTTTGGATTTTTAATCCAACGGTGCTCCACTTTATAGAGCACAATCTTTTCTTTTTCTGTTTGGAAATATTTAGAGAGATATTTTCCAGTTAGGGTTCTCAATTCCTTCTTAATTAGAATTTAATTCTATTAGTTCAGAAGGCTTGAAAAGCCTATCACGTGTTGGCACGTGATCCCATTGTTTGATCATTTAAATAGAATTTAATTCTATTAATTAAAGAGATTAGGGACCCATCACGTATTGATACGTGACCCCTCTTGATTAATATTTTAACCAGAATTTAATTCTGCTGTTTTAAAGAACTAGGGAATCATCACGTGTCAGCACGTGATGCCCCATTGGGGTTTTTCCTTAGTTATTTTACTATTCTTTTAATTCTTTTCAGTGAGTTTAAAGGGCCCATCATGTGTGGACACGTGATTCCACTGATTGATTGTTTGACTAGAGTTTAACCCTATAAATTAGAGATTACAGGAACCCATCACGTGTCTGCACGTGACCTCTGGTCACGTGTAGACACGTGATGCCCTATTGGGGTATTCCTGATATTTTTATGAGGGAACAAATGCCCCCACAGCGTTATTCTCACGTGTTTGCACGTGAGTGCAACGCTTTCACCTTTTGTGGCCGTTGGATCTGCCTAGGGAAGGGGGTAGATGAACCGTTTCCCATCACATCCTATAAATGTAGGAGTCCTTTCAGAAGCGCCTCCACTTTTCATCTTCTTCCTTGCTTGTTCTTGCCTTGAGAATTTAATTCTCTCTCTCAGAGCTTAGTTCTCTGTTTCGAAAATTTTCAGAGTTTAACTCTGTTAACAAAAGATTTCCTTTTCCAGGTAAGAATCTTGAACGGCTGAGGAACTCCTTGCAGACATTTTCTCTTGGATTTCAAATCCATACCAAGGGTTTTCCCCTTTAACAAGAACCCATCTTTTCAAGTTCTTTACAAATTTCCAATCCTTAAATAACAAACTCCTCTTGCTAGGGCTTCTCTGATCTCAGGGATCGATGGTGATACTTGTCCTCTGGAATTTTAATTCCATTCCAAAGAGTCTTTAGCTCTGAAAATATTTTTCTGGGAATTTAATTCCTCTGTTCAAAAGGAATTTAATTCCTCCAAAGAACTTAGTTCTTAAAAGAAAACTTCTTGGGATTTTTTATCCTGAGTTGTTCTTACAGAAAAATTGCAGTAAAGATTCTACTCGATTTTCGCAGAGTCCAAGATGGGTTTCCCTTTGGGGGAATGTGTAGAGTCATTTAAATTTATTGAGAATCTTCCTTTTATTCTCATGATGATTGCTCAGCCACATTATTAGTGAGCCGTCATCCTGATTTTGTGGGGCCCCTGTATTTTGTAACCAACAGTCCCATAAAATAAGTTCTTAGTCGCTTTCTTCCACTGTCTCTCTCTCTATATATTTATGAATATATATACGTGTTGGCTGCACTTAACAGTTTTCTTTTCTTTCATTTCAGGAACAATGGCTTCTCTTCCGTACTTCCCTTTTACCTGCTCGGAAGCTGCCTTTCCTCAGTCATCGTCTGATGAAGAGGTGATGGCGATGATCAGAGCTAACGACCCTAATTGCACCCACTTGCTTTTATGGGGGACCTGGTATGGGCACATCATCCGCGGTCGCCGCAGCTTTCTCTGCGAGATACCAACAGAGCCTACCTACCCATTTTAGCCGATGGAGCGTCCACGAACCGCCTTCGCTGTGGAGATGTTGAACTGGACCCCTACGGGACGGCTCGAGCCGTCGATAACTGGAATTCCAAACCACCCTGTGCCAGCTGTAGGGTGTTTTTCGTCACCCCATTGAGATGGGAATACGCGCGCGCTTGTCGGGCGTACTACAGATTCCCCCTGCCTAGGGTAGGCCGGGGTTTATTGATTGTAGGAATCCAAATTTTCGGCAGCCGCGGACTAAGCTGCCGTTAATTACCCCTTACCTTTGGAGCGAGGGAACCTCCGATTGACGGGTTAAACTGGTTATGCGAACTCAATGTGCAGTGTACGTGTGTTTTGTTTTGGAGGGGGCTTGGATATATCGGGAGCTACGCAGAGTTTTTACGGGGGTCTCACTATCCGGATAGTGGGATGGGGGTCAAGGGGCTAGCAGCCCCCTTGCGGGGTGCGGGGCAGCGCCCTGGCCAAATTTTTTTTTGAGAGGGACAGTGTTGTAGAGTATGTGTGTGTGTATATGTGTATATACATATATAAAATAAAAAAGAGAAAAGGCATCCAAAGGATGCGTGGGAAAAGCGCCAGCACTTTGGATGCTAGCACTTTCAGCGCAAGAGCGCCAGAGTGCAAGCGCTTTGAGCGTTAGCGCGCCACGTGTCAACACGTGAGCGCTCGGGCACTAGCGCTTTGGGCGCTAGCGCCCCACGTGTCCGCACGTGGGCGCTCGGACGCTAGCGCTCTGAGCGCAAGAGCACTAGCACTTTGAGCGCTAGCGCTCCACGTGTCAGCACGTGGGCGCTCAGGTGCTAGCGCTTTGGGCGCTAGCGCTCTGAGCGTAAGAGCACTAGCGCCCACGTGTCAGCACGTGGGCGCTCGAGCACTAGCGCTTTGGGCGCTAGCGCTCTGAGCGCAAGAGCGCTAGCGCTTTGAGCGCTAGCGCTCCACGTGTCAGCACGTGGGCGCTCGGGCACCAATAGGGACTTGGTCCCAGCAATGGGAGTTGTACTCCCAGGAAGGAGCGCTTATTATTATTATTATTTTTTTTTTGTGTGTGTGTGTGTGTGTGAGGAGTTAAACTCCTAGGATGTTTTGAAGCTGATGAAGGGCTTCTCCCCTTGAGCCCTAGTTCTTCTCTAAAGTGGGGTTTCTGGAGATGGGTCTCCTTCTTCCTCCTCTGTTGGCAGGATCTTGAAGATCAAGAGATGTGAGATTTTAAAAATCTCTTCTTTTTGAGATCTGATGAAAGATCTGAGTTCCCCTTTGTGGGTTTTGTGGTGAAAAACCATTTAGTTTTATAAAAGGAAGAGTAAAACTCTTGATTTAATTCAAAAGAAAAAAGAAGGTTTTAGAACCTTGAGGAAGGAGGAAGATCTCAGATCTAGATTTGTTTTTGGAGAGAGAAAAAAAAGTTGTTGAGATATTTCATTATCTTTGCCTTTATAGGCTATACATCTTAGATATAGCCCCTTGGGCTTTTCAAAATGGTATTTTGCCTATCTCATGGCTCATGTGTCATTTCTTTTTGCACATAAGCCATGGGCTTTACAAAAATTTGGTTTTATGCCCATTTTTCTTACACTTATTCGTAAAATAAAATAAATACAACAAAATTATTTATTACAAAAATTTTGGCATGGGGGGAGGCCGGCCGTTTCATGTTCGGGCTCGACCCGGGCATTGGCCTACTTGACCTGGGCTTGGGCCCACCTGGCTTGGGGTTGACTTTGATTTTGATTTGGTCAACCAGGGTGCAAATTTTGACCCCAACAAATTGCCCCCCATCAATACATGCACACCACATATGTGGGTCGTGTGCATGAAATTGATGGATCTTCTTTCACGTGGAGGTCGACTCCGTTTTGATGACATGGATGTCGTTTCTGCCATTTTAGCGACGTGGACGGTCGATTATGCCGTTTTTGCGACTTAGACGGTCTATGCTGCCATTTTAGCGACTTGGACGGTCGATGCTGCCATTTTATCGACTTGGACGGTCGATACTGCCCTTTTTGCGACTTGGACGGTCAATGCTGCCCTTTTAGTGACGTGGACGGTCGGTGCTGCCCTTTTTGCGACCTGGATGGTCGATGCTGCCCTTTTAGCGACTTGGATGGTCGGTTCTTCCCTTTTTGCGACTTGGACGGACGATGCTGCCCTTTTTGCGACTTGGACGGTCGATGCTGCCCTTTTAGTGATTTGGACGGTCGATGCTGCCCTTTTTGCGACTTGGACGGTCGATTCTGCCCTTTTTGCGACTTGGAGGGTCGATGCTGCCCTCTTAGCGACTTGGATGGTCGGTGCTGTGCTTTTTGCGACGTGGACGGTCGATGCTGCCCTTTTTGCGACGTGGACAGTCGGTGCTGCCATTTTTAGCGACTTGGACGGTCGGTGTTGCCCTTTTTGCGACTTGGACGGTCGGTGCTGGATTTGACTTGCTCCGCTTCTTGCGGTGTCAGGGATGAAGTTGACTTGTTTCCGAGGTGGAATTTGATTCTGCCAGGGAGGTCATTGGTTGTTTTGCTGATTTGATGTGATTTGGGTTGACATCAGCATCGCTATGCTGGAATATGGTACCAGGAGCGAATCATCATTTGCCATGAGAGGATTTGGGGATTTTGGTTTTGGTTTGGCATTAGCATCGCTGCACTGGAATATGGTACCAGAAGCGAATCATCATTTGCCATGAGGAAATTTCCCTCGTTCCCAGTTTAACGACTCAGTGGTCATCTGTTCCCAGTTTAACGACTTAGAGTCATCTGTTCCCAGTTTAAAGACTTAGGGGTCTATTGGATTAGAGTTTGGGATTTTGGGGTTAGGGTAGGCATCAGCGTTGCTAACACTGAAGCACACGTGCCAGGAGCAATTCATCATTTTCCTTTTCCTATTGGGGAGCGATGGCTTAGGAGACAGGTTTAGATCTCTATCACCTAAGGCTTTTCAATTTTATGAGTCGTAAGGGTCTCAAAAAAGCATTTTCTCCCCACGAGTCGAAAGGATCTCATAGGTGCACTTTCTCCTTAGGAGTCATGGGGACTCCCAAGTGTATTTTTCCTTTGTGAGTCATAAGGATCCCACGAAGGTGTTTTCTTACGAGTCGTGAGGATCTCGTAAGTTGGTTCTCCTCATGTATCGTGAGGACACATGAGTGGGACTGTATACGGTAGTCAATTTGGGGACTCACGCAGGTATTTTCTCCTCACAAGGTCGAGAGGACTTTGTGAATGTATTTCATCTCTTTTTACGAGTTTGCGCCCTTTCAGGTTTTCATAAACTTGCCGGTAGTCCTGCTGTTTTTACTCATGGAGCCCTTTCGGGTTTTCATCCGTGCCCGTTTTGCTTATAGACATACCATTTTTTTTGCCGCTGGTGGGACTTTAAAAGTAGTCTCACCGGCAGGATTTGGGAGAGATAGGGGTCGTTTACGCCCGTGGATTGTGTGCGGTTTTGCAGGATGTATGATCCAGACCGTAGGGCTGGCATGCTCAATCCGCCTGCGACTTGGAGCATTCACACATAGTATTTCTTGAGATATCGGCCATTGATGGGTGGCATGGGCCTTTCTCCCTCGACACTTATTAGTTGGTAGGATCCTCCGTCGAACACTTTCTCGATGACGTATGGTCCTTCCCAGTTTGGCTCGAATTTTCCCTTGGCATATCGATTGGGGATGATCGGTCTTTTGAGCACCAACACCAATTCACCTTTCTTGAAAGCGCGGAGACGGGTTATCTTGTCATAGGCCCATGACATTTGGGCTCGGTATAGCTCCAGATTTTGTTGCACCGCGAGCCTCTTTTCTTCGAGGGCGTCGAGCTCTTCAAGCCGAAGGAGAACGTTTTCCTCCTCCGTCAACTCGTGCTGAACGGCCATTCTTAAGCTTGAAACTTCGACTTCGAGGGGGAGGACCGCCTCCACTCCGAAGAGCAATGAGTATGGAGTGGATTGAGTTGGAGTACGGTGCGTGGTACGATATACCCACAACGCCTCGTAAAGCTTGAGATTCCAGTCTCTCTTGTTGACTGAAGCATTTTTTCTCAGGAGCTTGCATAGAGTCTTATTGAAGGCTTCGGCTAGCCCATTGGCTCTTGGATTATAGATGGAGGAATATCTCCAGTCTATCTTGTGTTGAGTAGCAAACCTTGAGACTTTGAAGCTCTTGAAAGAAGGCCCGTTGTCCGAAATGATTCTTCTTGGTGTACCAAAGCGGTATAGAATATTATGCCGGAAGAACATCAGAATATCTTCTGTCTTGACTTCTTTTAGTGGGACAGCTTCAGCCCATCTGGAGAAGTAGTCTATTGCAGCCAGTATGAACCGGTGGCCTTTGGATGACGGAGGATCAATTGGACCAACTATGTCCATTCCTCAGACTTCGAAGGGCCATGACGCCACCGTAGGATGCAACGGATTGGGGTGCTTGTGAATGAAATCACCGTGAATTTGGCAGATATAACATTTCTTTGCATGCTCTCCGTAATCCCGTATCATGGTGGGCCAGTAATACCCAAGTCGTTTAATTTGAAGTCGCATCTTGGGGCCGGACTGGTGAGCCCCGCAGACGCCTGAGTGAACTTCTTTCATGACCTTTTGGGCTTCGGCCAATAATAGACACCTGAGCTAGAGTTTGTCATATGACCTGCGGTATAGCATGTCATTCACAAACACGTATCAGAGAGCTCTCTTCTTCAGCTGAACCCTCGCAGACCTTCCCTCGGGCAGCTTGTCGTATTGGAAGTACTCTATGAAGGGTTCTCTCCAATCGAGCTCGTCTCGAACGATCGAAGCTTCTTCGGCGGGACTGCTCTTCTGTTCCGCGCTTTCCTCTTCTCGTAGAGAGACAGGGGATAGAATTTGCTGGCTCCTGACTGTGATCAGAATTTCGTCCATGTCAGGATCGACCAGCTCCTTGGCTAAGCGAGCGAGTACGTCAGCCTTTCCGTTCAACACTCTAGGGATTCTCATTAGTTCAATATGAGTGAACCGTTTCATGAGTTCCACCACCCGGCTTCTGTACCGAGCTAACTCGGATTTGTATATCTTATAGTCGCCGCTTACTTGGTTGATGACAAGCTGGGAGTCACCGTAAACCCGTAGCCGAAGGATTTCCATTTCTATGGCGAGCTCCAAACCAGCTATCAGAGCTTCATACTCGGCCTCATTGTTTGTGCGAGGCTCGGTGAGAGCAAAAGAACGCCGTAGGGTTCCCATTGATGGCATGGTGAACACCAATCCTATCCCTGCTTTTATCTCCGGGACGCTTGATTTACTGGAAGTCCTTATCGATGAGGCCTCATCGAAGTAGAGATCCCAACATAGATCGTCATTCTTGAGGTGCAGCACTTGTTCGTCGGGTAACTTGCAATTGAGCGGCGATCCTTCTGGTATAGGATGAGCGGCGAGGAAGTCTGCAAGAGCTTTCCCTTTCATTACTTTCCGAGGAGTATAAACTATGTCAAACTCAAGTAGCATGACAGCCCATCTTGACATCCTACCGGCTAAGCTTGCTTTGGTCATTAAGTGTTTGAGCGGGTCGACCCTAGAGATCAGCATAACCTGATGAGTCTCAGCTTCTTTACAGCGAACATCAGAGCCAGGCATTGCTTTTCGATTGGGGAATAGTTGTGTTCCGCCCTGATTAAAGTTCGACTGAGGTAGTAGAGGGTATTCTCTTTTCCCTCCTCGTTGTTCTGGGCAAGGAGCGCACCGAGTGACTTATCCATCATGGCAGTATAGAGAATCAGCGGTTTATTTGGAATGGGAGCGGCCGGTACTGGGGGGTGCAACAAGTACTGTTTGATACTTTCGAACGCTTCTTGACATTCGGCATCCCAGACAAAAGGAGCTCCTTTCTTCATGAGCTTCGAGAAGAGCCTACACCTCCCCGATAAATTTGAGATAAACCTCCGTATATAAGCAAGCTTTCCTTGAAAAGACCTTAGCTGCGTCAGACTCTTTGAAGGGGGCATCTCCATGATGGCCTTTATTTTGGACGGGTCAACTTCAATCCCTCGATGTTGGACTATGAAGCCCAGGAATTTTCCCGATGACACGCCAAAAGCGTACTTTAAAGGATTCATCTTCAGATCGTATTCCCTCAGTCTGGTGAGAACGGTCCTAAGATCTTGGATGTGATCGGCCTTGGCTTTAGTCTTGACGACCAGATCATCAACATAACATTCGGCGATTTTATGAATTAGGTCATCAAAGATATTGGTCATTGCCCTTTGATATGTAGCGCCTGCGTTCTTCAGTCCGAACGACATCACTTTGTAGCAGTATATTCCGATCGGGGTTCGAAATGCTGTGTGCTTCTCATCCTCAGGCGACATCTTGATTTGATTATACCCAGACGAGCCATCCATAAAGGTGAACAGCTCGTAATTTTAGGTGTCATCGACCATCATTTCCATGACCGGTAGCGGGAAGTCGTCTTTAGGACACGCCTTGTTGAGGTCCCTGAAATCGACACAAACTCGGATCTGCCCATTTTTCTTCTTCACTGGGACTATGCATGCGATCCAGTCAGCATATTTCTCTTCCCTGATGAAGCCGGCATCGATGAGCTTCTTAGTTTCCTCGATGACCTTTTCTTCTAGTTCCCTTCTCATTCTTTGAGGAGCTTGTTTGACTGGCTTAATATCAGGAGATATAGCCATCTTATGCACGGCTACTTCAGGGGAAAGACCAGGAATTTCTTTGTACGTCCACGCGAAGCAGTCGACGAACTCATGCAGCAGGGCAATTATCTGTTCTTTCATTTCCTCTGACAGGAGTGAGCTGATGTAGGTCGGCCTTGGATTGTTAGGCGTTCTTAAATCGATCTCAGTTAGCTCATCGAAGGTTGCTTGTCCGCCATCTTCGAACTCTTGGGGAGCTTCTTCTGGCTCGGCTAGCTCGTCTTCATCATTTGACTCTTCGCTGGCTTCCCCAATATGGATCATGTAGCATGCCTTAGAATCAGGCTGGATGAAACCTATACCCCGTCTATCTGGGATTCGTCCACCGATGAGTGCTCGGACCTGAGGCGGATGCCATAGCCCTTCATAAAACTTTGCTTTGGACTCCGATTGATATAATTAGCATCCGCACCTTTTGAAGTATTCCCGCATCTCGGGCGCATAGTATCCGGGATTGAGGACGGCTCTTATGCCTCTCTCATAGGGAAGGCACGCGATAGAAAGATCGTCCGGGTGCACAACGGGGTTTGACCCGTAAAACAGGATGCCCTTCTGTCCATTTTTCCTCCCGGGCACATAGAAAGTTTTCAGCTGGTCCACGGTAGAGACTGACATTGCGTCGAGCTCTTTGCACATCCGTTCCGGCACCCTTGTGATGGCCAGGGACCCTTCTGCAACTTCGAAGGTCTCTCATAGTTTCGCTTGCTGCATGGGGGTCCAATATGCACAGTTGTTGCACGGCAGGTCCTCTTCTTCTGACTCTTCAGTGTCACTGCCAAGATGAGGGCGGACTTTGCTGCTAGATGGGCCTTCAGCATCAGATTCGTCCGTATCGCTACGGAAATGAGGGCGAGTTTTACAGAAGGACGGACTTCCAGCGTCGAACTCATCAGTGTCGCTACCGAAACGAGGGCGCACTTGGGCGTTTTTTCTTTTGAAAGTGACAGCCGGCGCAGATTTGCTTTTGAGTTTTGGGGCCGGTCTATCCTCAGTCAGTTGTGGCTTAGCATTTTGGTGGTTCATGAAGTACCGAGAATCTTCATATCGTACTTCATGCACACCGAACGGCTGGATGTCTCCGTCAATACGTCTTTCTTCACCATTTTTAGTATACTTCATGCATTGATGGAGAGTTGACGGAATGATGCCGTAATTGTGGAGCCACGGCTGTCCCAAGAGAATCTTATAAGACGTGTCAGCATCGATCACGTATATCTTAGCTTCGGTCTGCAGATCCCCAAATTTGATTGGCGAAGCTATAGACCCCAGAACTTGTTGGCAATTTTGGTTGAAGCCTTGAATGACAATCCTTTCCCTTGACAGGTGTCGGACGTCCATTGACAAACTCTTCAGAGTTCACAAGTTCATGATGTTCACTGAGGACCCCGGATCAATCAATATGCGATTAATTCGATCTCCGTCACTGTACCCGGTCACGTAAAGCTGCCGATTATGCTCAGCCGTTCCCAGTAGCAAGTCTTCGTCCTTAAACGTGACTGCGGCGGCTTGCAAAGTGTACCGAGCTTCTTTCATATTAATTTCCGCAAAGTGAGCCTGATACCGCTCAGGGTTTTATAGAGCATGAATGAGAACATCTCTAAGCTCTTGAGATAGAACCAAAGCATCGTAGATGCTAAGGAGAGACGGAAGCTTTCGGAGGTGAGCCAAGACATTATAGTCTACTAGGGAAGGACTCGAATCTTCATGAGCAAGTTCTCTGCCATCTTCTTCATTAGTGACTTGTTTTTCCTTCCCTCTTGGGGTGTTGCCCTGATTTTGCGGTAGAGCCCTGCCGCTTCTGAGCTGGATTTGGTTGGCCTTCGTGGCGAGCTCCTCGTCCTCTTCAGGAAAACATAGCTCCTCATCAGAGTCGCTGCCAAGATGGATGGTGTAGCAGGTCACTACTGGGATCTCTTTATTAGAGTCTTCTTCTAACTCCTCCAGAATTTCAGCCGCTCGTACAGGGAGGAACTCCTTCAATTGAATCAGAGTCCTTTCCTTCTGTTCATATTCTTCGAGGGAATCGATATATTTTTGAATGGTCGATCTCCCTGCAGACTCCTTTTCACGCCGAGCTGCACTTTCCTTCTTCTTGAGCTTTTTGGATTTTGAGCCCGATGGAGCCGCATTGGCAGCTGGAGAGGTAGGCTTCTTCTGCCCTTCCCATTCCGTCCTGGGCTCTTTCCGAAGTAGCTTTATCATATTCTTCATCTTATTAGATATGTGCATACTCCACGGAGGCTGCGGTGAGTCCGTTTCATTTCTCAGGGCAGCGGGTTCGGCTGTCTGCTCTCAGAAGGCGTCAGCTTCTGTCTGTATAAAATTGGTGGTTGCAACTTGATTGTTCACCAACACACTTTTGGACAGCTCGATCTCTCCATCCTTGTACTGCTTCTTGACCCATTCCTTGAAGATATAGCAATCCTCGATCGCATGGCTCACTACTCGGTGGTACGGGCAATACAGGGGATTGTCGGTCATTTTTGCTTCTTGGGGCCTTTTCGACTCCGGCAATTGTAGGTCGTTGTTCAAGGCATCTTTAAATATCTTGCGGACCTTGTCCCTTCTGAAAGAGTAAACCTTGTTCTTCTTCTCCTCTGGGGAAGGCCCATCTCCTCCCAGCAATGCCTTTCGAGACCGGTTGGTTTTGGATTCCCCCGCCCTTCGCTTTTCTTCATTGTCGGACGCATTGAAAACATTGGTACTGCTAGAACTCCCGCTTCTACGGTTGTCGTCCCACTTGCTTTTCCATGTTTTGTCTCTCTGAGAGTCCGGGGTAGACTCTTGTTTCGAGCATTCCAGCATTTGGACTTTCTTGGTTAGCTCTTGAAACGTCTTGAGACCTGTTGTACACAAGAATGGGACCATCCAATTGCTGAGGCTCCCAATGAGAAGGCTGACGGACTGGTCCTGCTCCAGCGGCAGTTCGCACTTGACCGTGAGACTACGCCATCGGGCGATAAAGTCGGTGTTGCTTTCATTCTTCCCCGGCTTGGTCTTCACAAGGTCGGCAATGGAGATTTTATCACTGACACTCATGAACCTTTGCCGAAATAGAGACTCCATTTGGGCGAAGGTAATGACGGACCCGTCTGGTATACTCGTGTACCAGTCGAAGGCGACACCGGTCAGGCTGTTGACAAACTGACGAAGAAGGAGCGCGTCATTGCCCCATGTATTTCTGCACGATGCTTTGAAGTGGGCGACATGCTAATTTGCATTCCCCGTTCCTTCAAATCTTCCGAACTTAGGAATGACGTAGCCGCTCGGGAACTCGATCAGACCGTACTGTGCGGGATATGGCCTCCCACTACTGCCAATTTCTTTCTGGGCTTCAGTTTCGGTTGTAGGGTTCCTAGGCACACTCAAGAGGTTCCAAAAGGTATTAACCATGCCAAATTCAAATTTTTCTTGTGCCGAGAAACCCTAAACTAGATCGATTACTAGAGGTAAGGCGAAAAGAAAAGCAAGCAAACTACTTTGCTAACAAGTGAATGGAAATACAACCTTTATAGATCCAGTCCTCCACTTCTTTAGCTCCGTGATGACGTCCCTTCGCTGCGATCACCGGGATCCCAGACTCTAGCGATGGTTTCGTCGGGGAAATGAGCGGGCTAGGTCGTTGACTTCGATGCCGAAGATGATCTACGTCGAGGCAACTCTAACTCAAGCTCCATCTTCACTAGATCATGAAACTTGTGAAGAAAACACCCAATACAACATGGCAAGTGGTAGAGGATGAAGAAATAGGAAGTGGGTTCACTTTGGATTTGGATTTCTCACTTGATTTCAACACTTGAAATTTTATAGCAAGGTTTTCTTTTCTTCCTCAAGAAGAAGAAGAAGAAGAAGAAAAGAATATCAATTCTCTTAAAAATGAAAAATCAAGTGAAGAGTTATCATAATGCAACCATGGGTGAAGTAAACTCATGTAGAGAATAAACTAGGGTTTAGGTGTAATGGTTAGGTTCAGGTATAAAACAAAATGGCTAGACTTTTCAAAGCTTCATGAAGCTTCAAGTAAAGAACAAGAAAAGCCACCATTTTGTTTAATCAAAATAAATAAAACACTAATCATTAACCTAAACAATGGCGTATAGCAAACACACACCCAAGTTTGCATGTATCATCAAACATGATACAATCTAGTGCACAAAAATATATCACACATACAACTTGTGCACATCAAGTGAGAAGATCAATCTTAAGTGAACCAATACTAGTTAATGTAAAGTAATATATCAAATATATAATTATACATTAAATCATTAAATCAATACTTGATTTAACGATCCGGTCATATCTCATATAACCGACTAATATCAAGTGTATCAGTATATCGAATCAACACTTGATTCGGTAACCCGGCTATATCACATATAACCGACCGATGATACAAATCTTGAGAATAGAATACAATATCACATACTGGTATTATTCTCGGTCTCGCAAATATCTCATATGCGCTCCTATTTCGTTTCGCTTGAGCCAGGAAACCTCTGTGTAGGACTCTAAAGACTCGTCAATACGCCGGCAGCAGGTGATGATCATATCAAACACCCACAAGCCGCAAGCGGTCTGCTAAATGTAACGGCCACCCGGGTATTGAGCGATCAGAAGATCAACGAGCAAGCCCGCTCACACTCCTGTGAATCCAACCAGTAACACTTACCGCACAGTCCGGTCTGTTCGTCTGATATGTCGCATATCTCGCCTAGGGGTGGTAAACGTCAGACCCGAGTAGCTTGATAAGTCATGCCGATGTAAGGTCCACAACAAGCGTGAAACTACTGATAACACTTACCAGTAAATCACTGCAACCTTGGCCAGGGATTTCCAGTTATGGCCAGTCGAGCATAGCGCAACATCAACCCCCAATACCGGGAGAGACGAATCCCCTCCTATCGCTCATTGCCTCCATGTGAATCGGGACTGTACCCAAAAACTACCTGTTTGCACAACTCAGTAGAGTCGTGGTAGGGTGGAAATCAAAGCACAGTGGGAGACACACAAGACTCTATGACGATCTCGGGTCAACAGACTAAGCTGTACCAGTGTCACCAGAAAACTGCCATCTGACGTGAGGTATAATACCATCTGGGAGTTCTCGGCGAGTCCGTTCAGTGTACCCAGTCTCCACTGAGCACCCGCATACCATCTCCGATGTCAAACACCAATGGATATGGGATCATCCATCGCCCATCACATGGGTCGAGAAGATATACGCTAGTCTACTCTGGAATATCGATGCCCCGTCTCGATATTCCCACGACTAGGAACAATGAAGGATGTACTCATTGACTACCCCGGCCCCACTAATATGATCTGCATCATAGTCCTGGAAGTCGAGCACATATCCTAAAGGCTTTATCAACATGTAATAGAGAGACAACAAGTATACATGTTAAGATAAAGAGCAACCAGATAGCGTACTATCATGTCGAGCAAGAAAGTCCTACCTATATATGTCCCAGCATCCACTACAATATACATCCAATGTACAGTGATGGCCTCTAGGGCATACATATAACTAACAATCTCCCACTTGCACTAGGGCCATCTGTAGCAGTGGTTGCAGTATCTAATACTCAACCATCCCATATGAGTCTCTCTCTGGGAAAAAACCTTTGTGAGTGGATCCGCTGTGTTGTCCTCTGAGTCTACTCTCCTAACCTCAATCACCCTGGAGATCAACTATCTCCATGATCAGGTGATGCTGCCTCAGAATATGTCTGGGTCACTGATGGGATCGGGGTTCCTGTGCCAAAGCCACACTTCCATTGTCACACAATGGTAGGAACCTAGTTCATCTCATGAACCAATATACACCCAAACTGCCTCTTTGGTAGTATCTTTAATAGCGATGTTACCAGCCTTTATCGTCTAGTTTGCCACGATATCTAGCTTGAAACTCTTCCAACATACCGTCCCTCCACTGAGGGTAAAGACAATGCTTGTGACTGAGATTCAGTCGTCCTTATCACCCTGGAACCTTTCCAGTGATTCTCTCTAGGATCGATTAATACCATCTCACTACACCTAGTGAGAACCCTAATATCCATTTACATCTATCTCATAGATCCAAAACACAGGATTTAGGAGGTATCATCTTTATCCTATTGGAGAATCCTTGTGATAAGCGGAGATTGACCGAGCGTAGCATAGGAAACTCTTTCCCTATCAAGAGTATGTCATCCACATACTCTACGAGGATCACCACCATACTCTCTACCACCTTCTTGCATATACAAGGTTCATCTACCATTTTGATGAAGTCAAACTCTTTGACTATCGCATCAAAACAGATGTTACAAACTCCGCGATGCCTGCTTTATTCTGTAAAGCAACTTGCACATGTTTCCGCTGCTCTCACTGTTTACGAAGCCCTCTGGCTGTGTTCTTATAGACGTTCTCTTCTAAATCAGTATTTAGAAAAGTAGTCATGGCACCCAACCACCCGATATCGTAGTCACGGTATGTAGCAATGGCAAGCAGTATCTGGATGGGCTTAAGCATAGTCCCTGGAAAAGGTTTCATCATTATCCACGCCTGGTCGATGACGAAAACCTTTAACAAGTCTAGCTTTAAAAGTCTCAACTTTTCCATCTACACCAAGTAATCTTCTCAAGATATACTTGCTCCTGATGGGGATTTAACCCTTCAGATACAGCATTCAAAGTCCATACTTTTGTTGGTGTACATGGATTCCATCTCAGATCGCTAAACATCCAACCATTCTTACAGAGTCCCTACTCTTGATGGCCTGCTCGAAACTAGTTGGGTCACCATCTCATGATGCATTCCTCACTCCCACTGTCATCGAGAAACCGAAGTATCTCTCAAGCGGATGAGGAACTCTACTAGATCGGCGGAGAGAGTGAGGTTCGTCGGAAACTATTGAACCCTTCGGTTCTACCAAATCATCAGCTGCAGTTTGTATAGCTGGAACATTTCCAGTCCTACATAACAGACCTTGCCTCAAGCTTGTCCAGATTTTGCTTTTAGACATAGGCCGGACAACCCCAAATCTTAACTGACTTGAGAGATGGGCTCTTCCCTTACCATATCTCATATGGAGTGGTAGGCACCTGATTTGGTTGGAACGCCATTCAATAGGTATGCAGCTTTACAAGTGCATAACTCCCAAAAGGAAACAGGAAACTCAGTAGTACTCATCATAGAGCACACCTTATCATATAGGGTGTGATTGCTCCGCCCTGATACACCAACATGCTGTGGTGTATACGGAGGAGTAATGCTGAGAGAAAATCTCATTCTCCTTTAGAATAGTCCAGGAATTCCATGCATAAGTATTCTCCTCCCTGATCTTATCATAGGACATAATACTTATACCCGTTTTGGTTCTCTACTTCTAACTTATATTCTGTGAATATCTCAAAAGGTTCGGACTTGTGTTTCAACAGGAACATATGTCTGAATCTTGAGAGATTATCAGAGAATGTAATGAAATACAAAGAACCGGTCTTGGCATGTGTAGACAGGGGATCTAACATACATCATCATGTATCAGTCCCAAGAGTTCACTAACTCTTTCTCTGTTTCCATTAAACAGAGCTATGGTCATCTAATCTTTGTGACATGACTGGCAAGTTTCACAAGATGTAAATTCAAACTGATTTAAATATGCATCTAAATGTAACTTTAGCCAGTCGGGTCGTATTGATATGACCTAGTCTACAATACCTCAAGAAGGATTCGTTCATTTCTGAACTCTTTCTCTTGTGTGTGTTCTGTATACTAGGAACTGTAGTTTGATTTAGAACATCAATTCTTTTAGATAACGTGCCTGAACCGATCAACTTTTGATATAGGAAATGTTCAAAACATTATCCAACAATACAAAATTATATCATTTCTTTACTAATAAAGAGACCGATATGATTTTGTATATCAGGTTCGGTATCTAATAGCATTTGTTCAGAATCAATGTATTGGTAATACAGGGTGACAGTGACCAACAGACTTGGCTGCAACACTTGCACCGTTTTCTGTCTCATGAAACTTATCACCCGTTCTCAGTTCTCTATGTTTCTGTAGCCTATATAACAGATTACATTTGCGGGATCCTGATCCGGTATCAGATACCCAGGACGCAGAGGACACTGAGAAACAGTTCTTTATATTGAACACACCCGAAGGAGATGCATCTCATGCACTCTCTTAGTTTGGGCGGCATAGGAATTCTGGTATTCCCCTATTTCCTGCTCGGTCTTATAACAATTATAAGTTGGAGCGGGACCAACATTCCTCAGCTCAGTATAACAAGCGGGTTCGGTCAATACATCCATATTATTATCTTGATTAAGGCGTGATATGGTCGCTACCTGGAGAAAGAGAGAAGAAAACACTGCGTGCGCTCTTGCAAGATTAGAATGGTTATATATTTTATTTAATCAGGATGGCTCCCACCGTTTTTATCAAATCTTCCTTCAAACCCTAAAAGGAAAGAGTAGCCGGGATTAATTACACTCTACAAGTTCGCCAATCTTTCAGCCAGGCCAGTGTCGGTACTTTGAGGGAGGTTCCCTGTGCTTTCGCACGGACCTAATTAGAATAAACCTCGTTTTCCCAGAGGCGTAACCCCGTTGACACCTTTCTAGACACCTATTTGATCGGCTAATTGCAAAGTGCAAAACTCTCCCAGGAGTAACAATTACTCGTAGTGGGTATCGAGATCCAACTATCATATAGACGGTATGTAATCTTATTGCAAATTCCAACACTTGAAACTCCCGATAATGGTTTTTACCCCTAGCATCTATGACCTTGGTTAAGGTCAACAAATCATAAGCACTAGTCAAGTTCTACCCGTCATTTCGTGATTAATTAGACCCACCCACATGACCCTTGGCTAAGGTCAACAAAGCCACATGACTGTCCTAACTTATCGCATCATATGCTGTGTAGGAAGACATCACTTAGCTACCGTACACTACGCCTCGGCTATGGTCGACAAACGTAGCACGAATACTAAGTACTCTACTTCCTAAAATGACGGAGGGTTGCGAATGGTTTTTATGAAAACCTTTAACGCTTTGAACTTGATCTCGTTGCGGAATCAAATGGTTTTTAAATGGAGTGTTTTTGAGGCTTTTCTAGTTTTGCTAAAGGGGCCACTCCCGGTGAAGGGATCGTCGGCCCTTTCCTCATCGAATAAGGTGCAGGATATATCATATATACTGCTGTGCAAAGAAGAAACTATAGAAGCAATCAAAAGACAAACCGAGGGTTGTAGCATCTGCCCGTTATTGCTAAAGGGGTCACTCCCGGTGAAGGGATCGTCGGCCCTTTCCTCATCGAATAAGGTGCATGATATATCATATATACCGCTGTGTAAAGCAAGAACTGTAGCTACCTGTTTTTATTTTTGAAATTCGATTCCACAACATCTTTTAGGTTTATTTTCTTTCATTAATCACATTAATGAATATCCCATCATTTAAGTCCACCTAAACATCACAGATAAATATAACGTACGCTTATGCCATCCGCATTCGCCTCGATGTCCCGTCTGCACCGTTAGGTTAGGTAACTAACGCCAGAGCGAGGCAGGGTTAGCGCGGGTGTAAAACATAAGCAACGTCTATATAATATATCATATATACTATATACTATATCTATCTGAACATATCACATGATCACATCACAGATAACGCAGCAGAAAAATATCATATGAAATATTGGATATACTAGGACGTCCGTGTTTTTAATACGAGCCAGTATAAAATACGGATTCCACGGTCGTAATGAATAGCCAATCCCACACCCCTAGACCCCTACGAGAGCGGCAAGCAACCCTACCAATTCTAGGGTTAGGAGACCCAGAC
The DNA here is from genome assembly GCA_030015575.1 of Agapanthus africanus. Taxonomy (NCBI): domain Eukaryota; kingdom Viridiplantae; phylum Streptophyta; class Magnoliopsida; order Asparagales; family Amaryllidaceae; genus Agapanthus; species Agapanthus africanus. The sequence continues at coordinate 666,794,036 of CM057342.1, read as the reverse complement.
TCGACTCTTCGAGATGGTCTCCCACTGGACCCTAGAACCCGGTTACTTGTGCTCCCTTCCTTGGGTCTATCCTAATGCGGAAAAGTAAATAATATACATCAACGGTGACATCTTCCGCAACCTGGAAGTGCCCCAATAAAAGAATATTACATACAAGTTTTTACATGAATGAAAATGAAAAACACTCATCTCACATAAAACCCCCCGGCTATTCAAACACGACGATCCAATATAACATATCCAGCAACACATAACATCATATGTCATCAACGTAAGTAAACATGCGTATCATAATTGTCGTTGACATATAGCAACGAAACCGGCGATATCATATATTACACTTACGGTCACAGAAAAGAAAGTGTAAAACTACAACGGTTGGAATCCGCAACCTTTTTAGACATCGCATGCCTAACCAAATGAATCCTTAGACATCGCATGCCTGACAATTATAAACCCCGCATTTTAGTCTCATTATCGAAAACTCTTTTCAATATCAAGTCGGGCAATTCAACAAGATTCCCGACATTTTGATCGAATGCTCATCGCAAACTTTAGTAGACGGCCGCACCCGCGATACCGTCGACGAAGTGCACTAAGGCGGAACACCGCTACCGCGAGCACCCGAACGGATGCTTTCGGCGACGGGGTTCTCCTACAGTCACTTGGTCGGGGCTAAGGGGTGTAGCTGTCTATTAAGTTTATCCGGCGAGTATCCGCGTACGCTACGTGAATGCGACGGACTTTTGATCACATCAAAATCCCGTGGCAACCGATCAAGTGAGACTAAACTGCTATGTTTATAACATTCATATTAGTTATCTCATAACTAATTGTAGATTCCAAATATTGTATCACATTCCAGATAAATAGAAAATGTTAAACTTTCCGATCGAACAATCGAACAATTAAACACCCAAGTTTTCCCGGAACAGCTCAACATATGAAATAAGTTTAAAAACATTCACTTCATGCCTCAGTACCAACGGTCCAGCCGTAGAAGGGTCAAGCCAACGCCTCACATGTGGCACACCGTACTGCCCCAAACCCTAAGGTTCAAAGGGCAGTTCAAGACGGTCACATAATCGAGTTAAGGTTTGTTGTCTTCTAGAGGGTCGATCACGTTACTTGCACTACTTAGAACGTTCTTAAACCACGGAAAAATCCAACACTTGGAAATATACCGGAAGGGGAAAAAGTGGGTATTTATATCCGGTCGAACTTTTTAACAGTTTCTTAAATATCCGGAATAACATAAACGAAGTTAAATTATCCGATCGAATTAATGAGTCCCCAATAAAACCATAGAAAACTCAACACTTGAGTGGAATTAAAATATTCCCAGAAAAAATGACAAGAAAGGACCTAAGAATAAATAAATGAAGTTTGAGGGACTAATTCACAATTTTGGCCGCGGAACCGCCGCCAAACCCTTGTTTTGGACGCGGTTCCGCAGTCAAATTTTTGAGTTAGAGGTCCGTACTTCACAGTAATTTTTAGATTTTCCTGCTTAATTTTCTGAGCATTTTTAATTCAGAAAAATCCACATTTTGAAAAAATGTACAGAGAAGGGTTTTGATCGGGGTTTCGGGATTCGTTCGGATCTCTAACTTCGTCTACACTTCGCCTAAAGCTCTAGCTAGGCTCTGATACCACTGTAGGGTTTTTAGGTACACTCAAGAGGTTCCACAAGGTATCAACCATGCCAAATTCAAATTTTTCTTGTGCCGAGAAACCGTAAACTAGATCGATTACTAGAGGTAAGGCGAAAAGAAAAGCAAGCAAACTACTTTGCTAACAAGTGAATAGAAATACAACCTTTGTAGATCCAGTCCTCCACTTCTTTAGCTCCGTGATAACGTCCCTTCGCTGCGATCACCGGGATCCCGGACTCTAGCGATGGTTTCGTCGGGGAATTGAGCGTGCTAGGTCGTTGACTTCGATGCCGAAGATGATCTACGTCAAGGCAACTCTAACTCAAGCTCAATCTTCTCTAGGTCATGAAACTTATGAAGAAAACACCCAATACAACATGACAAGTGGTAGAGGATGAAGAAATAGGAAGTGGGTTCACTTTGGATTTGGATTTCTCACTTGAAATTTTTTAGCAAGGTTTTCTTTTCTTCCTCAAGAAGAAGAAGAAGAAGAAAAGAATATCAATTCTCTTAAAAATGAAAAATCAAGTGAAGAGTTATCATAATGCAACCATGGGTGAAGTAAACTCATGTAGAGAATAAACTAGGGTTTAGGTGTAATGGTTAGGTTAAGGTATAAAACAAAATGGCTAGACTTTTCAAAGCTTCATGAAGCTTCAAGTAAAGAACAAGAAAAGCCACCATTTTGTTTAATCAAAATAAATAAAACACTAACCATTAACCTAAACAATGGTGTATAGAAAACACACACCCAAGTTTGCATGTATCATCAAACATGATACAATCTAGTGCACAAAAATATATCACACATACAACTTGTGCACATCAAGTGAGAAGATCAATCTTAAGTGAACCAATACTAGTTAATGTAAAGTAATATATCAAATATATAATTATACATTAAATCATTAAATCAATACTTGATTTAACGATCCGGTCATATCTCATATAACCGACTAATATCAAGTGTATCAGTATATCGAATCAACACTTGATTCGGTAACCCGGCTATATCACATATAACCGACCGATGATACAAATCTTGAGAATAGAATACAATATCACATACTGGTATTATTCTCGGTCTCGCACATATCTCATATGCGCTCCTATTTCGTTTCGCTTGAGCCAGGAAACCTCTGTGTAGGACTCTAAAGACTCGTCAATACGCCGGCAGCAGGTGATGATCATATCAAACACCCACAAGCCGCATGCGGTCTGCTAAACGTAACGGCCACCTGGGTATTGAGTGATCAGAAGATCAACGAGCAAGCCCGCTCACACTCCTGTGAATCCAACCAGTAACACTTACCGCACAGTCCGGTCTGTTCATCTGATATGTCGCATATCTCGCCTAGGGGTGGTAAACGTCAGACCCCAGTAGCTTGATAAGTCATGCCGATGTAAGGTCCACAACAAGCATGAAACTACTGATAACACTTACCAGTAAATCACTGCAACCCTGGCTAGGGATTTTCAGTTATGGCCAGTCGAGCATAGCGCAACATCAACCCCCAATACCAGGAGAGACGAATCCCCTCCTATCGCTCATTGCCTCCATGTGAATCGGGACTGTACCCAAAAACCACCTGTTTGCACAACTCAGTAGAGTCGTGGTAGGGTGGAAATCAAAGCACAGTGGGAGACACACAAGACTCTATGACGATCTCGGGTCAACAGACTAAGCTGTACAAGTGTCACCAGAGAACTGCCATCTGACATGAGGTATAATACCATCTGGGAGTTCTCGGCGAGTCCGTTCAGTGTACCCAGTCTCCATAAAGCACCCGCATACCATCTCCGATGTCAAACACCAATGGATATGTGATCATCCATCACCCATCACATGGGTCGAGAAGATATACGCTAGTCTACTCTGGAATATCGATGCCCCGTCTCGATATTCCCACGACTAGGAACAATGAAGGATGTACTCATTGACTACCCAGGCCCCACTAGTATGATCTGCATCATAGTCCTGGAAGTCGAGCACATATCCTAAGGGCTTTATCAACATGTGATAGAGATACAGCAAGTATACATGTTAAGATAAAGAGCAACCAGATAGCGTACTATCATGTCGAGCAAGCAAGTCCTACCTATATATGTCCCAGCATCCACTACAATATACATCCAATGTACAGTAATGGCCTCTAGGGCATACATATAACTAACATCGGCCACCAATGTTTTAACCTTGCTGGTGACCAAATCCATTATCCGATCTTGTGTTAGCGGGATAGTGTTATCTGGGGCCAAGGCGTCCCCAAAAGCGGAATGTGGCAGGCTTTCGTGCGGCTCGACCAGTCTTGGACCCAAAGGAACAGGCATTGGCTTCTTCGGATTGTCATCACCTGGATGATGAGTAGCGACTTGTGCTTGATTGGGAGGCGCTCGAGAAATTTGAGCCGTAAGCTGCATCACAACATTTGTTAGGTCGTCAATTTTTGAATAGAGCTTGGCCATCTCTTTATCTTTACTCTTGAGCTGTTTTCGAATCTCTTGAAGCAGCTCTTGCTCCGCGGTCCTGTGGAGGAAAGTCGGCTCGTCCTCGCTATCCGAGCTTGACTCTTCCTGGACTGAAAGGTCTTTCTGCCTATCGTGCTATTCGAGAGGGTTTTCATCATCCAGCGGAGGCGGCTGTTCTTGGGAAGCAGTAACCACATTCAAGCCAAATTGGGCTTGGGATGTGGTGGCCCCCTCCTTGCTTTTGCTGCGAAGGTTGTCGCTGGGGTGCCCACCCGCCATGTAGACCGTATGGATAACATATCCAGCCGTCTTTTTATTATCGGTGGCTGATTTCACAGATCGCTGTCTTGACCCCCCGTTTCGGTAACGGGCAGTCGATTGAAGGCGGCTGGTCTGACCAGGTTCTTGAATGGTGTTGGCGCTTCTTTTCTTGGTTTGCCCTGCTGCTTTCGTGCGGCACAGAGCGCCTGATAGACTCTTAAAGAGACAGTGTGATACTTTTTCTGTTGGGGCCGGGACACGTCTCATTGTAGCGACGTTCGGACCGCTGTCTTCTTGATTCTGGCGGTCATGGCATTTTTCTGAACCCACTTCAGAGGTTCGAAGGAATTGCTGATTTTTACGGCAGACTCAGCCGTCGTCACAGAGTAACCCTGCTCTTGGAACTTCATAAGATTCCATTTGGCCGAAGCCCTGGCCCTCTTGTTGGCTCGATACCTGAGCCGCTTCTGCCTTAACTTTTCTATTCTAAGCACCTGGCAGACTTCGGCTCTTTGGGAAGACGCCGTAGACCGGGCGATGGAGGATTTTAGAGATACGCTCGATTGTGCATTTGCTGGAGTCATCACCTGAGCTCGTTCGCAACATTTGATGTCGCCCTTTGTACCGGAAGTCTTGCCCCCAGCTGGAGCACCAGAAAGTCGTTCAGACACCGTCTTAAGTTTCGGTTGTGGTGCCTTGGCGATCACGACATTCGGCCTCTTGCCCCTTGAGACCAGCTTTGTCACCTGTTTTGCCGGGATTTCTGCCAGATGAGCGCTTCCGGCAGGGTAGATGATGACGGAGCCAAACTGGCGGGGCAGTTCCTCCCACTGTCGACTGAGGCTTGCGGGGAGAACCACAAGAGCATTGACCTTGACCACGTACGGGATCGGGGTCGCGTTGGATGCTGAATTCATCTTAGGAGACATTGTCGTCGAAAGTTGATTGCTGCATGGAAAAAAAACATCATTTCAGTATAGGCAATCGATATGTATATTGATTGAGTTCGCATGAACGTTTAACCCGAAATATGGAAGGAGAGAAGGGTCCCACCGGGCGTGCCAGAATCTGTAGGGTGGTTTTCGTCACCCCATTGAGATGGGAATCCGCGTGCGCTTATCGGGCGTACTACAGATCCCCCTGCCTAGGGTAGGCCGGGGTTTATTGATTGTGGGGATCCGAATCTCCGGCAGCCGCGGACTAAGCTGCCGTTAATTACCCCTCACCTTTGGAGCGAGGGAACCTCCGATTGATGGGTTAAACTGGTCATGCGAACTCAATGTGCAGTGTACGTGTGTTTTGTTTTGGAAGGGGCTTGGATATATCGGGAGTCACACAGAGTTTTTACGGGGGTCCCACTACCCGGATAGCGGGCTGGGGGTCAAGGGGGCTAGCAGCCACCTTGCGGGGTGCGGGGCAGCGCCCTGGCCTAAATTTTTTTTTTTGAGAGGGACGGTGTTATAGAGTATGTGTGTGTGTATATGTATATATACATATATAAAATAAAAAAGGGAAAGGGCATCCAAAGGATGCGTGGGAAAAACGCCTGCGCTTTAGGTGCTAGCGCTTTGAGCGCTAGCGCGCCACGTGTCAGCAGTGGGCGCTCGGACGCTAGCGCTCTGAGCGCAAGAGTGCTAGCGCTCTGAGCGCAAGAGCCCCACATGTCAGCACGTGGGCGCTCGAACGCTAGCGCTCTGAGCGCAAGAGCGCTGGCGCTTTGAGCGCAGCGCTTCACGTGTCAGCACGTGGGCGCTTGGGGGCTAGCGCTTTGGGCGCTAGCGCTCTGAGCGCAAGAGCGCTAGCGCCCATGTGTCAGCACGTGGGTACTCGGGCGTAAGCGCAAGAGCGCTGGCGCTCTGAGCGCAAGAGCGCTAGCACTCCACGTGTCAGCACGTAGGCGCTCGGGCGCTAAAAGGGACTTGGTCCCTGCAATGGGAGTTGTACTCCCAGAAAGGTGTGCTTATTATTTTGTGTGTGTGTGTGTGTGTGTGTGAGGAGTTTAACTCCTAAGTTGTTTTGAAGCTGATGAAGGGCTTCTCCTCTTGAGCCCTAGTTCTTCCCCAAAGTGGGGTTTCTGGAGATGGGTCTCCTTCTTTCTCTTCTGTAGGATCTTGAAGATCAAGAGACGTGGGATTTTAAAAATCTCTTCTTTTTGAGATCTGATGGAAGATCTGAGTTCCCCTTTATGGGTTTTGTGGTCAAAAACCATTTAGTTTTATAAAAGGAAGAGTAAAACTCTTGATTTAATTCAAAAGAAAAAGAAGGTTTTAGAACCTTGAGGAAGGAAGAAGATCTCAGATCTAGATTTGTTTTTGGAGAGAGAAAAAAAAGTTGTTGAGATATTTCATTATCTTTGCCTTTATAGGCTATACATCTTAGATATAGCCCCTTGGGCTTTTCAAAATGGCATTTTGCTTATCCCATGGCTCATGTGCCATTTCTTTTTGCACATAAGCCATGGGCTTTACAAAAATTTGGTTTTATGACCATTTTTCTTACACTTATTCATAAAATAAAATAAATACAACAAAATTATTTATTACAAAAATTTTGGCATAGGGGGGAGGCCGGTCGCTTCATGTTCGGGCTCGACCCGGGCATTGGCCCACTTGACCTGGGCTTGGGCCCACCTGGCTTGGGGTTGACTTTGATTTTGATTTGGTCAACCAGGGTGCAAATTTTGACCCCAACACCAGCTATAGACATCTTAGGGCGTCGTATCTGCCAAGGTGAAGCCCAGCCCTAGGGTCAGGTTTAATAGGGCCTACTCCTCGACAACCCACGGGTTACCTTCTCTAGGCTCGTTATATCCTATCCGTCCATCGTGTGCGACTGCAGAGAGTTGGCCTCTATCAGGCGGTGTACGCGTCTCTCTTCGACTATCAGTCCCCCCATGTCTTGTAGGTTAAGGCTTTCTTAAATCAATGGAATGTTCCCACCAACACCTTCTTTCTAGGGGACCGCGAAGTTTCAATTTCTCTGGAAGAGTTTTGCGAGATCTCGGGGTTGCCGGTCTGGGGGACGCTCTATGAAGAATTGCTGCCTCCTGATGAGTACGTTTTCGAAACTGAGCCTGCTATGCTTGACGGCCTGCCGATTGAAAATGCCGTCGGCCACAAGCACCCAAGTCTAATCAAGACTCTGGGCATTTTTTAAAAGCTGTTTGCAGAATCAGATGAGCAGGGTGTCACTTTCAAAAGCTTTATTGCCTGCTTCCTTCGCGGGGACGTTCTATCAAAGATAGCTCCGAAGTTCGCAAATATCAACGACCCTTTCGGGTTCGGTCTAAATAAGCTACCGGATAAAGAAGAGGATTTGCCGTAGTTCTACATTCCAATCCTGTCGGCTATATCTTTTGAGTCAATCGCAGCTTCTGGCATAGATGAAGAGACTTTCTTCGTGGGTTTTATCAGCGTCTGGCTCAGCTGGTTCGCCATTCCCATGCACCGTTGTTTCATGAGAGGCTCGGTCATTTACCCTGCTCATCGCATTGCCGAAGGGACGCGACTAGCTGTGGGCATTGCGGGGCTAGCGCATCTGTATCATGGGCTAAGCACCACAGCCAATACCTCAACCCTAAGCGTGGATGTGGTAAATTTCTCTCTTCATTACTTTACGTCATGGATTGATAAGCAGTGCTAGGGGCATTTTCCACGCATAAGAGACCCAACTTTTATGATGCCTACACTTTTCCGCGGCTTATGAGGTTGGTGGACGCTTCTGCCCCCGATCTGACTCAGTCCGGAGTTATTCGTGTGCTGATTAATCCCTATGCGAATACGGGCGGGATGGTATTCAACGATCGAGTCCTCTCTGCTCCTTCAGGACCAATTCAACAGCTTTGTGACTCGTCGAAAGAGGGAGTGCCTTCCCTGAAGCCCAAGGAATCCATGCACTTATATTCGATCAGACCGGGTTATCTAGTATTTTGTCAGAACGGTGCGGCCCTGTTTATGCGGTACAACCCATACCGCTTTGCTCGACAACTTGGGTATGACCAGGGTGTCCCCTTTGAGGCGTTTACAGTGGAGCCCAGCCCATCGTCAGAAGTTGTTCGTGACGCCGCTCATCACTTCATGCGGCTAAACACCGGCTCTCACTTTGTGATTCCTGAAGCTGACTATATTTCTCGATGTGTGGGGTCTTTTATGGGCTGGTACCTCCACCGAGTCAGTCCCATTATTGTTGAGGAGAGGAGGATGCTCCTCAGATATAGGGCTCCTACTCCGATCCAGGCTACGGGAGTCCCACTGCGACCGCGGGCAGTGGTTCGCCCTCCCTTGAGAGATACCGGTGTCGTGCTTATTCTCGAGGCAGCGGAAGTGGATCTAACTCCCACAGCTGGTATGCCGCTGCGCACTAAAGCTTAATCAAGGGCCAATAAGGCGTCAGTAGCAGTATCATTAGCTACGGCGTCAGCAATGGCGATGTCGTCGTCGGTAGCACCACCGAGTGAGGATATTGAAGGCGAAGTGGGTCAACGCCGCACCAAAGCACCAAGGGGAAGGAAGCGATATTCTTCTGGTGTTAGTTCTGGGCCTAAGAGGCGAAGGAAGACGGCCACCAATCTGCTCGACTCTTTAGTGGAATCATAGCCTATTCTTCAAGATGATCCACTAGCTATGCAAGAATCGGATGGTGGTCTACTTTTCCCGGGTTCATCTGCCGAGAAAGCCGCACAACTGGCTGAGGCTATAAGACGCTCACAGGACGAATCTGAGAATGTAAGGATCCCGAAGAGATCTTATCCTGCCGTCATCTTTTATGAAGATCCTCCATCGATACGGCGGATATTCATAGGTCCTTTGGAAGAGGGAGGTAAGAGAGCCCTTAAGCAGCCCATCTCAGCCAACGCCGAAGATGCGCTTTCGTTGTGGACCGGTGGCCACGAGTCTACCCTCGAACCCTGGCGAGCATACCTCCTCAGGAAGGAACGCCGGCTTGAACAAGCCATACCAGAAGCTCCTTTGTGCATTGGTATACTTATATATCCTTTTGTAGTATTTTGCACCGCTTATATATATATATATATATATATATATACTATCCTCATGAAAACTTTGCAGGGACTTCGGCAATGGCGAAGGATCTGAGTTCGAGTCGCGCCTTGCTTATAGACCCTGTATACATCCCCGATGAGACACTAGTAAGTGTGGAGGGGGTCGATACAACTGTTGTTCCTGCCACGGAGCTCCCCTCGGTGACTCCCGTTCCCCAGGTGCTTGCTTCCCCTAAGAGGCATCTTCGTTGGCCGTGGATTCAATGGATCTTTCTGGGGAAGGCCCGGAGACTAGGGAACAGGTAGTCGAGGCTACCGTACATCCGTTGGAGCCTGCAGCGATGGCCATTGCTCCTCCACCGGAAGTTATTATACCGGCCCACATCCCTGATGATGTGCCTGGGGCATGGAGGAGGTCGCCGAAGTTGCTATCCCTCCAATCCAAAGCGGGAGAAGCATCGAGGGTATCCTTCTATATTTTATTTTGATAATCTCTCTATTATCTGAACCTTTCTGTCTTTTCAGACTTGCGCGGGTTGGCGGAGTCTATTGCTGATCTGTCTCCCAGGAAATCTTTTCAACGTCTGCTGGAGATGACCGCTCCGCAGGCAATATCCCCTCAACGCATCGTCCTATCTTCTGGGCAAGGTTAGTGTTGTTCGCCTTCTTCACGGCATTATCATTATTCCATATAACGATATTGATGTCTTCTCCAGTTCTGGAGGCCGATGACGAAGTTGAGATTCTTGACGGGCCTGGGGAGCCTTTAGACCCTTCTTGCATGACTGTGGGTAAGTAAAGTTTTAATGTTGTTCCATTCACTCTTTACTTGTGAATCTCGCTAATTGTTTTCTATGAATCTTAACAGATTTTCCAGTTCTTATCACGCTGGAATCTCGCATTGTGATGCCGCCCAGCCCCTATTCTCTACGTGCCTCGGAACGGATGGCAAAGCTAAGCCTTCACTCCTTGTCAGCTCTGATTGAAGACCTTCGTGCTAGCAGTCTGATCACGGCCGAAGCATTTGCCGCTGAAGCCAACGGTTCTCTTCCCTTTCTTGTTACTTACCATAGTGAGACCTTGGTGCAAGTCTGGGTTGAGTTCTATCGTCAGGTGGAGGCTTGCTTGCATATTCTTGAATCTACATGCCTTCCCTCAGAGGTTGTAGCTGCAAAGGCAAGCTTGCGGGGGCTGATCGAACGATGCGCCTCAAATATGCTGTCATACGAGAAGAGGCTCAGCCGAAAGTTTTTCGAAGAGGGAGCTGGCTTCCAAAGCACTGAGGGAACTTCAAGCTAATCTTCCTAAGACCACTCGGGCATATGATCTTTGGCGAGGGCTTCAAGAGGCTATCAAGGAGGTGGTAGCCATTGATAAGGCCGTCATTTTCACTCGCGAAATGGTCGAAGCTCATAAGGTTACCGAAAAAGAGCTTGAAAGTCGGCTTGCCTCATGCCAGGCCCAACAGGCTCAAGCGGAGGCCCGCCTTTTGACGATAATGAATCATGAAGCCGAGGCCCAGCGGAAAAAGGATGAACTGGCAAACCTATTGAATCATCCGCCGGCTTGAAGAATTGTATATATTTTTTTATTCTTCTTTTGTACATACTCCTGAATGAGAGTATTTTTTTTATTCTTTCATAAATTGTACTTTGTATTCATTTTGATTCATGAATAAAAGACATATTTTGCTTCATGATGGTGTGTCCCTTATAGTAAGTGCTTAGGAGTCAAGGTTAAGATCTGCCTCCTAAGACTTTTCAACTTTATGAGCCGTGAGGGTCTCATAAAGAATTTTCTTCTTACAGGTCGAAAGGATCCCGTATGTGTAATTTCTCCTTAAGAATCGTGAGGATTCATAAGTGTGTTTTCTCTTGAGGGTCGTAAGGATCTCACAAGAGAATCTTTCTTGCTTATGAGTCGAGAGGACCCGTAAGTGATGGATGAGGTTGACATTATCCGCATTTCACGGAGTCTGGGGTTGACTTTATCCGCATTTCACAGAGTCAGGAGGTTGCTCTGGCTATTTCCCACGGGTTAAGATTGACTTTAATCGTGTTCTATAGGACCAGGAGGTGCTCTGGACGCTTCCCACGGGGTCAGGATTGACATTAGCCGTGTTCCGCAAGGACCAGGATCCGCTCTGGACATTTTCCACGGGGTCAGGATTGACATAGGCCGTGTTCCATGTAACCAGGATTTGCTCGGATGCTTTCCACAGGGTCAGAATTGACATAGCCGTATTCCACAAGGACCAGGTTCTGCTTTGGACGCTTCCCACGGGGTTAGGATTGACATTGGCTGTGTTTCGCAAGGACCAGGATCCGCTCTGGGTGCTTTCCATGGGGTCAGGATTGACATAGGTCGTGTTCCACATGACCAGGATTTGCTCTGGATGCTTCCTACGAGGTCAGAATTGACATAAGCCGTGTTCCGCAAGGACCAGGATTTGCTCTGGATGCTTCCCACGGGGTCAGAATTAACATAGCCGTGTTCCGCAAGGACCAGGTTCCGCTCTGGACGCTTCCCACGGGGTCAGGATTGACATAGGCCGTGTTCCGCAAGGACCAAGATCCGCTCTAGGCGCTTCCCACGGGGTCAGGATTGACATAGGCCGTGTTCCACGTGACCAGGATTTGCTTTGGATGCTTCCCACGGGGTCAGAATTGACATAGACGTGTTCCGCAGGGACCAGGTTCCGCTCTGGACGCTTCCCACGGGGTCAAGATTGACATAGGCCGTGTTCCACGTAACCAGGATTTACTCTGGATGCTTCCCACGGGGTCAGAATTGACATAGCCATGTTCCGCAAGGACCAGGTTCCGCTCTGGACGCTTCCCACGGGGTCAGAATTGCCATAGGCTGTGTTCCAGGTGACCAGGATTTGCTCTGGATGCTTCCCACGGGGTCAGAATTGACATAGCCGTGTTCCGCAAGGATCAGGTTCCGCTCTGGATGCTTCCCACGGGGTCAAGATTGACCTAGGCCGTGTTCCACGTAACCAGTATTTGCTCTGGATACTTCCTACGGGGTCAGAATTGACATAGCCGTGTTCCGCAAGGACAATATTCCGCTCTGGACGCTTCCCACGGGGTCAGGATTGATATAGGCCGTGTTCCGCAAGGACCAGGATCCGCTCTGGGCACTTCCCACGGGGTAAGGATTGACATAGGTCATATTCCACGTGACCAAGATTTTCTCTAGATGCTTCCCACGGGGTCAGAATTGACATAAGCCATGCTCCGCAAGGACCAGGAAGGGTTGATTTTATCCGCATTTCACGGAGTCGGGGGTTGACTCTTAGTTGTCTGTGCACCGCCGAGTCATGGAACTGGGAGTTACCACGGTTCTGCTTTGCTTGATGTTGCGTCTATTGAAATGATACGAATGTTGAGATGATCTCCAGGCTGTCTGTGAACCGTCGAGACTTGGCTCTCTTTCGGATGGAGCCTGGGGGAAAGTGTGCTTCCTTCTTTGTTTGTACCCTTGGATTGTATACAGGGATCGATGTGATCTCACATGTAGGGCAAAAAGCTTCATTTTATATATTTTTTTTCTGCGATGCTCTATCATTTTAGCTTTTATATCGTGAAAGTCGCGATTGCCCAATCATTTCGGCTATTTTTCGCGGTGCCCAATCATTCGGCTATTTGTTTTTATTTACTCGCTGCTTTTTATTGCGAGTTGCCCAATCATTTCGGCTATTTTTCATGCATATATATATATATATTTTACTTGCTGATTTGCAAGTTGCCCCATCATTTCGGCTATTTCATATACATTTGTGGCTCACTGACTTTTCACTGTGAGTTTGGGATTTGATATCGATTTAGGCATCAGTATCGCTACAACTGGGATATTGCCAGGAGCGAATCATCATTTGCCTCTGTTGATTTCGAACAAAGGTGGCTTAGTGAACAGGGTTAGGATCCTGTCGACTAAGGCTTTTAACTTTACGAGTCGTAAGGGTCTCATAAAGGTATTTCTCCCTACGAGTCGTGAGGATCTCGTAAGTGCGTTTTCTCTTTAAGAATCGTGAGGAGTCTTAAGTGTATGTTCTCTTATAAGTCGTAAGGATCTTACAAGAGTATTTTCTCCATATAAGTCGAGAGGACTTACAAGTGTCATTTGCTGTGCGAGCATATCCCCAGTCTCTGGTGGGACTTTGCTAGGAAAATGTTTATTCGCGCCCGTGGATTGTATACAAGGGTCGAGATGCTTGTAGGGAAGAATTGGAGGTTGTGATGGCTTAAGAACAGGTTTAGATCCCTGTAGCTTAAGACTTTTGAATCTTATGAGCCGTGAGGGTCTCATAGGAGGGTTCTCCTTACGAGTCGTGAGGATCTCGCAAATGTAATTTCTCCTTATGAATCGTGGGGATCCCTAAGTGTGTTGCTCCTTTGTAAGTCGTAAGGATCTCACGCAGGTGGTTTCTCCTCACAAGGTCGAAAGGACTTTGCAAGTGTCTTTTAACGTGATTGCGCCCTTTCGGGTTTTCACAAAACTCACCGGTAGCCCTGCTGTTTTTACTCACGGAGCCCTTTTGGGTTTTCATCCGTGCCTATTTTGCTTATGGACATACCGTTTTCCTTTTTTTTTATTTTATTTTTTGTGTCAGCCTTGAGATGCTGCAGTCCGTAGTAGTTTATCGACGTCTCAGACAACAGCTAGTTTTAGGACATAGTGGTCCATTGTTAGTTTAAGGACATTTCGGTCCGTCGCCAGTTCTAGGACATAGTGGTCCATCGTTAGTTTAAGGACGTTTCGGTCCGTCAGCCGGCTACTACTTATAGATTTTGGGCTTAGGAATATAGCGAGCGGACATAGGCGTCGTCATCTATCGTTGACCTAGGCCGTGACTCGTCAGGCGTGGTATTTTTTAGGAAGCGACCGTTTATTGGCCTGAAAGGTCTTTCGCCATGCATGTCCATGAGTAGATATGCTCCACCCTGGTAGACCTTGTCTATGATATACGGGCCTTTATAGTTCGGCTCGAATTTCCCCCGCTTGGCACGATTGGGGATCGTACGTTTTTTGACCACTAGCATGAGTTCGCTTTGGCGGAATGTTCTCGGCCTAGTCAATCTCTCATATGAGCGCGTCATCTTTGCTTTATAAGCCTCCAGATTTTGCTGCGCCATGAGCCGAGTTTCGTCGAGGGCATCAAGTTTCTCAAGCCGAAGATGAGCATTTTCTTCGTCTGTTAGCTCGTAGTGAACCGCCACTAGTAGAGAGGGTAACTCTATCTTGAGGGGGAGTACTGCTTCCGTGCCGAACACCAATGCATATGGCGTTGTGTTTGTAGCTGTTTTGAACGTAGTTCGATACGCCCAAAGAGCTTCATGCAGTCTCTCGTGCCAGTCCCTTTTATTTCGAGACACCATCTTTTTCACTATCTTCGTCAAGGTCTTGTTAAAAGCCTCAGCTAGACCGTTATCTCAGGGATTATAGACCGATGAATATCTCCAGTCTATGTTATGCTGTTGTGCGAAGCGACTGATCTTGTGGCTTTTATAGGCTGGCCCGTTATCGGAGATAATCTGTCGCGGAGTGCCAAACCGATAAATGACGTGTGTCTTGAAGAAATGGAGGATATTCTCCGTCTTTACTTCCCTTAGCTGTACTGCTTCTGCCCATTTGGAGAAATAATCAGTTGTCGCCAAAATGAATCGATGTCCTCGGGACGATGTCGGTTCGATGGGCCCGATTATGTTGGTTCTCCTCATTTCGAATGGCCAGCTAGCCACCGTTGGTTGTAGTGGATTTGGATGCTGATGGATAAAGTCCCTATGAACCTGGCATGAGTGGCACTGCTTCGCGTATTTGAGGCAGTCCTGGATCATCGTGGGCCAATAGTAGCCCATCCTTTTGATCTTCAGCTTCATCTTCGGGCTGGCTTGGTAAGAACCGCAGAGTCCGTCGTGAGTTTCTTGGATGACTCTCTTTACTTCTTCAGGTCCCAGGCATCTTAGCCACAAAGAATCAAATGATCTCTTATACAGCGTATTATTGATGAAGGCGAAGGATAGAGCTCGTTTCATGAGCTGATGCCTTGAGGATGCATGTTCAGGTGTTCGACGGGATTTGAAGTAGTCTATAAAGACTTCTCTCCAATCCATAGCCTTTTCCTGGTCTTTTATTTATAGAGTCGTTTGCTCGGTCGCTCCCTTCTGCTCGGACGACCCTGGAGATATTTCTGCCGGTGCAAGTACCCGACGGCATTGTACCACGATTCTTACGTCATCGAGGTTCTCGTCGGCCAATTCTTTAGCGAGCTTGGCTAATGCATCCGCTTTGCTATATTCCGTGCGCGGTATGCTTTCCAGTGTGTAGAAAGGGATTCGAGTCAGGAGTTGTTGCACTCTCTTACCGTACTTTACCAACTCTGGTTTGCACGTTTGATAGTCGCCGTTTATTTGGCTAACGATTAGCTGGGAGTCTCTGTATATAAGGAGATTCTCAATTCCCATGTCTATAGCAATCTCAAGACCTGCTATCAAAGCTTCGTATTCGGCTTCATTGTTCGTCCTCGGCTCTGTTAAGGAGAAGGCAAAGCGCATTATCTCTCCTTGTGGAGTCACGAAGATGAGGCCTACCCCTGATTTGATTATGGGGGTGCTTTATTTGCGCTTATTCACGGAAGATGCTCCATCGAAGTAGAGTTCCCACCGGGTATCATTCTCTCTTCTTTCCCTGTCGATCATGTCAAACGCGTGCTCGTCTGGCAATTCGTAATTCAAGGGAGAGTCAGCGGGTATCGGATGCTCAGCGAAGAAGTTGGAGATGGCCTGGCCTTTCACTGCATTGAGGGGACGATAAGTTATCGAGAACTCCATCAAGAGCAGGGCCCATTTAGCGAGCCGTCCCGTTAATATGGCCTTCGACATCAAATATTTGAGAGGATCCACCCTTGATATAAGATGGACCTCATGTGCCAACGCGTAGTGTTTGAGCTTCGTTATTGCGAAGATCAACGCCATGCAGTGTTTTTTGATGGGGGAGTAGTTGCTTTCTGCCCCCAAGAGAACTCGACTCAAATAGTAGAGGGCTCTCTCCTTCCCTTAGTCATTCTCTTGTGCCCATAATGAGCCTAATGAACCTTCAAGGGCAGTCGTATATAGAATGAGGGGTTTTCCCTTGACTGGAGCGGTTAGCACCGGAGGATTCTGTAGGTATTGCTTGATTTCGTCGAGTGCGCTTTGGCATTTGCGATCCCAGATGAAAGGGGTTCCCTTCTTCATCAGGTGACTATAAGGACGGCATTTGCCGGAGAGGTTGGCTATGAATCGCCGGATATACACGAGCTTTCCTTGGAGAGACCGCAGTTGTTTGAGAGTTCTCGGTGGAGGCATTTCCATGATCGCCTTGATCTTCGACGGGTCTATCTCAATACCTCGATGTCGGACGATGAATCCTAGAAACTTTCCCGAGGAAACTCCGAATGCGCACTTAAGGGGGTTCATCTTCAAGTTGTATTTCCGAAGGCACTGAAACACGATCTTCAGATGCTCTAAATGTTCCTTGTACGATTTGCTTTTAACCATGAGGTCGTCGATATAGCATTCGACAATTTCATATATGAGGTCATCGAAGATCTTCATCATGACCCTCTGATAGGTGGCACCGGCATTCTTTAGATCGAAGGGCATCACCTTATAGCAGAATATGCCTAAAGGAGTCCGGAAAGCAGTATGTTTCTGGTCCTCGGGATGCATCTGTTAGTGTATATGCCCTAGGGGCCATTATTGTATCATACTAGATTGTATATTACTTAATGGAAGCTTGAGATATTCACAATTGTATATAACAGTCTTGCTAAAAATGGTAGTATGCTACTTGGTTTGTGTCTACTTTAATATGTTTCTTGTAACGTATCATTTATACATATTAGTAGAGCCCGTAGGATCTTTGCTTGATTACCAGCGCTGTGATGGCAGTCACACTAGTGGGGGCTGGGTAGTCTGTAAGCAACATCCTATACAGGTCCCTGGTCGTTGGATTATCGATATAGGGCATCGATATTCTGGAGTAGACTAAGTGTGTACGCTTCTCATCCTAGTTGGGGAGATGGTCTATCCCACAGCCATCAGTACGTCGTACTGGAGATAGTATACAGGTGCTCGTTAGGTTACGGGTACACCGGAAAGGACTCGCAGGGGAACTGATTGGTTGGTATTATACCCGTCGTCAGTTAACAGTTCCCAGATGACATGAGTACAGCATAGTCCGCAGACTTGACACTGCTACTTCGCCTCGAGTGTGTCCCACTGTTCTTAGATTGCTACCCTACCACGGCTCAAAGGAGTCATGCAAACAGGTAGCAGTTGGGTGCAGTCCCGAGCACTTTGAGGCAGTGGCGGTTAGATAGGATTCGTCTCTCCCGGTATTGGGAGTTGTTATCGCGCTGTGTCAGAGAGCCATTACGCAAAGTCCCTGGCCAGGGCAAGCGAGATATACTGGTAGGTTCCAGTAGCTTCTCAGGGTGTAATGGGCTTCACTCCGACACGACTTATACAGCTATTAGGGGACTGACGCTTGCCGCCCCCTAGGCTTGATATGCGATAGTCTTAGATGAACAGACCGGACTGTACGAAGATTGTCACATCAGGCTCAGTGGGAGTTCGGATGAGTTTCCTCATCGGCCTTCTTATCGACATCTACCTGGGGACCGTTACGTACAGCCAGTGCCGCTTGCGGTCTGTGGTTAAACCTACTGCCGACGTAGTGTCGAGTCTTTAGAGTCCCACACAGAGAGTTTCCATGCTCCAGGCGAAACGATACAGAGGTCGTATGGTTTTACGACAAGGGTTCGGATGCATACGTGTGTTTACGCACGTACGACTTTTCGAACAGTTTTTACTAGCCGACTTTGGTTTAAGCCAGATTCTAATATCGGGTTATTGGATTTATACAGTCTAAAGTTTTTTCGTGTTTTCACGGATTGGAGGGGCGTTCTCGTAATTTATCGGGAAGGTTCTAGAAGAGTGGTGACTAAGGGGTTAAGGTGGCATGAGCATTAAATGCTTAATGACTCATTGTGTGATTCATCCTTTGTATTAAATGATGCATTAATTAGTTGGTGAGTCATTTGATGAATCATACTAGGTGAATGAATCTAACCATGATGATTAATCATTTATATTATTTATTTTGATAAATTGTTATGGTTGTTAAATTCACATGAGCTCATTATTCATTCTCATTCTTATCTTCACCTTCTCTCTCCTCAAGCTCTCTCATTCTTCAAACCCTAACCCTAACCTCTCATGAGTTGAGATCAAGGGTTAGCTAGACTAATACATCCATAACCTTACTCTATATCCCCTAGATAGCTTAGATTAGCACTTTAAGCAACCTAGTTATCTCAAGTTTGAGATTAAGCGTGGCGTAGGAGCTTTCGGGTGGATCGTCTTTGATTCGAGGAGGCCGTTGAGGTGCCGATGTTCTAAGGAGCCTACGAGGAGTGGAGGACAGCGATGAAGACCCGAAGGACATGTAACGTGAGGTATAACTTCGAATCCGAGTAGTTAAACCTCTTGTTGATAGTTAGCAATGGTTTAGATAACGATTCATGCGCTCAAGTCCGTGTTACGAAGCTTTGATAATCGTTTTTCATATATTCCACCTCCCCGCAAGTTCGTGGGATGCGTGACATGGACTTACAGTGGTATCAGAGCCAACTAAACCATTACTAGCTTGTTAGCAACTAATTAGAAGTTCAATCGACGGAAAACGCGAAAACGAAACCCCGGAAATCCCAAGTTTCTGTTAATTTTAAAAGTGTCTGAAAAATTATTTGACATACCTTAAAATTCACAGCAGGGAAATACAAGAATACTGGGAAAATACGAAGTTCCAACTCGGTTGTTTGGCCGTGGATCCGCGGCAATAGAGTGCTTGTGCCGCGGATCCGCCGCTGAGTCAACTCCGATTTAGCTCGGATTTGCTCTGTAATACTTAATTTTTGGTGTTTTAGTTCTCTGTATGTTCTGTTTATACCTAGGTTACTTCAGTGTTGCTTTGCTTTTAGGGTAGATACGGAATATGGTTATCGATCGATGTTCTAAGATATTTGCTAATTGGGTTTTTATCTGTAATGTTTAATGTGTTCGTAAACCTCTCCTAACTGCTAGTATGTCGGTTGGCAGGGGGTTGCACATTTCTGAAATGTTTACTGTTTATATGAACTGTATTGGACTGTTGTGATGATTAGCCGGGGTTTGAGATGTGTTTAATATTCATTCATTCAATGTAAATGTAATTTGATATAATATTCTTTTGCGGGGCACATCCAGGTTGCGGTTGTAGCCACCGTTGTATTATTATTTCTTTTTACTGTTTTTGCTCCTAGGATAGACCCAAGATGGGGTACACAAACTACCGGGTACGTTGAAGTGTTTAGTGGCCTACTCACGTTGTTGAGGGAGACCGCTTCACTTCGGGTACTTGGCGGGTAGTTTTCCGTACCCGTAGGGGTCTAGGGTGGGGTAATGGCTATTCATCACAACTGTGTAATCCGTCTTTTATTGCAGGCTCAAAGCAAATGCGGATTGCTAGTAAATCCAATAAAGTTTATCTGTGATCTGGAATGCTTATTATTGCGTCTGACGAATGTACAATATCTATATATGATAGCTATTAGACGTCACTTATGTTTTACACCCGCGCTAGCCCAGCCCCCGCTCTGTCGTTAGTTAAGTAACCTAACGGGTGATGACGGGACCTAGTGGCGAATGCGGATGGCATAAGAGGACGTGGTATTTTCGTTGTTTTCTGCAATGATAGGATAAATGATGGGACGCATTATTATAATGCAAAGAAAATAAACCAAAGTTTAATCGTTGTAACAAATTTAAAAGAAACCACTCGGTTATTTTAAAAGATCAGAATTTTTAATTGCGGAGCTTTAACCACTCCTTTTAAAAAGTATCAGGTTCCTTCGATTATATCAAGTTCACTACGTTCACGGTTTTGCCAAAACCAGTCGTAGCCCTCCGTCATTTCAGTTAAATATTCAGTAGTATTCAAGCTATGTATTTTGACCTTCGCCAAGGCATAGTGATTGGTAGCGGCTGGATATTTATATGTAGCATAGATAGATGTGTTGGTTTGGGACAGTCGTACTACTATTTTGGCCTTCGTCAAGGGTATGTACGGGCGGGTTCAAATTAACCTGGACAATGACGGGTAGAACTTGACATGTGACTTATGATATGTTGGCCTTCGTCAAGGTCATAAGAGCATGAGGCAAAAATTTATATCGGGAATTTCTAAAGAAAACTGAAATTTGCAGTGATAGCATACCATTTTGGAGTTTGATGAATGTTGGTAGGATTCCTTCAACATTATCATACGATGATATTTTGGATCCGGATCCTACTGTGAGTATATACTACTTATCAGGAGATTCGTCACTTAACGATCAATGCTATAAACCAATTAGGTGCCTAGAAAGGTGTCAGCGGGGTTACGCCCCCAGAGAAAAGAGGTTATTTAATTAAGGAACTTCGCGAAAGCGTTAGAAAACCTCCCTCGAAGTATCGACACTGACCTGGCTGAACGGTTAAGCAAGAATTGTACGGTGAGAATAGTCCTGGCTAATTCTTGTTTTATGGTTTGAGGAGGGATTCGAGAAACAGTGGGAGCCATCCTGTTTAGATAAATTAAAAACCATTCTAAACTTGCAAGAGCATCATGCTAAAATGTTTTCTTCTCTCTCTCTTAATTGCAGCGACCTTATGACCACGACTAGGTTACATCTAGATAATAAATTGACTAAATCTTACTTATATGAGTGGCAAAAGTCTGTCCAGATGTCCGTTGCCTATGACAAGCTGGACCACCCTATTACTACTCAAGATCCCGCCGTCCCAGGTCCAGTTTCCACTATCGCGGATATGGATATCCATCAGACAAGGGAAAAAGATAAAGCGAAAGCTAAGTGCCTCGTGTTAGCTTCAGTTGATGGTGTATACCAGAAGCAGCACAAGAAGATGGACTTAGTTTCCATCTTTCTCCATAACAAAGATTTATATGGAGAGCAATCTCATATCGCAAGATATAAGATCTCGAACGAATTAATTCAAGCGAGGTTGGCTGACGGGTCATCTGTAGGGGACAACGTCCTTACAATGACTAGCTGTATTGATGAGCTCCAGGACCTGGAGACCGCGTTGAGAAACAAGTCAGATACTGACTTGATTCTACAGTCTCTACCTTCTACCCTGAAGGAAACCAGGAAAATAGAAGGAAAGGGAAGGGCAAAAGTTTCAGGACTGAAAGTAGTAAAAGAGGGAAATTCCTATTGTTATGGGATTGAGCATTGGCAGAAGAATTGCAGGGCTAACAAAGCCAGTAGCCAGGATTCGAAGCATGTTGTGGCTTCGGCTTTGGGTGTGTTTGTAATAGAGAACTGTATGTCAGTTAACCCTACTTCCTGGGTATTGGATACCGGGTCAGGAACTCACATTTGTAATTCATTACAGGCTCTGAGAAACCGTAGGGTTATCGGGATAGGTGATATGACCCTCACGGTTGCTAACAGAATGAGCATGAACGCTGAATCCGTAGAAGAATATCATCTTGGACTGACAACTGGGCAAATATTAATTCTGCGTAACTGTTTTTATGTACCAGGTACGACTTGTAATATATATCTGTACCCCTACTATCTAAGGAAGGATATGATTTTACTTTTACAAGAGATGTGGTTCACATCCACCTAAATCAAGTTATGATTGGGTCAGGTACATTAGAAAACGGAATATACGTATTAAATCAAGCTCAGATTTTCAGTGTCCAGAACACACTTAAAAGAAAGTCTCCGGAAACAAATCAGGCTTTCTTATGGCATTGTAGACTAGGTCACATCAATGAAAGAAGGTTGACTAAGTTATATAGAGAAGGATATTTGAATCCGTTCGAATATCAATCTTATGCTACTTGTGAATCTTGTCTCATGGGAAAGATGACAAAGACTCCGTTTACTGGACACGGAGTAAGAGCAAGCGAGCTCTTGGGACTCGTACACAATGACGTGTGCGGTCCAATGTCTACACATGCGAGAGGTGGTTATTCCTACTTCATTACTTTTATGGATGATTTCTCTAGGTATGGACATGTCTTCTTGATGAAACATAAATCCGAGGCCTTTGAGAAATTTCAGGAATACAAGAATGAAGTGGAAAACCAAAAAGGCAAAAGTATCAAGACACTGAGATCTGATCGAGGTGGTGAATACTTAAGTGCCGGGTTCCTGGGTTACTTAAAAGAGAATGGAATTCTCTCTCAACTTACTCCTCCATACACACCACAACACAATGGTGTATCAGAAAGGAGGAATCGAACCCTATTGGATATGGTTCGTTCCATGATGAGTAAGGCTGAGTTATCGCGATCTTTTTGGGGATATGCGTTAGAAACAGCTGCATATCTTTTGAACAAAGTTCTAACCAAGACTGTGCCTACCACACCATATCAGATGTGGAGTGGGAAGAAACCCTATCTTCAGTACCTGAAGACATGGGGATGTCCAGCTTTTGTAAAAAGGCAGCATGCGGACAAGCTCGAGGCACGCTCAGTACAGTGTAAGTTTGTAGGATACCCAAAAAACTCCAAGGGGTATTTTTTCTATTACGCAGAGGAACAAAATGTTTTTGTTTCTCGTCATGCCCACTTTTTGGAACATCGATTTTTATAAAAAGGAACAAGTGGGAGCGAAATAGAGCTGGATGAAATTCCAGAAGCACAAACTACTGCTGAAAGTTTGGTAGAACCAGAAGTTCAAGAAGAACAGGACATCCCGACACCACTCCGTAGGAGTAGTAGGCGGTCTTATCCGCCCGAGAGATACTACGGTTTTCTCATAGACGGGGATAGAGAGGATTGCACTATTGACTATGATGAGCCTACTAGCTTCCAGCAAGCCATTCAGAGCAGTGACTCAGTAAAATGGCTGGATGCAATGCGGACCGAAATGGAGTCCATGTACACTAACAAAGTATGGACTTTGGACATTGCTCCAGATGGGATAAAACCCGTAGGATGCAAATGGATCTTCAAAAAGAAGATTGGTGTAGATAGATAGGTTGAAACCTATAAGGCTAGACTTGTTGCAAAGGGTTTCCGTCAAAGACCTGGTTTGGACTTTGATGAAACCTTTTCTCCAGTGGCTATGCTTAAATCTATTCGGGTCCTTCTTGCTATTGCTGCTTTCCACGATTATGAAATCTGGAAGATGGACGTAAAGACGGCCTTTCTAAATGGTAATTTGGAAGAAAGCATCTATATGGATCAGCCAGAGGGATTCATTCAGAGTGGGAGTAGCGGTAAAGTATGCAAGCTGCTTAAGTCCATTTATGGACTAAAGCAGGCATCGCGGAGTTGGAACATTTGTTTTGATGATGCTGTCAAAGAATTTGACTTTGTCAAAAATCCGGATGAACCTTGCATATACAGTAAGATTGTAGGGAGAGCTGTAGTATTCCTCGTCTTGTACGTGGATGACATTCTTCTAATAGGAAATGATATTCCTATGTTACAGTCAGTCAAAGGATTCTTATCACAGAAATTCTCCATGAAAGACCTGGGTGATGCCACCTACATTCTGGGGATCCGGATCTATCGTGATAGATAAAAAAAGATGTTGGGACTTTCACAGTCCAGGTACATAGACACCATAGTGAAGAGATTCAGTATGGATGATTCTAAGCGTGGTAACCTACCGGCTTGTCACGGAATCACCCTCTCCAAAGAGATGTCTCCCAAGACTGATTTGGAAAGGAATCGCATGTAGATTATACCCTACGCTTCTGCGGTAGGCTCTATAATGTATGCAATGTTATGTACCAGACCAGATGTACCATACGCATTGAGCGTAGTAAGCCGGTATTAAGCAAACCCAGGGGAGAGGCACTGGACAGCAGTAAAGAACATTCTCAAGTACCTGAGGAGGACTAAGGAGATGTTCTTGGTGTATGGCGGAAAAGACCTCCAGATGGAGGTCTTTGCCGACTCCGGCTTCCAGAGTGACAAGGATGAATCCAAATCCATGTCGGGTTATGTCTTTACCCTCAATGGAGGGGCGGTCTGTTGGAAGAGTTCCAAACAGGAGACCGTTGCTGACTCAACAATGGAAGCGGAGTACATAGCTGCTTGCGATGCCGAAAAAAAAAACTGTCTGGATGAAGAAGTTCCTCACAGAACTTTATATGGTTCCTTCCAGTATTGGTCCAATACCTCTGTATTGCGACAACAACGGCGCTATAGCTTTAGCGAAGGAACCCAAGTCCCATCAGAAGTCCAGACACATCTTAAGGCGGTATCACCTGATCAGGGAGATCATAGATCGCTGGGAGATCGAGGTGAAGAGAGTAGAGACGGAGAATAACATTGCTGATGTTAGTTATATGTATGTCCTAGAGGCCATTACTGTACATTGGATGTATATTGTAGTGGATGCTGGGACATATATAGGTAGGACTTTCTTGCTCGACATGATAGTACACTATCTGGTTGCTCTTTATCTTAACGTGTATACTTTCTGTCTCTCTGTTACATGTTGATAAAGCCCTTAGGATGTGTACTCGACTTCCAGGACTGTGATGCAGATCATACTAGTGGGGCCTGGATAGTCCATGAGTACATCCTTCAATGTTCCTAGTCGAGGGAATATCGAGACGGGGCATCGATATTCCAGAGTAGACTAGCGTATATCTTCTCGACCCATGCGATGGGCGATGGATGATCCCATATCCATTGGTGTTTGACATCAGAGATGGTATACGGGTGCTCAGTGGAGACTGGGTACACTGAACGGACTCGTCGAGAACTCTCAGATGGTATTATACCTCACGTCAGATGGCAGTTCTCTGGTGACACTGGTACAGCTTAGTCTGTTGACCCGAGATCGTCATAGAGTCTTGTGTGTCTCCCACTGTGCTTTGATTTCCACCCTACCACGGCTCTTCTGAGTCGTGCAAACATGTGGTTTTTGGGTACAGTCCCGATTCACATGGAGGCAATGAGCGATAGGAGGGGATTCGTCTCTCCCGGTATTGGGGGTTGATGTTGCGGTATGCTCGACTGGCCATAACAGGAAATCCCTGGCCAGGGTTGCAGTGACCTACTGGTAAGTGTTATCAGTAGTTTCACACATGTCATGGACTTCACGTCGGCATGACTTATCGAGCTACTGGGGTCTGACGTTTACCACCCCTAGGCGAGATATGCGGCATATCAGACGAACAGACCGGACTGTACGGTAAGTGTTACTGGTTGGATTCACAGGAGTGTGAGCGGCTTGCTCGTCGATCTTCTGATCGCTCAATACCCGGGTGGCCGTTACGTTTAGCAGACTGCTTGCGGCTTGTGGGTGTTTGATATGATCATCATCTGCTGCCGGCGTATTGACGAGTCTTTAGAGTCCTACACAGAGGATTCCTGGCTCAAGCGAAACGAAATAGGAGCGCATATGAGATATGTGCGGGACCGAGAATAATGCGTGTATGTGATACCGTATTTCATTCTCGCGATGATTGTGTCGAATGGTTTTATGCGATATAACCTAGTTATCGAATCAAGGATTGACTCGATAAGCCGATACATTGGATACTAGCCGGTTATATGCGACATGACCGGATCATTGAATCAAGTGTTGATTTAATGATTTAATGTATAATTATATATTTGATATATTACTTTGCATTAACTAGTATTGGTTCACTTTAAATGGATTTACTCACTTGAAATGCACATTGTATATGTGATATATTTTAGTGCACTTGATTGTATCATGTTTGATGATACATTCTTGCTTGGGTTTGTGTAAAGAATTAAACCATGGTTAGTTAGTGGTTAGGGTTTCATTTCATTTACTTATTCATTTATCTATTTATTTATTTTATTTATTTCATTTAGAAAAGATAAAGAGAATGGTGGCTTATTTTGTAGTTTTGTGGAAACTTCATGAAGTGTTGAAAGCTTGACTATTCTTGTTCTTTTCCTAAACCTAACCATTAACCCTAACCATGGTTTATTCTCTACACCTGTAACGTTTTGAAAATCGTTTCGGTGAAATTTCGAAAAAACGGTAAAATAAGGGGGTTTTCTGTAAAAAGTCAAAGTACAAATATCTTATTATAAAAATTAAATATACATATTCTAGCTATGTAATTGCTATTATTTGGTGTATATTGAGCCGCTGGTGAAATTTCAAATTTTCTGAAAAAAATATTATTTTATTATTATTTTAAGCCGTCACTAATACATTTAATTAGGGAAAATTACAAATTGGAATGAGTTGAAACAAATTTTGTGCATCATAAAACATTAAATAAAATTTTATCATGTCATTTTTGGAACGAAATCATTTGCCAAAACGGTTTAGAAATTATTGAAGAAAAAAGGCTTTTTTTTAGCGTAAATGGATGCTTGGGGTATTGTATTTATCATTTTTCATCACCCCACACCCGTACCCACACCTACACACCCCCACTTACTCCTCCCCATGGTTGAATTCAGCAGCCACCATATTTTTCCCCACTTGATTTTCAAAGGAAAAGATATGAAAGAAAAGAAAAGAAATGGGTGAATTAGGTGGACTTTTGACCTTACCTTGACCTTACCTTGACCTTGACTTTCCCCCACTTTCTCTACCTCCCTCTCTCTCCTCCCCCCCCCTCAATTTCTGGCCGACCCCTCCCTCTCCTACAGCAGCAACAGCCCCCCCTTTTCCCCTTCTCTTTTCTCTTCAAAACTTCTTCAAAAATTGCCCCAAAATCCATCAAAAAAATCCCAAAACCCAAATCCGACTCCTACCCATTTTTGCTTAGCCCTTATCGCATGGATTTTGGTGACAAGGGAGCATTTTGGAGGGCTATGTGTGCTTGTGGGATCTTCAATTTGTTTGGGTAAATTCTAACCCTTTTGCTTAAATCGTTGTTAATTGCTTGTAGTTAGCTTAATTAAGTGTTAATTTGGTTTTATGTGGGTTCAATTGTATGATTAAGAAATTCTAGATTAGGGTTGTGAATTTAATTTGGGGTTCTTATAATTGATCATGGAAAAATTGTGTAGTTTAACATGTTGTTATTATGCTAAAACTAATCTAGTTGGTAGTTTATATCTTTGTTAAATTTAAATTTGTATTAATTATGTAATTTGCAAACTAGGTTTTAGTGAAATACATATAAAATTGAGATTTAAAATGTAATTAAGGTTTTGATGACTTTATTAGCATTTTAATTTGTTGTTTAGCGACTTTGATCATGCAAAACCATGCTTAATTGATAAATTGTGAATTTTACTTTGAAAAGTGTTAAAATCGATATTTGTTGCAAACTTGAATTTTGAGTTAATGCTAATTCGTGAGATTAAAAATATGGAGGTGATTTGTATGACCTAATTATGATATTAAGTGAGCATTTTGGCCATTAGAATCATCAAAATATTTAGTTTGGGTAAAACATCAAGTTTTGAACCGAAATGGGAATTTGTGCTAACTAGGTTTTTGGAAAATAAAACGAATTGTTTAATTTTATGGTTTTGATGAACTAAACCCTATTTCTTATATAATTAGTGAGTTTTGAAATCACGATTGGTGTGTTTGGGTTTTCTCGATGGTTTGACGTTTGTACATCGACATCGGGGGTTGGTTTGACTATTCTTGCATGCGTAGGCGATAGGTTTGGATCTATGCGTGATACGCATGCCGATTTGATTTTCGTATGCCGTTTCGATTTCGAATTTAGTTTTAATGCGATATGGTGCGTTATGATATGTAGATACCCCATGTGAACTTCGGGACGACAAGCAAGCGCCTGGCGACGTCGGCACCGGCGAGCGAGGACCAGGTGAGTAGATTTATATCTACGGGAAGAAGTCAGGTGGATGGCGTATAGCACCCCCGCAGTCCGTGGTGGTGTATACGGATGCGTATACACACCAACAATTATTATATGTTATTTGGGATTAATAACGATGCTTAGGATGGATATTGGTGTGTTGGATTATTTTAGTGTTGCGAACCCTAGGGAAGTGTTGCACTACACATACACACATACATACCTGCATACATTCATATTGATATGTGCTCATGGGATTCTTTATAGTATGTGTTCACATGGGTATGGGACTATGTGTTCACATACGGATTTGAGGATGATACTTGGGATTGAGCTGAGTCGATGAGATTCGATTTGAGGCCGTGAGATCGGTGATATAGCAGGGGTCGTATCTTAGATACGACATGACGTTGTAGCGGGTCCTTGACGTAGTGTTTCACACACGTCCATGCATACGTAGGCGGTATCAGTATGGTACTAGACGTAGATCAGTACCCCGATCATGATAATTGATAAAGAGGATACCAGGTGAATAGTATGATGAATGTGATATTGACCCGTACCCAGATTGGGATGCCGTACGACGGATTTACGTACGAGCTATATTGATGATTGATCCGCACTCTTGACTTGGGATGCCTGATTATAGATATGGTATCGGATATGATATTATTGAGACGGGATCACCGACTATACATATACAGGTATGTATATGTATCGACTCAGATGATAGGCGGTTCCCTTACCTGTAGTTCAGCCGTATAGTTTAGTGTAGTTGTTAGATTAGATTAGACTTCTTACCTATTTCAAAGACTAACGAATCGTGGGTATTTTAAAAGACAGCCCAAGGGATCCTACGGATATTTCAAAAGACGTATCTTTTCATAAAAACACCGTAGCCCCTATTTTCAAAACCCCATGATTCGTGTTATTTCAAAAGGCACCATTTGTAGGACTTATATTAGTTTAATACTGATTAGTTATCGTTGTGTCTAGTATTCTGCTTCCGCACATTATTACTGTTCGCTCTGCCCCGCATACTTATTTTGCTGCATACTCCATTATTGATATCATGCTGTTAGGACACCGGCACCATTACCGATGATGCGTATGTACCACATACACTTACTTGCCGGCTCACACACATCTTCATCGGTAATTGCCATGTCACGTACACTTAGAAAATACTATTGCTTGGCTTAGCTTGTTAGTTAGTAGTTGATACGATATTAGTGTACCTGGGTTATATGCCAGTTTAGACATTGTAGTTATTACTTGTCACTTCATTTACATGTATTCTGTTTTCATAAATTAGTGAGATTTCCTTCGAATTTTTAAACTGAGGTATCATAATGAAATCAGTATCAACAGTGTCTAGCATCGACACGAAACATAAATCTCACTGTCTCGAAATATCAATGTCTCAATCTCAATATCTAGGGCGCCGTCAGTCCAGACCGGCCCCTACCATCCATCTCAAGACCACGACGGTATCCTCCGGATATCCGACGCGTCGGGTAATATCACCGGTAGGTAATCTGTCCCCTGCCAGGCTCAACGTCAACACCACATTCATCTTGCCCCGGGGTACCATACCGGGCCCACCATGTACCCGTGACGGTTCCTCCACTCCTCGACATGGATCTCGAAAACCACAGCAAACTCATGGTGGACGACACTTACATCACTAGAAAACTCATAAATTAGTGAGATTTCCTTCGTATTTTTAAACTGAGGTATCATAATGAAATCAGTATCAACAGTGTCTAGCATTGACACGAAACATAAATCTCACTGTCTCGAAATATCAATGTCTCAATCTCAAAATCTAGGGCGCCGTCAGTCCAGACCGGCCCCTACCATCCATCTCAAGACCACGACGGTATCCTCCGGATATCCGACGCGTCGGGTAATATCACCGGTAGGTAATCTGTCCCCTGCCAGGCTCAACGTCAACACCACATTCATCTTGCCTCGGGGTACCATACCGGGCCCACCATGTACCCGTGACGGTTCCTCCACTCCTCGACACGGATCTCGAAAACCACAGCAAACTCATGGTGGAAGACACTTACATCACTAGAAAACCGCAATTTACATATTTTAAAAGGTTAATAAGTTTAGAAATTTTGCGGCTTTCCCCCGAAATCCAGGAATATCATAAATCTCAAGAAGTCATCACAAGTGCATATGTCAATGCTAATGAATGTATATGGTATCAATAACCAAGTTGCAATGTATGAATGTATATGGTATCAATAACCAAGTTGCAATGTATGATTAATAACTAGGCATGAACAATGGAATAACAGTATGCATGAAGTGACAAGTAATAACTACAATGTCTAAACTGGCATATAACCCAGGTACACTAATATCGTATCAACTACTAACTAACAAGCTAAGCCAAGCAATAGTATTTTCTAAGTGTACGTGACATGGCAATTACCGATGAAGATGTGTGTGAGCCGGCAAGTAAGTGTATGTGGTACATACGCATCATCGGTAATGGTGCTGGTGTCCTAACAGCATGATATCAATAATGGAGTATGCAGCAAAATAAGTATGCGGGGTAGAGCGAACAGCAATAATGTGCGGAAGCAGAGTACTAGACACAACGATAACTAATCAGTATTAAACTAATATAAGTCCTACAAATGGTGCCTTTTGAAATAACACGAATCATGGGGTTTTGAAAATAGGGGCTACGGTGTTTTTATGAAAAGATACGTCTTTTGAAATATCCGTAGGATCCCTTGGGCTGTCTTTTAAAATACCCACGATTCGTTAGTCTTTGAAATAGGTAAGAAGTCTAATCTAATCTAACAACTACACTAAACTATACGGCTGAACTACAGGTAAGGGAACCGCCTATCATCTGAGTCGATACATATACATACCTGTATATGTATAGTCGGTGATCCCGTCTCAATAATATCATATCCGATACCATATCTATAATCAGGCATCCCAAGTCAAGAGTGCGGATCAATCATCAATATAGCTCGTACGTAAATCCGTCGTACGGCATCCCAATCTGGGTACGGGTCAATATCACATTCATCATACTATTCACCTGGTATCCTCTTTATCAATTATCATGATCGGGGTACTGATCTACGTCTGGTACCATACTGATACCGCCTACGTATGCATGGACGTGTGTGAAACACTACGTCAAGGACCCGCTACAACGTCATGTCGTATCTAAGATACGACCCCTGCTATATCACCGATCTCACGGCCTCAAATCGAATCTCATCGACTCAGCTCAATCCCAAGTATCATCCTCAAATCCGTATGTGAACACATAGTCCCATACCCATGTGAACACATACTATAAAGAATCCCATGAGCACATATCAATAGGAATGTATGCAGGTATGTATGTGTGTATGTGTAGTGCAACACTTCCCTAGGGTTCGCAACACTAAAATAATCCAACACACCAATATCCATCCTAAGCATCGTTATTAATCCCAAATAACATATAATAATTGTTGGTGTGTATACGCATCCGTATACACCACCACGGACTGCGGGGGTGCTATACGCCATCCACCCGACTTCTCCCCGTAGATATAAATCTACTCACCTGGTCCTCGCTCGCCGGTGCCGACGTCGCCAGGCGCTTGCTTGTCGTCCCGAAGTTCACATGGGGTACCTACATATCATAACGCACCATATCGCATTAAAACTAAATTCGAAATCAAAACGGCATACGAAAATCAAATCGGCACGCGTATCACGCATAGATCCAAACCTATCGCCTACGCATGCAAGAATAGTCAAACCAACCCCCGATGTCGATGTACAAACGTCAAACCATCGAGAAAACCCAAACACACCAATGATTTCAAAACTCACTAATTATATAAGAAATAGGGTTTAGTTCATCAAAACCATAAAATTAAACAATTCGTTTTATTTTCCAAAAACCTAGTTAGCACAAATTCCCATTTCGGTTCAAAACTTGATGTTTTACCCAAACTAAATATTTTGACGATTCTAATGGCCAAAATGCTCACTTAATATCATAATTAGGTCATACAAATCACCTCCATATTTTTAATCTCACGAATTAGCATTAACTCAAAATTCAAGTTTGCAACAAATATCGATTTTAACACTTTTCAAAGTAAAATTCACAATTTATCAATTAAGCATGGTTTTGCATGATCAAAGTCGCTAAACAACAAATTAAAATGCTAATAAAGTCATCAAAACCTTAATTACATTTTAAATCTCAATTTTATATGTATTTCACTAAAACCTAGTTTGCAAATTACATAATTAATACAAATTTAAATTTAACAAAGATATAAACTACCAACTAGATTAGTTTTAGCATAATAACAACATGTTAAACTACACAATTTTCCGATGATCAATTATAAGAACCCCAACTTAAATTCACAACCCTAATCTAGAATTTCTTAATCATACAATTGAACCCACATAAAACCAAATTAACACTTAATTAAGCTAACTACAAGCAATTAATAACGATTTAAGCAAAAGGGTTAGAATTTACCCAAATAAATTGAAGATCCCACAAGCACACATAGCCCTCCAAAATGCTCCCTTGTCACCAAAATCCATGCGATAAGGGCTAAGCAAAAATGGGTAGGAGTCGGATTTGGGTTTTGGGATTTTTTTGATGGATTTTGGGGCAATTTTTGAAGAAGTTTTGAAGAGAAAAGAGAAGGGGAAAAGGGGGGGGGTTGTTGCTGCTGTAGGAGAGGGAGGGGTCGGCCAGAAATTGAGGGGGGGGGAGGAGAGAGAGGGAGGTAGAGAAAGTAGGGGAAAGTCAAGGTCAAGGTAAGGTCAAAAGTCCATCTAATTCACCTATTTCTTTTCTTTTCTTTCATATCTTTTCCTTTGAAAATCAAGTGGGGAAAAATATGGTGGCTGCTGAATTCAGCCATGGGGAGGAGTAAGTGGGGGTGTAGGTGTGGGTACGGGTGTGGGGTGATGAAAAATGATAAATACAATACCCCAAGCATCCATTTACGCTAAAAAAAGATTTTTTTTTTCAATAATTTCTAAACCGTTTTGGCAAATGATTTCGTTCCAAAAACTACATGATAAAATTTTATTTAATGTTTTATGATGCACAAAATTTGTTTCAACTCATTCCAATTTGTAATTTTCCCTAATTAAATGTATTAGTGACGGCTTAAAATAATAATAAAATAATACTTTTTCAGAAAATTTGAAATTTCACCAGCGGCTCAATAAACACCAAATAATAGCAATTACATAGCTAGAATATGTATATTTAATTTTTATAATAAGATATTTGTATTTTGACTTTTTACAGAAAACCCCCTTATTTTACCGTTTTTTCGAAATTTCACCGAAACGATTTTCAAAACGTTACAATCTTCCCCCCTTAAAGAAATTCGGTCCCCGAATTTAAATTAAAACTATCCCCAAATACTAAAACATCTAAACCAAAACCATCAAGTCGTCAGGGCTCCGAAATTGTAAATACATAAAACAAATCGTAGCGCAGCGCATGCGCTTGAAAAATGAGTATATAACTCAAATCAAAACTCCGTCAAGTATCCCGCAATCATCGGAGTCATGGAGAAGACATCAATGCCAAATCCAAATCAAAACCAATATGATATAACTCGAAACTATACATGTAAATATCGAATCTATATCTGTAAGTATCCGAAGGAAATGCATGCCAAATCTCCTTAAGTCGCTGTGCAACGCGTATAACACTGCACAGTGGCGGACGTCTATCATACGAAAATAACTATATACATATATACCTTTGTTTGAAATGTACGTTCTGCCGTTTTGGAAACAATTTAGAAGGGTCTCCTTGTTTTAAACATTTCGTGTCATATCAGACACGTAGGTAAATACTGAGGCTATAGCTCGCTTTTTGGAAATCCCTTCAATAACTATCAATGCATGCAAAATATATTCAGGTATTGTCCTCTGACTAGTCCTGCTCAGTACGAAAACACATAGCAATATCATAAAAACGTACTACTCTATAAGAAATCAATCCCAAAATATGCACATGAATACTACGTGCATCTGGTGCGCACGGAAATCAAAATCCATGAATGTGCCATACATGCGCACAGAAACAACATCTAAGTGCATCAGGTGTGCACGAAACATCTGTCGTAGGCAACAGGTGTGCCTGACAGCAAAATCAGGTGCATCTGACATGCACAAAAAAAATCTCGATTTAGTGCATCTGGTGTGCACCAAATCGCATCTCGTAACAGGCGTCCAACAGGCGCTAAAAATCCAATCCGGTGCATAAAATGCACAAAACAAATGTCGAGCATCACCCTCGAAATCGAAATCCAGTGTATCCAAGTGCACAAAATATATGTCACTGCACTGCCAGCATATATAAACTATACAGAGTGTAGGAACCAAATCGCGTGCGTGCATACGCACAAAATCAACTCAACTGTTTAAAACCGTAAAATCACAAACATGTGAAACTAAAGCACGAAAACGATATCAAGTGCAACACTGTGCAAAGATCGTAAATCCTCAATCATCAAAATCAAATCATGCGAATAAATCACCCAAAACATCGAAACCAATAATGGCGGAATAGTATCGCTCAAGTGCATCCTCTAAGAATCTCGGGCCAACTGTCGCGGTCACTAATGGGACGTCTCGTCGATGATCATGAACTCTGGCCTGCTGGTGTGCGTAACCATGACCACTCCTGGGTCAAGGTCTTCACTGTGAATTACCAATCTTTCGGTCCATCGGCTCATCGGCCCTGTCAGGTGTGCTAACGGGGACGATTCCGTTCAGGCACTTCTCCGGTCATCTCTTGGTCAATCATCGCGACCACTCGTAAGATAGCATATCACTGGCGTCGGCCTCTGGCTCTCTGAATGTACGTGACACATCTGACCCTGGGTGCAAGTATCATTGCAACAGTGTCCTGGAAGAAATCTTGCTCACGGTCTCTTCCATGTCTCGTCTCTGCCAACTGTCCGGAAGTCATCGTCCTTTCCTATATCTGCATCTTGCTCCGGAATGGCTGCATACCCATCGCGACCTCTTCTGGAAGGTATATCCAGTACTCTGCCTCGGCATGCGTATCGCATCTCTGATGTCGGCGGAGTGGAACGTCGTCTTATCCAGATCTTGTACGGACCTCTTTACTCCACTTTCTCTAATGTCGACTGCTTCGGACTTGTCTCATCGTGGCTACATGGACTGAGCTCCAACGGCTATCCTCGTATCGGGAGTCTCCCAAGAAATGCATCTTACCACCTAGCATCCGAATTAAGTCAAGCCATCCGATCGATTCGTCAAAACCTCATAATCCCCCAAGAGCTCAACATCTTGGGCACAGTTTAATAGTATCGAATACATACCACAGCATCGGTGGTCCAGCCGTAGAAGGGCAAACCCAAGCCTCACTAATGGCGCCGCAGAACTGCCGCAAACCCTAAGGTTCAAAGGCTTTCACACGGTCATTAAGTCGAGTTAGGGTTTCATTCTTCTAGAGGGACCATAGAATTGCCTGCATGTCTTTCCGACTACTTTAAACTTGGAATAATAGGTTTCCGACATTCGATCGTCTCTGTCGACCCTCACGTCTCTGCGTGAAGTCGTCTCTAGCTGGAATCAATCTATCTGATGACCTCGCATCGGGGTAAGCGAACGATCCACATGTCCTAGTCATTCATCCTAGATGACTAGCGACCTCCTATCATCTCTTAGTACAACTCGTCCTGCACGATTTCCAGCATCTGGGGCAATATCTCGTTGTTCGCAGCAATAACTGGCTCGCTCGTCTGCACGCTGAACAGTGCCTCGATCGTCATGAATAAGCAACACACCAACGGTCATCAAAATCTGGCTGGCCTCCATCATTGGCTCAATTCTCTAGTGTCGATCAGCACCTCCGAGTAACCTCATAAAGGCGATCCGCCAAACGCTCGTGGCGCGGAAACACAGTAAAAAGACACATCTCTGCAATCGTGTGTCGCCGGAATTTCGCCCTGGTCAGTCCTCGTTCGTGACGAGCTTGTGCTGACCGCAACTCTAGCCGTAGCTCTCCCTGCCCGTAACCGTAGCAGCAAAACAATAACTGGTACTGATGAGGCTAGATCGGAAAGAATATAATACTGAGCAAAGAAATGTACATCCTAAGGCTTCTTAAGTGGAGTAGCGTATCGTAAATATGCCGCGGAACATACCCACGGTACGTCACTCAACTTTAGTCACCTATTCCATCAACCAAGGGTCATCCTACGCTCCGAAGGTAAAACCTAACGCTCTGATACCAACTTTGTCACGACCCGAAAGTACGGAACATGACCGGCACTTAAACTATGAACGTCTCGAGGCGTAAGTAATCTAAGTAAACCGAAAACCCAGAAATCCAAACCAAGAAAAGTAGTAGAGTGCAGGAAAACCAATTTAAACAAGTAGTTTTAATAGCATAAGCCGAATTATGCGGTTTTTAAGAACATCAAAATTTACTGAAAATTTCGGCAGAGTCTCCTTTGTAAAAACTGGCTCCCAAACGGGATACAACATGAATAGTATACGAAATCAATAAAAAGGCATCCCCAAGCGGGAGCTAGCTCTTCATCAATCGACGGTCACAACCACACAAGCAATATAATATACAACGCCAACGGCGAGGATCAAAACTCAAAAGGAACTCAAAACCACCAGAAATATAACGAGCGACTCTAAGGTCGAAAGAATAAACAGCATTGGTCTCTATCTCAAAATAAATAGATGTTTGGTTGATGGAATTTACTAGATACAACTGAAATATATTATACAAGGTAATATGATGGGTACGATACAAGAAAAACACACCTACTAGCAAGTCACCCGAATGAAACTGAGCCCGCAACGCCGTAATGAAACCTGTACGGCAAACCTGCAAGAAACTGGGGCACAACGGGGGTGAGTTGCCAACTCGTGAATAGAAAAACATCTACGCACAGAAATCGCATAAATAACGCAACCTAGGTCAATGATCATAATATATCCTCAAAAATATACATAACAAGCAGCCTATAACAATGGCTAGGGTAATATCTAACCGAGTGAAATCTCATGTGCCCGTGTCAGTGCCTCAGGTAGCAATATATCATATGAATGAGGTACTAATTTATGAAAACAGTTTCTTCATTTACATGTATTCTGTTTTCATGCATTCATACCTCATTCATATGATATATTGCTACCTGAGGCACTGACACGGGCACATGATATTTCACTCGGTTAGATATTACCCTAGCCATTGTTATAGGCTGCTTGTTATGTATATTTTTGAGGATATATTATGATCATTGACCTAGGTTGCGTTATTTATGCGATTTCTGTGCGTAGATGTTTTTCTATTCACGAGTTGGCAACTCACCCCCGTTGTGCCCCAGTTTCTTGCAGGTTTGCCGTACAGGTTTCATTACGGCGTTGCGGGCTCAGTTTCATTCGGGTGACTTGCTAGTAGGTGGGTTTTTCTTGTATCGTACCCATCATATTACCTTGTATAATATATTTCAGTTGTATCTAGTAAATTCCATCAACCAAACATCTATTTATTTTGAGATAGAGACCAGTGCTGTTTATTCTTTCGACCTTAGAGTCGCTCGTTATATTTCTGGTGGTTTTGAGTTCCTTTTGAGTTTTGATCCTCGCCGTTGGCGTTGTATATTATATTGCTTGTGTGGTTGTGACCGTCGATTGACGAAGAGCTAGCTCCCGCTTGGGGATGCCTTTTTATTGATTTCGTATACTATTCATGTTGTATCCCGTTTGGGAGCCAGTTTTTACAAAGGAGACTCTGCCGAAATTTTCAGTAAATTTTGATGTTCTTAAAAACCGCATAATTCGGCTTATGCTATTAAAACTACTTGTTTAAATTGGTTTTCCTGCACTCTACTACTTTTCTTGGTTTGGATTTCTGGGTTTTCGGTTTACTTAGATTACTTACGCCTCGAGACGTTCGTAGTTTAAGTGCCGGTCATGTTCCGTACTTTCGGGTCGTGACAACACCTAACTAAGGTTAAGATTATGATAAGTATCATATTGTTTTTTATTTTAAAGAGACTTATCATATATTATCTTCTTCTTCTTCTTCTTCAAGAAGAAAAAGCTTGATAGCATCAATGGCAACTTGAGCAAATGAGTGAGAAATCCAATTCTAAAGTGAACCCACCTCCTATTTCTTCATCCTCTACCTCTTGCCAAGTAGTATAGCGTGTTTCCTTCACAAGTTTTTATGGCTTGGTGAAGTTGGAGCTTGATCTTGTGATGCCTCGACGTAGATCATCTTCGGCATCGAACCGACGACCAAGTCCGCCCTTTTCTCCGATGAAGCCGATGCTAGAGTCATGGATTCAATTTGGACAGCGGAGGGACGTCATCACGGAGCCTAGGAGGTGGAGGACCGGATCTACAAAGGTTGTAGCTTCTTTCCTTTATGTTAAAGTTGTTTACTTGCTTCGCATCACCTATATATCTAGTTAACGATCCGTATTAGGGTTTCTCGGCACTTGTAAAATTTCAATTGGGCATGTTTGATCACTTGTGAGACTTCATTAGTGTGCCTAGGAACCCTACAGTGGTATCAGAGCTATTAGGCATTGGATGTCGACCTATGGGGGGTTCTCACTGTGTGACAGTGTGGCGAAGCATAGGCTCTTACCTCCAGGGTGTCCCGAGACCGGTAGGTGTTCCGGCGGGTTGTAGTCCTCGCGAGGGGGCATGCGTAAAAAGTAGCGGCTGAGTGACCCGTTGGTGCCACGGCGACCCTATTGGATGGGGTGGCTGCCTGACCTACAGTGGTATCAGAGCCTAGCTAGAGCCTTAGGCGATGCGTAGACGGAATTAGAAGTCCGATCGAACCGAAACCCAAACCCTAAAATGCTCTCTGTACATTTTCTGAAATCGTGGTTTTTTGAGAATTAAAAATATGTAGAAAATTTAGCAGGAGATTGTAAGAGTCACTGTGAAATTCGATGGCCTAAGTCCATCATACCACCGCGGTTCCGCCGCACAAGCATGGCTTGTGCGGCGGTTCCGCCGCCTGAATGTCTCCTTATTGAAAGAATTTTACACAGTAATTCTTACTTTGCAGTTCTTGTTTTCCTGGGAATTTTTAATATTTATTCAAGAGTTGAATTTTCTGGGTTGTATTGGGGACTCGGTGTTTCGATCGGATCGTCTAATTTTGTCTGTGTGTTTTTCCAGATAATTTTTGAATATGTTAAAAAGTTCGACCGGATATAGATACCCACTTTTTCCCCTGCCGGAAAATTTCCAAGTGTTGGATTTTTCCATGGTTTAAAGACGTTCTAAGTAGTGCAAGTAACGCGATGGACCCTCTAGAAGACAACAAACCTTAACTCGATTATGTGACCGTCTTGAACTGCCTTTTGAACCTTAGGGTTTGGGGCAGTACGGCGTGCCACATGTGAGGCGTTGGCTTGACCCTTCTACGGCTGGACCGTTGGTACTGAGGCACGAACTGAATGTTTTTAGACTTATTTCATGTGTTGAGACGTATCGGGAAAACTTGGGTGTTCGATTGTTCGATCGGAAAGTTTAACATTTTCTATTTATCCGGAATGTGATACAATAATTGGAATTCACAAAGAGTTATAAGATAAATGAATGAATGTTATAAACATAGCAATTTAGTCTCACTTGATCAGTTGCCACGGAATTTTGATGTGATCAAAAGTCCATCGCAATCACGTAGCGTACGCGGATACTCGCCGGGTAAACTTAATAGACAGCCTCACTCCATAGCCCCGACCAAGTGACTGTAGGAGAACCCCGTCGCCGAAAGCATCCGTTCGGGTGCTCGCGGCAGCGGTGTTCCGCCTTGGTGCACTTTGTCGACGGCGTCGGGGGTGCGGCCGCCTACTGAAGTTTGCGACGAGCATTCGATCAGGATGTCGGGAATATTGTTGAATTGCCCGACTTTATATTGAAAAGTGTTTTCGATTTTGAGACTAAAATGCGGGGTTTATAATTGTTAGGCATGCGATGTCTAAGGAATTCATTTGATTAGGCATGCGATGTCTAAAGAGGTTGCGGATTCCAACTGTTGTAGTTTTACACTTTCTTTTCTGTGACCGTAAGTGTAATATGTGATATCGCCGGTTTCGTTGCTATATGTCAACGAAAATTGGGATGCGCATATTTACTTACGTTGATGACATGTGTTGTTATGTGTTGCTGGATATGTTATATTGGATCGTCGTGTTCGAATAGCCGGGGTTTTTTTATGTGAGATGAGTGTTTTTCCATTTTCATTCATATAAAAACTTATATGTAATATTCTTTTATTGGGGCACTTCCAGGTTGCGGAAGATATCACCTTTTGTATATTATTTACTTTTCCGCATTAGGATAGACCCAAGGAGGGGAGCACAAGTAACCGGGTTCTGGGGTCCAGTGGGAGACCATCTCGAGGAGTCGAGTCCGGGTCTCCTAACCCTAGAATTGGTAGGGTTGCTTGCCGCTCTCGTAGGGGTCTAGGGTGTGAGATTGACTATTCATCACGACCGTGGAATCCGTGTTTTATACTGGCTCGTATTGAAAACACGGACGTCCCAGTATATCCAATATTTTATATGATATTTTCTGCTGCGTTATCTGTGATGTGATCATGTGATATGTTCAGATGGATATTATATATAGTATATATGATATATTATATAGACGTTGCTTATGTTTTACACCCGCGCTAGCCCTGCCTCGTTCTGGCGTTAGTTACCTAACCTAACGGTGCAGAAGGGACATCGAGGCGAATGCGGATGGCATAAGCGTACGTTATATTTATCTGTGATGTTTAGGTGGACTTAAATGATGGGATATTCATTAATGAGATTAATGAAAGAAAATAAACCTAATTGATGTTGTGGAATCGAATTTCAAAATAAAAACAGGTAGCTACAGTTCTTGCTTTGCATCGCGGTGTTCCTTGTAGAACATCCTGCACCTTATTCGATGAGGAAAGGACCGAGATCCCTTCACCGAGAGTGACTCCTTTAGCAATAACTGGCAGATGCTACACACTCGG
Source organism: Agapanthus africanus (assembly GCA_030015575.1). Classification (NCBI taxonomy): domain Eukaryota; kingdom Viridiplantae; phylum Streptophyta; class Magnoliopsida; order Asparagales; family Amaryllidaceae; genus Agapanthus; species Agapanthus africanus. The sequence continues at coordinate 666,752,747 of CM057342.1, read as the reverse complement.
TTTGTTTTTCGATTGCTTCTATAGTTTCTGCTTTGCACAGTGATATATATGATATATACCGCACCTCATTCGATGAGGAAAGGGTCGACGATCCCCTCACCGGGAGTGACCCCTTTAGCAAAACTAGAAAAGCTTCAAAAACATTCCATTTAAAAACCGTTTGATTCCGCAACGAGATCAAGTTCAAAGCGTTAAAGGTTTTATTAAAAACCATTCGCAACCCTCCGTCATTTTAGGAAGTAGAGTACTTAGTATTCGTGCTACGTTTGTCGACCATAGCCGAGGTATAGTGTGCGGTGGCTAAGTGATGTCTTCCTACACCGCATATGATGCGATTAGTTAGGACAGTCATGTGGCTTTGTTGACCTTAGTCAAGGGTCATGTGGGTGGGTCTAATTAATCACGAAATGACGGGTAGAACTTGACTAGTACCTATGATTTGTTGACCTTAGCCAAGGTCATAGGTGCTAGGGGTAAAAACCATTATCGGGAGTTTCAAGTGTTAAAATTTGCAATGAGATTGCATACCTTCTATATGATAGTTGGATCCCGATACCCACTGCGAGTAATTGTTACTCCTGGGAGAGTTTTGCACTTTACAATTAGCCGATCAAGTAGGTGTCTAGAAAGGTGTCAACGGGGTTACGCCTCTGGGAAAACGATGTTTACTGTAATTAGGTCTGTGCGAAAGCACGGGGAACCTCCCTCAAAGTACAGACACTGGCCTGGCTGAAAGATTGGCGAACTTATAGAGTGTAATTAATCCCGGCTAGTCTTTCCTTTTAAGGTTTGAAGGAAGATTTGATAAAAACAGTGGGAGCCATCCTGATTAGATAAAATATATAACCAATCTAATTTTGCAAGAGCGCACGCAGAGTGTTTTCTTCTCTCTCTCTCCAGGTAGCGACCATATCACGCCTTAATCAAGATAATAATATGGATGTATTGACCGAACCCGCTTGTTATACTGAGCTGGGGAACGTTGGTCCCGCTCCAACTTATAATTGTTATAAGACAGAGCAGGAAATAGGGGAATACCAGAATTCCTATGCCGCCCTAACGAAGAAAGTGCATATGATGCATCTCCTTCGGGTGTGTTCATTACAAAGAACTGTTTCTCAGTATCCTCTGCATCCTGGATATTTGATACCGGATCATGATCCCAGATATGTAAGCTGTTACATAGGGCTACAAAAAGGTAGAAAAACTAAGAACGGGTGATAAGTTTCATGAGACAGAAAACGGGGCAAATGTGGCAGCCAAGTCTGTTGGTCACTGTCACCCTGTATTATCAATACATTGATTCTGAACAAATGCTATTAGATACCGAACTTGATATACAAAATCATATCAGTCTCTTTATGAGTAAAGAAATGATAAAATTTTGTATTGATGGATAATGTTTTGAACATTTCCTATATCAAAAGTTGATCGGTTCAGGCACGTTATCTAAAAGCATTGATGTTCTAAATCAAACTACAGTTCCTAGTATACAGAACACACACAAGAGGAAGAGTTCAGAAATGAATGAATCCTTCTTGAGGCATTGTAGACTAGGTCATATCAATGCGACTCGACTGGCTGAAGTTACATTTTAGATGCATATTTAAATCAGTTTGAATTTACATCTTGTGAAACTTGCCATTCATGTCACAAAGATAAGATGACCATAGCTCTGTTTATTGGAAACAGAGAAAGAGTTAGTAAACTCTTGGGACTAATACATGATGATATATGTAAAGTCTCCTGTCTACAAATGCCAGGACTGGTTCTTTGTACTTCATTACGTTCTCTGATAATCTCTCAAGATTCAGACATATGTTCCTGTTGAAACACAAGTCCGAACCTTTTGAGATATTCACAGAATATAAGTTAGAAGTAGAGAACCAAAATATGGGTATAAGTATTATGTCCTATGATGAGATCAGGGAGGAGAATACTTGGGCATGGCATTCCTGGAATATTCTAAAAGAGAATGAGATTCTCTCTCTCCGTATTACTCCTTAGAATATACCACAGCACATCGGTGTATCAGGGCAAAGCAATCACACCGTATCAGATATGGTGTGCTCTATGATGAGTACTACTGAGTTACCTATTTCCTTTTGGGGTTATGCACTTAAGAAGCTGCATACCTATTGAATAAGGTTCGAATCAGATCGCTGCCTACCACTCCATATGAGATATGGTATGGGAAGAGCCTATTTCTTAAGTTAGTTAAGATTTGGAGTTGTCCGGCCTATGTCTAAAGCAAAATTCGGACAAGATCGAGGCAAGGTCAGTTCTGTAGAACTGGAAAGGTTCCAGCTATACAAAACTGCAGCTGATAATTTGACAGAACCAAAGGATTCAATAGTTCCCGACGAACCTCAGCCTCTCCGCCGATCTAGTAGGGTTCCTCATCCGCCTGAGAGATACCTCGGTTTCTCGATGACAGTGGGAGCGAGGAATGCATCATGAGATGATGAACCAACTAGTTTCGAGCAGGCCATCGAGAGTAAGGACTCTGTAAGAATGGCTGGATGCTTAGCAATCTGAGATGGAATCCATGTACACCAGCAAAGTATGGACTTTAGTTGCTATATCTGAAGGGTTAAATCCCCATCAGGAGCAAGTATATCTTGAGAAGATTACTTGGTGAACATCGAAAAGTTGAGACTTTCAAAGCTAGACTTGTTAAAGGTTTGCATCATTGACCAGGTATGGATCATGATGAAACCTTTTCTAAGTAGCTATGCTTAAGTCCATCCAGATCCTAATTGCCACGGCTATATACCATGACTACGATATCAGGTGGTTGGGTGTCATGACTGCTTTTCTAAATGATGTTTTGGAAGAGAGTGTCTATAAGTACACAGCCAGAGGGCTTTGTAGACAGTGGGAGCAGCGGAAACGTGTGCAAGATATTTTATGTGATGAAGCAGGCGTCGCGGAGTTGGAACGTCTGTTTTGATGAATTAGTCAAACAGTTTGACATCATCAGAATGGTAGATGAACCTTGTATATACAAAGAGGTAGTAGAGAGTATGGTAGTGATCCTCGTAGAGTACGTGGATGACATACTCTTGATAGGGAAGGCATTTCTTATGCTACGCACGGTCAATCTCCACTTATCACAACCATTCTCCAAATAGGATAAAGGTGATACCACCTCGATCCTGGGGAGAATCACTGGAAAAGTTCCAGGGTGATGAGGACGACTGAATGTCAGTCGCAGGCATTGTCTTTACCCTCGGTAAAGGGACGGTATGTTGGAAGAGTTCCAAGCTAGATACCGTGGAAAACTAGACGATAAAGGCTGGAAACATCGCTATTAAAGATACTACCAAAGAGGCAGTTTGGGTGTATATTGGTTCATAAGATGAACTCGGTTCCTACCATTGTATGACAATGGAACTGTGGCTTTGGCCTAGGAACCCTGGTCCCATCAGTGACCCAGACATATTCTGAGGCAGCATCACCTGATCATGGAGATAGATGATCTCCGGGGTGATCGAGATTAGGAGAGTAGACTAAGAGGACAACACGGCGGATCCACTCACGAAGGCTTTGTTAGTGTATATGCCCTAGAGGCCATTACTGTATCATACTAGTTTCTATATTACTTAATGGAAGCTTGGGATATTCACAGTTGTATATACAATCTTGCTCGAAATGGTAGTATGCTACTTGGTTTGTCTCTGCTTTAATATGTGCATGTGTTTCTTTTAGCATATTGCTGGTATACATATTAGTAGAGCCCTTAGGATCTTTGCTTGATTACCAGCGTTGTGATGGCGCTCGCACTCGTGGGAGCTGGGTAATCTATAAGCACATCCTTATACGGGTCCCTAGTCGTTGGACTATCGAGACAGGGCATCGATACTCCGGAGTAGACTAGCGTATGCGCTTCTCATCCCAGTGTGGGAGACGGTCTGTCCCACAGCCGTTAGTACGTCGTACTTGGGATAGTATGCGGGTGCTCGTTAGGTTACGAGTACACTGGACAGGACTCGTCGGGAACTGTTGGTTGGTAATATACCTATCGTCAGTTATCAGTTCCCAGGTGACATGAGTACAGCTTAGTCCGTTGACTTGACACTGCCACTTCGTCTCGAGTGTGTTCCCACTGCACTTTGATTACTACCTTACCACGGCTCAAAGGAGTCGTGCAAACAGGTAGTTTTTGGGTGCAGTCCCGAAGCACTTGGAGGCAGTGACGGTTAGACAGGATTCGTCTCTCCCGGTATTGGGGGTTGACATCGCGCTGTGTCCAGGAGAGCCATTACACGAGTAGTCCCTGGCCAGGGCAAGCGAGATATACTGGTAGGTTTCCAGTGTTATCTCAGGGTGTTCTGGGCTACACTCTGACACGACTTGTACCGCTATTAGGGGACTGACGTTCACCGCCCCCCTAGGCCCGCCATGCGATGTATCAGACGAACAGACCGGACTGTACGGAGACTGTCACATACAGGCTCAGTAGGAGTGCAGATGGGGTTCACCTCGTCAGTCTTCTTATCGACATCTACCTGGGGACCGTTACGTACAGCTAGTGCCGCTTGCGGTCTGTGGTTAAACCCACTGCCAGCGTAGTGTCGAGTCTTTAGAGTCCCACACAGAGAGCTATTCGCCTTTAGGCAAAATGAGTAGAGGTCGCATGGTTTTGCGACAGGGTTCGTTCGCATCCGCGTACTTGTGCACGTTTGCTGTCCGGACAGTTTATACTAGCGGGCTTTGGTTTAAGCCGGATCCTAGTATATGATTTGAGATTGGTTTTTCTCAGTGTATTCGTGTTCCTCGGATCACGAATGCGGGTGCGTATGCACAGTTGCTTGAGATTGGGGGAGAGGACCTTGTTTAGGGTTAATGGCTATTGTCATTTTATTAACCCTATTGCTTTTGTGTGTATTATAGTTAATTGATAATTAGCTTAATAGTTGTGCATGGTTGTTGTTGTTGACAATTTGACTTCATTGACTTGTTGACCAAGGTTGACACTTTGACCATCATCATTTCTTTTGGAAGATGCTCTTTGATCTTTGCAAAATTGAAATGATAATGGTCATGTCATGATTTACCATGATAATTTTCAAGCTAATTATTGAATTAAAATAATGCACACATATTAGTGAGAATGGCTCACTAATAATTCATTCTCTCATATCATTTCTCTCTCTTGTTCATCCTCTCCCTCAAGCTCTCTCCCTCTCATGTGTTGAGAAACAAAAAGCTTGAGAAAAACCTTCACTTGATCTTCTCTACTCTCTTCTAGGGTTCAAGTCTTAGCATTTCTTGCACTCTAGTTACTCCTAGCTTGGAGTTGAAGCTAAAGGTCGAGGCTTTCGGGTGGATCCTTCTTTGACGGGAGAAGACAAGCAAGGTGACCTCTTTCTACCATTCCAAGGAGCAAGGAGAGAAGGACTTTGAGCTCAAGGTATAACCTTTCCATCACTTAGCTACTTTGTAGTTAGCTTTAGCAAGTTTATGTTTAGCAAAGATCCTTAAAGCTTAGTCCATGTTGCCTATAGTTGATAAAAATTCAATTTTTATTATGTTTTCCGCCTCCCCGTAAGCACCGGGGTGGGCAACGTGGACTTACAGTGGTATCAGAGCCTAACTAAACCTAAACTTGCTAAGTAGTTAAGTGTAACGAAGTTTCGAAACCGGAAAATCGAAAAACCAAACTCGCAAAACCCTAAGTTTCTGTTAAATTTTTTTCTGGTCAAAATAAAATTTGTTATACACCAAAAATTATCTCAGGGTTTTGTTAAGAACACCACCAAAAACGAGACAGAGAGTCGACCAAATGGGCGCGGATCCGCGGCGCTAGGAAGCTATTGCGCCGCTCATCCGCGGCCGTCTAGTCTCTTCTCTGCCTCGATTTTGGTGCAGTGTGTTTCTGTGTTGGTTTTGGGATTTTTAGGATATGTTATATGCACCCAGATTTTCCAGAACTAAAATTTTCTTTTGGGGGCCTATAAATCCGTATTTTTCGGAACTTCACTACACTTTAACTATATCGGTTATATCTGTGATGCTTGTATGTATTGAACGTCGGCTAATCGCTATAAGTCGATTAGTCGGGGTTATACATCTCTGTGATCTGTGATTGTTATTGGTTTGTGGATATGAATGGATTGGATTGTCGCGGGTGAATAGCCGGGGTGGATGTGAGATGAGCGTTATTTTTCTTTCATTCATTTGTAACTTGTAAATTGATGTAATAATATTATTTGTATGGCCGCACAACCGGATCGGGGTTGTAGCCGTCATTGTATAATTCTTTTTACTGTTTTTGCTCCTAGGATAGACCCATGGAGGGGGTGCACAAACTACCGGGTATCTCGAAGTGCCGAGTGACCTACTCACGGTGGTGAGGGAGGTTGCTTCGCTTCGGGTGCTTGGCGGGTAGTTTGCCGCACCCGTAGGGGTCTTGGGTGGGGTATTGGCTATTCACCGCGACCGTGTAATCCGCTTTACGTTGCAGGCTCGAACGCATTGCGGATTCCTAGTATATCCATTGTATTCATCTATGATCTGTAATGTCTATCATTGCTATATATTTATAAATAATAACTATTTAGGCGTTGCTTATGTTTTACAGCCGCGCTAGCCCAGCCCCCGCTCTGTCGTTAGTTAAGTAACCTAACGGGTGATGACGGGGCCCCGTGGCGAATGCGAATGGCATAAGCGTACGTCATATTTTGGTTGTTTTCTGCAATGGTAGGATTAAATGATGGGACGCATTCAAAGAACTAATGCAAGAAATAAACCAAGTAAAAGTCGATTGGAACACTTTGAAAACCACTCGGTTCTTTTCAAAACTAAACTTTTAAACGCGGAGCTTGAACCACTCCTTTTAAAAGCTATCTCGTTCCATCGATTATATCAAGTTCACTACGTTCACGGTTTCGCCAAAACCATCCGTAGCCCTCCATCATTTCGGATAAATATTCGGTAGTATTCAAGCTATGTATTTTGACCTCACGCCAAGGCATAGTGATTGGTAGCTGCCGGATATTTATCCGTTGCATAGATAGAATGCGTTGATTTGAGACAGTCGTACTGCCGTTTTGGCCTACGTCAAGGGTGGGTACGGGTGGGTTCAAATTAACCAGGATAATGATGGGAAGAACTTGACATGTGACTTATGACATTTTGACCTCACGCCAAGGTCATAAGAGCATGGGGCAAAAATCCACATCGGGAGTTTCATAAGTACTGAAACTTGCTAGCGTTGCATACCATTTGGAGTGTGATAATTCTGGTAGGATTCCTTCGGTTTTATCACGCGATGATATTTGGATCCCGATCCTACTGTGAGTATATGCTACTCCTCGGGAAAACTCTCACTTAACGATCAATGCTATAAACCTAGTAGGTGCCTAGAAAGGTGTTAGCGGGGCTACGCCCACAGGGAAAAGAGGTTACTTAATTAAGGAACTTCGCGAAAGCGTTGGAAAACCTCCCTCGAAGTACCGACACTGGCCTGGCTGAACGGTTAAGCAAGTATTGTACGGTGAGAATGATCCCGGCTAATCCTTTCTTTACGGTTTGAGAAGGGATTCGAGAGACAGTGGGAGCCATCCAGTTTAGACAAACTAAAAACCACTCTAAACTTGCAAGAGCATCATGCTAAAGTGTTTCTTTTCTCTCTCCTAATTGCAGCGACCATTCAAGATGACCGGACTTAAGTTACTATTAGATAAAAATATATTGACAGGGCCAAACTACAAAGATTGGCTCAGGAATGTCAAGATGGCTATCACTTATGACAAGCTGGGGTATATACTTACCACCAAAGCTCCCCCTGTCCCAGGTCCCACCTCCAGCGTCGCGGATGTAGAAATCCGTAAGACATGGGAGATAGATTGCGCGAGGGCCAAATGCCTCGTACTAGCCTCGATGGACAACGACCATCAGAGGAGGCACGAGAATATGGACCTAGAGTCCATATTTCTCCATACAAAAGAACTGTATGGAGAGCAGTCTCGTATCGCAAGATACGAAGTGTCGAAGAAGCTTTTTTCGGCAAGGTTGGCCGTCGGATCATCGGTAGCGGACCACGTGCTTAAGATGATCGGCTACATAGAGGAGCTCGCGGACCTTGGGACCACGTTGGAGAATGAACTCTATACTGATTTGATTCTCCAGTCCCTTCCTTCCACTTACGCCCAGTTCATTCTTAACTTCAACATGCAAGGAAAGGAGGTTGAACTTGCCGAACTTCTGAACATGTTGAGGACTGCTGAGGGCACCCTACAGAAGGGTAGGGAGACATCCGCTTTGTTTGTAGGAGGATCTTCCTCTTCTAGGCCCAGGGCGAAAGCCAAGGGCAAGAAGAAGAAAGCCCCCGCCAAACCAAGAGGCGGTGTCGGTAAAGTAGATACGAAGGGAAAGGGTAAAGCAACAAAGGTAGCGGGGAAGCTGGTGGGGAAGGAAGAATGCTTCTATTGTCATAAAAGTGGTCACTGGAAACAAGATTGCAAGGCTAGGAAAGCCAGAACACAGGATTTGAAGCGAGTTGCAGCTTCAGCTTCAGGTGTGTATGTTATTGAAAACTGTCTATCAATAAACTCTACATCCTGGGTATTGGATACCGGATCAGGATCTCATATCTGTAATTCTTTGCAGGCGTTGAGAAAGCGTAGAGTTTTGAAGGCAGGTGACATGACCCTCAGAGTTGCGAACGGTGCTAGCATGGATGCTAAGGCCGTGGGGGACTATCACCTGGGATTATCAGATGGACACTTTTTGGTTTTGCGTAGTTGTTATTATGTACCAAATGCAACCTGTAATATCATTTCTGTATCTTTATTATCTAAAGAAGGTTATGAATTTGCATTTGTAAGTAATGTAGTGAACATTCACCTTAATCAAGTTTTGATTGGGTCAGGTACATTGAACAACGGTATATACGTTTTAAACCAACCACAGGTTTTCAATATCCAGAATACACACAAAAGAAAGTCTCCAGAAATTAATAAAACTTTCTTATGGCATTGTAGACTGGGTCACATCAATGAGCGAAGATTGACTAAGTTACATACTGAAGGATATTTAGATCCGTTCGAATATCAATCGTATGCAACTTGTCAATCCTGTCTCAAAGGAAAGATGACAAAGGCTCCGTTTTCTGGACACGGAGAAAGAGCGAGCGAGCTCTTGGGACTCGTACACAGCGACGTGTGCGGTCCAATGTCTACACATGCGCGAAGCGGTTTTTCTTACTTCATAACTTTTACGGATGATTTCTCAAGATTCGGACATGTCTTCTTAATGAAGCATAAATCCGAAGCTTTTGATAAGTTCCAGGAATATAAGAATGAAGTAGAAAAACAAACAGGCAAAAGTATCAAGATCCTAAGATCGGATCGAGGAGGAGAATACTTAAGTGCCGAATTCCTGAATTACTTAAAAGAGAATGGAATTCTCTCTCAGCTTACTCCTCCATACACTCCGCAACATAACGGTGTATCGGAGAGACGGAACCGAACCCTATTGGATATGGTACGGTCCATGATGAGTAACGCTGAGTTACCGCAATCATTCTGGGGATATGCGCTAGAAACAGCTGCATATCTTTTGAACCGTGTTCCCACTAAGACTGTGCCTACCACACCATATGAGTTATGGAGTGGGAAGAAACCCTATCTTCAATACTTGAAGATTTGGGGATGTCCAGCTTATGTCAAAAAGCAGCATACGGACAAGCTCGAGGCACGCTCAGTACTGTGCAAGTTTGTGGGATACCCAAAGAACTCCAGGGGGTATCTTTTCTATTACGCAGAGGAACAAAAAGTCCTTGTTTCTCGTAATGCCCATTTTCTGGAACATCAGTTTTTAGAAAAAGAAATAAGTGGGAGCGCAATAGAACTGGAAGAAATTCCAGAACCACAAACTATTACTGAAAGCTTAGTGGAACCAGAAGGTTCAAAAGAACAAGACATTCCTACGCCACTCCGCAGGAGTAGTAGGCAGTCTCATCTGCCCGAGAGGTACTACGGTTTTCTCATTAACGGGGATAGAGAGGACTGCATCATAGATTGTGATGAGCCTACTAGCTTCCAGCAGGCCATTCAGAGCGTCGACTCGGTAAAATGACTGGATGCAATGCGGACCGAGATGGAGTCCATGTACACCAACAAAGTATGGATGTTGGACATTGCTCCAGACGGGGTAAAACCCATAGGATGCAAGTGGATCTTCAAAAGGAAGATTGGTGTAGATGGACAGGTTGAGACCTATAAAGCTAGACTAGTAGCAAAGGGTTTTCGTCAGCGACCTGGTTTGGACTATGACGAAACCTTTTCTCCAGTAGCTATGCTGAAATCCATTCGGATCCTTCTTGCCATCGCTGCTTTCCACGATTATGAGATTTGGCAGATGGACGTAAAGACAGCTTTTCTAAATGGTCATTTAGAGGAGTGTGTCTATATGGACCAGCCAGAGGGTTTCATTCAGGGTGGGAGCAGCGGAAAGGTGTGCAAGTTGCTCAAGTCCATTTATGGACTCAAGCAGGCATCGCGGAGTTGGAACATCTGTTTTGATGAGACGGTCAAAGAATTTGGCTTTATCAAAAATCCAGATGAACCATGCATCTATTGTAGATTTATAGCGAGAACTGTAGTATTCCTCGTTTTATACGTGGATGACATTCTCTTAATAGGAAATGACATTCCTATGCTACAATCTGTCAAGGGGTTCTTGTCACACAGGTTCTCCATGAAAGACCTGGGTGATGACTCATACATTCTGGGTATCCGGATCTACCGTGACAAATCCAAGAGGATATTAGGACTCTCGCAGTCCAGGTACATCGACACCATACTGAAGAGATTCAGTATGGAAGATTCCAAGCGCGGTAATCTACCGGCTTGTCACGGGATCACCCTCTCCAAAGAGATGTCTCCCAAGACTGATTTGAAGAGGGATCGCATGTCTATTATACCCTACGCTTCTGCGGTAGGCTCTATAATGTATGCGATGTTGTGTACCAGACCGGATGTGGCTTATGCACTGAGTGTGGTAAGCAGGTATCAGTCAAACCCTGGGGAGAAATATTGGATAGCAGTAAAGAACATTCTCAAGTACCTGAGAAGGACTAAGGAGATGTTCTTGGTGTATAGCGGAAAAGACCTGCAGATTGAGGCCTTTGCTGACTCCAGCTTCCAGAGTGACAAGGATGATTCCAAGTCCATGTCGGGTTTTGTCTTTACCCTCAATGGAGGGGCGGTGTGTCGGAAGAGCTCCAAACAGGAAACCGTTGCTGACTCGACTATGGAAGCGGAATACATCGCTGCATCTGATGCCGCAAAAGAAGCTGTCTGGATGAGGAAGTTCTTGAAAGAACTTCAGGTGGTTCCGTCCATTGTTGACCCAATACCTCTGTATTGCGACAACAACGGGGCTATAGCTTTAGCGAAGGAACCCAGGTCCCATCAGAAATCCAGACACATCTTAAGGCGGTATCACCTGATCAGGGAGATCGTGGATCGCCAGGAGATCGAGGTCCGGAGAGTTGCATCAGAGGATAACACAGCAGATCCATTAACCAAGGCCTTGCCCCAGACTCAGTTCGAGCGGCTGATCGAGATGATAGGTCTTCGATACGCCAGTACATGGCCTTAGTGCAAGTGGGAGATTGTTAGTGTATATGCCCTAGAGGCCATTACTGTATCATACTAGTTTGTATATTACTTAATGGAAGCTTGGGATATTCACAGTTGTATATACAATCTTGCTCGAAATGGTAGTATGCTACTTGGTTTGTCTCTGCTTTAATATGTGCATGTGTTTCTTTTAGCATATTGCTGGTATACATATTAGTAGAGCCCTTAGGATCTTTGCTTGATTACCAGCATTGTGATGGTGCTCGCACTCGTGGGAGCTGGGTAATCTATAAGCACATCCTTATACAGGTCCCTGGTCGTTGGACTATCGAGACATGGCATCGATACTCCGGAGTAGACTAGCGTATGCGCTTCTCATCCCAGTGTGGGAGACGGTCTGTCCCACAGCCGTTAGTACGTCGTACTTGGGATAGTATGCGGGTGCTCGTTAGGTTACGAGTACACTGGACAGGACTCGTCGGGAACTGTTGGTTGGTAATATACCTATCGTCAGTTATCAGTTCCCAGGTGACATGAGTACAGCTTAGTCCGTTGACTTGACACTGCCACTTCGCCTCGAGTGTGTTCCCACTGCACTTTGATTACTACCTTACCACGGCTCAAAGGAGTCGTGCAAACAGGTAGTTTTTGGGTGCAGTCCCGAAGCACTTGGAGGCAGTGACGGTTAGACAGGATTCGTCTCTCCCGGTATTGGGGGTTGACATCGCGCTGTGTCCAGGAGAGCCATTACACGAGTAGTCCCTGGCCAGAGCAAGCGAGATATACTGGTAGGTTTCCAGTGTTATCTCAGGGTGTTCTGGGCTACACTCCGACACGACTTGTACCGCTATTAGGGGACTGACGTTCACCGCCCCCTAGGCCCGCCATGCGATGTATCAGACGAACAGACCGGACTGTACGGAGACTGTCACATACAGGCTCAGTAGGAGTGCAGATGGGGTTCACCTCGTCAGTCTTCTTATCGACATCTACCTGGGGACCGTTACGTACAGCTAGTGCCGCTTGCGGTCTGTGGTTAAACCCACTGCCAGCGTAGTGTCGAGTCTTTAGAGTCCCACACAGAGAGCTATTCGCCTTTAGGCAAAATGAGTAGAGGTCGCATGGTTTTGCGACAGGGTTCGTTCGCATCCGCGCACTTGTGCACGTTTGCTGTCCGGACAGTTTATACTAGCGGGCTTTGGTTTAAGCCGGATCCTAGTATATGATTTGAGATTGGTTTTTCTCAGTGTATTCGTGTTCCTCGGATCACGAATGCGGATGCGTATGCACAGTTGCTTGAGATTGGGGGAGAGGACCTTGTTTAGGGTTAATGGCTATTGTCATTTTATTAACCCTATTGCTTTTGTGTGTATTATAGTTAATTGATAATTAGCTTAATAGTTATGCATGGTTGTTGTTGTTGACAATTTGACTTCATTGACTTGTTGACCAAGGTTGACACTTTGACCATCATCATTTCTTTTAGAAGATGCTCTTTGATCTTTGCAAAATTGAAATGATAATGGTCATGTCATGATTTACCATGACAATTTTCAAGCTAATTATTGAATTAAAATAATGCACACATATTAGTGAGAATGGCTCACTAATAATTCATTCTCTCATATCATTTCTCTCTCTTGTTCATCCTCTCCCTCAAGCTCTCTCCCTCTCATGTGTTGAGAAACAAAAAGCTTGAGAAAAACCTTCACTTGATCTTCTCTACTCTCTTCTAGGGTTCAAGTCTTAGCATTTCTTGCACTCTAGTTACTCCTAGCTTGGAGTTGAAGCTAAAGGTCAAGGCTTTCGGGTGGATCCTTCTTTGACGGGAGAAGACAAGCAAGGTGACCTCTTTCTACCATTCCAAGGAGCAAGGAGAGAAGGACTTTGAGCTCAAGGTATAACCTTTCCATCACTTAGCTACTTTGTAGTTAGCTTTAGCAAGTTTATGTTTAGCAAAGATCTTTAAAGCTTAGTCCATGTTGCCTATAGTTGATAAAAATCCAATTTTTATTATGTTTTCCGCCTCCCCGTAAGTACCGGGGTGGGCAACGTGGACTTACAGGCTTTTTCCCAGAGAGAGACTTATATGGGATGGATGAGTATGTGATACTGCAACCACTGCTACAGATGGCCCTAGTGCAAGTGGGAGATTGTTAGTTATATGTATGCCCTAGAGGCCATTACTGTACATTGGATGTATATTGTAGTGGATGCTGGGACATATATTGGTAGGACTTTCTTGCTCGACATGATAGTACGCTATCTGGTTGCTCTTTATCTTAACGTGTATACTTTCTGTCTCTCTGTTACATGTTGATAAAGCCCTTAGGATGTGTACTCGACTTCCAGGACTGTGATGCAGATCATACTAGTGGGGCCTGGATAGTCCATGAGTACATCCTTCAATGTTCTTAGTCGAGGGAATATCGAGACGGGGCATCGATATTCCAGAGTAGACTAGCGTATATCTTCTCGACCCATGCGATGGGCGATAGATGATCCCATATCCATTGGTGTTTGACATCAGAGATGGTATACGGGTGCTCAGTGGAGACTGGGTACACTGAACGGACTCGTCGAGAACTCCTAGATGGTATTATACCTCACGTCAGATGGCAGTTCTCTGGTGACACTGGTACAGCTTAGTCTGTTGATCCGAGATCGTCATAGAGTCTTGTGTGTCTCCCACTGTGCTTTGATTTCCACCCTACCACGGCTCTACTGAGTCGTGCAAACAGGTGGTTTTTGGGTACAGTCCCGATTCACATGGAGGCAATGAGCGATAGGAGGGGATTCGTCTCTCCCGGTATTGGGGGTTGATGTTACGCTATGCTCGACTGGCCATAACAGGAAATCCCTGGCCAGGGTTGCAGTGACCTACTGGTAAGTGTTATCAGTAGTTTCACACATGTCATGGACTTCATGTCGGCATGACTTATCGAGCTACTGGGGTCTGACGTTTACCACCCCTAGGCGAGATATGCGGCATATCAGACGAACAGACCGGACTGTACGGTAAGTGTTACTGGTTGGATTCACAGGAGTGTGAGCGGGCTTGCTCGTCGATCTTCTGATCGCTCAATACCCGGGTGGCCGTTACGTTTAGCAGACCGCTTGCGGCTTGTGGGTGTTTGATATGATCATCATCTGCTGCCGGCGTATTGACGAGTCTTTAGAGTCCTACACAGAGGTTTCCTGGCTCAAGCGAAACGAAATAGGAGCGCATATGAGATATGTGCGGGACCGAGAATAATGCGTGTATGTGATACCGTATTTCATTCTCGCGATGATTGTGTCGAATGGTTGTATGCGTTATAACCTAGTTATCGAATCAAGGATTGACTCGATAAGCCGATACATTGGATACTAGCCGGTTATATGCGACATGACCGGATCATTGAATCAAGTGTTGATTTAATGATTTAATGTATAATTATATATTTGATATATTACTTTGCATTAACTAGTATTGGTTCACTTTAAATGGATTTACTCACTTGAAATGCACATTGTATATGTGATATATTTTAGTGCACTTGATTGTATCATGTTTGATGATACATTCTTGCTTGGGTTTGTGTAAAGAATTAAACCATGGTTAGTTAGTGGTTAGGGTTTCATTTCATTTACTTATTCATTTATCTATTTATTTATTTTATTTATTTCATTTAGAAAAGATAAAGAGAATGGTGGCTTATTTTGTAGTTTTGTGGAAACTTCATGAAGTGTTGAAAGCTTGACCATTCTTGTTCTTTTGCTAAACCTAACCATTAACCCTAACTATGGTTTATTCTCTACACCTAACTAAGGTTAAGATTATGATAAGTATCATATTGTTTTTTATTTTAAAGAGACTTATCATATATTATCTTCTTCTTCTTCTTCAAGAAGAAAAAGCTTGATAGCATCAATGGCAACTTGAGCAAATGAGTGAGAAATCCAATTCTAAAGTGAACCCACCTCCTATTTCTTCATCCTCTACCTCTTGCCAAGTAGTATAGCGTGTTTCCTTCACAAGTTTTTATGGCTTGGTGAAGTTGGAGCTTGATCTTGTGATGCCTCGACGTAGATCATCTTCGGCATCGAACCGACGACCAAGTCCGCCCTTTTCTCCGATGAAGCCGATGCTAGAGTCATGGATTCAATTTGGACAGCGGAGGGACGTCATCACGGAGCCTAGGAGGTGGAGGACCGGATCTACAAAGGTTGTAGCTTCTTTCCTTTATGTTAAAGTTGTTTACTTGCTTCGCATCACCTATATATCTAGTTAACGATCCGTATTAGGGTTTCTCGGCACTTGTAAAATTTCAATTGAGCATGTTTGATCACTTGTGAGACTTCATTAGTGTGCCTAGGAACCCTACAGCTGATCCATTCACAAAGGCCCTTCCTCAGACGCAGTTCGAGAGGCTATTCGAGATGATAGGTCTACGATATGCCAGCTCATGGCCCTAGGGCAAGTGGGAGATTGTTAGTGTATATGCCCTAGGGGCCATTATTGTATCATACTAGGTTGTATATTACTTAATGGAAGCTTGGGATATTCACAGTTGTATATAACAGTCTTGCTAAAAATGGTAGTATGCTACTTGGTTTGTGTCTACTTTAATATGTTTCTTATAACGTATCACTTATACATATTAGTAGAGCCCATAGGATCTTTGCTTGATTACCAGTGTTGTGATGGCAGTCACACTAGTGGGGGCTGGGTAGTCTGTAAGCAACATCCTATACAGGTCCCTGGTCGTTGGATTATCGATATAGGGCATCGATATTCCGGAGTAGACTAAGCGTGTACGCTTCTCATCCTAGTTGGGGAGATGCTCTGTCCCACAGCCATCAGTACGTCGTAGTGGAGATAGTATACAGGTGCTCGTTAGGTTACGGGTACACCGGACAGGACTCGCAGGGGAACTGATTGGTTGGTATTATACCCGTCGTCAGTTAACAGTTCCCAGATGACATGAGTACAGCATAGTCCGCAGACTTGACACTGCTACTTCGTCTCGAGTGTGTCCCACTGTTCTTAGATTGCTACCCTACCACGGCTCAAAGGAGTCATGCAAACAGGTAGCAGTTGGGTGCAGTCCCGAGCACTTGGAAGCAGTGGCGGTTAGATAGGATTCGTCTCTCCCGGTATTGGGAGTTGTTATCGCGCTGTGTCAGAGAGCCATTACGCAAAGTCCCTGGCCAGGGCAAGCGAGATATACTGGTAGGTTCCAGTAGCTTCTCAGGGTGTAATGGGCTTCGCTCCGACACGACTTATACAGCTATTAGGGGACTGACGCTTGCCGCTCCCTAGGCTTGATATGCGATAGTCTTAGACGAACAGACCGGACTGTACGAAGATTGTCACATCAGGCTCAGTGGGAGTTCGGATGAGTTTCCTCATCGGCCTTCTTATCGACATCTACCTGAGGACCGTTACGTACAGCTAGTGCCGCTTGCGGTCTGTGGTTAAACCCACTGCCAGCGTAGTGTCGAGTCTTTAGAGTCCCACACAGAGAGTTTCCCTGCTCCAGGAGAAACGATATAGAGGTCGTATGGTTTTACGACAAGGGTTCGGATGCATACGTGTTTTTACGCACGTACGACTTTTCGGAAAGTTTTTACTAGCCGGCTTTGGTTTAAGCCAGATTCTAGTATCGGGTTATTGGATTTATACAGTCTAAAGTTTTTCCGTGTTTTCACGGATTGGAGGGGCGTTCTCGTAATTTGTCGGGAAGCTTCTAGAAGAGTGGTGACTAAGGGGTTAAGGTGGCATGAGCATTAAATGCTTAATGACTCATTTGTGTAATTCATCCTTTGTATTAAATGATGCATTAATTAGTTGGTGAGTCATTTGATGAATCACACTAGGTGAATGAATCTAACCATGATGATTAATCATTTATATTATTTATTTTGATAAATTGTTATGGTTGTTAAATTCTCATGAGCTCATTATTCATTCTCATTCTTATCTTCACCTTCTCTCTCCTCAAGCTCTCTCATTCTTCAAACCCTAACCCTAACCTTTCATGAGTTGAGATCAAGGATTAGCTAGACTAATACATCCATAACCTCACTCTATATCGCCTAGGTAGCTTAGATTAGCACTTTAAGCAACCTAGTTATCTCAAGTTTGAGATTAAGCTTGGCGTAGGAGCTTTCGGGTGGATCGTCTTTGATTCGAGGAGGCCGTTGACGTGCCGATGTTCCAAGGAGCCTACGAGGAGTGGAGGACAGCGATGAAGACCTGAAGGACATGTAACGTGAGGTATAACTTCGAATCCGAGTAGTTAAACCTCTTGTTGATAGTTAGCAATGGTTTAGATAACGATTCATGCGCTCAAGTCCATGTTACGAAGCTTTGATAATCGTTTTTCATATATTCCGCCTCCCCGCAAGTTCGTGGGGTGCGTGACATGGACTTACATCATCTTTATTTGATTGTATCCTGACGAGCCATCCATGAAGGAGAAGATTTCGTGAGTGGACGTATTATTTATCATCAGCTCGGTGACTGGTACTTGAAAGTCTTCCTTCGGGCAAGCTTTATTGAGGTCCCGAAAGTCCACACATATGCGCACCATCCTATTTTTCTTCACCACTGGGACGATCTTAGCGATCCAGTCAGAATACTGAACCTCTTGGATGAAGCCGGAGTCGATCAGCTTCTTGACTTCGGGGTTGATGCTCATCTCAAGCTCGAGCCGCATTCTTCTCGTTGCTTATTTGATCGGCTTGATGCCTGGAGAAATCGCCAATTTGTGGACAGCTATTTCTGGATCCAATCCGGGCATCTCCGAATAGTTCCATGCAAAGCAATCTTTATACTTTATGAGCACGTCTTTAAGCATAGCCACACTTTCTTCAGATAACAGTTCACTGACGAACGTTGGCCGTGGATCGTTTGCCGTTCCCAAGTTGATTTTTCTGAGATCATCTGTAGTAGTATGTATCCCATCTTCCAGCACTTTTGGCGCCGGTGGAAACTCGGGGATCACTTCGTCATCATCGTTTGCGAAGCACCAGGGGAGATCGGCCGTGTCTTCGCATATTCTTTCTCCTGACATTGTTATCATGTGACAGGTGCGAGCTCGCTTCCAAGACCGATATTGGTCTGGTTCTACTCTCGCTGCATACGTGGCTTTCGGTTCATGCTTCTGCGGCTGTGTTACCCTCCAACCGCTGGATAAAGCGAACTTGCCGAGTTGGCATTAGTCTTCGACCCAGTTCTTGAAGGTGAAGCAGTCTTCGAGAGGGTGTCCTATTGCTCAGTGATAGGAGCAATAGTCGGGATGAGAGACCTCGTTTGCTTGCTCGGGGTGCTTGGACTCTGGGAGTATCATCATCTGATATTTCATGATAAGATTGAATATCTTCTTTGTCTTGTCTTGGGGAAAAGAATATTCTTGACCCATCTTCTTTATAAGAGACGGATCCCGGCTGCTCGATTCTTGATTGCGTGGCTTCTCGGACCCGCTTTGCCGTTGTCGAACGTTCTTTTCGTTCTTTGGTTTATTTTTGCCTTTACGCCGGGTCTTTTGCATGACGGGTTGGGGATGAGGAGCATTGTCATTCTCCGCGGCATGTTGAAAGAGGCACTGCGTTCTGGCTTTCTCGTAAATGGCCATTTCGCGGCTATGATCGTCCCGGACCTTCTGACCCGCTTCCCTTATTAGCTTGTCTATCTTTTCTACAAACGACGGACTTGGCATTTTGATGGCGAGACCTCGTTTTGGTTCAGGTCTAGCGTCTTTTAACAGAACATCTCCTTCTTCGTCAAAGTCATGTATGGCGTAGCAGCCATGGAACCGTTCCTGTTTCTTGGATTGAACGTATCCAAGTCCGATTGTTTCCATTCTCCCGTTGAGAAATTTTCGCTGAGTTCCAGGGATGCTCCAGATCCTATTGTAGAACTGAGCTTGTCGAGCAGTCTTCTTAAGGGGTACACCTTGGCGCCTCAATAGCCTTTTTAAGCCTTTTGTGTAGTATCTGGGCAGACGGATGGGCTGGAGCCTGTCAAGTGTAGAATCGGCACCATGCCAAATTTCTTTCTCCACTTTGATTTCTGTGGATTGATAAAAGAGGATCGCCTTTTCATTTCTTCGCCTGGGAGGGACATAGAATATCTGTAGTTCTTCCACATTGTAGGTATCAAGCGCGTCTAGCTCTTTGCGATGCTTTTGCGGAACCATGGCAATTTGTAAACTCCGATTATCGCCAGCGAGGGCTTGTATTGATGGCCGAAAAGAAAACACGGTATTGACCTCATCTTCCGAGTCGCTGCCGAAGATCGACATAGGGGTGGATGGTCCCGGCTTATTGCATTGGGGCGGCCCTGAATAAACTATTTCTTCTTCCTCCTCGATATCACTCCCGAAGACCGGAATAATAGTGATAGTTTTGTTCTTCGGTTTGTGACATCTTTCCGTGTCTTCGAAATCTGGTAAGAAGTATTTTGCATCTTCGTACTTTCGGATTTCATTTACGGAGAATGGGTTCAACTCCCCTGTCACGGTATACTCGAGACCATTCTTGAAATACTTCATACACTGATGTTGTGTAGAAGGGACGATGTTGTATTCATGTAACCAAGGCCGGTCGAGCAAAGCGTTATAGCAGGTCTTAGCGTCAATGACGTGAAACTTGATGTCAGTGACTAGCAGCCCAAAGCGCAGCGTCAGTATCACAGACCCAAGCGTCCGTGATGACTGGGAGTCAAATCCGAAGATGGTGATTTTATCCCGCGCGAGGTGTTGAATGCTCATGCAGATTTCCTTCAACACTTTTACATTGAGGAGGTTGACGGACGACCCATTATCCACCAGGATTTTGCCTATCTTGATATCATGGCAGTATCCAGAGACATAAAGGGGACGGTTATGCTCGCACGTCCTGAGGAGGAGATCTTCATCGCCAAGGGTGATATCGGCTGTGTGCACTTCTTCCAACTCATCCTTCATCTTTTTTTTGGCGAGGAAAGCTTAGAATTGTTCGGGTTCTTATAACGCCCTGATCAGAGAATCTCTCGCCTCTTTAGATAGCAGAAGGGCGTCGAGAATGGTGAGCTGCGAAGGTAGCTTCCTCAAGTATGCCAGAACATTATAGTCCACCTTACTTTTCTTTGGCGGGTCCTTGGCTGTAAGCTCTTCGATGACTCGATCATAGAGGGTGATATCCTCAGGGACCTTTTCTTTTCCCTTATCCTTTTTGTTCGACCCTTTGTTTATGGGTCCAAGATTCTTTTCAGGTAATGCGCGATTGCGCAGCTGAATGTTCTCACAGCTTTTCGGTTTTTCCTCTTTTCCTGAGGTGGATTCTTTAAAGAGAGGGCCGAGAGTCATTTCTTCATCAGAGTCGCTCCCGAAAGTAAGGACTTGCGATCCCTCATAGTCAACCATATGGCAGTTGCCGGCAGTTTTCTTATGCTCACTTGCCGCGCCTTTCCACTGTCGACGAGCTTCACGCTTCATCCTTTTAAAGTGTTGCCTGTGAGCGACATATCCCTGCCACCAGTTTGTAAAGGCCATGCACTCTTCAGTAGGGTGCGCAATCCTTCGATGATATAGACAGTAGTTAGGATGTATATCCGCTTCGTCAGGAGTGTTTCCTTCGGGGGTGGCAGCTTCATTCCCATCGATATGGCTTTGGCGAACCTTTTCCTCGTCTTGAACCTGTTTTTATTTGCGGCGGGTGTACTTTGATCTTATGGGAGTGTTTCGATCTTTTCGTACAGCCGCCGGCGTTTGGCCTTTTCAAATATGGCCATCTCGCACTCTCGATCAGCTTTGCTTTTAAGAAGAGCTTCGTTCAAGAATGCATCGATCATTTTATCTGATGGTCTTAGAAGTTCCGACTCAAGATCTGCCCCTGATTTCTCTGCATAAAGAGCTTCTTCATCATGTATTAATAAGGGAGAGATCACATGGCAGCTTGTCATATAATCTTCAGACTCATCCGACGAGTCTTCTCCATCGTCATCATCTCCGTCCTCAAGGACGTGGCTGAGAAATTCTTAGAGTGTGACTGGAGTCCGCACCTTCTGATTATATTCTTCCAGCGCGTCAATCTGTTTTTGCAGGTCCGTGCGCTTGTCGCTATACTTCACGGGCTTTTTGGTCTTCTTCTTCTTCTTCGAAGACTTTGAAGGCTGGGTGTGGGCATTTTGACTATCACCACCAATTTTTGGAACGGGGCGCGGTTTTAGCATTCCTTCGATGATCTCGGGTTCCAGTGGATTTTTCCACCTAATCGCCGGGCATGTTTGGATATCCTTCAACATTCTTTTAGTCTTGGCTGAAAGAACGACCTCCCATAGAGCTTCTTCCATAAAAGAGCATGATGCCCCCGGTGTGTCCCCTCTTTTAAGAGCATGCGGTTGAGGCGGGCTTACTTTCCACTTCTCGGACAGTGCGAATTTTCCCTGTTGATACTGGTCGTCAATCCAGCCCTTGAAGACGAAGCAATCTTCAATTGGATGGCCTATCGCTTGGTGATAGGGGCAATAATTAGGATTATTAGCCTCACCGGGTTGCAATGGGCATTTTGGATTCGGCAGGTTGATGAGCCTATTGCGCACCGATAGTTCGAACAATCTCCTCGTTTTGTCCCGGGGAAACGGATACGGGCGCTTTATTTTCTCATTATAGAATTGCTGTCTCTCCTCCAGGAGATCAGTTAGTTTTGGGCCACTGGGCTGCTGTTGAGCATTTGCGATGAAGGTTGCTTTCCCTTTGCCCTTTTCATTCCGTGGCTCCGGCTTTGAAGGAGACGGTCTATGACCCATCTGGTCCATTTGATCCAGTTTGTTAATCAAGGACTGGAACGTGGTCGGCTTGAAGAACATCATGAATTGGGAGATGGTCGCTTAAGGGTTAAGAGTGCCCACGAACATGCCCACCGCCAGCGCTTCTTCGATGCGCTGCTCACACTTTGACTATAGATTCCGCCATCGTATTGCGTATTGCACCCACATTTCACCTGGCTTTACCCTGGCGTTAATCAATGCTGTGATCGGGGTGCGTTCACTAGCACTCGCGAAACGCTGAGTGAATAGTAGCTCCATCTCTGCAAAAGTTTTGACGGAGTCGTTGGGAAGCTCCGAATACCACTCAAACGCCGTCTCCGACAAGCTACCAACAAACTGGCGGAGCAGAAGTTTATCATCACCTCCGATGTTGCCGCACAAGGCTTTGAATTGAGCGACATGCTGATGCGGATTCCCCGTCCCTTTATATACATAGAATTTAGGGATCGTATATCCCGGCGGGTACCTTATTTGGTCATACCAGCCTGGATAGGGTCGTCCAGTCTTAACGATTTACCCGGCCGTCTCGCTCATATGATGAGCTCGTATTTGCTGAGCGATATAATCATCCAGAGCGGCCTTGGAGATGGTCTCCTCCTTGGCTGCTGAAAGAGCCGGAGGAGGGTTCGATGTCTCCCCTCTGTCGTCTTTAATGATAATCGGGGGGTCTTCAGTTAGAGGTTCCGGCTGTAACATCATCCCGGCCATGTCTTGGAACAAAAGAGCCATTCGTTTTATGTTGGCCGCTTTTTCCGCGGCATCTTTTTTTTTCCTCTCGAGCATTCTTCGGAGGAATTCAGTATCAGTTTCTTATTCCCGACGCTGCTCTGAGGTTTCTGGAATTTCTTTTGGCCCAGTGAGTGCGGCCATTGCAGTCAGCATCTCCTGGAGTTTCTGCTGCTGTTGTTCCTGAGCCTTCGTTATCGATCGGGTAAGCGGTCGATGACCCGTAGAATCACGGCTTTCCTCTTTTCCAGAAGCCATATAAACGATATGTGTTACCATGCCCCCAGACTTGGGGCGTTTAGGTTCAGCGTCCTTGCGGTTCGCCGCGGTCACAGGGGTTTTCTCCGGCCTCCTTCTCTTGTGAGCGGTTGACGTTGAGAG
Source organism: Agapanthus africanus (assembly GCA_030015575.1). Taxonomy (NCBI): domain Eukaryota; kingdom Viridiplantae; phylum Streptophyta; class Magnoliopsida; order Asparagales; family Amaryllidaceae; genus Agapanthus; species Agapanthus africanus. Next base: position 666,729,248 of record CM057342.1, on the reverse strand, counting down.
AGCCGCTGCAGCGGGCACCCAGATGGATGTCATCTTCTGTGGTACCACGGGGTGGCTCTTTTCTTCCCGAGCTTTAATCTTCTTTAATCGACGAGAGTAATCCTGGTCAATCACCGATTCCTGGACCTGTCGCCAGACTTTGTAAATTTTGGAGGACAGCCGCTGAGGGGGCTGCTCCGGCTTCTTTTCTGTAGCAATCTCCATAGGTGGAGAAGATCTTTTCAGCACGACAGTCGGAGAGTTCTTGCAAACCCTCCTAAGCGGTTCAAAGTTATTCCCAGTTGGAACAGCAGCATTGATTTCTACTATGGGAGCTGGCGGAGTCAGTCCGGAAGGGGAATTTCCCCCAGCCTTCCTTACTCGGCGCCAGTGGCGACGTCGAGCGTGTCGAGCCATTGGGATTGTCTCAGCTGTAGGGGTGACTTCCTCATGCCCCCTGTTTTGGCGAAGGGTTGTCGCCGGCTTCAGCCTCTTGAAGACCGATGTCCGTTGAGAAGCAATGTCCAATCTGTTAAAGACGAACCTCTGGGCAGGGGTGACTTCGCCTGGAGCGGGAGCCGGAGTGGCCAGCCCTGTGAAAACTGACTTCTTGGCAAGAGAAGCCTTTCCAATGATTTCGTTCGCTTGAGCCGGGATGGCTATCCGCTTTGGGATGGCTGCTTCAGGTATTGCGGGCTTGTTGGCGTTCTGGCTCAGTCTGTTGAAAACCGAGGCATTGGACTTGGGCGACCCATTGAGAGGGGCCGCAATAGTTGCAAGCCGATCAAAGACCAACTTCTTGGGAGCTTCTTGTGATGGTACAGGAGCGCTGAAGCTTGTTGGCGGGAGCATGGTCCCGAAGAACAATCCAGTGATGGCCTGAGTGACTTGTTCCACCAGCATAGCGAATATGGAGGCCGCTTGGGGCCCGTAAGTCACTCTTCCGGACGGGACGGAGCGAGAGTTGCAGTTGCAGTTAGTGCAGGTTGAAGCCATTGATCTTATGTTTTCTGCACGGAACAAGACACCAAATCTTAGTAACTCGAACCCAAGGGAAACCATAGCAAACCACGATTCGTTCACGAACACGACACACGAAGTGTGGAGTGGAAAGAGGAAAAGGTCCCACCGGGCGTGCCAGAATCTGTTCTCCTTCGAAACACGGAGACGCGACCGCGTAGGTCCGTCTTGCCTGAATTTAGGGGCAGATGCTAATTGGTGCTATCCGTTCACCTCTCCGAAGATGCCAAGTTGATTTATGACACCGTGTATCGAAGGTTTAAACGGATGCGGCCGATGTAGCAGAATTCGTCAGATTCCCCCTCGTTGAGGGGTTTTTTGATTGTGGGGACGCTCTTCCCTGCAGGCGCAAGCCCCTACAGTTTAATTATGCTACTGCATCGCGGTAACCACTTTCTCCTTCTCCAGATGGTCACTTCGTGTCGTGTGTGTTTATTTTGTTTTTGGTTGCCCGTGGATTGTATACGGAGACTAATTTATGTTGTCACCCGTAGGGCGTGGATTAGTCCAAATCCGTATTTTCTTAGATTTGGATTTGGGGTTGGGTTTAAGAATATGTTATTCTCATTTGAGACTAAGATCAACTTAAACGTTAGTTAATGATACGTTAGTCTAATGTTAGACTAAGATCAACTTAACGGGATCATTTAGATCCAACAAAAGAGCATTTGGGCTCTATTGTTTAGTTTAGGGACAATGCGGTCAATTACTAATTTAAGGACATGATGGTCCAATGTTAGTTTAAGGATATATCTATGGTTAAGGACATCATAGTCCATGGGTTCAAAGGGACCCCACAGTCCGAGGTTAAGGACATCATAGTCCATGGGTTTAAGGACACCACAGTCCGAGGTTAAGGACATCATAGTCCATGGGTTTAAAGGACCCCACAGTCCGAGGTTAAGGACATCATAGTCTATGGGTTTAAAGGACCCCACAGTCCGAGATTAAGGACATCATAATCCATGGGCTTAAGGACCCCACAGTCCGTGGAATGATTAGTTATCGGAGCCCGTCACCTCTCTGAAGACGTTGAAGGATTACAACGACAAATATCAAAGGAGTGAAGAGATGTACCCTTGAACCAAAGTTGATTGGGAGATCTATAGTCCAATTTGGAACTAAGATCAATTAATTAGATTATGAGCACATTGGCTCAGTTAAATCTGAATTGAGAACTTATGGCCAATTTGGGATAAGTCCAATTAAGGTTTAAAATGTTAGACCTTGGTTTGGGCTGTCTAGGTTCAGCCTCCCATCATTTAGCAATGCTAAACAAGGGTTTGAGGATCTGACAACATTTTGTCTTTTATTGGGCATTGACCATTCATCATGGCTCTGGAATTTTTTTTGAATGTCATATGAAATGATCAAGTTTGAAAGAATGTAGTTGGGGTTTAATCAAAGGGGAGTCTTGACTCAGAAAGACTTAGCCAATCTGGGCCAAGACTGGTTTGAAAATAGTGTTAAACACTAACACATATTTGACGATCACGTGTTCCCACGTGATGCACTTAAATAGTGTTAAACACTAGGGACAGGACACTCAAAATAGTGTTAAACACTGAAAAGATGAAGCGCTCACGTGAGGACATGTGAGGCGCACTAGCATTGGGCTAAGCTTCCTTTATTTTATTCTCAGAATATTCAAATAAGTGTTAAACACTTTTGGTCTTCAGGCCATCACATGTTCGCACGTGATGGGTATCCATATATTGATTATTAAAGTGTTTATTAGGGGTCACGTGGGGACACGTGAGGGCACCCAAAATTGATTCTGCCCTTGGATTTATTCCCTTTTGTCTTGAGAGTCACGTGTGAGCACGTGAGGCATTGCTTTCATGTTTTTTCTTTTTCATTTTGAGGAGTATGTTTGAGGGTCACGTGGGGCACGTGACCATGTCTCATTCGTTCTTTTCTGATCATTGGGATGAAGAGTCACGTGTTACCACGTGATCATGTTGGATACTTGATCTTTACGTGCATGGAGAGCTTTAAGTCACTTGTTTTTAAGAATTAAATTCTTTTATAGGGTTAAACCCTAGTTCTGTTTAGAGCAATTAAATTCCTATGTATTTGAAAGAATTAAATTCTTGTGTAGGGTTAAACCCTAGTTTTATTTGGAGGAATTGAATTCCTATGAATTTGGGAGAATTAAATTCTCATATAGTGTTAAACCCTGGTTTCATTTGGAGGAATTAAATTCCTATGAATTTGGGGGAATTAAATTCCTTAAACTTGAATCCTCCCTCTAAGCTTCAGATCTGCATGGCAGAATCTCCCCGATGAGAATTAAATTCTCAACTTGTGGGGAGATCTGCTTCTGCAGATCTTCAACCAAAGGAAGAACTAAGTTATTATTCAGAAGAGTTAAACTCTTAATTTGAGAATTAAATTCTCTTCTGTTTTATGGAGCTTAGATCTCTTTTCCCTTCTCACCTAGGGTTTCTTTTTCTTCTGAGGAAATCCTTTTCGCTCTTGAGAATTAAATTCTCCTCTCTTTTTTCTCTCTGTTGTTGTATCTCTCTAAAAAAATTCCAAAAAATCCTTTCTCTTCTCTTCTTGGCTCCTATTTATAGGAGAAAGAAAAGAATCAGTTTGTTTAGTCAATCTTTCATTGAAAGATTTTGGTTGTTTCTGTAACCAACATGATCTTTTAGATCACTCGGTGAATTTTATTCACCATTGGATTTTTAATCCAAAAGATATTATGTTTGTTATTTTTGGTGAATTTCAGGAAAATCCTCCCTTGTATAGAATCTTTGTATAAGTTGGTGATTTTTAATCCAACGGTGCTCCACTTTATAGAGCATAATCTTTTCCTTTTCTGTTAGGAAAGATTTAGAGAGATATTTTCCAGTTAGGGTTCTCAATTCCTTCTTAATTAGAATTTAATTCTATTAGTTCAGAAGGCTTGAAAAGCCTATCACGTGTTGGCACGTGATCCCATTGTTTGATCATTTAAATAGAATTTAATTCTATTAATTAAAGAGATTAGGGACCCATCACGTGTTGACACATGACCCCCCTTGATTAATATTTTAACCAGAATTTAATTCTGTTGTTTTAAAGAACTAGGGAATCATCACTTGTCAGCACGTGACCTTTGGTCACGTGTCAGTACGTGATACCCCATTGGGGTTTTTCCTTAATTATTTTACTATACTTTTAATTCTTTTCAGTGAGTTTAAAGGGCCCATCATGTGTGGACACGTGTTTCCACTGATTGATTGTTTGACTAGAGTTTAACCCTATAAATTAGAGATCATAGGAAACTATCACGTGTCTGCACGTGACCTCTGGTCACGTGTGGACACGTGATGCCCTATTAGGGTATTCCTGATATTTTTATGAGGGAACAACCACTGTTAGATTTTCTATCTTAAATAGGCAAACACCCACTTTCTCCGGCTCCCTGAGTCTTAAGAGAACTGGTCCCGCTTAAACTTATATTTACTAGGGTCCTTATTGTAAATTAATATAACTTGGAGGGGATTTATGTAAAAATAGTTTTGATATAATTTCAAAATATACATCAAGTATTTTATTATCGTCTTTAGGGTTATCATAGATATATATTTTATAAAAGTGAAATTTTCTAGTGAGCAGAACCTAGTTTTCATTGTATATGGTATTTTAATGAAATATTGGAATTTGCATTGAATTGATATGGTAGTTTCAGGTAATTGTGATTCCTTTGCCTTAGAAAACATGGAATATTTATATAATATATTTAAAATAGATCTTTTGATAATATTCATATATATATATATAATGAAAATAAATTTTATTCATTTTGTATAAATCTCATTTTCTTAAAAATTGCATTAGAAATTCCATCGAGATCGAATGCTCCTTGCGGAGGTCTGCAACTCGCTCTACTAGACCTGAGGATGTGCGATAACCTGCACTATTCCGTTCGGGGTTCTCCAAAATGGATTGTAGAGACACAATTGCAAGGAACTAATTAACACTCTTTTTTTTAAAACGGTTTTGAAAGTTCAAGGTATTTATTCGTAAAAGCGTATTTTCTCATAATGTAGAATCCCAAAATTTATCGTGTTATGTCAAACATGTGTGTTGTGATGAGGTAGGTCATTACCTTGTGAGTTATCTAAAGGTAATACGGTTAAATTGAATATTTACAAGTTGTAAGTAAAATGATGGTATTTTGCTATAAAAGTGAAATAAAAATTGCAACATGAATTCTTTTGAGATGAAACTTGTTCTAATATGTTTATTTATATTTTTTAAACATTATATTAGAATATGGTATTTTATTGTTTAGGAAAAATGGAATATTTAAAGAAAAATGAATCGGAAGTCGGATTAACTCCGCTTCTGACGGGTTTTGAAAAATGAAAGTTTTAAAATAGTAGAAGAGGTTGAGAGAGGGGACTTACTAGCTATTAAGATAGAGGGGAGAAGGGGGATGCTTAGGAAAGCGTCAGGGCATCTTTTCGTCGCCGGAATCTGCTTGGAATATCGCCGGAACTTCACCTCTTGCTAACTCCACTTGCACAACATGGGACTTGGAAATTTTTGAGAGTTTTTGTAATGAAATTCTGAGTGAGGAGGGTTGAAATGGAGTGTGGTATTTATCGGAAAAATTAGGATTTTGAGGGTTAAAGAATGCATTAAAAATTGAATTAAAGGGTGATTTAATATTCTCTGGATGAATGCAGAGTAAACAAACAATATGGGATTAGTAGGGTAGGCGAAGAAGTGCCAGGGGAGAGAATGGGGACCATCCCCTACGAGCGGCCCGGCGGTGCCGGCCACGAAGGCAATCTCGTCGGTCATTTACCGGTGACGAGTGGTGAGATTTGTGCCATGTGTTGGTGTCGCTTTGTATACTTCAGTGCACATGTTTGATTAATCTGTGACTTTTCATTTTATGTGTAGTGCACGTGCAAACTTTTGGTCTTCTAAAAGATTAAAAGAAAAATGAATAAAAAGATAATGTGGCTGGGGGGATTCGATCACAGGGGCTACGTCACAGCAGTGCAAGGCTTTACCAATGAGCTATAAGTCCTTTCTTGCCGTTCAAAAGCAAATAAAATACTTATAGTGTACACAGGATTGCAAATGCTCCATTTGTACATTAACTTTTAAATAAATTTTTTGTACATTGAAATTGGAGTTGTTACATTCTACCCTCTTTACAAAAATTTCGTCCTCGAAATTTACAATTATTTTAAGGATTAATTTACAAACAAATGAGGGTATCTTGCACGCATGTCGTCCTCACGTTCCCATGTTGATTCTCCTGGTGAATCTTTTCTCCATATCACTCGAACTAAGTTGACTTCCTGGTTCCGAAGTGACTTCACCTTTCTATTCAGGATCTCAATAGGTTGTTGCTCACAGGATAAATCTGGCTGTACAGTGAGCTCGGAGTGATCAAGAATATGGCTGGGGTCACTCACATACCTTCTGAGTTGGGATATGTGGAACACATTGTGCACTCCTTCCAATGAAGGTGGAAGTGCCAAGCGATAAGCTACTTCTCCGACTCGTTCGAGTATGTCGAACAGTCCAATATATCTCGGACTGAGCTTACCCCGTCTTTCAAAATGAATCACTCCACGGTTCGGAGATATCTTCAAAAATACATGTTCTCCCGGTTGGAACTCCGAGTGATAGCGTTTTGCATCAGCCCAGTGCTTTTGTCGATTTTAGTCTATGCGCATTCTTTTCATGATAGTGCGAACCAGATCTACAGTTGCTACCATCATCTCAGGTCCAAAGAGTTCTCTATCTCCGATGTCGTCCCAACTTGATAGAGATCGACACTTCCTTTCATATAAAGCTGCAAATGGTGCCATTCCGATACTTGCTTGGTAGCTGTTGTTGTATGAAAACTCCACAAGATGTAGGTGATCTTCCCACGATCCTCCGAAGTCTAGCATATACGCTCTTAGCATATCTTCTAAGATCTGACTAGCTCAGTCAGACTGACCATCTGTTTGTGGATGATGAGCTGTGCTGAAGTTTAGACTTGTTCCCAAGCTAGCTTGAAGACTAAGCAAAGGCGATTTGCACGCCGACAGTCTTTCGCCAGATGTCCATCTCTTCTGCAGTAAGTGCAAAAGGCTGGGTTGGGCTGGTTGTTCGGTACTTCCGGTCTCCTGGGCATAAATTGTGGCCTTGAAGAGGCTCCTCCTGCTATCTAAGTGGCAGGACGCTTCATCCCGGCAGAGAGGGATCTGCCTTTCATCTTCACTACTATCTCATATCGGCGGGCAGCTTTCAGGGCCAACTCGTGGGTTGGGAAATCCCCTGTAGCTAAGGCTGCTTGGATTTCCTGATCTAAACCTTGCTGAAATCTTCTGAATCTGATCTCAGCAGTTTGTATTAAATGTGTCGCGAACCTGTTAAGGTCTTGTGTTAGCTGTTTAATATTTGATATTTGAAAATCAAACATTGAGACATATCTTACTTACTGAGCATGGTAAACTTAACATCAGACTCATCCATGGACATGATCCACATCTAACCCTATTATAGATGAATAAATTGCTGCTCCATATCAAATCGGTCAGTCTCTGGGAAGTATTTCACGTCGAACATGTCACGAAAAGTCCTCCATTCGATAGGTTGGACAAAACGACTTTCTTCCGCCTTCCACCAGACTCGGGCGTTGTCAGTGAGTAGCAGCTTCGCAACTCGAACCCAAACGATCTCTGGCACTTGTGCCGCTGCCAGGTCATCCTCAACACTCTGAGCCCATTCTTCAGTTTCCTGGGGGCTCTCTTTTCTCGAAAATTGTTTTGGGTGCAATGCCCGGAATTGCTTCACTCCGGGTGCTTCCGCTTCTGGACGGTTCATCAGAATACCAGTCAGCTACAGCTGTCCTTCCAGGAGGGTTCAGATTGTTTTAAGCAGTACCGTCTGCTCATTGATCAGAGCAGCGATGGTAGGCATAAGCGGTAGAGATGGTGGAGTATTGTCGAACTTGGTGCTGGTGTTGTTTGGAGAATCCATAAAGTTGAAAGAAAATTTGGGATATGATAGATTCAAGTATATGAAATTGTAAGATTCAAGGAATATGAAATGTAAAAAGTGTTTTTAGTTGCTGATTATTGTGTTATATTGCTTAGGACTTCATGCAGAATTGACTTACATGTCCATGCAGAACTGACCTGCATGGGCCGCCAACAAAACCTGTCATGCCCCGCTTTCCGGTGTACGGGAAGGGGACGCGGAGAGACCCGCTACGTATCTACTCAGAAGTAAACACACTAAGCGTATCTAACCAATATAAAGAAAAATGTATACAAGAGACAGGAATATAAATGAACAACAACTTCATTTATTAAACATTCTTTTAGAGGTACAATTGGAAATGTAAATTTATGAATAGAAAGCAATGCCTAAACAATGGCATAACTGAAATGAAAAGTATGTACAAGAATCTAAAGCTCGGGGTCAAAGGCTAACTGCTCCAAGTCTTCAGTACTGGGCTCGATCTCTAGTGAGTCCGATCCACCTGACAACATTCCAAAGAAAGAAGAAAAGGAATGTCATCAGCGAACAATCGCTCGGTAAGTCCCAAAGATGAGTAGAGATAGAATAGACAGAAAGATAGTATAACTAGTAATGTTTGATTATAATATTAACGTAGTTGTTTGTAGCTTGGTACAGACTATGTCAGTGTATACGAGAGCAGTCCCACTATTCGGAGACTAAGGTATACAGAGCATAAGGAACTGTTCAGCCACGGTACAACGACAATGGATATTAAGGTTAGGTGTATTATAGTTACAGTCGCGTGCCACTTCTAACACATTCCGTACCAATCTACCCTTTTAAAACCCCGTAATATCTTTTGTATTGATTATATTGTTTGTTTTATAAATGGATGACTAGACGAAACCATGATATCAGTAAACAGAATGGATATAAATGGATGGTCATGTAAACAGAGTATATCCATGGTTCGGTTCGGTCAAAATAGATTGATATAGATTGAATAAACGGATTCATGTTGAATTGTAGTTTATACTTGAATCATATTCAATTCAGATTAATTAGATTGAGACTCTGTCTGAGTTAGACACTTTGAAAAGAAATTGAAGTCCCGAATTAGTTTTGATCTTATCGGTAACTGCTGCACATGGACGGCAGGATTTGTGTCTTTTTCCAAGACAATTACCGTATTGATAACACTGTTGTTAGATTCTCTACTTTAGATAGGCAAGCACCCACTTTCTCTGGCTCCCTGAGGCTCAAGAGAACTGGTCCCGCTTAAACCTATATTTACTAGGGTCCTTATTTTAAATTAATATAACTTGAGGGGGTTTTATGTAAAAATAGTTTTGATATAATTTCAAAATATAGCTCAAGTTTTCAATTATCGTCTTTAGGGTTTTTGTAGTTGTATATTTTATAAAAGTGAAATTTTCTAGTGAGTAGAACCTAGTTTTCATTGTATATGGTATTTTAAAGAAATATTGGAATTTGCATTGAATTGATATAGTAGTTTCATGTAATTGTGATTCCTTTGCCTTAGAAAACATGGAATATTTATATAATATATTTAAAATAGATCTTTTGATAATATATATATATATATAATGAAAATAAATTTTTTTTATTTTCTATAAATCTCATTTTCTTAAAAATTTCATTAGAAATTCCGTCGAGATCGAATGCTCCTTGCGGAGGTCTGTATCTCGCTCTACTAGGCTCGAGGATGTGCGATAACCTGCACCATCCCGATCGGGGTTCCTCAAAATAAGTTATAGAGGCACAATTGCAAGGAACTAATTAACACTCTTTTTAAAGAAAACGGTTTTGAAAGTTCAAGGTATTTATTCGTAAAAACGTATTTTCCCATAATCTATAATCCCAAAATTTATTGTGCTATATCAAAAATATGAGTTGTGATGAGGTAGGTCATTATCTCGTGAGTTATCTAAAGGTAATACGGCTAAATTGAATATTTACAAGTTGTATGTAATATGATGATATTTTACTGTAAAAGTGAAAAAGAAATTGCAACATGAATTATTTTGAGATGAAACTTATTCTAATATGTTTATTTATGTTTGTTAAATATTAGATGATAATATGGTATTTTATTGTTTAAGAAAAATGGAATTTTTAAAGAAAAACAAATCAAAAGTCGGATTAACTCGGCTTACGACGGGTTTTGAAAAATGAAAGTTTTAGAATAGTAGAAGAGGTTGGGAGAGGGGACTTACTAGCTATTAAGATAGTGAGGAGAATGGGGTAGCTTAGGAAAGCATCGGAGCGTCGTTTCGTCGCCGGAATCTCCTTGGAACGTCGCCTCTTGCTAACTCCACTTGCACAACTTGGGACTTAGAAATTTTTGAGAGTTTTTGTAATGAAATTCTGAGTGAGGAGGGGTGAAATGGAGAGTGGTATTTATAGGGAAAATTAGGGTTATGAGAGTTAAAGAATTCATTAAAAATATGCATTAAAAATTGGATTAAAGGGTGATTTAATATTCTCTGGATGAATGCAGAGTAAACAAACAATATGGGGTTAGTGGGGTAGGCGAAGAGGTGCCAGGAAAGAAAATTGGGGACCATCCCTTACGGGCGGCCCGGCGGTGCCGGCCATGAAGGAAATCTCGCCAGTCGTTTACCGGTGATGAGTGGTGAGATTTGTACCACGTGTTGGTGTCGCTTTGTATATTTCAGTGCACGTGTTTGATTAATCTGTGACTTTTCATTTTACGTGTAGTGCACGTGTAAACCTTTGGGCTTCTAAAAGATTAAAAGAAAAATTAATAAAAAGATAATGTGGTTGGGGGAATTTGATCACAGGGGCTACGTCACAGCAGTGCATGGCTTTACCAATGAGCTACAAGTGTTTTCTTGCTGTTCAAAAGCAAATCAAATACTTATAGTGTACACAGTATTGCAAATACTCCATTTGTACATTAACTTTTAAATAAATTTTCTGTACATTGAAATTGGAGTTGTTGCATTCTACCCTCCTTACAAAAATTTCGTTCTCGAAATTTACAATTATTTTAAGGACTAATTTACAACCAAATAAGGGTATCTTGAACGCATGTCATCCTCACGTTCCTATGTTGATTCTCCTGGTGAATCTTTTCTTTACATCACTCGAACTAAGTTGATTTCCTTGTTCCGAAGTGACTTCACCTTTCTATCCAGGATCTCAACAGGTTGTTGCTCACAGGATAACTCTAGTTGTACAGTGAGCTCGGAGTGATCAAGAATATGGCTGGGGTCATTCACATACCTTCTGAGTTGGGATATATGGAACACGTTGTGCACTCCTACTAATGAAGATAGAAGTGTCAAGCGATAAGCCACTTCTCCGACTCGTTCGAGTATGTCAAACGGTCCAATATACCTCGGACTGAGCTAACCCCGTCTTCCAAAACGAATCACTCCACGGTTCGGAGATATCTTCAAAAATACATGTTCTCCTTGTTGGAACTCTAAGTGACGGCGTTTTGCATCAGCCCAGTACTTCTGTCGATCTTGGGCTATGCATATTCTTTCCCTGATAGTGCGAATCACATCTACAGTTGCTACTATCATCTCAGGTCCAAGGAGTTCTCTATCTCCGATGTCCTCCCAACTTGATGGCGATCGCCACTTCCTTCTATATAAAGATGCAAATGGTGCTATTTTGATACTTGCTTGGAAGCTGCTGTTATATGAAAACTCCACAAGATGTAGGTGATCTTCCCACGATCCTCCGAAATCTAGCATATACGCTCTTAGCATATTTTCTATGATCCGAATAGTTTGCTCAGACTGACCATCTGTTTGTAGATGATAAGCTGCGCTGAAGTTCACACTTGTTCCCAAGCTGGCTTGCAGACTAAGCAAAGGCGATTTGCACGCCGACAATCTTTCGCCAGATGTCCATCTCTCCTGCAGTAAGTGCAAAAAGCTGGGTTGGGCCGGTTGTTCGGTACTCCCAGTCTCCTGGGCATAAATTGTGGCCTTGAAGAGGCTCCTCCTGCCATCTGAGTGGCAGGGCGCTTCATCCCGGCAGAGTGGGGTTTGCCTTTCATCTTTACCACTACCTCATATCGGCGGACAGCTTTCAGAGCCAGCTCGTGGGTTGGGAAATCCCCTGTAACTAAGACAGCTTAGATTTCCTGATCTAACCCTTGCTGAAATCTTCTGGATCTGATCTCAGCAGTTGGTATTAAATGTGTCACGAACCTGTTAAGGTCTTGTGTTAGCTGTGTAATATGTGATATTTGAAAATCGAATATTGAGACATATCTTACCTACAGAGCATGGTAAACTCAGCATCATACTCATCCCTGGACTTGGTCCACATCGAACTCTGTTGTAGATGAAAGTTGCTGCTCCATATCAAATCGGGCAGTCTCTGGGAAGTATTTCGCGTCGAATATATCGCGAAAAGTCCTCCATTCGATAGGTTGGGCAATACGGCTTTCTTCCGCCTTCCACCAAACTCGGGCGTTGTCAATGAGTTGCAGCTTCGCAACTCAAACCCAAGCGATTTCTGGCACTTGTGCCGCTGCCAGGTCATCTTCAACACTCCGAGCCCATTCTTCAGTTTCCAGGGGGCTCTCTTTTCCCGAAAATTATTTTGGGTGCAATGCCCGGAATTGCTTCACTCCGGGTGCTTCCGCTTCTGGATGGTTCATCAGAATAGCGGTCTGCTACTGTTGTACTTTCAGGAGGCTTCATATTGCCTCAAGTAGTATCGTCTGCTCATTGATCGGAACAGCGATGGTAGGCAGTAAAGGTGGTAGAGTGTTGTCAAAGTTGGTGCTGGTGTTGTTTGGAGAATTCATAATCTTGAAAGAAAATTTTGGGTTAGGATAGATTCAAGTATATGAAATTGTAAGATTCAAGAAATATGAAATATAAAGAATGTTTTTAGTTGCTGATTATTGTGTTATATTGCTTAGGACTTCATGTAGAATTGACCCGCATGTCCATGCAGAACTGACCTGCATGGGCCGCCAACAAAACCTGTCACGCCCCGCTTCCTAGTGTATGGGAAGCGGACACAGCAAGGCCCGCTACGTATCTACTCAGAAGTAAACACGCTAAGCGTTTCTAAGCAATATAAAGAAAAATGTACACAAGAGACAGGAATATAAATGAACAACAACTTTATTTATTAAACATTCTTTTACAGGTACAACTGGAAATGTAAATACATGAATAGAAAGCAATGCTTAAACAATGGCATAACTGAAATAAAAAGTATGTACAAGATTCTAAAGCTCGGGGTCAAAAGCTAACTGCTCCAAGTATTCAGTACTGGGCTCGATCTCCAGTGAGTCCGATCCACCTGACAACATTCCAAAGAAAGAAGAAAAGTAATGTCGTCAGCGAACAATCGCTCGGTAAGTGCCAAAGATGAGTAGAGATAGAATAGACAGAAAGAGAGTATAACTAGTAATGTTGGATTATAATGTTAATGCAGTTGTTTGTAGCTTGGTACAGAATATGTCAGTGTATACGAGAGGGAGAGGAGTCCCACTATCCGGAGACTAAGGTATATGGAGCACAAGGAACCGTTCAGCCATGGTACAACGGCAATGGATATTACACATTCCGTACCAATCTACCCCTTTAAAACCTCATAATGTCTTTTGTATTGATTGTATTGTTTTATTTTAAAGATGAATGACTAGCCGAAACCATGATATCAGTAAACGGAATGGATATAAATGGATAGCCATGTAAATAGAGTATATCCATGGTTCGGTTCAGTCAAAATAGATTGATATAGATTGAATAGACGGATTCATGTTGAATTGTAGTTTGTACTTAAATCATATTCAAGTCAGATTGATTAGATTGAGACGCTGTCTGAGTCAGACACTTTGAAAAGAAATTGAGGTCCGAATTAGTTTTGATGTTATTGGTAACTGCTGCACATGGACGGCAGGATTTGTGTCTTTTTCCAAGAAAATTACCGTATTGATAACACTGTTGTTAGATTGTCTGCCTTAGATAGGCAAGCACCCACTTTCTTCGGCTTCCTGAGGTTCAAAAGAACTGGTCCCGCTTAAACCTATATTTACTAGGGTCCTTATTGTAAATTAATATAACTTGAGGGGGTTTTATGTAAAAATAGTTTTGATAAAATTTCAAAACACACCTCAATTATTTAATTATCTTCTTTAGGGTTTTCATAGATGTATATTTTATAAAAGTGAAATTTTCTAGTGAGTAGAATCTATTTTTCATTATATATGGTACTTTAATGAAATATTGGAATTTGCATTAAATTGATATGGTAGTTTCATGTGCAGGGTTCCCTAGCACGGAAGCAAGGTTTCGCGAGATATCATCCATGCCAAATTCAAAAATTTGCCGTTCTAGCTAACCCTAACCCTAGAATCGTAGACTAGAAATCGACGAAATGAAAATGCAAACGACTTTGCAAGTAAAGTGAACAAGGAATACAACCTTTGTAGACCGGTCCTTCACTTCATTAGCTCCGTGTAGTAGTCTCTTCGCTGCGATCGTGAACTCCGGACTCTTGAGAGGCTCCCATGAAGAAACGAACATGCTTGCTTCGAAGTCTTCGAGGCCGAAGATGATTTACGTCGAGGAGACACTAACGCAAGCTATCTCTTCACTAATTATGAAATTAGTGAAGCAAACACCCTATACTAAATGGCAAGTAGTAGAGGATGATGAAGTAGGAAGTGAGCTCACTTTAGATTTGATTTTCTTACATTTTTTCTCATACCTCCATTGAAGCTAGAAATCTTTGAGGAAGAAGAAGAAGAAGAATGAACTCATCGTATGAATTAATCTAAATGAATTATTGCAACCATGGATGAGTTAAGCCCTCATGCCTAACTCATGTAGAGAATAAACTAAGGGATAAGGTTAAGAGTTGGGTTAACAAATATCCTAAGCTAGACAAAAGAGTGGACTTAGTCAAAGGTTCATACAAGCTTTTACAAGCTTTGAACCTTAAACTAATTCTCTCCTAATTTGTTTAACTTTGAATAAATTATAAACCCTAACTTAACCCTAACATGGTATGAGTCTCATACACCCATCTTGCATGTATCATCAAGCATGACACATACTTTGTACACTAATATATATCACATATATACACATGCACAAACTGGTGAGAAAAGAAATCCTAAGTGAGCTAATACTAGTTAATGTAATGTAATATATCAAATATATAATTATACATTAGATTATCAAATCAACTCTTGATTTAATAATCCGGCTATATTACATATAACCGACTAATATCATATATAACAACTTATCGAATCAACACTTGATCCGATAACTCGGCTATATCGCATATAACCGACCAATGTCACAATTCACAAGAATATAATACGGTATCTCATATCGTATTAATCTCGGTCCCGCACATATCATATATGTGCTCCTACTCCATTTCGATTGAGCCAGGAAACCCCTGTGTAGGACTCTAAAGACTCGTCAATACGCCGGCAGTAAGTGATGATCATATCAAACACACAAACCACAAGCGGTCTGCTAAACGTAACGGCCACCCGGGTATTGAGCGATCAGAAGATCAACAAGCAAGCCTGCTAGTACTCCTGCGAATCTAATCAGTAACACTACCGTACGGTCTGGTCTCTTCGTCTGATATGTCACATATCTCGTCTAGGGGTGGTAAACGTAAGACCCCAGTAACTCGATAAGACGTATCGATATGAGGCTCATAACGGGTCGAGAAACTACTGATAACACTTACCGGTATATCTCAAAAGCAGCCCTGGCCAGGGACTTCCTGTTATAGCCAATCGAGCACAGCGCAACATCAACTCCCAATATCGGGAGAGACGAAATCCCTCTTATCGCTCATTGCCTCCATGTGATTCGGGACTGTACCCAAAAACCACCGTTTTGCACGTTCTCTTGAACGTGGTAAGGTGGAAATCAAAGCACAGTGGGAATCACACAAGACTCTATGATGATCTCGGGTCTATAGACTAACCTGTACCAGTGTCACCAGAGAACTGCCATCTGACGTTAGGTATAATACCATCTGGGAGTTCTCGGCAAGTTCGTCCAGTGTACCCAGTCTCCACTGAGCACTCGTATACTATCTCTGATGTCAAACACCAATGGATATGGGATCATCCATCGCCCATCTACATGGGTCGAGAAGCTATACGCTAGTCTACTCTGGTATATCGATGCCTTATCTCGATACACCCATGACTAGGAACATTTGAAGAATGTACTTCATGACTACTCTGTCCCTACTAGTATGATCTGCATCATAGTCCTGGTTGTCAAGTACTCATCCTAAGGGCTTTATCAACATGTAATATAGAGACAATCAGTGTACATGTTAAGATAAAGAGCAACCAGATAGCATACTATTATGTCGAGCAAGAAAATCCTCCATATATATGTCCAAGCATCCACTACAATATACATCGTATGTACGGTAATGGCCTCTAGGGCATACATATAACTAACATCGTGTAATTGTGATTCCTTTGCCTTAGAAAACATGGAATATTTATATAATATACTTAAAATAGATCTTTTGATAATATTCATATATATATATATATATAATGAAAATAAATTTTATTTATTTTGTATAAATCTCATTTTCTTAAAAATTGCATTAGAAATCCCATCGAGATTGAATACTCCTTGCGGAGGTCTGCATCTCGCTCCACTAAGCCCGAGGATGTGTGATAACCCACACCATCCAGATCGGGGTTCCCCAAAATGGGTTGTAGAGGCACAGTTGCAAGGAACTAATTAACACTCTTTTTAAAGAAAACGGTTTTGAAAGTTCAAGATATTTATTCGTAAAAGTGTATTTTCCTATAATCTAGAATCCCAAAATTTATCGTGCTATGTCAAAAATGTGTTGTGATGAGGTAGGTCATTACCTCGTGACTTATCTAAAGGTAATACGGTTAAATTGAATATTTACAAGTTGTATATAACATTATGGCATTTTACTGTAAAAGTGAAATAGAAATTGCAGCATGAATTATTTTGAGATGAAACTTGTTCTAATATGTTTATTTATATTTGTTAAACATTATATGAGTATATGGTATTTTATTGTTTAGGAAAAGTTGAATTTTTAAAGAAAAACGAATCGAAAGTTGGATTAACTCCACTTCTGATGGGTTTTGAAAAATGAAAGTTTTAGAATAGTAGAAGAGCTTGGGAAAGGGGACTTACTAGCTATTAAGATAGATGGGAGAAGGAGGAAGCTTAGGAAAGCATCGGAGCATCGTTTTGTCGCCAGAATCTCCTTGGAACGTCGCCGGAACTTCGCCTCTTGCTAACTCGACTTACACAACTTGGGACATGGAAATTTTTAAGAGTTTTTGTAATGAAATTTTGGGTGAGAAGGGGTGAAGTGGAGTGTGGTATTTATAAGGAAAATTACGGTTTTAAGGGTTAAAGAATGCATTAAAAATATGCATTAAAAATAAGATTAAATGGTGATTTAATATTCTCTGGATGAATGCAGAGTAAACAAATAATATGGAGTTAGTGGGGGTTGGCGAAGAGGTGCCAAGGGAGAAAATTAGGGACCATCCCTTAAGGGCGGCTCTACGGTGCCGGCCACGAAGGCAATCTCGCCGGTCGTTTACCGGTGACGACTGGTGAGATTTGTGCCACGTGTTGGTATCGCTTTGTATACTTCAGTGCACTTGTTTGATTGATCTATGACTTTTCATTTTATATGTAGTGCATGTGTAAACCTTTGGACTTCTAAAAGATTAAAAGAAAAATTAATAAAAAGATAATGTGGCTGGAGAGATTCGATCACAAGGGCTACGTCACAGCAGTGTAAGGCTTTACCAATGAGCTACAAGTGCTTTCTTGCTATTCAAAAGCAAATCAAATACTTCTAGTGTACACAGGATTGCAAATACTCCATTTATACATTAACTTTTAAATAAATTTTCTGTATATTGAAATTGGAGTTGTTATAGGTCTGGTGAGAAGTGGTGGGGCCACCAGGTGTGCCTTGAGTTGTTCTAAAGAATTTTGGCATTTCTCGGTCCGTTCAAACCTGGTGATTTTCCTGAGGGCTCTGAAGTTTTCCCCCGGATCTGGACATAAAGCGACTCAATGCGGCCACCCTCCCGGTGAGTCGCATGATATCGACATTGCTTTTGGGTGCTGCCATGTTAATGATGGTGCTGATTTTCTTTGGGTTCGCCTCGATTCCTCGATGGGTAATCATGAACCCAAGGAATTTCCCACTCGTGACGCCGAACGCACACTTAGCTGGATTCAACTTCATCTTGTATTTTCACTTGACATCGAATGCTTCACCGAGGTCCGTAGTGTGTCCGGCTGACGAGGCGGATTTTACAAGCATGTTGTCGACGTAGACTTCCAAATTTTTCCCAATTTGTGTTTTGAACAGTTTGTTGACCAGTCGTTGGTACGTGGCTCTGGCGTTATTGAGTCCAAAGGGCATTACCCTGTAGCAGTATACTCCCGATCCGTGGTGAAGGTTGTCAACTCTTCGTCGGCCGGGTTCATTCGGAACTAATTATAGCCGAAGAAGGCGTCCATGAAGCTTAGTAATTCGTGGCCGACCGAGCTGTCTACTAACTGATCTATTCGAGAAAGCGGGTAGTTGTCTTTGGGGTAAGCCTTATTCAGGTCAGTGAAATCGACGCACATGCGCCATTTCCTATTTGCCTTCTTGACCATGACCACATTCGCCAGCCAATCCAAGTAGTCCAGGTTTTGATGAAGTCAGAAGCGAGCAATCGATCCACTTCGTCTTCTATCGCCTTCTGTTTAATTGGCACGAAACTTCTTTTATTTTGTTGGATTGGATTGGCTTTTGGGTCGATCCCGAGATTGTAGGAGATCACCTCGGGGTTGATTCCGGGCTTGTCTGCTGGCGTCCAAGCGAACACATCCAAGTTGTTTCGGAGGAACCGGATCAGGTCTTCGTGAATGCCCCTTGTTAAGAAAGAGCTGACCTTGACAGTCCGGCCGTCAACTCCCTCTATGAGGGGAACTTCCGCTAATGCTTCCACCGGGGCGTCTTGAATTCCTTTCGGTCGTCGCATATGTCCAAGGACCCTTGAGTATCATGTGTATCTTTAAAATTGTCGCCCTGTTCCCCGGTGGGAGATGCTGAGGCGAGACAGATCCTGGCAGTTTGTTGGTCCCCATAAGCTCGGCCTACTCCCCCGTGATCTAAAGGAAATTTGAGCGCAAGGTGGTAAGTTGAGATCTGGGCCCGAAGGGCATTTAGGGTGGGGCGTCCTAGGAGATGTTATAGGATGACGGGATCTTGGAAACGAGGAAGTTTACCAATACGGTTTGCGTTTTGCCTGCTTCCCCAATATTGAGGAGGATGGTGACTGATCCCTCAGCCAGGATGGAATAGTTGGTGAACCCGGAGAGGACGTGAGAGGTCGGCTGGAGATCGTATGGATCTAATCCCATACGCTGGAAACAGTCGTAGAACAGGATATCCGCTGAGCTCTCTGAATCGACCAAAATTCTCCAGACCTCGTAATGGTGAACTTGGGTTGTTATCACAAGAGGGTCATGCTGGGTTCCCTAGCACGGCAGCAAGGTTTCGGGAGGCATCGTCCATGCCAATTTCAAAAATTTGCCGTTCTAGCTAATACAAACCATAGAATCTTTACTAGAAAATGCGACGAAACGATATGTAAACAACTTTACAACTAAGTGAATGAGAAATACAACCTTTGTAGACCAGTCCTTCACTTCTAATGCTCCGTGTAGTAGTCCCTTCGCTGCAAGTCATGAACATCCGAACTTTAGAAAGGGTTCTCTGGGAGAAATGAACAAGTTTGCTCGAAGTCTTTGAGGCCGAAGAGATCTATGTCGAGGAGACTCAAGCTCATGCTACCTCTTCACTAATTATGAAATTAGTGAAGCAAATACCCTATACTAAAAGGTAAGTAGTAGAGGATGATGAAGTGGGAAATGGGCTCTCTTTAGTTTTCTTTTTCTCACAATATTTTTTCACCTTGAGAAAAGCTAGTAAGCTATTTTTCATGAAGAAGGAGATGAAGCATAAATATGAGAGAATGAACTCATGAGGTCAGAATAACAACAATGGGTGAGTTAGAGTCATACACTAACTCATGTAGAGAATAAACCATGAGTTACAATAATGGTTAGGTTAATAAATATCTACAAGTAAAACAAAACTAGTGGACTAAGTCAAAGATGCTACAAGCTTCTCCAAGCTTCCAAGCATGTGACTAATTACCATTAATTTTGATTAATTTTAAATAAATAAAACCATTCCATTATTATAAGCATGGTGTAAGTCTCATAAACCCATGTCACATGTGGCATCTAGCATGACACAAAAGTTGTACATTAATATATATCACATATATACTAAGTGTACATAAGTGAGAAAAAGAAATGTTTAAGTTAGCTAATATTAGTTAATGTAAATTAATATATCACATATATAATTATACATTAAATTATTAAATCAACACTTGATTTAAGAATCCGGCTATATCACATACAACCGACTAATATCAAATGTAACAATCCATCGAATCAACACTTGATTCGATACCCCGGCTATATCTCATATAACCGACCGATATCACATATCGCGAGAATAGAATGCGGTATCACATACGCGTATTAATCTCGGTCCCGCATATATCACATATGTGCTCTTACATCGTTTCGCATGAACCAGGAAACCTCTGTGTAGGACTCTAAAGATTCGGCAATACGCCGACAGTAGGTGATGATATATCAAACACCCACAAGAAGCAAGCGGTCTGCTAAACGTAACGGCCACCCGGGTATTGAGCGATCAGAAGATCAACAAGAAAGCCTACTCATACTCCTGCGAATCCAATCAGTAACACTACCGTACAGTCCGGTCTCTTCGTCTGATATGTTGCATATCGCGCCTGGGGGTGGTAAACTTCAGACCCCAATAGATTGATAAGTCATGCCAATGTGAAGCTCATAACGGGTCGAGAAACTACTGATAACACTTACCAGTAAATCTCATAAACAGCCCTGGCCAGGGACTTCCTGTTATGGCTAATCGAGCACAGCGCAACATCAACCCCCAATACCGGGAGAGACGAAATCCCCTCCTATCGCTCACTGCCTCCATATGACTCGGGACTGTACCCAAAATCCACCATTTTGCATGTTCTCCTGAACATGGTAAGGTGGAAATCAAAGCACAGTGGGAATCACACAAGACTCTATGACGATCTCGGGTCGACAGACTAACCTGTACAAGTGTCACCAGAGAACTGCCATCTGACGTGATGTATAATGCCATCTAGGAGTTCTTGGAGAGTCCGTCCAGTGTACCCAGTCTCCACTGAGCACCCGTATATCATCTCTGATGTCAAACACCAATGGATATAGGATCATCCATCGCCCATCTACATGGGTCGAGAAGCTATACGCTAGTCTACTCTGGTATATCGATGCCCCGTATCGATACACCCACGGTTAGGGACATTAAAGGATGTACTCACAGACTACCATTGTCCCACTAGTATGATCTGCATCATAATCCAGGTAGTCAAGTACACATCATAAGGGCTTTATCAACATGTAACAGAGAGACAATTAGTGTACATGTTAAGATAAAGTGTAACCAGATAGCATACTATCATGTCGAGTAAGAAAGTCCTCCCTATGTATGTCCAAGCATCCACTATAATATACATCTCATGTACAATAATGGCCTCTAGGGCATCCATATAACTAATAATCTTCCACTTGCACTGAGGTCATATGTTGTAGTATCCAATACCCAACAATCAGCAGTGGTTGTAGTATCCCATACTCAACCATCCCATAAATGTCTTTCTTGGGAAAAGGCCTTTGTGAGTGGATCCGCCGTATTCTCCTATGAGTCTACTCTCCTAATCTCGATCTGTCTGGAAATCAACCATCTCCATGATCAGGTGATACTGCCTTAGAATATGTCTGGGTCACTGATGGGACGGGGGTTCCTAGGCATAAGTCACAGCTCCACTGTCACACAATGGTAGGAACAAAGTTCATCTCATGAACTAATATACACCCAGGCTGCCTCTTTGGTAGCATCTTTGGTAGCGATGTATCCAGCCTTTATCGTCTAGTTTGCCATGGTATCTAACTTGGAACTCTTCCAACATACCGTCCCTCCACTGAGGGTAAAGACAATGCCTGTGACTGACATTCAGTCGACCTTACCATCCTGGAAGCTATCCAGTGATTCTCCCCAGGATTTATTGATACCATCTCACTACACCTAGTGAGAATCCAAACATCCACTTAGATCTATCTCATAGATCTAAAACCCAGAATTTAGGATGTATCACCTTGATCCTTTATGGAGAATCTTTGTGATAAGAGGAGATTGACCGAGTGTAGCATAGGAAACTCCTTTGCTATCAAGAGTATGTCATCCACGTACAATACGAGGATGAACACCTTTCTCTCTACTACCTTTTTGTATATATAAGGTTTATCTACCATTTTGATGAAGTCAAACGCTTTGACTACCACATCAAAACAGATTTTCCAACTCCTCGATGTCTGCTTTAACCTGTAAAGCAATTTTCACACGTTTCCGCTGCTCCCACTGTTTATGAAACCCTCTAGCTGTGTACTTATAGACGGTTTCTTCTAAATTCGTATTTAGAAAAGTAATCATGACACCCAACTGCCAGATATCGTAGTCATGGTATGTATCAATGGCAAGTAGGATCCGGATGGACTTAAGCATAGGCACTAGAAAAGGTTTCGTCATAATCCACACCTGATCGATGACGAGAACCTTTTACAACATGTCTAGTTTTGAAAGTCTCAACTTTTCCATCAACACCAAGTAATCTTCTCAAGAAATACTTGCTTCTAATGGGGTTCTAACCCTTCAGATAAAGCAATAAAAGTCCATACTTTGTTAGTGTACATGGATTCCATCTCAGATTGCTTAGCATCCATCCATTCTTACAGAGTCCCCACTCTTGATGACCTGCTTGAAACTAGTTGGGTCTTCATCTCATGATGAAATTCTCGCTCCTACTGTCATAGAGAAAATCAAAGTATCTCTCAGGTGGGTGAGAAATCCTGCCAGATCGGCGGAGAGGCTGAGATTCGTCGGGAGCTATTGAATCTTTCGATTCTACCAAATCTTCAGTTGTAGTTTGTATAGCTGGATCTCATTCCAGTTCTACCTCATGACCACAAATTTCTCTCCAAAATAAATTCCTTTTCTAAAAAGGTGGCATGTCGAGAAATAAAATATATTTTGTTCCTCATTGGAAACTCTAGTAGACGGCCGCACCCCGCGATACCGTCGACAAAGTGCACTTAGGCAGAACACCGTGGCCACGAGCATCCGGACGAATGCTTTTGGCAATTGGTTCTCCTACAGTCACTTGGTCGGGGCTATGTGGCGTGGCTATCTAATAAGGTTACCCGGCGAGTATCCGCATACGCTACGTTATTGCGATGAACTTTTGATCACATCAAAATTCTGTGGCAACCGATCAAATGAGACAAAATTGCTAGATTTATAAAATTCAAATTAGTGTGGATTCCAAGTATTGTATCCCATCACATGATATCCGGACGACGTTAAACTTTCTGATCGATTTATCGAAATCCCACAATTTCCCGACAGCTCAACACTTGAGCATAGTTCACAAATACCCAGAACATACCACAGTACCTATGGACCAGCCGTAGAAGGGCAAACCCAAGTCTCAATACTGGCACTACGGAACTGCCGCAAACCCGAAGGTTCGAAAGCGTTCCATGGTCATTATGTCGAGTTAGGGTTTCATTCTTCTAGAGGGTCCACAAAATTACTTGCATGTTTTTCCGAATACGTTAAACTTGGAAAAATGGGTTTTTGGCATTCGTTCGAACTTTTTAACTTCGCCTAAACAACATGCAAATACCCGAAACAATATTAAAACTATGAATACGAAACACTCCGAATTACCTATACTGTAAGATCACATCACATGTAAACTTGGAAAAAATAAACAACACCTGAAACACCAAAACCCAGAGACTGGAACACAGGAAAAATTCGAAGCCAAAACTCCAATGCAGAATCGAGCACACTGGAATTTTTGCTCTTGTCGCCGAACAAAATCAGGACAAAGTGCTTCAAATTTCATCTGTGTTCATGTCATATCATATACAACATTCTGCAGTTGTTTAAAAAAAATTTTGAAGATCTTTTAAAATCGACAGAAACTAGTGTTTGGTGTTTCAAGTTTCGGAGTCGTTTCGGTTTCGTAATCTAACAAACATCATCTAATTTTCTAGCATGGATCCGATACCACTGCTGGGTTCTCTAGCACGGCAGTAACGTTTCAGGAGGCATCGTCCATACCAATTTTAAAAATTTGCCATTCTAGCTAACCCAAACCATAGAATCTTTACTAGAAAATGCGACGAAACGATATGTAAACAACTTTACAACTAAGTGAATGAGGAATACAACTTTTGTAGACCGGTCCTTCACTTCTAATGCTCTGTATAGTAGTCCCTTCGCTGCAAGTCATGAACACCCGAACTCTAGAAAAGGTTCTCCCAGAGAAATGAACAAGCTTGCTCGAAGTCTACGAGGCCGAAGATGATCTACGTCGAGGAGACTCAAGCTCATGCTACCTCTTCACTAATTATGAAATTAGTGAAGAAAACACCCTATACTAAATGGAAAGTAGTAGAGGATGATGAAGTAGGAAATGGGCTCTCTTTAGTTTTCTTTTTCTCACAATATTTTCTCACCCTGAGAAAAGCTAGTAAGCTTTTTTTCATGAAGAAGGAGATGAAGAATAAATATGAGAGAATGAACTCATGAGGTCAGAATAACAACCATGGGTGAGTTAGTGTCATACACTAACTCATGTAGAGAATAAACCATAGGTTACAATAATGGTTAGGTTAATAAATATTTACAAGTAAAACAAAACTAGTGGATTAAATCAAAGATACTACAAGCTTCTCCAAACTTTCAAGCATGTGACTAATTACCATTAATTTTGATAAATTTTAAATAAATAAAACCATTCCATTATTATAAACATAGTGTAAGTCTCATACACCCATGTCACATGTGGCATCTAGCATGACACAAAAGTTGTACATTAATATATATCACATATATACTAAATGTACATAAGTGAGAAAAAGAAATATTTAAGTGAGCTAATATTTGTTAATGTAAATTAATATATCACATATATAATTATACATTAAATTATTAAATCAACACTTGATTTAATAATCCGGCTATATCACATACAACCGACTAATATCAAATGTAACAATCGAATCAACACTTGATCCGATAACCCGGCTATATCTCATATAACCGACTGATATCATATATCGCGAGAATAGAATGCGGTATCACATATGCGCATTAATCTCGGTCCCGCACATATCACATATGTGCTCCTACATCGTTTTGTATGAACCAGGAAACCTCTGTGTATGACTCTAAAGACTCGGCAATACGCCGGAAGAAGGTGATGATCTATCAAACACCCACAAGCCGCAAGCGGTCTGCTAAACGTAACGGCCACCCGGGTATTGAGCGATCAGAAGATCAACAAGCAAGCCTACTCATACTCCTGCGAATCTAATCAGTAACACTACCGTACAGTCCGGTCTCTTCGTCTGATATGTTGCATATCGTGCCTGGGGGTGGTAAACGTCAGACCCCAATAGCTTGATAAGTCATGCCGATGTGAGGCTCATAACGGGTCGATAAACTACTGATAACACTTACCAGTAAATCTCATAAACAGCCCTGACCAGGGACTTTCAGTTATGGCCAATTGAGCACAGTGCAACATCATCCCCCAATACCGGGAGAGACAAAATCCCCTCCCATCGCTCATTGCCTCCATGTGACTTGGGACTGTACCCAAAAACCACCGTTTTGCACGTTCTCTTGAACGTAGTAAGGTGGAAATTAAAGCACAGTGGGAATCACACAAGACTCTATGACGATCTCGGGTCGACAGACTAACCTGTACCAGTGTCACCAGAGAACTGACATCTGACGTGAGGTATAATACCATCTAGGAGTTCTCGGCGAGTCCGGCCAGTGTATCCAGTCTCCACTGAGCACCTATATATCATCTCTGATCTCAAACACCAATGGATATGGGATCATCCATCGCCCATCTACATGGGTCGAGAAGCTATACGCTAGTCTACTCTGGTATATCGATGCCCCGTCTCGATACACCCACGACTAGGGACATTAAAGGATATACTCACAGACTACCATTGTCCCACTAGTATGATCCACATCATAATCTAGGTAGTCAAGTACACATCCTAAGGGCTTTATCAACATGTAACAGAGAGACAATCAGTGTACATGTTAAGATAAAAAGTAACCAGATAGCATACTATTATGTCGAGCAAGAAAGTCCTCCCTATGTATGTCCAAGCATCCACTATAATATACATCTCATGTATAATAATGGCCTCTAGGGCATACATATAACTAGCCGGTCATTGTGTGAGAATGGTATGCCGTGAAGGTCTTCGTCGGTGAAGATGGTCGGGTCATCCTTCCTGCATTTCTTATGTAGCGAATCACTTATGGCCATGACCGGTAAGAGACGGTGGTTCCCCCTACTGTCCAGAGTTGGATCTGTCCAAATGACCATGATATGTCCGATTGTTAACTCCCTGGGAGGGGGTTGGTCCTTGTAAGTCTACGGTAGCGCCCCGGCCATCTGTCCGAGGCCAAAATGCGGAAATGAAAACTTTTTCAAAACTTGAAACCGGCGCTATCGCAGACTTTAATCCCGGATCGAACCATTAACCTATAACTAGAAACTAGAGAAAGGTTAGAAAAGCTATACCGATCGATCCGTGTCCTTCGGTCTTTAGCCACCATCCCTAGCTCCTCGCGACATCTCCGATCTCCGGTCTCCTCGTCGGAAAGGGCACCACATCTTCGAGTCTTTTTACGGGCTCCCGCTTCGTCCGAAGCAACTCGGACACGAAGTTTACTAGCCGACGTGTCCAAGGAGAAGTAGAGAATGTGTGTGATCACTTTGTCTCAAGCATCCATTGATTCTCAACACATGAGAGTGTATGGATGGAGGTTGAAGATGAAGCCATCAATGGAAATGGTGAGCTAGAGGAAGAAGAAGAAGAAGAAGCCTTTCTTTAGTGTGTTGTATGATAAAATGAGAGAGTGAGAGTTAAAAATACAAGACCAAACACTCCCTCTTGGCTGCCCTCTCTCTCTCTTCTCATCATATCAACACAAAATCAATCAAATAATATGACACATGCATAAAGAAAAAGACCATGAGTCACAACTTGTGCATGTGTCATAATTAATACTTCTAATCATGATTTCTAGCTCATTATTTCCATTTGTAAACATTAACCCAAATATTTACAACAATAAAAAGATACTACAACATCTAAAGTAAACTCGTGACGGATCATGAGGATACCCCTCACCTGTATATACATACCTGCATCCGCATTCCGACTGAATGCGAATGCGATGAGACTAAATTAATCCAACAAATCTAATACTAGGATCCGGCTTAAACCAAAGCCCACAAGTATGATCCGTCCGATCATGATCCGTGCACTACTACATGTATATGATCGGACCCTGCCATATATCATACGGCCTCTACAACGTTTCGCCCGAAACTTGAGAAACTGTCTATGAGGGACTCTAAAGACTCGTCAATACTTTGGCTGTGGATTTAACCACTAGCTCGTCAGTGGTACTAGATGTATGTAACGGGCTACCAGGTATTGACCAAAAGGGAGGTCGAAGAGCGAACTCATCCTGACACCCTACCGAGCCTGTCAGTGACAATATCCGTACAGTCCGGTCCGTTCGTCTATGAGCATCGCATGTCGGGCCTAGGGGGTTGGTAAAAGTCAGACCCCCAAAAGCGGTACAAGTCGTGTCGGAGTGTAGCCCAGAACACCCTGAGATACTACTGGAATACCTACTAGTAAATCTCCTGTCTTGGCCAAGGACTTCGTGTAATGGCTCTCCTAGACACAGCGCGATCTCACCTCCAATACCGGGAGAGACGAAACCCCTGCCGATCCGCTCACTGCCTCCATGTGGCTCGGGACTGTACCCAACTAAAACCTGTTTGCATGACTCCTTTGAGCCGTGGTAGGGTAGTAATCAAAGCACAGTGGGAACTCACATGAGACAAATGACGATCTCAGGTCGATGAACTAACCTGTACACATGTCATCAGGGAACTGCTATCTGACGTCAGGTATAATACCAACTAGTATGTTCCCGGCGAGTCCTGTCCGGTGTACTCATAACCCAATGAGCACCTGTATACATCTTAGGTGATCCAACTGACACCAATGGCTTGTGAGACCAGCCACTGCCCCTCGTCGGGGTCTCGACTGTATACACTAGTCTACTAATGGAGTATCGATGCCCAGTCTCGAAACTCCCACGACTAGGGACCACTTTAAGGATGTGCTTATAGACTACCCAACTCTCACGTATATGATCGCCATCATACTGCTGGTAGTCAAGCAAGAATCATAAGGGCTCTATCAATGTGTAATAGTGACCTGTAATGTCACCTAAAGCTGTACACGATGATAAAGAAAAACCAGATAGCATACTATCATCTTGAGTAAGACTGTCCTACCGGCATAGGTCCTCCCTCAATCATTGCAATCACGTGCCTATGATCCAATAATTGACTTTGAGGGCACTATATCCAACAATCTCCTACTTGCACTCAAGGCTAATTATTGCGATGTCGTATACTCACAGTCCGTGTGATACCGAACACCCAACTTCTCTACTAATCAGTTTCACAAAGCCAATTTGCGAAACTATTGCATTCGCGGAATAGCCTCAGTGAGTGGATCCACCCTGATGTTTCTTTTTATGTTTCTCTTTATCTCAAGTTTGCGGAGAAATCCATCTCCCGAAATGAGCAATACCTGTCTTAGAATATGTTTGGATATCTGATAGGACCTAGTTCATAAATGAACTCCAAATCCAAACTTCTTAGACTGTATCGTCAACTGAACTTAATCAGTATCCTGCGTCATGCCTCCCTCAGTGTCCGCTTGGATCACCTGTCCAAACCACTGCCTCTCATCAGAGGGAAAACTATAACTCTGACAGTCATTCTGTCATCCAGGTCACCTTGGAAGCCTGGAATGATAACCGTCTCCTTAAAGAGGCTGTTGTTATCATATCCCTAGAACATCCACTTATGTTCTAAAACTGCTTCCGAATGTCTCTCCAGGATAGGATTAATATCAACTTACTGCATCTCGTGCAAAAACAATATCTGGTGTGGTACTTGACATCTCATGATTGACTTAATTGCCTAAGCAAGTGATCTGCCAATCATGCACATCCTTCTCCCCTTTAGTCTGTAAGACACCTTTAGAGAGCGTGACTCCATCACCTGCAGGTATACCACCATGCCAGGAGTCATCCATTCTAAATACCTTTAAAATGCTGTCTAAGTACCCTGATTGGGACACTTCCCAAATCTAGATCTAAAACCATAATCTAGTAACCAGAATGTCTGATATAATATCCAATTCTTATGTGGAGAAACCACTGTGTGACAACCAAAGTATAACCGATTGTAGTATAGGAATTTTATTTCCTACATTGTGTATGTCATCCAAATACCAGGACATCACACCCTACTACATTCTTAACAGATCCATCCCCTATTCTGATGAAGTCAAACCTATGACTGTCATATCAGAAATAGATGATCTATCTCCGCTATATCTGCTTTAGTCTATAAATAGACATAAGCTACTTGTTCATTATGCTTCCACTGCTCCCACTAACTACGACAACCCTCTGGCAGAGTCATATACACGTACACTACTAAAGCTAGTTTAGAACGACGCTATACTCATCCTCCTGCCGGGTCTCACAGTCTGGAACAACAGCAATGGCAAGTCTGGGTAAACAAGAACCTCCCTGTCACCGTCCTTGAGGCTACCGGAGTACCTCTCGAGTGTCTGAGGTTACCCACCATATCTGCGGAGTGGCCAATGGAATGTCAATCCAGATTGAATCTTTAGGTCCTATTAAATTTTCAGTAATCGTTTGCGGTTCTGAAATCACTTCCAGTTCTACCAAACTCCCACTACTGTTTTATAAAAAAATCCATTTTTATTAAAACTGTGGCGAGTCAAGAACAATATCACTATTGATCTTCCAGATGGTAGAAAGTCAACCCTCGTCATAGCCCGGGTCAACCCACAAACACCCATTACAGAAACGTGCCTTGAGTTATCCAGAGTCTGGTTTTAAGCATAAGCCGGACAACTCCTCGTACCTTAACATTGTTAAGATATGAACTATTCTATATCCAATATAGAAACAAAGGCACTGATTTAATTGGAACCAGATTCAAATCATGCAGCTTCTCCAGTGCATGTCAACTAAATGGAGAGAGGCCGATCAGCATTACTCAACTTAGGAGTACTTTTAATTATGAGTAACCTGAAAGAGAAGCAAGTTCTCTTAATCATTACTATTAACTGAATACCATACACAAGTATCTACATCTTCGATCACCTTGAAGAATCCTGATACTTGCAATGCCTGGTTCTCTACTTTATTCTTATACCTATAACTCCTCAAAACTTAGATCTTGTATTTCTACGAAACACATGTCTAAGAACTAGAGAAGTCATAAGTAAACAGAATATAGTACAAGTACCAACCCCTCTGTCCTAATGGACACTGGACAATATACAATACTCTGTATAAGTCCCCTGAGTCTAATAACTCATTCCCCGTGTATCGTAAGTTGAAAACTGTATTTATGGTTAAGAAGAATTACACCGCTGTTTAATGCTCCTTACCTAACCATCCACTGATATAGGTAAATGTCATAGACATAATTTCAAAAAGTTATATCTCACTTTATAAAAATAAACGTACAGATATATCAATTTGAAATTGGTGCATAACAACGGATATTCAAAACCAAATATTTGCCGTCCGGCAAACAACCCAGGCGATTTCCTCAAATATCACCAATTACAACGAATCCCGATATAATGAGGATGATCACCCAATTCCCAATAACTTACTCCCACTCATCATCTGTAAAACCATACAGATGTGAGAATCAAACCTGGTAAATACATACCCTGGAGCAAGGGCTAATTGGCAAATCAGTTTTCTTTTAACAATACACAGTGAAACTGAAACATATAAATGTTTCGAAGGGGTATCCGGGTATTCCTAGTAATACCTCTTCCATTATCAGATTCACGACTGTAACCGTATATTTCTTTGCCATCTCTTCAAATCTCTTTATATGTCTTTAGTCATTACCTTCTGTACACCACCTTTAGGCCAAATGGTTTTCTTCCTTCCCTACCGTTCGGCACCAGCCTATGGTTTGGAAGAAGACTATCCAATAAATATAATGGGTGTACTCTCCTAATCCTAAGAGCACTCGCAATGCGAGAGAAGGTAAAGATAAAAGACAACTGAATAAACCTTATTCCTATTTCTCCTGAACTAGAATCCATCCCCGAACTGGAACAAGTTCCTTCGAGTTCGTATATAACCATACGATGGAGTATCCAAATAACTGTGGATCTTCATAGTGATACAGAGTATTCTGGAGAAATACAAAGGTGAAGTAGGAGTGGCAATGAAATACTTGGTTTGGTCGTGAATAGCAATCGCAGTTTACTTTGCCTTCTTTCTAATCCCTTTATTTGTCTTAACTTATTACCTTCTGTACACCATCGTTAGGCTAATTGGTTTTCTTCTTTCTCCATCGTTCGGCACCTGCCTATGGTTTGGAAGAAGACTATCCAATTAGCGTAATAGGTGTACCGTCCTAATCCAAGGAACACTCGCAACCTGAGAGAAGGTAAAAGGAAAAGACAACTGAATAGTCCTATTCATTTTCCCCAGAACCGGAAACCATCCTCGAATCTGGAACAAGTTCTTTCGAGTTCGTATATAACCATACGATGGTTTTATCCAATGGAAGTGGATGTTCGTAGTAATACGGGGTGTTCTGGAGAAAAGGGTAAAAGTAGGAGTGGCAATGAGGTATACAACTCTGACAATCCAAAAGCTGGTGTTTTAAGAAGGTTCGGTTAACTTGGTTACTGAGCCATAGTCAAGGGTCGGGTCATGGTCGCTGCCAAAGAGAGAGAGAAAAGAAACACTCAGCGTGCACTCTAACCTAAATCAGAATGGTTATCAATTTATCTAATCAGGAAACCTCCCATTGTATCGTCAAATTCTCCTCCAAACCTGAAAGAAGAATTAGTTGGGATCACCCGAGGAGTAAACCAACTCTCCAGTGGGTATCGGGATCTAACTATCATCGCATGATAACGTGATGGAATCCACTCACGTTATCACACTCCAGAAGGTATGCGCATATCTGACAAGTTTCAGTTTCTTTAGAAACTCCCGATGTGATTTTTTCCCCATGCTCTTATGACCTTGACGAAGGCCAACATATCATAAGTCACATGTCAAGTACTACCCGTCATTATCCAGGTTAATTTGAACCCACCCGTACGTACCCTTGATGAAGGCCAAAATAGTAGTACGACTGTCCCAAACCAACGCATCTATCTATACAGCAGAAAAGTAACTAATAGCTACCATACACTATGCCATGACGAAGGCCAACAAACATAGCATGAATACTAAGTGCTACCTGTCTGAAATGACGGAGGGCTACGAATGGTTTTTGGCGAAAAACCTTTAACGTAATAAACTTGATATCGTTGAAGGAACCGGATAGCTTTTTATAAAAATATAGTGGTGAAAACCTTTGCTAAAGAGGTCACTCCCGGTGAAGGGATCTCGGCTCTTTCCCCGTAGAATGAGGTGCAGGATATTCCAACTGAATACCACGATGCAAAGCAAAAGGTAATCGACTATAGTGAAGTTATTACCCTGACGCAAACTTCTGTCCAAGGGGTCACTTCCGGTGAAGGGATCTCGGCCCTTGCCTCGTCGACTGAGGTGCAGGATATTCCAACTGAATACCACTGTGCAAAACAAAAGAAAACGTCCTTGCAATAACAGCCTTTTGAAAAATGTTCCAACAACATCAGATTAGGTTTGTTTAACTTGCATTGATCCGAATCAATGCAGTCCCATCAATTAATCACACCACAAAAGAACGAAAATACGATGTACGTATATGCCATTCACATTCGCCACTGGGTCCCGTCATCACCCGTTAGGTTACTTAAATAATGACAGAGCGAGGACTGGACTAGCGCGGGTGTAAAACATATACAACATCTACTAGTATATATATCAATATATAATAATCGCTCAAGGCATGATAAATGCAACATCACAGAAATGTAATAAGCATCACAGAACAATACAGATAATCTGGGATCCCCGGGTTTCATAGAGCCGCTACTGAAACCCGACGTTCCCCTGATCGTGTGGATAGCCTATGCAATGAAATCCTAGACCCATACGGGCGCAACAAGTTACTCGCCAAAACCTGAAGCGAGGCAGCCCTTTACAGCAAAGTGAATGGACCACCCAGCGCTTCACGGAATCCGGTAACTTGAGTACCCCTCCTTCGGTCAACTTGTACCCCGTATGAGTGCGGCGAATAGCCCGCCAATTCTAGAGTGAAGCCTCCTCCGTCTCAAAGCCATGACATACGAGCCCGTTGCCTTCTAGAACCCGGTTATCTGTGCACCCCACCTTGGGGTAATCCTAGTACAGAAAGTAAAAATATATACAACTGGTACATCGACCTCAGGCCGGTCGTGCCCCAAAAGAATAATATACAAACAGGCAGTGACGGCAGTCCACATGTCGGACGCTCGCCCCGCAATATCAAATGTACAAATATAACAAAACTGTACTAACATTGCACCAAGCTATCCACCATGACAATCCGCAACATCACAGCACAACACAGGACATCAACGTGAATGTCACGTTCGCAAATCCGTCTAAAAGAGCTATAGCGATTAGACAAGATTTACCGATTAAATGACATTCACGGTCACAGATATAATATAAGTACTGTAAACTAACATATTTAAATTTTCGATCGACAAAATTTCCCGAAGTGGGCCAAGTACAACTGCAGCACTCAAAATAATTTAGGCCAAAAATAAAAAATTCCTGAAACCCCAATTCCAAGATAAAAACCACTGTAGAAAATTTGGTGCAGAGAAGCCACAAAATGGCGGCGGAACCGCGGCCAAAACATGGGTATGGCCGCGGTTCCGCGGCGGTACTGTAGCATCATGCTACCAAATTTTTACAGATTTCTAAAAAAAGCCTGCCTGTTTTTCTGCAACACTCAAAATAATTTTTCGACCACAAAAAAAATTCGACAGAAACTTCATTTTTGAGATTGCAGTTTCGGAAATTTTGTTCGATCGATATTTTAAATACGTTAGAACAAGCTAGTAAAGGTTAATGGCGTGGCTCTAATACCATGTAAATCTACGGTAGCGCCCCGGCCGTCTGTCCGAGGCCAAAATGCGGAAACGAAAACTTTTTCAAAACTTGAAACCGGCGCTATCGCAGACATTAATCCCGGATCGAACCATTAACCTATAACTAGCAACTAGAGAAAGGTTAGAAAAGCTATACCGATTGATCCGTGTCCTTCGGTCTTTAGCCACCATCCCTAATTTCTCGCGGCATCTCTGATATCCGGTCTCCTCGTCGGAAAGGGCACCACATCTTTGAGTCTTTTTACGGGCACCCGCTTCGTCTGAAGCAACTCGGACACGAAGTTTGCTAGCCGACGTGTCCAAGGCGAAGTAGAGAATGTGTGCGATCACTTTGTCTCAAGTATCCATTGATTCTCAACACATGAGAGTGTATGGATGGAGATTGAAGATGAAGCCATCAATGGAAATGGTGATCTAGAGGAAGAAGAAGAAGAAGAAGCCTTTCTTTAGTGTGTTGTATGATAAAATGAGAGAGTGAGAGCTAAAAATACAAGACCAAACACTCCCTCTTGGCTGCCCTCTCTCTCTCTCTTCTCATCGTATCAACACAAAATCAATCAAATAATGTGACACATGCACAAAGAAAGAGACCATGAGTCACCACTTGTGCATGTGTCAAAATTAATGCTCCTAATCATGATTTCTAGCTCATTATTTCCATTTGTAAATATTAACCCAAATGTTTACAACAATAAAAAGATACGGAAATATCGAAAGTAAACTCGTGACGGATCACAAGGATACCCCTCACCTGTATATACATACCTGTATCCGTATTCCGACTGAATGCGAATGCGATGAGACTAAAGTAATCCAACAAATCTAATACTCGGATCCGGCTTAAACCAAAGCCCACAAGTATGATCCGTCCGATCATGATCCGTGCGCTACTGCATGTATATGATCGGACCCTGCCATATATCATACGGCCTCTACAACGTTTCGCCCGAAACTTAAGAAACTGTCTGTGGGGGACTCTAAAGACTCGTTAATACTTTGGCTGTGGATTTAACCACTAGCTCGTCAGTGGTACTAGTTGTACGTAACGGGCTACCAGGTATTGACCAAAAGGGAGGTCGATGAGCGAACTCATCCTGACACCCTACTGAGCCTGTCAGTGACAATATCCGTACTGTCCGGTCCGTTTGTCTATGAGCATCGCATGTCGGGCCTAGGGGGTTGGTAAAAGTCAGACCCCAAAAGCGGTACAAGTCGTGTAGGAGTGTAGCCCAGAACACCCTGAGATACTACTGAAATACCTACCAATAAATCTCCTTCCTTGGCCAAGGACTTCGTGTAATGGCTCTCCTAGACACAGCACGATCTCACCCCTAATACCGGGAGAGACGAAACCCCTGCCGATCCGCTCACTGCCTCCATGTGACTCGGGACTGTACTCAACTAAAACCTGTTTGCATGACTCCTTTGAGCCATGGTAGGGTAGTAATCAAAACACAGTGGGAACTCACACGAGACAAATGACGATCTCAGGTCGATGAACTAACCTGTACACATATCACCAGGGAACTGCTATCTGACGTCAGGTATAATACCAACTAGCATGTTCCCGGCGAGTCATGTCCGGTGTACTCATAACCCAATGAGCACCTGCATACATTTTAGGTGATCCAACTGACACCAATGACTTGTGAGATCAGCCACCGCCCCTCGTCGGGGTCTCGACTGTATACACTAGTCTACTAATGGAGTATCGATGCCCAGTCTCGAAACTCCCACGACCAGGGACCACTTTAAGGATGTGCTTATAGACTACCCAACTCTCACATATATGATCGCCATCATACTGCTGGTAGTCAAGCAAGAATCCTAAGGGCTCTATCAATGTGTAATAGTGACCTGTAATGTCACCTAAAGCTATACACGATGATAAAGATAAACCAGATAGCATACTATCATCTTGAGTAAGAATGTCCTACCGGCATAGGTCCTCCCTCAATCATTGCAATCAAGTGCCTGTGATCCAATAATTGACTGAGGGCACTATATCCAACAGTCCTTTTGCTCCTGCTCCGCCTGCCGCTTGTCTCGTAGGTATTTCGCTAGGTGACCAGAGCGGATCAGTTCCGCGATGTAGTCATGGAGTTGCTTGCAGCTCTCGGTCGGGTGCCCCTGCGACCTGTGGTAGGAGCATTACGGGCCGTGGAGTAGCTTGCCCGTCCTCTGGGTAGCCGGAAGGAGCTTAAAGAACCTCTCGCCTTTGGCCTCCTCTAGCAGTTCTGTCTTAGGAAACGTTCAGAGGAGTGTACTCATGGAACCTCGGGGAATAGGGTTTTGGACGACCGGCTTTCTTTTTCTCCTCCCTTTCTCGTCTTTTCTGGTCTGCTTGGTCGCCTCGGGGCAGGTTAGAGTTCAGCTCTGACTCAAGTTGGATTTCTCGCTCGGTCCATACTTTTACTTCGGCCATGGTCTTAGGTTGCGCCAATGCAAAAGAGTGGAGCCACTCTTTGTGCCTAAGACCCGACCTTAAGGCGGTGATAACCATTTCGTCGCGGTGCTCGGGAATCTCCAGGAGGGCGTTGTAGAAGCGGGTGACGTACCCTTTGAAGGATTCCTTGTCTCCACTCTTGACGGTGAACAGGTAGTCGACCGTCTTTTTATGTCGTCGGTTACCGACGAAATGACCGAGAAATTGGGTCGCTAGCTCATCAAAGGTCGAGATGGAGCACGGCGCGAGCCTTCGGAACCAATCCCGACCAGCTCGGATGAGGGTGGTGGGGAAAGGTCTGCATTGAGCCGCATCCGAGTTGTCTTGGAAGCTCATGCCTGCCGTAAACGCGTCCAAGTGGTCCTACGGGTCGGACTTCCCGTCAAAAAGTGGCACTTTAAGCGGTTTGTTCCTAAACAAGACATGCTCAGTTAGTTGTCGTTCTGTAAAGGGCCTCATGAGTGAATCAGCGGAGTACTTCGCCCCTTCGCCGGCCGTGCGGTCGTTCTTTCGTATGTCCTCAATTTTCTTTTCAAGGGCCTCGACCGTCGGTGGTACCCCGAGAATTTTCCATAGTCGGAGCGCCTACTATCTCTGCTCCGGGCTTGTGTGATGGAGCGGCTTCGGTTTCGCTTTATCACATCTCTTAAATTCTCGGGGGAGACCCTTCGTGGATAGTGCCGACATTCACCGTATGCGCGGCCTCGACGGAAGTGGGGGCGTCGGTCGTGCCTGGAACCAGACGAACTGTCACGACCCGAAATATTAGCTCGTGATCAGCACTTAAATCACGCGACGTCTAAAGGTGTAACGTAATTCAAGTAAGCTAAAACCCAGAAATCTAAACCTTTTTTAAGAAAATACAAATGAGGTGCTGCCCAAATTTTTAAAAAACGAAACATATTTTCAAACTAGAAATTTTCACTTGCATTTTTATGTCCCTTAGCTCGTGACCCGAACTGACTGACACCTCTTCAGGGGGTGAGAAAACGCGGCGAGTGTCGAAACGATGGCCTGGTCTCCCCTGAGATCGGGGCGTCGAACTGTCCGGCGCCCATCGGGTCATAAAATCATTCCCCGTATGCGGCTCATGACTGCCGGAATCGGCAAGCCGGCATTCGGTAACATCAGGATGAACGCGATTGAAGTCAAGAGCCTGAGTGTGTGCTCTCGTCAGCCTGCGTACGTCGTCATCCCGGGGAGGGGAAAATGCGGTTTGGTGGGCATGGCCGGCCGCTTGAACGCGGGCGAACGCATCCACCATCGCCGTGAGCTTATCGATCCTAGCGGATAAGGCGTTGATGACGTTAGGAGGGGGAGTAGGACCGCTTCTGTCTCCGTTATGGAAGACGAGATGGCTCACGCTGGGACCGTCACGGTTGTCACTTGCCATTAAATCGAAGGCGAGGGATCAATTTTTTGTGGTGGAAAAGTCCTTCGCCTTTCCCACAGATGGCGCCGGCTGATGGAAGCCGGAATCTCCCTCAGTTGTTGTCCTCCGTCGATCTTGCTGCAAGCGGTTTTGAACGGTTGAGATTGGAAATGAGAGTTGAATGTGTGAATCTCAATGGGTTGTTGTTGACGCCGAGCTACTTGTAAGGGAAGTACCGGGGTGAGTGACCGCCGTAGGACCCTCCGACGATCAAGTAAGTACCGAGAAATAAAGGCATGGTAGCGGCGTATTGGATTGAGTTTTACTTATCTGTGTCGTCTGGAAGAGAGTGTTTATATAGCGGTCGCATGGGAGACGAACCGGCGCGAGATTCTCGCCATCCGTTACGCTCATGCGGCATGTTCACGTTGATGGCGGGGTATGCCCATTAATAGCGGGATACGCTCATTAATAAAGAAACGTGCCAACGTGGGCCGCGGGACTTGGAGCGACGGAGATCTCGTTCTGACGAGATACACGGAGCCGTTACGGGGGCGCTCGGGCTCCATGCTCTCGGTTGAACTGGGAAGCTGAGGGAACTCAGCTCGGTGGATAGCTCGGAGATGTGCGAGGAGGCCGAGAAAGCTCAGTATCGGCTCGAAGATGAGCAAGGAGGCCGTGAAAGCTCGGCTGCCTCATCACCAATCGAGAATGTATGAATAATAAAGGAAAACCTGACAGGATGCTGACTTGCTCTGAATAATTTTTTTTTATAGAAAAACCGCAGTTTTGGGGTGGGGGACGCCATCAAAAATTATGTACAACTCAAAATCGCTGATAAAACCAAAAGAGAAACAGAATGTAATGCGACTTGTAACCTGCCGAAACAAAGGAGTTCAGTGACGAGATCAATAATTTGCTCAGGCTCACAATGATTACAATATAAATTAAGCATTATTTAAAATTGATAGGCAATATATGAAAATTTTATATTACGATATGTACGATTATTAAATATTAAACATGTCTCACATGTACCACAAGATATTTGTTAAACTTAATATTTATTCGAATGTTACTTGCAGAGTCATTGTTCTTCAGGTTCTCTTTTACAGTTTAATGCAGATTTCTGAAGCATGATTGGTACCACAATATGCTTCACTTGGAAGAACTCAACCTACACGTGATAATATTAACGATCAATGGTCAAAATTCACATTCTAACTTGGTAATAAAATACTATTAAACAATTCCTTCAACCAAGCTTTAGGGCTATCCATCATATATAATATGAGGTCAATAATATATATTTTGGATACCATCCTATTTGAAACAAAGAGACAACACAAAAAGGCATCTTGCCAAATTTTCTCTCTCTCTAACTATCATTATGACATTGATATCAGTGGAACAATAAACAAAATGAGAAGTTGTTTAGCGGCATCATATCTAATTACAGTAAAACCTCTATACAGTAATATCCTTGGGACCGGGGAAAAATATTACTATAGGGGGGTTATTCTTAAGTAGAGTTTTATATATAAAAGAAATCATGGCGGCAATAAGGCAAGAAGCGCAAGGTGATAATCCGGAAGACGATAGTGTGGAAATAGAAAAGGTGTCATGTCGAGAAGCTTCAAACATGTTGGATAAGTTAGAAATGTTTTGGATTCAACAAGAAGGTGATTGTGGTGACGAGTTACTACGAACTCGCAAGTTAAAGGATATGGTAGTAACTCAAAAAATTAAGTCATTGTCCCAA
Source organism: Agapanthus africanus (assembly GCA_030015575.1). NCBI lineage: Eukaryota > Viridiplantae > Streptophyta > Magnoliopsida > Asparagales > Amaryllidaceae > Agapanthus > Agapanthus africanus. Next base: position 666,689,196 of record CM057342.1, on the reverse strand, counting down.
ACAACTTTGAATAAGTACTTTATGTCATCTTAAGTTCAATTGTGTAGTTAAGTAATTTATGTCATCTTAAGTTCAATTGTAATAGCCAAGTAATTTTATGTATTTTTTATATATATAAAAAATTATTTAAAATTTAATGCCAATTTATTACTATATAGAGGTAAATTAGTACAGGCGGGACTTGGAAAAAGTATGGAATATCACACTGTGGAGGTTATTCTTATTTATAACTGGTCCCGAGTCGGGACCGGGACTTTTTATCACTATAGGGAGGTTATTCCTATATAGAGTATTCCTATACGGAGGTTTTACTGTACTCACAAAAAATAACGGGATTCCAAGAAAGTTGCGATTTGTTGAATTAATCAATTCATGCTTCTTTGGTAGTAGTCCTTGCAGCAAAATCAAGAGAACGCATATCATGAATATCCAAATGCCTAACTTATGCACCAACGGGCAAATATCCATAACTTTCTAAAACCAGCATTTTACCCTCTCAATTTTAATTTTTACCAAAATAGATTTTAATTAATTATTTTTTAAAATATTTTTTCTCTTCTTATTTAATTAGCTACATCTTCTTCCCTGGCTAGTTTCACTTGCAAGCCCTTCTCTTCTTTTCATTCTCAACATTTATAAACTTAATGGACAAGCTTGGGGAAAAAATCTCGATAGAGATTACCCTCTAATATAAATATTTTTCTGCTTCATAATGGATTCCGAACAAAGAAACTCAAAGAGGAAAAATGAAACTTTTGTGAGCGAAAGATGATTTTTTGTGGATGAAATTATATTGAGAGGATTGTACCCCTATTAAATTTTATAAAAGGTATTTTGGGAACACTAGAAGCGGATAATTATAATATTCAATAAATGAATTACAAAAGAATTAGGATGATAAAAGCAACCCGCTTAATTGCCAAAACCTGAGCGTTTGGTTACTCTGGTTGACCGGGCTCCAAGAAGGCTAATTTTTAAAACACTGTTAATTACTAAATCTAAAGCTTAGTTCGGTTGACCCTATCTTACTTCATTTGACTGAAATAACTATTTTTTACCGATAATTTCCTATATTTGTTAAAATGTTACTATATTTGACACTATTATAAATATTTATCATTAACTTCCTATATATCGGCTAGAAAAATTATTGTAGTACTTTTGTCTGAGAACCCTCATCAATTGGGGTTTAAAATCTTAATACAAATTAATACATTTTACACTATTTAATTTAAAGTTACTGCATTATACTCTATTGTACTATATTCTACATTTTATTTGCAAAGAAAATTCAACAATATTATATTGAATCCAGAAATAAAAATAGAGAAACAAATTGCATTGCCATGTGGTCAAACTTTTTATCAAAAAAGTTCTACAAATAAATATTGTAACATAAAACCCCAAAAATTCAACATTCTACAACATATCAAAACCCAAAAGATAAATTCCAAAACCAACTATCATGGGGCTTCTTTGTAAAACAACTCCATTGATACATTTTACACTATTTAACTTTAAGTTACTATACTGTACTCAATTGGACTATATTCTACGATTTGATTTGCAAGAAAAATTCCACAATATTATATTGAATCCAGAAAGCAAAATAGAGAAACAATTAAGATTGTCTATATGGTCAAACTTTTTATCAGAAAAGTTCTACATATAAAAATCGAAACATAAAACCCCTCAAAATTTCAATATTCTACAATATATCAAAACCCAAAAGATAAATTCAAAAACCAACTATCATGTGCTCCTTTATATTGATTCTAATTATTCACATCGAGAACTACTTTGCCAAATATACTCATTAAACACGAACATCAACAAAGGAGATACGTGTTGGATTCTTCCTTCTATCTCGAATGCCATCAAGATTGCATTTCAATAAACAAGCACATTATATATCTCTAATCTAGATCTTGGGATTGCCGATATAATATACTATGATAAAAGTTACTGTTTGAGAGCACATACCTTCATACCTTCTTAAGTGATAACCAAATAATTAATAACTATAGTTGTTTATTGCATAATTTTAATTAAAGAGTTTTAATGTTGCCTTTTGGGCCCTATGAGCAGTGTCCTAAATTTCCTTTCTCCAAAAGAATCAGGAAGGGGGTGAGGTCTCATTAGTACCTAATGGGGAAAAAAAGAATAACTGTAACCTCATCTATAGCCTTTAAATCTGAATTTTGTTTATTCGACTTCTCTTATATTATTTATCTTTTTTATTTTTTCACTATCCAATAGACTAAATTGCTGGAAATACTCCTAACTTTAGCTTCAATCGCAGAAAATACTCCTAAATTTCTAAAACTAGAACTTTGCCCCCACATTTGTTTTCCCAAAATGTCCTTTTTTAAATATTTAGTTAAAAAATTCTAATTCATTTATTGAATATTATAATTATCCTATTCCCAAAATACCTTTTATTAAATTTAAATTGGGTAAAATCCTCTCGTTATAATTTCATCCACAAAAAATTATCTTTCGTCGCAAAAGTTTCATTTTTCCTACAATACAATGTAAGCAAGAACTTACTTGATTCTTACCCTTGATGCCGGCGCCTTTTATTAAACTTAGAAATATTACAAACTCGAAGTTACAAGAGTTGAAGAAAGAAAGAAAGAAATAGACTAAACTTTGATCAAACTTCGATGATTACAATAGAGGAAAGCCTCCTTATTTATAAAAAGGTAGGAATCCTTGTTTTGGGGTGGAACGGTGAGGTATCTCTTATCCTTTCACAGTGGAAGGGTGAGTTGTCCCTTACCGACATCTTTATAAAAGAGATGACCTTTATTAAAGATAGTTGATATGAAACTTTTGTCTATTTTCACTGATATATACAGTGTGGATCCCACCACCAAAACCGCGTGATAGAAAATCGTGTACTGGAATGGTGCAGTCGTTCTGTCTAGTGAGGGATTTTTTAAATTCTTTTGGACTAAGGGTTATTTTACTATCCCTTTTCCCTTATTTTCTTGGCGCAATGGTGAGCCCATTAATTCACCTCATTGCTGGTCCGCTGTTTTTAAGTTTTCTTTTGGATCTTGGGCTTGGCCAGCTGCGATGTCAATATTGTCAATGTCTTTCATTTCCACAGATCTAGTGGATTTTACTGATATCAGAAAAATAGTGTCTGAATTGTCAAATGTTTGTTCAAATTTCCTTTTCATATGTTCAAGTCATTTCTTCATCGGTTCCTCTTCAGAGATATTAGGATATTTTCTCTGGAATGAAGTTTTTAACTTATGTAAAGGATTTTCTGTGGCCAGTTCTTCATTAATCCTTTTATCAAGAATTTTGTTATTATTTTATATAGTCGCTTTGATTTCGGCTATTTTTTTGTTCTGCTTTGATTCCCGTCCACCATTTTATTAGGAATCTCCTCGATGAACTGGGATATTACCCTCATTAAATTCTGCTTTCAGAGTCCACATTAAAATATAGGGAACTTCATTTTCAATAAAATAGTATAACACACATTCTCCTTCTTTTATAGAGGTGTATTCCAAATTATGGAAGCTTGGATGAGATTCCATCCATGGGATAAATAGATTAAAAATTTGTTCAGGCAAAATTTTTAATTCTGATTCAATCTGTTGCCACCATTAGATAAACCAGTTCAGAATTCCTGATTTTATAATATCAGGTTTTATTATAATAAACCAAAAATGCTTTCTTCCTGGGTTTTCATGGTAAAGAATTTTTTTGAATGTTTGGATATAATCCCAGTAGTTGTATTCGTAGCGTATATCTCCAATTTTGAAAGATCTGGCTCTATTGGGATGCAGAGCCCATTCTTGTGGTTTATAAACCATTTTAATAATGGTTTTGGAAAAATTTATAATATTTTCTCCCTCTTTCCCATTTGGGTAATAATACTTGATTTCCTTTGAATTGGAAACCGTTAGTAGAGTTTCGTAGACTTGTCGGGTTTTTTCCGCTTGAAAAGCATACGAACTGGTCTCTATATATTTTTCTTTTAGAGACCATGTATCAGCATTTAGGGAATATCATTCCCTTATAAACAAATGATTGTTTCTGAGGTGTTTTTGTGAAAGTAATCATCTTCTGGTCTACCTTCAACAGCCCTTTTGAATGATTGAGCTTTTCCAGAATTATTTTCTGAACTGGAAGATTCTTCTAAGCAAATATATCTCTGTTGAGTGTATTAACAATCTTTTTCACTGTTTTATTAGGCGTTGTCCATTCTATTTGGGAGATGATGTCGCTGATTCGATTTCAAATCTTACTGGTTTTGGCTTTTGCATTTTCAGCCAATTTGCATAAGGGGAGTTGGAGATATTATTATTCATTCCCCTTCCACGGATCCTGCCTGGGCCTGGGCATCTTAACGAACTCTGCATGAAAGTTCTGCGAGAATTCCCTGCTTAAGAAATCAGAAAAACAATTGTTAGTGTCTTTAATATATTCAATATCAAAATCAAAAATTGCTAACTTAGCTTTTCATCTAGCAAAAATTTGCTTTGATGCTAAATTTTGAAGATCTTTCTGTATAACAGTTTTAGCAACACTGCAATCAATTCTAAGTAAGAATTTCTGATTTAACAAATTATCTTGAAATTTATATATACATTTAATGATAGAAAAAAAAAATCTTGATAGTTGAATAATTCAACTGAGCTGGATTACATTTTCCAGAAGTAAATTTAATAAGTATTTCCTTTTTATTATTAGGATCTATTTGCTTAAAGATACCTCCGTATCCAATATTAGAGATATCAGTTTCCACAATGTTTTGCCAGGTAGGATTAGCAATATGAAAATAAGGTAGGTTTTTAAACATTTATTTGATTTTCTGGATAGCTTTTGTATGGTCAGCTGTCCAAGGAGAAATATTTTTCTTGAGCCTATTATATAGAATGGCTGCATCAAGGGATAGATTTTTATAATAATCTGCCACATCATTTAAAGCACCTAAAATGCTTTGTAGTTGCTTTATGTCCAGAATATTATCTGGAAATTTGGAAGCAAATTCACTACTTCTCTCAATAGGTATAATGGTACCATTATCAATGTTATGTCCCAAAAATCTTATAACAGTCTGAAAAAGTTTCATCTTTGAGGCAGATATAACTAACCCGTTCTTTATAATAAGATGTTTAAAAATATTAAGATATTTAAAATACTGATCTATATTATCATAATATATTAAAATATCGTTAATATAAGAAAATATAAATTCTGTACAAAGTTAAATATAGAGTTCATAATATTTTGAAATTCTGATGGCGTATTTTTTAATCCGAACGGCATAACGTTTCATTCAAAATTCCCAAAAGAAACGGTAAAGACTGTTTTATATTTATCAGATTCATTAATCTGAATTTACCAATACTCTGATTTAAGATCAAATTTTGAAAAGATTTTAGTTTTGCTAATTCTATTAAGCAAATCCCTTTTATTAGGGAGAGGATATCATATCCATTTAAGCACATTATTAAGTGGCTTATAATTGATCACAAAACGAGAAACTCCTCTTTCTTGTTCAGTTGCATAGTTACCATTTCTGATTTAATACTAAATCAATGGTCTGAAGGAATCGGTCTGAGATATTTTTCAAAGCTTCTTTAGATTCAAGTATTCTTCTCTTTTCATTAGAGATTTCTTCTTTATATGAAGAATCACCTTTTATGAAGGTTTTACTCTCAATAGAAGAGAGTCTAGATAAAATATCTCTACTTTGTGTTTTTAATTCTTTAATTTCAATCTTGAGGTTATTAATCTCCTTTTGTAAAGCTGAAAGAATTACTGGCTTTCCTTCTCTTTGTTGTTGTTTCTTGAAAACTTCAGATAGTCTATAAATATTTTCTGATATAGGAGATTTCTCTTTTTCTTCCATTAGAAGAATTTCAACCAACTTAGATTTTAACTCTGATCGAATATTATCATTTTCTATTATTTTTAAAATAGCCCTTTTATCATCTTTGCTGATCACATTAATGCCTAGGCCATTTATATCAACAATAGCTTTTCAATAATTTTCATCTTTGTTGATATTGCAATATTTATTGGAACATTTAGTGGAGCAACCTGGCCCATTTTACAAATATTTATATCCAAGTTATTGGTCAATAATTAATCAGGGTAGAATCCACTCTAGATAGCCTGATTAAAATACTACAGGCACTTACCATAGTGGAAACCCCTACTATAGTTAAGCCAGCTAGTAATAATAGCTATGTTCATATTAAGCCATCTGTAGATATTTCAGGTTGTAAATTATCTAAAATTAAAAACATATTTTCATATATTATATCAACCTTAGAAAATAAGTTTAGTAATGCTAAACTTAATACCTTGACGGCGATAGTGGTGCAGACTTAAACTGTATCAAAGAAGAAATTATTCCTATCAAATACTGCGAGAGACCTACTCAAATTTTTAGTACAGCACAAACACCATATAAGGTGTCAAATGTTAATATATGTAACGAAAACATTTGTCTTTCTTCTCCTTTTATTATAGTCAAGGAGATAACACAGCATATTATACTAGGAACACCGTTTCTCAGTAAAATAATACTTATTGAGAAAATAGATTCTCAAGGAATTTATACCAATTATAAAGGTAAAAGGGTTATTTTTCAGTTTATAACTAATCGTATGATAAAAATCCTTAATGAGGTAAAGGACATTTACATAAAAGAAAATCAACTAAATTTTATCAAGGAAGAAATATCTTTGATACATATACAAGTGAGCCTCCTTATTTATAGAAAAAGAGGAATCCTTTTTCTGGAGTGGAACGGTGAGGTATTTCTTATCCTCTCATAGTGAAAGAGTGAGTTGTCCCTTGCCAACATCTTTATGAAAGAGATAACCTTTATTAAAAGTAGTCGATATGAAACTTTTGTCATTTTCCACTGATATATACAGTGTGGTTCCCACCACCAAAACCGTGTGTTAGAAAACCATATGCTGGTATGGTGCAGCCGTTCTGTCTAATAAGGGATTTTTTAAATTCTTCTGGGCCTAAGGGTTATTTTTATTATCCCCTTAATTCTTCTGGACCTAAGGGTTATTTTATTATCCATTTTCCTTTATTTTCTTGGCACAATAGTGAGCCCATTAATTCATCCCATAGCTAGTCTGCTGTTTTTAAGTTGTCTTCTAGATCTTGGGCTTGGCCAGCTGCGATGTCAATATTGTCAATGTCTTTCAATTTCATAGATCTAGTGGATTTTACTGATGTCAAAGAAATTGTGTCTGAATTGTCAAACGTTTGTTCAAATTGCCTTTTCATATGTTCAAGGTATTTCTTCATCGGTTCCTTTTCAGAGATATTAGTATATTTTCTCTGGAATGAAGTTTTTAACTTTTGTAAAGGATTTTCTGTGTCCAGTTCTTCATTAATCATTTTATCAAGAATTTTGTTATTATTTTTTATAGTCGCTTTGATTTCGGCTATTTTTTGTTCTTCTTTGATTCCCGTCCACCATTTTATTAGGAACCGTCTCGATAGAACTGGGATATTACCCTCATTAAATTCTACTTTCGGAGTCCACCTTAAAATGTAGGGAACTTCATTTTCAATAAACTAGTATAACATACTTTCTCTTTTTATAGAGGTGTCTTCCATATTATGGAATTTTGGATGAGATTCCATCCATGGGATAAACAGATTAAAAATTTGTTCAGGCAAAATTTTTAATTCTGCTCCAATCTGTTGCCACTACTGGATAAACCAGTTCAAAATTTCTTATTTTATAATAACAGGTTTTATTATAATAAACCAAGAATGTTTTCTTCCTGGGTTTTCATAGTAAAGAAATTTTTTGAATGCTTGGATATAATCCCAGTAGTTGCATTCGTAGGGCATATCTCCAATTTTGAAAGATCTGGCTCTATTAGGACGCAGAGCCCATTCTTGTGGTTTATAAACCTTTTTAATAACGGTTTTAGAGAAATTTATAATATCTTCTCTCTCTTTCCCATTTGGCTAATAATGCTTGATTTCAATTGAATTGGAAACCGTTAGTAGAGTTTCGTAGACTTGTCGGGTTTTTCCCGCTTGAAAAGAATACGAGTTGGTCTCTATATATTATTCTTTTAGAGATCATGGATCATGCATTTAGGGAATATCATCCCCTTCTAAACAAATAGTTGTTTCTGAGGTATTTTTATGAAAGTAATTATCTTCAGGTCCACCTTTAACAGCTCTTTTGAATGAATGATCTTTTCCAGAATTATTTTCTGAACTGGAAGATTCTTCTAGGCTGATACAGCTCTATTGAGTGTTATTAACAATTCTTTTCGCCGTTTTATTAGGCATTCTCCATTCTGTTTGGGCATATGACATCTCTGATTCGATTTCAAATTTTACTGGTTTTGCCGTTTGCATTTTCAACCAATTTGTTTATGGAGAGTTGGAAGAATTATTATTTCTTCCCTTTTGGCCTCTGCCTGAGCCTGGGCCCCTTGATGGATTCTGCATGAGAGTCCTGCATGAATTCCCTGGTCAAGAAATTAGGAAGACAATTGTTAATACCTTTAATATATTCAATATCAAAATCAAAAATTGCTAACTCAGCTTGCCATCTAGCAAAACTTTGCTTTGATGCTAAATTTTTAACATGTTTCTTTATAACAATTTTAGCAGCACTGTAATAAATTCTAAGTAAGAATTTCTGATTTAACAAATCATCTTGAAATTTATATGTACATTTAATGATAGAAAGAATTTCTTTCTTGATAGTTGAATAATTCAATTGATCTGGATTTCATTTTCCAGAAGTAAATCTAATAAGTATTTCTTTATTATTATTAGAATCTACTTGCTTTAAGATACCTCCATATCCAATATTAGAGGCATCAGTCTCCACAATTTTTTGCCAGGTAGTATTAGCAATATGAAGAAAAGATAGGTTTTTAATCGATTTTCTGCACAGTTTTTGTATGGTCAGTTGTCCAAGGAGAAGGATTTTTCTTAAGCTTATTATATAGAATGGCTGCATCAAGAGATAGATTTTTATAATAATCTGCCACATAATTTAAAACACCTAAAAACCATTATAGTTGCTTTATGTCCAGAATATTATCTGGAAATTAGAAAGCAAACTCAATACTTCTCTCAATAGGTATGATGGTACCATTATCAATATTATGTTCCAAAAATCTTATAGCAGTCTAAAAAAATTTCATCTTTGGGGTAGATATAACTAACCCGTTCTTTATAATAAGATGTTTAAAAATATTAACATGTTTAAAATGCTGATCTATATTATCAGAATATATTAAAATATCGTCAATATAAGAAAGTATAAATTATGTATAAAGGTTAAATATAGAGTTCATAATATTTTGAAACTCTGATGGTGCATTTTTTAATCCGAACGGCACAACGTTCCTGTTTACCGCCCGAAGACAGGACTGAGATGTTGGGACGTCTAGCGTAAATTTAGGGGCAGACACTATTTGGACATATCCATCCACCTCTCCGAAAATACCAAGTTGATTTATGACACCATATATCAGAGGTTTGGACAAATATGACCGTTGTAGCAGACTTTATCATATACCCCCTCATTTATGAGGGTTTTTTTGATTGTGGGGATGCTCTTCCCGGCAGACGCAAGCTGTCACTCCCCGCTTCCCAGTAGATGGAAACGGTGACGTGGTAGGCCACAATATATTTACTATGAAATACATATGTTAAGTGTAATTAAGCAATATATAAAAAATGCATACAAATGACAAGTGTTATAAAATAAACAGGAACTTTTATTTACATTCATGTTTACATACAACTGTTTGAAATAAAAGATACAATGATATAAAGTTGTGCCTAAACAGTGGCATACAAAATAAAAGTGTAGGTGATCTAGTAGTTCGGTTGAGCGGTGAGCTAGTCCAAGTCTTCCTGGTTAGGCTCGATCTCCTAAGACTCTGGTCCTCCTGACGAACATTCCAAGAAAGAAATAGAAGGAATGTCGTCAGCGAGGACCGGACTCTGAGGAGATCGAGCCTAGCCAGGAGGATTTGGACCAGCTCACCGCTCAGCCGGACTACTAGATCACCTGCACTTTTATTTTGTATGCCACTGTTTAGGTACTGCTTTACATCATTGTATCTTTTATTTCAAACAGTTGTATGTAAAGATGAATGTAAATAAAAGTTATTGTTTATTTTATAACACTTGTCATTCTTATGCATTTTTTATATATTGCTTATTACGCTTAACGTATCTATTTCATAATAAATACGTTGTAGCTTACCACGTCACCGTTTCCGTCTACTGGAAAGCGAGATATGATAGGTTTTGCTGGTGGCCCATGCAGATCTCTAAAAGGGTAAAAATAACTAACGTGAGTTCAAATGTGAATGTCAACCAATCTCAAGAGTATTCTCGAACCCAAAGCTATCGTCCAGGGGTAAGGAATCACGGGCCCAAAATAGCGGGACTTCAATTATTATTGAAGTATTTCAAACCCAACAGGCTATCATCCAAGGGCTTGGAAATACGGGCCCTCATTCATGAATTCGTGATGTACCATTTCAGCCAGGTACCACAGTAATATTATTTGTACCGTTTCAGCCCGGTACCACAGTAACATTATTTTAGTAATGGGACTTCTGAGATTCCGTTGGATTCATACTCAAACTACCCCAACACCCTGCATATATTAGTCTGTGGTTAAAGTTACAAGTCTTGTCCAAATCCATGAATACATAAAAGAGTGCAATTCAAGTATCAAGTCGAGTTCAAGTATTCAAGTCAATTGTTCATGTATTTATGTTAAGTGTTCATATCAAGTCATTACGTATTCATAATTCGGGTCAAGTATACATATTGGGTTCAAGTATTCATGATTGAGTCATGTCAAGATCAAGTCAATTCTAACATGTAATGGTTTAATCATGAGTCATATAGATAAAAATATATAAGCAATCATAGAACATGATATGAGATAAGTATACAAGTAACGTCTAAAAACAATGTTGTAAATATGTGATATGTACGACTTGTTAATCAAGTCATTTGAAGTCAAAATATAAACGAAAACATAACCTTAAGTGTTATGCACAAGTGAGTTCCAGTCTCGCCAAAATACGACTACTGATTTGGGAGATATACATATTTTCGTATCGTTGAGCAAGACAGATCAGAATCTATTCAGCACCGTCACACATTTTTAAAACGCGGGTTAATTTCTATTAGGTTTCAAGTTACAAAAATTATTAGAAAATTGTGGGTCTTTTGGAGTACTTATCTAAAACACTAAAATTCGCGCGATTTAGATTTCTGAAGCTCTAGTTATGATCGTTTTAACATCAGCGTTTAAAACAGAAATTTAGATTTCTGGACATCAACTATATGTTATATTGCAAAACTTATATTGAGTTGTTTCATGCATTTATAAGTAATCTAATATACAGGAAATTATAGTTCTATCAATTGTGCATCTATACATCTAAAGTTTTTCATGAATGGACATCGGGAGATCGAGTTATGTCATATTTACAAACATTGTGCGAATCAGGACAGATTCTGTCCAGATTCGTCGCTTGATATTGTAACGCAGTTTTCTATATTTAACGTCGATTTTCAGTAAAACTTAAAACTAAAAAAATCTAGATTTTCTATGTAAATGTTCAAAACATCTGAAAACACTTAATTTGGATCAACGATTATAGGGTTATGGTAGCTCGAAGAAGACCCTTATTGGCAGTTTTCTGGTTTTAAAAATAGTGAATAAAGAACAACGTAACACCTAAACCCTTATTCGGTTTGATATAAATTTTTTACTGTAGAACTGAAATTCTATCTAGTATATAATCTAATTTTTCTAGAATGAAGTCAAGATTGATTTTCTAAAAATTATTTTGAAGGTAAAAATATTTCTTCAAGGTGGTATTTGAGATTGATAAGGTCATGGTATTTATTTGAAACCTTGTTTTCTTTTAAAAACTAAATATAAATAAAATAAAATAAAAATAGCGAGTAATAAATTACGAAAGGTATATGGAAAAGCATATGAATCTGTCATAATAAATATACTAAAATCGATATAAAAGATTAATAAAGATTCTACACAAAAATTATTAAACACTTTTTTTTTGTTTTGAATAAACGTTCGCGTAATGTGATGGTATGCAATATAGGATGATATGATTCACATATTTTCATAACTACTAAAACATGAAACAAGATAATCACTATTAATTAAAAATGTATCATATTCATGAAGGTAAATAAATTTACAAAACAATTGACTATTAGATTATCTATTTATTTTATGTGCGTTTTCTAAACAAGGAGTTTACATATGATGTTAGCAAGTATAGACATCAGTAGAGACATGACAAGATGATGATGATTCAACAAGAGGAGGAGAAGAAACGAAGAGGACTTATATACACAAGCCGGTATTGTCACCGGGCTTGTTTATCCACCGATAGTCTCGCGTTTCTGGCGAGATCTTTTTGAGAACTTCTTCATGTTCTTCTTCAAGGAATCTAGATAAAGAGGAAGATGTGAAATGATATAAATGTGTGATGAAGAAAAGAAAGAGGAGTGACATATAAAAAAGGTTTATGAGCACCATAATTCTAATAAACTATAGCTCATAACCATTCTAATTATTTTGGGAGTTAAAAACAAGATGAAATGAAATGTCTCATTTGTAGGTTATGAGAAAGATAAAAATTGATAAAATAAATAATTGCAAGAATGAGAATTTGAACATGTGACCTATGGAATAACAATGCAAGGACTTAACTAATGAGCTACAAGGTTGTTCATGCACATATTTTACAAGAATTAAATATATGTCGTACCTTGAAAAGAAAGTGGACTTAGAAAAAGAAAAGAAAGAAATAAAATGGATTTGTCTTGGCTTGGGTTTGGGCGTTGAAAAATTATAAAATGGATAAAATAAATGAAATGATAAAATAATATATTTATTAGAAAACAAAATATACCAGAAATAGATAATTACGATATTTTATTAAAAAAATGATACACGAAAATATAGGAATTTTATGATCGTTATGATCTACCCTCCTTAAAATAATTTCGTCATCGAAATTACTTAAGAAGGATATGGTAATAGAACAAGAAAAATAAATGTGGTCGCATTTCGTTGTCGCTCTACCAGTCGGTACTCTAATTGACAAGAGACTAACATTGAATGTAAAAGAGGGTCAAAAAAATACAAGAAGACACAGAAATGAATTTCAAGAAAGCAAGAAGTGATCTTCATGAAAATCAAATAAAGGAAGTGAGATAGATTCAAATATAGCGAGTCGTTACACAAGCCTCTGCAGTTAATTACGTTATCACGTTGCGATGACCACTTTCTCCTTCTCCAGCAGTTCACTTCGTGTCGTGTGTTATTTTGTTTGTTTTGGTTGCCCATGGATCGTATACGGAGACTAGTTTATGTCGTCGCCCGTAAGGCGCGGATTAGTCCAAATCCGTACATTTTAGATTTGGGGTTTGGGTCAAGGTTTGCTTTACAGGGTCCACGTTAGTAGTTTGGTTTGCCAACGGGAGTGAACTTAGGACGCAGATCTCATATAAATGAGGTCTATCAGTTCACATGAAAGTTGGGTTTGATCTAAGAATCGTTAGTCATGTTTAAGACTTTGATCAACTTAGAAACAAATGAGCATATGAGCTCAATTGTATTAGTTTAAGAATATCGCGGTCCAACATCACCATGTTTGGAGCGATTATTAGTTTAAGGACATTTCGATCCATTATCACCGTGTTAGGGGCGATGCACTAGTTTAGGGACGTTTCGGTCCAACATTCCCATTTTGGGGATGAATTCTAGGTTAAGGACATTTCGGTCCATCATTCATCTTGCACGCACGTGTATTTATTACGTGATGGAGTGAACGATGGTGATATAGAATGCACCTAATTTAGAGTGTGGTCCGATTTGAGATGTGCGCGTCAATTTGGAAATGCATCAATGTGGAATGAAAGGAGTTGTTAGTTGTCGGGACCCACTACTTCTCTGAAGACGCTGAGGAATTACAATGACATATATCAGAGGTGTGAAAAGATTTACCCTTGAACCAAATCCCATATTTGAGGGAAAGATCATGACGGATCATCTAAGAATCATTAGCTTTATTTGAGACTAAGATCAACTTTAGAAGGTATGGGATGAAGATCGTTAGTCATGTATGAGACTAAGATCGGTTTGGATATCAGTTTGGATATCATGAATATAAGTTTAGACAATTTGGGCTAAGATTGGGTGTTTGTAACACCCAGCAGTGCTAAGCACTCAGCTGCATATAGCGCTCACGTGTATACCACGTGAGGCGCTATAATAGTGCTAAGCACTGGTCTTTTGTGACTCTCACGTGTGTTTCACGTGAGGCGCTATGTAACTTAGCCTTAGGTGCTCACGTGCTTTTCATGTGAGGTGCTGAGTCTTTTGGAGATTTAATCTCTGCTTATATTTTTAGAGAACTTAAATCTCTGTTAATGGTATTTTGGCCATTAACGATCACCAAGATCACTATTTTGAGGATATGGGATCGGGTTCTTTAAGAACTAAGTTCTTGATTTGATGGAACTAAGTTCCTGGAGTATTATGGACTCTATATTTTTCTTGTTCTTTTATCCATGTTTTCCTATTCATGTTTTCTGAGATGTTAAATCTCTGTTAATGGTATTTGACCCATTAAAGATCACCAAGATCACTATTATAAAGATCTTGGATCGGGTTCTTTAAGAACTAAGTTCTTCATTTGAAAGAACTAAGTTCCTGGAGTCTAAAATTCCATCTTCTTTCTTTTCAACCTTATTCTTCTCTGATCCTTTGATTATTAAGAACAAGATATTCCCGATGAGAATTAAATTCTCAACTTGTGGGAAACTTGTCTTGTGGATCTCAGATCAAGAGAAAAAACTAAGTTCTTTGAGAAGGGTTAAACCCTTATATAGGTAAAAGAGATATTTTGATCACCGTGTTTTCTTTACCTAGGGTTTGAGGAGGAAGATCTTCTTCTTTTATTGAGAATTAAATTCTCTATTTTTTTGAGGGCTTTCTGTATTTTGAGAAGCTTATTAGGTGGTATCCTCTCTTTTTTTTTATCGAGTCTTCCCCTTTTTTTATTAATCTCTTTGTTCTTATTTATAGAAGAAGAGAAAAATCAATTTTCTAAGATCATGATTGATTTCATAATCAATCAAAATGATCTTAAAAATCAACCGGTGAATTTTATTCACCGTTGGATTTTTAATCCAAAAGCTCTTTGTTTAACAGAGAATATTTCTTATTTGTTTAATAAGATTAGGAAATATTTTTCTAAAATAGAATTTTATTCTATCATATGAATATCTTGTTAGTTTAACAAAACTAGGAAGATATTTTCCTAACATAGAATTTTATTCTATTAGATGGTTTAATTGGTGATTTTATAATCACCGTTGGATCTTTGATTCAAGGGTCATCTGTTTAACAGAGAGAATTTTTCTAGTTTGAGAAAGATCAGAGAAATATTTCCCCCAAAATGAATTTAATTCCATCATATAGAATTTAATTCTATCAGATGGTTTAATTGGTGATTTTATAACACCGTTGGATCTTTGATCCAAGAGTCCTTTGTTTAACATAGAGGATCTTTCTCAAATTGGATTCCCCACATAGAATTTAATTCTAACATTGGATTTTTGATACAACTGAGAATATCTTCCTTATTTAGAAAGATCAGGGGGATATTTTCCCCTAATAGAATTTTAGTTCTATCTTTTGATAATTTTTAATCACCATTGGATCTGGTAACCCGCTGCCGGTCATATAGAGTGCTCCGCCTGCCACCGCATATGTAGAAAAAGAGGGAAGGAAGAACAACCGCTTGACTTTGTCACATAAGGTTGCGGGTTTGGCTAGGTAACATAATGGAAATGTATCGGACTGCAAATCCTGGAATGACGGATCGACCCCGTCCTTGGCCTCGGGGAGTTGCGAGCAGCACAGAACTTTTCTCAGTAAAATGGCGGTTCTTTTGTTAGAAAAGGAGTATGGGATGGTTCTGAGCTTGCTTCCCTTATAGCTGCCCTTGACGCTGCTATACTCTTTCTATCTATTGAAGACGAAGACATCGAAGAGGTATCGAATTGTATGAGAGAGACATCTTATAGACGAAATTGAGGGTGGGCTTCACAGGACCGTGCATTATTATTCTTTGAGTTGGTCAACTGGCACAAGACCGGAAATGAGATTTTCTTTAGACAGAAGAAGCGTGTGGGGACTGCACCAATCAATAGGCAAGGCCCGGCTGCCCACTTTATGTCAATCGAACGAGATCAGTTCCAAGATCTGTTGCCAGTTCCGATTGAAGGAAAGGAGTTTCAGGGCTTTACCCAATAGTTGTTGAATCAACCTTCTATTCCCGAGTCTTGGTTAGGGGTGTGGGATGGGAGTAACCCAGCTAAGTCTTCCAAAGCGTACGTCTCTCTATTTAACAGAGAATATTTGATCAGGGAGATATTTTTTCCCTAATTGAATTTAATTCTATAATTTGATAATTTATTATCACCATTGGATCCTTGATCCAACGGCTCTCTATTTAACAGAGAATATCCCAGATTTTTGAGAAATGTTCCCTATGTAGAATTTAATTTTATCCTCTTTAATTTGGGCGCTGCCACTCATGTGCTATACACGTGGGCACCGCCTAAGAATTTAATTCTTTTATAAATAGTCACTCATGTGTTTTGCACGCCGGGGCTCACGTGTGTTCCACATGAGGCGCCACTATAGGATTTAATCCTAACAGAGGCTAACGCTGATGCTCACGTGAGAAACACGTGAGACGTTCACGTGTTTAACACATGGGAATCAATATAGGATTTAATCCTATCTGAGGCGGTACTTACATGCTTTGAATGCGGATGCACCTGTTTAACACGTGGGGGTTTTCCCTTTATTTTTATAAGCGAACAGCAAGCTCCGAGCAAAATTTTTTTGGCGAGAACAGTTCCATTCAAAATACCCAAAAGGAACGGTAAAGGCTTTTCTATATTTATCAGATTCATTAATCTGAATTTGCCAATGCCCTGATTTAAGATCAAATTTTGAAAAGATTTTAGTTTTGCTAATTCTATTAAGCAAATCCTTTTTATTCTGGAGAGCATATCGTATCCATTTAAGCACTTTATTAAGAGCCTTATAATTGATCACAAGACGAGAAACTCCTTTTTCTTGTTCTATAGCATTGTTAACATGGAATGCTGTACAACTCCATTGAGAGAAAGATTTTTTTATAAGTTTATTTTTTCTAAAAGACTCTTAATCTTCTTTTTACAAAATTCAAGATATTCTTGATTCATTTGGTACGGTCTTGTCTTAGTAGGAATATTATCCTTATTGAACTCTTCTATATATGGAAGAGAAACAATATGTTGTTTTCTGTTCTAAAATGTATTGGGAAGATCACTATAAATTTGAGTTATAAACTCCCTTTCAAGTTTTTCAATCCTTACTTTAACTGGAATTGAACTTAACTGTTTATTCATCTGTATTGAAGATATTTCTTCCTTGATAAAATTTAATTGATTTTCTTTTAAGTAAATATCCTTTACTTCATTTAGGTAAATGTCCTTTACTGGAAAGAGACAGCTCACCCTTCCGCTACGAGAGGATAAGGGACACCTCACCGTTCCACTCCAGAAAAAGGATTCCTCTCTTTTTATAAATAAGGAGGCTCGCCTCTATTGTAATCATCGAAGTTTTGATCGAAGTTTAGTCTGTTTCATTGTTCCTTTCTTCAACTCTTGTAACTCCGAGTTTGTAATATTTCTAAGTTTAATAAAAGGCTTGTTTGATATAAGGCACTGGAATCAAGGGTAAGAATCAAGTAAGTTCTTGCTTACATTACATTGTTGTTATAAATTGCTCATTGCTTATGGGCTCTGATACCATAAGCAATGAGCAATTTATAGCAACAATATAATATAAGTAAGAACTTGATTCCTTATGGTATCAGAGTCATGTTTGGCTAATTTATTTTTCTTTCCAGATTTATGAATATTTAGTTTACTAGTTATGATATTTTTCTACACTATGCAGACTTAAGTGTTCTTTGGGGATTTATTCTTTTAAACTTCAAGATTGGATGTAGCTGATTATAACTGCTGCAACACCCTTCGGGGAGGACATTAGCGAGATTGAAGAGTGTAACCGTGATAGGATTTGCCAGCGCCATGGCCATCTACCATGGCCGATATGGAACAAAAACCGGCGTTTAATATAAGTAAGAACTTGATTCCTTATGGTATCAGAGTCATGTTTGGCTAATTTATTTTTCTTTCCAGATTTATGAATATTTAGTTTACTAGTTATGATATTTTTCTACACTATGCAGACTTAAGTGTTCTTTGGGGATTTATTCTTTTAAACTTCAAGATTGGATGTAGCTGATTATAACTGCTGCAACACCCTTCGGGGAGGACATTATCGAGATTGAAGAGTGTAACCGTGATAGGATTTGCCAGCGCCATGGCCATCTACCATGGCCGATATGGAACAAAAACCGGCGTTTAAAAAATTTGGCACAAATAAAACCCGTCCAAGATCGAAACCATAAACCTATACTAGCAAAGACAAAAAGCTAAACTACTAGGTTAGAGAGGTTATACAAAGAGAACCAAGTCCTTCGATCTTCAACCATCTTGATAAGCTCCTAGGGGTTGCAGATCGAATTTGGTTGCCGGTCTTCCTCCATCGAAGATGATCCATCCGAGGAGAACAATGCAAGCTCCAGGTTTGTCTAGTGAACCAACCGACCCTCCAAAGTTTCTAGAAATGAAGAGTGGAGGTGTAAGAATGTCTCACTTTATTTTTCTCTCATATCAAATTCTCAAATGAGCAACTCAAGAAGAAGAAGGAGGAGGTGGGGAAAACAAGTGGCATGAGTAACCATGGAAAATGGCTAAGTCTCTCCAAGAGAGAGTGAGAGTGATGAAGCAAGTGATGAATGAATAAATAATCAATAATGGATGGCATGTAGAGAATATATCCAAGTCATTTACAACCATGCAACCAAAAATTATCTCTTTCATTTTCCAATAAAATATAAAGAGCCATGCCTCTCTACATGCCAAACCATGCTCATGCCAACTCACTCCTCCACCTCATTTCCAAAATGATTTTCCAAAAAGGAAAATCATGTAATGAGGTGGCAATCTTCTAGAAGCTATTCCGTATAAATACGGAATACAATCTGGTATACGTATCAAAATACATATACGCGTATTCGTACAAAAATACGAATAGCCAAGAGAGAAAATGAATAGTGAACAATAATACTAGAATACATACATATATATATATATATTATTAAATCAAAAGCTGATTTAATAATCCGGCTTAATCCTAAGCCGCTAGTATTATCAACCGTCCGATTAAAATCTGTGTAGCCTGTATACATATTTAATCGGACACCTGTATGTACCAACATACGTCATCTGCACCATATCGCCTGAACCGTGAAAACCCTCTGTGTGGGACCCTAAAGACTCATCAATATACTGGCAGTGGGTTTAACCACAAGCACATCAGCGGCACTAGCTGTACGTAACGGCTATCCAGGTATTAAGCGAAAGGAAAGCCGACGAGCAAACTCATCCGAACACCTACTGAGCTTGTCCGTGACAATCTCCATACGGTCAGGTCTGTTCGTCTAAGAGTATCGCATATCGAGTTTAGGGGGGTGGATAAAGTCAGACCGCTAATAACGCGACATTTCGTGTCGGTATGAAGACCATCACCATATGAGAAATTACCGATACTAGATCAGTAATTCTTGACTACCTTGGCCAAGGATTTTTGGTGATGGCCATCCGTGCACAACGCGACATCAACCCCCAATACCGGGAGAGACGAATCCCCGACGATCCGCTCACTGCCTCCATGTGGCTCGGGACTGTACCCAACTAAAACCTGTTTGCACGACTCCTTTGAGCCGTGGTAGGGTAGTAATCAAAGCACAGTGGGAACTCACACGAGTCAAATGACGATCTCAGGTCGACAGACTAACCTGTACTCATGTCATCTGGGAACTGCAATCAGACAATAGGTATAATACCATCTAGCAGGTTCCTGGCGAGTCCGTCCAGTGTACTCATAACCTAATGAGCACCTGTATACTATCTTAGGTGAATAATTGACACCAATTGCTTGTGAGACCGACCATCGCCCCTCGTCGGGGTCTCGATAAGTATACACTAGTCTACTCTGGAGTATCGATGCCCAGTCTCGATACTCCCACGACTAGGGACATTTAAGGATGTGCTTATAGACCACCCAGCTCCCATGTATATGATCACCATCATAATACTGGTAGTCAAGCAAGAATCCTATGGGCTCTATCAACATATAATAGTGATCTGTAATGCCACTTAATGATGTACATGATGATAAAGACAAACCAGATAGCATACTATCATCTCGAGTAAGACTGTTCTACCGGTATAGGTCCTCCCTCATTCATCACAATCGCATGCCTGTGATTCAATAATTGACTTGAGGGCATTATAACCAACAAGCCATTCACAGGGAGATCTTTTCTTCTGAAAACCAAGACGAATAAAATAAATATTTACTTCTGGATTAATTTATTAGGTAGTTACTCATGGAACGTCACTAAAGTCGTGTAGGGAATTCTATTTTAGCCAGGGATTGGCGTTTCTATGGTAACCCGTAAAAAGTTGACAGTTGTATGAGTAAAAACCTAGTTTAATAATTTTTGAGTATAACCCTGGAGAAAGGGTCTAATTGGGAAATCAGTTTACAATTAACAATGCACAGTGAAACTGAAACATGAAAATATTTCGAAGGGGTATCCGGGTATTCCTAGTAATGCCTCTTCCATTATCCAGATTTATGACTGTAACCGTATATTTCTCTGCCATCTCTCCAAATCCCTTTATTTGTCTTTAATCGTTACCTTCTGTACACCTTCGTTAGGCTTAAATGGTTTTCTTCCTTCCCTACCGTTCGGCACCAGCCTATGGTTTGGAAGAAGACTATCCAATAAGCGTAATAAGTGTACTCTCCTAATCCTAGGAGTACTCACAACCGGAGAGAAGTGTTGGATAAATGTATGCCCTAGAGGCCATTATGTGATAGTGGATGTATCTATACATGTATATATATATATTCAGTATGCATTCTTGCTCGACATGATAGTATGCTATCTGGTTCTTCTTTATCTGACATGTTAATTTGATCATGCTTCTATTCATTCATACATGCTGATAAAGCCCTGAGGATATTGGCTTGACTACTCTGATTATGATGGAGATCATACTAGTGGGACATCTGTAGTCTATAAGCATATCCTGGAAAGTCCCTAGTCGTAGGTATATCGAGACGGGGCATTGATATACCAGAGTAGACTAGCGTATATGATACTAGACCCATACGATGGGCGATGAATGTTCCCACATTCATCGATGTTTGACATCAAGATCATATACGGGTGCTCAGTGGTGACTGGGTACACTGGACGGACTCACCGAGAACTCCTATATGGAATTATATCTATCGTCGGATAGCAATTCTCAGGTGACACTGGTACAGGTTAGTCTCTAGACCCGAGATCGTCATGGAGTCTTGTGTGTTCTCCTACTGTACTTTGATTGCCACCCTACCACGGCTCTACTAAGTCGTGCAAACAGGTGGCCGTTGGGTACAGTCCCGAGACACACGAAGGCAATGAGCGATAGGAGGGGTTTCGTCTCTCCCGGTATTGGGAGTTGATGCTATACTGTGCCCGACTGGTTATATCAGTAAGTCCCTGGCCAGGGCTGCTGAGAATTGCTGATAAGTGTTATCAGTAGTTTCTCGATCTGTTATAGACCATTCACCGGCACGACTTATTGAGTTATTAGGGTCGACGTGACCATCCCTAGGCTCGATATGCAGCATATCTGACGAAGAGACCGGACTGTACGGTAGTGTTGCCGGTTGGCTCGACGGGAGTTGTAGCAGGTTCGCTTGTTTTCTTCTGATCGCTCAATACCGGGGTGGCCGTTACGTTTAGCTGACCGCTTGCGGCTTGAGGGTACCTGATTTGATCGTCACCCTCTGCCGGCGTATTGACGAGTTTTAGAGTCCCACAAAGGAGTTACCCAGTCCAGACGAAACGTTGTGGTGCGCGTATGCGATATGCGCATGCACCCGATTAAATTGCGCGTATAGGATACCGAACATTGATCGGGCGGCTTGTTTTTGGTGGGGTCATATGTGATATGGCCGGATTGATGAATCAAGTGTTGATTTATCATTTAACCATTAGTTTTCTCACTTAAAACCTTTCTAGTATATGATGGATGTATGCATGCATGCATGTGTTTCTTTCTTTCATTCTAGTTTCATGCACATGTGGATGTGCATACATGCATACATACATACACCCATCTATCATGGTTGTTAGCACATGGAAATGGTGGCAATATAAGACTCACACCATGGATTAAGTAATGGATTTTTATTTGATTTTGTATTTGAAACAAAATTGAAAAGAAAAGGATAATCTTTACTAGCTTCTACATTCTTCTTCTAACCTAACCAAGCTCACCTACCTCTAACCTTGGGTTATCCTTCTCTTTATCATTTAAAACTCAAGTTAAATAAACTCTCCATCACTTAACCATGGTTGGATGTAAGAAGGAATAAAATATAAAAGGTTATATTTCATTTCTTTTTCAATGGTCATCTTTTATCTTTTACACTTGCTAAAAAGAAAAGCCACCATCTTCATCCTCCTTCACCATTTGCTCTCTAGGTTTTTCTAGTGAGTAAAACACACTTAAAGAAAGGTTTTTGAAGTGAGATTCTAAACCACAACATCATTCTATGCAAGTTTAGCCAACTTGTTTAAAGTGTTCTCTTCGGTTTTGCGAAGTTGCGATCTTGGACGGGGAACTCCGGGTGGATCGTCGTAGACGCAAGAGGACTTCAAGAGGACCTCCACTCAACACCCAAGACACTAAGGAGTCCAGCAATAGGGAGATACAAAGGTTGTAGTCTCGAAACCCTATCTTTATAAGTCTTAAGTTTCGAAACCCTAATTTTCTAGGATCGATTCCTTTGCATGCTTGTTTAGCACCATCAAAATTAAAACTTTAAGGCATGTGATGCTTCAAAACTCCTCATAGGGTGCTAGACAAACCTAACATTGGTATCAGAGCCGACCTAGAACATTAGGCGACGCTTTTACGATGTAAAAATCCCGATCGGAAAAAAATACGATTTCTTGGACCCTTTCTGGACAAATTTTAAAATCTGACTTTTTTCAGAATTAAAAATACTTAAAAAATACAGCAGGGAAAACTAAGAATAATGGTGAAAAACGATGCAGTGTACTGTTCATATGGCCGCGGAACCGCGGCAATTCCTTGCTTAGGCCGCGGATCCGCGGCCGTACAGTGGAATCATGCTATGAAAATTGCACCATAATTCCTAGGTCTGCTAGTATACTGTTTTAGGTATGTTTAATCTGAATATAGTACTGTACTTTCTGGATATGGTTTTGGACGCATAGATTCGATCGGTATTTTCATTTCATAGTTTTTCGGGGTAAAGTAGAAAGTATTGAAGTGTTTGAACGAGTATCATTTGCTCACTATTCACGGGGTTTAAATACTTTGGAGATACGTGCAAGTCTTTTTATGGTGGTCCCTCTAGAAGACAACAAACCTTAACTCGATTATGTGACCGTCTTGAACTGCCCTTTGAACCTTAAGGTTTGGGGCAGTACGGCGTGCCACATGTGAGGCGTTGGCTTGACCCTTCTACGGCTGGACCGCTACTACTGTGTCACTCTCCAGATTTTTGAACCCTACTCAAGTGTTGAGCTTTAGTGAATCTTGAGTACTTGATCGTTCGTTCGAAAAACTTTAATACTGTCTGTTTATCTGGAATGTGATACAATATGTGGAATTCATATAGTTTAGGCATGAAATACGAAATATGTGATATTTCGCATTTATGATGTCTAAAGAGAATGTGGATTCCAAATATTGTAGTTTTACACTTTCTTTTCTGTGACCGTAAGTGTAGTATGTACGATATCGCCGGTTTCGTTGCTATACATCAACGACAATTGGGGTATGCATACTTACTTACGTTGATGATATGAGATATTATGTGTTGCTGAGATATGATGTGCAGGATTGTCGCGATTGAATAGCCGGGGGGTTTTATGTGAGATGAGAGTTTTATATTTTCATTCATGTAAATTCAAATGTAATGTAATATTCTTTTATTTGGGGCACTCCCGGGTTGAGGTTGTGTCACCAGTGTTGTATATTATTTACTTTTCCGCATTAGGATGGACCTAAGGAGGGGAGCACAGGTGACCGGGTTCTGGGGTTCAGTGGGAGGCCATCTCGAGGAGTCGAGACCGGGTCTCCTAAACTCCAGAATTGGTAGGGTCACTTGCCGCTCTCGTAGGGGTCCAGGGTGTGGGCTTGGCTATTCATCGCGACTGTGGAATCCGTATTTTCTATTCTGGCTAAATACTAAATACGGACGTCCTAGTATATCCCACGTTATATCTATATTTCTGCTGTCTGTGTTCTGTGATATCTGAGACGAATGACATATTATATATATGATATATAGTAGACGTTGCTTATGTTTTACATCCGCGCTAGTCCCGTCCCGCTATGCCGTTAGTTAAGTAACCTAACGGTGCATAACGGAACATTACGGCTAATGCGGATGGCATAAGCGTACGTGTTATTTTTGTTTCTTTTCTGTGATTGGCTTAAGGACTTAAATGATGGGATTACATTAATGTGATTAATGTAAAGAAAATAAATCTAAAAAGATGTTGTAGAATCGGATTTGAAAAACCACTCGGCTTTTTATGAAAAAGCTATATTTCAAAACTGCGGAGCTTAAGCCACTCCTTTTGAAAACCATTTGATTCTACAACGATATCAAGTTCAAAGTGTTAAAGATTTTCTTAAAAATCATCCGCAACCCTCCGTCATTTTAGGAAGTAGAGTACTTAGTATTCGTGCTACGTTTGTTGACTACAGTTAAGGCGTAGTGTACGGTAGCTAAGTGATGTCTTCCTACATTGCATATGATGCAGATTAATTAGGACATTCTTATGACTTTGTTGACCTTAGTTAAGGGTCATATGAGTGGGTCTAATTAATCAAGAAATGACGGGTAGAACTTGACTGGTACTTATGATTTGTTGACCTTAGTTAAGGTCATAAGTGCCAGGGGTAAAAAACCACATCGGGAATTTCAATAGTTGAAATTTGCAATGAGATTGCATGCCTTCCATGTGATGGTTGGATCCCGATCCCACTGTGGGCAATAGTTGCTCCTAGGAGAGTTTTACAATTTACAATTAGCTAACTCATTAGGTGTCTAGAAAGATGTTAACGGGGCTCTGCCTCTGGGAAAACGAGGTTTACTCTAATTAGGTCCGTGTGAAAGCACGGGGAACCTCCCTCAAGTACCGACACTGGCCTGGCTGAACGGTTAGCGAACTTGTAGACTGTAATTAATCCTGGCTAGTTTTTCTTTTTAAGGTTTGAAAGAAAAACTCGATAAAAGCAGTGGGAAACATCGATTAGACAAGATAATAACCAATCTGATCTATGCAAGAGCTTTCGCTGAGTGTATTCTTTTCTCTCTCTTAATGGCAGATACCCATGACTGGACTCAAGCTTTTACTAGATAAAAACAAACTGAATGGGACCAACTATAAAGACTGGCTGAGGAATCTGAAAATCGCCTTGACTTATGATAAAGTATCATATGTCCTCACGGCTTCAGCCCCGCCCGTCCCTGGTCCAAAATCCTCAGTTGCGGACATTGAAGTCCGCAAGACATGGGACGCTGACTGTGCCACGGCCACATGCCTCGCGCTTGCATCGATGGATAACACACATCAAAAGCAGCACGAGGACATGGACATTCACGGTATATTGCTCCATACAAAGGAGTTGTATGGGGAGCAATCCCGCGTATTACGATACGAAGCATCAAAGAAATTGTTTCAGATGCGAATGGCCTCTGGCACACCAGTAGGAGACCATGTTCTGAAGATGATAGCTCTTATAGAAGAGCTTGAGGACCTTGGATGGACGATGGACAATGAACAATATATAGATATTATTCTGCAGTCCCTCCCCTCCATCTTTGCTCAGTTCATAGTGAACTTCAACATGCATGGCATGGAGAAAGACCTCCCTGAACTCCTTAATATGTTAAGGAGTGCAGAGAGCACTATGAAGTTAGCAAAAACTCCCGTTATAACTATTGGACAGTCTTCCTCTTCTCGCCCGAAAGCCAAGGCCAAGGGAAAGAAAAAGAAGAAACCCACTAATCCTAAGGGCGGAGTTAAAAAGGTGAAGGGAAAGGAAAAGTCCAAGGCTGGAGACTCGGGGAAGGGCGAATGTTTTCACTGCCACAAGACAGGACATTGGAAGCGCAACTGCACGGAGTACTTAAGTCTCAAGAAGAAGCATGGGGATGCTTCTGCTTCAGGTGCGTTTGTGACTGAAAACTGCTTTTCTATAAACTCTGCTTCCTGGGTATTGGATACCGGTTCAGGTTCTCACATTTGCAATTCTATGCAGGGGCTGAGAAATAGCAAGGTTTTGAAGACAGGTGACCATACTCTCCACGTTGGAAATGGTTCCAATGTACATACAGTCGCAGTGGGAGAGTATCACTTGGGGTTGCCATCTGGATGTATTTTGGTTTTGAATCCATGTTATTTTGTACCAAGTATGCTTTGTAATATAATATCCGTTTCTTTGTTAGACAATGAAGGATATAATTTTGTATTGCAGAACAATGTTATGAACATTAACCTAAATCAAATGTTGGTTGGGTATGGTACGCTTAACAACGGAATATATGTCCTAAATCAACACACAGTTTTCAGTATACAACACACTAATAAAAGAAAACTTTCAGAATTAAATGAAGCTTTTCTTTGGCACTGTAGACTTGGTCATATTAACGAAACAAGACTAAACAAGTTACACAAAGATGGATATTTAAATTCTTTTGAATATAAATCTTATGCGACTTGCCAGTCTTGTATCAAGGGTAAAATGACCAAAACTCCATTTACCGGACACGGAGAAAGAGCTACTCAGCTCCTGGGCCTCATACATAGTGATGTATGTGGGCCTATGTCTACACAGGCTAGAGGCGGTTTTTCATACTTCATTACATTCACTGACGATTTCTCAAGATTCGGTCATGTATTTTTATTAAAACACAAGTCCGAAGCCTTCGAGAAATTCATTGAATATAAACAAGAAGTAGAAAAACAAACCGGCTTGAGTATCAAGATGCTTCGATCAGATCGAGGTGGTGAGTATCTCAGTGCAGAATTTGCAAACTTCTTAAAAGAGAATGGGATTCTCTCTCAGCTCACTCCTCCTTACACACCACAGCACAACAGTGTGTCAGAACGAAGGAATAGGACCCTATTAGATATGGTCCGGTCCATGATGAGTGACGCTGAGTTACCCGTCTCGTTTTGGGGGCATGCATTGGAGACTGCAGCATTTCTGCTAAACAGGGTTCCAACCAAAACCGTGTCCACCACACCATATGAGATATGGCATGGGAAGAGACTATCTCTTAAAAGAATTAAGATTTGGGGTTGCCCGGCCTATGTTAAAAAGCAGAATCCGGACAAACTCGAGACACGGTCAGTCATGTGTAACTTTGTAGGATATCTAAAGAATTCTTATGGATATCTATTCTACCACAAAGAGGAACAAAAAGTGTTCGTTTCCCAGTATGCCACATTCTTAGAAAAAGAGTTTTTCACAGATAAAGATAATGGCAAGGTGGTAGATCTAGAAGAGGTTCTAGAGACACAAACTACAAATGACGATTTAGTTGAACCGGCTGTTGTAGCAGAAACTGAAGAACCTCGGCCACTCCGTAGGTCTGGTAGGACTTCTCGCCCACCGAAGAGGTACTACGGTTTCCTCATTGATGGTAACGGAGAAGATTGCATCATGGATGATGATGATCCTACTAGTTTTCAGCAAGCTATCACGAGTAAAGACTCTGTGAAGTGGCTGGATGCCATGAGATCCGAAATGGAGTCTATGTACACCAACAAAGTATGGACTTTGGATGTTGTGCCCCCTGGGGTAAAACCTGTGGGATGCAAATGGATCTTTAAAAGAAAGATTAGTGTAGATGGGCAGGTAGAGACCTATAAGGCAAGACTTGTGGCGAAGGGTTTTCGTCAAAGACCAGGTTTGGACTATGACGAGACTTTTTCTCCCGTAGCCATGCTTAAATCCATTCGGATCCTACTTGCTATTGCTGCTCACTACGACTATGAAATCTGGCAGATGGACGTTAAAACCGCATTTCTAAATGGAAATTTAGAAGAATGCGTTTATATGGATCAGCCAGAGGGCTTCATTGATAGTGGGAGCAGCGGGAAAGCATGTAAATTGCTTAAATCTATATATGGGTTAAAGCAGGCATCTCGGAGTTGGAACATCTGTTTCGATGATGTTATCAAAGAGTTTGATTTCATCAAAAATCCAGATGAACCTTGTGTTTATAAGAAGGCTGTAGGAAGAGCTGTCACATTCCTCATATTGTACGTGGATGACATTCTTCTGATAGGAAATGATATTCCTATGCTACAGTCGGTCTAATCTTTCTTATCACTGAGGTTCTCCATGAAGGACCTGGGTGATGCCACATACATCCTGGGCATAAGGATCTATAGGGATAGATCCAAAAGGTTATTGGGATTGTCCCAAACCAGGTACATTGACACCATCCTAAAAAGGTTTAGTATGGAAGACTCCAAACGGGGTGCCTTACCCGCTTGCCATGGGGTCACTCTCTCCAAGGATTCTTGCCCAAAGACCGATGAAGAGAGAGCTCGCATGAGTATTATACCCTATGCTTCGGCAGTAGGATCTATAATGTATGCGATGTTATGTACACGCCCAGATGTAGCTTATGCACTTAGTGTTGTAAGCAGGTATCAATCCAACCCAGGGGAGAATCACTGGACAGCTGTGAAGAACATTCTTAAGTACTTGCGAAGGACTAAAGAATTGTTCTTGGTGTATGGTAATGGAGATCTCCAAATGGAGGCCTTTACCGATTCGAGCTTCCAGAGCGATAAGGATGACAGCAAATCTATCTCTGGGTTTGTATTTACCCTTAATGGAGGGGCGGTGAGTTGGAAGAGTTCCAAACAAGATACCGTTGCAGACTCTACGATGGAAGCTGAGTACATTGCTGCAAATGATGCCGCCAAGGAAGCCGTCTGGATGAAGAAGTTCGTCTCGGAGCTAGGAGTAGTTCCAACCATTATTGATCCAATATCTTTGTATTGTGATAATAATGGGGCTATGGCGTTAGCCAAGGAGCCCAGATCCCATCAGCGGTCCAGACACATCCTGAGGCATTTTCATTTGATCCGGGAGATTGTAGATCGCCGCGAGATCGAGATTAAGAGGGTAGACACAAAGAATAACGCCGCGGATCCATTCACCAAGGCCCTCCCCCAGCCCAGCATGAGCGACTTTTTGAGATGTTGGGTATGAGATATGCCAATAACTGGCCTTAGTGCAAGTGGGAGATTGTTGGATATATGTGTTCCCCTCCGAAAGACGGCGGCGACGTGGGCGTCTCGCCTGAGATTCGGGGCAGATGCTAATTGGTGCTATCCGTCCACCTCTCCGAAGATGCCAAGTTGATTTATGGCACCATGTATCGAAGGTTTAGACGGATGCGTCCGATGTAGCAGACTTCGTCAGATTCCCCCTCGTTTGAGGGGTTTTTGATTGTGGGGACGCTCTTCCCTGCAGGCGCAAGCCCCTGCAGTTAATTACGCTACCGCGCTGCGGTAACAACTTTCTCCTTCTCCAGATGGTAACTTCGTGTCGTGGGTGTTTGTTTTGTTGCCCGTGGATTGTTTACGGAGACTGAGTTATGTCGTCGCCTGTAGGGCGTAGACTAGTCCAAATCCGTATTTTCTTAGATTTGGTTTTGGGGTTTTGGTTTGAGGACACGTCAGCCATACTTGAGGCTAAGATCAACTCAAACGTTTGTTAAGGATACGTTAGTCTCACTTTGAGACTAAGATCAACTTAACGGGATCGTTTAGATCCGACAAAGGAGCGTTTGGGCTCTATTGTTCCAGTTTAGAGACATAGTGGTCCATCGTATGTATAGCCGTCGGGACCCATCACCTCTCTGACGACGTTGAAGGATTACAACGACGGATGTCAGAGGAGTTCAGAGATGTACCCTCAAGCCAGAGTTAATTGGGGGGATTCATAGTCCAGTCTGTTTGAAGGTGTAAGGATACGTTAGCCGTCTTTGAGGCTAAGATCAACTTAAACGGGACCGTTTAGATCCGACAAAAGAGCATGCGGGGCTCTATTGTTCTAGTTTAAAGACATTGCGGTCCATGGGTAGTTTAAGAACGTTGCGGTCCATGGGTAGTTTAAGGACATTGCGGTCCATTGTTAGTTTTAAGACATCTCGGTCAAGGTTAAGGACGTCGTAGTCCATGGGTTTAAGGACCCCACAGTCCATTGTTAGTTTTAAGACATCTCGGTCAAGGTTAAGGACGTCGTAGTCCATGGGTTTAAGGACCCCACAGTCCATTGTTAGTTTTAAGACATCTCGGTCAAGGTTAAGGATGTCGTAGTCCATGGGTTTAAGGACCCCACAGTCCAGTATGTGCTCTGGATGCTTCACACGGGTTCACTTCCGTGCTCTGCGAGGACCAGGCTCCGCTCTGGACGTTTTCCACGGGGTCAAAGAGTGACATTATCCGCGTTCCACGTAACCAGGAATTTTGCATTAAACATGGGTTTAAGGACCCCACAGTCCGTATCAATGTGTGGTCGTCGGGACCCGTCACCTCTTTGAAGACATTGAGGGATTACAATGCCAAGTATCAAAGGAGTGAAGAGATGTACCCTAGAACCGGAATGGATTAAATAGTCCTTGGCCCAATTTGGGATCAAGACGAATTAATTATGTTATGAGTCCATTGGCCCAGTTAATCACAAATTGAGGACTTATGGCCATCTTGGGCTAAGTCCAATCAGGAGAGGCTTTGCCTCTATCCATTTAGTCAATTGGGCCAAAGCCTAGTGTTAAACACTACAGAGCAATCAGTGTTGAACACTGGGAATGAGGTTGACAAGTTAGTGTTTAACACTAAGAGATAATTGGTGTTAAACACCAGCAACAAGGCTTTTCAAATCAGTGTTGAACACTGCAAATAAAGCTTTTTAATTAGTGTTGAACACTAAGGCCCAACAGTGTTTTATCACTGGGTTCGAGAGTTTCAATTTAGTGTTAAACACTAAGACAAGAGGGGTCACATGGCAGCACGTGAGAGCGCCCTCCCTTCATTTATTCTGCTGAGATTATCGCGTCTTTCAGAGCATCACGTGCCATCACGTGATGGGCATTCAAATGCCTATGTATTAGAGCTTCTGCCGAGGGTCACGTGGGTCACGTGGGGTGCTGCCTCAAAGGGGCTTTCTGTAGATTTCTTGGGGGGGTCACGTGATGACACGTGACCCTGCCTCTATGTATGTTATTTAGAGGATCTGTTAACCTTTTCTCAGGAATTAAATTCCTCGTAGGGTTAAACCCTGACAGTAATTTCAGAGGAATTAAATTCCTACTTCCTTTTGAAGGTTTATATTCTGAACAGAGTTGAACTCTGAATTTTCCGTAGGAATTAAATTCCTCATACATGTGGAGAACCAAATAGGGTTAAACCCTAACAAAAGCTTTTTTAGGGAATTTGAACTTCCATCCTCTGTTAAATTATGATTAAAGGAATTAAATTCCCGCTGTTTAGGGTTAAACCCTGTTTCTTTTTGTTCTGAAGGAATTAAATTCCCATGATACAGGGTCAAGCCCTAATTTTATTTTAAAGGAATTAAATTCCTATAGTTCTGTGAGAATTAAATTCTCGTGCTTGCATTCCCTCTCTATGTTTTGGATCTGCATGGCAGGATCTCAACCCATTGAGAATTAAATTCTTAACCTTAAGGGGAGATGTGCACTTTGCAGATCCTCTATCAAGGAGAGAAGAAATATATTCTTCTGTTTTATATATCAGAGTTAAACTCTGTTGAGAATTAAATTCTCTTTCTCTTTCAAGGAGCTTTTCCCTTTCTTACCTAGGGTTCTTGCAGAAGATTCAAGTCTTTTCAAAGTATCAAAGCTCTCCTCCTTTTTCTTTTTTCTTCTCTGCGTCTCTGTATATATATCTCTTTCTCTGTGTCTCTTGGCTCCTATTTATAGGAGAAGCAGCCGAATCAATCAGTTTTTGACGAATCTTCATGAGAGATTTGATTTGCATCCATCATTCGTTTTGGACCTTTGGATTATTAGGTGAATTTTATTCACCATTGGATTTCAAATCCAGGGATTCTCCTTTGTTATCTCGGTTAGATTTAAAGGGGAAATCTTTCCAAACCCGAGATTTTCCCATAGATAGATGATATTTCATCACCTCTGAATCTTTAATTCGATTGGTTCCAGATAGCCGTTTTCCTTTGGAAAGATTTGAATTTCTTTCAGAATTTAATTCTGTTGACAAAATGGGCTTTGAAAGCCGGTCACGTGTGACCACGTGACTCATGGTCACGTGACCCCCTTTGGAATGAGCCTTTTCCTTTCTTTTGCGCTCTGTCTTCTGATCGTTGCTTAAACGTCACGTGCCACCACGTGACCCCTGGTCACGTGTGAGCACGTGACCCTTGTTTGAACTCTCTTTCCTTGGTTCATCTGGAGAACGAGTCTGCTGCTTTGAACGTCACGTGCCAACATGTGACCCTGGTCACGTGGGAGCACGTGACCTCTTCTGAAGCCTTTTCCTTGACTTGATCAGGGAACCGGTGTGCCTTTGACGCTTGCATTTAAATGTCACGTGCCGACACGTGACCCTTTCTGAAGCCCTTTCTTTGATGTAGTTGGAAAACTGAACCTGACTTGATGATGCTTTTAGGTGTCACGTGCCAACACGTGACCGCTAGTCACGTGTAAGCACGTGACCCTCTTCTGAAGCTTTTCCCAGAAGCTTTCCTGATTTTAAATCAGGAAACAATATGTATGCCCTAGAGGCCATTATGTGATAGTGGATGTATCTATACATGTATATATATATATATTCAGTATGCATTCTTGCTCGACATGATAGTATGCTATCTGGTTCTTCTTTATCTGACATGTTAATTTGATCATGCTTCTATTCATTCATACATGCTGATAAAGCCCTGAGGATATTGGCTTGACTACTCTGATTATGATGGAGATCATACTAGTGGGACATCTGTAGTCTATAAGCATATCCTGGAAAGTCCCTAGTCGTAGGTATATCGAGACGGGGCATTGATATACCAGAGTAGACTAGCGTATATGATACTAGACCCATACGATGGGCGATGAATGTTCCCACATTCATCGATGTTTGATATCAAGATCATATACGGGTGCTCAGTGGTGACTGGGTACACTGGACGGACTCACCGAGAACTCCTATATGGAATTATATCTATCGTCGGATAGCAGTTCTCAGGTGACACTGGTACAGGTTAGTCTCTAGACCCGAGATCGTCATGGAGTCTTGTGTGTTCTCCCACTGTACTTTGATTGCCACCCTACCACGGCTCTACTAAGTCGTGCAAACAGGTGGCCGTTGGGTACAGTCCCGAGACACATGAAGGCAATGAGTGATAGGAGGGGTTTCGTCTCTCCCGGTATTGGGAGTTGATGCTATACTGTGCCCGACTGGTTATATCAGTAAGTCCCTGGCCAGGGTTGCTGAGAATTGCTGATAAGTGTTATCAGTAGTTTCTCGATCTGTTATAGACCATTCACCGGCACGACTTATTGAATTATTAGGGTCGACGTGACCATCCCTAGGCTCGATATGCAGCAAATCTGACGAAGAGACCGGACTGTACGGTAGTGTTGCCGGTTGGCTCGACGGGAGTTGTAGCAAGTTCGCTTGTTTTCTTCTGATCGCTCAATACCTGGGTGGCCGTTACGTTTAGCTGACCGCTTGCGGCTTGAGGGTACCTGATTTGATCGTCACCCTCTGCCGGTGTATTGACGAGTCTTAGATTCCCACAAAGGAGTTACCCAGTCCAGACGAAACGTTGTGGTGCGCGTATGCGATATGCGCATACACCCGATTAAATTGCGCGTATAGGATACCGAACATTGATCGGGCGGCTTGTTTTTGGTGGGGTCATATGTGATATGGCCGGATTGATGAATCAAGTGTTGATTTATCATTTAACCATTAGTTTTCTCACTTAAAACCTTTCTAGTATATGATGGATGTATGCATGCATGCATGTGTTTCTTTCTTTCATTCTAGTTTCATGCACATGTGGATGTGCATACATGCATACATACATACACCCATCTATCATGGTTGTTAGCACATGGAAATGGTGGCAATATAAGACTCACACCATGGATTAAGTAATGGATTTTTATTTGATTTTGTATTTGAAACAAAATTGAAAAGAAAAGGATAATCTTTACTAGCTTCTACATTCTTCTTCTAACCTAACCAAGCTCACATACCTCTAACCTTGGGTTATCCTTCTCTTTATCATTTAAAACTCAAGTTAAATAAACTCTCTATCACTTAACCATGGTTGGATGTAAGAAGGAATAAAATATAAAAGGTTATATTTCATTTCTTTTTCAATGGTCATCTTTTATCTTTTACACTTGCTAAAAAGAAAAGCCACTATCTTCATCCTCCTTCACCATTTGCTCTCTAGGTTTTTCTAGTGAGTAAAACACACTTAAAGAAAGGTTTTTGAAGTGAGATTCTAAACCACAACATCATTCTATGCAAGTTTAGCCAACTTGTTTAGAGTGTTCTCTTCGGTTTTGCGAAGTTGCGAGCTTGGACGGGGAACTCCGGGTGGATCGTCGTAGACGCAAGAGGACTTCAAGAGGACCTCCACTCAACACCCAAGACACTAAGGAGTCCAGCAATAGGGAGCTACAAAGGTTGTAGTCTCGAAACCCTATCTTTATAAGTCTTAAGTTTCGAAACCCTAATTTTCTAGGATCGATTCCTTTGCATGCTTGTTTAGCACCATCAAAATTAAAACTTTAAGGCATGTGATGCTTCAAAACTCCTCATAGGGTGCTAGACAAACCTAACAAGAAGGTGATGATAAAAGACAACTGAATAAATCTTATTCCTATTTCTCCTGAACCAGAATCCATCATCGAAAAAGTTCTTTCGAGTTCGTATATAACCATACGATGGATTTATCCAATGGAATTGGATGTTCGTAGTGATACGGGGTGTTCTGGAGAAATACAAAGGTGAAGTAGGAGTGGCGATGAAATACGTGGTTTGGTCGTGAATAGCAGTCGCAATTTACTTTGCCCTCTTTCTAATCCTTCCATGTCACCTTGGAAGCCTGATATGATAACCTTCTTCTGAAGGAGGCTGCCGTTACCATCTCCCAAGAACATTCACTTATGTTCATAAACTGTTTCCCGATGTTTCTCCAGGATTGGATTAATATATGTTTATTGCAGCTAGTGCAAAAACAATATCTGGTGTGGTATTTGACATTTCATGATTAACTCAATTGCCTAAGCAAGTGATATGCTAATCATGCATATCCCTCTCCCCTTTAGTCTGTAAGACACCTTTAGAGAGGTTGACTCCATCACCTGCAGGTACTCCACCATGCCAGGAGTCATCCATTTAATGTCAAAGTACCCAGATTAGGATACTTCCCAAATCTAGATCTAAAACCATAGATCTAGTAACCAGAAAACCTGATATTATATCCATATCCTGTGTGGAGAAAAAACTTTGTGACAACCATAATATAACCGATCGTAGTATAGGAATATCTCTTCCTATCAAGTGCATGTCATCCCAATACCTGGACATCACTCTCTATTACCTTCTTACCAGATCCATCTCCTATTCTGATGAGGTCAAAGCCTATGACTGTCACATTAAAATTAGATGATCTATTTATGCTATACCTGCTTTAGTCTATAAATAGACATAAGCTTCTTGCCTACTATGCTTCCGCTGCTCCCACTGACTACAACAACTCTCTGGCAGAGTCATATACACGTGCACTTCTAAAACTAGTTTAGAATGATGCTATACTCATCCTCCTGCCGGATCTTATAGTCTAGAACAACAGAAATAGCAAGTCTGGGTAAACAAGAACCTCCCTGTCACCGTCTCTGAGAAGACCGAAATACCTCTTGGGTGCCTGAGGTTACCCACCAAATCTGCGGAGTAGCTAATGGAACGTCGAAACTAATTGAATCGTTAGGTTCTATTAAATCATCAGTGATCGTTTGTGGTTCTGGAATCACTTCCAGTTCTACCATACTCCCACTTGTGTTTTCTGAAAAAAAAAATTCCATTTTACTAAACCTGTAGCGAGTCAAGAACAATATAAATACTGATCTTCCTGATGGTAGAAAGTTAACCCTCGTCAAAGCCCGGGATAACCCACAAACTGCCATTACTGAAACGTGCCTTGAGTTTATCTGAATTCTGGTTTTAAGCATCAGCCGGACAACTCCCTATACCTTAACATCATTAAGATATATATAAATCTAATATAGAAACAAAAGCACTAATCTAATTTGAACCAGATTCAAAATCTTGCAGCTGTCTCCAGTGCATATCAACCAAATGGAAAGAGGACAATCAGCATTACTCATCTAGGAGTGCATCCATATATGAGTAACCTGAAAAAGAAGCAAGTTCTCAAAACCATTACTATTAACTGAATACCAAACACAAGTATATCCTGCACCCCATTCAACGGGGAAAGAGCCGAGATCCCTTCACCAGGAGTGACCTCTTTAGCAAACGTTTTCGCCACTATATATTTATAAAACCACTTGGATTCCTTCAACGATATCAAGTTCATTACGTTAAAGGTTTTTCGCCAAAAACCAGCCGTAGCCCTCCGTCATTTCAGATTAGTATTGCTTAGTATTCGTACTACGTTTGTCGTTGCTATTCGCCGAGGCGTAGTGTGCGGTAGCTCTGTAATGCTTTTCTGTCGCATGGATATGTGGATTGGTTAGGAAAGTCGTACGACTTTGTTGATTATTCGTCAAGGGTCGTGCGGGTGGGTTTAATGCAATCAAGATAATGACGGGTTGAACTTGACTAGGACCTTTTGATTTGTTGATTATTCGTCAAGGTCACTTGGGTCCTAGGGGTAAAATCATATCGGGAGTTTCAAACATACAGGAAACTTGCCAGGCATGCACATACCTTCTGGACTGTGGTGACTTGAGTGGCTTCCATCAACTTATCATGCAATGATAGTTGGATCCCGATTCCCACTGATGAGTAGGATTACTCATCGGGTGATTCTGAATAATTCTCCTTTTGGGTTTGGAGGAGAATTCGAGGAAACAGTGGGAGCCATCCAGATTAGATAAAATGATTAACCATTCTGATCTAGGTTAGAGTGCACGCTGAGTGTTTCTTCTCTCTCTCTCTGGAGGCGACTATGACTTGACCTTTGACTAAAACTCATGAAACCAAGTTAACTGAACCTTCTTA
Organism: Agapanthus africanus; assembly: GCA_030015575.1. NCBI lineage: Eukaryota > Viridiplantae > Streptophyta > Magnoliopsida > Asparagales > Amaryllidaceae > Agapanthus > Agapanthus africanus. The sequence continues at coordinate 666,651,577 of CM057342.1, read as the reverse complement.
AAACACTTTGGCTTTTGGAATGTCACGGTGTCGCATACATCATTGTCACTTCTATATCACCTTTGCATTTCTCCAGAACACCCCGTATTATTACGAACATCCACTTCCATTGGATAAATCCATCGTATAGTTACATACGAACTCGAAGGAACTTTTCGAGGATGGATTCTGGTTCTGGAGAGATTGAATAGGATTATTCGGTTGCCTTTTCTCTTTACCTTCTCTCAGGTTGTGAGGGCTCCTAGGATTAGGAGAGGGTACACCTATTGAGCTTATTGGATAGTCTTCCTCCAGACCATAGGCAGGTGCCGAACGGTAGGGAAGGAAAAAAACCAACAAGCTTAACTGTGGTATACAGAAGGTAATAAGTAAAGACATATAAAGGGATTAGAATAATGGCACAGGAAATTGCGATCACCATCATTCACGACAAAGACCATGTATACCCCTGCCATTCCTACATCCACTTTGCATTTCTCTAGGACACTCCATATCACTACGGATATCCACTTCCATTGGATAAATCCATCGTATAGTTACATACGAACTCGAAGGAACATTTTCGAGGATGGATTCTGGTTCAAGAGAAAAAGAATAGGATTATTCAGATGTCTTTTCTCTTTACCTTCTCTCAGATTTCGAGGGCTCCTAGGATTAGGAGAGTACACCTATTACGCTTTCCTTCGAGTTCGTATATAACCATATGATGGATTTATCCAATGGAATTGGATGTTTGTAGTGATACGGGATGTTCTGGAGAAATACAAAGGTGAAGTAGGAGTGGCGATGAAAGACTTGGTTTGGTCGTGAATAGCAGTCGCATTTTACTTTACCCTCTTTCTAACCCTTTTATTTGTCTTTACTTATTACCTTCTGTACACCTCACTTAGGCTAAATGGTTTTCTTCATTCCCTACCATTCGGCACCTGCCTATGGTTTGGAAGAAGACTATCCAATGAGCATAATAGGTGTACCGTCTCCTAATCTTAGGAGCCCTCACAACCTGAGAGAAGGTAAAAGGAAGTGGATGTTCGTAATCCTAGGAGCCCTCACACCTGCCTATGGTTTGGAAAAAGTTCATTCGAGTTCGTATATAACCATACGATGGATTTATCCAATGGAAGTGGATGTTCGTAATAATACGGGGTGTTCTGGAGAAATGCAAAAGGTGATATAGAAATGGCAATGATGTATACGACACCGTGACATTCCAAAAGCCAAAGTGTTTTAAGAAGGTTCGGTCAATTTTGTTTCATGAGTTTTAGTCAAAGGTCGGGTCATAGTCGCAGCCACAGAGAGAGAGAGAGAAAAGAAACACCCAGCATGCACTCTAACCTAGATCAGAATGGTTAATCATTTTATCTAATCTGAATGGCTCCCACTGTTTCCTCGAATTCTCCTCCAAACCCAAAAGGAGAATTAGTCGGAATCACCTGAGGAGTAATCCTACTCATCAGTGGGAATCGGAATCCAACTATCATCGCATGATGACTTGATGGAAGACACTCAAGTCACCACACTCCAGAAGGTATGCGCAAGCCTGGCAAGTTTCCTGTATGTCTGAAACTCCCGATATGATTTTTACCCCAAGCAGCTTATGACCTTGACGGATGCCAACAAATCATAAGTTGCAAGTCAAGTTCTATCCGTCATTGTCCTGATTAATTTAGACCCACCCGTACTCACCCTTGACGGATGCCAACAAGGTTGCACGACTGTCCTAGATTAATGCATATCCATGCTACAGAGAAGTAACACATAGCTACCGCACACTATGCCTTGACAGAAGCCAACAAACATAGCACGAATACTAGGCGCTACTTTTCTGAAATGACGGAGGGCTACGGCTGGTTTTTGGCGAAAAACCTTTAACGTAATGAACTTGATATCGTTGAAGGAATCCAAGTGGTTTTTATAAATATATAGTGGCGAAAACTTTTGCTAAAGAGGTCACTCCCGGTGAAGGGATCTCGGCTCTTTCCCCGTCGAATGGGGTGCAGGATATCCCAAACTGAATACCACGATGCAAAGCAAAAATTAATCGACTATAGTAAAGTTATTACGTTGACGCAAACTTTTACCCAAGGGGTCACTCCCGATGAGGGATCTCGGCCCTTGCCTCGTCGAATGAGTTGCAGGATATTCCAAACTGAATACCATGATGCAAAGCAAAAGAGAACGTCTGTAATGTCAGTTTTTAAAAACTTGGTTCCAACAACATCATATATAGGTTTGTTTTATCCTTGCATTGATAAGAATCAATGCAGTCCCATCAATTAATCACACCAGAAAAGAACGAAAATAAAATGTACGTATATGCTATCCGCATTCGCCACTGGGCCCCGTCATCACCCGTTAGGTTACTTAACTAACGACAGAGCGGGGACTGGACTAGCGTGGGTGCAAAACATATACAACATCTACTAGTATATATATAAATATATAACAATCGTCCCAGGCATGATAAGAGAAAATCACACACCTTGGTTTTGTGTGTGAATTCTTTCAATAAACAATTAACAACCATGCTTCAATAGTAACTCCAAATGAATTATAAATTCATTTGTGAATTATTAAAGCATGGTCATCACTATTCCTCCCATACCTTTTACTTTCCACCTCATTTCCAATTATCAAATAAAAGGAAAATATATAATGAAGTGGCCACCTTCTAGAAGGAAATATGTACCCCTGCTTTTTGCCAGCTGGCAAAATTGCAGGGAACTCCCCTCCACTGCACACAAACAGCCACCAAGCCCATGCCTAATAATTTCAGTGCACACACACATGAATTTCAGTGCAGGAAAAAGGTTAAGGTCAAAAGGTCAAAGGAGAAAACAAATTGCTCACAGCGAATAAATATAGATCAAGATGCTTAAATCGGGGAAAGGAACTGGCAACTCCGAAAGTAATCCCGTGACGAATTACGAGAACTCAACCGAATATCTTTAAAGATTACATGTAATAGAAAATTTTCATCTCTTATAAAGTAATTTATTCAAAACTATGGATAGAAAACTTTATGTCTTTTTCAACATTCTCTACTATATCTACTAAGTTAGCTCCTAATAAGAGCAAATATGTTAAAAACTCTAATTTGATAGAGTATCTCTCAGATGAGAAACAACTAAACATGTGGACTATTCCTAATATTCCTCCTAAAGATTTTTATAATATCGGGACATTTGATTTCTCGTCCAAACTTTCCATTAAAAGTATGGAAAAAAACTCTTTCAGTGGATATCACAGAATAAACTATTCAACTCCTTTCTGAAAGGGATATATTTAGATTTGAGAAGTATTATAAGTACCTTCACATAGGGCTTATTCAAGTAGCTTTTAAGCCTCTTACCATACAAGGTTTAAATGCTTCCATTTTAACTTTCTTTAGAGATGCGAGATGTCTTGATTGGATACCTTCCCAAATGGGAATTATGCAGATTAGTCTGTGTCATGAACCAATCATTGATTCTGAAGTCGATCAGATAATACAGACTGACGATGGAGGTATTAAAATTAAATCTGGTGCGAATAATATTACTGGGATATCTGGTAATCCTAATATAGCTAGTACAACTTCTTCTATTTATAATGGTAGAAGATCGTATTCTAGACCTAACTCCTCTTATAAGTCAAATAGAGAAGTTAGAGATATTAATATTTTTGAGATAAATATTTCTCATCCTATTTATGAGAAGGATAATAAAATCTCTCCTACCTCATCAGAAATGAGCTTTCACATATAAGCTTTTATGGATTTTATATCAAATAGTTCGACCAGAATATTCTTTAATAAGGAATTTACGAAAAAGAAGCACACTGCCTTTAGAATTTGGTTTGCAAAATCCTTTTCTAAAGAACATCAATATTTTTTATAAAATCAGTTTTATAAACATCTTGAAGAAAACCAATGTCTTATATATTTTGTTAATTGGTTTTTAGAATACTTTCTTACAGAACAAGACAACAAGATTAACATTTTTGAAGAATATTATAAACAATGGTCTATTATAAATGGTAAGACTATTACATCCATATATTCTCCAGCAGAAACTCTTAGGTTGTCTAGCATATCCACCTCTAATTTAGAGGCAACAGTTTTTATAAAGCCTTTAGTCAATGATAGAATGGAGAATTTCAAAAGGTTTTTAAGCAAAATAATTTTACGAATATTTATATCCGAGTTATTGGTCAATAATTAACCAGGGTAGAATCTACTCTAAATAGCCTGATTAATGAACTATAGGCACTTGCCACAGTCGAAACCCCTACAATAGTTAAGCCAGCTATTAATATTAGCTATGTTTTTATTAAACCATCTGCAGATATTTCGGGTTTTAAATTATCTAAAGATAAAATCATGTCTTCACATATTATAACAGTCTTAGAAAATAAGTTTAGTAATGCTAGACTTAATACCCTTGATGGTGAACCTTCTGAAATATCAGAAGATGAATGTGACATTGAGAGTAATATCTCTGAATCTCAGATTAATACTTCTGAGATTTACATTGCTTTTAACGAAGAAAATATTAATGTTATCAAATATCCAAAAAGGGTTCTTGATAAACATTATTATAAAAGACCAACTCATTTGAATGTTCTTTATGAAGAGAATGAAGCAGTTATAACAAATTCTTTTTCAGGGAAAGCCATTTATGATGGATTAGTAGATAAACAAATCTATGATACCTTGCATCGAATGATAATGTATGCCACAGTTAGTAAACAGCAGGGTAATACCGATGATGATGTAGCCAGATTTATTTCATGTGATTTCACAGGTATCTTAAAGGGATGGTGGGATAATTATCTTATACCCACTCAAAAAGTTGAGATTTTTAGCGCAGTTAAACTTGAAAATAATAACCAAGTTTCTGATGCAGTTTATACTTTGATATTTACAATTCTCGATCATTTTACAGGAGATGTAAGTAATCAAGTTGAGAAAGTCAGAACTTTATTATAAAATTTGAGATGCCCAACTTTAACTCATTTCAGATGGTATAAAGATATTTTTCTCAACAGAGTTATGCGACTAGAAGATGCAAATGATTTACACTGGAAGGCCAAATTTATAGACGGCTTACCTATTTTATTTGCTGAAAGAGTTCGTAAAAATTTACGAAATCTGCATGATGAGGTTATACCCTATGGCACATATACGTATGGTCGTTTAATAAACACCTGTGTACAAGAAAATTTAACTTTATGTAATGATATAAAGTTGAAAAATCAATTAAGACTAGAAGTTGACTGGCAGAAAAGAATAAGGCGATGGCATCAAGTGTAAGAATTAAGTAAGTACTTTCTTATATTATATCGTTGTTATAAATTGTTGTTGCTTATGGTATCAGAGCCATGATTGACTAATTTATTTTTCTTTCCAGAGTTATGAATATTTAGTTTACTAATTATGATATTTTTCTAAGCTATGCAGATTTAAGTGTTCTTTGGAAATTTATTCTTTTAAACTTCAAGGTTGGATTTAGCTGATTATAACTCCTGCAACACCCTTCGAAGAGGACATTAGCGGGATTGAAGAGTGTAGCCGTTCACAGGGAAAGCTTTTCTTTTGAAAACCAAGAAGAATAAAAGAATAAACATTTACTTATGGATTATTTTATTAGGTAGTTACTCATGGAACGATACTAAATTCATGTAGGGAATTCCATTTTAGCCAGAGATTGGCGTTATATGGTAACCCGTAAAACGTTGACAGCTGTATGAGTAAAAAACTAGTTTAATAATTTTTGAGTATAACTCAACTGAATATCTTTAAAGATTACATGTAACAGAAAATTTTCATTTCTTATAAAGTAATTTATTCAAAACTCTGGATAGAAAACTTTATTTCTTCGTCAACATCCTCTGCTATTTCTACTCAGTTAGCTCGTAATAATATCTAATTTGATAGAGTATCCCTTAGATGAGGAACAACTGAACAGGTGGACTGTTCCTAATGTTCCTCCTAAAGAGATTTATAATATCGGGATGTTTGATTTCACGTCCAGACTTTCCATTAAAAGTATGCAAAAAACTCTTTCTGTTGAAAGTACAGAACAAACTATTCAACTCCTTTCTAAAAATTATGTATTTATATTTGAGAAGTATTATAAGTACCTTCACATAGGACTTATTCAAAAAGTTTTTAAGCTTCTTATCCTACAAGGTTTAAATACTTCCATTTTAACTTCCCTTAGAGATATGAGATGTCTCTATTGGATACTTTCCCTAATGGATTATGCAGACTAGTCTGTGTCATGGAGCAGTCTACTTTGATGTTTACCCTAATTTAACCTTGTTTTTAACCGACCCTAATATTCTTGAGGCGGTTACTTTAAATTTAAAGATACATGGATACAATTTTATGAAGGGATCAGAGACTATTTTTATAGTCTACAGAATCCATTTTAAAGTCCTAACTATCATGTCACCTAAAGTTAAGGCTAAAACCAAAGTGGTAAAACCGCTTTAATTGAGACAAATCTACTGTCTTCTGGTATCGCCACAAACCGAGTTATAAAATTGGAAGAAATAGATTTCCCTGAATTATGGGTTTTGACCTCTGCGGTTCTTCCTGAACCAATCATTGATACTGAAGTCGATCAGATAATACAGAATGACGATGGGGGTATTGAAATTAAATTTGGTGCGAATAATATTACTAGGATATCTGGTAATTCTAATATGGCTTGTACAACTTCTTCTATTTATAATGATAGAAGATGGTTTTCTAGACCTAACTCATCTTATAAGTGAGATAGAGAAGTTACAGGTATTAATATTTCTGAGATGAATATTTCTCATCCTATTTATGAGACGGATAATAAAAGCTCTCCTACCTCTTCAGAAATGAGCTTTCACATATAAGTTTTTATGGATCTTACACCAAATAGTTTGATCAGAATATTCTTTAATAAGGAATTTATGAAAAAGAAGCACATTGCCTCTAGAAATTGGTTTGCAAAATCCTTTTCTAAAGAACAACAATATTTTTATAAAGATCAGTTTTATAAGCATCTTGAAGAAAACCAATGTCTTATATATTTTTGTTAATTGGTGTTTAGAATACTTTCTTAAAAAACAAGACAACGAGATTAATATTTTTGAAGAACATTATAAACAATGGTCTACTATAAGTGGTAAGCCTATTAGATCCATATATTCTCCAGCTGAAACTCTCAGGTTGTCAGGCATATCTACCTCTAATTTAGAGGCAACGGCTTTTATAAAGCCTTCAGTCAATGATAGAATGGAGAATACGCTTAAAGAACTTCAAAAGGTTTTTAATCAAAATATTTTTACGAATATTTATATCCAAGTTATTGATCAACAATTAACCATGGTAGAATCTACATTAGATAGCCCGATTAACAAATTTCAGGCACTTTCCATAGTAGAAATCCCTACTGTAGTTAAGCCAGGAAGTAATAATAGCTATGTTTCTATTAAACTATCTGCAGATATTTCGGGTTTTAAAATATCTAAAGATAAAAACACATCTTCAGATATTATAACTGCCTTAGAAAATAAGTTTAGTAATGCTAGACTTAATACCCTTGATGGAGAACCTTCTGAAATACCAGAAGATGAATGTGACATTGAGAGTAATATATCTGAATTTCAGATTAATACTTCTGAGATTTACAATGCTTTTAACAAAGAAAATATTAATGTTATCAAATATAAAAAAATGGTTCTTGATAAACATTATTATAAAAGACCTACTCCTTTGGATGTTCTTTATGAAGAGAATGAAGCAGTTATAACAAATTCTTTTTCAAGGAAATCCATTTATGAATGGAATATTGATGGATTAGCAGATAAGTAAATCCATGATACCTTGTATCGAATGATGATGTATGCCACGGTTACTAAACAACAGGGTAATACCAATGCTGATATAGGCAGATTTATTTCATGCGGTTTCCTAGGTATTTTAAAAGGATGGTGGGATAATTGTCTTATTCCCACTCAAAAGGTTGAGATCTTTAGCGCAGTTAAACTTGAAAATAATAACCTAGTTTCTGATACAGTTTATATTTTAATACTTACAATTCTCGATCATTTTACAAGAGATGTAAGTAATCAAGCTGAGAAAGTCAGAAATTTATTACAAAATTTCAGATACCTAACTTTAACTCATTTCAGATGGTATAAAGATACTTTTCTCAGCTGAGTTATGCAGTTAGAAGATGCAAATAATTCGCACTGGAAGGCCAAATTTATAGACGGCTTACCTAATTTATTTACTGAAAGAGTTCATAAAAATTTACGAAATCGGCACGATGGGGTTATACCCTATGGCATGTACACGTATGGTCGTTTAATAAACACATGTGTACAAGAAGGTGTGACTTTATGTAATAATATAAAGTTTAAAAATCTATTAAAAGACCAGAAGTTGACTGGCAGAAAAGAATTAGACGGGTTTTGCAGTCAATTTGCTATGCATACTTTCAGAGAAGAAAAGAAAAAGAAAAAGGAATCCCTTTCCAATCCTTTTTATAAAAGGAAAAGAAAGTACCATCCTTCAAAAAACCCTAAAAGAAATAGGGAGGAAAATATGGAAAAAACAACCTATTCATAAGAGGCGATTTGAAAAGTCTAAATCAAAGAGTTCTGCCACTTGTTATGAATGTGGCAAGATTAGTCATTTTTCCAACAGATGTTATACAAACAAGAAGATCAATGAGATCGAAGATAAAGAGTTAAGAAAATGTTTATATAAGATTATGATTAACTCATCTAAATCATTTGAATCTGAAATATCAGATTTCACATCTTATTATAATAGTGAAGTGCCAGGTTGCTCCACTAAATATTTCAATAAATGTTGTAATATCAACAAAGATGAAAATGATTGGAAAGCTATCGTTGATATGAATGGCCTAGGCATTAATGTGATCAGCAAAGATGATAAAAGGGTTATTCTAAAAATAATAGAAAGTAATAATATTCAATCAGAGTTAAAATCTAAGTTAGTTGAAGTTTTTCTAATAGAAGAAAAAGAGAAATCTGCTCTACCGAGAATGTTATAGATTCTCTGAAGTTTTCAAGATACAAAAATAAAGAGAAGGAAAACCAGTAACTCTTTCGGCTTTACAAAAGGATGTTAATAACTTCAAGATTGAAATTAAAGAATTAAAAACTCAAAATAATGATATTCTATCTAGACTCTCTTCTATTGAGAGTAAAACCTTCATAAAAGGTGATTTTTCATATAAAGAAGAAACGTCTGATGAGGAAAGAGAAATAATTGAATCTGAAGAAGTTTTGAAAAATATATCAGACCAATTCGTTCAGACCATTGATTTAGTGTTAAATCAGAAATGAAGAAACGTCTGATGAAGAAAGAGGAATACTTGAATCTGAAGATGTTTTGAAAAATGTCTCAAACAAATTCGTTCAGACCATTGATTTAGTATTAAATCAGAAATGGTACATAAGGGTTATTTTAATCGTTAATAACGATTTGGTTATACCTAACTTAATTGCTCTTGTAGACAGTGGTGCAGACTTAAACTGCATCAAAGAAGCAATTATTCCTATCAAATTCTGCGAGAGAACTACTCAAATTTTGAGTACAACGGATAATAGTACTCTGGCTACACCATATAAGGTGTCAAATTTTAATATATGTAACGAAGACATTTGTCTTCCTTCTCCTTTTATTATAGTTAAGGAGATAACACAACATATTATACTAGAAACACCGTTTCTCAATAAAATAATGCCTATTGAGAAAATAGATTCTCAAGAAATTTATACCAATTATAAAGGTAAAAGGATTATTTTTCAGTTTATAACCGATCTTATGGTAAAAATCCTTAATGAGGTAAAGGACATTTACCGGAAAGAAAATCAACTAAATTTTATCAAGGAAGATTCGATACAGATAAATAAACAGTTAAGTTCAATTCCAGTTAAAGTAATGATTGACAAACTTGAAATGAGGTTTATAACTCAAAATTTTAGTGATCTGCCCAATGCATTTTGGGACAGAAAACAACATATTGTTTATCTTCCATATATAGAATAGTTCGATGAGGATAATATTCCTACTGAGACAAGACCGTACCAAATGAATCAAGAATATTTTGAACTTTGTAAAAAGGAGATTAAGAGTCTCTTAAACAAAAAACTTATAAGAAAATCTTCCTCTCAATAGAGTTGTACAGCATTCTATGTTAATAATACCGCTGGACAAGAAAAAGAAGTTTCTCGTCTTGTGATCAATTATAAACCACTTAATAAAGTACTTAAATGGATATGATATCCTCTCCCTATGAAAAAGGGATTTTCTTAATAGAATTAGCAAAGCTAAAATCTTTTCAAAATTTGATCTTAAATCAGGGTATTGGGAAATTCAGATAAATGAATCTGATAAATATAAAACAGCCGTTATCGTTCCTTTTGGGAATTTTTAATGGAACGTTGATTGTTGTCAAAAACTGTAAGTTACCGCAATCAGAAACGGCGTCGCTTCGCAGCTAGCCGGTGAGTGCGGGTCGATCCACAGAGACGGGTAAATTCCTTTAGTGTGTCTTAACGAGTTGATTCTATTTGTCGTTTTGGTTTTATAAAAATCTAGATCTAAAACTTAATTAATCTAATTTAAATTCTTGCTAGGGTTAGGCTTAGAGGAAGTTTTGGAGATTGATGTTTCCTTCACCGCTTTCAATGCCGTATTCTAGATCCATTAGGTGTTATAGTAATTATCGATAAAGTGGATACGACTCTTTTGGGAAGATGTTTTCTTCCTCTAGATTCGTATCCTTCCTTTATCGTTAATTACCCTAACCCCCATGGAAAACGCGCGCAACCGGCCCTTTATACTGCGGTTCACCGTTACCTCGAGGGGTAGGGTGCCGCAGGGAGCGGTTGTGCGCACATGCATGGAGTTCTTAATGGGTTAGTTTAATATGGCATTGAAAGGGGTGAGAGATCTCATCTCTCAACCCTTTCCCTAAGGCTAACCCTAATAAGCGAGGAGACTACTCGCTCATTAGGGGATGAGAAGACATTATAATTAAAAGAATAAAATACTTACTAATGGTGATGGCTCCCTCCAAGCGATAAAGAACAGATCTGAATGTCACTTCCAGAATTTCTGAATTTTATTTATTGAAAAGAGGCATACAATTTTTAGATCTAAAATTACAATTTATAGGAAAATAGGAAACCTAGGGTTACAGACTCTCGCGCACGCGCAATTACTGATTTGCCCACTTAAAATCCTAACACTCACAACAACGCACCGTCAAAGAAAAACTGCGCCGACACGGGCATTGAATGGCCGCGGATCCGCGGCATTTGTTGGCTTGGGCCGCGGATCCGCGGCCCATTGGTGGTCTTGGGCTTCCCGACTTCTGGGCTTTCCTCAAGGGTTCTTGGGCTCTCTTTTTACACTTTTTTCTCTGTTTGGACTTCTGTATCTTTTCCAGATCTCCAATGAAGACTTGTAAGGATCTTTTGACCGTTCACTTGACATTTTTGGACCTTGCAATGTTCTTCGATTAGGCTTTGACTAGGATCCGTCTAATTGTTGGTCAAAAGTCCATTTTCTGTTTTTTTGTGTCTTTTTTCACTGTATTTGCTCCAGAAACCTGTAACCTGTAATATGCAACAAACATGCGTCAAGAGTACCTGTTTATTTATAAAAAGGGTAAGAATAGGGGAATGATAAATACAATATTATGGTCTGAACAAATACCCCCAAACTTACCTTTTGCTCGTCCTCGAGCAAACTTATTATTTTATTCACTAAAATCCTAACCGCACTTTCGCAGGGAAACACGATTGCACTGAGCACATGCAACAAGCCGTTAAACCTCTAGGTGTCCCTAGTAGGAGGAGTGTTGTCTCCTGAGGGTTTTCAGCGGATTACACCCACAAAATCCTATCAACTTGGCCCATTGACTTTTGTTCTCCAATTAGGTCTTCTAACAAGGAATTCTATTATCTTATACTTGTAAATTATCCACCCATATTCTTCACACTTCCTCATTATTTAACTTAAGATTATATATGTTATGTAGACTTACTTAGCTTTCGGCATTTCTTAAGTTTTCCTTCTAGGGTTACATCTCCACTCAGGAATTTCTATCAACTCTATTAAAGATACAAATTTTATCTTTCATTCCTTTCTCTTATCTAAATTCCAATCACGTACCCCTACGTGTGTGTATAGATCAGCCCTACACTTGGAAATTCAATTCAAGCAATCATGCCCTTGTCCATTGTCGAAAGTACTAATTAGTTGGTGAATGAAATTTGCTTACACATCCTTCATGCGACCGTTAATACTTCTTGAGGTACCAACGACCGATTACAAAATGCGTTTGCACTTTAAAGCGTACTTCCTAGTCCTTGCAACACCCAAGGCTTTAGCAGTGACTCCCAAACCAGTTGGTCTAAGGCACTAGGTGATGAAGCACCCTCGCTAAATATTTTTCTATTTTTGCAGCCTTAAGTAATCACAAAAACCAGTGTCCATTTTTTTATTCTTTATTCACACTTTTTCTTTTATTTTCTTCGTACTAAGGACTTTAGACAAGAGTATTTCAAGGTCTCTTCTACTATTCCAAGTTTCAAGGTGCGTGATAGTGCAGATTGTAGGGTATATGTTTTCAGAATCTAGACTTAAGTTAGGAACTATTTTTCAAACTTATACTCTAATAAGAACATCAATACTCTTCCCTTGTTTCGACTTAGCCTAAGAAGTGAACCCAAAATTTGCCTATTTCTAAATAAACTACAAGGCATATACTTTCTACCGTTAAACTTTAAGAAATGTTATTTTTAGGGTTTTTAATTCATTAAGTCTAAGATCTAGTTGTTCATAACCAGTTAACCTATTAGTCAAACTCAAGTCAATTAACCAAAATTGAATACAATTATTTTTATAATTTTTGAAATTTTTCAAATTTTTATGGGTTTTCAAATAAGTATGCAAATGCAAAAATATGTACAAATGAATGCGAAGGAAGAAGACGTACCGAGCATACCCCCAAACTTGAACTTGACAGTGTCCTCACTGTCATGCTAAACCAAGAGGGTCAAAATACCGATACTCCCCTGTTTATTTTTTTTATAATTTTTTTTAATGTTTTGAATTTTTTTAAAAAAAAAAAAAAAAAGGATATATACATATATACAAAGGTTCCCCCCAAACTTAAGCTTGGCCTTACACAAGCCAAAGGTTAGCACCAACCATTCAAAGATTTTATCGTGGTAATGGTATAGTTGGTGCAAGAACAGGGTGCGGAGGAAAGAAATGAGAAACATGCGAGACCGTGTGGGAAGAGGGGTAGAATACGGTCTCGGTGGGGGAGAAGAAAGATGGAAAGAAGAAAGAAGTGAAGTGCGATCTTGAGAGTGTAAATTGAGTGAATAAATTAGCGCAATATGTGATGACCGATGTGTTAAAAGCGATTGCGCTAACCTATCAACTCGTCGTGCAATGGGGTCAAATCCCTCAAGATTCGCAAGAAAATATGGGTACGCCGAACTTGGTATCGGAGATGAAAGCGTAACGGTCATTTGTTCGGTCGGAACAGTAGGAAGGAGGGATGGTGATATAACAGTCAAAAGTTCAGGAGGCTGAATTGGAAAATCCAACACATCAAATAAAAATGGTTCAACCTCGATATTATCCTCAAGACTCTCCTCAGTACTATCCTCAATATTTAATTCATCCATGCCATTATCATCAAAATCTAGACGCATATGAGATTCGGGAGAAACATTTAATAACTCAGGATGATGATTTGAACATAAAATTTCTATTAAATCGACAGGTTCATCATCCGAAATATTCCCGGCGTCTATATCCTCAATCAAGTGAAAATCAATTTCTTTAGACACTTCATCCACAGCATGGATATTTATCAATGTAGGTTCTAGAGTGGAGGTGTAAAGATCGAAAGGATTAGGTGCGGTTTCAGTTGAAAGGGGTTCCTCACAATTTGGCAAATCAAACACTACAAAATCGCACAACTCATTTTTATTTTCAACTGGTGAATCATTTGGAACAATCGATGGAAAACCGGAGTTGTGGGTTTCAATTGGGTAAGGGTAGGTTTGATTTGAAAATCCTCTCTCATTCTCACTCTGTCCAACTGCCGCCTTATACATTGAAAAATTCGGAGCTAGCGGGACACTAGCTACCGGTTCACTAGGCTGCATAAGGGCGGCCATGGATGCTTCCACATTCCTCATTATTTTATTTGTTACAGCAATATATGCTTCCAACGACTCTTCCAAACTAGACTTAGGTGGTGAGGGGGTTTCAGTAAAAGATTCAAAATTAGTTGGGTATGTGAAACTCCCTAATGGCTGTGTTGAAACAGCGTCTAGTGAAGGTGGGAAGGTCGGGTATGACTGGTAGGAAGTGGGTGGTAAGACAGGAGTAGGGTCAACATATGGATAAGAAGGTGAATAATCGTGCGGATCCCTAAAACTAGAAGAGTGGAGAGGGGTGAAAGATCGACTGCGAGATTGAGCAATATGCTCAGCGATGGACATCGACCTAGGAGTGACAGAAGGACTTGAAGAAGTGGTATCAACATATGTAGGTTGTAAAGGTTGACTTGGTTGACACGAAGTGGGTTGAAAAGTCAAACTATTTCTCCTAGACGCCTCTATTTGATCTTTCAACGAAATTTTTGGCAAGGAGGGATCAGTTTTAAATTGACCGAAACAATTGACGAACGACGCAAAGTTAGGTTCGGGATACCAAGATTCGGCAAGAGATTTATGATGTGGGGTACCCATGATAGAAGAATGCAAGGATTTCTTAGGGACAAAATTTTTGCAAGATTTTAAAAGATTTTTCTTTAATTTTTTATTGGAGAGTTTTGCAAGAAGATTTTAGAAAATGGTACTCTTGACACCAATGTGTCAACCACACATGCACCATCAGACCTAGATCTAGGGTTGCCTAGGTCTACTAGACAGCTCCTAACTAGGGCTAGAAATAGACCTCAAACCGCCTCTTCACGGACAAATACGGCCAGGTAAGTGGGAAGGAACCACCACTACAGTGGGCCTAATTAATAACCACTAGCCTAGACACCGCAATGTCGGTTAGGATAAACGGCCGATGCCTACCCTAGTCCTTTTCCTATTGAGCTCGCTGTCCTTAGGTCTGAGTCTAATCTTTTTTTAATTAATTGTGGTCGATGCAAAATGCTTTAGGTGTTTTCTGGGGTCCTGGGAAGGGTGATGAAATCCCCACCCAATCTGAGTTTGGTCAATTAGCCCCTTAGAGTCCGGTTAAATTATGCAAAACAAATAAAATTTCACTTGCAATCAAAAAATTTTTTTTTAGCGCGGCGCAAAGAAACCTGCAGAAATCTGTTATTTAGAAGGGGGAGAAAGACTCTTTACGCAAAGAATTCCTGCAGAAAACTTTTTACAGAGAGATATACTTCAGGTTGCAGAGGGAAGAAAGAGAGACAAACCCACAAAAGTTGGTGCGCTGACGTGGCAGGAGGAGCGCGGATCCGCGGCAGTTATAGGGTTTAGGCCGCGGATGGGCGGCAGAATGATGGGATCAGCCTCTGGAAAAAATTTCACTGCTCTGGACTTGCAATTTCTCTCTGTTCTTATGTACCAAATTTTTATTTGCCCTCTGTAAAATTCCAGATCCGTGATTCTTCGCTGTTCCTGCAAGATTCAAAAGATACACCCTTCAAACCGATCAAATTTGATTATTTTTTTATTTTTTAATATTTTCAGATTTTTATAATTTTTAAAATTTATATCAACCCGAAAATTCACAAAAAGAAAGATTACGCCGTCCCCGGCAACGGCGCCATTTGATTGGTGTTCAAAAACTGTAAGTTACCGCAATCAGAAACGGCGTCGCTTCGCAGCTAGCCGGTGAGTGCGGGTCGATCCACAGAGACGGGTAAATTCCTTTAGTGTGTCTTAACGAGTTGATTCTATTTGTCGTTTTGGTTTTATAAAAATCTAGATCTAAAACTTAATTAATCTAATTTAAATTCTTGCTAGGGTTAGGCTTAGAGGAAGTTTTGGAGATTGATGTTTCCTTCACCGCTTTCAATGCCGTATTCTAGATCCATTAGGTGTTATAGTAATTATCGATAAAGTGGATACGACTCTTTTGGGAAGATGTTTTCTTCCTCTAGATTCGTATCCTTCCTTTATCGTTAATTACCCTAACCCCCATGGAAAACGCGCGCAACCGGCCCTTTATACTGCGGTTCACCGTTACCTCGAGGGGTAAGGTGCCGCAGGGAGCGGTTGTGCGCGCATGCATGGAGTTCTTAATGGGTTAGTTTAATATGGCATTGAAAGGGGTGAGAGATCTCATCTCTCAACCCTTTCCCTAAGGCTAACCCTAACAAGCGAGGAGACTACTCGCTCATTAGGGGATGAGAAGACATTATAATTAAAAGAATAAAATACTTACTAATGGTGATGGCTCCCTCCAAACGATAAAGAACAGATCTGAATGTCACTTCCAGAATTTCTGAATTTTATTTATTGAAAAGAGGCATACAATTTTTAGATCTAAAATTACAATTTATAGGAAAATAGGAAACCTAGGGTTACAGACTCTCGCGCACGCGCAATTACTGATTTGCCCACTTAAAATCCTAACACTCACAACAACGCACCGTCACAGAAAAACTGCGCCGACACGGGCATTGAATGGCCGCGGATCCGCGGCATTTGTTGGCTTGGGCCGCGTATCCGCGGCCCATTGGTGGTCTTGGGCTTCCCGACTTCTGGGCTTTCCTCAAGGGTTCTTGGGCTCTCTCTTTTTACACTTTTTTCTCTGTTTGGACTTCTGTATCTTTTCCAGATCTCCAATGAAGACTTGTAAGGATCTTTTGACCGTTCACTTGACATTTTTGGACCTTGCAATGTTCTTCGATTAGGCTTTGACTAGGATCCGTCTAATTGTTGGTCAAAAGTCCATTTTCTGTTGTTTTGTGTCTTTTTTCACTGTATTTGCTCCAGAAACCTGTAACCTGTAATATGCAACAAACATGCGTCAAGAGTACCTGTTTATTTATAAAAAGGGTAAGAATAAGGGAATGATAAATACAATATTATGGTCTGAACAAACGTTATGCTGTTCGGATTAAAAATTGCGCCATTAGAGTTTCAAAATATTGTGAACTCTATATTTAACCCTTATACATAATTATGCTTCCTTATATTGACGATATTTTAAATTATTCTGATAATATAGATCAGCATTTTAAACATCTTAATATTTTTAAACATCTTATTATAAAGAACGGATTAGTTATATCTGCCCCAAACATGAAACCTTTTCAGACTTTTATAAGATTTTTGGGACATAACATTGATAATGGTACAATTATACTTATTGAGAGAAGTATTGAATTTGCTTCCAAATTTCCAGATAATATACTAGACATAAAGCAACTATAATGGTTTTTAGGTGCTTTAAATTATGCGGCAGATTATTATAAAAATCTAGCCCTTGATGCAGCCATTCTATATAATAGGCTCAAGAAAAATACTTCTCCTTGGACAGCTGATCATACAATGCTGTGCAGAAAATCAAACAAATGGTTAAAAACCTACATTGTCTTTATATTGCTAATCCTACCTAGCAAAAGATTGTGGAGACTGATGTCTCCAATATTGGATACGGGGGTATCTTAAAACTAGTAGATCCTAGTAATAATAAAGAAATACTTATTAGATTTAATTCTGGAAAATTGAATTCAGCTTAGTTGAATTATTCAACTATGAAGAAAAAAATTATTTCTATCATTAAATGTATATATAAATTAAAAGATGATTTGTTAAATCAGAAATTCTTATTTAGAATTGATTGCAGTGCTGCTAAAACTGTTATACAGAAAGATATTAAAAATTTAGCATCAAAGCAATCTTTTGCTAGATGGCAAGCTGGGTTAGCAATTTTGATATTGAATATATTAAAAGCACTAACAATTGTCTTCCTAATTTCTTGGCCAGGAAATTCTTGCAGGACTCTCATGCAGAGTTCGTCAAGGTGCCTAGGCCCAGACAGGGGCCGTAGAAGGGGAAAGAATAATAATTCCTCCAATTCTCCTTATACAAATTGACTGAAAATGCAAAAGCCAAAACTAGTAAGATTCGAAATCGAATTAGAGGCGTCATAAGTCTAAACAGAATGGAGAATGCCTAATAAAACGGCGAAAATAAGTGTTAATAACACTCAACAGAGCTATATTAGCCTAGAAGAATCTTCCAGTTTAGAAAATAATTCTGGAAAAGCTCAGACATTCAAAATGGCTATTGAAGTTGGACCTGAAGATAATTACTTTTAGAAAAACACCCCAGAAAAAATCATTTGTTTAGAAGGGGACGATATTCCCCAAATGCATGATCCATGGTCTCTAAAAGAAAAATATATAGAGACCAGATCGTATGCTTTAGAAGCGGGAAAAACCCGATAAGTCTACGAAGCTCTACTAACGGTTTCCAGTTCAATGGAAATCAAGCATTATTATCCAAATGGGAAAGAGGGAGAAGATATTATAAATTTCTCCAAAACCATTATTAAAAAGGTTTATAAACCACAAGAATGGGCTCTGCATCCCAATAAAGCCAGATCTTTCAAATTGGAGATATGCGCTACGAATGCAACTACTGCGATTATATCCAAGCATTAAAAAAATTCTTTACTATGAAAACCCAGGAAGAAAATATTCTTGGTTTATTATGATAAAACCTAATATTATAAAATCAGGAATTCCGAACTGGCTTATCCAGTGGTGGCAACAGATTGGAGCAGAATTAAAAATTTTGCCTGAACAAATTTATTCTGTTTATTTCATGGATGGAATCTCATCCAAGGTTCCATAATATGGAAGACTGTTCTATAAAAGAAGGAGAAAGTGCGTTATACTATTTTATTGAAAATGAAGTTCCTTACATTTTAAGGTAGACTCAGAAAGCAAAATTTAATGAGAGTAATATCCCAGTTCTATCGAGACGATTCCTAATAAAATGGTGGACGGGAATTAAAGAAGAACAACAAATAACCGAAATCAAAGCAACTATAAAAAATAATTAAAAAATTCTTGATAAAAAGATTAATAAAGAACTGGCCACAGAAAATCCTTTACGGAAGTTAAAAACTTTATTTTAGAGAAAATATCCTAATATTTCTGAAGAGAAACTGATGAAGAAATTCCTTGAACATATGAAAAGGTAATTTGAACAAACGTTTGAAAATTCAGACACAATTTCTTTGACAGCGGTAAAATCTACTAGATCTATGGAAATGAAAGACATTGACAATATTGGCATCGCAGCTGGCCAAGCCCAAAATCCAGAAGAGGACTTAAAAACAGCAAACCGGTTATGGGATGAATTAATGGGCTCACCATTGGGTCAAGAAAATAAAGGAAAGGGGATAATAAAATAACCCTTAGTCCTAGAAGAATTAAGGGGATAATAAAATAACTCTCATGCCGAGAAGAATTTAAAAAATCTCTCACCAGACAGAACGACTACACCATACCAGCACATGGTTTTCTAGCACACGGTTTTGGTGGTGGGACCCACATTGTATATATCAGTGGAAAACGACAAAAGTTGCATATCGTGTACCTTTAATAGAGCTTATCTCTTTCATAAAGATGTCGGCAAGGGACAGCTCACCCTTCTACTACGATATGGGTAAAGGATTTTCTGTGGCCAGTTCTTCATTAATCCTTTTATCAAGAATTTTGTTATTATTTTTTATAGTCGCTTTGATTTCGGTTATTTTTTGTTCTTCTTTAATTCCCTTCCACCATTTTATCAGGAATCGTCTCGATAGAACTGGGATATTACCCTCATTAAATTCTGCTTTCAGAGTCTACCTTAAAATATCGGGAACTTTATTTTTAATAAAATTGTATAACGTACTTTCTTCTTCTTTAATAGAAATGTCTTCCATATTATGGAACCTTAGATGAGATTCCATTTATCGGATAAACAGATTAAAAATTTGTTCAGGCAAAATTTTTAATTCTGCTCCAATCTGTTGCCACCACTGGATAAACCAGTTCGGAATTCCTGATTTTATAATATCAGGATTTATCATAATAAACCAAGAATGCTTTCTTCTTGGGTTTTCAGACGTTTACCACCTTTTAGGCTCGATATGCGATACCCTTAAACGAACAGACCGGGCTGTATGGAGAATGTCACCTATAGGCTCAGTAGGGTTTTCAGACGAGTTATCGTGTCGATCTTCCCTTCGATAGATACATGGGTAGCCGTTACGTACAGCTAGTGCTACTGACGTGTTTGTGGTTAAACCCACTTTCAGCGTATTGTCGAGTCTTTAGAGTCCCACACAGAGGGTTTCCCGGTTCAGGCGAAATGGTGTAGTTTGCATAAGGTTTTACGCAGGGGTGTTCGATTGAACACGTGTATTTATACATGTGCTTTAATCGGACGGTTTAGTAGTACTAGCAGGTTTGAAATACAGAAAGTTTTGATGCTAGTATTATGTTGCTCTCTTCTGGGTATTTGTATTTTAACACGAATACGGTATTTATACGAATACGTGTATTTGTATAAATACGGGTATTCATGCTTTGATACTAATACATGTGTTTCTTTCTAAATATGAATACGCATATTTTGTATTTTCGGTACAAATACGATATTCATATTTTGGTAGAAATACGGTATACATATTTAGACGGGTTTGAATATACTTGTTTATATACATGCATTTATATTTATATATGTGTATGTGTATGTATACTTGATGAGGTGCACACTTTCGCTCATTCTCACCTCTTCTAGAGTAGTGTGGGGTTGTGACTCACACTAGTGAGTCACACCCACACACCCACTCTTTTGTTTTTCACTAGAAAAGATAAGAAGAGAGAGTAGCGTAGGATATTTTTGGATGGTTGATTTTTATCACACTCTTGATATTTTTCTTGAGTTGCTACCTCTTCTTCTTCCTTATTTTCTTCTCTTGAGTTAGTGAGGATTAAAAGAGAGCATCTTATTCACAAACTATACCACTCTAAGCATCTTTTCTTAGCAAAACTTGATCTTTAGTTGTTTTGGACGAAACTATTGTTTGAATCGGCATTCTCTGGTGGATCGTCTTTGACGCGGAAGATCGGCTTTGAGAGCTCATTCCATCAATCCAAGGAGCTTGTGGAGTCCACTTTTTAGGACCCGAAGGACCGTCTATAAAGGTTGTAATTCCAGCCGGGTAGCTAAAATTCTAGTTAAGGTTTGTTTAGTTTAGTGTTTGGGCTTGTATCCTGAGATTTTAGTGTATTGTGATCAAGTTTTTAAAGTTTTTTGCTTCCGCATAGTCGTAGTTGACATGACAGGAGCACATATACACTTACAATGGTATTAGAGCCTACCCAAACACTTAACTAACTGAATAGACAAGGTTTTAGAGTTTCGAAACCGAAATAACTCCGTATCGTTAAAACCGAAATCCAAGTTACTGTTAAATTTTTCAGAGTCTCTAAATTTTTTTAAACTATTGCAGAGTGCTCTTTATGATGTAACAAGAACACCAGAGAAGAACGATACCATAATTCAAAAATTGAACCGCCGGATTTTCTCAAAATCTCGTTTCTGACGGTTTTACTGTAGCATCTGGTCTCATGCTTCTTGTGGTGTTTTGTACTCTTGAATTTAGAATTTATGGTATTGTTTGATTTTGCCCAGGTTTCATCTAGTGTTATCTTTGTACTTGGGCAATACGGAGTATTTCTAATTCAACATTTTAACATCGTTTATTCGCTTTAAGGTTTGTATATGTGTTTCTAAACGTCGACTAATTGCTATATGTCTATTATTAGGGGTTGCACATGTCTAATAATTTGTGATTGCGGTTTGTGGATATGAAGTATTGGATCGTCGCGATTGAATAGCCAGGGATGTGAGAAGAGTATTCTTTTCTTTCATTCATGTAATTTGTAATTTGATGTAATTTCTTTTGCGGGGCACATCAGGTTGAAGTTGTAGCCACCGTTGTATTATTTCATTTACATTTTCTTGCTCTTATGATAGACCCAAGGTGGGGTGCACAAATTACCAGGTTCTTGAAGTGCCGAGTGGCCTACTCATTTTATTGAGGGAGGTTGCTTTACTTCGGGATTTGGCGGGTAGTTTACCGCACCCATAGGGGTCTAGAGTGAGGGTTTGGCTATTCATCACAACCGTGGATTCCGTTTTTCATTAGAGGCTAAAACGAAATACGGAAATCCTAGTATATCCAATATATTCATCTGTATTACTTGTGCTGTGATCTATGATCTAGAATGGCTATTATTGCGTGAGGCGAATAACTATATATATAGATTATATATAATAAGTGTTGCTTATGTTTTGCACCCGCGCTAGCCCTGCCCCTGCTCTGCCGTTAATTAAGTAACCTAACGGTGATTGACGGAGCCCGTGGCGAATGCGGATGGCATAAGTGTACGTTCTATTTTTGTTTCTTTCTGCAATAATGAGTTAAATGATGGGACCACATTAATATTGATTAATGCAAAGAAAACAAACCAAAACTTAAATCGTTGGAACAATTTCCAAACCACTCGGTTTTCTTTAAAAATAACTTTTAAATGCGGAGCCTGAACCACTCATTTTAAAAACTATAATGGTTCTTTTGACTATATCAAGTTCATTACGTTCACGGTTTTCGCAAAAACCAGCCGTAGCCTTCCGTTATTTCAGATGGGTATTCAGTAGTATTCAAGCTATGCATTTTGACCTTCGCCAAGACATAATGATTGGTAGCTGCTGGGTATTCATCTATAGCATAGATAGATGCGTTAATCTAGGACAGGCGTACAGCTATTTTGGCCTTCGTCAAAGGTTTGTACGAATGGGTTCAGATTAATCTGGACAATGACGGATAGAACTTAACTTGCGTCTTATGATATTTTGGCCTTCGTCAAGGTCATAAGTTCCTGGGGAAAAAATCCACATCGGGAGTTTCAAAGAAAAAGGAAACTTACTAGTTTTGCATACTATATGGAGTGATGATTTTTGTAAGATTCCATCAAATTTGTCACACAATGATAATTGGATCCTAATCCCACCATGAGTTTTAATAATCTTCGGGAAAGGTTTTCACTTTACAATCAATGGTATAAACCAAATAGATGTCTAGAACGTTGTTAGCGGGGCTATGCCTCCATGGAAAAGAGCTTATTTAATTAAGAAACTTTGCGAAAGCGTTGTAAAAGCTCTCTAGAAGTACTAACGCTAACCTGGCTGAAAGGTTAAGCAATAATTGTAGCGTCTGATTAATCCCGACTAATTCTTCTTTTATAGTTTGAAGAAAAATTCGAGGAAACAGTGGGAGCCATCTTATTTAAATAAACTAAAAACCAATCTAAACTTGCAAGAGTACCATGCCGAGTGTTTCTTCTCTCTCTCTCATAATTGTAGCGACCAAGATGATCTGACTTAAGTTACTGTTAGATAAAAATATATTGACGGGGCCAAACTATAAAAATTGGTTAAGGAATGTCCAGATGGCCATTACCTATGACAAGCTGGGCTACCTCCTTACTACTAAATCCCCCACTGTCCCAGCTCCAGATTCCACCATCACGGATATGAAGATCCGTAAGACATTGGAAATAGACAGTGTGAAAGCCAAGTGACTCGTGTTAGCCTCTATGAATAATGAACACCAGAAGCGGCACGAGAATATGGACCTTACTTGCATATTTCTCCATACCAAAGATTTATATACAGAGCAATCTCATATCACAAGATACAAGACCTCGAAGAAATTTTTGCAGGTGAGATTGGCTATCGGATCATCTGTAAGGGACCACGTCCTTAAGATGATCAGCTATATTGAAGAGCTCACGGACCTTGGGACCACGTTGGAGAACGAGTTATATACAGACTTGATTTTACAGTCCCTCCCTTCTACCTATGCCCAGTTTATATTGAATTTTAATATTCAAGGGAAGGAAGTTACACTTCTAGAGCTCCTTAACATATTGAGGATTATAAAGGGCACCTTGAAGAAATCCAGGGAGACATCCACTCTACTTGTTGGGAAACTTTCTTCCTCTAGATTCAAGGCGAAAACCAAGAGGAAGAAAAAGAAGGCTCCCACCAAATCGAAAAGTAGTGTCGGTAAGGTACAGGAAAAGGGCAAGGCAAAAGTTGGGGGGATGACAGTAGAGAAAGATGAATGCTTCTATTGTCATAAGAAAGGCCATTGGAAGAAGGTCTGCAGGGCTTGGAAATCCAGAAACCAGGATTCGAAGCAAGTTGTGGTTTTGGTTTCGGGTGTGTTTATGATTGAAAATTGTTTGTCAATCAACTCTACTTCCTGGGTATTGGATACCGGTTCAGGATCTCATATATATAATTCATTGCAGGCACTGAGAAGCCGTAGAGTTATAAGGGTAGGTGATATGACCCTCAGGGTTGCTAACGGAGCGAGCGTGGATGCTATTTCCATTGGGGAATATTACTTAGGATTGATAAATAGACACATTTTGGTTTTGCGTAACTGTCTTTGTGTACCAAGTTTGGCATGTAATATCATTTCTGTATCTTTACTATCTAAAGAAGCTTATGATTTTACATTTATAAGCGATATTGTAAACATCCACCTTAATTATAGTTTGATTGGGTTTGTTACACTAGACAACGGTATATGCGTATTAAATTAACATTCAGTTTTCAATGTTCAGAACACACTCAAAAGAAAGACTTCAGAATAAAATCATGTTTTCTTATAGCATTGTAGATTAGGTCACATCAATGAAACACGGTTGACAAAATTATATAGAGAGGGATATTTGGATCCGTTTGAATATCTGTCTTATGCAACTTGTCAATCATGTCTCAAAGGAAAGATGACAAAGACCCCGTTCACTGGACACGGAGTAAGAGCCACCGAGTTTTTCGGTCTCATACACAGCGACATATGTAGTCCAATGTCTACACATGCAAGAAATGGTTATTCTTACTTCATTGCTTTTACGGATGATTTCTCAAGGTATGGACATGTATTCTTGATGAAACATAAATCCGGAGTCTTTGAGAAATTGCAGGAATACAAGAATGATGTAGAAAAATAAATAAGCAAAAGTACCAAGACACTTCGATCTAATCGAGCTGGTGAATACTTAAGTGCCGAGTTCCTGGATTATTTAAAAGAGAATGGAATTCTCTCTCAGCTTACTCCTCCATACACACCTCAACACAATGGTGTATCGGAAAAATGGAACCGCACCTTATTGAATATGGTACGTTCCATGATGAGTAATGTTGAGTTATCGCGATCCTTCTGGGGTTATGCACTAGAATCTGTTGCATATCTTTTGAACAAAGTTCCTACTAAATAAGTGCCTACCACACCATATGAAATGTGGAGTAGGAAGAAACCCTGTCTTAAATATCTAAAGATATGAGGATGCCCAGCTTTTGTTAAAAAACAGCATACGGACAAACTTGAGGCACGATTAGTACTGTGTAAGCTTGTGGGATACCCAGGGAACTCCAGGGGGTATCTTTTCTATTACGCAGAGGAACAAAAGTTTTTTTGTTTCTCGGCATACCCACTTTCTGGAGACCCAATTTCTTGAAAAAGAAATAAGTGGGAGTGTAATAGAACTGGAAGAAATTCCAGAATCACAATCTATTACTGAAAGCAGGTGGAACCAGAAGTTTCAAAAGAACCAGACGTCCCTGTGCCACTCCGCAGATCTAGTAGGCAGTCTTATCCATCCGAGAGATACTACGGTTTTCTCGTAGACGGGGATAAAGAGGATTACATCATCGATGATGATGAGCCAACTAGTTTCCAGCAGGCCATAACGAGCAGAGATACGGTAAAGTGGCTGGATGTAATGCAGACCGAAATGAAATCTATGTACTCCAAGAAAGTTTGGACTTTGGACATTGTACCTTATGGGATAAAACCTGTAGACTGCAAATGGATCTTCAGAAAGAAGATTGGTGCAGATGGACAGGTTGAAACCTATAAGGCTAGACTTGTAATAAAAGGTTTTCGTCAAAGACCTGATTTGGAATATGATGAAACCTTTTATGTTTAAATCTATTCGGATCCTATTTACTATTGCTGTCTTCTATGATTATGAAATTTAGCATATGGACGTAAAAATCGCTTTTCTGAATAGAAATTTGGAAGAGTGTGTTTATATGAATCAGCCAGAGGGTTTTATAGAGAGTGAGAGCAGCGGAAGAGTGTGCAAGTTGCTTAAATCCATTTATGGATTAAAGCAAGCATCACGAAATTGGAACATCTGTTTTGATGAGACGGTCAACGAATTTGATTTTATCAAAAATCCAAATGAACCATGCATTTATAGTAAGATTGTAACGAGAACTGTGGTATTTCTCGTCTTGTACATGGATGACATTCTCTTGATAGGAAATGACATTCGTATGCTACAATCAGTCAAAAGATTCTTATCATAGAAGTTCTCCATGAAAGACCTGGGTGATGCCTCGTACATTGTAGGGATCCAGATCTATCGTGATAGATCTAAGAGAATGTTGGGAGTTTCATGGTCCAGGTACATTGACACCTACTGACTTGTCATGGGATCACCATGTCCAAAGATATGTCTCTCAAGACTAATTTGGAAAGGGATCGCATGAGTATTATACCCAACGTTTCGGCTGTAGGATTTATAATGTATGGGATATTGTGTACCAGAACAGATGTGGCTTATGCACCGAGCGTGGTAAGAAGGTATCAGTCAAACCCTGGGGAGAAGCACTGGGTAGCAGTTAAGAACATTTCAAGTACTTGAGAAGGACTAAGGAGATGTTCTTGGTGTACGGCAATAAAGACCTCCAGATTGAGGCCTTCGTTGACTCCAGCTTTCAGAGTGATAAGGATGACTCCAAATCCATGTTGGGTTATGTCTTCACCCTCAATGAAGGGGCAGTCTTTTGGAAGAGCTCTAAGAAGGACACCATTGCTGACTCGACGATAGAGGCAGAGTATATCGCTACATGTGACGCCGCGAAAGAAGCAGTCTGAATGAGGAAGTTCATAACAGAACTTCAGTTGGTTTTGTTCATTGTTGATATTATACCTTTATATTGTGACAACAATGGGGTTATAACTTTAGCGAAGGAACCAAGGTTCCATCAGAGTCTAAACATATCTTGAGGCGGTATCACCAGATCAGGGAGATCGTGGATCATCGGGAGATCGAGGTGCGGAGAGTAGACACGGTGAACAACACTGCAGATCCACTCACAAAGGCCATCCCTCAGACGTAGTTCGAGAGGCTATTCAAGATGTTAGGTCTGCAATATGCCCATACATGGCCTTAGCGCAAGTGGGAGATTGTTAGTGACATATGCCCCACAGGCTATTATTGTACAGTACTGGATTGTATATTATATTTTAGAAGCTTGGGATATTAACAGATATAATAAAAGTCTTGCTCAATATGATAGTATGCTATCTGGTTTGAGTCTACCTTAACATGTGTATATGTTTCTTTTAACATATCGCTAATACATGTTGATAGAGCCCTGAGGATCTTTACTTGACTGCTAACATTGTGATGGCAGTTACACTAGTGGGAGCTGGGTAGTCTATAAGCACATTCTAAAACTTTTCCCTAGTCGTGGGATTATTGAGACTGGGCATCGAGACTCCAGAATAGACTAGTGTATACACTTCTTATGCCCGTCAGGGGAGGTGTCTTGTCCCGCATGGTATACGGTACCAAAGATAGTATACAAGCGCTCAATAGGTTATGAGTTACACTGTGTTGGAGATAGTGCCTTCAGAGTCAATTATTAGGTCACAGGTACGTGATTGCAATGATTGATGGAGGACCTATCCCGGTAGGACAGTCTTACTCGAGATGATAGTATGTTATCTGGTTTACCTTTATCATCGTGTACTATTTTAGGTGACCTGACAAGTTGCTATTACACGTTGATAGAGCCCCTAGGATTCTTGCTTGACCACCAACAGTATGAGGGCGATCATATAAGTGGGAGCTGGGGTCTATAAGCATATCCTTAAATGGTCCCTAGTCGTGTGGGTTTCGAGACAGGGCATCGATACTCCAGAGTAGACTAGTGTATACAGTCGAGACCCCGACGAGGGGCGGTGGCCGGTCTCACAAGCCACTGGTGTCAGTTGGATCATCTAAGATGTATACAGGTGCTCATTGGGTTATGAGTACACCGGACAGGACTCGCCGGGAACATGCTAGTTGGTCATATACCAGACGTCAGATGGCAGTTCCCTGGTGACATGTGTGCAGGTTAGTTCATCGACCTGGGGATCGTCATTTGTCTCGTGTGAGTTCCCACTGTACTTTGATTACTACCCTACCACGGCTCAAAGGAGTCGTGCAAACAGGTTTTAGTTGGGTACAGTCCCGAGCCACATGGAGGCAGTGAGCGTATCTTCAGGGGTTCGTCTCTCCCGGTATTGGGGGTGAGGTCGTGCTGTGTCTAGGAGAGCCATTACACGAAGTCCTTGGCCAAGGCAGGAGATTTACTGGTAGGTATTCCAGTAGTATCTCAGGGTGTTCTGGGCTACACTCCGACACGACTTGTACCGCTTTTGGGGGTCTGACTTTTACCAACCCCCTAGGCCCGCCATGCGATGCTCATAGACGAACGGACCGGACTGTACGGATATTGTCACTGACGGGCTCAGTAGGGTGTCAGGATGAGTTCGCTCATCGACGTCCCTTTTGGTCAATAGCTGGTAGCCCGTCACGTATTGGCTAATACCTCTGACGTGCTAGTGGTTAAATCCACAGCCATAGTATTGACGAGTCTTTAGAGTCCACCACACTTTCAGTTACTCAAGCTTTCGGGCGAAACGCCGTAGAGGCCGTATGGAGATATGGCAGGGTCCGATCAGATACGTGCGGTATTGCACGGATCAGGATCGGACGGTTTGTACTAGAGGCCGTATAGATATATGGCACGGTTCGATCAGATACGTGCGGTATTGCACGGATCAGGATCGAACGGATTTTACTAGCCGGCTTTGATTTAAGCCGGATCCTAATTTAGTACAGTGTAGATTTTGTCTCATTGCATTTGTATCCGGACGGAATACAGATGCGGGTGTGTATGCACAGTATCGGGGTTTTCCTGTAATTTATTACGGGACCAGTTTTCTGGAGTTGCCAGTTTGCATTCCGTTCCGGCCGGTTTTCCTTTGTTCTTTCCCGGCCGGACTTTTCCGATGGAGGGGGTTATTTGCAAGTTTGCAAATAACACATTGTGGAGGGGTTTCTTGCAAATGCTTTGATTATGATGGCATCTTTTCTTTTCCACCATCACTTGCTTTAAATGAGATTTGAAAGGTTAAGGTTTGGATGTATGTTTGTTATGATGATGTTTTTGGATATGGTCACCATTCTCTTTATCCTACACTCACCTCCCTTCATGAGTTTTGATTTATCCCTCCACCATTCTCATTTTCATATGGCCGGCCACAACTTGAGGAGAGAAGAAAAAAATGAGAGAGGTTCATTTCATTTGGTGTGAGAAATTAATCATCCATCTCATTTTCATTGCTACCAAAAATCCCCAAGTTCATATCTTGTTGATTCCTCCATCAAGGCAACTTCACAAACCCCATGAGACAAAGTGATTCTACACTACAACCTACAGCAAGTCTTGGGCACGTCGACTTGCCAGCTTCGTGCCCGAGTTGCCTCGGTATAGAGGCGGGAGCCCGTAAAAGATGCAGGCGATGTGGTGCCCTTCCGGCAAGGAGGCGACGACCGGAGTTTCCGCGAGAGATCGGGACGATGACGAGAAGACTGGAGGACTCGGATCACTCGGTATATCTCTAACCCGTCTTGTTGTTAGCTAGATCTAGTTTAATGGCCCGATCCGGGGTTTAGTGCGCGGTGGTGCCGGTTTGCTAAGTTCGCAAAATTAAAGTTTATCACTGTTTCCGCATTTGGCCGTCGGATTGACGACCGGGGCGCCGCCGTGCACTTACAGTGGTATCAGAGCCTCGCCATTAACTTCGTCTAGCTTCGTTTGATGTGTTTTACATTTCCGATCGACCAAAATTCCAAAACTTGCATTTTTGTTCACATCAGTTTTCTGTTGAAATTTTTTGGTCTCGAAAAATTTTTCAGGTTGTAGAAAACTAATGTACTGGAAATTCTAAGACTACTGGAAAAATTCGACACAGTCAGTCGACCATTGAAGCGCGGAACCGCGGCCAAACCCCCCCTTGGGCCGCGGTTCCGCCGCACATTGGTGTCGTCACTGCATCAATTTTTTCCAGTGGGCTTCTGGGCTTAAAATAGGGGTTTTGGAATATTAAAATTGGGCCCAGATTTTCTGTGAGTGCTACAGTATTGCTTGGGGGCCCACTTGTTAATTTTTGATCGATCGGATATTTTAAACACATTATTTCACAGTATTTACATTATATCTGCGACCGTGAATGTCACTCGATCGGTAAATCCGGTCTAACTGCTATAGCCCGGTTAGACGGATTTGCGAACGTGACTTTCACGTTGATGTTCTGTGTTTTTGCTGTGATGTGGATCGGTCGTGGGGGATAGCCTGGATGCAATGCTAGTACAGTGTTATTATATTATGTACATTTGATATTGCGGGGCGAGCGTCCGACATGTGGACTGCCGTCACTGCCTGTTTGTATTATTCTTTTAGGGCACGACCTGGTTGCGGTCGATGTACCCGTTGTATGTATATTTTACTTTCTGTACTAGGATTGCCCCGCGGTGGGGTGCACGGATAGCCGGGTTCTGGAGGGCAACAAGCCCGCATCTCAGGGCATTGAGACGGAGGGGGCTTCAGTCTGGAATTGGCGGGCTATTCGCCGCACTCGTAGGGGGTACAGGTTGACCCAGGAGGGGTGCCCAAGTTACCGGATTCCGTGAAGTGCTGGGTGGTCCATTCACGGTGCTGAAGGGGGCTGCCTCGCTTCAGGTTTTGGCGGGTGACTTGCCGCACCCGTAGGGGTCTAGGTTTTCATTGCACAGGCTATCCACACGACCAGGGGAACGTCGGGTTTCAGTAGTGGCTCTGTGAAACCCGGGGATCCCAGATATCTGTATTGTTCTGTGATGCTGTACATTTCTGTGATGTTGCATTTTATTCACGCCTTGAGCGAAATATAATATATTGGTATATATATTAGTAGATGTTGTATATGTTTTTCATCCGCGCTAGTCCAGTCCCCGCTCTGCCGTTAGTTAGCTAACCTAACGGGTGATGACGGGACCCAGTGGCGAATGCGGATGGCATATACGTACGTCAGTATATTTTCGTTCTTTGTGGTGTGATCAATTGATGGGACTGCGTTGATTCGGATCAATGCAAGTTAAAACAAACCTATTCTGATGTTGTTGGAACACTTTTCAAAAAGCTGTTATTGCAAGGACGTTCACTTTTGTTTTGCATAGTGATATTCGGTTATGAATATCCAGCACCTCAGTCGACGAGGCAAGGGCCGAGATCCCTTCACCGGGAGTGACCCCTTGGACAGAAGTTTGCGTCAGGGCATTAACTTCACTATAGCCGATTACTTTTGCTTTGTACAGTGATATTCGGTTATGAATATCCTGCACCCCATTCTACGGGGAAAGAGCCGAGATCCCTTCACCGGGAGTGACCTCTTTAGTAAAGGTTTTCGTCACTATATTTTCTAAAAAGCTATCCGTTCCTTCAACGATATCAAGTTCATTACGTTAAAGGTTTTCGCCAGAAACCATTTGTAGCCCTCCGTCGTTTCATATGGGTAGTCAATAGTATTCAAGCTGTGTATATTGGCCAAAGTCAAGGCACAGTGATTGGTAGCTATTGGGTATTCATATGCAGCATAGATAGATGCGTTGGTTTGGGACAGTCGTACTGCCATTTTGGCCAAAGTCAAGGGTAGGTACGGGTGGATTCAAATTAACCTGGAGAATGACGGGTTGAACTTGACATGTGACTTATGATATGTTGGCCAAAGTCAAGGTCATAAGAGCATGGGGTAAAAATCCACATCGGGAGTTTCAAAAGAACTGAAACTTGCCAGATATGCGCATACCTTCTGGAGTGTGATAACGTGAGCGGATTCCTTCACTTTATCATGCGATGAGAGTTGGATCCCGATTCCCACTGATGAGTTAGTTTACTCCTCGGGTATCCCCGATTAATTCTTCTTTTAGGTTTGGAGGAGAATTTGAGGTACGGTGGGAGGTTTCCAGATTAGATAAATTGGTAACCATTCTGATCTAGGGTAGAGTGCACGCTGAGTGTTTCTTTTCTCTCTCTCTCTGGCAGCGACCATTGACCCGACCCTAAGACTATGACTCAGAGACCAAGTTAACCGAACCTTCTTTACACTGGCTTTTGGATTGTCAGAGTTGCAGACCTCATTGCCACTCCTACTTTTACCCTTTTCTCCAGGACACCCCGTATTACTACGAACGTCCACTTCCATTGGACAAAACCATCGTATGGTTAGATACGAACTTGAAGGAATTCGAGGATGGTTTCCGATTCTGGAGAAAACGGATAGGATTATTCAGTTGTCTTTTCCCTTTTGCCTTCTCTCAAGTTGTGAGTACTCCTTGGTTTAGGAGATAGTACACCTATTATGCAAATTGGATAGTCTTCTTCCAAACCTTAGGCTGGTGCCGACCGGTAGGGAATGAAGAAAACCAATTAGCCTAAACGGTGTGCAGAAGGTATTAAGTTAAGACAAAGCAAGGGATTAGTAAGAGGGCAAAGTAAATTGCAACAGATATTCACGACCAAACCAAGTATTCCTTCGCCAATCCTAAATCACCTTTGTATTTCTCCAGGACACTCCGTATCACTACGAAGATCCACAGTTTATTTGGATACTCCATCGTATGGTTATATACGAACTCAAAAGGAACTTGTTCCAGTTCGGGGATGGATTCTGGTTCAGGAGAAATAGGAATAAGATTTATTCAGGTGTCTTTTATCTTCACCTTCTCTCGCTTTGCGAGTGTTCCTAGGATTAGGACAGTACACCCATTATGCTTATTGGATAGTCTTCTTCCAAACCATAGGCTGGTGCCGAACGGTAGGGAAGGAAGAAAACCATTTGGCCTAAAGGGGTGTGCAGAAGGTAAAGACTAAAGACAAATGAAGGGATTTGGAGAGGTGGCAAAGAACTATACGGTTACAGTCGTGAATCTGGAAGAGGCATTACTAGGAATACCAGGATGCCCCAACGAAACATTTCAATGTTTCAGCTTCACTGTGTAATGTTAAAAGAAAACTGATTTCCCAGTTAGACACTTGCTCCAGGGTATGTATTTACCAGGTTTGATTCTCACATCTGTATGGTTTTACAGATGATGAGTGGGAGTAGGTTATTGGGAATTGGGTGATCATCCTCATTATATCGGGATTCGTTGTAATCGGTGATATTTGAGGAAGTCACCTGGGTAGTTTGCCGGTCGGCAAATATTTGGTTTTGAATATCCGTTGTTATGCACCAATTTCAAATTGATATATCTGTACGTCTATTTTCATAGAGTGAGATATACCTTTCTGAAATTATGTCTACGACATTTACCTATATCAGTGGATGGTTAGGTAAGGAGCATTAAACAGCGGTGTAATTCTTCTTAACCATAAGTACAGTTTTCGACCTACGACACACAGTGAATCAGTTATCAGACTCAAGGGACTTATACAGAGTATTGTATGTTGTCCAGGGTCCATCAGGACAGAGGGGTTGGTCCTCGTACTATATTCGGTTTACTTATGACTTCTCTAGTTTTTAGACAGGTGTTTCGTGGAAACACAGTGTCCGAATTTTGAGAAGTTATAGGTATTTGAGTAGAGTAGAGAACCAGGTGTAGCAAGTATCGGGATTCTTCAAAGCAATCGAAGATGTAGACACTTATGCATGGTATTCAGTTGATAGTAATGATAAAGAGATCTTGCTTCTCTTTCAGGTTACTCATAATTGGAAGTATTCCTAAGTTGAGTAACGCTGATCGGCCTCTCTCCATTTTAGTTGACATGCACTGGAGACAGTTGCATGATTTGGATCTGGTTCAGTTAAATCAGTGCCTCTGTTTCTATATGGGATATAGAACAGTTCATATCTTAACGGTGTTAAGGTACGGGGAGTTGTCCGGCTTATGATTAAAACCAGTCACTGGACAACTCAAGGCACGTTTCTGTAATGGCTGTTTGTGGGTTGACCCAGGCTATGACGAGGGTTGACTTTCTACCATCTGGATGAACAATAGCGATATTGTTCTAGACTCGCCACAGTTTTATTAAAAATGGATTTTTTCAGAAAACAGTTGTGGGAGTATGGTAGAACTGGAAGTGATTCCAGAACCACAAACGATTACTGAAGATTTGACAAGGAACCTAAAGATTCAATCTGGATTGACATTCCATTGGCCACTCCGCAGATAAGGTGGGTAACTTCAGGCACCCGAGAGGTACTCCGGTAGCTTTAAGGACGGTGACAGGGAAGTTCTTATTTACCCACAATTACCATTGCTGTTGTTCCAGGCTGCGAGACCCGGCGGGAGGATGAGTATAGCGTCGTTCTAAACTAGTTTTAGAAGTGTACGTCTATATGACTCTGCCAGAGGGTTGTCGTAGTCAGTGGGAGCAGCGGAAGCATTGGTGGATAGGTAGCTTATGTCTATTTATAGACTAAAGCAGATGTAGCGGAGATAGATCATCTATTTCTGACGTGACAGTCATGGGTTTGACTTCATCAGAATAGGGGATGGATCTGTTGAGAAGGTAGTAGGGTGTGATATCCTGGTACTTGGATGACATACACAGAGTAGAAAAAGAAACTCCTATACTACAATCGGTTATACTTTGGTCGTCACACAGTGGTTTCTCCATAAAGGAAATGGATTTTGTATCAGACATACTGGTTACTAGATCTTTGGTTTTAGATCTAGATTTGGGTGGTTTCCCAATCTGGGTACTTAGACAGCATTCTATGAGTATTTAGGATGAACGACTCCTGGCATGGTAGTGTACCTGCAGGCGATGGAGTCACCCTCTCTAAAGGTGTCTTATAGACTAAAATAGAGAGGGATGTGCATGATTGACATATCACTTGCTTAGGCAATTGAGTCAATCATGAGATGTCAAGTACCACACCAGATGTTGTTCTTGCACTAGATGCAATAAGTTGACATTTGATCCAATCCTGAAGAAACAGTCGGAAGCAGTTTTAGAACATAATTGGATGTTCTAGGGATATGATAACGACAGCCCTATTTAGGAGACAGTTATCATTCCAGGCTTCCAAGGTGACATGGACGATAAGGAGGTTGTCAGAGTTATAGTTTTTCCTTCTGACGAGGGGCAGTATTTTGGACAGATGGTCCAAGGCAATACTAAGGGAGGCATGGCACAGGATACTGATTAAGTTCAGTTGACGATACAGTCTAAGAAGTTTGGATTTGGTGTTCATTTATGAACTATGTCCCATCAGACATCCAGACACATTCTAAGACAGGTATTGCTCATTTCGGGAGATGGGTTTTCTCCGCGAACTTGAGATATAGAGAGATATAGAAAGAAACAACAAAGCGGATCCACTCACTAAGGCTATTCCTCGAACGTAATAGTTTCGCAAACGAGCTTTGTGAGACTGACTAGTAGAGGAGTTGGGTGTTCGGTATCACACGGGCTGTGAGTATGCGACATCGCAATAATTAGCCTTGAGTGCAAGTGGGAGATTGTTGGAGATAGTGCCCTCAGAGTCAATTATTAGGTCACAGGTACGTGATTGCAATGATTGATGGAGGACCTATCCCGGTAGGACAGTCTTACTCGAGATGATAGTATGTTATCTGGTTTACCTTTATCATCGTGTACTGTTTTAGGTGACCTGACAAGTTGCTATTACACGTTGATAGAGCCCCTAGGATTCTTGCTTGACCACCAGCAGTATGAGGGCGATCATATAAGTGGGAGCTGGGGTCTATAAGCATATCCTTAAATGGTCCCTAGTCGTGTGAGTTTCGAGACAGGGCATCGATACTCCAGAGTAGACTAGTGTATACAGTCGAGACCCCGACGAGGGGCGGTGGCCGGTCTCACAAGCCACTGGTGTCAGTTGGATCACCTAAGATGTATACAGGTGCTCATTGGGTTATGAGTACACCGGACAGGACTCGCCGGGAACATGCTAGTTGGTCATATACCAGACGTCAGATGGCAGTTCCCTGGTGACATGTGTGCAGGTTAGTTCATCGACCTGGGGATCGTCATTTGTCTCGTGTGAGTTCCCACTGTACTTTGATTACTACCCTACCACGGCTCAAAGGAGTCGTGCAAACAGGTTTTAGTTGGGTACAGTCCCGAGCCACATGGAGGCAGTGAGCGTATCTTCAGGGGTTCGTCTCTCCCGGTATTGGGGGTGAGGTCGTGCTGTGTCTAGGAGAGCCATTACACGAAGTCCTTGGCCAAGGCAGGAGATTTACTGGTAGGTATTCCAGTAGTATCTCAGGGTGTTCTGGGCTACACTCCGACACGACTTGTACCGCTTTTGGGGGTCTGACTTTTACCAACCCCCTAGGCCCGCCATGCGATGCTCATAGACGAACGGACCGGACTGTACGGATATTGTCACTGACGGGCTCAGTAGGGTGTCAGGATGAGTTCGCTCATCGACGTCCCTTTTGGTCAATAGCTGGTAGCCCGTCACGTATTGGCTAATACCTCTGACGTGCTAGTGGTTAAATCCACAGCCATAGTATTGACGAGTCTTTAGAGTCCACCACACTTTCAGTTACTCAAGCTTTCGGGCGAAACGCCGTAGAGGCCGTATGGAGATATGGCAGGGTCCGATCAGATACGTGCGGTATTGCACGGATCAGGATCGGACGGTTTGTACTAGAGGCCGTATAGATATATGGCACGGTTCGATCAGATACGTGCGGTATTGCACGGATCAGGATCGAACGGATTTTACTAGCCGGCTTTGGTTTAAGCCGGATCCTAGTTTAGTACAGTGTAGATTTTGTCTCATTGCATTTGTATCCGGACGGAATACAGATGCGGGTGTGTATGCACAGTATCGGGGTTTTCCTGTAATTTATTACGGGACCAGTTTTCTGGATTTGCCAGTTTGCATTCCGTTCCGGCCGGTTTTCCTTTGTTCTTTCCCGGCCGGACTTTTCCGATGGAGGGGGTTATTTGTAAGTTTGCAAATAACACATTGTGGAGGGGTTTCTTGCAAATGCTTTGATTATGATGGCATCTTTTCTTTTCCACCATCACTTGCTTTAAATGAGATTTGAAAGGTTAAGGTTTGGATGTATGTTTGTTATGATGATGTTTTTGGATATGGTCACCATTCTCTTTATCCTACACTCACCTCCCTTCATGAGTTTTGATTTATCCCTCCACCATTCTCATTTTCATATGGACGGCCACAACTTGAGGAGAGAAGAAAAAAATGAGAGAGGTTCATTTCATTTGGTGTGAGAAATTAATCATCCATCTCATTTTCATTGCTACCAAAAATCCCCAAGTTCATATCTTGTTGATTCCTCCATCAAGGCAACTTCACAAACCCCATGAGACAAAGTGATTCTACACTACAACCTACAGCAAGTCTTGGGCACGTCGACTTGCCAGCTTCGTGCCCGAGTTGCCTCGGTATAGAGGCGGGAGCCCGTAAAAGATGCAGGTGATGTGGTGCCCTTCCGGCAAGGAGGCGACGACCGGAGTTTCCGCGAGAGATCGGGACGATGACGAGAAGACCGGAGGACTCGGATCACTCGGTATATCTCTAACCCGTCTTGTTGTTAGCTAGATCTAGTTTAATGGCCCGATCCGGGGTTTAGTGCGCGGTGGTGCCGGTTTGCTAAGTTCGCAAAATTAAAGTTTATCACCGTTTCCGCATTTGGCCGTCGGATTGACGACCGGGGCTCCGCCGTGCACTTACACACTGGACGGACTCGATGGGAACTGATGATTGGTATTATACCTATCGTCAGTTAGCAATTCCCTGTGACATGAGTATAGGTTAGTCCGTTGACTTGACATCACTATTCGTCTCGAGCGTGTTCCTACTGTACTTAGATTACTACCCAACCACGGCTCAAATGAGTCGTGCAAACAGGTAGTAGTTGGGTGCAGTCCCGAAACACTTGGAGGCAGTAGGGGTTAGAAGGGATTCGCCTCTTCCAATATGGGGAGTTGATATCGCGTTGTGTACGGCTGGCCAATACACAAAGTCCCTGTCCAGAGCAAGTGAGATTTACTGGTAGGTACACCAGTAGTTTCTCAGGGTGTATTGGGTTTCACACCGATATGACTTATTGAGTGATTAGGGGTCTCACATTTACCACCACCATAGGCCCGATATGTGATACTCTTAGACGAATAGACCGGACTGTACGGAGAATGTCACATATAGGCTTAGTAGGGTTTACGTACGAGTTATCGTTTCGATCTTCCCTTCGACAGATACCTGGGTAGCCGTTACGTACAGCTAGTACCACTGACGTACTTATGTTTAAACCTACTGCTAGCGTATTGTCGAGTCTTTAGAGTCCCATAAAGAGGGTTTCCCGGTTCAGCGAAACGGTGTAGTTTGCGTATGGTTTTACTCAGGGGTGTTCGATTGAACACGCGTATTTATATACGTGCTTTAATCGAACTGTTTAGTAGTACTTGCAGGTTTGAAAAACATCCAGTTTTGATACTAGTATTATATTTCTTTCTTTTGGGGTATTTGTATTTTAACACGAATACAGTATTTATACGATTACGTGTATTTGTATAAATACGGGCATTTGTGCTTTGATACAAATACATGTATTTATTTCTAAATATGAATACACGTATTTTGTATTTTCGATACAAATACGGTATTCGCATTTTGGTAGAAATACGGTATACGTATTTAGATGGGTTTGAGTATACCTATTTATATACATGCATTTATATTTATATATGTGTATGTGTATGTATACTTGATGAGGTGGCCTCTCTCACACTTTCGCTCATTCTCACCTCTTCTAGAGTTGTGTGGGCTTGTGACTCACACTAGTGAGTCACAACCTACACACCCACTCTTTTGTTTTTCACTAGAAGAGATAAGAAGAGAGAGTAGTGTAGGATATTTTTGGATGGTTGATTTTTTCCACACTCTTGATATTTTTCTTGAGTTGCCACCTCTTCTTCTTCTTCCTTATTTTCTTCTCTTGAGTTAGTGAGGATTAAAAGAGAGCAACTTATTCACAAACTACACCACTCTAAATATCTTGTCCTAGCAAGATTTGATCTTTAGTTGCTTCGGACGAAACTATCGCTTGAATCGGTATCCTCTGGTGGATCGTCTTTGACGTGGAAGATCGGCTTTAAGAGCTCGTTCCATCAATCCAAGGAGCTTGTGGAGTCTACCTTTTAAGACCCGAAGGACCATTTACAAAGTTTTTAATTCTAATTGAGTAGCTAAAACTCTAGTTAGGGTTTGTTTAGTTTAGTGTTTGAGCTTGTATCCTGAGATTTTAGTGTATTGTGCTCAAGTTTTTAAAGTTTTTTGATTCCGCATAGTCGTAGTTAACATGGCAAGAAGCACATATACACTTACAGTTTATTTATCTGTATCGAAGATATTTTTTCTTTGATAAAATTTAGTTGATTTTCTTTTAGGTAAATGTCCTTTATCCCATTAAGGATTTTTTCCATAGGATCAATTATAAACTGGAAAATAACCCTTTTACCTTTATAATTGGTATAAATTTCTTGAGAATTTATTTTCTCAATAGGCATTATTTTACTGAGGAATGGTGTTCCTAGTATAATATACTGTATTATCTCTTTGACTATAATAAAAGGAGAAGAAAGACAAATTTTTTCGTTACATATATTAACATTTGACACCTTATATGGTATATTCAGAGTACTATTATCTACTGTACTCAAATTTTGAGTAGTTCTCTCGCAATATTTGATAGGAATAATTCCTTCTTTGATGCAGTTTAGGTCTGCACCACTGTCTATAATAGCAATTAAATTAAGTATAACCAAATCGTTATTAACGATTAAAATAACCCTTATGCACCATTTCTGATTTAATACTAAATAAATGGTCTGAAGGAATTGGTCTGAGATATTTCTCAAAGCTTCTTTAAATTCAAGTATTCCTCTTTCTTCTTCAGACGTTTCTTCTTTATATGAAGAATCATCTTTTATGAAGCTTTTACTCTCAATAGAAAAGAGTCTAGATAAAATATCTCTATTTTGAGTTTTTAATTCTTTAATTTCTATTTTGAGGTTATTAACCTCCTTTTGTATAGCCGAAAGAGTTATTGGCTTTTCTTTTCTTTGTTATTGTCTCTTGAAAAGTTCAGAGAGTCTATAAACATTCTCTGGTATAGCATATTTCTCCTTTTTTCTCTTAGAAGAATTTCAACTAACTTAGATTTTAACTCTGGTTAAATATTATTATTTTCTATTATTTTTATAATAGCCCTTTTATCATCTTTACTGATCACATTAATACTTAAGCCATTCATATCAACAATAGCTTTCCAATAATTTTCATCTTTGTTGATATTAAAACATTTATTGGGACATTTAGGGGAGAAATCTAGCCCATCACTATTAGAATAAGATGTGGAATCTGATATTTCAGATTCAGATAATTCAAATGAGTTAATCATAATCTTATATAAAAAATTTATTTACTCTTCATCTTCGATCTCATTGATCTTCTTTTTTATATAACATCTGTTGGCAAAATGACCAATCTTGCCACACTTATAACAGGTGGCAGAAGTCTTTGATTTAGACTTTTCAAATCGCCACTAATGAATAGGCTTTTTTCCATATTTTCCTCCCTATTTCTTTTAGGGTTTTTTGGAGGAAGATGACTTCTTTTTCTTTTATAAAAAGGATTGGAAAGGGATTCCCTTTTTCTTTTCATTTCTTCTCTGTGAGTATCCATAGCAAATTGACTGCAAAACTCACCTAATTCTTTTCTGCTAGTCAACTTCTGGTCATTTAATTGATTTTTCAACTTTATATCATTACATAAATTCAAACCTTCTTGTACACAGGTGTTTATTAAACGACCATACATGTACATGCCATAGGGTATAACCCCATCGTGTTGATTTCGTAAATTTTTACGAACTCTTTCAGCAAATAAATTAGGTAACCCATCTATAAATTTGGCCTTCCAGTGCGAATTATTTGGATCTTCTAGCTGTATAACTTGCTGAGAAAAGTGTCTTTATACCATCTGAAATGAGTTAAAGTTGGGCATCTCAAATTTTGTAATAAAGTTCTGATTTTCTTAGCTTGATTACTTACATCTCCTGTAAAATGATCGAGAATTGTAAGTATCAAAGTATAAACTGTGTCAGAAACTTGGTTATTATTTTCAAGTTTAACCGCGTGATCGCACGCTTTTGGCGTGTCGGATATTCAAAGTTCTAAAGTTATAACCGCGATCAGAACGGTGTCGCTTTGCAGCTAGCCGGTTGAGCACGGGTCGATCCACAGGGAGATGGTTGTATGTCCGTTCTTGTTTTAGACGAGTCAATAAAGAATGTGTATATGTTTGTTCAATTCTAACCTATGTGTTATATGCAAATATAAAGTTGTTAAGAAAAAGATACGAGAGTGTAAACTAAAGAAATCCGTACTCAAAACCTTTGAGCCGAGTCTTCACCAATTGAAGCTAGAGCAATCGGCAACAACGTGGATTAGGGGATTTAAGCACGGTATTCGTGGAATCCGGCTTATTTACCCTTGTCCTTCCGTTCTTGTCTCTTGCTTTCGCCTCCGGCCAAACCGAACGCAACCGGTCGCGGTTAGGAATCACCGTTACCTTGGTAGGGTAAGGTGCCTAACGGAGCGCTTGCGTATCGTTTGGGCGGAGTTCAAATGGAAAATAACGGGAAAAGAAAATGAGCAAAGAAACATTAACTTACAATATCGTATTTATTCTTAACAACATTAATTACAACCATTCACAAAACGAACCAAAAAAGAGAGAACAAAAAGATAAACAAAGAAAAGAAAAGATTACAGGCAAGTAATTAAAGTGCATGGTAATAAATTGCAAGTAATAAAAGACAAGAATGAAAAATGCAAGAAAGAGATAAGCAAGAAAGTAACACTAAGAACCATAGAACTCAAGACAAGCCATGAGATCAATAGCCAACCCTTAAACTTGCAAACTCAATCAAGAGGTTGCAAGATCAAGAGAAGGGTAAAGAACTCATGTGAAATGAAACACAAAAGAGAGAACAAAATGATACAACCCCTTGAGACCAATGACCAAAACTTAAACTTGCAAGCTCACTTAAGAGGTTGCAAGATCAAGTTAAGGTAGAGAGCTCAAGGGGGAAGCTAAGCAAAAAAGAATGATACAAAAACCCTCATCTTCATTTAACATCCACTCAATACTCTCACTACATTTTCATGGAGGAAAGAATGAAGAAGAAGAAGAAGAAGAAGACTAAAAACTAACAAAAAAGAGGCATAAGAATCAACTTGTTGGTTTGGCTCAGAACTGGGGTATTTATAGGTAGGGAACTGAAAACCTAGGGCAAGAATCTGGCTCCACATAGAGTTACCAAAATACCCCCAAAAAACGACACGGTGAAGAGCTTATATGGCCGCGGTTCCGCGGCGCTAATGCCGCGGAAGCGCGCTAATGCCGCGGAACCGCGGCGCTTTAGAGGAGTTAGGCCATAGGATTTTGTGGGGTTCCCTGATTTGATGTCTTCTTCAGTGTGGTATAGTACTTTTCTCAGAAGCTTTTCACAATATTTCCAGAATTCCAGCATAACAAAAAGGTGATGTGATGTGGATCTTTTGCCATGATTTCCTCGAGCTCCGCGTAGATTTCTTGGATTTTGTGTTGCCATTGAGCTTTGTGCATGAAAATGACAATCGATTTGCCATTTTGTCCTTTAAACTGGTATGTGGCAACACACGGATAGAGAGCGGAGACCCGTGTTTTATCTGTTGTTGGGAGTAATCCGGAATTTGTCGTACTTTTCCATGATATTCACAGGTTAGAGCTGAGACAGTATCCTGCAATTATGTAGCAAACACTGATTAAAAGCATCTGCCTATAAACAAACGAACGTAAGAATGGGCGGTATAAAATGCAATATTCTGGTATGAACAAATACCCCCAAACTTAACTTTTGCTCGTCCCGAGCAAAACCAATTATTCACAAAAAAGTCTTAACCGCACTTTCGCAGGGAACGCGATTGCACTGAGCTCGTGCAATAAGCCGTTAAATCTCTAGGTGTCCCTAGTAGGAGGAGTGTTGTCTCCTGAGGGTTTTCAGCGGATTACACCCACAAAATCCGGTCAAGCTAGTTTTGCGAAATAACTATGATTCAAACCCTAAAGTTTTGTTTCAGAAAATAACAATTCTATGATCCTAAGTCTAGACTATCGAACCCTTATTTTTCACACCTCGCTTCTTATTTAGATAAAGATTTTATATGTCTTTACGTGCAGTGCAAATAGTGTCGTTAAGTTCCAGAAGGATCGATTAAAGTCATCATGTCACACAATAAAGCCCAGATAAAAATTTAAAAGGATCACATAAGTTTTATAAAGAGTTAAGTATTTTTCAAGTTTTGTTTTCCAGTAAAGTTTCAACTTCAGAATTTCTATTTTCCCTAACAGGAAACTATGTCTTATTTTTCACTCCACATTTTTCTTGTTTTCATTTCATACACACCTCTGTGAACGTGCAATAGTCTTTATCATAGAATAAAACCTTCATATCTCCGCTAGAAATATTTTTTTTTATAAAAACCTGTCTTTTGTCAAGATTATTCTCACACAAAGAACCGTTAGGAATTTTAACTCGGAAAGAACACTTGCTTGACTTTGTTTTAATCTGGACTTTCTAGGCTTCTTAACGAGCTTTGGGCCAATGCACCCAAACAAGTTGGTTTTAGGGCATTAGGTGTAGAAACACCCCAGCGGACTTAATTACTCAAGTTACCTAGGTCCAAAAACAAAAGACAATTTGGCGTGAAAATCATGACGATTCAATACGAATGGAGATATAACTGGCAGTTCAATTATTTTTTTTGGATAAAAGACGTGTTTAGTGGGTTCGGTGTGTAATCATTCCAATCAAGTTCCAGATGGGTTATTTTTCAGAATTAGTTCCAATTAAGGCATCAATAATATCCCTTCATATTCACTTCACTTCATATACTATTCTTGATATTACTTATTTCAGAACAAACCTATTTGATCCTCAGAAAATCATTTATCCATTTAAAAGTTTTTAGACATAAAAGACTTGTCATATAATTTCCAAAACTCACGACACGTGTAGTGTGATGTAAAGACGTATATCAGCTATAGTTAATTTCAAAGGAGAGTTATCTTTCAGGTTTTCAAAATCTAAAAATAAGATTCAGTTATTCTTATCTTATCAAACAAAACCGTCGAAATGTTGAATCTGAGTTCTCCCACTAGCTAACTTGACAAAGTTTTTATATTTTTTGGAAAATTTTCGATTTTTGTGGGATTTTTAATAAGGTATGTAAATGCAAAATATACAAATGAACGCAAAGGAAGAAAGCTTACCGAGCACACCCCCAAACTTAAACTTAAT
This sequence comes from Agapanthus africanus, assembly GCA_030015575.1. Lineage (NCBI taxonomy): Eukaryota > Viridiplantae > Streptophyta > Magnoliopsida > Asparagales > Amaryllidaceae > Agapanthus > Agapanthus africanus. Next base: position 666,606,965 of record CM057342.1, on the reverse strand, counting down.
AGTGCCCTCACTGTCAGGCTACACCAAGAGGGTCAAAATTGTCGGCGCTCTCCAAAAGAAAATTTTTATACAAAAATAAAATTAAAAAAACCAAAAATATATACACAAAAAGGTTCCCCCTAAACTTAAGTGAAACAGTGTTTCCACTGTTAAGCGTTGAAGTTCAGGAATAGGGGGAAAAGAACAGTATCAAGCTATACAAGGCCTTACACAGGCCAAAGGTGAGCACCAACCATTCAAAGACCTTATCGTGATGCAGCAGTGGCTGGTGAAAGAATACGGAGAGGTAAGAAATGGAGAATATGCGAGACCGTATGGAGAGAGAAATGGGATACGGTCTCGGTATATGAGAAGAAGAATGGCGGAAGGGAGAAAGAAGTGGAATACGAACTTGAAGGTGGAAATGGAGTGAATGGATTAGCACAATTTGTGATGACTGATGTGTAAGAAGCGTTTGTGCTAATCTATTAACCCATCGAGAAATGGAGTCAAATCCCTCAAGATTCTTAAGAAACCATGGGTAAGCCGAACTTGGTAAACCAGATATACGAAATGAAAGTAATGCGGTTTCTTGCATGGTCGGAACGATGGAAAGGATGGAGGGGAGTGATTGAGAAAGGGTATCGGTTAAGGGTTCTGGAGGGTGTACACAGTCAATGACAGGGGCAGGATGAATTGGAAAATCCGACTCATCAAGCAAAACTGGTCCATCCTCAAAAATATCCTCAAAATTTTCTCCAAAATTCAGCACATCCATGCATTTATCCTCAAAATCCAGACGCATATGGGGTTCGGGAAAAACATTTAATGACTCGGGATGATGAATTGGAGATAAAAACTCTGCTAAATTTACAGGTTCATCATCCAAAATATTCCCGGCGTCAATATCCTCAATCGAGTGAAAATCAATATTCTCAGACACCTCAACAAAAGCATGGATATTAATCAATTCAGGTTCTAGAGTGGAGGTGTAGAGGGCAAAAGGATTGGGTGTGGTTTCACTCGAAAAGGACCCTTCATAATCGCGCAAATCAAACACTACAAAGTCACACAACTCATTATCTGTTCTATCTTTAATCAATGAATCGTCTGGAACACTAGATAGACATTCAAAACCGGAGTTGTGGGATTCAAGTTGAAACGGGTAGGCTTGATTCGGAAGGGGGTACATCTCACTCTCTCCACTCAAATTCTCAACCTGTCCTACCGCCTCTTCATACATTGGAAAATTTGGAGCTAGTTGAAAACTAGCTGCCGGGTCACTAGGTTGTATGAGGGCAGCCATGGACGCATTCAAATCCATCATCTGTTGGTACGACGCTACCCTAAAGTCTTCCAAAGACTGTTCCAGACTAGACATGGGTTGTGAAGGGGTTTCAGTAAAAGATTCAAAGTTGTTTGGATACTGAAAACTCCCAAATGGCGGTTCAGAAGCAATGTCTACGGAAGGTGCAAAAGTCGGGTAGGACTGGTAGGAATTGAATGGCTGGACAGGAGCGGGATCAACATTTGGATAAGAAGGTGAATGGAATTGTTGATCCCAAGAATCTGTAGTGGTGAAAGGAGTGAAAGATCGGCTACAGGATTGTTCAATATGTTCAGCGACGGACAAAGGACGACTTGCAAAAGGGGTATCAACATAAGAGGGTGGGGGAGGTTGAAAAGGTTGATACAAAGTGGATCGCGGAGGGCAAGTGTTTGTCCTAGACGCGTCTATCCGATCTTTCAAAGAGATTTTGGGCATGGAGGGATCGTTCGACGTTCGGCCAAAGCAAGAACCGTAAGAAGTAATATCTGGTTGTGGGTACCAAAGTTCGGCAAGAGTTTTACGAGATGGGGTACCCATGATATGAAGAGAGAAAGAAACAAAGGCAGAGAGGGGAAAAAGAATGTGATTTTTTTTTTTTTTTTAGTTTTTAACAAAAGAATGAAATATACACACAAAAAGAATCTGGACAAAAATAATCACGACACAAAAATACCACACACCTAATCGTTCTAGGGTTCACCTAGGTCAACTAGACCTGCTCCAGAACTTGATTGTCGAAGTAAAACTGTGTCGAGAAACGGGCTCAAGATACACTGATCACGAGGCTAGGTAAGTGCAGAGATAAGGGGAGGTTTTCCAACGCTTTCGCGAAGTTCCTTAATTAAATAACCCTTTCTCTTTTGGCGGTTTCGCCGTTAACACTTTCCTAGACACCCCGTAAACAATATACCGTTAAGCGAGGTTCTAAACACAGTTAACTTCTCCTAGTGAGCGCGAAGTCCTTAAGGCTTAAAATCTAGTTTCTTTTAAATTTTGTGCGGGTAAAAGTTATGCTCAAGTTCGTGATTTGTGGGCCACGGAAAAGATGATGAAATCCTTTACCGTATGTTGTGGGGTTCGCTTGCCCTTAAATCCGTATTAATGTATGCAATGCGCAATTCAATAAAAATTCTATAAAGAATCAAATAATCGTTTTTTAGTTTAAGCACGGCACTGCAACAAATACGGGTTAGTCAATTTTTAGCGTTTGCTAGCGAAATTGGAAAGAATCCTGCAAAGAATAGTATATTGGATGCGTCGGATTTGAGAAGAAGGTGTTAATAAAGTACGTACCGTTAAGTTTTGGGTTAGGAAACCCCCGTTGAATCAAATCCGGTAAGCTTGAAAAGTTCGCTTGCGCGGGTCAAACTACCCGGATCTTTGGTACTGTACTTTGCAATCACCTTAGCCTTGAACGTACACTTTGCTCCCCACAATCGCAGTTCGCAAATCCGCAAAAATCTGCAGACTTGCTCACAAAAATTATCAAAAAAAAAAACAAAAAAGATTTTTTTTTATTTATAAATATATACAAAAAGAATATTAACCCGAATAATAAGAAAGAAAATACGTTACCGTCTCCCCGGCAACGGCGCCATTTGATCGCACGTTTTTGGCATGTCGGATGTTCAAAGTTCTAAAGTTATAACCGCGATCAGGACGGTGTCGCTTTGCAGCTAGCCGGTTGAGCACGGGTCGATCCACAGGGAGACGGTTGTATGTCCGTTCTTGTTTTAGACGAGTCAATAAAGAATGTGTATATGTTTGTTCAATTCTAACCTATGTGTTATATGCAAGTATAAAGTTGTTAAGAAAAAGATACGAGAGTGTAAACTAAAGAAATCCGTACTCAAAACTTTTGAGCCGAGTCTTGACCAATTGAAACTAGAGCAATCGGCAACAATGTGGATTAGGGGATTTAAGCATGGTATTCGTGGAATCTGGCTTATTTACCCTTGTCCTTCCATTCTTGTCTCTTGCTTTCGCCTCCGGCCAAACCGAACGCAACCGGTCGCGGTTAGGAATCACCGTTACCTTGGTAGGGTAAGGTGCCTAACGGAGCGCTTGCGTATCGTTTGGGCGGAGTTCAAATGGAAAATAACGGGAAAAGGAAATGAGCAAAGAAACATTAACTTACAATATCGTATTTATTCTTAACAACAATAATTACAACCATTCACAAAACGAACCAAAAAAGAGAGAACAAAAAGATAAACAAAGAAAAGAAAAGATTACAAGTAAGTAATTAAAGTGTATGGTAATAAATTGCAAGTAATAAAAGACAAGAATGAAAAATGCAAGAAAGAGATAAGCAAGAAAGTAATACTAAGAACCATAGAACTCAAGACAAGCCATGAGATCAATAGCCAACCCTTAAACTTGCAAGCTCAATCAAGAACTTGCAAGATCAAGAGAAGGATAAAGAACTCATGTGAAATGAAACACAAAAGAGAGAACAAAATGATACAACCCCTTAAGACCAATGACCAAAGCTTAAACTTGCAAGCTCACTTAAGAGATTGCAAGATCAAGTTAAGGTAGAGAGCTCAAGGGGGAAGCTAAGCAAAAAAGAATGATACAAAAATCCTCATCTTCATTTAACATCCACTCAATGCTCTCACTACATTTTCATGGAGGAAAGAATGAAGAAGAAGAAGAAGAAGACTAAAAACTAACAAAAAAGAGGCATAAGAATCAACTTGTTGGTTTGGCTCAGAACTGGGGTATTTATAGGCAGGGAACTGGAAACCTAGGGCAAGAATCTGGCTCCACATAGAGTTACCAAAATACCCCCAAAAAATGACACAGTGAAGAGCTTATATGGCCGCGGTTCCGAGGCCTAAGCGCGCTAATGCCGCGGAACCGCGGCGCTTTAAAGGAGTTAGGCCATAGGATTTTGTGGGGTTCCCTGGTTTGATGTCTTCTTCAGTGTGGTATAGTACTTTTCTCAGAAGCTCTTCACAATATTTCCAGAATTCCAGCATAACAAAAAGGTGATGTGATGTGGATCTTTTGCCATGATTTCCTCGAGCTCCACGTAGATTTCTTGGATTTTGTGTTGCCATTGAGCTTTGTGCATGAAAATGACAATCGATTTGCCATTTTGTCCCTTAAACTGGTATGTGGCAACACACGGATAGAGAGCGGAGACCCGTGTTTTATCTGTTGTTGGCAGTAATCCGGAATTTGTCGTACTTTTCCATGATATTCACTGTTTAGAGCTGAGACCAGTATCCTGCAATTATGTAGCAAACACTGATTAAAAGCACCTGCCTATAAACAAACGAACGTAAGAATGGGCGGTATAAAATGCAATATTCTGGTATGAACACCGCGCTAAAAATCTCAACTTTTTCAGTGAGTATAAGACAATTATCCCACCATCCCTTTAAGATACCTGTGAAACCACATGAAATAAATCTGGCTATATCAACATCGGTATTACCCTGCTGTTTATTAACCGTGGCATACATCATCATTCGATGCAAGGTATCATGGATTTGCTTATCTACTAATCCATCAATATTTCATTCATAAATGGCTTTCCCTCAAAAAGAATTTGTTATAATTGCTTCATTCTCTTCATAAAGAACATCCAAAGGAGTATGTCTTTTATAATAATGTTTATTAAGAACTCCTTTTGGATATTTGATAACATTAATATTTTCTTCGTTAAAAGCATTGTAAATCTCAGAAAGATTCAGAGATATTACTCTCAATGTCATATTCATCTTTTGATATTTCAGAAGGTTCACCATCAAGGGTATTAAGTCTAGGATTACTAAACTTATTTTCTAAGACTGTTATAATATCTGAAGATATGTTTTTATCTTTAGATTATTTAAAACCCGAAATATATACAGATGGTTTAATAGAAACATAGCTATTATTACTAGCTGTCTTAACTATATTAGGGGTTTCTACTATGACAAGTGCCTGTAGTTTATTAATCAGGTTATCTAGAGTAGATTCTACCCTGGTTAATTGTTGCCCAATAACTTGGATATAAATATTCGTAAAATTATTTTGCTTAAAAACCTTTTGAAGTTCTTTAAGCGTATTCTCCATTCTATTATCGACTAAAGGCTTTATAAAAGCCATTGCCTCTAAATTAGAGGTGGATATGTCTGACAACCTAAGAGGTTCAGCTGGAGAATATATGGATCTAATAGTCTTTCCACTTATAATAGACCATTGTTTATAATGTTCTTCAAGAATATTAATCTTGTTGTCTTGTTCTTTAAGAAAATATTCTAAAAACCAATTAACAAAATATATAAGACATTGGTTTTCTTCAAGATATTTATAAAACTGATCTTTATAAAAATATTATTTTTCTTTAGAAAAGGATTTTTCAAACCAATTTCTAAAAGCAGTATGCTTCTTTTTCATAAATTCCTTATTAAGGAATATTCTGATGGAACTATTTAGTGTCACATCCATAAAAACTTATATGTGAAAGCTCATCTTTAATGAGGTAGGAGAGATTTTATTATCTTTCTCATAAATAAGATAAGAAATATTCATCTCAGAAATATTAATATCTCTAACTTCTCTATCTGACTTATAAAAGGAGTTAGGTCTAGAAAACGATCTTCTACCATTATAAATAAAAGAAGGTGTACTAGCCATATTAGGATTACCAGATATCCTTGTAATATTATTCGCACCAAATTTAATTTCAATACCCCCATCGCCAGTCTGCATTATCTGATCGACTTCAGTATTAATGATTGGTTCAGGAAGAACCGCAGAGGTCAAAACCCATGATTCAGGAAAATCTATTTCTTCCCATTTTATAACTCGGTTGGTGGTGATATCAGAAGACAGTAGATTTGTCTCAATTAAAGTGGTTTTACCACTTTTGGTTTTAGCCTTAATTTTAGATGCCATGGTAGTTAGGACTTTAAAATGGATTCTTTAGACTATAGAGATAGTCTCTGATCTTTTCATAAAATTGTATCCATGTGTCTTTAACTTTAAAGTAACTGTCTCAAGAATATTAGGGTCAGTTAAAGATAAGATTAAATTAGGGTAAACATCAAAGTAGATTGGTCCATGACACAGACTAGTCTGCATAATTCCCATTAGAGAAGGTATCCAATCGAGACATCCCGCATCTCTAAGGGAAGTTAAAATGGAAGCATTTAAACCTTGTAGGATAAGAGACTTAAAAACTACTTGAACAAGTCCTATGTAAAGGTACTTATAATACTTCTCAAATCTAAATACATCCTCTTTAGAAAGGAGTTGAATAATTTGTTTTGTGCTATTCATAAAATGAGTTTTTTCATACTTTTAATGGAAAGTCTGGACGAGAAATCAAACGTCCCGATATTATAAATCTCTTTAGGATGAACATTAAGAATAGTTCAGCTGTTCAATTGTTCCTCATCTAAGAGATACGCTATCAAATTAGAATTTTTAATATATTTGCTCTTATTACGAGCTAACTTAGTAGATATAGCAGAGGATATTGAAGAAGACATAAAATTTTATATCCAAAGTTTTGAATAAATTACTTTATAAGAGATGAAATTTTTCTATTACATGTAATCTTTAAAGATATTCAGTTGAGTTATACTCAAAAATTATTAAACTAGGTTTTTACTCATACGGTTGTCAACGTTTTACAGGTTACCATATAAACGTCAATCCCTAGCTAAAATGGAATTCCCTACGCGACTTTAGTGTCGTTCCATGAGTAACTACCTAATAAAATAATCCATAAGTAAATATTTATTCTTTTATTCTTCTTGGTTTTTAGAAGAAAAGCTTTCTCTGTGAAGAGCTACACTCTTCAATCCCACTAATTTCCTTCCCGAAAGATGTTGCAGGAGCTATAATCAACTACATCCAATTTTGAAGTTTAAAAGAATAAATCTCCAAAAAAATCTTAAGTCTGCATGGCTTAGAAAAATATCATAACTAGTAAACTAAATATTCATAACTGTGGAAAGAAAAATAAATTAGCCAATTATGGCTCTGATACCATAAGGAATTAGCAATTTATAACAACAATATAATGTAAGCAAGAACTTACTTGATTCTTACCCTTGATGTCGGTGTCTTATATCAAACATACCTTTTATTAAACTTAGAAATATTACAAACTCAGAGTTACAAGAGTTGAAGAAAAGAAGAAATAAATAACCTAAACTTTGATGATTACAATAAAGGTGAGCTTCCTTATTTATAGAAAGAGAGGAATCCTTTTTCTAGAGTGGAACGGTGAGGTGTCCTTTATCCTCTCGTAGTGGAAGGGTGAGCTATCCCCTACCGACATTTTTATGAAAAAGATAACCTTTATTAAAGGTAGTCGATATGCAACTTTTGTCGTTTTCCACTGATATATATAGTGTAGGTCCCACCACCAAAACTGTGTGCTAGAAAACAATGTGCCGGTATGGTGCAACCGTTCTGTTTGGTAAGGGATTTTTTAAATTCTACTCGACCTAAGGATTATTTTATTATCCCCTTAATTCTTGTGGGCTTAAGGGTTATTTTATTATCCCCTTTCCTTTATTTTCTTTTCTTGGCTCAATGGTTAGCCTATTAATTCATCTCATAACCGGTCCGCTGTTTTTAAGTCCTATTCTGGATCTTGGACTTGGCCAGCTGCGATGTTAATATTGTCAATGTCTTTCATTTCCACAGATTTAGTGGATTTTACTGATATTAGAGAAATTGTGTCTGAATTGTCAAACGTTTGTTCAAATTTCCTTTTCATATGTTCAAGGCATTTCTTATTCAGTTCCTCTTCAGAGATATTAGGATATTTTCCTTAGAATGAAGTTTTTAATTTCTGTAAAGGATTTTCTGTGGCCAGTTCTTCATTAATTCTTTTATCAAGAATTTTGTTATTATTTTTTATAGCCGTTTTGATTTTGGCTATTTTTTATTCTTCTTTAATTCCTATCCACCATTTTATTAGGAATCGTCTCGATAGAACTGAGATATTACCCTTATTAAATTCTGCTTTTAGAGTTCATCTTAAAATGTAGGGAACTTCATTTTCAATAGAGTTGTATAACGTACTTTCTCCTTCTTTTATAGAGGTGTCTTCCATATTATGGAATCATGGATGAGATTCCATTCATGGGATAAACAGATTAAAAATTGGTTCAGGAAAAATTTTTAGTTCTACTCTACTCTATTGCCACCACTAGATAAACCAGTTCGGAATTCCTGATTTTATAATATCAGGTTTTATTATAATAAACCAAGAATGTTTTCTTCTTGGGTTTTCATAGTAAAGAAACTTTTTGAATGCTTGAATATAATCCCAGTAATTGCATTCGTAGCGCATATCTCTAATTTTGAAAGATCTGGCTCTATTGGGATAGAGAGCCTATTCTTGTGGTTTATAAACCTTTTTAATAATGATTTTGAATAAATTTATAATATCTCCTTCCTCTTTCTCATTTGGGTAATAATTCCTGATTTTCATTGAACTGAAAACCGTTAGTAGAGCTTCGTAGACTTGTCAGGTTTTCCCTACTTGAAAAGCATACGAGCTGGTCTCAATTTCTTTTCGAGACCATGGATCATGCATTTGGAGAATATAATCCCCTTCTAAACAAATGATTGTTTCTGAGGTGTTTTTCTAAAGTAATCATCTCCAGCTCCACCTTCAATAGCACTTTTGAATGACTGAGTTTTTCCAGAATTATTTTCTGTACTGGAAGATTCTTCTAGGCTAATATAGCTCTGTTGAGTGTTATTAACACTTCTTTTCACCATTTTATTAGGTGTTCTCCATTCTGTTTAGACGTATGACGCCTCTGATTCGATTTTGAATTTTACTAGTTTTGGTTTTTGTATTTTCAGCCAATTTGCATAAGGGGAGTTGGAGAAATTATTATTTCTTTTCCTTCCATGGCCCCTATCTGGGCCTGGGCCTCTTGACTAACTCTGCATGAGAATCCTGCAAGAATTCTCTGGTCAAGAAATTAGGAAGACAATTGTTAGTGTTTTTAATATATTCAATATCAAAATCAAAATTTGCTAACTCAGGTTGCCATCTAGCAAAAATTTGCTTTGATGCTAAATTTTAAATATTTTTCTGTATAACAGTTTTAGCAGCACTGCAATCAATTCCAAGTAAGAATTTCTGATTTAACAAATCATTTTGAAATTTATATATACATTTACTGATAGAAATAATTTCTTTCTTAATTGTTGAATAATTCAACTGTGCTAGATTCCATTTTCTTGAAGTAAATCTAATAAGTATTTCCTTATTATTAGTAGGATCTACTTGCTTTAAGATACCTCTGTATCCAATATTAGAGGCATTAGTCTCCATAATCTTTTGCCCGGTAGGATTAGAAATATGAAGATAAGGTAGGTTTTTAACCATTTATTTGATTTTCTGCACAGCTTTTGTATAGTCAACTGTCCAAGGAGAAAGTTTTTTCTTGAGCATATTATATAGAATGACTGCATCAAGGGCTAGATTTTTATAATAATCTGCCACATAATTTAAAACACCTAAAACCTTTGTAGTTGCTTTATGGCCATGATATTATCTGGAAATTTGGAAGTAAATTCAATACTTCTCTCAATAGGTATAATGGTACCATTATCAATATTATGTCCCAAAAATCTTATAACAGTCTGAAAAAGTTTCATCTTTAGGGCAGATATAACTAACCGGTTCTTTATAATAAGATGTTTAAAATGCTGATCTATATTACCAGAATATATTAAAATGTCGTCAATATAAGAAAATATAAATTCTATATAAGGGTTAAATATAGAGTTCATAATATTTTGAAACTCTCATGGCGCATTTTTTAATCCGAACGGCAAAACGTTCCATTAAAAATGTCCAAAAGGAATGGTAAAAGCTGTTCTATATTTATCAGTTCATCAATCTGATTTTTCCAATATCCTGATTTAAGATCAAATTTTGAAAAGATTTTAGTTTTGCTAATTCTATTAAGCAAATCGTTTTTATTAGGGAGAGGATATTTTATCCATTTAAGCACTTTATTAAGTGGCTTATAATTGATCACAAGATGAGGAACTCCTTTTTCTTGTTCAGCAACATTTTTAATATAGAATGCTGTACAACTCGATTGAGAGAAAGATTTTCTTATAAGTTTTTTTTGTCTAAGAGACTCTTATTCTCCTTTTTTACAAAATTCAAGATATTCTTGATTCATTTGGCACGGTTTTACCTTAATAGGAATATTATCCTCATCAAACTCTTCTATATATGGAAGAGAAACAATATATTGTTATGTATTGGGAAGATCACTACAAGTTTGAGTTATAATCCCCCTTTCAAGTTTTTCATTCCTTACTTTAACTGGAATTGAACTTAACTTTTTATTTATCTGTATCGAAAATATTTCTTCTTTCATAAAATTTAGTTGATTTTCTTTTAGATAAATATCCTTTATCTCATTAAGGATTTTTACCATAGGATCGGTTATAAATTGAAAAATAACCCTTTTCCCTTTATAATTGGTATAAATTCCTTGAGAATTTATTTTCTCAATAGATATTATTTTACTGAGAAACGGTGTTCCTAGTATAATATGCTGTGTTATCTGCTTCAATATAATAAAAGGAGAAAGGAGACAAATGTCTTTGTTTCATATATTAATATTTGACACCTTTTATGGTGTAGTCAGAGTACTATTATCTATTGTAATCAAAATTTGTGTAGTTCTCTCACAGTATTTGATAGGAATAATTCATTCTTTGATACAGTTTAAGTCTGCACCACTGTCTACAAAAGCAATTAAATTAGATATAACCAAATCGTTATTAACGATTAAAGTAACTCTTATATACCATTTCTGATTTAATACTAAATCAATGGTCTGAAGGAATTGGTCTGAAGTATTTTTCAAAGTTTCTTCAGATTCAAGTATTCCACTTTCTTCATCAGACGTTTTTTCTTTATACGAAGAATCAACTTTTATGAAGGTTTTACTCTCAATAGAAGCTAGTCTAGATAAAATATCTCTATTTTGAGTTTTTAATTCTTTAATTTCAATCTTGAGATTATTATTATCCTTTTATAAAGCCGAAAGAATTACTGGCTTTCCATCTTTTTGTTGTTATCTCTTGAAAACTTCAAAAAGTTTATAAGCATTCTCTGGTATAAGAAATTTCTCCTTTTCTCCTCTTAGAAGAATTTCAAGCAACTTAGATTTTAATACTGATGGAATATTATTATCTTATATTATTTTTAGAATAGCCTTTTTATCATCTTTGCTGATCATATTAATGCATAGGCCATTCATATCAACAATAGCTTTTCAATAATTTTCATTTTTCTTGATATTACAATATTTATTGGAATATTTAGTGGAGCAACCTGGCTCATCACTATTAGAATAAAATGTGGAATATGATATTTCAGATTCAGATGATTCAGATAAGTTAATCACAATCTTATATAAAAAATTCTTAACTCTTCATCTTCGATCTCATTGATCTTCTTTTTTGTATAACATATGTTGGAAAAATGACCAATATTGCCACACTTATAATAAGTGGCAGAAGTTTTTGATTTAGATTTTTCAAATCGCCTCTTATAAATAGGCTTTTTTCCATATTTTTCCTCCCTATTTCTTTTAGGGTTTTTTGGAGGATGGTACATTCTTTTTCTTTTATAAAAAGGATGGGAAAGGGATTTCCTTTTCCTTTTCTGTTCTTCTCTGAGAGTATCCATAGCAAATTGACTGCAAAACCCGCCTAATCCTTTTCTTCCAGTCAACTTCTGGTCTTTTTGTTGATTTTTCAACTTTATATCATTACATAAAGTCATACCTTTTTGTACACAGGTGTTTATTAATCGACCATACGTGTACATGCCATATGGTATAACCCCATCGTGTTGATTTCGTAAATTTTTACGAATTCTTTCTGCAAATAAATTAGGTATGCCGTCTATAAATTTGGCATTCCAGTGCGAATTATTTACATTTTCTAGCTGCATAACTCTGCTGAGAAAATTATCTTTATACTATCTGAAATGAGTTAAAGTTGTGCATCTCAAATTTTGTAATAAAGTTCTTACTTTCTTTGCTTGATTACTTCCATCTCCTGTAAAATGATCGAGAATTATAAGTATCAAAGTATAAACTTCATCAAAAACTTGGTTATTATTTTCAAGTTTAACCATGCTAAAAATCTCAACCTTTTGAGTGGGTATAAGACAATTATCCTACCATCCCTTTAAGATACCTGTGAAACCTCATGAAATAAATCTGGCTATATCAGCATCGGTATTACCTTACTGTTTAGTAACATGGCATACATCATCATTCGATGTAAGATATCATGGATTTGCTTATATGCTAATCCATCAATATTTCATTCATAAATGGCTTTCCCTGAAAAAGAATTTGTTATAATTGCTTCATTCTCTTCATAAAGAACATCCAAAGGTGTAGGTCTTTTATAATAATGTTTATCAAAAACCCTTTTTGGATATTTGATAACATTAATATTTTCTTTGTTAAAAACATTGTAAATCTCAGAAGTATTAATATGAGATTCAGAGATATTACTCTCAATGTCACATTCATCTTCTGATATTTCAGAAAGTTCACCATTAAGGATATTAAGTTTAGCATTACTAAAATTATTTTCTAAGGTTGTTATAATTTCTGAAAATATGATTTTAATTTTAGATAATTTAAAACGCGAAATATCTGCAGATGGCTTAATAGGAACATAGCTATTATTACTAACTGGCTTAACTATAGTAGGGGTTTCCACTATGGTAAGTGCCTGTAGTTTATTAATCAGGCTATCCAGAGTAGATTCTATCCTAATTAATTATTGATCAATAACTTAGATATAAATTGACGGCAGAAAAGAATTAGGCGAGTTTTGCAGTCAATTTGCTACGGATACTCCCAGAGAAGAAAAGAAAAAGAAAAAGGAATTCCTTTCCAATCCTTTTTATAAAAGGAAAAGAAAGTACGTACCATCCTCCAAAAAACCCTAAAAGAAATAGGGAGGAAAAATATAGAAAAAAACCTATTCATAAGAGGCGATTTGAAAAGTCTAAATCAAAGACTTCTGCCACTTGTTATAAGTGTGGCAAGATTGGTACTAGCCATATTAGGATTACCGGATATCCTAGTAATATTATTCGCACCAAATTTAATTTCAATACCCCCATCGTCAGTCTGTATTATCTGATCGACTTCAGTATCAATGATTGGTTTATGACACATACTATTCTGCATAATTTTTATTAGGGAAGGTATCCAATCGAGATATCTCGCATCCCTAAAGGAAGTTAAAATGAAAGCATTTAAAGGGTAAGAATCAAGCAAGTTTTTTATTACATTATATTGTTGTTAGAAATTGCTATTGCTTATGGTATCAGAGTCCTGATTGGCTAATTTATTTTCTTTCCACAGTTATTAATTTAGTTTACTAGTTATGATATTTTTCTAAGCCATGCAGACTTTAGTGTTTTTTAGAGATTTATTCTTTTAAAATTCAAGGTTAGATCTAGCTAATTATAGCTCTTGCAACACCCTTCAGGAAGGACATTAGCGGGATTGAAGAGTGTAACCCTTTACAGGAAAAGATTTTCTTCTGAAAACCAAGAAGAATAAATATTTACTTATGGATTATTTTATTAGGTAGTTACTCATCGAACGACAATAAAATCGCGTAGAGAACTCCATTTTAGCCATAAATTGGCGTTTATATGGTAACCCGTAAAACGTTGACAACCGTATGAGTAAAAACCTAGTTTAATAATTTTTGAGTATAACTCAACTGAATATCTTTAAAGATTACTTGTACTAAAAAAATTTCATCTCTTATAAAATAATTTATTCAAAACTCTGGATAGAAATTTTTATGTCTTCTTCAACATTCTTTGTTATATCTATTAAGTTAGCTCGTAATAAGAGCAAATATATTAAAAACTTTAATTTGATAGAGTATTCCTCAGATAATGAACAACTAAACAGGTGGACTATTTCTAACGTTCCTCTTAAAGAGATTTATAATATCGGGCACTTGTCATAGTAGAAACTTCCACTATAGTTAAGCGAGCTAGTAATAATTGCTACATTCTTATTAAGCCATCTGCCGATATTTCGGGTTTTAAATTATCTAAACATAAAAACATATCTTCAGATATTATTATAGCTTTAGAAAATAAGTTTAGTAATGCTAGACTTAATACCCTTGATTGTGATCCTTCTGAAATATCAGAAGATAAATGTGATATTGATAGTAATATCTCTGATTCTCAGATTAATACTTCTGAGATTTACAATGCTTTTAACGAAGAAAATATTAATGTTATCAAATATCCAAAAAGTGTTCTTGATAAACATTATTATAAAAGACCTACTCATTTGGATATTCTTTATGAAAAAAATGAAACAGTTATAACGAATTCTTTTTCAGGGAAAGCCATTTATGAATGGAATATTGATGGATTAGCAGATAAGAAAATCCACGATACCTTACATCGAATAATGATATAAAACAAATGTGGGGGCAAAGTTCTAGTTTTAGAAATATAGGAGTATTTTTTGCAATTGAAGCTAAAGTTGGGAGTATTTCCTGCAATTTAGCCGAATGGATAGTGAAAAAATAAAAAAGATAAATGATATAAGAAAAGACGGATAAACAAAATTCAGATTTAAAGGCTATATACGTGGTTACAGTTATTCTTTTTTTTTCCCCATTAGGTA
Organism: Agapanthus africanus; assembly: GCA_030015575.1. Classification (NCBI taxonomy): domain Eukaryota; kingdom Viridiplantae; phylum Streptophyta; class Magnoliopsida; order Asparagales; family Amaryllidaceae; genus Agapanthus; species Agapanthus africanus. The sequence goes on along the minus strand of CM057342.1, from coordinate 666,591,959 downwards.
CTAATGAGACCTCACCCCGTTCCTGATTTTTTAGGAGAAAGGAAATTTAGGACACTGCTCATAGGGCTATAAAGGCAACATTAAAACTCTTTAATTAAAATTATGCAATAAACAATTGTAGTTATTAATTATTTGGTTATCACTTAAGATGGTATGTGCTCTCAAACAGTAACTTTTATCATAGTATATTATATCGGCAATCGTAAGATCTAGATTACAGATATATCACGGGCTTGTTTATTGATATGCAATCTTGATGGCATCCGAGATAGAAGGAAGAATCAAACACGTATCTTCTTTGTTGATGTTCGTGTATAATGGGTGTATTTGGCAAAGTAGTTCTCGATGTGAACAATTAGAATCAATGGAGTTGTTTTATAAAGGTGCGTCATGATAGTTGGTTTTTGAATTTATCTTTTGGGTTTTGATATGTTGTAGAATATTGAATTTTTGGGGGTTTTATGTTTCGATTTTTATATGTAGAACTTTTTTGATAAAAAGTTTGACCACGTGACAATGTAATTTGTTTCTCTATTTTTATTTCTGGATTCAATATAATATTGTGGAATTTTCTTTGCAACTAAAATGTAGAATATATTACAATAGAGTATAATGTAGTAATTTTAAGTTAAATAGTGTAAAATGTATTAATTTGTATTAAGATTTTAAACACCAATTGATGAGAGTTCTCACACAAAAGTACTACAATAATTTTTCTAGCCGATATATAGGAAGTTAAAGATAAATATTTATAATAGAGTCAAATATAGTAGCATTTTAACAAATATAGGAAATTATCGGTAAAAAAACAGTTATTTATGTCAAATGAAGTAAGATAGGGTCAACCGAACTAAGCTTTAGATGTAGTAATTATTTTAGATGTAGTAATTATCAGTGTTTTAAAAATTAGCCTTCTAGGAGTCTGTTTAAGCAATCCGGAGTAACCAAGCATTTATTTTTTTGGCTGCTTTTATTAATTCTTATGTAAATATAAACTTGTTACTTAATAAAGTGTACTTAATGTTATGTGATACGATATGCGTTTTCACAAGACCGCATAGCGCATAAGAAATTATGCGTCTAATATGCGATTTGCATTATTTAAATTAAAAATTCCAAAAATATATATTAATGAAAAAATATAGAAAAAATGTTCAATATATGTTCAAATATATAGTGTTTATAATTTTAATATAATGAATATTATTGAATTATTAGGAAATCAACTTTTTATTGAGAAAAAGGTCCAAATACATAGTTTTAGGGTTTCTAAAAAATAAAAATGGAAATTGAAGAAAAAATATAATTTTTGAGAAGAAGTTAAAGAGTTTTCTAAAATTTCTTGTCTAAAAAGACGGTGACTTGTGGAGTTTTGCCGGAGTTTTCATCAGAGCAAAGGAAAAGAGGTTGAAGACAAGTACTAATTTGATATGGGAAAGAAAAAGAGGAATACGTAGAAATAATTTATTTGGCATTTGGAGAGGTTTTATAGATGTACTTAGAGATGTAAACGAATCGGATACTGATCGGATGTAGATATAACCATATCCATATCCGGTATTCGTGACGGATACGAATACATATACGAAAAATGAAAAACCACTATCCGTATTTGAAGAAATTTGGATATAGATACTGATATAAAACGAATATCGTAAAAATTATATTCATGCATAGTATAAAAAGTCGGATATTAAATCGGATACGGATTCGAAAGGAATATGTGTTACCATATCCGTATCTGGTTATTGTTGATGGATACGAATACAGAATAGTCATTGAATTTGAAAATCAATCTCCATATTTGACAAAAATCGGATACGAATACAGAATCTATTCGGACTATTCATATCCATTTACATTCCAAAATGTACTTAAGTTAGCTTTTGGGTATAGGTATAATAAAAAAAAAACCACACCCTTTTTACAATCTAACTCAACCTTAAGTTTATATGTGCTTTATGCGACCGCATAATACAATATGCGGCCACATAGCAAGTTCTATGCATCAAGACAAACTTTTTCACCGCATTTACGAAAACCACTCGTTTTCATGCACTGAGGGTGCGCATTTGCATATGCTGTCGTATAGAATGCATATTCAACAACGGGTGTACTTAGATGTATATGAGTGTTGTACTAGTAATTTTATTACCACATCTTCCTAATATAATATACTCTTTTGAAGTCTTGTTAAATGTGTATTTAGACTTTCTATCTAAGCGTGGGAATAAATAATACTTAACTTAAATCCCAATAGTAATTTTAGTTGTTTAAGCCTTTGAAAATGATTGTATGGTCATTCAAAAGTGAAAAAAAAAACCAAAATATTTTAGTAAAATGTCCATAAGAATTAATGGTTAAAATAATTTTTTACAAGAAAATAACATGACTAGACATGAGAACAAGGTTACTGCTTTCTAAGTGGCCGCCTAGAAAGCCTTGCTAGCGCTAAAGCGGCCAGACCTTTTGGTTGCTCCGCTTTTTTCTCCCGTTTTTAAAACATTGGTTAGTGTTTTAGACAACGGCTCGTGAAACGCTTTCGCTGCTACACTTTTTACTGATTAAGCGGGATGATATACTCATCTTATTAATCGGAAAACCATATTCTATTTCTCATTGATTATGGATGCATTTCAAGATTTATGGGCATAGTTTAGATATTTTTACTATGAAGCCTTTTTGGTTAATATTTATATCTTTATAAAGTCTTATAATAATTAAGTACCTATTACATTTGATGTGGTAATAATATCCAAAATAACTTCAAAATCCTAATTCTTTTCATGTTGTTCCTTTTCTTCTCTCGACAAGATTTTGAACTAGCGTTTTGGGGGCTTTTAACCTAAAGGATTCGATTTTGAGTCTTACACCTCGACTGATTTGGAGGCTTGAAGGCTTCGACTTCGAATGGCTAAGGTTTTCGATCTGGGGAGTTCGACTTCGAGCTTGGAGGAGATTCGATTTTGGTTTCGAGCAAGTAATCGAGCAAATATGATTTTAAGTTTTGATTTTGATTTCAAAGATAAGGTTTTCAAGCAGTTTCGGATTCTACCTTTTGATTATGAGTCTGAATAGTAAGGATTTTTAACTTTGAAACTCGACATGAAAGGGGCTCATATATTTAAAAGTAGTTGAAACCATATGTGTTATTAATAATGTTTTAAAAAATAGCCTACTATGCGTCCCCTTAAAGGCCTGTTTGGATTGGATTATTTTTGGTCAACACGTGTTTAAAAATTACATTAAAGTGGGCCCCAAATAGATAGTGTGTTTGGATTTCTCTTTTCCTATTAAATAAATGGTTATGTCACCATAGGTCCCACCGACTAGCTTAAAAATGACATCTTTTCCCACTTAAAAATAAACTAGGAATTTTTAGCTTAGTTTATAAATGATTATGGAAAAGTAGAGTTGACCAAGTAATATACCATAATATACCTTATCTTTTCATCCAAATTTTAAGATGGTATTAATGATACGTTCTTTGGTCATTTTACACTCAATGATCACTTATTTATCTTTTCATCCAAACACAATATCTATTTATAATCACTTTTCATACAAAATCATCCAAACACTAAATTTATTTTCTATAAGCATTTATAAGTAAGGTTCGAGGTTTCGGCCGAAACTACTGATACGTGGTGGTTTCGTATCGGTTTCGGTGGAGACCGATACGAAACCCGAAACCGATACGAAACCAACTATACAATATCGTTTCGGCTGAAATCTTTAAAAACTTAATTTTATACCATTTTTATCATTGTGATTATTGTAGGCCTTCGTTGTTAGAAAACTGATAAAAGTGAACCCAAATCCTATATTAATACTTATCTAAGTACACTTTTCAATATATTTTGCATCATGGCTGTATTTTTAAACACTAGGATCATTGTCTTATAATATAGAACCATAAATTTAAGTATTTAATATATCTACACTTATGTATGTTGTATTACCGTCGAAACCGAAATCCGAACCAAGATTAGCGAAACTAGCCGAAACCCAGCGAAACTAATAAAATTATGAGAGACCGAAACCAAAACCGAGTTTTTGAACCTTGCTTATAAGTGATTTTTTCACTTTTTCCAGAAATAATCATTTATAAATGATTATGGAAAATAATCACTTAAAAATAAGCTCATCCAAACAGGCCCTAAGAGGTTTGGAGTCCAAGCGCCCCAATTTTCGGCGATTAAGCAGCTTGCTATTATCACCCAGATATTCATGAAAATAAAAACTTCTTGTTACTTAAAAATGTGTACTTAGATGTATATGAGTGTTGTACTGGTAATTTTATTACCACATTTTCTTAACATAATATATACTCTATTGGAGTCTTGTTAAATGTGTATCTAGACTTTTCTTAGCGTCGGAATAATACTTGACTTAAATCCTAATGGTATTTTTAGTTAGCTTAGCCTTTGAAAATGATCGTATGGTCATTTAAAAGTGAAAAAACAAAAAATAGTAAAGAAAACAAATAGAATTAATGGTTAACAAACAAATTACAAGAAAAAAAACCTGATTAGACATAAGAACAAGGTTGATGATTTCTAAACGACCGGCTAGACACTTAAGCGATGCTTATACGACCAGGCTCTTTGGTCGCTCCATTTTTTCTCCCGCTTTCAAGACATTGGTCAGTGTTTTAAACAATGGTTTCTAAGCACTTCCGCTGCTCAGCATTTTGCCACTTAAGTGAGGTGATATACTCACCCAATTAATTGGATAATGAATATCTATTTCTTAATGATTGAGGTGCATTTAAATATTTATGGGCCTGGTATAAATATTTTTATCATCACGCCTTCTTTGCTAATGTTTACACCTTTATAAAGTCATATAGTGAGTAAGTATGTGATCGGTAGGGATTTTGTGATATGATATGCGTTCTACTTTTTCTACTTTCCGCAATGAAGTCGGTTTTACTTGGTAGCTTGCCGGTTGAGTACGAGTCGATCCACAGAGAGATGGTATATGTTTTCACTTTTATTTTAGACAAATCAAGTAAAGAATGTTCAAATTGTTCAATTTTATCCTAAGTGTTGTGTATATATATATTCAAGAGAACTTGTTAGGCTTAGGCTTGATTAGTGGAGTTATGAATTATTCTTGTGCTTGTCTTGTGCTATCATTGAAATGATATTGGAATAATCGGAAGTAACGGGGATCAGGAGGACATAAAAATGGTATTTGCGAGTTTAAGCAAGTTTTCCAACGCTAAATCCTATCTCAGCGCCCCTTGTCCGTCCATTCCATACTCTTATTTCCAATCCAAAGCGAAACATGCACAACAAGTCTCCAATTAGATCATAATTACATGTTATGTTGTAGTGCGCCTAAAAGAATTCTCAACTTAGATCACGGCTATATGTCATTTATAGTGCGTCTAAAGAAGAGAGTTATGTTTGTTCGGTCTAGATTCAATTCAAGTTGTTTGACGAAGAGAAACACAAGGGATTTTTCCATCTCTCATACTGCCATTCCTTAACCCTAACAAGTGAGTAAACTACTCACTCATTATAAAAAAAAAACAAAATCAAAGAGGAGAAAAGAAATGAGAATGAGGGCATAAACTAGTTTCTTGGGATCTCACCTAAGCAAGAATCACATTTGAGTATCATAGTTTTGCAAAAGATAAATAAAGAAGAAGAGAAGAAGAAGATCAAATAAAAACCAACAACTAATTAACAAACGTGTAATAAAATTAACGTCACGCCCTGCTTCCCAGTAGATAGAAACGATAACGTGGCAAGTCCGCGATATATTTATTCCGAGAAGGCCATTTCTCGAAATAAATACGATAAGCGTCTATAAGAAACATAAAATAACAAGAACAAAAAAAAAATGAAATCCAACTCTGATTTATTACATTCATGATTCATAGCACAAAAAATATTTGAATACAAGATATTTAACATGATAAGCCTTAACAAGGAGGCACACATAAATAAGGTGAAATGAAATGAAAAACTGAATGAAACTATACGTCTGTTTGTGATACGAACTGGTTGTACTCTTTTTCGACCACTTCTATATACTCTATCTCAATGTCATCTGACGAACATTCCAAGAAAGAAAGAAAGATGGGTGGAATACCCGTCAGCGAACTTGGGCTCGGTAAGTCCCCAAGAAAGGTGAGATATGAAAGTATATAGATGAATATGTAAGATGACATGTCATATAGTATGAATGGAAATAAAATATGAACAAATATAACATGATAATGTTAATGACAACTATGTAAGCATGGCAATATAATATAAGTATAGTAAACAAGTATAGCATGACCGTGGAGTGTAGGTATAATGAACATGAAGTGAATGCAAATGTCCTAAAAGGTCTCTAAAAGGGTAAAATTAACTAACGTGAGTTCAAGTGTGAATGTCAACCAATCTAAAGAGTATTCTCGAACCCAAGGCTATCGTCCAAGAGCAAGGAATCACGGGCCCAAAATAGTGGGACTTCAATTGTTATTGAAGTATTCCAAATCCAACAGGCTATCATCCAGGGGCTTGGAAACACGGGCCTTCATTCGTGAATTCGTGATTTGTACCGTTTCAGCCCGGTACCACAGCAACATGATTTGTATTAATGGGACCTATGAGATTCCGTTGGATTTATATTCAAACTGCCCCAACACCCCGTGTATATAAGTCTATGATTAATGTTATGAGTCTTGATCGAATCCATGAATACAAAAGGTGATGTATGTGTTAGTGTATATGCCCTAAGGGCCATTATTGTATCATACTAGGTTGTATATTACTTAATGGAAGCTTGGGATATTCACAGTTATATAACAGTCTTGCTAAACATGGTAGTATGCTACTTGGTTTTATCAATCTTAATATGTGAGTATACGTATTGATAGAGCTCTTAGGATCTTGCTTGACTACCGGCGTTGTGATGGAAGTCACACTAGTGGGGGCTGGGTAGTCTACAAGCACATCCTTTTCAGGTCCCTAGTCGTAGGATTATCGAGACAGGACATCGATACTCCGGAGTAGACTAGTGTGTACACTTCTCATCCCAGTTGGGGAGATGGTCTGTCCTACAGCCGTCAGTACGTCGTACTGGAGATAGTATACAGGTGCTCGTTGGGTTACGGGTACACCGGGCAGGACTCGCAGGGAACTATTGGTTGGTATTATACCCATCGTCAGTTAACAGTTCCCAGGTGACATGAGTACAGCATAGTCCGCAGACTTGACACTGCTACTTCGCCTCGAGTGTGTCCCACTGTTCTTAGATTGCTACCCTACCACGGCTCAAAGGAGTCGTGCAAACAGGTAGCAGTTGGGTGCAGCCCCGAGCACTTGGAAACAGTGGCGGTTAGACAGGATTCGTCTCTCCCGGTATTGGGAGTTGATATCGCGCTGTGTCAGAGAGCCATTACGCAAAGTCCCTGGCCAGGGCAAGCGAGATTTACTGGTAGGTTCCAGTTGTTTCTCAGGGTGTAATGGGCTACGCTCCGACACGACTTATACCGCTATTAGGGGACTGACGCTTGCCGCCCCCTAGGCCCGATATGCGATAGTCTTAGACGAACATACCGGACTGTACGGAGATTGTCACATCAGGCTCAATAGGAGTTCGGATGGGTTTCCTCATCGGCCTTCTTATCGACATCTACCTGGGGACCGTTACGTACAGCTAGTGCCGCTTGCAGACTGTGGTTAAACCCACTGCCAGCGTAGTACTCGAGTTTTTAGAGTCCCACACAGAGATTTTCCCTGCTCCAGGCGAAACGATATAGTGGTCGTATGGTTTTACGACAAGGGTTCGGATGCATACGTGTGTTTACGCACGTACGACATTCGGACAGTTTTTACTAGCCGGCTTTGGTTTAAGCCAGTTTCTAGTATCGGGTTATTGGATTTATACAGTCTAAAGTTTTTCCGTGTTTTCACGGATAGGAGGGGCATTCTCGTAATTTCGCGGGAAGCTTCTAGAAGGATGGTGACTTGAGGGTTTAGGTGGCATTAGCATTAATTGATTTTGTGACTCATGAGATGAATCATTCAAGTGATTTAATGAAGCATTTATTGCTTAATGACTCACTCGATGATTCATTGCACATATTAAATGAAGCATGATGATAAATCATTTTGATTTATATTATTTGATTTTTTATATGCTTCATGATATATTAGAAGTGAGAAACAATTTCAATTGATTATCATTCTCACCTTCTCTCTCCTCAAGCTCTCTCTCTTCAAACCCTAACCCTAACCTCTCATGTGTTGAGATCAAGGGTTAGCTAGACTAATACATCCATCATCCAACTCTATATCACCTAGGTTGCTTAGATTAGCACTTTAAAAAACCTAGTTACCTCAAGTTAGATGTGAAGCTTGGAGTATAGCTCTCGTGTGGATCATCTATTACGTGGAGGAGGCCGAGAAGGAGGTGGATAACAAAAAGGATAAGGATACGGTTCATTAGGTATAATCACTTATCATAGTAGTTAACACTTCTATGTTTCATGTTAGTTATAGTTTAGCAAAGATTCTCGGTTAGTCGATGTTTATGCAAAGAACAAGATCGTTTTTCAAGTTTTCGCCTCCCCGCAAGTCGTGGGGTGTTGTACATCGACTTACAGTGGTATCAGAGCCTCGCTAAACAATAATTAACTTATTAGCAAAGTCGTATGAATTTCGAATGCAAAACGAACCGGAAAAAACATCGATACCACTAAGTTTCTTTCATTTTTAAAGCAGGCCCTAAAAAATTTTCAGGGACCTCTAAAATAACAAGAAAGGAATTATAAGGTTACTGGAGAAAAATGGGTTCCTGAATCGGCCAAATAGCCGTGGAACCACGGTCGATCCCACCGATCCGTCGTGGATCCGTGGCCGAGTTGAAGCCGATTCAATCCAGTTTGCTCCAGTAACTCTTCTGTGATATTTTTGTGTTTTCTGGAATGTTTATTTTTCTGCTCAAGTCTCAGGTGTACAGTGAAGTTTTGGAGTAGAATCTAAAGTGTTTGCTCGATCGAAATCTTACGATGTTTGCTAATTTGATTATATCTGTGATTGTATAATGTGTTCGTAAACCTCCCCTAACTGCTAGAATGTCGGTTGGCAGGGGGTTGCATATTTCTGTAATGGATTTTACTGTTTGTGGTTATGAACTGTATTTGACTGTTGTGATGATTAGCCGGGGTTTGTGATGGGTTGTTATATTCATTCATTCATATAAAGTAATTGTAATATGTTGTAATACTATTTTGCGGGGCACATCCAGGTTGCTGTTGTAGCCACCGTTGTATTATTTCATTTTACTGTTTTTGCTCCTAGGATAGACCCAAGGTGGGGTGCACAAACTACCGGGTACTTTGAAGTGTTTAGTGGCCTACTCACGTTGTTGAGGGAGACCGCTTCACTTCGGGTACTTGGCGGGTAGTTTGTCGTACCCGTAGGGGTCTAGGATGGGGTAATGGCTATTCATCACAACTGTGTAATCCGTCTTTTGTTGCAGGCTCAAAACAAACGCGGATTGCTTGCATATCCAATAATGTTCATCTGTGATCTGTAATGCCTATTATTGCGTCTGACGAATGTACAATATCTATATATGATAGCTATTTAGACGTCACTTATGTTTTACACCCGCGCTAGCCCAGCCCCCGCTCTGCCGTTAGTTAAGTAACCTAACGGGTGATGATGGGACCCTGTAGCGAATGTGGATGGCATAAAAGGACGTTGTATTTTCGTTGTTTTCTGCAATGATAGGTTAATGATGGGACGCATTATTCTTAATGCAAAGAAAATAAACCAAAAGTTGAATCGTTGGAACAATTTAAAAGAAACCACTCGGTTATTTTAAAACAGATGATATTTTTAATTGCGGAGCTTTAACCACTCCTTTTTAAAAGCTATCAGGTTCCTTCGGTCATATCAAGTTCACTACGTTCACGGTTTCGCCAAAACCATTCGTAGCCCTCCGTCATTTCATTTGGGTATTCAGTAGTATTCAAGCTATGTATTTTGACCAACGCCAAGGCATAGTGTTTGGTAGCTGCTGGGTATTCATTTGTTGCATAGATAGATGAGTTAGTTTGGGACAGTCGTATTATCATTTTGGCCAACGTCAAGGATATGTACGGATGGGTTCAAATTAACAAGATAATGATGGGTAGAACTTGACATGTGACTTATGACATTTTGACCAACGCCAAGGTCATAAGAGCATGGGGAAAAAATATATATCGGGAATTTCTAAAGAAACTGAAATTTGCAAAGAGATGCATACCATTTGGAGTTTGATGAATGTTGGTAGGATTCCTTCAACATTATCATACGATGATATTTGGATCCCGATCCTACTGTGAGTATATGCTACTCATCAGGAGATTCGTCACTTAACGATCAATGCTATAAACCAAGTAGGTGTCGAGAAAGGTGTCAGCGGGGTTACGCCCCCAGAGAAAAGAGGTTATTTAATTAAGGAACTTCGCGAAAGTGTTGGAAAACCTCCCTCGAAGTACCGACACCGGCCTGGCTAAACGGTTAAGCAAGTATTGTACAGTGAGAATAGTCCTGGCTAATTCTTCTTTTATGGTTTAAGGAAGGATTCGAGAAACAGTGGGAGCCATCTGTTAGAGATAGTGCCCTCAGAATCAATTATTGGATCACAGGCACGTGATTGCAATGATTGAGGGAGGACCTATCCTGGTAGGACAGTCTTACTCGAGATGATAGTATGCTATCTGGTTTATCTTTATCATCGTGTACTGCTTTAGGTGACCTGACATGTCGCTATTACACGTTGATAGAGCCCCTAGGATTCTTGCTTGACTACCAGCAGTATGATGGCGATCATATACGTGGGAGCTGGTAGTCTATAAGCACATCCTTAAAAGGTCCCTAGTCGTAGGAGTTTCGAGACAGGGCATCGATACTCCATTAGTAGACTAGTGTATACAGTCGAGACCCCGACGAGGGGCGGTAGCCGGTCTCACAAGCCACTGGTGTCAGTTGGTTCACCTAAGATGTATACAGGTGCTCATTGAGTTATGAGTACACCGGACAGGACTCGCCGGGAACCTGCTAGTTGGTCTTATACCAGATGTCAGATAGCAGTTCCCTGGTGACATGTGTACAGGTTAGTTCATCGACCTGAGATCGTCATTTGTCTCGTGTGAGTTCCCACTGTGCTTTGATTACTACCCTACCACGGCTCAAAGGAGTCGTGCAAACAGGTTTTAGTTGGGTACAGTCCCGAGCCACATGGAGGCAGTGAGCGGATCTTCAGGGGTTCGTCTCTCCCGGTATTGGGGGTGAGGTCGCGCTGTGTCTAGGAGAGCCATTACGCAAAGCCCTCGGCCGAGGCAGGAGATTTACTGGTAGGTATTCCAGTAGTATCTCAGGGCGTTCTGGGCTACACTCCGACACGACTTGTACCGCTTTTGGGGGTCTGACTTTTACCAACCCCCTAGGCCCGACATGCGATGCTCATAGACGAACGGACCGGACTGTACGGATATTGTCACTGACAGGCTCAGTAGGGTGTCAGGATGAGTTCGCTCATCGACGACCCTTTTGGTCAATAGCTGGTGGCCCGTCACGTATTGGCTAATACCTCTGACGTGCTAGTGGTTAAATCCACAGCCATAGTATTGACGAGTCTTTAGAGTCCACCACACTTTCAGTTACTCAAGCTTTCGGGCGAAACGATGTAGAGGCCGTATGGAGATATGGCAGGGTCCGATCAGATACGTGCGGTATTGCACGGATCAGGATCGGACGGTTTGTACTAGTGGCCGTATGGATATATGGCAGGGTTCGATCAGATACGTGCGGTATTGCACGGATCAGGATCGGACGGATATTACTAGCCGGCTTTGGTTTAAGCCGGATCCTAGTTTAGTACAGTGTAGATTTTGTCTCATTGCATTTGTATCCGGTCGGTATACAGATGCGGGTGTGTATGCACAGTATCGGGGTTTTCCTGTAATTTATTACGGGACCAGTTTTCTGGAGTTGCCAGTTTGCATTCCGTTCCGGCCGGTTTTCCTTTGTCCTTTCCCGGCCGGACTTTTCCAATGGAGGGTGTTATTTGCAAGTTTGCAAATAACATTTAGTGGAGGGTTTATTTGTGAGATGAAAGATTATGATAGCATCTTTTTATTCCTTTCTTTTCTATCATCATTTCATGCATTTATGGTGATTAGAGTTGATTAGGAATTGATTTGAGTTTTGTTATCATGGTGTTTGGATGTGGTCACCCCTTCACCTTTTACTACCATCACCTCCCTTCTTGTTATGGTTTGATATTGATTCCTTCACCATTTTTCTCACTAGAGAGGAGAGGCTTCATTTTGAGAGAAAAAGAATGAGAGAGTTCATTTTGTTATGCGAGGATTTCTTCATCCCATCTTCTTCTTGCTAGAAAATTGAAAGCACCAATTTTCTTTACTTCTTCCTCCATCCATCAATGGCAACCACATAAACTCCAAGAGACAAAGTTTCTACACTACATTCTACAGCATATCTTGGGCATGTCGACTTGCCGGCTTCATGCCCGAGTTGCCTCGGTATTGAGGCGGGAGCCCGTAAAAGACGCAGGCGATGTGGTGCCCTTCCGGCGAGGAGGCGACGATATGGAGACAAGACTTTCCACGGGAGATCGGGACGATGACGAGAAGACCGGAGGACTCGGATCACTCGGTATATCTCTCACCCTTTCTCTTGATAGCTAGTATCGGTTAATGGTTACGATCCGGGTGTATTGTCCGCGGTAGCGCCAGTTTGAAAGTTAAGAAAATTTTGATTCCGCATTTTGGCCTCGGATAGACGGCCGGGACGCTGCCGTGGCGCAACGATGGTATCAGAGCCACGCCATTAACCTTGCCTAGCTTGTTCTAGTGTGTTTTACCTTTCCGATCGAACAAAATCCCAAAAACCACATTTCGTGTGCATCAGTTTTCTGTTGATTTTTTCCGAGCTCTAAAAATTTTTCAGGTTGTAAAAAACTAATGTACTGGAAATTTTAAGACTGCTGTAAAAATTCGACGCATTCAGTCGATGGATGAAGCGCGGAACCGCGGCCAAAACCCCCCTTGGGCCGCGGTTCCGCCGCACTTTACTGTCCTCACTGTGTCCAATTTTTACAGTGGGCTTGTGGGCTGATTTTGGGGGTTTTGGGATATTAAATTTGGGCCTAGATTTTCTGTGAGTGCTGCAGTATTGCTTGGGGGCCCACTTGTTAATTGTTTGATCGATCGGATATTTTAAACACATTATTTCACAGTATTTACATTATATCTGCGACCGTGAATGTCACTTGATTGGTAAATCCCGTCTAACTGCTATAGCCCGGTTAGACGGATTTGCGAACGTGATTTTCACGTTGATGTTCTATGTTTATGTTGTGTTGTTGCGGATCGGTCGTGGGGATAGCCTGGATGCAATGCTAGTACTGTTTTGTTGTTTTATGTACATTTGATATTGCGGGGCGAGCGTTCGACATGTGGACTGCCGTCACTGCCTGTTTGTATTATTCTTTTGGGGCACGACCTGGTTGCGGTCGATGTACCCGGTGTATGTATATTTTACTTTCTGTACTAGGGTTACCCCGCGGAGGGATGCACGGATAGCCGGGTTCTAGAGGGCAACGGGCCCGCATCTCATGGCATTGAGACGGAGGGGGCTTCACTCTTGGATTGGCGGGCTATTCGCCGCACTCGTAGGGGGTATAGGTTGACCCAGGAGGGGTGCCCAAGTTACCGGATTCCGTGAAGTGCTGGGTGGTCCATTCACGGTGCTGAAGGGGGCTGCCTCGCTTCAGGTTTTGGCGGGTGACTTGCCGCACCCGTAGGGGTCTAGGTTTTCATTGCACAGGCTATCCACACGACCAGGGGAACGTCGGGTTTCAGCAGCGGCTCTGTGAAACCCGGGGCTTCCAGATATCTGTATTGTTCTGTGTTGTTGCATTTTATTCACGCCTTGAGCGAAATACTATATATTGGTATATATATTAGTAGATGTTGTATATGTTTTTCATCCGCGCTAGTCCAGTCCCCGCTCTGCCGTTAGTTAGCTAACCTAACGGGTGATGACGGGACCCAGTGGCGAATGCGGATGGCATATACGTACGTCAGTATATTTTCGTTCTTTGTGGTGTGATCATTTGATGGGACTGCATTGATTCGGATCAATGCAAGATAAAACAACCTGTTCTGATGTTGTTGGAACACTTTTCAAAAAGCTGTTATTGCAAGGACGTTCACTTTTGTTTTGCATCGTGGTATTCATTTGGAATATCCTGCTCCTCAGTCGACGAGGCAAGGGCCGAGATCCCTTCACCGGGAGTGACCCCTTGGACAGAAGTTTGCGTCAGGGCATTAACTTCACTATAGCCGATTACTTTTGCTTTGCATCGTGGTATTCAGTTGGAATATCCTGCACCTCATTCTACGGGGAAAGAGCCGAGATCCCTTCACCGGGAGTGACCTCTTTAGCAAAGGTTTTCGTCACTATATTTTTATAAAAGGCTATGCAGTTCCTTCAACGATATCAAGTTCATTACGTTAAAGGTTTTTCGCCAAAAACCAGTCGTAGCCCTCCGTCATTTCAGATTAGTATTACTTAGTATTCGTGCTGCGTATGTCGTGCTTAGCCGAGGCGTAGTGTTCGGTAGCTATGTAGTGCTTTTCTGTTGCATGGATATGAGATTGGTTAGGACAGTCGTGCGGTCATTTTGGCTCAGTCAAGGATTCGTGCGGGTGGGTCTAATGCAATCAAGATAATGACGGGTTGAACTTGACTAGGATCCTTTGATATGTTGGCTCAGTCAAGGTCACTTGGGTCCTAGGGGTAAAAATCACATCGGGAGTTTCAAAAGAACTGAAACTTGCCAGGCATGCACATACCTTCTGGAGTGTGGTGACGTGAGTGGATTCCGTCACGTTATCATGCGATGATAGTTGGATCCCGATTCCCACTGATGAGTTGGTTTACTCCTCGGGTGATCCCGACTAATTCTTCTTTCAGGTTTGGAGGAGAATTTGAGGTACAGTGGGAGGTTTCCAGATTAGACAAAGTGATAACCATTCTGATCTAGGTTAGAGTGCACGCTGAGAGTTTCTTTTCTCTCTCTCTTTGGCAGCGACCATTGACCCGACCCTGGACTATGACTCAGTGACCAAGTCGACCAAACCTTCTTAACACTGGCTTTTGGATTGTCTGAGTTGCAAACCTCATTGCCACTCCTACTTTTACCCTTTTCTCCAGGACACCCCGTATTACTACGAACGTCCACTTCCATTGGACAAAACCATCGTATGGTTATATACGAACTCGAAGGACTTCGAGGATGGTTTCTGGTTCTGGAGAAAACGAATAGGATTATTCAGTTGTCTTTTCTTTTCACCCTCTCTCATTGCGAGTACTCCTTGGTTTAGGAGATAGTACACCTATTACGCAAATTGGATAGTCTTCTTCCAAACCTTAGGCAGGTGCCGAACGGTGGGGAATGAA
Organism: Agapanthus africanus; assembly: GCA_030015575.1. NCBI lineage: Eukaryota > Viridiplantae > Streptophyta > Magnoliopsida > Asparagales > Amaryllidaceae > Agapanthus > Agapanthus africanus. The sequence continues at coordinate 666,576,468 of CM057342.1, read as the reverse complement.
GAAAACCAATTAGCATAACGATGGTGTACAGAAGGTACTAAGTTAAGACAAAGCAAGGGATTAGTAAGAGGGCAAAGTAAATTGCGACTGCTATTCACGACCGAACCAAGTATTTCTTCGCCAATCCTAAATCACCTTTGTATTTCTCCAGGACACTCCGTATCACTACGAAGATCCCAAGTTTATTGGATAATCCATCGTATGGTTATATACGATCTCGAAAGGAACTTGTTCCAGTTCGGGGATGGATCCTAGTTCAGGAGAAATAGGAATAAAGTACATTCAGGTGTCTTTTATCTTCACCTTCTCTCGCGTTGCGAGTGCTCCTAGGATTAGGACAGTACACCCTTTATGCTTTTTGGATAGTCTTCTTCCAAACCATAGGCTGGTGCCAAACGGTAGGGAAAGAAGAAAACCATTTGGCCTAAAGGGGTGTACAGAAGGTAATGACTAAAGACATATAAAGGGATTTGGAGAGATGGCAAAGAGATATACGGTTACAGTTGTGAATCTGGATAATGGAAGAGGCATTACTAAGAATACCGGAATACCCCACCAAAACATTTCAATGTTTCAGTTTCACTATGTAATGTTAAAAGAAAACTGATTTCCCGATTAGATACTTACTCCAGGGTATGTATTTACCAGGTATGATTCTCACATCTGTATGGTTTTACAGATGATGAGTGGGAGTAAGTTATTGGAAATTAGGTGACCATCCTCATTATATCGGGATTCATTGTAATCGGTGATATTTGAGGAGATCATCTGGGCTGTTTGCCGGTCGGCAAATATTTGGTTTTGAATATCCGCTGTTGTGCACCAATTTCAAATTGATATATCTGTACGTCTATTTTCATAGAGTGAGATATACCTTTTGATATTATGTCGATGACATTTACCTATATCAGTGGATGGTTAGGTAAGGAGCATTAAACAGCGGTGTAATTCTTCTTAACCATAAGTACAGTTTTCAATTTACGACGCACAGTGAAAGAGTTGTTAGACTCAGCGGACTTATACAAAGTATTGTATGTTGTCCAGTGTCCATTAGGACAGAGGGGTTGGTCCTCATACTATATTCTGTTTACTTTTAACTTCTCTAGTTCTTAGACATGTGTTTCGTAGAAACACAGGGTCTAAGTTTTGAGGAGTTATAGGTATTTGAATAGAGTAGAGTACCAGGTGTAGCAAGTATCGGGATTCTTCAAAGTGATCGAAGATGTAGATACTTCTGTATGGTATTCAGTTGATAGTAATGATAAAGAGAAATTGCTTCTTTTTCAGGTTACTCATAATTGGAAGCATTCCTAAGTTGTGTAACGCTGATCGGCCTCCTTCCATTTAGTTGACATGCACTGGAGATAGCTGCATGATTTGAATCTGGTTCATTTAAATCAGTGCCTCTGGTTCTATATTGGATATAGAACAGTTCATATCTTAACGATGTTAAGATACGGGGAGTTGTCCGGCTTATGATTAAAACCAGACACTGGACAACTCAAGGCACGTTTCTGTAATGGCTGTTTGTGGGTTGACCCAGGCTATGACGAGGGTTGATTTTCTACCATCTGGAAGATCAATAGTGATATTGTTCTTAACTCGCCACATCTTAAAAGGAAATGGTTATTTTTTAGAAAACAGTAGTGGGAGTATGGTAGAACTGGAAGTGATTCCAGAACCGCAAACGATTACTGAAGATTTGATAAGGAACCTAAAGATTCAATCTGGTTTGACATTCCATTGGCCACTCCGCAGATACGGTGGGTAACTTCAGGCACCCGAGAGGTACTCAGGTAGCCTCAAGGACGGTGACAGGGAAGTTCTTATTTACCCACACTTGCCATTGCTGTTGTTCCAGACCGCGAGACCCGGCAGGAGGATGAGTATAGCGTCGTTCTGAACTAGCTTCAGAAGTGTACGTGTGTATGACTCTGCCAGGGGGTTGTCGTAGTCAGTGGGAGCAGCGGAAGCATTGGTGGACAGGTGGCTTATGTCTATTTATAGACTAAAGCAGATATAGCGGAGATAGATCATCTATTTCTGATGTGACAGTCATAGGTTTGACGTCATCAGAATAGGAGGGTGGATCTGTTAAGAAGGTAGTAGGGTGTGATGTCCTGGTTTTGGATGACATACACAGAGTAGGAAAGGAAACTCCTACAATACGATCGGTTATACTTTGGTTGTCACACAGTGGTTTCTCCACACAGGACTTGGATATTATATCGTACATTCTGGCTACTAGATCTATGGTTTTAGATCTAGATTTGGGTAGTTTCCCAATCTGGGTACCTTGACAGCATTCTATGAGTATTTAGAATGGACGACTCCTGGCACGGTAGTGTACCTGCAGTTGATGGAGTCACCCTCTCTAAAGGTGTCTTACAGACTAAAGGGGAGAGGGATACGCATGATTGACAGATCACTTGCTTAGGCAATTGAGTCAATCATGAGATGTCAAGTACCACACCAGATGTTGTTCTTGCAGTAGGTGCAATAAGTTGATATTGATCCAATCCTGGAGAAACAGTCGGAAGCAGTTTTAGAACATAAGTGGATGTTCTAAGGATATGCTAATGACAGCCTCATTAGGGAGGCAGTTATCATTCCAGGCTTCCAAGGTGACATGGACGACAGGGTGATCGTCAGAGTTATAGTTATCCTTCTGACGAGGGGCAGTATTTTGGACAGGTGGTCCAAGGGAATACTGAGGGTGGCATGGCGCAGGATACTGATTAAGTTCAGTTGACGATACAGTCTAAGAAGTTTGGATTTGGAGTTCATTTATGAGCTAGGTCCCATCAGACATCCAGACATTCTAAGACAGGTATTGCTTATTTCGGGAGATGGCTTTCTCCGCGAACTTGAGATAGAGAGAGACATAGAAAGAAACATCAAGGCGGATCCACTCACTGAGGCTATTCCTCGAACGCAATAGTTTCACAAATGGGTATTGTGAGACTGACTAGTAGAGGAGTTGGGTGTTCGGTATCACACGGGCTGTGAGTATGCGACATCGCAATAATTAGCCTTGAGTGCAAGTGGGAGATTGTTAGAGATAGTGCCCTCAGAATCAATTATTGGATCACAGGCACGTGATTGCAATGATTGAGGGAGGACCTATCCCGGTAGGACAGTCTTACTCGAGATGATAGTATGCTATCTGGTTTATCTTTATCATCGTGTACTGCTTTAGGTGACCTGACAATTCGCTATTACACGTTGATAGAGCCCCTAGGATTCTTGCTTGACTACCAGCAGTATGATGGCGATCATATACGTGGGAGCTGGTAGTCTATAAGCACATCTTTAAAAGGTCCCTAGTAGTAGGAGTTTCGAGACAGGGCATCGATACTCCATTAGTAGACTAGTGTATACAGTCGAGACCCCGACGAGGGGCGGTAGCCGGTCTCACAAGCCACTGGTGTCAGTTGGTTCACCTAAGATGTATACAGGTGCTCATTGGGTTATGAGTACACCGGACAGGACTCGCCGGGAACCTGCTAGTTGGTCTTATACCAGATGTCAGATAGCAGTTCCCTGGTGACATGTGTACAGGTTAGTTCATCGACCTGAGATCGTCATTTGTCTCGTGTGAGTTCCCACTGTGCTTTGATTACTACCCTACCACGGCTCAAAGGAGTCGTGCAAACAGGTTTTAGTTGGGTACAGTCCCGAGCCACATGGAGGCAGTGAGCGGATCTTCAGGGGTTCGTCTCTCCCGGTATTGGGGGTGAGGTCGCGCTGTGTCTAGGAGAGCCATTACGCAAAGCCCTCGGCCGAGGCAGGAGATTTACTGGTAGGTATTCCAGTAGTATCTCAGGGCGTTCTGGGCTACACTCCGACACGACTTGTACCGCTTTTGGGGGTCTGACTTTTACCAACCCCCTAGGCCCGACATGCGATGCTCATAGACGAACGGACCGGACTGTACGGATATTGTCACTGACAGGCTCAGTAGGGTGTCAGGATGAGTTCGCTCATCGACGGCCCTTTTGGTCAATAGCTGGTGGCCCGTCACGTATTGGCTAATACCTCTGACGTGCTAGTGTTTAAATCCACAGCCATAGTATTGACGAGTCTTTAGAGTCCACCACACTTTCAGTTACTCAAGCTTTCGGGCGAAACGCTGTAGAGGCCGTATGGAGATATGGCAGGGTCCGATCAGATACGTGCGGTATTGCACGGATCAGGATCGGACGGTTTGTACTAGTGGCCGTATGGATATATGGCAGGGTTCGATCAGATACGTGCGGTATTGCACGGATCAGGATCGGACGGATATTACTAGCCGGCTTTGGTTTAAGCCGGATCCTAGTTTAGTACAGTGTAGATTTTGTCTCATTGCATTTGTATCCGGTCGGTGTACAGATGCGGGTGTGTATGCACAGTATCGGGATTTTCCTGTAATTTATTACGGGACCAGTTTTCTGGAGTTGCCAGTTTGCATTCCGTTCCGGCCGGTTTTCCTTTGTCCTTTCCCGGCCGGACTTTTCCAATGGAGGGTGTTATTTGCAAGTTTGCAAATAACATTTAGTGGAGGGTTTATTTGTGAGATGAAAGATTATGATAGCATCTTTTTATTCCTTTCTTTTCTATCATCATTTCATGCATTTATGGTGATTAGAGTTGATTAGGAATTGATTTGAGTTTTGTTATCATGGTGTTTGGATGTGGTCACCCCTTCACCTTTTACTACCATCACCTCCCTTCTTGTTATGGTTTGATATTGATTCCTTCACCATTTTTCTCACTAGAGAGGAGAGGCTTCATTTTGAGAGAAAAAGAATGAGAGAGTTCATTTTGTTATGTGAGGATTTCTTCATCCCATCTTCTTCTTGCTAGAAAATTGAAAGCACCAATTTTCTTTACCTCTTCCTCCATCCATCAATGGCAACTACATAAACTCCAAGAGACAAAGTTTCTACACTACATTCTACAGCATATCTTGGGCATGTCGACTTGCCGGCTTCATGCCCGAGTTGCCTCGGTATTGAGGCGGGAGCCCGTAAAAGACGCAGGCGATGTGGTGCCCTTCCGGCGAGGAGGCGACGATATGGAGACAAGACTTTCCGCGGGAGATCGGGACGATGACGAGAAGACCGGAGGACTCGGATCACTCGGTATATCTCTCACCCTTTCTCTTGATAGCTAGTATCGGTTAATGGTTACGATCCGGGTGTATTGTCCGCGGTAGCGCCAGTTTGAAAGTTAAGAAAATTTTGATTCCGCATTTTGGCCTCGGATAGACGGCCGGGGCGCTGCCGTGGCGCAACACCATCCAGTTTAGATAAATTAAAAACCACTCTAAAACTTGCAAGAGCATCATGCTAAAGTGTTTCTTCTCTCTCTCCTACTTGCAGCGACCCTGAAAATGACTGGACTTAAGTTACTTTTAGAGGAAAAATATACTGACATGGTCAAACTATAAAGATTGGCTGCGGAATGTCAAAATGGCTTTGACCTATGACAAATTGGGGTACGTCCTCACCGCTAAGGCACCTGCAGTCCCAGGTCCCAAATCCAGTAATGCGGATAAGGAAATCCGCAAAACCTGGGAGTATGATTGCGCGAAGGCCAAGTGCATCATGCTTGCCTCGATGAACAATGAACATCAGAGGAGGCACGAGGATATGGATCTTGATGCCATATTTCTCCATACAAAGGAACTTTATGGAAAGCAAGATACGAGACCTCAAAGAACTTGTTTCGAGCGAGGTTGGCCGTCGAATCATTGATAGGAGAACATGTCCTAAAGATGATGGCTATATAGAAGAGCTCGCAGACCTTGGGACGACTTTGGATAATGAGCTCTATACAGACCTTATTCTCCAGTCCCTTCCTTCCACCTACGCCCAGTTTATTGTGAATTTCAACATTCAAAGAAAAGAAGTTGAACTTCCAGAACTCCTTAACATGTTGAGGAGTGCAGAGGGCATCTTGCAGAAGGCAAGGGAAACACCCGCTATGTTTGTTAGCGGTGCTTCTTCTTCCGGGTCCAAGGCTAGGGCCAAAGGAAGGAAGAAGAAGGCCGCCACCAAACCTAGAGGAGGTGTTAGTAAGGTGGGAGCAAAGGGAAAGAAAAATTTTGTGGTACCAGTAGTGGCCTAGGATGAGTGCTTCCATTGTCATAGGAAAGGGCACTGGAAGAAAGATTGCAAAGCGTGGAACGCCAAGAACCAGGAACCGAAGCAAGCTGTGGTTTCGACTTCAGGTGTGTTTGTAATTGAGAATTGTCTGTCAATCAACTCTACTTCCTGGGTATTGGATACCGGATCAGGATATCATATATGCAATTCATTGCAGGCACTAAGAAACCATAGGGTGCTGAAGGATGGTGATATGACCCTGATGGTTGCTAACGGAGCTAGCGTGGGAGCTGTGTCCGTAGGGGATTATCACCTGGGATTGACGAGTGGACACATTTTGGTTTTACATAACTGTTTTTGTGTACCTAGCTTAACGTGTAATAACATATCAGTTTCCTTGTTATCAAATAAAGGTTATGATTTCACGTTTGTAAGTGATGTTGTTAACATCCACCTTAATCATAGTTTGATTGGGTCCGATACACTGGATAACGGTATATATGTCTTAAACCAACTCTAAATTTTCAATGTCCAGAACACACTAAAAAGAAAGTCTCCATATTTAAATAAGGCTTTCTTATGGCATTGTAGATTAGGTCACATCAATGAGACAAGGTTGACTAAGTTACATAGAGAAGGATATTTGGACTCGTTCGAATATCAAACTTATGCCACTTGTCAATCATGTCTCAAAGGAAAGATGACAAAGACTCCATTCACTGGACATGGAGTAAGAGCGAGCGAGCTCTTAGGACTCATACACAGCGATGTATGTGGTCCAATGTCTACACATGCAAGATGTGGTTTTTCCTATTTCATTACTTTTACGGATGATTACTCAAGGTACGGATTCATTTATCTGATAAAACATAAATCCGAGACTTTTGAGAAATTCCAAGAGTATAAGAATGAAGTAGAAAACCAAACCGGCAAAAGTATCAAGATACTAAGATCTGATCGAGATGGTGAATACTTAAGTGCCGAGTTCCTAGGTTACCTAAAAGAGAAAGGAATTCTCTCTCAGCTTACTCCTCTATACACTTCACAGCATAACGGTGTATCGGAGAGACGGAATCGAACCCTATTGGATATGGTATGTTCCATGATGAGTAATGCTGAGTTACCGCGATCTTTCTGGGGTTATGCACTAGATTTAGCGGCATATCTTCTGAACAGGGCTCCTACCAAGACTGTTCCTACCACCCCATATTAGATGTGGAGTGGAAAGAAACCCCATCTTCAGCATATGAAGATATGGGGATGTCCAGCTTTTGTTAAAAAACAGCATGCGGACAAGCTCGAGGCACAATCAGTACGGTGTAAGTTTGTGGGATATCCAAAGAACTCTAAGGGGTATCTATTCTATTACACAGAGGAACAAAAGGTTTTTGTTTCTCGTAATGCCCATTTTCTAGAATATCAGTTTTTAGAAAAGGAAATAAGTGGGAGCGAAATAGAACTGGAAGAAATTCCAGAACCACAAACTACTACTGAAAGTTTAGTAGAACCAGTAGTTCAAGAAGAACAGGACATTCCCGCACCCCTCCGCAGGAGTAGTAGGCTGTCTCATCCGCCTGAAAGATACTACGGTTTTCTCATAGATGAGGATAGAGAGGATTGCGTCATAGATGATGATGAACTTACTAGCTTCCAGCAGGCCATCCAGAGCGGCGACTCGGTACGATGGCTAGATGCAATGCGGACCGAAATGGAGTCCATGTGCACCAACAAAGTATGGACTTTGGACTTTGCTCCAGATGGGGTAAAACCTATAGGATGCAAATGGATCTTCAAGAAAAAGATTGGTGTAGATGGACAGGTGGAAACCTATAAGGCTAGACTTGTTGCAAAGAGTTTTCGTCAAAGACCTGGTTTGGACTATGACGAAACTTTTTCTCCAGTGGCTATGCTCAAATCCATTCGGGTCCTTCTTGCTATTGCTGCCTTCCATGATTATGAAATCTGGCAGATGGACGTAAAGACGGCTTTTCTGAATGGAAATTTAGAAGAGTGCGTCTATATGGATCACCAGAGGGTTTCAATCAGAGTGGGAGCAGCGGGAAAGTATGCAAGTTGCTTAAGTCCATTTATGGACTAAAGCAGGCATCGCGGAGTTGGAACATCTGTTTTGATGAAACAGTCAAAGAATATGACTTTATCAAAAATCCAGATGAACCATGTATATATAGTAAAATTGTAGCAAGAACTGTCGTATTTCTCGTCTTGTATGTGGATGACATTCTATTGATAGGAAATGACATTCCTATGCTACAATCTATCAAAGGATTCTTGTCACACAGGTTCTCCATGAAAGACCTGGGTGATGCCTCTTACATTCTGGAGATCCGGATCTATCGTGATAGATCCAAGAGGATGTTGGGACTTTCACAGTCCAGGTATATCAACACTATACTGAAAAGATTCAGTATGGAAGATTCTAAGCGCAGTAATCTACCGGCTTGTCATGGAATCACCCTATCCAAAGAGATGTCTCCCAAGACTGATTTGGAAAGGGAACGCATGTCTATTATACCCTACGCTTCTGCGGTAGGCTCTATAATGTATGCGATGTTGTGCACCAGACCAGATCTAGCTTACGCACTGAGAGTGGTAAGACGGTATCAGTCAGACCAAGGGGAGAAGCACTGGATAGCAGTAACGAACATTCTCAAGTACCTGAGGAGGACTAAGGAGATGTTCTTGGTTTACGGCGGAAAAGACCTCAAGATGGAGGCTTTTGCTGATTCCGGCTTCCAGAGTGATAAGGACGATTCCAAGTCCATGTCAGGTTATGTCTTTACCCTCAACGGAGGGGCGGTGTGCTGGAAGAGTTCCAAGCAGGACACCGTTGCTGACTCGACGATGGAAGCGGAGTATATTGCTGCTTGCGATGCCGCAAAAGAAGCGGTCTGGATGAAGAAGTTCCTAACAGAACTTCAGGTGGTTCCTACCATTGTTGATCCAATACCTCTGTATTGCGACAACAACGGAGCTATAGCCTTAGCAAAGGAACCAAGGTCCCATCAGAAGTCCAGACACATCTTAAGGCGGTATCACCTGATCAGGGAGATCGAGGTCCGGAGAGTTGCTAATGAAGAGAACATTGCCGATCCATTCACGAAGGCCCTACCTCAGATTCAGCTCGAGAGGCTACTCGAGATCATCGGTCTTCGATATGCCAGTACATGGCCCTAGTGCAAGTGGGAGATTGTTAGTGTATATGCCCTAGGGGCCATTATTGTATCATACTAGCTTGTATATTACTTAATGGAAGCTTGGGATATTCACAGTTATATAACAGTCTTGCTAAACATGGTAGTATGCTACTTGGTTTTATCTATCTTAATATGTGAGTATACGTATTGATAGAGCTCTTAGGATCTTGCTTGACTACCAGCGTTGTGATGGAAGTCACACTAGTGGGGGCTGGGTAGTCTACAAGCACATCCTTTTCAGGTCCTTAGTCGTAGGATTATCTAGACAAGGCATCGATACTCCGGAGTAGAGTAGTGTGTACGCTTCTCATCCCAGTTGGGGAGATGGTCTGTCCCACAGCCTTCAGTACGTCGTACTGGAGATAGTATACAGGTGCTCGTTGGGTTACGGGTACACCGGGCAGGACTCGCGGGGAACTGTTGGTTGGTATTATACCCGTCGTCAGTTAACAGTTCCCAGGTGACATGAGTACAGTATAGTTCGCAGACTTGACACTGCTACTTCGCCTCGAGTGTGTCCCACTGTTCTTAGATTGCTACCCTACCACGGCTCAAAGGATTCGTGCAAACAGGCAGCAGTTGGGTGCAGTCCCGAGCACTTGGAGGCAGTGGCGGTTAGACAGGATTCGTCTCTCCCGGTATTGGAAGTTGATATCGCGCTGTGTCAGAGAGCCATTACGCAAAGTCCCTGGCCAGGGAAAGCGAGATTTTCTGGTAGGTTCCAGTTGTTTCTCAGGGTGTAATGGGCTACGCTCCGACACGACTTATACCGCTATTAGGGGACTGACGCTTGCCGCCCCCTAGGCCCGATATGCGATAGTCTTAGACGAACATACCGGACTGTACGGAGATTGTCACATCAGGCTCAGTAGGAGTTCGTATGTTTCCTCATCGGCCTTCTTATAGACATCTACCTGGGGACCGTTACGTACAGCTAGTGCCGCTTGCGGTCTGTGGTTAAACCCACTGCCAGCGTAGTAGTCGAGTCTTTAGAGTCCCACACAGAGAGTTTCCCTGCTCCAGGCGAAACGATATAGAGGTCGTATGGTTTTACGACAAGGGTTCGGACGCATATGTGTGTTTACGCACGTACGACATTCGGACAGTTTTTACTAGCCGGCTTTGGTTTAAGCCAGTTTCTAGTATCGGGTTATTGGATTTATACAGTCTAAAGTTTTTTCGTGTTTTCACGGATAGGAGGGGCGTTCTCGTAATTTCACGGGAAGCTTCTAGAAGGATGGTGACTTGAGGGTTTAGGTGGCATTAGCATTAATTGATTTTGTGACTCATGAGATGAATCATTCAAGTGAGTTAATGAAGCATTTATTGCTTAATGACTCACTCGATGATTCATTGCACATATTAAATGAAGCATGATGATAAATCATTTTGATTTATATTATTTGATTTTTTATATGCTTCATGATATATTAGAAGTGAGAAACAATTTCAATTGATTATCATTCTCACCTTCTCTCTCCTCAAGCTCTCTCTCTTTAAACCCTAACCCTAACCTCTCATGTGTTGAGATCAAGGTTAGCTAGACTAATACATCCATCATCCAACTCTATATCACCTAGGTTGCTTAGATTAGCACTTTAAGAAACCTAGTTACCTCAAGTTAGAGGTGAAGCTTGGAGTATAGCTCTCGGGTGGATCATCTATTACGTGGAAGAGGCCGAGAAGGAGGTGGATAACAAAAAGGAGAAGGACACGGTTCATTAGGTATAATCACTTATCATAGTAGTTAACACTTCTATGTTTCATGTTAGTTATAGTTTAGCAAAGATTCTCGGTTAGTCGAAGTTTATGCAAAGAACAAGATCGTTTTTCAAGTTTCCGCCTCCCCACAAGTCGTGGGGTGTTGTACATCGACTTACAGTATGATATCAAGTTTTCAAGATTGAGTTTGTGTAGTCATATCAAGTGCAAGTCATGAAAAATTATATTCATGGTTCGTTATCAAGTTGGTTCAAGTGTACATACTGGGTTCAAGTATTCATGATCGAGTCATATCAAAATCAAGTCAAATGATTTATTAACAAGTCATATAAATAAAAATAAATAAGTAATTAAAGAATATAATATGAGATAAGTATACAAGTAACGTCCAAAACAATGTTGTAAATATGTGATATGTTCGACAAGTTAATCAAGTCATTTAAAGTCAGAATATAAACGAAAACATAGACTTATGTGTTATGCACACGTGAGTTCCAGTCTCGCCTAAATACGACTACCGGTTTTGGAGATATACATGTTTTCATATCGTCGCGCAAAACGGATCAGAATCTGTTCAGCACCGTCACACATATTTAAAACGCAGTTTGAGTTTAATTTCCATCGGGTTTCAGGTTACGAAAACTATTAGAAAATTGTAGTTCTTTTGATGTACTTATCCAAAACACCAAGATTCAAATGATTTGGATTTCTGAAACTCTAGTTATGATCGTTTTAACATCAGCGTTTAAAATAGAAATTCAGATTTCTGGACAACAACTATATGTTATATTGTAAAGCCTATATCGAGTTGTTTCATTCGTTTATAAGTAATCTAATATACATAAAATTATAGTTCTATCAATTGTGCATCTATACATCTAAAGTTTGTCACAAACGGTGTCGGGAGTTCACCCGCACGCGCAAACGCTTATGTTTTGGAAACGAATATGATTTTAAGGAAATTGAATGCGTACGCGAGATCGTTCTCGTTTTAAAATTTATAAACCGCAAGTGCACGGCGCATTGTAGCAAGCCGGCAGGTACGAGTCGATCCGCAAGGAATTGTATATTAGGTCTTGTGATTTAAGGTTCAACAAATAAAAAATGGTTTAGTTTATCACTAAAAATAAAAAGAATACGAAAACAAGAAAAGCAAGAAAAGAAGCTAAAAAAGAAGTGGTTGTGGTTTTGGCTCGGAAGGTCGAATCGCGACGATTCCTTCGACGCTCCCTTGATAATGAGTTGTCCGTCTTTACGTCAATCCCGGCATGAAGCATGACTTGTTAAGGCAGTTGCGGAGCACAAATTATCAAATTCCGATATTCGCCGCAAAACCCGAAACGAGTCTGTTTGTTCACTCACCGTTTGTATGTCTAAGCTTGGGGTATCAACACTAAACACAAGGGTTAGCAAATATACCACAATATCAAAAACACTAAGTAGTGAGTGTGAGCAAATGATTTCAGTGTTAAGTGTGCTAAGTGTTTGTGATGGTATATGGTATATGAAACCAAGAGATTTGTCAAGTCACTTAATCACAAAATACGACATCCAAACTTAGCAAAGTTAACACTAAATTAATTCTAACCTTAGGCCTGTAAGGTGGGGTTTGTGGTGAGAATATGGTATGTGATGAGATTACAAAGTAACCATGGAATCAACATACCATATCAACCCATCCAAATTACAATACTAAGTTTATAATCATATTAAAGCACATTAAATATTAACAAGAGGAGGAGGAGGCAAAGCCTTTCATCTCACTTCCTTATCATTACCACAACCAAAGATATTAGTTAAACATGATAAAAAGAAAAGCAAATAAGAACAAGAACAAGAAATAAAAGAAACAACAATATTATTAACACTTGAAAAGAGATACAAGATATTGGTAACTTGTTCAACCTCCATAATGAAGCTCTCAAGAAAGCTTCAAAGGGGAGGAAGAAGAAACCAAGTGATAGCCCACTCACACTAAAGCCTAAACCAAAAACAAACTAAAACAAAACTATATACTATGTGAGAGTATGAGAATATGATATAGACCCTTTCGTTGCTCATTGATCTGGCTTTTATAGGCACCAAAAAAGATTAAACAACTAATAAAAATATGGTGATGTGACTGCAAGGAAGGGACAGAGAAAAGATGGGGACAAATGGGGCAAGGGGGCCAGCGAGCTCGAAATTCCAGGGAGTGTGGCCGGCCAAAATCCGAGCTTAGAGGCTCGGGTTGATGTGGTAGTCTTGTATCTACTCCAATATCATCCTAGTGCTGTTTGATTTGTCTAAAATAACCTGGTTTGCATTCAGAGATTTGGAGGGAACTTAAAGCAATGCATCACACCAAAACTTTTAGCATTTATAACTCTTGTCCCCCCATGTGCCCAATTCATCATATCTTGTGTGCCATGGGCAGCCCCACCATAGTCCTAGTGCCAAAGAGCATATGTACACTTGTATGTGTTGGACCAAAATTGTGTGCACACATTTATTTTGCAAAAGCTCTTTGGATATCGGTCGGTTTTCTGTTTTTTTTGCAGTGTCAGCACCTAAGTGCTATATCCGTGATATTGAGTTTGTTTCCAGTATTTAATCACGAACACCTGTAATCTGTAATTACTGAGCAGACCCTGGTTAATAGCACCGATATATAACAAAATAGATAATGAATGAATGGTATTAAAATGCAGTTTTCTGAGATGAACAAATACCCCCAAACTTATCTTTTGCTCGTCCCGAATAAAACAAAAAATCCTAGCCTCACTTTCGCAGGGAACGCAATTGCACTGAGCAAGTGCTGTTGGATTCCTAAGCACGACAGCAAGGTTTCGTGAGGTATCGTCCATACCATTTCAAATTTTTGTCATGCTAAAGAACTCTAACCTAGGATGTTTAACTAGAGAATCATACAAAATATAATGTAAACTACTTTACAACTAAGTGAACTAGGAATACAACCTTTGTAGACTGGTCCTTCACTTCAATAGCTCCGTGTAGTAGTCCCTTCTCTCCAAATAGTGATCTTCCGGACTCTAGCATGGCTTCACAAGAAGAAAAGAACGAGCTTGCTTGAAGTCTTCGAAGCCGAAGATGATCTACGTCGAGGAGACACTAACCCAAGCTACCTCTTCACTAATGTGGTATTAGTGAAGCTAACACTCTAAACTAAATGGCTATTCTAGTAGAGGATCATGAAGTAGGATTTTTGCTCACTTTAGAATTAATTTTCTCACTCTTTTTCTTCTTCTCTCAAAAACCTAGAGAGCTTTTCTTGAGGTTGAAGAAGATGAATAAATAATAGATGATAGAGTGAATGGCAACCATGGGTGAGTTTGTATCATATACTAACTCATGTAGAGACATAATCATGGCTAAGTGATAATGGTTAAGTTAATAAATATCCTAAGTAAAACAAAATTAGTGGACTAAGTCAATGCATCCACAAGCTTCTACAAGCTTCATGCATGTGACTAATTTCCAACTAATCTAGATTTACTTTAAATATTTAAACCTCACAATTATCATAAGTATGGTGTAAGTCTCATAAACCCATGTAATGTGTATCATCAAGCATGACACTAAAAAATGTACATTAATATATATCACATATATACTTATGCACACAAGTGAGAAAAGAAACATTTAAGTGAGCTAATATTAGTTAATGTAAACTAGTATATCAAATATACAATTATACACTAAATTATCAAATCAACACTTGATTTAATAATCCAGCTATATCTCATATAACCGACTAATATTATATGTATCAACTTATCGAATCAACACTTGATTCGATAACCCGGTTATATCATATATAACCGACCGATACAAATAAATCGCGAGAATAGAATACGGTATCACATACTCGTATTATTCTCGGTCCCGCATATATCACATATGTGCTCCTACTTCGTTTAGCTTGAGCTAGGAAACCACTGTGTTGGACTCTAAAGACTCGTCAATATGCCGGCAGTAGGTGATGATCATATCAAACACCCACAAGCCGCAAGCGGTCAGCTAAACGTAACGGCCACCCGGGTATTGAGCGATCAGAAGATCAATAAGCAAGCCTACTCATACTTCTGCGAATCCAATCAGTAACACTATCGTACAGTCCGGTCTCTTCGTCTAAGATGTCGCATATCTCGTCTAGGGGTGTTAAACGTCAGACCCTAATAACTCGATAAGTCATGCCGATACGAGGCTCATAACGAGTCGAGAAACTACTAATAACACTTACCAGTAAATCTCCAAATCAGCCCTGGCCAGGGACTTCCAGTTATAGCCAATCGAGCACAGCACGACATCTACCCCCAATACCGGGAGAGACGAAATCCCTCCTATCGCTCATTGCCTCCATGTGACTCGGGACTGTACCCAAAAACCACCGTTTTGCACGTCCTCTTGAACGTGGTAAGGTGGAAATCAAAGCACAGTGAGAATCACACAAGATTCTATGACGATCTCGGGTCCACAGACTAACCTATACCGGTGTCACCAGAGAACTACTATCTGACGTCAGGTATAATACCATCTAGGAGTTCTCGGCAAGTCCGTCCAGTGTACCCAGTCTCCACTGAGCACCTGTATACCATCTCTGATGTCAAACATCAATGGATATGGGATCATCCATCGCCCATCTCATGGGTCGAGAAGCGTATACGCTAGTCTACTCTGGTATATCGATGCCCTGTCTCGATACACCCACGACTAGGAACATTAAAAGATGAACTTATGGACTACCATGGCCCCTGATTGATATAAAAAAGTGTTTGTAGAATAACCGCAATCAATAACGGTGTCGCTTGTAGCTAGCCGAGATGAGTATGTGTCGTCCGCAAGGAAACGTGGAATCTTTTTATCTTACTTTAGACGTGTTGAATAAAATAAACGAAGATAAAAGGATAGTTTATTTAAGATCTAAATTAATTACGGATGTAAATTATATAAGAAAAAGGCTTGTAGGGTTCGTTAAGATTTAGTAGTCATGGGTGATTAATAAAGATGACTCCTTTTATCCTTTAATAGATTTAAAACTAGAACGACGGTGATGCATGTAGAATAGGGTTTTTGGAGGGAATAGGGTTTCCACTCTTAACCCTTATCTTTGCATGGATCTCCGTTCATGTCTAGCCTTTACCAAAACGATTGTTAACACTAATCTCAAATCGTGGTCGTGAATACCAATGAATTGATAGCGCGCCCGATTAGGGTGTTAACAATTCTCTTGATTAAGTTTATAAA
The DNA here is from genome assembly GCA_030015575.1 of Agapanthus africanus. Classification (NCBI taxonomy): domain Eukaryota; kingdom Viridiplantae; phylum Streptophyta; class Magnoliopsida; order Asparagales; family Amaryllidaceae; genus Agapanthus; species Agapanthus africanus. Next base: position 666,560,192 of record CM057342.1, on the reverse strand, counting down.
CTTTATAGGACTTAAAAAGAGTTAAAAGATTTTAATCATCTATTGATCTACATAACCATACAAACCCTAACAAGCGGAGAATTACTCGCGCATGTTGGGAAAAGAAGATGAAAAGACAGAGAGGGAAAACATGATGTAAAATGCAAAAGAATTAAATAAAACAACTACCTTTATTAATCAACTTGAACAATCTACACTTTATTCCTTAGAAAATGATTACAAAAACTTGGTTTGCTTCTCGAACTCTTCCGAAGGAGGTAGATGAACAGTTGATGATCATCCTGGATGCGTGAGCCGTCTTGGACTTCGTGATCTCTTCGGCTTGATGCCTTCTAATTTTAGCCCTTAGTCCTTTATATAGCCCTCAAAGAAGAAAATCTAGTTATCATATATGGTGACTTCCTAATATGGTGACTTTCCATATATGGATTCTGAGTTCCTGTCAGTATTGATTTTATGATTTTGGCAGATTTTTGATCCTGACATCTTGAACATCTTGATCTCTTGACCTGTGTTAAATTTTTCATAATATCTCCATGAATAATGTTAGTACTATTTATTAAATTAAAGAGAGTATCTTAATCACTATATATGGTAATAAATCTTTAAGAAATTTGATTAAGAATATTTAATATGCTATGCATCTTTTAATTACTAAAATATTATGCATATATTTTGAAACATTATTCTAACCATTTGTATGATATTATTTCTTTTAAGAATCTTAATTAGAATATTTGATATGATATGCATATTTTCAATTACCAAAATATTATATAAATATAAAATGCATATATTTTCCTTCATAATTTAATTATAATATATAAACATATGGTAAATAGTATATTGCAGATAAATCCAAATATGTTTAATATTTATAATAAACACCTTTTATTATTTAAGAAATGTAAGGAAAATACTTATACCAAAGTGCAATATTTTCAACTGAACAGCCCCACTAGTATAATCTGCATCATAATCCTGGTAGTCAAGTATACATCCTAAGGGCTTTACCAACATGTAACTATGAGACAGCATCAAGAGACAAGTATACATGTTAAGATAAAGAGCAACCAGATAGCAAACTATCATGTCGAGCAAGAAAGTCCTCTCTATATATGTCCAAGCATACACTATAATATATATCATATGTACAATAATGGCCTCTAGGGCATACATACAACTAACATGTGCAACAAGCCGTTAAACCTCTAGGTGTCTCTAGTAGGAGGAGTGTTGTCTCCTGAGAGTTTTCAGCGGATTACACCCACAAAATCCAGTCAAGTTAGCGTCGTGGAGAAACTGTTGATTCTAATCTTAAGTTAGAGATCAAAGTTAGAACTTCTATTACCCAAGTCAGAAACGTTAAACCCTATTTTTCACTCCTCGCAATTTGTTTAACATAAGCTCATACGCGTATTTTATGTGATTGTGCGGATAGTATCCATAAAGTTTTAAGAACTTTGATTAGGGTCATCATTTCATAATTATAGACCAGGATAAACTTATGAAGGATCACACGAGTTTGAAAGGTGTTAAGATTTTCTCAAGTTAGGTTTCAAGTCAGAATTTCAATCGTTTTTAACAGAGAACCTAAGTCTTATTCTTCACTCCTATCTTTCACCTATTTTTGTTCATACACACCCTTCGTTATCGTGCAAAACGTCTTTAAATATAAACTTTCATATCTCCGTAAAAAACTGTTTTTATAAGAAAACTTGTCTTCGCCAAGATTATTCTCCCACAAAGAACCGTGAGAACTTTTAACTCGGAGAGAACACTTGCTTAGCTTGTTTTATTTGGCGATTAGAAATTTAGCGAGTTTTGGGTCAATGACTCTCAAACTAAATGATTTTAGGGAATTACGTATGGAGACACTCCAAGGACTTAATTACCCAAGTTACTAAGGCCACAGAACAAAAGACTCATTTTATTTTAAAATATTCAGAATTCGGTGAAAACGGAGATATAGCCAGCTTTTCTTTTAAATCCGAAGACGTTACATGTGGATAAGGTGTGCAATTACTCCAACAAGGTTTCAGATGAGTTATTTTTCAGACATATAGCTTCTGTTAAAACATCAATAAAATTCTTCATATCTACTTCACTGTATGAACTATTCTTGATATTTTTCTTAACTCAGAACAAACCTGCTTGATCCTAACGATGTTTATCAATTTTTAAAAGTTTTTAAGAAATATCAGACATTTATCAAATTCTCAAAACACATATGACACGTGTAAAGTGTTAGAAACGACTTATATCAGCTATGATTAAACACAAAGGAGGGTTATTTTTCGGGCCGTCAGTCTCACAATAAGGATCTAGTTATTTCTAACTTATCAACCGAACCGTCAGACTTCGAATCAAAGTTCCCCCGCTAACTAACATGACAAAGTTTTTATATTTTTGAAGAAATTTTATTTTATGGGTTTTTTAATATGTATGCAATGCAGAATATACAATATACACATGATGCAGCAAAAATAAATGCAGTGCTCACCTCCAAACCTAAGTTTTACGATGTCCTCATCGTTGCCCCCGTCTCCGGTAGCTAGACTTAGACATCAGAGTGAGAATTTTATTCAAAGAAAAAGAAAAAAAAAACTAAGACTAATTACAGCATATACAGGATTAACGATTGGGTTAGTCCAGAAATTAATACTAGCCATTTAAAGATTTTGTCTATATAGTACAATGGCGGGTAAAAGAATATGTATATAAAAAAGAAAAAGGAAAAGAAAAGGTATATGTTAGATGTTAGTGAAGGGCATGAGCGTGTAAAAGTAGGGATCAGAAGATATTGAAAGTGAAAATAAAGTTTTGAAGAGATTAAAGAATTGTTTTCTGGATGAATTGAATATTCAAAAACCATGTGTTGAGTTCCAAAGTCAAGTTCGTTCAAAAACTGGAGTTCATCCTCAAAAAGTTCAGCAAAATAAAGGTTCTTAGGATATTCCCAAATTGATCCTGAATCAAACTCATCAAGAATATCAAGTTCATCAGCAAATAGCTCCTCTAAACCAGACATGAAAGAATATTCTTCAAGACTGCCTTCCTCCCTAGGATCTTCAACAATCCTATTCTTATCACTATAGTTTACTAACTCTCCCAATACAATTTCTCCCTCATCATATTCACAAATGGGTAGGTATATGTCATCTAAAAAAGTAGGTTCCCACACTACCGTTTCTTCCAAAACAATATCACTAGGTGATACAAAAATTGTGGGTTCCTGATCATTGATCTCTTCTGACAATCTATCCAAACCATACCCGTCAAAATCATAAGATTTCTCCTCTAAAATTGTTACGCCCCGCTTCCCAGTGTACGGCGAAGTGGACGCGACAAGGCCCGCTACGTATATACTCAGAAGTACATACGCTAAGCGTAACTAAGCAATATAAAGTAAATCACAAGAGACGAATAATATAGAAATAACAGCAACTTTTATTAATAACATACTTTGTACAATGCATGAAAAGAAAATACAACTGGAATGAAAAGCAATGCCTAAACAGTGGCATAACAGAAAATGAAAATACTGGAAAGAACAAGGTACAATATCTAGAGCTCGGGATCTTCGTGGAACTGCTCCAAATCTTCACCGGTGGGCTCGATCTCAGCTTGGTCCAACGCACCTGACGACATTCAAAGAAAAAAGAAATAGAATGTTGTCAGCGAACAGGTCGCTCGGTAAGTCCCAAAGATAAGGAGGAAATAGACAGAGAGTAAGAGAGAGAGAGTAGCTTTTAATATTGTATTGTATTGTTGTAATGTTGTAATGTTATATTAACGATATTGTTTGTAGCTTGGTACAGAAGAATGCCAGTGTATACGAGAGGGGTCTCTATATGCTAGAGACCAGGGCAAACGAAAATAGAGTACAAGGCTCCGTTATACAACCCGGAACAACGGCAACTGGATTCAGGTTAGGTGTCTTAAATCTGACCGTCTCGTGCCACTTTTAACACCTTCCGTACCAATCTACCCCTTAAACCCCGCGATGTCTTGTTTGTATTGTTATGTTGTAAAATTGTATTGATTGCATGATTGATTGACTGACTGACCGAAACCATGATATCAGGAAACGGTTATAACCGTAGAGTCATGTAAATGGAATACTGGAAAACATGTAAAAGGAATATCCATGGTTCGGTTCAGTCAGGTTAAATAGATTGTTACTGGATTCTGGAATTCATGTATTCATATTGTATTGGAATATAAAAGAATATAGATTGAATTAAATCATATTCAAGTCAGAAATAGTCAGACTCAAACCCGAGTCAGACTAAAAGAAGATAATTTGAAGTTCAATATTAGCTAGGGGCTTTATTGTAATTTGTGAAACTTGAGGGGGTTTTATGTAAAAAGTACTTTTGTATATTTTTCAAAATACACCTCAAGTATTTAATATTCGTCTTCAATATTATAATGAATGTGAATTTTATTTGTGTTATTCTAGTGAATATATCCTAATAAAAGTATTAATTGTTTTATCTGAAATTCATGGTATTTTAATGTAACTTTTAATCTTGTAATTTTTTAGGAAAATGTGGAAACTTATATTATGATAGAATAGATGTTTAAATGATAATTATATATATATTAACACATGAATAATTTTATATAAATATTTTATTTTCAAAAATCTCATTTTCCTTAAATGTCGTATTTTAAACCCTTCGAGACCGAATGCTCCTTGCGGAGGTCTGAATCTCGCACTACTAGCCTGCGGGTGCACGATTAACCGTACTATCCCTAACAGCTTCCCCAAAAGTGGGTTGTAGCGGCGCTTTGCTTAGGTTTAACAAATACTTTTCATTTGGGAAAACGGTTTTATAAATATGGGGTATTTATTTGCAAAAGAGTACGGTTTTCCGTATTTTAGTTATTAGGGTTTCCTAAACCAACTAGCCTATTTCTAAGGTCTAAACGATGAGTCATTAGAAACCTCAAATCGCCTCTTCACCGTCAATTGCGGCCAGGTAAGTGCCAGGTAAGTGGGAAGGAACCACAGTCGTGGGCCTAATTAAAAACCACTAGCCTTAGACACACTTGCCTAAGCACCACAAGACAGTTTAGATAAACGATCGATGTCCATGACCAATCGTGTTTTCATTTTATTAAAAGATTTTATCTAGAAAAGTTTACAACTTAAAGCTTTACATAAAAGTTATAAAGATTATGGTATTTTAGTGAAAAGTCCTGTAATTTCGTATTCTGTATTTTGATATTTATCAATTAGGGTTATATTGAGTGTGTGTAGGGGTAGGTCATTACCCCGTGACTTATTTTAAGTTTTGGTGAAGTTTAAAGGTAAAACATGCTATGTTAAACTTAAAGGTATTATAGCGCAAGAATACGGTATTCGAAAACGTTATCATTTTATGTGTGAAATTTCATTCAAATTGGGTTCTACAAGTTTAGTGATCAAGATAAACTTATTTAGGAGTGAGGGAATTAATTAGACTAAGAAAAATGAACTTCATGGTATTTTTATGAAGAGAATACGGTTTTGCAAAGAAGTTATCATTTTATGTGAAAAAGTTTGATTAAATTGGTTTATGGGTGATTAATAGTCAACAAGCATATGGGTAGATAATATGTGTTAGGTGACAAGTGGAAATTTATAAAAAAACGAATCGGAAATCGGTTTGTCCGATTTCCGTCGGGTTCCAAAAAGTCGTATTTTTATCTTAAAGAAAAGAGAGATAGAAGGAGGTGGGACTTACGGTTTTGGACAAGCTAAGGATGCTAAAGAAGGTGGTGGTTGTCGATGCGTTGAAAACGTCGCGAAGGTTCTGATCCGGTCGCCGGAATCCGTCGTCGGTTTCGGCAGCGCTTCGCTTCTCGCTCTTCGCACCGATTTCTCGAGAATTTGGGAGAGTGAACTTAGAGTGGTGAGGTGAAATGGTAGAGGGTAGGGGTCTTTATATAGGGCTAGGCTAGGGTTAGGGTTAGGGTTAAAAAATATTAAAAGAAAATATAAAAAACATTAAAAATTCATTAATTTTGGTCTTTAAAAAGATTTATTGGGAATTCTGTAACAGTACAAAAAAATTAGAGTATGCAGTTGAATAGACCCAGTCAACACGAAATTTTTCGTGTTGACGACTCAGCCGACCGGCCGAGTCGGGTGCCGTTGGGTCGGGCTCGGTCTGGGGGGAATTTTAGCATACTTTAATTTTTGTGATTCGCAATAAATTGTGAGTTATGGCTGTTTGACCGTTTGACTTCTAAAAAAATTAAAACAAAATGACACAAAAATTATGTGGGGCATGGGATTCGAACTCTGATGGCTTGGTTCAGCAATGCAAGATATTACCAATGAGCTACAAGCTCTTTCTTGTAATTATTGTAGAAAAGTAGATACTTAAAATGATATTAGCAGTAACAAATATTCCAAGTACACTTTAATTTTAAAATAATTTTATGTACACTAAAAATGAAATTATTTAAAAACAAAATAATTAATTATATATATTTTGTGCTCAGATTAAAATACTTCTTTATGGATTTTTAAAAAAAATTTTAAAAAAAATTGTACTGAAAAATATATATGAAAATTAGGGTTGTTACATTCTACCCTCCTTATAAAAATTTCGTCCTCGAAATTTTTAAAAGGAAGGTGTAACAATCCAAGAAAAGTCTGGTGCTTGTGTACTGACAATATGTGAAAAAAAATAACAAGGTGGTGCAAAGGTTTTAGAAATGTGAAGAATGTGTGAAGGAATGAAAGGATGCGAAGGTTTTGGTAAAATTGTAAAAGAGATGAAGGAATTTTGGGTTAGGACAGATTCAAAGTATATGATTCAAAGAATAAGAAATGATGGGATTCAAGGAACATGATTGTAAAGAATGTTTAAGTTGCTGGTTCTTGTGTTATATTGCTTAGGTTGTTCACGCAGACCAGAACTGCATGACAAGGATTAATACAGCTCTGACCTGCATGGGCCACCAACAAAACCTGGCACGCCCCGCTTCCCCGTGTACGGCGAAGTGGACGCGACGAGGCCCGCTACGTATATACTCAGAAGTACATACGCTAAGCGTAACTAAGCAATATAAAGTAAGTCACAAGAGACGAATAATATAGAAATAACAGCAACTTTTATTAATAACATACTTTGTACAATGCATGAAAAGAAAATACAACTGGAATGAAAAGCAATGCCTAAACAGTGGCATAACAGAAAATGAAAATACTGGAAAGAACAAGGTACAATATCTAGAGCTCGGGATCTTCGTGGAACTGCTCCAAATCTTCACCGGTGGGCTCGATCTCAGCTTGGTCCAACGCACCTGACGACATTCAAAGAAAAAAGAAATAGAATGTCGTCAGCGAACAGGTCGCTCGGTAAGTCCCAAAGATAAGGAGGAAATAGACAAAGAGTAAGAGAGAGAGAGTAGCTTTTAATATTGGATTGTATTGTTGTAATGCTGTAATGTTATATTAACGATGTTGTTTGTAGCTTGGTACAGAAGAATGCCAGTGTATACGAGAGGGGTCTCTATATGCTAGAGACCAGCGCAAACGGAAATAGAGTACAAGGCTCCGTTATACAACCCGGAACAACGGCAACTGGATTCAGGTTAGGTGTCTTAAATCTGACCGTCTCGTGCCACTTTTAACACCTTCCGTACCAATCTACCCCTTAAACCCCGCGATGTCTTGTTTGTATTGTTATGTTGTAAAATTGTATTGATTGCATGATTGATTGACTGACTGACCGAAACCATGATATCATGAAACGGTTATAACCGTAGAGTCATGTAAATGGAATACTGGGAAACATGTAAAAGGAATATCCATGATTCGGTTCAGTCAGGTTAAATAGATTGTTACTGGATTCTGGAATTCATGTATTCATATTGTATTGGAATATAAAAGAATATAGATTGACTTGAATCATATTCAAGTAAATAGTCAGACTCAAACCCGAGTCAGACTAAAAGAAGATAATTTGAAGTTCAATATTAGCTAGGGGCCTTATTGTAATTTGTGAAACTTGAGGGGGTTTTATGTAAAAAGTACTTTTGTATATTTTTCAAAATACACCTCAAGTATTTAATATTCGTCTTCAATATTATAATGAATGTGAATTTTATTTGTGTTATTCTAGTGAATATATCCTAATAAAAGTATTAATTGTTTTATCTGAAATTCATGGTATTTTAATGTAATTTTTAATCTTGTAATTTTTTAGGAAAATGTGGAAACTTATATTATGATAGAATAGATGTTTAAATGATAATTATATATATATTAACACATGAATAATTTTATATAAATATTTTATTTTCAAAAATCTCATTTTCCTTAAATGTCGTATTTTAAACCCTTCGAGACCGAATGCTCCTTGCGGAGGTCTGAATCTCGCACTACTAGCCTGCGGGTGCACGATGAACCGTACTATCCCTAACAGGTTCCCCAAAAGTGGGTTGTAGCGGCGCTTTGCTTAGGTTTAACAAATACTTTTCATTTGGGAAAACGGTTTTATAAATATGGGGTATTTATTTGCAAAAGAGTATAGTTTTCCGTATTTTAGTTATTAGGGTTTCCTAAACCAACTAGCCTATTTCTAAGGTCTAAACGATGAGTCATTAGAAACCTCAAATCGCCTCTTCACCGTCAATTGCGGCCAGGTAAGTGCCAGGTAAGTGGGAAGGAACCACAGTCGTGGGCCTAATTAAAAACCACTAGGCTTAGACACACTTGCCTAAGCACCACAAGACAGTTTAGATAAACGATCGATGTCCATGACCAATCGTGTTTTCATTTTATTAAAAGATTTTATCTAGAAAAGTTTACAACTTAAAGCTTTACATAAAAGTTATAAAGATTATGGTATTTTAGTGAAAAGTCCTGTAATTTCGTATTATGTATTTTGATATTTATCAATTAGGGTTATATTGAGTGTGTGTAGGGGTAGGTCATTATCTCGTGACTTATTTTAAGTTTTGGTGAAGTTTAAAGGTAAAACATGCTATGTTAAACTTAAAGGTATTATAGCGCAAGAATACGGTATTCGAAAACGTTATCATTTTATGTGTGAAATTTCATTCAAATTGGGTTCTACAAGTTTAGTGATCAAGATAAACTTATTTAGGAGTGAGTGAATTAATTAGACTAAGAAAAATGAACTTCATGGTATTTTTATGAAGAGAATACGGTTTTGCAAAGAAGTTATCATTTTATGTGAAAAAGTTTGATTAAATTGGTTTATGGGTGATTAATAGTCAACAAGCATATGGGTAGATAATATGTGTTAGGTGACAAGTGGAAATTTATAAAAAAACGAATCGGAAATCGGTTTATCCGATTTCTGTCGGGTTCCAAAAAGTCGTATTTTTATCTTAAAGAAAAGAGAGATAGAAGGAGGTGGGACTTACGGTTTTGGACAAGCTAAGGATGCTAAAGAAGGTGGTGGTTGTCGATGCGTTGAAAACGTCGCGAAGGTTCTGATCCGGTCGCCGGAATCCGTCGTCGGTTTCGGCAGCGCTTCGCTTCTCGCTCTTCGCACCGATTTCTCGAGAATTTGGGAGAGTGAACTTAGAGTGGTGAGGTGAAATGGTAGAGGGTAGGGGTCTTTATATAAGGCTAGGCTAGGGTTAGGGTTAGGGTTAAAAAATATTAAAAGAAAATATAAAAAACATTAAAAATTCATTAATTTTGGTCTTTAAAGAGATTTATTGGGAATTCTGTAACAGTACAAAAAAATTAGAGTATGCAGTTGAATAGACACAGTCAACACGAAAAATTTTCGTGTTGACGACTCGGTCGACTGGCCGAGTCCGGCCGGCGGCGCCGGCCGATTCGGCCGAGTCACGGCCGAGTCGGGTGCCGTTGGGTCGGGCTCGGTCTGGGGGGAATTTTAGCATACTTTAATTTTTGTGATTCGCAATAAATTGTGAGTTATGGTTGTTTGACCGTTTGACTTCTAAAAAAAATTAAAACAAAATGTTACAAAAATTATGTGGGGCATGGGATTCGAACTCTGGTGGCTTGGTTCAGCAATGCAAGGTATTACCAATGAGCTACAAGCTCCTTCTTGTAATTATTGTAGAAAAGTAGATACTTAAAATGATATCAGCAGTAATAAATATTCCAAGTACACTTTAATTTTAAAACAATTTTATGTACACTAAAAATGAAATTATTTAAAAACAAAATAATTAATTATATATATTTTGTGCTCAGATTAAAATACTTCTTTATGGATTTTAAAAAAAAAATTTAAAAAAAATTGTACAGAAAAATATATATGAAAATTAGGGTTGTTACAAAAATTGAAATGCAAAAATCAGTCGGAGGTTTTTCTTGTGTGTCCTGATAACACTTAGTCAATTCAATTGCATCGTCATCTATGAAATCATCAAAATTCAATTGATCGTTTATCTCACTCGGGTGACTTCCTAGATGACAGACATTAACACTATTGGGTTCCGATTGACCGTGTTCACTCTTTAGAATCATTACAGCTACATGGTCTTCAATTCTAACCAAAGGTTGAGCTTGAGCGTGAAACAATTGCTCAGACTGCTGTATACACAGGGCTAGCGTAGCAGCTGTTTGATTCTCGACCGCAATCATCTCTTCAATACCTTTCTCTAAAGCGGTCAACCTAGCATTCATCTCACCATCATTCCCTAAGGATGTGTTAGTTGTTTCAGGAAGAGAGAGTTGTAACGGTGGTGATGCTAAAGCAGTCAATCTATCGACCTTTTTCTCTAAATCTTCAATCATTAGGTCTCTAATTGAAATGAGATTGGGTTCAAGAGTGATAGGTGGGTGACCATCATAAAAAATCTGGGACGGTTGGTCACCCCCTAGAAAAAGACAAATTTCATGAATGTGGGAAGAATCGTGGCAATTTGAACAAAAGAATTGGGACTGAGTATAAACAGAGGAATAAGAATTCTGAAAAATTGAATTGAATCGTGTATCACCCATATCACCAAGAATTCACAAATGTCACAAAAATAAAGAATATCACATCCCTAACAGTCTATGGTATGCTGGTCAACTAGACCTTCTCAAGAACCTGATCGTCGATGTAAAACTGTGTCGAGAAACGGGCTCAAGATATACGGATCACGAAGCCAGGTAAGTGTAAGAGATAAGAGGAGGTTTTCCAACGCTTTCGCGAAGTTCCTTAATTAGATAACCCTTTCTCTTGAACACTTGCATAGACATCCTATGAACGATATACCGTTAAGCGGTGTTCTAAACACAGTCAACTCCTCCTAATGACCGCGATGTTCTTAAAGTCAAAGTTTAGTTGATTTTAAATTACTGTGGGTATGCAAGAATGCAGTTTTGTGATTTGTGGGCTACGGAAAAAGGTGATGAAGTCCTTTACCGTATCTTGTTTGGACTTTTTCCCCTTAAATCCGTATTAAGATGCAAATGCACAATCAATAAAAGAATTCAAGACATCAAGCAATTTAAGCAATTCTTTTTTCGTTTTAATTTTAAGCGCTGCAAAAAATACGGTTAGTTCTCTGTTTAATTGGTGGTAAGCTTGTGCGAAAAATCCTGCAGAAGATAGAAATATTGGACTGCATCGGATTCGAGAAGAGTGTGTTAGGAAATACGTACTGATGTGATTTGGTTTAAGAAAACCCCTTTGAAGTGATCCGAGCCTTCGATTGTTCTCTTGCGCGGGTCAAACTACCAGGATCTTTGGCACTATACTTCACTAACGTCTTGAAATTGAGTTTGAGCCTCGCTCCGCACGATCGCTGGTCGTAATTCCATAAAAAAAACCTGAAATGTCAGAAAATACGATATTTAGTGTCAAAAAGCGATATATATGCCCTAATTCCTGTACACTCAAAATTATAAAATTCAAACAATATCACTAGAGTACTGATAACACACCGGAGATCACACAAAAAGAAAAAATCACAAACACCCTCATTGGGCCGGCGAGCTCGGAATTTTATTTGATATCGCCGGCCAAATGAAGTTGGTTTGTGCTCGAATTTTGTGTGAGTTCTCTAGGCTAGCTAAGTGCTCTTATGGTATAACTTGATTTTTAAAATAAATTTCAGGGTGTTAGCAGGTCTGAAGGACAGAGAACAAATTAGAAAAAATTCCGTATTGTTAGTTTTGAAAAAAAATTGAGTTAAAAGTTAGTTTTGTTAGTAAGAACCAGAAATAAAAATACCCAATACTACCAAATCCCCGGCAACGAAGTCAAAAACTTGTTGGGAGTTCACCCACACGCGCAAACGCGTATGTTTTGGAAACGAATATGATTTTAAGGAAATTGAATGCGCACGTGAGATCGTTCTCGTTTTAAAATTTATAAACCGCAAGTGCACGGCGCGTTGTAGCAAGCCGGCAGGTACGGGTCGATCCGCAGGGAATTGTGTATTAGGTCTTGTGATTTAAGGTTCAACAAATAACGAATGGTTTACTTTGTCACTAAAAATAAAAAGAATACGAAAACAAGAAAAGCAAGAAAAGAAGCTAAGAAAGAAGTGGTTGTGGCTTTGGCTCGGAAGGTCGAATCGCGACGATTCCTTCAACGCTCCCTTGATCATGAGTTGTCCGTCCCTACGTCGATCCCGGCATGAAGCATGACTTGTCAAGGCGGCTGCGGCGCAAAAATCATCAAATTCCGATATTCGCCGCAAAACACGAAACGAGTCCGTTTGTTCACTTACCGTTTGTATGTCCAAGATTGGGGTATCAACACTAAACACAAGGGTTAGCAAGCATACCACGATATCAAAAACACAAAGTAGTGAGTGAGAGAAAATGATTTCAGTGTTAAGTGTGCTATGTGTTTGTGATGATATATAGTATATGAAACCAAGAGATTTGTCAAGTAACTTAATCACAAAATACCACATCCAAACTTAGCAAACTTAACACTAAATTGATTCTAACCTTAGGCTTGCAAGGTGGGGTTTGTGGGGAGAATATGGTATGTGATGAGGTTACAAAGTAACCATGGAATCAACATACCATATCAACCCATCCAAGTTACAATACTAAGTTTATAATCATATTAAAGCACATTAAACATTAACAAGAGGAGGAGGAGGCAAAGCCTTTCATCTCACTTCCTTACCATTACCACAACCAAAGATATTAGTTAAGCATGATAAAAAGAAAAGCAAATAAGAACAAGAACAAGAAATAAAAGAAGCAACAATGTTATTAACACTTGAAGAAGAGGTACAAGATATTGGTAACTTATTCAACCTCCATAATGAAGCTCTCAAGAGAAATCTTCAAGAGGGAAGAAGAATAAGAAACCAAGTGATAGCCCACTCACTCTCAAGCCTAAACCAAAACAAACTAAAACAAAACTATATACTATGTGAGAGTATGAGAATATGAGAGAGTCCATTTCTTTGCTCACTGATATGACTTTTATAGGCACCAAAAAAGATTAAACAAGTAATAAAAATAGGGTGATGTGACTGCAAGGAAGGGACAGAGAAAAGATGGGGACAAATGGGGCAAGGGAGGCCGGCGAGGTTGGAATTCCAGGGAGTGTTGCTGGGCAAAATCCGAGCTTAGAGGCTCGGGTTGATGTGGTAGTTTTGTGTCTACTCCAATATCATCCTAGTGCTGTTTGATTTGTCTAAAATAACCTGGTTTGCATTCAGAGATTTGGAGGGAACTTGAAACAATGCATCATATCAAAACTTTTAGTATTTATAACTCTTGTCCCCACATGTGCCCAATTTATCATATCTTGTGTGCCATGAGCAGCCCCACCATAGTCCTAGTGTTAAAGAGCATGTGTACACTTGTATGTGTTGGACCAAAATTTTGTGCATACATTTATTTTGCAAAATCTCTTTGGATATCGGTCGGTTTTCTGTTTTGTTTGCACTGTCGGCTCCCAAATGCTATATTTGTGATATTAAGTTTGTTTCCAGTATTTAATCATGAACACCTGTAATCTGTAATTACTGAGCAGACACTGATTAATAGCACCGATATATAAAAAATAAATAATGAATGAGTGGTATTAAAATGCAGTTTTCTGAGATGAACAAACGGACATCGGGAGTTCGAGTTATGTTCTATTTAAAAACAATGTGCGAATCAAGACAGATTCTGTCCAGATCCGTTACTTAATATTGTAACACAGTTTTCTTTATCTTACGTCGATTTTTAGTAAAAATATAAAACTAAGAAAATCTAGATTATTCGATGCAGATATCCAAAACACTTGAGTTTGCTCAATTTGGACATCGGTATACCAAGTTATGTGTCCTAAAAGTTGACCGATAACAGAAGTTTTCTGTTTTACGAACAGTGAATAAAAACAATATAATTCCTAAACCATTATGCGGTTCGATCTAAAATTTTTACAGCATGTACAGAAAAATATATTCTATCATATGTAAATTTCCTGAAATTTCCAGAAGTAAAAATTAATTTCAAAAAATTATTTTAAAAGTAAAGGTATTGATATGTCATATGTGAGAAATGAGAAAACCATGGTATTTATTCGTAACTTTATTTTTTTTACAAAATTTAAATAAAGTAATTTAAAATACAACAACAAACGATGCAATCCTAATTGGTCACTATGAAATCTTAACATATGGATTGAGAGTAATGAAAAAGACTTTATAAACTATATATGTGTGTATGTTTGTGTGTGTTCATTATTTATATATGTATCTATTTAATTAATTATTTAGGAACTATGATACGACAAGAGAAGTTTTTCATGGCAATATAAAAAAGAGAAAGAGAAAGAGATGGAGGGAGGGAAAGAGAGAAGGGACTTACATACACAAACCGGTATTGTCACCGGCTTTGTTTATCCGCCGATAGTCTCGCGTTTCTAGCGAGACTTTCTTGAGAATTTCTTCATGTTCTTCTTCGGGAAATCTAGATGAAGAAGCATATGTGAAATGATAGAAAGATGTGATGATGAAAACAAAGAGAAGTGAGATATAAAAAAGTTTATGGCCACCATAATTCTAATAAATTATGGCTCATAACCATTCTAATTATTTTGGGAGTTAAAAAAGAAGATAAAATGAAATGTCTCATTTGAAGGTTATGAGAAGAATAAAAATTGATAAAAAATAATTGCAAGAACGGAGATTTGGACATATGACTTATAGAATAACAATGCAAGAACTTAACCAATGTGCTATAAGGTTGTTCTTGCACATATTTAATTAGAATTAAATATATATTGTTGCTTGAAAAGAAAGTGGACTTTTGGGCTCATAGTTTTATAAAAGAAAATGAAAATGAGATTGGATTTGGGTTATGGGCTGGATGAGGTCTTGCATTTAATTTTGAAATAGGTTAAGATTCAGTTTGAGAAAATTAGATGGAATAATAAAATAATATATTTAATAGAAAACAAAATATACGGAAAAATACTAAGAATAAATAAATACAATATTTTACTAAAGAAAGAAAACACGAAAATATAGTAATATTAGGGTTATTACATTCTACTCTCCTTAAAAATAATTTCGTCTTCAAAATTACTCAAGAAGGATGTTGCAACAAGGTACTGGAAAGTTAAGGACGATGTAATATTTCAGAAAAATAAAATATTATTTTTGAGAATTTTTATAATTAAATAATAAATATTGTGAATATTTTAATAATGCGGTATAATTAAATACCGATAAAGTGGAAAATAACTGGAAAATTATGGAAATTTCTGAAATGAGAGCGTTTTATATGATTTAAGCAAATTATGAAATTTTATAATTATTTTATTCCATTTTAATGCTGATCGCGATTAAATATCGCTAATCGTGCATTAAGCTTGTTTTGTGCACATGACATGCACCATGTCATATTACATTTTGCTACATTTTCCTACATGGTCTTTTCTTTTATCATGCATGGTTTTGGTTTTTAAGTGAAAGGAAAACAAAAGAAAAAGGAAAAGAAAAGAAAAAACATTAGAATAATGGGTATGGGCATGAGAGAGAGAGAGGTGAGGGGTCTTCCATTGACCAAGACCATTTGTATCATTCATTTCCTCATCATTCTCACTCCCTCCTTCACCATGGCTGCTGCCCTCATCTCCCTCCTCCACTACAACCCTCATAACACCACTAAAAACTCATCAAAGTTCCATCTCCACTTCATTAAAAACATGCACAAACTCCTCTAAAACACTTTGGACCAAGAAAAATCGAATTTTGAAGACTTGGGGCAACTCAAGAAAATTCTTGAGTTGCCAAATGAGGTAATTCTTTCACCATTAGCATTGTATTTGATTCACTTTAGCATCTATATAGTTTAGAACCGATT
This sequence comes from Agapanthus africanus, assembly GCA_030015575.1. Classification (NCBI taxonomy): domain Eukaryota; kingdom Viridiplantae; phylum Streptophyta; class Magnoliopsida; order Asparagales; family Amaryllidaceae; genus Agapanthus; species Agapanthus africanus. The sequence continues at coordinate 666,543,919 of CM057342.1, read as the reverse complement.
TAGTGTTGTTTAGTGAACTTTGAAAATTTCAAGTTAGGGTTTGAGGGATTCTTGAGTAGTGAAGTTAAATTGAGGTTAGTAGAGGCCTTGCAACCCCTGTAGTGATTGTTTCATGGACTGAAACCATAGAATCAAACCCAAGACATAAACTTAGAAACCCCGATGTCGGGAAATTATAGAAATTTAAGGAGTTATTGGAGATCTGCTAATACCCGGGTGACCTGAAATTTTTTTAGCAAACACAGAGTGATGTGCAGGAAACCTGGAGTGTACCATGAAGACCCGAGACCCTACCCCCTTTACTAGGCCGCAATTTTAATGTTCTTGGCCGCAATTTGCGGCCATGGTGGGGTAAAATGTGTTCATTTTTGGTTTAGGGCTCCTTTGTCGGTAAAATAAACCCTTTAAATATGCAAAATTGGCTAATTTCACCTAGGGTAAAATCTGAAAGTGTTTTACGAAATTTCTGATTTCGTTTTGCGTCTTTTAATGAATTTGAAGTTTTGATATTTGTGTTGTATCGGTCACTTGACGTTTGTACGTCAATATCGGGTGTTAATTGGCTTTCTTGCATGTGAAGACTATAGGTTTTAACCTATGTGTGATTCGTGTGACATTTTTGTTTTCGTGCATGATTTCCGTTTACAATGCTTTATGTGTATATATGTAGGTACCCCACGTGGACTTCGAGACGACAAGCAAGCGCGTGGCGACATCGGCATCGGCAAGCGAAGATGAAGGTGAGTAGATATATATCTACGGGGGAAGTCGGGTGGATGGCGTATAGCACCCCCGCAGTTCGTAGTGTAGTGTATGGTACATATTATATGGATATACTTACATGTTTATTTTGAGACCATGATTATCTAGATAGACTTTGGGAGTCATGGATAATTTTAGTATAATTGGATGATAGTGTCTCTAGTTAGTTTAGTTGCGAGCCCTAGAATAAGGTTAACACCCACATGCACACACATGCTTACTTTGTTTTACTTGTGCGTATATGGGGATATGTATATATACACACACATAGGTATGGGACTATGTATATATATATATATGTATACTTATACATGGATGATGAGGATTGTACATGGTACTTGGAGATGAGTCGATGAGTTTAGGCATGATGCCATGAGATCGGTGATATGTTTTGATTCGTATTATGAGATACGACATGATATTATAGCGGGCCTTTAGGCATGTGTTTTCATACACGCATATATTTGCAGATGGTATCAGTTTGTACTAGACCTAGATCGGTACCCCTAATACAGGATATGATGATAGAGATACCAGATAAATGATGAGATAAACGTGAGATTCGACCCGTACCCAGATTGGGATGCTGTACGATGGATTTACAGTACGAGCTTTATATTGACGATAGATCCGCACTCTTGACTCGAGGATGTCATGCTATATATTGTATCGGGCGTGATACTATTGAGGTGGGATCACTAACTATTATATTTATATATATCGACTCAGACTTAGGTGGTTTTCCCTTACCATTTCGATTAATCTGTTCGTTTAGTCCTGTAGTTTACTTGTAGATGTTAGACTAGACTCGAGTCATACCTATTTTCAAAACTAACGAATCGTAAGTATTTTAAAGACAGGCCAAGGGATTCTACGGATATTTCAAAAGACGTACCTCTTTTCTTAAAAACACAGTAGCCCTATTTTCAAAACACCACGATTCGTGTGATTTCAAATGACAAACTGTATGACTCGTATAACTAATGTAGATTCCTCGTTGTTGCAATTACCTTCCATTTCTATATATTCATGTTGTTATTAGCGCATTGCATGCTTATATACTTGTGATTTATTTTATATTAAGCCTATGCTGTCAGGACACCAGCACCATTACCGATGATGCGTATGCTCCACGTACACCTGTTTGCCGGCTCACACACTTCATCATCGATAATTGTCATGTCACTACACAGTAGGATTGTTGCATCAGGATATGACTCCTTGTACGCCCATACTTGCATTACATTACTGTTTTACGTTGAATGATATACGGATACGCTTACATTTCTATTATATGTCGCATACATCATGCTTTATGATTATACGCTTTGAGATATGCTGTTTTCATGAGATTTCTGGATTTGAGAACTGTGGGTATTTCAAAAGAAAGTATGTACTGTTTTAAAAACCCGGTTTCATTACTGGATATGTTGTTTCGCATACATCACTTTATGATTATACGCTTACATTATTGTTTTACGTTGCATGATATACGGATACGCTTACATTTCTATTATATGTCGCATACATCATGTTTTATGATTATACGCTTTGAGATATGTTGTTTCCATGAGATTTCTGGATTTGAGAACCGTGGGTATTTCAAAAGAAAGTATGTACTGTTTTAAAAACCCGGTTTCTCTTGATATGATATTTCAGTGCGTCCACCATGCGTTTTCTCGGTTCTGAGACATGCGACAGTGATACCCGATTCGAGGAGCTGGATGAGGCTGATTACGGGTACATGGTGGACCCGGTATGGTACCCCGGGGCGAGAACGGATTTGCGGTGCAGTAGACGGTGAGCCTGGAAGAGGGACCACTACCTACCGGTGATTGGTTGGGCCTGACGGTTATCTGGAGGATACCGACCGGAGTCGAGAGATGGATATTGGGCCGACCCGTTTTGCCGGAGCCCGAGGGCCGATCCCACAGACGGAGCCCGTGGGCTGATCCGGACTGACGGAGCCTGAGATATATGAGGATTTACGTGTCGATGCTGGACACGGGTTTCATGATGTTTTGAGTGTCGATACTGGACACTCAGGTTCCATGATTTTGATGTGCCGCAAAGGACACACGTTGATTTATATCCTCATACTTTCATGCATATGCTTTTATGACATTTACATGCATGATGTTGTTGTGTCATTGGTTGACACGTGGACGAGATCCACATGCATACATGCATGATTACATAGTTGGATGATATCCACATATTTATAGACTTGAGTATATAGTTGACACTGATTTCATGTTGATTACATTGATCATACCTCATATTTGTGATATGTTGCTACCTGAGGCACTGACACAAGCACTTGGTATTACACTTGTGTATAGATGTTTACCCTTGCCACCTTATCATGCTTCAGACTTTATCATATTGAGGATATATACTACTGATCGTATTGACCTAGGATTGAGTCATACATATGATTTCTGCTCTGTGATGTTTTCTACTCACGAGTTGGCAACTCACCCCCGTTGTGCCACAGTTTCTTGCAGGTCTTGCCGTACAGGTTCGTTGCGGCTTTGCTGGCACACTGCTCCTTTTCGGGTGATTGCCTTGGTAGGTGGCCATCCTTGTATTTTATTTACATTGTTGTATCTAGTAACTCCATCAACCAGAATTGTATATTTATTCCAGACTTAGAAAACCAGTTGTATACTATTTCGACCTTAGAGTCGCGCGTTGTATTATTATGGTTTTCTTGATTTTTTTGAGTTTCCTGTTGAGTTTTGATCCTCGCCCTTGGCGTTGTATATTATATTGCTTGCGTGGTTGTGACCGTCAATTGACGAAAAGGTAGCTCCCGCTTGGGAATGCCTTTATTCATATTATGCATGTTGTACCCTTTTTGGGGCCAGCATTTACAAAGAAAACTCTGCCGAAATTTTCAGAAAAGACTTGAGATTTTAAAAATGCAATACTTCGGCTTATGTTATTAAAACCACTTGTTTTTAAATAAGTTTTCTTCACATCTCATTTAAAATGGTTTAGATTTCTGGGATTTTTGGTTTACTTGAATTAGATGGGGTCCTATATACTTCATATGATTCAAGTGCCAGTCACGTGCCATTTCGAGTCGTGACAGATGATATCGTCTTCGAGCCCCGTCGATTGATACTCTAACCAATTGTGCTAATAGGACTACGAGATACAAATAGAAAGGATGAACAAGAGTTAAGAATTCAAAAGTCATGAGATAGATTTCAAGGAAGCTGAAGGTGGAGTTCAAGATGGATTCAAGGAATGGGGTAGGATTCAAATGAAAAGTCGAATGTAATAATTGGACTTCATAATTCTTGTATTATATTGCTTATGATGTTCATGCAGAACTGACCTCCATGGGCCGCCAACAAAACTCGTCGCGCCCCGCTTCCCAGTAGATGGAAACGATAACGTGGCAAGCCCGCGACGTATTTATTCCGAGAAGGCCATTTCTCGAAATAAATACGCTAAGCGTCTATAAGCAACATAAAGTAACAAGAACAAACAAAAAATGAAATATAACTCTGATTTATTACATTCATGATTCATAGTAGACAAAATATCTGAATACAAGATATATAACATGATAAGCCTTAACAAGGAGGCATACATAAATAAGGTGAAATGAAATGAAAAGCTGAATAAAACTATACGTCTGTTTGTGATACGAACTGGTTGTACTCTTTTTCGACCACTTCTATCTACTCTATCTCAATGTCATCTGACGAACATTCCAAGAAAGAAAGAAAGATGGGTGGAATGCCCGTCAGCGAACTTGCGCTCGGTAAGTCCCCAAGAAAGGTGAGATGTGAAAGTATATAAATGAATATGTAAGATGGCATGTGATATAGTATGAATGGAAATAAAACATAAACAAATATAACATGATAATGTTAATGACAACTATGTAAGCATGGCAATATAACATAAGTATAGTAAACAAGTATAGCATGACCGTGGAGTGTAGGTATAATGAACATGAAGTGAATGCAAGTGTCCTAAAAAGTCTCTACAAGGGTAAAATTAACTAACGTGAGTTCAAGTGTGAATGTCAACCAATCTCAAGAGTATTCTCGAACCCAAGGCTAACGTCCAAGGTCAAGGAATCACGGGCACAAAATAGCGGGACTTCAATTGTTATTGAAGTATTCCAAATCCAACAGGCTGTCATCCAGGGGCTTGGAATCACGGGCCTTCATTTGTGAATTCGTGATTTGTACCGTTTCAGCCCAGTACCACATCAACATGATTTGTATTAATGGGACCCATGAGATTCTGTTGGATTCATACTCAAACTGCCCCAACACCCCGTGTATATAAATCTATGATTAATGTTATGAGTCTTGATCGAATCCATGAATACAAAAGGTGATGTATGATATCAAGTTTTCAAGATTGAGTTCGTGTAGTCATGTCAAGTGCAAGTCATGAAAAATTGTATTCATGGTTCGATGTCAAGTTGGTTCAAGTGTACATAATGGGTTCAAGTATTCATGATTGAGTCGTATCAATATCAAGTCAATTCTAACATGTAATGATTTATTAACAAGTCATATAAATAAAAATAAATAAGTAATTACAGAACATGATATAAGATAAGTATACAAGTAACGTCCAAAACAATGTTGTAAATATGTGATATGTTCGACTAGTTAATCAAGTCATTTAAAGTCAGAATATAAACGAAAACATAGACTTAAGTGTTATGCACACGTGAGTTCCAGTCTCGCCTAAATACGACTACCGGTTTTGGAGATATACATGTTTTCATATCGTCGCGCAAAACGGATCAGAATCTGTTCAGCACCGTCACACATATTTAAAACACAGTTTGAGTTTAATTTCCATCGGGTTTCAGGTTACAATAATTATTAGAAAATTATTGGTCTTTTGATTTACTTATCCAAAACACCAAGAGTCAAATGATTTGGATTTCTGAAGCTCTAGTTATGATCGTTTTAAGATCAGCATTTAAAATAGAAATTCAGATTTCTGGACAGCAACTATATGTTATATTGTAAAGCCTATATCGAGTTGTTTCATTTGTTTATAAGTAATCTAATATACATAAAATTATAGTTCTATCAATTGTGCATCTATACATCTAAAGTTTGTCACAAACGGTGTCGGGAGTTCACCCGCGCGCGCAAACGCTTATGTTTTGGAAACGAATATGATTTTAAGGAAATTGAATGCGCACGGGAGATCATTCTCGTTTTAAAATTTATAAACCGCAAATGCACGGCGCGTTGTAGCAAGCTGGCAGGTACGAGTCGATCCGCAGGGAATTGTGTATTAGGTCTTGTGATTTAAGGTTCAACAAATAACGAATGGTTTAGTTTATTACTAAAAATAAAAAGAATACGAAAACAAGAAAAGCAAGAAAAGAAGCTAAGAAAGAAGTGGTTGTGGTTTTGGCTCGGAAGGTCGAATCGCGACGATTCCTTCGACGCTCCCTTGATCATGAGTTGTCCGTCTTTACGTCAATCCCGGCATGAAGCACGACTTGTCAAGGCGGTTGCGGAGCACAAATTATCAAATTCCGATATTCGCCGCAAAACACAAAACGAGTTTGTTTGTTCACTCACCGTTTGTATGTCCAAGTTTGGGGCATCAAAACTAAAGACAAGGGTTAGCAAACATACCACAATATCAAAAACACTACGTAGTGAGTGAGAGCAAATGATTTCAGTGTTAAGTGTGCTAAGTGTTTGTGATAGTATATGGTATATGAAACCAAGAGATTTGTCAAGTCACTTAATCAAAAAATACCACATCCAAACTTAGCAAACTTAACACTAAATTAATTCTAACCTTAGGCTTATAAGGTGGGGTTTGTGGGGAGAATATGGTATGTGATAAGGTTACAAAGTAACCATGGAATCAATATACCATATCAACCCATCCAAGTTACAATACTAAGTTTATAATCATATTAAAGCACATTAAATATTAACAAAAGGAGGAGGAGGCAAAGCCTTTCATCTCACTTCCTTATCATTACCACAACCAAAGATATTAGTTAAATATGATAAAAAGAAAAGCAAATAAGAACAAGAACAAGAAATAAAAGAAACAACAATACTATTAACACTTGAAGAAGAGGTACAAGATATTGGTAACTTGTTCAACCTCCATAATAAAGCTCTCAAGAGAAAGCTTCAAGAGAGAAGAAGAAGAAGAAACTAAGTGATAGCCCACTCACTCTAAAGCCTAAACCAAAAACAAACTAAAACAAAACTATATACTATGTGAGAGTATGAGAATATGATAGAGACCCTTTCGTTGCTCACTGATCTGGCTTTTATAGGCACCAAAAAAGATTAAACAACTAATAAAAATATGGTGATGTGACTGCAAGGAAGGGACAGAGAAAAGATGGGGACAAATAGGGCAAGGGAGGCCGGCGAGCTCAGAATTCCAGGGAGTGTGGCCGGCCAAAATCCGAGCTTAGAGGCTCGGGTTGATGTGGTGGTCTTGTGTCTACTCCAATATCATCCTAATGCTGTTTGATTTGTCTAAAATAACCTGGTTTGCATTTAGAGATTTGGAGGGAACTTGAAGCAATGCATCACATCAAAACTTTTAGCATTTATAACCCTTGTCCCTCCATGTGCCCAATTCATTATATCTTGTGTGCCATGGTCAGCCCCACCATGGTCCTACTACCAAAGAGCATGTGTACACTTGTATGTGTTGGACCAAAATTGTGTGCACACATTTATTTTTGCAAAAGCTCTTTGGATATCGGTCGGTTTTCTGTTTTGTTTGCAGTGTCAGCTCCCAAGTGCTATATCCGTGATATTGAGTTTGTTTCCAATATTTAATCACGACCACCTGTAATCTGTAATTACTCAGCAGACACTGGTTAATAGCACTGATATATAACAAAATAGATAATGAATGAATGGTATTAAAATGCAGTTTTCTGAGATGAACAAATACCCCCAAACTTATCTTTTGCTCGTCCCAAGCAAAACAAAAAATCCTAGCCTCACTTTTGCAGGGAACACGATTGCACTGAGCATGTGCTGTTGGGTTCCTAAGCACGACAGCAAGATTTCGGATGGCATCGTCCATACCATTTCAAATTTTTTTCATGCTAAAGAACTCTAACCTAGGATGTTTAACTAGAGAATCATACGAAACATAGTGTAAACTACTTTACAAATAAGTGAACTAGGAATACAACCTTTGTAGACCGGTCCTTCACTTCAATAGCTCCGTGTAGTAGTTCTTCTCTCCAAGTAGTGATCTTCCGGACTCTTGCATGGCTTCACAAGAAGAAAGGAACGAGCTTGCTTGAAGTTTTCGAGGCCAAAGATGATCTACGTCGAGGAGACACTAACCCAAGCTACCTCTTCACTAATGTGGGATTAGTGAAGCTAACACCCTAAACTAAATGGCTAATCTAGTAGAGGATCATGAAGTAGGATTTTTGCTCACTTTAGAATTAATTTTCTCACTCTTTTTCTTCTTCTCTCAAAAACCTAGAAAGCTTTTCTTGAGGTTGAAGAAGATGAAGAAATAATAGATGATAGAGTGAATGGCAACCATGGGTGAGTTTGTATCATATACTAACTCATGTAGAGACATAACCATGGCTAAGTGATAATGGTTAGGTTAATAAATATCTTAAGTAAAACAAAATCAGTGGACCAAGTCAATACATCCACAAGCTTCTACAAGCTTCATGCATGTGACTAATTTCCAACTAATTTAGATTTACTTTAAATATTTAAACCTCACAATTATCATAAGCATGGTGTAAGTCTCATACACCCATGTAGTGTGTATCATCAAGCATGACACTAAAAAATGTACATTAATATATATCACATATATACTTATGCACACAAGTGAGAAAAGAAACATTTAAGTGAGCTAATATTAGTTAATATAAACTAGTATATCAAATATACAATTATACACTAAATTATCAAATCAACAATTGATTTAATAATCCGGCTATATCTCATATAACCGACTAATATTATATGTATCAACTTATCGAATCAACACTTGATTCGATAACCCGGTTATATCATATATAACCGACCGATACAAATAAATCGCGAGAATAGAATACGGTATCACATACTCGTATTATTCTCGGTCCCGCACATATCATATATGTGCTCCTACTTCGTTTAGCTTGAGCCAGGAAACCACTGTGTTGGACTCTAAAGACTCGTCAATATGCCGGCAGTAGGTGATGATCATATCAAACACCCACAAGCCGCAAGCGGTCAGCTAAACGTAACGGCCACCCGGGTATTGAGCAATCAGAAGATCAACAAGCAAGCCTACTCATACTTCTGCGAATCCAATCGGTAACACTACCGTACAGTCCGGTCTCTTCGTCTAAGATGCCGCATATCTCGTCTAGGCGTGTTAAACGTCAGACCCCAGTAACTCGATAAGTCATGCCGATACGAAGCTCATAACGGGTAGAGAAACTACTAATAACACTTACTAGTAAATCTCCAAATCAGCCCTGGACAGGGACTTTTGGTTATAGCCAATCGAGCACAGCACGACATCTACCCCTAATACCGGGAGAGACGAAATCCCCTCCTATCGCTCATTGCCTCCATGTGACTCGGGACTATACCCAAAAACCACCGTTTTGTACGTCCTCTTGAACATGGTAAGGTGGAAATCAAAGCACAGTGGAAATCACACAAGATTCTATGACGATCTCGGGTCCACAGACTAACCTGTACCAGTGTCACCAGAGAACTACTATCTGACGTCAGGTATAATACCATCTAGGAGTTCTCGGCAAGTCCGTCCAGTGTACCCAGTCTCCACTGAGCACCCGTATACCATCTCTGATGTCAAACATCAATGGATATGGGATCATCCATCGCCCATCGCATGGGTCGAGAAGCGTATACGCTAGTCTACTCTGGAATATCGATGCCCTGTCTCGATACACCCACGACTAGGAACATTAAAGAATGAACTTATGGACTACCATGGCCCCATTAGTATGATCTGCATCATAATCCTGGTAGTCAAGTATACATCCTAAGGGCTTTACCAACATGTAACTATGAGACAGTATCAAGAGACAATTATACATGTTAAGATAAAGAGCAACCAGATAGCATACTATCATGTCGAGCAAGAAAGTCCTCTTTATATATGTCCAAGCATCCACTATAATATACATCATATGTACAATAATGGCCTCTAGGGCATACATACAACTAACATGTGCAACAAGCCGTTAAACCTCTAACATGTGCAACAAGCCGTTGCACGTCCTCTTGAACGTGGGCAGCCCCACCAAGAAGGCATACATAAATAAGGTGAAATGAAATGAAAAGCTGAATGAAACTTTACGTCTATTTTTGATACGAACTGGTTGTACTCTTTTTCGACCACTTCTATCTTCTCTATCTTAATGTTACCTGACGAACATTCCAAGAAAGAAAGAAAGATGGGTGGAATACCCGTCAGCGAACTTGCGCTCGGTAAGTCCCCAAGAAAGGTGAGATGTGAAAGTATATAGATGAATATGTACGATGACATGTGATATAGTATGAATGGAAATAAAAATGAACAAATATAACATGATAATGTTAATGACAACTATGTAAGCATGGCAATATAACATAAGTATAGTAAACAAGTATAGCATGACCGTGGAGTGTAGATATAATGAACATGAAGTGAATGCAAATGTCCTAAAAGGTCTCTAAAAGGGTAAAATTAACTAACATGAGTTCAAGTGTGAATGTCAACCAATCTCAAGAGTATTCTCGAACCCAAGGCTATCGTCCAAGAGCAAGGAATCACGGGCCCAAAATAGTGGGACTTCAATTGTTATTGAAGTATTCCAAATCCAACAGGCTATCATCCAGGGGCTTAGAAACACGGGCCTTCATTCGTGAATTCGTGATTTGTACCGTTTCAACCCGGTACCACAGCAACATGATTTGTACAGTTTCAGCCTGGTACCACAGCAACATGATTTGTATTAATGGGACTCATGAGATTTCGTTGGATTCATACTTAAACTGCCCCAACACCCCGTGTATATAAGTCTATAATTAATGTTATGAGTTTTGATCGAATTCATGAATACAAAAGGTGATGTATGATATCAAGTTTTCAAGATTGAGTTCGTGTAGTCATGTCAAGGGCAAGTCATGAAAAATTGTATTAATGGTTCGATGTCAAGTTGGTTCAAGTGTACATACTGGGTTCAAGTATTCATGATTGAGTCATGTCAAGATCAAGTCAATTGTAACATGTAATGATTTATTCACAAGTCATATAAATAAAAATAAATAAGCAATTACAGAACATGATATGAGATAAGTATACAAGTAACGTCCAAAACAATGATGTAAATATGTGATATGTTTGAGTAGTTAATCAAGTCATTTAAAGTAAGAATATAAATGAAAACATATAATTAAGTGTTATGCACATGTGAGTTCCAGTCTCGCCAAAATACGACTACCGGTTTTGGAGATATACATGTTTTCATATCGTCGCGCAAAGGGGATCAGAATCTGTTCAGCACCGTCACACATTTTTAAAACGCAGTTTGAGTTAATTTCCATCGGGTTTAAAGTTACAAAAATTATTATAAAATTGTAGGACTTTCGATGTAATTATCCATAACACCAAGATTCAAATGATTTGGATTTCTGATGCTCTAGTTATGATCGTTTTAACATCAGCGTTTAAAATAGAAATTCAGATTTCTGGACAGCAACTATATGTTATATTGAAAAGCCTAGATCGAGTTGTTTCATTCGTTTGTAAGTAATCTAATATACATAAAATTATAGTTCTATCAATTGTGCATCTATACATCTAAGGTTTGTCACAAACGGACATCGGGAGTTCGAGTTATGTCCTATTTAAAAACAATGTGCGAATCAGGACAGATTCTGTCCAGATCCGTCACTTAATATTGTAACACAGTTTTCATTATCTTACGTCGGTTTTCAGTAAAAATATAAAACTAAGAAAATATAGATTATTCGAGACGTCGGTTTTCACTGGCACTGATGCAGCTGAGGATCCCCAGTCGTTTATCGTTCGGATGGCCAGGATATGTCGTTCGCTGAGATGCTCTGATGCGAGATGTGTAGAGTTCGCGAGTTTTCGTCTGGAGGGTCTGGCCCAGAAGTGGTGCGAGTCCTTAGAGAAAGGCAGAGCCGCAGGTCTTTCTCCTATGACTTGGGCTGAGTTCGTGACGGTGTTTCTTGCCCGTTTTCTTCCGCAGAGCGTCCGGGATGCTCGAGCGCGCAGTTTCGAGTCGTTACACCAGACTCAGGATATAACGGTGGTTGAGTATGATGTGCAGTTTACCGAGCTGTCTGTGTATGCTCCATATTTGGTACCTACTGAGGAGATGCGGGTCAAGAGGTTTGTTCGAGGCCTGCTTACCTAGTTGTTCCTCGCTATCAGCGTGCAACATTGTGACACGTATGCAGCAGCGGTGGACGCATCCCTATTGGTTGAGGAGCGTCTTTCCGAGACGTCGGTTGTTCCGGAACCGAAGAGGGTTCGTACTGGTGTTCCAGCACGGAGACAGACGTTTAGACGCCGTGACAGATTCCGTTCAGGTACTGGGGGTAGTGGGGGCTCGGGACGAGGCCAGTTATTTAGCTCTTATCCCCAGGAGAGTCAGCAGTTTTCATCTGGATGTTTCCGGTGCGAGAGTTTGTGTCATCATGTTCGAGATTGTACTAAGCCACGTGAGGGCGAGGCAGCTGTACCACATGTTACCCTACCACCTTCTCCACCTCAGAGGGCGTTGCCTCTTATGCCTATTGTTGCTCCGCGTCAGACTCATGTTCAGGGAAGTCGTGGTCACGGTGGTTTTGTGCCGAGAGGGCAGGGTGGTAGAGGCGGAGGTCAGCCAGTCGCCGGTAGAGGACAGGATCGGGTGTTTGCCTTGACTCATCAGGACGCGCAGGCGTCCAATGCTGTGGTTTCATGTACTCTTTCTGTATGTTCTTTTGATGCACATGTTTTGTTTGATCCGGGATCTACGCATTTGTATATTTCTACACACTTTGTGCCGAGGTTGGGCCGAGAGTTGTGTTTTCTAGATCAGCCGCTTGTTGTGATTACTCCTGTTGGCGATTCTTTTGTTGCGCGACATGTGTTTCGGTCGTGTGCCGTTTGTATTGGAGATAGAGATTCGTCCGTCGATTTGATCCTTCTAGATATATTGGGCTTCGACATTCTCCTTGGCATGGACTGGTTAGCTGCTTGCTATGCGTCTGTAGACTGTCGTAAGAAGACGGTCAGTTTTAGTTTTCCGGGCGAGTCTGTTCGGGTTGTGCAGGGGGACCGTGGTGCCGCCCTCACAATTTGATTTCAGCCCTTTGCACTAGTCGGCTTTTGAGGAGAGGATGTCGGGGATTCTTGGCTTTCATTTGTGATACTGGAGCCACAGTAGAGTCGTTGGACCAGGTTCCTATCGTGCGAGAGATTCCCAACGTTTTTCCTGATGAGTTACCTGGTTTGCCGCCGGAGCGCGATATTGAGTTTTGCATTGGTCTGATTCCTGGTACGGGGCCTATTTCTATACCGCCTTACCGGATGGCTCCGGCAGAGCTTAGAGAGCTTAAAGATCAATTACAAGAGTTGCTTGATAACGGACTTGTGCGTCCGAGTGTTTCTCTTTGGGGAGCTCCTGTGCTGTTCGTCAAGAAGAAGGACGGTAGTTTGAGACTGTGTATTGATTATCGTCAATTGAACCGAGTTACAGTGCGGAATAGGTATCCTTTACCCCGCATTGACGATTTGTTTGATCAGCTCCAAGGTGCGAAACATTTTTGTAAGATTGATTTGCGTTCGGGTTATCATCAGTTGCGGGTTCGGAAGGATGACATTCCGAAGACAGCTTTTCGTACACGCTACGGGCATTATGAGTTCTTGGTGATGTCGTTCAGACTCACCAATGCCCCAGCAATGTTCATGGATCTGATGAACCAGATTTTTAGGCCGTTCCTCGACCAGTTTATTATTGTGTTTATTGAAGACATTCTGGTCTACTCTAGCAGTCGAGAGGAGCATGAGCAGCACTTCAGAATCGCTTTGCAAATATTGAAAGAGCACCAGCTGTATGCTAAATTCTCAAAGTGCGCATTTTAGCTTGATAGAGTTGACTTCCTGGGTCATGTGGTGACGGGAGACGGTATTCTTATGGACCCGAGGAAGATCGAGGCTGTACAGCTTTGGCCCAGACCTGTATCCGTGACAGGTCCGCAGCTTTTTGGGCTTAGCTGGTTATTACCGCCGCCTCGTGCAGGATATCTCGAGTATCGCTGCACCACTGACCAGACCGACCCGAAAGGGGGTTCCTTTTCTTTGGACTGATGCATGCGAGCAGAGTTTTCAGCAGTTGAAGACTCGGTTGACGACTACACCAGTTCTATCCTTGCCTTCTGGATCGGGTGGCTTTGTTGTTTACAGTGATGCTTCTCGAGTGGGGCTCAATTGTGTACTGATACAGCATGATAGAGTGATTGCTTATGCTTCTAGTCAGCTGAAAAAACACGAGCAGAATTATCCCACTCACGATCTTGAGATGGCTGCGGTGGTCTTTGCGTTGAAGATTTGGAGACACTAATTGTACGGGGAGTCGTGTCAGATTTTCACGGACCACAAGAGCTTGTTGTACATCTTCCAGCAGCGGGACCTAAATCTGAGACAGCGCCGGTGGATGGAGCTTGTGAAGGATTATGATTGCGAGATCCTTTATCACCCAGGCAAGGCGAATGTGGTAGCAGATGCTTTGAGTCGTAGGCCCGGGGGTAGCTTGTCCCAGTCGAGCGCAGTTCAGAGACATTCTTCTGTAGATTGGCAGATCTTGTGCGATGGTAGAGTACAGTTTGAGTTCACTTCCACTGGGGGACAACTTGCTCATGTCCGCGCCCGTCCACTTCTACTTGATCGTATCCGTGAGGCATAGCCCAGTGATGCCCGTTTGTCTGAGATTCTTGAGCTTGTTCGGCATGGTACAGATTCGGAGTTCTTGATTGATGACTAGGGTGTGCTACGTTACGGGACTCGCTTGTGTGTACCAGATATTGATGAGTTGAGACGTGAGATCCTAGAGCAGGCACATCAGTCAGCCTTTAGCGTTCATCCAGGTTCCACCAAGATGTACCGTGACTTGAGAGACATTTACTGGTGGGAAGGGATGAAGCGTGATGTTTCGGACTTCATTTCGAGATGCCTGACTTGTCAGTAAGTCAAGGCTGAGCATCAGAGACCGGCTGGAGAGTTGCAGCCTTTACCCGTCCTGAATGGAAATAGGAGCAGATTTCCATGGACTTTGTTGTGGGTCTACCCAGGACCAGTCGGGGCTATACTTCTAGTCAGCTAAAGAAACACGAGCAGAATTATCCCACTCACGATCTTGAGATGGCCGCGGTGGTCTTTGCGTTGAAAATTTGGAGACACTACTTGTACGGGGAGTCGTATCAGATTTTTACGGACCACAAGAGCTTGAAGTACATCTCCAGCAGCGGGACCTAAATCTGAGACAGCACCGGTGGATGGATCTTGTGAAGGATTATGATTGTGAGATCATTTATCACCCGGGCAAGGCGAATGTAGTAGCAGATGCTTTGAGTCGTAGGCCCTGGGGTAGCTTGTCCCAGTCGAGCGCAGTTCAGAGACATTCTTCTGTAGATTGGCAGATCTTATGCGATGGTAGAGTATAGTTTGAGTTCACTTCCACTGGGGGACAGCTTGCTCATGTCCGCACCCGTCCACTTCTACTTGATCGTATCCGTGAGGCGCAGCCCAGTGATGCCCGTTTGTTTGAGATTCTTAAGCTTGTTCGGCAGGGTACAGATTCGGAGTTCTTGATTGATGACTAGGGTGTGCTACGTTACGGGACTCGCTTGTGTGTACCAGATATTGATGGGTTGAGACGCGAGATCCTAGAGCAGGCACATCAGTCAGCCTTTAGCGTTCATCCAGGTTCCACCAAGATGTACCGTAACTTGAGAGACATTTACTGGTGGGAAGGGATGAAGCGTGATGTTTTGGACTTCGTTTCGAGGTGCCTGACTTGTCAGCAAGTCAAGGCTGAGCATCAGAGACCGGCTGGAGAGTTGCAGCCTTTACCCGTTCCTGAGTGGAAATGGGAGCAGATTTCCATGGACTTTGTTGTGGGTATACCCAGGACCAGTCGGGGGTATGACTCTATTTGGGTGATTGTTGACCGGTTGACGAAAGCGGCTTACTTCCTTCCAGTAAAGACCACTTTCGGTTATGCTCAGTATACTCAGTTGTATATAGATGAGATAGTGCATTTGCACGGCGTTCCCACATGCATCGTATCCGACAGAGGCACCCAGTTTACTAGCCGTCTTTGGCAGAAGCTTCAGGAAGTTTTGGGTACCGGTTGAGTTTTAGCACCACCTTCCATCCGCAGACCGATGGTCAGTCAGAGCGGACTATACAGACTCTGGAGGATATGCTTCATGCGTGTGTGCTTGATTTTGGTGGCAGTTGGGATCGTCACTTGCCGTTGATTGAGTTCTCCAACAACAATAGCTTTCAGGAGACTATTCAGATGGTACCTTTTGAGACTTTATATGGTAGGTAGTGTCGATCGCCAATCTATTAGACCGAACTCAGCGAGAGTAGGGTTTTGGGACCCCAGCTAGTTCAGGAGACTACGGAGAAGATCCAGCTGATTCAGGACAGGATGAGAGCAGCCCAGTGCAGACAGAAGTCTTATGCCGACCGTCGTTGTCGCAGACTTGAGTTCGCAGTGGGGGATCATGTATTCCTGCGGATTTCTCCGATGAAGGGAGTTATGAGATTTGGGGAAAAGGGGAAGTTCATTCCCAGATTTGTTGGTCCTTTCGAGATCCTTGAGCGAGTTGGTACTATTGTCTATCGTTTGGCACTCCCACCTAGTTTTCCGGATGTTCACCCCGTATTCCATGCGTCGATATTTCGTAGATACCTTCATGATCCTTCCCACATGATTCAGCACCAGACCGTTCAGCTTGAGCCCGATCTTTCGTTCACCGAGCAGCCGGTAGTTATATTGGATCGGCAGGTGAAGAAAGTTTGATCAAAGGTCTTGCCATCTGTGAAGGTACTTTGGCGTAGCCCAACTGGTGAGGATATCACTTAGGAGGCCGAGAGTGAGATGCGGAAGAAATTCCCTCATCCTTTTGAAGGTATGCTTAGTAAGAATTTTAAATTCGGGGACGAATTTCTTTAAGGGGGAGATTGTAACACCTTAGAATGCGATTAGTGTTAATTAAGCGTTAATGCGGGTTTTTAAGGAAAATTTTACCAAATCGGTTTCCTCACATTTTATAACAATTAATTAATATTTTATTATTATTTGTTTTGGCGTGCACACATTTGTGCATGTTAGTGTGAGAGTTAGTTAGTGTTAATTTTGTTAAGTGACAATGACACCTTAAGCAAATCCATGTCTTGAATTAACCTTGCCTTAGATATTTTGTGTGAGAAATATCTTTGTTTTGGATTGAGAGTGAGGTGGCTAGGTGAGTCATGGAGGCTTTAATGTGAGCATTGATGAGGAGAGGGAGAGAGTGAGTGTAAGGCTAAGACTCAGCCTACACTCACCTCTCATCATTATCTTCCCTCACTCTCTCATTCACCTCTCATTCTCATGTTTTGTTCATCTCCTCAACTCTCAACTGAACCCTCGCTATCCCATCACCAAAACCTTGCAAAAACTTCATAAAATCCCCTTAAAACACTTTTCAAGTCTTGTTTTAGCCACTAGGTTTCCTTGGAGTTTGGAAAGATTGGATTTTTGAGCAAGAGTGGCTAGGTAATGATCTCTAACTGGTAATTATGTGTTTATATTGTTGTGTTGCCTTGTAGTTGTCGTTTAGAACACTAAAGGTCTAGTTTCGTGCACATATCGTATTTTTAATGTCATATTAGAGTCTCTGTGATCTGCTATGACCTGGGAATTTTACTGTAAAATCTAGCAGTATAGTAGTGATGTACTAGTGACTCTAAGTTTACACATAAAGCACGAACCCCACCTGGACGGTTTTGGCCGGCGACATTAAGGGGAAATCCGGCGAGCTCGGCAGATTGGGGGAGTTAGGGCTTAGGTTTTTTAGGGTAGCTGTCTGCAGTTGTTTAGCTGTGTTTGGTACTATTTGATTTTTGGGTTTTGACAGTATACAAAATCTGAGATTACTTTGCTATAATCTAGTGTTTTAGAATACGCGTGTTACGTTATCCGACACGGTTCGTGATCTTGTGTAGCTGCTGCACTTGGGTTGGATTCAGAGTGTCGCCACACACCTTAACCACTAGACGGACACTTGAGAATTGGTTTGGAGTTGGTGCGTCGGTCAAACGTAGTTTGTACGTGATATTGGACGATTTCTGAGATTTTCACTTGTCATGTTTGTGTTAATAGGATCGTGGGCGGGGACTTCGAACGCTGCGAAGAAAGGGAAGCAGGTGACTGGATTTTCCTAGCTCGAGATAGTCGGTGAGTAGATTTAACATCTACGGGGAAATCGCCCGAATGGCGTTAAGCGTCGGGGCTAGATATGATATGATATGATATTAGCTGCATGCTTATATGAACATATAGAGATTGTGCATGGACATCATTGCATATTATTACTTGTTGTGCCTGGCCTTATACCCTATAGACACTGCACTATTATTGACAGTTTATATTGCACGAGCACTAATTGTATACTACACACACTGTCGGTAATTGCCATGATACGCACAACACATATACATATGTGATATTGTATTGATTAGTGATATTGGAGCATTGATTCTTGTGTGATGGCGCATATGAATTATAGCATACATGCATACCTACATGCTTACACATATACTTGCTATAGCTACATGTTCACTTTATATGAAATTGCGTTGGATTTTGGATAATTAGGAACCGCGTGATATATTTAATAACTTGATGCATTTAAATAGAGGGTTTTCCTTTGATTTGCTCATATTGTTGTTCTATATTGCATACATCATATTGCATGGATTTACGCATTGAGATATGGATTTCATGTGATTTTCTGGATTTGAGAACCCGATATGATACGTAGATTGCGAGTGTCGGAGTTGGACACTCGGGTTCCGTGAAACGTATGGATATGTGGATTGCGAGTGTCGGAGTTGGACACTCAGGTTCCGTGAGATGTATGGATATGAGGGCCAGTCCTGGTGACGGCGCCCGAGGATTTTTGGATTTGGGGTGTCGTTGATAGACACCGGGTTTTTCCATGCTGATGATTTGTGCATGAGGTTTATTATTTATCCCACACTCAGGATTTATTTGATATGCATTTGATTCATATAGATATAGTACCCTGGTGGTGTACCTTGATCATGATTGTTGCATATTCATATTACCATACTTATACTATCAGATTACATATGATAGATTATCGATGTTATTGCATACTTACGATTACAGTAGGATGTTATTTTTCTATTCACGAGTTGGCAACTCACCCCCATTGTGCTATGGTGTTTTGCAGGTTGGACCCTAAGAGTAGTCGCGGTAGGATGTCTTCTTATCACTACTTTTGCGGATACCTCTACGCTTGGCTGTGAGACCTTTTGCTATAAGTGGGTTTGCGGTTATCCGATGATGTTGTTATATATCTTTTGTATCTAGCACTCTCCATCTACCATCTTCATGTATTGATTTAGAGACGAGTTGTGAGGATCGATGTTGTATATTCTTGTGACTCTGGGTGTCATGCTTGTATGGGCCGGCCTTTGTTTTATATTGATTATTGTCTCATTTCTTCGCTACAGCGTCGTATATCTGTTGTGGTGGTTGTTTCCGCCTTTGGGTGAGATTTTCTCCCGTTTGGGGATGCTTTACTTACATCTTATGTTTGTACCCGTTTCAGGGCTAGCTTTTACAAAGGAGGTGCTGCCGAAATTTTTATGAAATCAAACATAAGCTTTAAGTTCTTACTTGAGATTTTAAAGTGTTTCTATCCTTTACTTCTTATAATGGTTTAGATTGCTGGGTTTTCGGCTTACTTAAATTGCGTTATGACTGTTGACGTTACGTAGTCTAAGTGCCGGTAATGTGCCAAATTTTGGGTCGTGACAAAGTTGGTATCAGAGAGCTAGGTTTTACCTTTCGGAGTGTAGCATGACCTTGGTATGATAGAGTAGGTAGCTTAAGCAGAGTGACGTATCATGTGTATGTTCCGCGGCATACTTACGACACGGTACTCCGCCTAAGTGACCTTAGGACTTATTGATTCAAATTCTTCCATGATTATATACATCCTTGTGATTCGTTTTCTGTGTCCTTATCGAATCCTGTTTCTATTTCCAGCCTTTATTCCGCCGAAGACTATGAGGGCGCAGAGAGCGGCCGCGAGGGCCGAGTTCAGAGTTGACTCGTCTGAGACGAGGAATGATCAGGACGGTACGCCCATTGTGCAGAAGCAGATTGATCCACCTTCGATGGACCATATTGCTAGGCTTGAAGCCGGTATGCAGGATATGTGCCAGATGATGGGGACGTTGGTTGAGGACAGTCGAGCGCAGCGACAGGAGGTTGTCCTACCTATTATGGGGAATGTGCCTAATGTTCAGGAAGTTGTACCTACAGCTACAAAGGTGATCACCGTATCGCTATCGGAGTTTATGAGGCTGAGGCCTCCGGTTTTCACTGGCACTGATGCAGCTGAGGATCCACAATCGTTTATCAATCGGATGGCCAAGATATGTCGTTCGCTGAGATGCTCCGTTGCGAGATGGGTAGAGTTCGCGAGTTTTCGTCTGGAGGGTCTGGCCCAGAAGTGGTGCGAGTCCTTAGAGAAGGGCAGAGCCGCGGGTCTTTCTCCTATGACTTGGGCTGAGTTTGTGATGATGTTTCTTGCCCGTTTTCTTCCGCAGAGCGTCAGGGATGCTCGAGCGTGCAGTTTCGAGTCGTTACACCAGACTCAGGGTATGACGGTGGTTGAGTATGATGTGCAGTTTACCGAGCTGTCTGTGTATGCTCCATATTTGGTAGCTACCGAGGAGATGCGGGTTAAGAGGTTTGTTCGAGGTCTGCTTACCCAGTTGTTCCTCGCTATCAGCGTGCAGCATTGTGACACGTATGCAGCAGCGGTGGACGCAGCCCTATTGGTTGAAGAGCGTCTTTCCGAGACGTCGGTTGTTCCGGAACTGAAGAGGGTTCATACTGGTGTGTCAGCATAGAGATAGATGTTTAGACGCTGTGACAGATTCCGTTCAGGTACTGGGGGTAGTGGAGGCTCGGGACGAGGCCAGTTATTTAGCTCTTATCCTCAGGAGAGTCAGCAGTTTTCATCTGGATGTTTCCGGTGCGGGAGTTTGTGTTATCATGTTCGAGATTGTACTAAGCCACGTGAGGGCGAGGCAGCTGTACCACATGTTACCCTGCCACCTTCTCCACCTCAGAGGGCGTTGCCTCTTATGCCTGTTGTTGCTCCATGTTAGGTTCATGTTCAGGGAGGTCGTAGTCGTGGTGGTTATATGCCGAGAGGGCGGGGTGGTAGAGGCGGAGGTTAGCCAGTCGCCGGTAGATGGCAGGATCGGGTGTTTGCCTTAACTCATCAGGATGCACAGACATCCAATGCTGTGGTTTCAGGTACTCTTTCTGTATGTTCTTTTGATGCACATGTTTTGTTTGATCCGGGATCTACGCATTCGTATGTTTCTATACTCTTCGTGCCGAGGTTGGGCCGAGAGTCGTGTTTGCTAGATCAGCCGCTTGTGATTACTCCTGTTGGCGATTCTTTTGTTGCACGACATGTGTTTCAGTCGTGTGTCGTTTGTATTGGAGATAGAGATTCGTCCGTCGATTTGATCCTTCTAGATATGTTGGACTTCGACGTTCTCCATGGCATGGAATGGTTAGCTGCTTGCTATGCGTCTGTGGACTGCCGTGAGAAGACAGTCAGTTTTAGTTTTCTAGGCGAGTCTGTTCGGGTTGTGCAGGGGGACCGTAGTGCCGCCCCTCACAATTTAATTTCAGCCCTTTGCGCTAGTCGGCTTTTGAGGAGAGGATGTCGGGGATTCTTGGCTTTCATTTATGATACTAGAGCCACAGTAGAGTCGTTGGACCAGGTTCCTATCGTGCGAGAGTTTCCCGACGTTTTTCCCGATGAGTTACCTGGTTTGCCGCCAGAGCGCGATATGGAGTTTTGCATTGATCTGATTCCTGGCACGGGGCCTATTTCTATACCGCCTTACCGGATGGCTCCGACAGAACTTAGAGAGCTTAAAGATCAATTGCAAGAGTTGCTTGTAAAGGACTTGTGCGTCCGAGTGTTTCTCCTTGGGGAGCTCCTGTGCTGTTCGTCAAGAAGAAGGATGACAGTTTGAGGTTGTGTATTGATTATCGTCAATTGAACCGAGTTACGGTGCGGAATAGGTATCCTTTACCTCGCATTGACGATTTATTTGATCAGCTCCAGGGTGCGAAACATTTTTGTAAGATTGATTTGCGTTCGGGTTATCATCAGTTGCGGGTTCGGAAGGATGACATTCCGAAGACTGCTTTTCGTACACGCTACGGGCATTATGAGTTTTTGGTGATGTCGTTCGGACTCACCAATGCCCCAGCAGTGTTCATGGATATGATGAACCAGATTTTTAGGCCGTTCCTCGACCAGTTTATTATTGTGTTTATTGAAGACATTCTGGTCTACTCTAGTAGTCGAGAGGAGCATGAGCAGCACTTGAGAATTGCTTTGCAGATATTAAAAGAGCACCGGCTGTATGCTAAATTCTCAAAGTGTGCATTTTGGCTTGATAGAGTTGACTTCCTGGGTCATGTGGTGACGGGAGACGGTATTCTTATGGACCCGAGGAAGATCGAGGCTATACAGCTTTGGCCCAGACCTGTATCCGTGACAGGTCCGCAGCTTTTTGGGCTTAGCTGGTTATTACCGCCGCCTCGTGCAGGATATCTCGAGTATTGCTGCACCGCTGACGGGACTGACCCGGAAGGGGGTTCCTTTTCTTTGGACTGATGCATGCGAGCAAAGTTTTCAGCAGTTGAAGACTCGGTTGACGACTGTACCAGTTCTATCATTACCTTCTGGATCAGGTGGCTTTATTGTTTACTGTGATGCTTCTCGAGTGGGGCTCGGTTGTGTACTTATGCAGCATGATAAAGTGATTGCTCATGCTTCTAGGCGGCTGAAGAAACATGAGCAGAATTATCCCACTCACGATCTTGAGATGGCCGCGGTGGTCTTTGCGTTGAAGATTTGGAGACACTACTTGTAAGGGGAGTCGTGTCAGATTTTCACGGACCATAAGAGCTTGTTGTACATCTTCCAGCAGTAGGACCTGAATCTGAGACAACGCTGGTGGATTGAGCTTGTGAAGGATTATGATTGTGAGATCCTTTATCGCATGGGCAAGGCGAATGTGGTAGCAGATGCTTTGAGTAGTAGGCCCGGGGGTAGATTGTCCCAGTTGAGGGCAGTTCAGAGACAGTCTTCTGCAGATTGGCAGATCTTATGCGATGGTAGAGTACAGTTTGAGTTCACTTCCACTGGGGGACAACTTGCTCTTGTCCGCGCCCGTCCACTTCTACTTGATCGTATCCGTGAGGCGTAGCCCTGTGATGCCAGTTTGTCTGAGATTCTTGAGCTTGTTCGGCAGGGTACAGATTCGGAGTTCTTGATTGATGTCCAGGGTGTGCTACGTTACGGGACTCGCTTGTGTGTACCAGATATTGATGGGTTGAGACGCGAGATCTTAGAGCAGGCACATCAGTCGGCCTTTAGTATTCATCCAGGTTCCACCAAGATGTACCGTGACTTGAGAGACATTTACTGGTGGGAAGGGATGAAGCGCAATGTATCGGACTTCGTTTCGAGGTGCCTGACTTGTCAGCAAGTCAAGGCTGAGCATCAGAGACCGGCTAGAGAGTTGCATCCTTTACCCGTTCCTGAGTGGAAATGAGAGCAGATTTCCATGGACTTTGTTGTGGGTCTACCCAAGACCAGTCAGGGGTATGACTCCATTTGGGTGATTGTTGACCGGTTGACGAAAGCGGCCCACTTCCTTCCAGTAAAGACCACTTTCGGTTATGCTCAGTATGCTCAGTTGTATATAGATGAGATTGTGTGTTTCCACGGCGTTCCCACATGCATCGTATCCTATAGAGGCACCCAGTTTACTAGCCGTCTTTGGCAGAAGCTTCGTGCGTGTGTGCTTGATTTTGGTGGCAGTTGGGATCGTCACTTGCCGTTGATTGAGTTCTCCAACAACAATAGCTTTTAGGAGACTATTCAAATGGCGCCATTTGAGTCTTTATATGGTAGGAAGTGTCGATCGCTAGTCTGTTGGACCGAACTCAGCAAGAGTAGGGTTTTGGGACCCCAGCTAGTTCAGGAGACTACGGAGAATATCCAGCTGATTCAGGACAAGATGAGAGCAGCCCAGTGCAGACAGAAGTCTTATGCCGACCGTCATCGTCGCAGACTTGAGTTCGCAGTGAGGGATCATGTATTCCTACGGATTTCTCCGATGAAGGGCGTTATGAGATTGGGAAAAAGGGGAAGCTCATTCCCAGATTTGTAGGTCCTTTCGAGATCCTTGAGCGAGTTGGTACTGTTGCCTATCGTTTGGCACTCCCGCCCAGTTTTCCGGATGTTCACCCCGTATTCCATGTGTCGATACTTCGTAGATACCTTCATGATCCTTCCCACATGATTCGGTACCAGACTGTTCACCTTGAGCCCAATCTTTCGTTCACCGAGCAGCAGTTGGTTATATTGGATCGGCAGGTGAAGAAACTTCGATCAAAGGTCTTTCCATCTGTGAAGGTACTTTGGCGTAGCCCAACTGGTGAGGAGATCACTTGGGAGGCCGAGAGTGAGATGCGGAAGAAATTCCCTCATATTTTTGAAGGAATGCTTAGTAAGAATTTTAAATTCGGGGAAGAATTTCTTTAAGGGGGAGGGGGGAGATTGTAGCACCTTAGAATACTATTAGTGTTAATTAAGCGTTAATGCGGGGTTTTAAGAAAAAGTTTACCAAATCGGTTTCCTCACATTTTATAACAATTAATTAATATTTTATTATTATTTGTTATGGCTTGCACACACTTGTGCATGTTAGTGTGAGGGTTAGTTAGTGTTAATCTTGTTAAGTGACCATGACACCTTAAGCTAATCCATGTCTTGAATTAACCTTGTCTTAGATATTTTGTGTGAGAAATATCTTTGTTTTGGATTGAGAGTGAGGTGGCTAGGTGAGTCATGGAGGCTTTAATGTGAGCATTGATGAGGAGAGGGAGAGAGTGAGTGTAAGGCTAAGACTCACCCTACACTCACCTCTCATCATTATCTTCCATCACTCTCTCATTCACCTCTCATTCTCATTTTTTGTTCGTCTCCTCAACTCTCAACTGAACCCTCACTATCCCATCACCAAAACCTTGAAAAAACTTCATAAAATCCTACTAAAACACTTCTCAAGTCTTATTTTAGCCACTAGGTTGCCTTGGAGCTTGGAAAGATTGGATATTTTAGCAAGAGGGCTAGGTAATGACCTCTATCTGATAATTAGGTGTTTATATTGTTGTATTGCCTTATAGTTGTGGTTTAGAACACTAAAAGTATAGTTTCGTGCACATGTCGTATTTTTAGTGTCATATTAGAGTCTCTGTGATCTGCTATGACCTGGAAATTTTATTGTAAAATCTAGCAGTGTAGTAGTGATGTACTAGTGACCCTAAGTTTACACCTGAAGCACGAACCCCACCTGAGCGGTTTTAGTAGGCGACATTAAGGGGAAATCCGACGAGATCGGCCGATTGGGGGAGTTGGGGCTTAGGTATTTTAGGGTAGCTGTCTGCAGTTGTTTAGCGGTGTTTGGTACTGTTTGATTTTTTGGTTTTGACAGTATACAAAATCTGGGATCACTTTGCTATAATCTAGTGTTTTAGAATACGCGTGTTACGTTATCCGACACGGTTCATGATCTTGTATAGCTGCTGCACTTGGGTTGGATTCGGAGTGTCGCCACACACCTTAACCACTAGACGGACACTTGAGAATTGGTTTGGAGTTGGTGCGGCGGTCAAACGTAGTTTGTACGTGATATTGGTCGATTTCTAAGATTTGCACTTGTCATGTTTGTGTTAATAGGATCATAGGCGGGGACTTCGAACGCTGCGAAGAAAGGGAAGTAGGTGACTGGATTTACCTAGCTCGAGATACTCGGTGAGTAGATTTAACATCTACGGGAAAATCGCTCATATGACGTTAAGCGCCAGAGCTAGATATGATATGATATTAGCTGCATGCTTATATGCACATATAGAGATTGTGCACGGACATCATTACATATTATTACTTGTTGTGCCTGGCCTTGTACCCTGTGGACACAGTACTATTATTGACAGTTCATGTTGCACGAGCACTAATTGTATGCTACACACACTGTCGATAATTGCCATGATACGCACAACACATATACATATGTGATATTGTATTGATTAGTGACATTGGGGCATTGATTCTTGTGCGATGGCGCATATGAATTATAGCATACATGCATACCTATATGCTTACACATATACTTGCTATAGCTACATGTTCACTTTATATGATGCTGCGTTGGATTTTGGATAATTGGGAACCGCGTGATATATTTAATAACTTGATGCATTTAAATAGCGGATTTTCCATTGATTTGCTCATATTGTTGTTCTATGTTGCATACATCATATTACATGGATTTACGCATTGAGATATGGATTTCATGTGATTTTCTGGATTTGAGAACCCGATATGATACGTGGATTACGAGTGTCGGAGTTGGACACTCAGGTTCCGTGAGACGTATGGATATGTGGATTGCGAGTGTCGGAGTTGGACACTCAGGTTCCGTGAGACGTATGGATATATGGATTGCGAGTGTCGGAGTTGGACACTCAGGTTCCGTGAGATGTATGGATATGAGGGCCAGTCCTGGTGACGGCGCCTGAGAATTTTGGGATTTAGGGTGTCGTTGATAGACACCGGGTTTTTCCATGCTGATGATTAGTGCATGAGGTTTATTATTTATCCCACACCCAGGATTTATTTGATATGCATTTGATTCATGTAGATATAATATCCTGGTGGTGTACCTTGATCATGATTGTTGCATATTCATATTGCCATACTTATGCTATCAGATTACATGTGATAGATTATCGCTGTTAGTGCATACTTGCGATTACAGTAGGATGTTATTTTTCTATTCACGAGTTGGCAACTCACCTTCGTTGTGCCACAGTGTTTTTCAGGTTGATCCTCAGAGTAGTCGCGACAGGGCTTCTTTTTATCACTAATTTTGCGGATACCGCTACGCTTGGCTGTGAGGCCTTTTGCTATAGGTGGGTTTGCGGTTATCCGATAATGTTGTTGTATATCTTTTATATCTAGCACTCTCCATCTACCATCTTCATGTATTGACTTAGAGACGAGTTGTGAGGATCGATGTTGTATATTCCTGTAACTCTAGGTGTCGTGCTTGTGTGAGCCGACCTTTGTTTTATGTTGATTATCGTCTCGTTTCTTCGCTACGGCGTCGTATATCTGTTGTGGTGGTTGTTTCCGCCTTTGGGCGAGATTTGCTCCTGTTTGGGGATGCTTTACTTATATCTTATGTTTGTACCCGTTTCGGGGCTAGCTTTTACAAAGGAGGTGCTGCCGAAATTTTTATGAAATCAAACTTAAGCTTTAAGTTCTTACTTGAGATTTCAAAGTGTTTCTATCCTTTACTTCTTATAATGGTTTAGATTGCTGGGTTTTCAGCTTACTTAAATTGCGTTACGCATGATAACGTTACGTAGTCTAAGTGCCGGTCATGTGCCAAATTTTGGGTCGTGACATAATCTTAAGAAAATAAAGCATGGTTTCTTGCATGTGAACTGGAGTATTTATAGGCAGTGAAATGAAACCCTAGAGCAATATTCTGAGCCCTTACACAATAACCAAAACACCCATGAAAATTCCTCAAGTCTTGTGTCAGTAGGACCGCTGATCTGCCGCTAAATTGACCAAAATTTCACTAATCCGCGGTCCTATTTTGGGATTGGTACGCCGTTTTTCTTGTGGGTTCTCGTGTTGCTCTCTTTTTCTGTTTGGTAGGTTCACATTTGCAAAATCCTTCCAAAATATTATCAGATTTTCAACAATAAAAAATGACAACTCTATTGAATTCTATGCCTTGATCTCCCTCGAGCTCCGCGTTGCCACCTTGATCCTTATGCTGCCTCCCTCGTGCTTTGTGCTTGTCCTAGACACGAATGACTATCGCTTGATCTTGTCCTTTGTATTGGTAAGTGGCACCTGACGGATGTAGATAACCGGAACCCAGATTTTATTTGTTTTCAGCAGTTGTCCTGAATTCGTCATAACTGTAGAGAATGTGTGTGATTTACGTTATTCTGGACCGAGAATCTGTAACCTATAATCTTGTAGCAAATACGGATCAAAAGCACCTACCTACATGTAATGCGATCAAGAATGGGTGGTATAAAAGTGCAAAATTATGATATGAACAAATACACCCAAACTTATGTTTTGCTCGTCCAGAGAAAACTTTTTATTTTAAAACAAAAGTCCTAAGCTCACTTTCGTAGGCATCACGGTTACACTTAGCACGCGCAACAAACCGTTAAACCTCTAGGTGTCCCTTGTAGGAGGGGTGTTTTCTCCTGAGGGTTTTCAGCCGATACTACCCACAAAATTCTGTCAAGCTAATTTCATAAGTTAATCTCGATTCTAATCTTACAGTTTAGCATCTAAGTTAGAAATGCTATCATTCTAAGTTAGAAATATACACCCCTTTTTCTTTACACCTCCTATTCATTCAATCTAAAATCCTATACGTTTTGTCAGTTTATAAAGACTTCGGTATCTCTTGAGTTTTCCTTCTAAAGCGCAGTCTCCAATCTGGAATTTTTATCATCTTTACAGAGAACATAAAATTTATTCTTTATTACTATATCTCCTCCAAATATCGATCGTATACCCCTACGTGTGCGTAAAATTTCACCTCTACACTCAAGAATTCAATTCAAGCTATAGTACTTTTGCCCTAATACCTAGTACTACTTTTTTTTATTAGTGATGGGCGGATTCGCTCACACACCTTTCATGCGACTACTACTGCTTCCTGAGAAACTAATCAGCCAATTACCGAATGTATAAGCTTATTAAGATGTAAATAGTAGTTTCCAGGTCTTACAATATATTTTTTCTTTTTCTTTTTTTCCTTTCTTTTTTTAAGACTGAATATACCCTTTTTAGTGACGCTCTTAAGGTAGTTGGTTGCAAATACCATTTTTTCTTTCATACTAGGCTTTCAGGAAAGAGTATTTTTAGGTATTCTCTACTATCCCAAGTTTTAAGGTGCGTGTAAGTGCAGTTTGTAGGGTATATACTTTCTGAATTTGGACTCAAGAATAGGAACTATTTTTCAGACTTATCTTTCAATAAAACTTTCAATACTTTCTTTTTATCTCAACTTAACTCAAGATCCGAACTCAAGATTACTTACTTCTAAAAAAACTGCAAGGACGTATATTTTCTATGGTTAAACTCAAGAAGTGTTATTTTTAGGGTTTTCAATTCCTAAACCTAGAATTTAATTATTTATAACCTATCAAGCTAAATTTTCGAAATAAAATCTAAGTTACCCTACCAGTTAAGCTGACGACAAAGTTTTTATGTTTTAGAAAATTTTGATTTTTATAGGTTTTCAATATTTATGCAATGCAAAATGATTGCAAGGATAGAGAACTCATCGAGAATACCCCCAAACTTAAACTGGACAATGCCATCATTGTCACGCCACACAAAAAGGGTCAAAATTGTTGGAGGGTCAAAATTTATGGTTTTTTTACAAGAAAAAACAAACAAAATATATATACACAAAAAGGTCCCCCAAATTTAAGTGAGACGGTGTTTCCACTATCTAAGTATTGAAGTTCAAAATTAGGGGGAAAGAACATCACCAGATTATACAAGGCCTTACACAGGCCAAAAGTTAACACCAACCATTCAAAAAATTTGTCGTGATGCGATCTGGGTTGGTGAAAGGAAGCGTAGAGAAAGGAAATGGAGAATACACGAGACCATGTGTGGACGGATATGGGATAATGTGTCGGTAGATGAGAATATGAATGGAGGGGAGAAAGAAATGGAGCACGAACTTGAGCTTGAAAATTGATTGAATAAATTAGTATAGTCTGTAATGATTGAAGTGTAAAACTGGATTGTGCTAATCTATCAACACTTTATGAAATGGGATCAAACATCTCAAGATTCGTAAGACAATATGGGCCTACCAAACTTGGTAAACCAGGTGAACGTGACAAGTTGTCTTTCAATTTGGCAATGACGAGAAAGATGGAAGGAAGTGATTAAGAAATGGTATCGGTTAAGTGTTTATGAGGATGGTCATAGTCAATGGAAGGCACATGATGAATCCAAACATCCGACTCATCCAAAATAACGAGTTCATCCTTAAAATTCTTCAGAAAATTAAGCTCATCTATACAATCGATCAAATCATCATCAATGATATCCAGAAGCAAATGGGGCTCAGGATAACAGTGAAAGGTTCAGGATGATATCCACACGGATTTGGAAGAAAGTGTTGAATTAGTGAGAAAAACTAATCCAAGACTATGGGTTCATCATCAAAATTATCCTCAATCTCAATATTCTCAATCAAGCCAAACTTTAATTTCTCAGATATCTCATCAAAAGCATGGTTGTCAATCGGTTGTTTTTCTAGATCGGAGATGTAGAGATCAACAGGAGTGGTGGTGGTTTCACTTGAAAAGGTCTCTTTGAAATCGAGTAAAGCAAACACACAATAGTCACATAACTCATTAAACATACTATTCTCAATTGGTGAATCATTTGGTGCAGTCGATAGATTTTTGAAACTGGAGCTGTGAAATTCAATTGGAAATGGGTAGGTTTGATTTTGAAGGGTGGATTGCTTACTTTCACTACTCAAATCATCAAATTGTCCTATCGCCTCATCATACATTGTAAAATTTTGAGCTAGTTTGAAACTAGCTGCTGGTTCATTAGGTTGTATGAGTGCGGTCATGGATTCATTAAATTCCTCAATTTGTCGGCACGAAACTACCCGAAATTCTTCCAATATTCTTTCAAGATTAGACATGAGTTGTGAAAGGGTTTCAATAAAAGATTCAAAGTCATTTGGATACGTGAAACTCCCAAATTGATATTCAAAAGTAATGTCTAGTGAGGGTATGATCGTCGAGTAGGATTGATAGGAATTGAATGGATGTGTAGAATGGGTAGGAATATGATCAACACCGTGATAGGAGATGAATGGAATTGTTGTTCTAAGAAATTCGGAGTAGTGAAAGGATTAAAAGATCGGCTACGAGATTGATCAATGAACGGAGAACTCCAGGTAGAGTCCTTTACCGATTCCAGCTTCCAAAGTGATAAGGACGACTCTAAGTCGCACTCGGGATTTGTCTTTACCCTCAATGGAGGGGCGGTATGTTGGAAGAGTTCCAAACAGGATACCGTTGCAGACTCGACGATGGAGGCTGAATACATCGCTGCCAACAATGCTGCCAAAGAGTCTGTTTGGATAAAGAAGTTCATTAGTGAACTTGGTGTGGTTCCATCCATTGAACATCCAATACCTCTGTATTGTGATAACAATGGAGCTGTGGCTTTGGCCAAGGAACCCAGGTCCCATCAGAAGTCCAGACATATTCTGAGGCGGTATCACCTGATCAGGGAGATAGTTGATCGCAGGGAGATCGAGGTCAGGAGAGTAGATACGAAGGACAACACTGCGGATCCACTCACGAAGGCCATTCCCTAAATACAGTTTGAGAGATTATTCGGGATGCTAGGTATGAGATACTACAGCAGCTGGCCTTAGTGCAAGTGGGAGATTGTTAGTTATGTAAATGCCCTAGAAACCATTGTTGTACATATGATGTATATTATGATGGATGCTTGGATATATATAGAGAGGACTTTCTTTCTCGTCATGATAGTATGCTATTTGGTTTTCCTTTATCTTAACATGTTGACTTGTACTGGTTTACTGTCTTACTCTCACATGTTGATAAAGCCCTTAGGATCTGTACTCGACTACTGGGACTATGATGAGATCATACTAGTGGGGACATGGCAGTCGATGAGTACATCCTATAACTGTTCCTAGTCGAGGGTATATCGAGACAGGGCATCGATACACCAGAGTAGACTAGCGTATACGCATCTTGACCCAAATGATGGGCGATGGATGATCCCATATCCATCGGTGTTTGACATCAAAGATGGTGTACGGGTGCTCAGTGGAGACTGGGTACACTGGACGGACTTGCCGAGAACTCCCAGATGGTGATATACCACAAATCAGATGGCAGTTCTCCTGTGACACTGGTACAGGGTAGTCTGTAGACCCGAGATCGTCATAGAGTCTTGTGTGATTCCCACTGTGCTTTGATTTCCACCATACCACGTCCAAGAGGGCGTGCAAAATGGTGGCTTTCGGGTACAGTCCCGAATCACATGGAGGCAATGAGCGATAGGAGGGGATTCGTCTCTCCTGGTATAGGGAGTTGATGTTGTGCTTTGTTCGATTGGCTATAACTGGAAGTCCCTGGCCAGGGCTGATATAGAGATTTACTGGTAAGTGTTATCAGTAGTTTCTCGACCTGTTATGAGCCTCACATCGACACGACTTATCGGTTACTGGGGTCTGACGTATACCACCCCTAGACTTGATATGCGACATATCAGACGAAGAGACTGGACTGTACGGGAGTGTTACTGATTGGATTCACAGAAGAACGTACAGGCTAGCTTGTTGATCTTCTGATCGCTCAATACCTGGGTGGCTGTTACGTTTAGCTGACCGCTTGCAGCTTGTGGGTGTTTGATATGATCATCACCTGCTACCGGCGTATTGACGATTCTTTAGAGTCCTACACAGAGGTTTCTTGGCTCAGGCAAAATGGAGTAGAGGCACATATATGATATGCGCAGGACCGAGGATAATACGATATGAGATACCGTATTATATTCTCGCGATATTTAGATATGAACCGGGTCATCGGATCAAGTGTTGATTCGATGAATCGATACATGATATATTAGTCGGTTATATTCGATATAGCCGGATTGTCGGATCAAGTGTTGATTCGATAATTTAATGTATAATAATATATATGATATATTGTATTACATTATCTAATATTGGCTCACTTTATTATATCATTTTCTCACCGGATAATACATTGATATATATGCGATATATGTTAATAGTATTATTTTCTTTTGTTACAAATATATAATATATATGTGATATATATTATAGTAACATGATATGATTAATAATGGAACATGTTTAGTAGAGATAAAGCAAGGTTAGGGTTTGATTAGGGTTAGCTCTTTCTTGCACATTCTAGAAAGAATTCCTTTTGTCATGAGAAAGATATTATGTTGATATTTATCCATGACTCACTCTTTAACCTAACCAAACCCTAGCCCTAGTTTATTTTCTACAAAGGTTATCCTTGTCATCCTTGACCATGGTTCCATAATCAATCATATATTCTTTTCTATTATTCATCACAAAAGAATTAACTCTTTTTCCATCATCTTCTTCTCTCTTGAGCTTTGAGAAAGCTCACTAGTTATTCATTTTGTGATGATTTCTTGTGAGAAATTGATATAAAAAAGATAGCATAATTACTACTCCATCATCCTCATCTAATCTAGCCCATTAGATTAGGCTGTTCACCTCATTAGAGTGAGAGAGCTTGAGTTATAGCAACTTCGACGTAGATCATCGGAGAAACGGAACACTACAAGCTAGCATGGATCGTTCGAGTCGTGGAGCCTCTCTTGAGTCCGGGAGATCATGGATCGCGGCGAAGGGACTTCTACTCAGAGCTTATGAAGCGAAGGAGCGGACTACAAAGGTTGTAATCCCTGACACTTAGTGGTAAAGATGTTTACTTGCATGTTAAACCCTAATAATCTAGCAAAGATCCCGGCTTTGGGTTGTTCGTCACGTCTAAAATTTTATTCGGGCATGTTTGATGCCTTATGAACCTTCACAAGAGTGCCTAGGAACCCTACAGTGGTATCAGAGCCTAGCTAGAGCATTAGGCGACGTGTATACGAAGTTAAAACTCCGATCGAACCCGATACGACGAAATAGAACCCCTCTCTGGAAATTTTGTAAAAATGTGATTTTTTCTGCATTAAAAATACTCAAAAAAATCAGCAGGGAATTCTAAGAATTATCATGAAATACGAGCCCACAATTCCATGAAATCACCGCGGAACCGCGGCGGGAACCTGCTTCCGGCGGCGGTTCCGCGGCCGATCTTTGGTATTGCGACACGTGTCTTCAGGGTAATATCCGTAGGTGCTTGTTGCTGCTTCTGGGTATTTTTAATCTGTCTCAAGTGTTGAGTGTTCTAGAGTTTATTTTGTAATCGTTGATTCGATCGAAAAATTTAATTTTGTTATATTTTCCGGATATTTAGAAACTGTTAAAATGTTCGAGCGGATATCATTAACTCACTTTTTCCCGGCACGAAAAACTTTCAAGTGTTGAATTTTTATCGGGTTTAAATCTTTCGGAAAAATGTGCAAGTAACGCGGTGGACCCTCTAGAAGAACACAAACCTTAACTCGATTATGTGACCGTCTTGAACTGCCTCTAAACCTTAGGGTTTGGGGCAGTACGGCGTGCCACATGTGAGGCGTTGGCTTGACCCTTCTACGGCTGGTTCATCGGTACTGTGACATATTCTGGGATTATTTGAACTCCGCTCAAGTGTTGAGCTATTTAGAAAATTTTGGGTATTTGATTATCTGTTCGGAAAGTTTAACACTGTCTATTTATCTGGAATGTGATACAATATGTGGAATTCATATAGTTAGGCATGAAATGCGAAGTATGTGATATTTCGGATTTAAGATGTCTAAAGTGATTGTGGATTCCAAATATTGTAGTTTTACAATTTCTTTTCTGTGACCGTAAGTGTAGTATGTAGTTGTATTGCCGGTTTTCGTTGCTATATGTCAACGACGATCGGTGTATGCATACTTACTTACGTTGATGATATGTGATATTATGTGTTGCTGTGATATGTTATATTGGATCGTCGTGTTCTGAATAGCCGGGGGTTTTATGTGAGATGAGGGTTTTTATTTTCATTCATGTAAAATTCATTTGTATGTAATATTCTTTTATTGGGGCACTTCTGGGATGAGGTTGATGTCACCAGTGTATATTATTTACTTTTCCGCATTAGGTAGACCCAAGGAGGGGAGCACAAGTAACCGGGTTCTAGGGTCCAGTGGGAGGCCATCTCGAGGAGTCGAGATCGGGTCTCCTAACCCTAGAATTGGCAATGTTACTTGCCGCTCTCGTAGGGGTGTAGGGATGTGGGTTTGGCTATTCATCGCGACCGTGGAATCCGTGTTTTATACCGGCTCGTATTAAAAACACGGACATCCTAGTATATCCAATATTTCATATATGTTCTTCTGCTGCAATGTTCTGTGATGAGATCATATTACTGCCTGAGACGAATACTTATACTATATATATATGCTGATATATAAATATTACTGCTTTCGTTTCTTCTGTGATGCTTAGGAAGCATAAGCTGATTGGATTTTATTAATGAGATTAATAAGAAGAAAAGAAACCTAAAAGATGTTGTAGAATCAAAACTTTATAAAAAGGGTAGCTACAGTTTTGCTTTGCATAGCGGTATATATGATATACCCTGCACCTTATTCGATGAGGAAAGAGCCGAGATCCCTTCACCGGGAGTGACCTCTTTAACGAAACTGGCAGATGCTACAAACTCGCGGTTTAGTTTTTGACAGCTTGTATAGTTCTTGCTTTGCATAGCGGTATATATGATATACCTTGCACCTTATTCGATGAGGAAAAAGCCGAGATCCCTTCACCGGGAGTGACCTCTTTAGCAAAACTAGAAAGGCCTCAAAAACTCTCCTTTTCAAAAACACTCGATTCTACGACGATATCAAGTTCATTACGCTCAGGGTTTTCTGAAAAACCTGCGTAGCCCTCCGTCATTTCAGATAAATACTAGTTAGTATTTGTGCTACGTTTGTTGACTATGTTAAGGCGTAGTGTGCGGTAGCTAATTAGTACTTATCTGCTAAAACATGAGATGTGATTGGATTAGGGTAGTTGTACGATTTTTTTGACTATATTAAGGGTCGTGCAGGTGGGTTTAATTCAATCGGGAAATGACGGGTTGAACTTGGCTAGCAATTATGATTTGTTGACTATGTTAAGGTCATAAGTTGCTAGGGGCAAAAGCATTATTGGGAATTTCAAGTGTTGAAATTTGCAATGAGATTGCATACCTCCTATGAGATAGTTGGATCCCGATACCCACTGCGAGTAAGTGTTACTCCTGGGAGAGTTTTACACAGGACTATTAGCCGATCAAGTAGGTGCCTAGAAAAGTGTTAACGGGGTTACGCCTCTGGGAAAACGAGGTTTATTTTAATTAGGTCCGTGCGAAAGCACGGGGAACCTCCCTCAAGTACCGACACTGATCTGGCTGAAAGATTGACGAAATTGTATGGTGTAATTAATCCCGGCTAATCTTACCTTTTAGGGTTTGAAGGAAGATTTGATAAAAACAGTGGGAGACATCCTGATTAGATAAGATAATAACTAATCTAATCTTGCAAGAGCATACGCTAAAGTGTTTTCTTCTCTCTCTCTCCAGGTAGCGACCATGTCAGGCCATAATCAAGATAATAATATGGATGTATTGACTGAACCCACTTATTATACTGAGCAGGGGAACGTTGGTCCCGTTCTTTCTTATAAGAGTTATAAGACTGAACAGGGAATATGAGAATATCTAGATTCTTACGCCGCCCAAACGAATAACATGCATGTTGATGCACCTTCTTCGGGTGTGTTAGTTATTGAGAACTGTTTCTCAGTTCACTCTACGTCCTGGGTATTAGATACCGGATCAGGATCCCACATATGTAAATTGTTACATGGGCTACGGAAAGGTAGAGAACTGGGAAAATGCGATCATTCCGTTCAAGTAGGGAATGGGGCAAGTATTGCAGCCAAAGCAGTTGGCGAATATCACCTAGTATTACCAAGTCGTAATACACTGATTCTAAATGAGTGCTATTATATACCGAACATGATGTGCAACATTATATCAGTTTCTTTATTAAGTAAAGA
Source organism: Agapanthus africanus (assembly GCA_030015575.1). Taxonomy (NCBI): domain Eukaryota; kingdom Viridiplantae; phylum Streptophyta; class Magnoliopsida; order Asparagales; family Amaryllidaceae; genus Agapanthus; species Agapanthus africanus. Next base: position 666,506,881 of record CM057342.1, on the reverse strand, counting down.
AGGATATAATTTTGTAGTACATGATAATGTTATGAATATATTCCTAAATCAAAAGTTGATTGCATCAAGCTCGTTATATAATGGCATATTCATTCTCAATCAAAATACAGTGCTCAATATACAAAACACACACAAGAGGAAAAGTTCAGAAATGAACGAATCCTACTTATGGCATTGTAGACTTGGTCATATCAATGCGACACGACTGGCTAAGTTACATAAGGATGGATATTTAAATCCGTTCGAATTATCATCTTATGATACTTGCCATTCATGTCTCAAAGGAAAAATGACCAAAACTTCGTTTAGTGGACACGGAGAAAGAGTTACGGAACTCTTAGGACTGGTACATAGTAATGTATGCGGTCCCATGTCTACGCATGCCAGGAACGGTTCTTCCTACTTCATTACACTCACTGACGATCTCTCAAGATTCGGACATATGTTCCTGATGAAACACAAGTCTAAAGCTTTTGAGAAATTCAGAGAATATAAGCACGAAGTAGAGAACCAAACGGGCAAAAGTATTAAGATTCTTCGATCTGATCGAGGAGGTGAATACTTGAGCAATGAGTTCATAGATTATCTAAAAGAGAATGGGATTCTCTCTCAGCTTACTCCTCTCTATACACCACAGCACAACAGTGTATCGGAGCGGAGGAATCGCACCCTATTAGATATGGTGCGCTCTATGATGAACACTGCTGAGTTGCCTATTTCCTTCTGGGGTTATGCGCTTGAGACAGCAGCATACCTATTGAATCAAGTTCTGTCTAAATCTGTACCTACCACACCATATGAGATATGGAGTGGGAAGAGACCATATTTTAAACGAGTTAAGATATGGGGTTGTCCGGCCTATGTCAAAAGGCAAAATCCGGACAAACTCGAGGCACGATCAGTTCTTTGCAAGTTTGTGGGATATCCTAAGAATTCCCAAGGATACTTTTTCTACCACGCTGAAGAACAAAAAGTGTTTGTTTCTCAATATACCACCTTTTTGGAAAAGGAATTTCTTGCAAAAGAAATTAGTGGCAAAGAGGTAGAGCTGGAAGAGGTTCCAGCAACACAAACTGCAACTGAAGATTTAGTAGAACCAGAGGATTCAGTAGTACCCGACGAACCCCGGCCTCTCCGCCGATCTAGCAGGGTTTCTCATCCACCTGAGAGATACTACGGTTTTCTCATTGATGGTGGAAGCGAGGATTGCATCATGGAAGATGATGACCCGACTAGTTTCGAGCAGGCCATCACGAGTGGTGACTTTGTGAAATGGCTGGATGCAATGCGATTTGAGATGGAATCCATGTACACCAACAAAGTATGGACTTTGGAAAATGCTCCTGAATGGGTAAAACCCATTGGGAGCAAGTGGATCTTTAAAAAGAAATTTGGTGTGGATGGAAAAGTTGAGACTTTCAAAGCTAGACTTGTAGCAAAGGGTTTTCGTCAACGACCAGGTGTGGATTATGACGAAACCTTTTCTCCAGTGGCTATGCTTAAGTCCATCCGGATCTTACTTGCCATTGCTGCATACCATGACTACGAAATCTGGCAAATGGATGTTAATACCGCCTTTCTAAACGGTGATTTAGAAGAGTGCGTGTACATGACTCAGCCAGAGGGCTTCGTAGATAGTGGGAGCAGCGGAAAGGTGTGCAAGCTGCTTAAATCCATCTATGGGTTGAAGCAAGCATCGCGGAGTTAGAACATCTGTTTTGATGTTGTAATCAAAGAGTTTGACTTCATCAAAAATATAGATGAACCTTGTATCTATAAAATGGTAGCAGAGAGTAAGGTTGTCTTCCTCGTATTGTACGTGGATGACATACTCTTGATAGGAAATGACATTCCTATGCTGCAATCAGTCAAGCTCTTCTTATCACAAAGATTCTCAATGAAAGATCTAGGTGATGCCTCCTGCATATTGGGAATCATGATCTATAGAGATAGATCTAAACGGATACTGGGATTGTCCCAATCCAGGTACATTGACACCATACTAAAGAGGTTTAGTATGGAAGAATCCAAGCGTGGGAACCAACCCACGATCTCTGGACTCACTCTCTCCAAAGAGATATCTCCCAAGACTGATTTGGAGAGAGCTCGTATGCAAGGGATACCCTATGCTTCGGCAGTAGGCTCTATCATGTATGCGATGCTATGTACCAGACCCGATGTAGCATACTCACTAAGTGTAGTGAGTCCGTATCAAGAAGATCCTGGAGAGAGTCACTGGACAGCTGTGAAGAACATTCTCAAGTACTTGCGAAGGACTAGAGACATGTTCTTGGTGTATGGTAACGGAGAACTCCAGGTAGAGTCCTTTACCGATTCCAGCTTCCAAAGTGATAAGAACGACTCTAAGTCGCAATCGGGATTTGTCTTTACCCTCAATGGAGGAGCGGTATGTTGGAAGAGTTCCAAACAAGATACCGTTGCAGACTCGACGATGGAGGCTGAATACATCGCTGCCAACGATGCTGCCAAAGAGTCTGTTTGGATAAAGAAGTTCATTAGTGAACTTGGTGTGGTTCCATCCATTGAACATCCAATACCTCTGTATTGCGATAACAATGGAGCTGTCGTTTTGGCCAAGGAACCCAGGTCCCATCAGAAGTCCAGACATATTCTGAGGCGGTATCACCTGATCAGGGAGATAGTTGATCGCAGGGAGATCGAGGTCAGGAGAGTAAATACGAAAGACAACACTGCGGATCCACTCACGAAGGCCATTCCCCAAATACAGTTTGAGAGATTATTCGGGATGCTAGGTATGAGATACTACAGCAGCTGGCCTTAGTGCAAGTGGGAGATTGTTAGTTATGTATATGCCCTAGAGGCCATTGGTGTACACATGATGTATATTATGATGGATGCTTGGATATATATAGAGAGGACTTTCTTGCTCGTCATGATAATATGCTATTTGTTTTTCCTTTATCTTAACATGTTGACTTGTACTGGTTTACTGTCTTACTCTCACATGTTGATAAAGCCCTTAGGATCTGTACTCGACTACTGGGACTATGATGAGATCATACTAGTGGGGCCATGGTAGTCGATGAGTACATCCTATAACTGTTCCTAGTCGAGGGTATATCGAGACAGGGCATCGATACACCAGAGTAGACTAGCGTATACGCATCTTGACCCATATGATGGGCGATAGATGATCCCATATCCATCGGTGTTTGACATCAGAGATGGTGTACGGGTGCTCAGTGGAGACTGGGTACACTGGACGGACTCGCCGAGAACTCCCAGATGGTGATATACCACACGTCAGATGGCAGTTCTCCGGTGACACTGGTACAGGGTAGTCTGTAGACCCGAGATCGTCATAGAGTCTTATGTGATTCCCACTGTGTTTTGATTTCCACCTTACCACGTCCAAGAGGGCGTGCAAAACGGTGGCTTTTGGGTACAGTCCCGAATCACATGGAGGCAATGAGCGATAGGAGGGGATTCGTCTCTCCCGGTATAGAGAGTTGATGTTGTGCTGTGTTTGATTGGCTATAACTGGAAGTCCCTGGCCAGGGCTGATATAGAGATTTACTGGTAAGTGTTATCAGTAGTTTCTCGACCTGTTATGAGCCTCACATCGACACGACTTATCGGTTACTGGGGTCTGACGTATACCACCCCTAGACTTGATATGCGACATATCTGACGAAGAGACCGGACTGTACGGGAGTGTTACTGATTGGATTCACAGGAGAACGTACAGGCTAGCTTGTTGATCTTTTGATCGCTCAATACCTAGGTGGCTGTTACGTTTAGCTGACCGCTTGCAGCTTGTGGGTGTTTGATATGATCATCACCTGCTACCGGTGTATTGACGATTCTTTAGAGTCCTACACAGAGGTTTCTTGGCTCAGGCAAAACGGAGTAGAGGCACATATGTGATATGCGCAGGACCGAGGATAATGCGATATGAGATACCGTATTATATTCTCGTGATATTTAGATATGAACCGGGTCATCGGATCAAGTGTTGATTCGATGAATCGGTACATGATATATTAGTCGGTTATATTCGATATAGCCGGATTGTCGGATCAAGTGTTGATTCGATGATTTAATGTATAATAATATATATGATATATTGTATTACATTATCTAATATTGGCTCACTTTATTATTTTATTTTCTCACCGGATAATACATTGATATATATGCGATATATGTTAATAGTATTATTTTCTTTTGTTACAAATATATAATATATATGTGATATATATTATAGTAACATGATATGATTAATAATGGAACATATTTAGTAGAGATAAAGCAAGGTTAGGGTTTGATTAGGGTTAGCTCTTTCTTGCACATTCTAGAAAGAATTCCTTTTGTCATGAGAAAGATATTATGTTGATATTTATCCATGGCTCACTCTTTAACCTAACCAAACCCTAACCCTAGTTTATTCTCTACAAAGGTTATCCTTGTCATCCTTGACCATGGTTCCATAATCAATCATATATTCTTTTCTATTATTCATCACAAAAGGATTAACTCTTTTTCCATCATCTTCTTCTCTCTTGAGCTTTGAGAAAGTTCACTAGTTATTCATTTTGTGATGATTTCTTGTGAGAAATTGATATAAAAAAGATAGCATAAATACTAATCCATCATCCTCATCTAATCTAGCCCATTAGATTAGGGTGTTCACCTCATTAGAGTGAGAGAGCTTGAGTTATAGCAACTTCGACGTAGATCATCGGAGAAACGGAACACTACAAGCTAGCATGGATCGTTCGAGTCGTGGAGCCTCTCTTGAGTCCGGGAGATCATGGATCGCGGCGAAGGGACTTCTACTCAGAGCTTATGAAGCGAAGGAGCGGACTACAAAGGTTGTAATCCCTGACACTTAGTGGTAAAGATGTTTACTTGCATGTTAAACCCTAATAATCTAGCAAAGATCCCGGCTTTGGATTGTTCGGCACGTCTAAAATTTTATTCGGGCATGTTTGATGTCTTATGGACCTCCACAAGAGTGCCTAGGAACCCTACACTAGAACCGTCTATCCGATTTGTGAACGAAATGTTAGGCATGGATAGATCGTTTGAAGTTTTACCAAAATAAAAACCGTATGAAGAAATATCCGGTTAAGGGTATCAAAGTTCGACAAGAGTTGGATATTTTGAAGTACCCATGATATGAAAAGAGTGCGAGAGGGTGGAAAGTGGGCGATTTTTTATAAATATTTGAATTTTTTGGATTTTTAAAATTTTTGTTTGGTTTTTTTTTTTAAAAAAAATACGGAACTACGGAATTAAACAATCACAATCACAAAATCCAAAATCAACACATAGAGCTAGAGTCTTCAAAGTCCAACTAGACAACTCCTAAACTTCCAAACGATAAGTTGTAGGATAACGTTCGAATCGTCTCTTCCCTGCCAATTATGGCCTGGTAAGAACAGGTGAGGTAATGAGCGTTCCGCTCACGAATCACCGGAAGATGGGCCTTCTAAAATTACCTCCTCAATTGTCTAGGCTAGACACCACAAAATCAAGTTTAGATAAACCACCAATTCCCCACAACCTTCACTTGTTCTAAATGAGCGCAAAAAATCCTTATAGGTTTGGTCTAGATATTTTTTTAATTAACTCAAAATAATGCATATGTTTTTTGTAATTTTTGGGGTCTTAGGAAGAGTGATAAAATCCCCATCCAATCTGAATTGGTGTTCAAGCCTCTTGATGTCCGTATTATTGTATGCAAAGCGATAAAACAATCAAAATCTAAAAGAACAAAAAAAATTATTTGGCGGCAGCACAAAGAATTCTGCACAAAAAACAGTTTATTGGAAAGGGAGGGGGAGAGAGTTTGCACAAAGAATACTACAGAAAAGACAATTTATTGAAGCTTAGAAAGGGAATCTGGAGAAGAGAAGGACTCACCAGAAAATTGGGGCTCTAAAGCCAAAGTCTGGCCGCTGAGCCGCGGCAATTTGAACAGAAGGACCGTGGATCCACGGTGGAATTGATGAATTGGTATTCCAAATTTCTTTGGTGCACTCCTCTTATTTTTCTTCTTCTATTTTTCAGCTTTCGGTTCTCGATTGGATCACTGTATTTTCTATAAATTTTGGTACAGCTTCGCTTTTATCCGCCGCGGTGTAGCCGCGGGATGTGGATCAAACTTCTCATCACTTTGGCACTGAACTTGCTCTTCTCCCTATCCTGCACACTCGCACAAAAAAATCAAAGAATAAAAAGATGATATTTATTTTATATATATATATATATATATATATATATACAAATTAACCCGAATAATAAAAAAGAAATACGCTACCGTCTTCCCGACAACAACGCCAATTTATTGGTAAGGATTTCATGATATGATATGCGTTCTACTTTTTCTACTTGGCGCAATCAAGTCGGTTTCGCTTGGTAGCTAGCCGGTTGAGTACGAGTCGATTCACGGAGAGATGGTATGTGTTTCGTTCTTATTTTTGACGAGTCAAGTAAAGAACGTTCAAGTTGTTCAATTCTATCCTAAATGTTATGTATATATATGTTCAAGAGGACTTGTTAGAGTTAGGGTTGGTTAGTAGAGTTAGAAATTATTCTTGTGCTTGTTTTATGCCATTATTGAAATGATGTTGGAATAATCGGTAGTAGCGGGATTAAGAGGATATATAAATGGTATTTACGAGTTTAAGCAAGCTTTCCAATGCTAATTCCAAACCTAGTGTCCTTTTTCCGTCCGTTCCATACTCTTATTTCCAAACCTTAGACGAAACATCCACAATAAGTCTCCAAATAGATTGTAACTACATGTCACGTTATAGTACGCCTAAAGGAATTCTCAATTTAGGTCACGGCTATATATCACTTATAGCGCGTCTAAGGGGGGAGTTATATTTATTCGGTCTAGGTTCAATTCAAGTTGTTTGACGAGGAAAAGCACGAAGGATTTTTCCATCTCTCATACTATCCTTCCTTAATCTTAACAAGTGAATAAACTACCCACTCATTATAAAAAGAAAACAAAATCGAAGAGGAGAAAAGAAATAAGAATGAGTGTATAAACCAGCTTCTTGGGATCTCACCTAAGCAAGAATCACACTTGAGTATCATAGTTTTGCAAAAGATAAATAAAAGAGAAGAGAAGAAGAAGATCAAATAAAAACCAACAACTAATTAACAAACATGTAATAAAATTAAGCTAAAAATCAAAAAGCAATGCAAGAAGAAAAAAGGAAGTAATAAAAACTAAGTTAACAATACAAAAGATACAAGCTAGATAAAACTCTCATCTTCATTATACATCCACTGAAAAGCTCTCACTACATTTTAATGGAGAAAAGATGAAGAAAAAGAGGGTGTTTACACTAAACTAGAACTAATTCTAAGAAAATAAAGCATGGATTCTTTGTCTCTGAACTGGAGTATTTATAGACAGTGAAATGAAACCCTAGGGCAATATTCTGAGCCCTTACACAAAATGACTAAAGCAGCCATGAAAATTCGTCAAGTCTTGCATCAATAGGACCACTAATCCGCCGCTAAATTGACTAAAATTTCGCTGATCCGTGGTACTATTTTGGGATTGATACGCCGTTTTTCTTGTGGGTTCTCGTGTTGCTCTCTTCTTCTGTTTGGTAAGTTCTCATTTGCAAAATCTTTCCAAAATATTCTCAGATTTTCAACAGTCCAAAATGACAACTCAATTGAATTTTGTGTCTTGATCTCCATCGAGCTTCGTGTTGCTATCTTGATCCTTGTGCTGTCACCCTCGTGTTTTTTGCTTGTCCAAGACATGAATGACTATCGCTTGATCTTGTCCCTTGTACTGATACGCGGCACCTGACGGATGTGGATGATCAGAACCTGGATTTTATCTGTTTTTGGAAGTTGTCCTGAATTTGTCATAACTGTAGAGAATGTACGTGATTTGCGTTGTTCTGGACTAAGAACCTGTAACCTGTAATTTTCTAGTAAATACGGATCAAAAGCACCTACCAACATACAATGCAATCAAGAATGAGTGGTATAAAAGTGTAAAATTTTGATATGAACAGTACGCATTGCATTTGGTGTGATAATAATATCCAAAATAACCCCAAAGTCCTAATTCTTCTCATATTGTTTTCATTCTCTCTCTGGCCAAGACTTTGAACTAGCGATTTAGAGACTTTGACCTAAAGGCTTTGCATTCGAGTCCGACCCTTCGAATGATTTGGAGGCTTTGAGGCTTTTACTTTAAATAATTAAGGTTTTCGGTTTGGAGATTCTGATTTCGAGTTTGGATTAGATTTGATTTCGACTTTGGAGCATGGAATTGAGCAGCTGGGATTTTTTTGGTTTTGATTTCACAGTTAAGATTTTCGAGCATCTTCGACTTCGAATTTTTAATTCTAAGTTCCAACAATATGGATTTAAACTTGAAACTCGACTTGAGAGAGATTCAAGTACTTAAAAGAAGTTAAAAGCCTATTAGAACTTAAGTTTAACAATCAACTTATAAGAAAAAAATAAAATTAAATCAAAATAAGGCTTACCGATTTCTGAACGGCCAAAGTGGTCGCTTAAATGCTTAAGAAATTAAAATTGTGTACGCTAGGCTTATTTTTTGCCGCTTTTAAAACACTGCCATATGTAGATCTTTTCTCTTCTTTATATTTCTGCAGGGGACAATAAAAAAGTGCCATAAGCTTTTCTTTGTTTTGCTTCATCTTTCAAGGGCTCGGATGTACATTTTTTGCATTTTTTCTTTTTGTATTTCATTTATGTGCATTCACGCTTATTCCACACTTAATCAGCTGTCTATGCAGCCGTCTAGACGTGTAAAAGAACTCCACCGCTCTGCATTAGACCGCTTAGTCGGGAATTATGCTTACTATCGTATTCTTGTGGGTATACTTTCTTTATTTATTAATTGGAGTGTAAAATCTAATAAATTGGAGTTTTTTTAGTACTATTAAACGTCGAGAGGATCCATGAGGGTCTTCCACCTCCAATTTCGAGGGCTAGTGAGCGACCGTCATCGGTTTCGAAGTTCTCCAAGTCGTTCTCGAACCAAGATCTCCACTATACTCTCCACTTCAAACTTCGATCTTCAATTTTGAACTCACCGTCGATTTCAAGCATCAACAACGCCGACAACACCTTTGAGTTTTGACGGCTCCTTCGAACTTCGAGCCTTTGATAACAATGAGTTTTTTCCGTTACGTTTTTCATCTTTTTTGGACTTAAAATTAGAGAGATTTAATTTAGACAATCAATTGACTATTTAATTATTTTTTTTTAAATTTTTGAAAAATTGGCGTAATTTACTTCATTACCGACTTGCATTTAATTGTTAACACTTTTAAGAATGCTTATTTAGACCAGTCTACAAGTGAAAAAGAAACCAAAGTACATAACAATCAAATTAAAATCAATGTTTAATAAATAAACTTAAGAAATAATAAAATTAACTCAAAATACACCTAAATTGATGTCAATGCGGTCTGAGCAGCGGCCTATACGTGTAGGCCCTTTGGCCGCACCGTTTTTATATTTTTTTTGCCGCTTTTTAATCACTGCTTAGTGTCAGTAAGATATTCTGGACGCATATAGACAGACTATACTATTATTTATACTATACAGTTGGAACCCAAATTTCATCATAAAATTGATTTACAACTATGAAATAAACCCAAACAAATCATTTTTGTCCATTTGTTTGAATGTTACCTGCAAAGTCATCGTTTCCTGCGGTCCTCTTCTACAATTTGATGCAGCTTACTTGAAGCATGATTGGCACCACAATGCGCTTCACTTGGAAGAACTCAACCTACACATGATGATATTATTGTTAATAGCTATAATTCTCGTACTAATTTAGTAAATAAAATATTATTGATCCATCCTTTTCAAGTAAAGAGCTAAAATATGGTGATTGGTACCACAATGCGCTTCATTCGAATCTGTATGTTCAAACAAAAAGTTATTTGGTGCGCCATCATATCTAAACATCTTTATTGATTGCATTACTATAGAAACAATGCGACTGCAAGAAAGTTGTGACTTGTTGAACTTATCTATTCCTATGGCCACCTTTTTGGCAGTCCTTGTTGCAGAATCAATAGGAACATAAATGAAGAGCTAATTAGGACAATTAATATTCCCACAGCAAGAATACCCAAATGCATAAAAATCCAAGCCTGATGCAGATTTCACACAAATAAATAAACAAAACTAACACCTTACAAAGCTCACTATAAAACCAGCACGCGTCGTGCTACAAAACTTCGTCATGTCACACGACAGGTGCCTAGTCTGATGATGCAGAATATAGATCGATAAATAAAGAGCCAAGAAAACACAAAAATAATCAAATCGAGGAGAAAAGTATATGCAAAATCAAAAGCTTTTGTAGGGCATGCATTGTTATATACGTATACCAATTTATTTTTTTTAATCTGGTTTTAGAACTAATGGACCTTCAAGCTTTTTAAGAAGACATGAAATCTTGGACACTGTTCTTGGAACGGCAGAAAGAAACAAGATTAAACTATACAATCGTAACTATATATTATAAAGAATGTAACGGTTTATATTAATTATAAGGGTCATCAACTTAATCAATTGATCAAGGTCAGTGTTCTCAAATTAACATCTTTATCATAGAATCTTATGCGAAGAAATCAACAATCCCCAAGATCTGGACTATAGATAATGTGTTTGTTTACTGTAATCAAATCTTAGAGAAAGGGCAAGCATAAAAGGTTTCAGGCTTCAGGCTCAACAGAATATGAGATACCAACCAAGAGCATCAAATCATTGCACAATCTTAAATGACTTATAAAAACACTAGACAACAAACAAAAAAATTGTTGAGCCTCAGCATGTGAAAATTAAATGATATGGTACACATTAGAATTGTCTATATGCTCATTATTGAAGAATATGATTAAATAAATGAATACAAGTGGGCTTAATTAACATTGTTAGATGAAAATTTAAGCTTTTAGGTCAACAATATGGATGATAATTCATCTAAATAACATTTTATACTCTCTCCTGTAAATTATTAGCCTGACTTTACTTCGCTGCAACAAAAATTCCATACATGAACCCCTCTGTTTGTTCATAATGAATTTGGTTAATGCTGCTAATTGTAGGAAGGAAAGGTTTTGGGTTTTCACATTTCTCCCCTAAACAATACTAGCATATGCTGCAACCAAATGTAATTTTAAACCATTTGCTAATAAATAGTACACACAACTTACTTGTTCTTTACTAATTAATTCCTATGAAGCATGGATTCATAAATATAAGGGAGAAAAAAAAACCTTACGAACTCAGACTACGAATCGTAGTGGATTTGCTCGGAGTAGTTACGATTCAATACCGAAGTCATTAATACTAATTTTTGTAATTAAATAAATAAATCGGATACTTCATCATTCTACCCAATTCACGAATCGGTTTGCATATCTGGTTTGATACTTTAAATTGGTTTTCCAGATATGATTTAGTTTAGGTTTTGAAATTTGAAATCACCCTGTTAACTCACATCCTTTAGTAACATATCCAAACCCACGCTCCTAGCTAAAAAGGTAGGACTTTTCTCTCTCATCTGTTCGTTGCCATTGATTTCATTCCTCGTGATGCCACCATGTAGCCGCACTGCCTCCACCATCTCCCTAGCCACAACCTAACCTCCTCAAAAAGTCTCTAATTGCCATCTCCAGCGAATTCACTCGAGAATTATTTGTATTAATAGCTCAGAAGTGTTTGATTGCATTTTTTGTCACTCACACACAATTAATTAATTTTAAAATGTATCCCGTATTCTAGGTTTTTGGAAAATTTTGAATCCACGAATCTGAGTCATATTGTATCGTGAATTCGTACTACTAAGAAACCCCATTAAATGACAGAAATACACCCTATATCTGTTCAAATGTGTATGTCTTCTGGTTGAGCAAAATATTGCATGGGAAGTAGAAATGCTAAATCTAAGCAAAGAATTATGATATATGCTTGATTCTTCTGTCGATAGTGATATTCCAGACTCAAAACAATAAAATTAAGCTGGAGACTTTACCTGTATGAACTGTAGCTTGACATACATCTGGTATTGTGTTTGGAAAAGGATTGATTAGAGCATACCAACAAATTTATGAGTAGTTTATGCTCATTCCATGATCATTAATATCGAGATATTGTAAGCTCACAGAGACACTAAATTGCTCTATTTTCGCAGTGAACAGAGAGCAAATATAAATTGAAATAACATAAAACTTTAGTGTCAGATTTGAAGTACATCTTCAATAAGCTTCTGCAATAATAAAAACATACATTGATATTCCAAGCTTGACTAAGCACTTGCAAGATCTACATAGAACAGAGCAAACATAAATGTGCGAATCTTATTTGTAAAATCCATATTGAAAGTGGCTACATGATTTAATTTGAGCAATTCATAAGAATTTGCATGTGAGTGTAGGATTAGAAAAAATGCACCAAACTTACAGACACGAAACAAATCTTAACTCTACCTACCAATTAGTGAGTTAAGTATCGGTGTTAACATCAAGCATATGCCAATCAAGGCTGATCAAGGATAACAAAGTTAGCAATGCAAATCACTATAAATTCTTGCAACAAAATGAGATGAACATAATTAACCAACAACCTGAAAGCATAATGCATAAGTTGCATGATTTCATGAGCATGCCATTTGTGCCTGTTTCCATGAAATTGAGGGTAGAAAATTCTACGCCAAAAGAATGAAAAGAAATGAGAAAATTATATTGCATGTGAATCAAAGATGAAGCAGCGTATCACCTGTACTTTATCAATCATGATTAAGTTTGGCCTGCATGAAACAAAAATCCTTGCTAATCAAATCCCACTTCACTTTATTCAGAGGAACTTCCCTATTTTCGCCATTAAAATCACCAAAATTCTTCCCTTTTTCTGCTAAGATTCTATGAAACATCAACAGAGGGCTTCTGCTCATCAAAATCGAACCTTTTAGCCAAATTCAAATCGAGCCCCTAACAAATTTACCCATTTTGTTCCTCACACTCTGTGCCCTAAAACGAAGATTGGCCCATTTCACACTTCAAATTGTTAAAAGTTGACAATGGGTTGCTGGCCTAATTTTACTAATGTTTTAAGGCCCAAGCTACGTAAGTATAAAGCGTTTTTTAATATACCCATGCATTATTTTGTTTCTATCTGGCCCCATGAAATCTTAAAATTGTTTAAGAAACACCTGCTCAATATATATATCTATCTATCTATCTATCAATCAACTATTATAATGTCAAATCTACTATTATAATGCCAAAGGAAGGATGTAAGAAGCACGCGAAAAAACGACATTCTAATTTGCAGACACCAAAGCAATGATGATGTGTTAATTTATTATGTCACATGCGATACATATAGTTAAATTAATAAAACTAGTGTGTTTGCACGTCACATGAGTATTAAAGTTATAAATTTATTTGAAGAGTTAAATTGTGAGCAAAATAAATGTATTGATAATAAAATAAAATCGAAGAATAGTTTCCGATGAAAGAAACTATTTTAAAATTAAATCTAAGACAAATAAAAAAAAATTTGGGAAAAAATATATAAAATCAAAGATGAGCAGAAACAACAGATATAAACAAACAAATACATAAAAGATCTTGGAGAAAATGCAATTTAGGATTTGAACTTAATTGATTTGTGTTGAATCTCAAAAGTGTATATATACACTTTACATGAGGAAGAAATAAAATAAAATCTTTCCTAATAAGAATAAAATCTCATAACTCATGAGCGAGATTTGTTCGTAAGGAGAATAACAAGTCGATCACATACTTCTTTGAAGGAGGAAACGAAGGAGATGTGGGACTGGATCGTCTCGATGCAGCTGCCGAGAAAAGCGTTGAGAATAAGTTGATCATACGGCACCATTCGTGGTAGTCAAGATTTTCGACAGGCTGGGTGATGTCATAGATGTCAGTGATAGTTCCCAGAGAAGAAGACTTGGAGCCGTCGATGTGGCTAAGGAGATTGGGGCCGATTAAGGCCAATTGAATTTGAGATTTCCACACAATGATATTTATATAGAAAAGTTTTTTAGAAAAGGGAATTTGGAGATGATGTGGAGGTTGAGTTTTGAGAAAAGGCCATAATTCAAAAAAAATGAGATTTTAATCGTAGGGCTCTAATACCATAAAAGATCTTAAAGAAGGTGCAATTTAGGATTTGAACTTAATTGATTTGTATTGAATCTCAAAATTGTATATATACACTTTACGTGATGAAGAAATAAAATAGAATATTTCCTAACAAGAATAAAATCTTTCCTAATAAATAAAATCAAAAAAGTTATTGAAATATTTGTAATCATAAAAATCTGCTTCAGATATGGATATCTTTCCTAATAATACAACCATCATACCGAAATGCTTTTATCTATGGAGGCAAAAGACGAGTTTGCTTTAGAAAGATACCGAAATTTCATCACAAAAATTATTTACTTTCTTATTATAAACTTTTTGTCACCACCCTTCGTCTTTTTCTTCCTCAAAGGGTATTCTTGGACTCATGGAACTCATGAAAAATATAGAAAAATTAAACGATGGAGGTTAGCGATCCTTACACTCGCTTTCTTTGCCATCTCTTCCTCCTCTTCTTCTTGTTTTTCAATGTCCATTTTAGTTTTCTTTTTATTTTTAGGCCAAGTTAGTTAGGGTAGAGGAAATAGAGAAATGAGCAGCTAAATTTAATAAGGTATTTTGAAATTTAATTTTTGAAATTAATAGTTAACGGGATCCAAAATTTGGCTAGGTTTTTTCTTTATTTATAATTTCCACAATATTTTCTCTTTTCCACATGGCATTTTACAAAGCAATGCTAGTTGAATTTTGCCATTCAATTCCCCTTTTACCCTCAGATTTTGTGATTATAATGGTAGAGATATAAACGTTATAAAAAGTAAATTTGTTTGTTTCTTTGTTTAAATCACTTTAATATTTTTTTTGAGAAATGTCTTAAATACTTTTAGTCAAGGTAATAAAGATTTTTAAAATAATATTTAAAACATCTAACTTATTAAATTTTTTAAAATTAAATGCTGAGAAAACCTTTAAAACATTTATTATTTTAACTAAGTTTTTAAAAGATCTTCTCAAATCTTTGTCCTTGATACCAAAATATACAAACATGCATTGCACGTGCAAAATACTAATGTGTGTGTATATGTATATATTGTTAGATATAGGTGCCTTTAGAGACAATTAGTTGTAATTGTAACCTATATGTATAGAACTTTCTCGTTCGTAATAATAGTATGTTATTGGGTTTTTTTTATTGGTATATCTTTTATTTATAATACTCTATTTATTATTGCTTACTAATAAAGTCCTTAGAATAATACTAGACTATAGGATTGTGATGTACATCACAATAGTGAGACCTGACTAGTCGATAAGTATATTCTTAAATGTTCCTAGTCGTAGGAGTATCGAGACAGTACATTGATACTCCGGAAGACTGGTGTATACTATACTTACTCGTTAGAGAGTAATGACTATTCTCATAATCATCTGGTGTAGTGACACCAAGGTACGTATACAGGTGCTTATAGATGATAAGTACACAAAACGACCCACTTTAAATTTCCAGTTGGTGATTATACATAACTGTCGGATGAAAATTCATATAGTGACAACTGGTAAGACTTAGTCTCCATATCTGAAACTTGCCATAGTACCTTGCGTATACTAGAGATTACTTTAGTTACTACCCAACCATAAATCTATTGATACTGTGTATAACAGTAGTAGTTGGGTATGATCGAATACATGTGAAAGTTGTGAGGAGTTAACATGGAATTCGTCTCTCCGGTATAAGGAGAACAGTGTTTTGCAGTGTGCGATATATCAATGACCTAAAATTTCTGGCCAGAGTACTAGAGATCAAATGATAAGTGGTAATCAGTTTGATCCCAGAATTACATGATAATATTAACACAATAGTTCTTTGAGTTATTAGGGTTTGCCGGTACTACCAAGTTCTAGACCAAATAAGGAACACAAGTAGACGAAGAAACCGGACCGTACGGTAGTTGCCACTGGTAGGTATTGATTTTCTTGGATAGCATTTTCCTATTCCAATTCAGTCATCGACATTTTATCCAGGTAGTCTAAATACGTAGCTATCGTCCTTATAGACTTGTAAATTTTACTGTTCACAGAATTAGTTCGAATTAATCATCCACTGCTGAGTAAACGTCGAGCCTCCAGAGTCACACATAGGTGAACTCCTACTTGCCAAACATGAAAGTATAAACTAAAGAAGAGATAGTATATATTTGATATACAAAATGATTTAATTAAATAAGTATATTTGATATACTATTGATATTTAATTAAATTAGGGTAAAATCGTCAAATAAGATTTGGCATACAACTCAAGATAATATATGATATTAAATGAGTAAATAATACATGACTATATATATGTATTATATATATATATATATATATATATATATAATAATAATAATAATAATAATATTAATGCACATTCGATATACATGAAATATTATATGTGACATGTACACATGTAGCGTATATGTATGGGCAAAAAATTATAAGAGCTCAACATGTATTAAGATATAATTAGTTAGTTTGTTTAAGTTGTTAAATGAATTAATTAGTTATAAGAATTTAAATTAGAAAAACTATATGTCTATATATAGCCTTTTAATGTATAGAAAACCCTAACCCTAATTCCCCCCTCCCCCTCTTTGATAGTTTTGGTCCCCCTTTCTTCTCTTGGCCGAAATTATTTTGGAAGAAATAAAATTAAAATTGTTTTAATTTATCTTCTTTAGTGCTTCTCTTTAATTAATCAGATTAGCTAATTAATTAATTAGAGTTCATACATTTTGGAGATTTGTGTGAAGGCAAGTAAGGAGATCATCAAGATGTAATCATGTCGTTTTGATTGGAGTAGAAATCGCTAGCACAACGAACGAAACACAAATCCGATTTTGCACAAACGTATAATTCTCCTTAAATCAATTAAGTGTTAATTGATTTTATTATTAATTAATGTGGTTTATAAACCCTAATTGGTGTTGATATAAAAAAAATTGTTTTACCTTCCACTCCCCGTTTACACCAATTTAACCAACAGTGGTATCAGAGCCAGGTTTATAAATCAAGTTAATTAATTTTTATCTCTAAAAATTTGTTTTTTGATGGATATATATATATATATATATATATGGTAATGATCCAGTGAGACACATTCTTATGTAAGACAAATGAGACGTACTCTATAACATCCTACTCTCCGTGTATTTCACCGATCCAGACCGATCACCATGATCTTCATGTCACGCATATCCTACGTTCATTTTTCGTTCACTTGATCGCATGTGCTAGAAGTGTAGCAATCTCATGAAAATTGATACGTAGGGTATGCGTGACATGCAGATCACGGTGAACGGTCTAAATCGGTGAAATACATGGAGGGTAGGATGTTATAGAGTGCGTCTCATTTGTCTCGCATAAGAAAGCGTCTCACTAGATCATTACCTTATATATATATATATATATATATATATATATATATATATTTATATATTAATGTTGCTGTAAATTGATTTGATCTATATGTTCTAAGCATTAGAATAAATACCAAAGTGCATAAAATATATAAAGAAAATTTAATAGGATTAATTTTGATAAGTTTGACGTTTTTAATGAGATTAAAAATGTCATTTTAAAAAAAATTGTTTATGCATAAAAATTTGGATTTTTTTGAAAATCCTATTTCAAATATATTCCAGATTTGTTGGAGTTTGTTGAACATCCTATTTCAAATATATTCCAAGTTTGTTGGAGTTTGTTAAAAATCTGTTTTTAAAGATTTTTCTATTTTATTTTGGACACATAAATGCACACATATTGTTGTTAACATGCAACATAATCTATTTAGTTATTTTTGTAAGTTGTTATTAAAGATAATTAAATATTTTCATTTCTAATTACAACAACTATTTTATATAATAAAGTATATATATAAACAGGATATATATATATGCATATTATTATATGCGATATAATAAGTTATGGTTGTGATGTGATCATATACCTGCAATATATATTTTTTTGTATGTGATATATGATGGTTAGATTAGTATATTGGAATGGAATTGGACAAACCCTTTGAGATTTATGTTGTAATTATTTATAGTGGTCTGCGAGTTACTTAGTAATGGTTTAACCAAATGGGGCATGCGTGCCTCGATTTATTTTACACACTAGTTTATTATTTATGAGGGCAAAGATATAAGGCGAGAGCTAGGCGTGATTGAAGGAGTTCAATGGAGCGTTCAAGTGATTTAAGATCTTCATTTTTTATTTTTAGTTTATTTACATTTGATGCAAAACCCTAAAGTGAATTATCGTGTTTTAATTCTATCGCTCGAATCAAAACACGATATATCACACCCGTCCAATCCATTCCAGTATAAGCCCTTTTGTTTATGATGTACATGCCTGTAATACCTTAGAAATTGTTCTTATGAATTTGCATGCCTTTAATATTTTTAAAATTTGTTCTATTTTCATTACACGTTTTTAAAAAACAAGATTTTATTAAAATGAGTTTTTCTAAAACGATCATAAAAACGGTTTAAAAGGTTTTAACTTAGAAAAACGATGAGACGATTAATAATGTGATTATTAAGTACAAAAAGCCACTTAAAATTTAAAAACAATTCTTTTAAAATGAATAGGGGAGTTAATAATAACTCAAGAACATAGTTTTTCTAAAATCGTTTTTTAATTTAAATCAAGTCAAAAACGTTAAGAGTATTTTTCAATACATACATTACCCTTCACCATTTCAATCAAATAAAGTATCTGATATTCATCCTATGGTTGCCGGTGAGTTGTCAAGCCATAGCGTGTGGTATTTGGATAATATTTGATTGCTAATACATGTGATGTAGAGTAGGTGAATCAATAATGGAGCTTTATTGTTGGCAAGTTGACAAGGGTCATATTATTGATCTAGCTATTCAAGAAATGTGTAGGTATGACTTGACTAGATTATTATGAGTTATGGTTGGTTTATTGTCAAGCTTATAATAAGTTTAGAGGTAAAAACTATAATTGAAAATTATAAATGTGGTTGACAAAAGAGTTTTGTCCACCGTCTATGGTGTATGGTAACTTGTTGGCCAGTTGTCAATATCACTATACTATGATAGTTGGATTTCGATTCCCATTTTAACTTTTAGAAAGTTTACGATTTTTCAAATGTTATGGTTTTCATGAAAATACACTAAAATAGTGGGAGCCCCTACGGATATTGGAATCCGTAGGGGCAGATATAACTTGGCCCTACGGATTAATCCGTAGGGCTAAAAGGTTGCCCCTACGGGCAAAGACGTCCAAGAATAAAAATATTAATTCTTAATTTGGTGTTTGCCCCTACGGAGCCGCAAACAAAGGACCTACGGGTATATCCGTAGGGGCAACTAAATATCAAATTACTAAAGCACAGATCGATCGCCTACGCTTACAATTTCTTTCTCTCTCGATCTCGATCGCGCGCGAAAATAAGCCCCAATTCGCCACGCCGTCGTCGCCAACGTTGTTCTCCTCGTCGCCATCGCCGGTTTCGTCGCCACCGCAGTTCTCGTCGCCACCGCGGTTCAGGTCGTCGCCACCGCCGTTCAGGTCGTCGCCCCAGCCCCAGCAGCCGTTCAGGTGAGTAAATCTCGAGGTAAATTAAAGAATTTTTGGATTATTTTGGGCTTAGGGTTCATGGCGCGCGAGTTGGGGTTGGGCAGGGGTCGTGGTCGCGGTCGCGGTCGGGGTCGGGGTAGGGTTAGGGTTGGGGCAGGGGCTGGGCTGCGGGGTCGGGGTCGGGTTCGGGGTCGGGGTAGGGTTAGGGTCGGGGTCGGGGTCGGGGTCGGGGTAGGGTCAATTTATCAAATTTTTTATTGGGGGTGCGGCTGGGGCTAAGGCTGGGCTGCGGCTAGGGCTAGGGTTGGGGCTGGGGCTTGGGCTGCGGCTAGGGCTAGGGTTGGGGCTGGGGCTCGGGCTGCGGCTAGGGCTATGCGTCCTCCAGAGGGCAATCATAGGATCGGTGAAGTGAGGTGGCTGGATATGAGATACGATGGATTTCCATGTGTTCAATGGAATGCTGAGGGTCAGAGTCGGTTATTCATATATCTCCCAAAAAAGAATGAGTTTGTTATCAAAGGTGTATTGACTTCTACATCAAGGAATATCAGTTATATGTCATCCAGTGACTAAGTCTGTTTCTGGCCCAACCATATTTATGAATCGTTTCTTCTTTTTCCTTCTTACGTATATTTACTAGTTCAGACTGTATGCACCTCTGCAATCAACGCCGAGAACTTGTACATTATAGGTTAATAGACATATGCTATGAAATCATGGTGCATATCGAATTCATGATATGTTATAGTCCCTCATTATTTTTACTGTGGTGAGAAAGCAGTCGCTGGTGGCCACAAGCCATAGAATTGGCAGTTGTCCTACCTGCGATAACATCTTACAAATCATCAGTAGACATCTCTGTTATATTAATCTTTTAATGTCTACATGCATGCATGTTTATTTGCATATTTCCACTTGTTTGTGCCATAGTTTTTGTGTGCATGTGTGCGTGTGTGCCACAGTTATATTTACTTCTACATCAAGGAATATCAGTCGCATGGCAGGATTTAGTCCGGTTTTGGCCTAACCGCATTTATGAATTTGTCTTTTAGATGTTTTTCTGAGTGTCACATCGTTCTCACCCAAGTTTGTAAGCCATGTTCATTATTCTTGCAATTCTTTTAACTTGAATATGCCAGTTATTGTTCCGTTTACTATAAAGTTGCAACAAAGAGTCTCTGTTAGCACTTCCATGCACCCTTTACATGTTTTTATCATATCCACTCCTATCTATCCAGAAAGTCAACATCTTCTGGTATTTGTTTTCAAAAAGAAAAGATAAGAGAGGAAAAGATATTTGTTCGTCTCATATTTGAGCCATACTTTTGATTTTCTTGCAGATTCTGGGTTGATTTTCTGTGATATTCATAAACATAGTAATATTTGTAATGTTTCTTCTTGTTAGTCTAGCTTTCCTCTTATGAATGCCAACACTGTTTTTGCCCTCCTTTTCTTCGGGGCACATGATATCTTGCACCTCTCCTCTCAAAAACTTATTTCTCTTTTATTTTCTATATCTTTATTTTATTTTATCTTATTTGCTACGCTTTGTTTTGTTTTATTATATTTTTCCTCTGCTAATTATATTCTTCTAGATCATGTTTGCCTAATCTATCCGAGGCTTAGCATAATCTAGTTGCGATAAACAATTCCATCTTCTGCTACTATGGTGGCACTGAGAAACTTCCATTTAGAAATGACAGCACGTATTTTGTGGAAGTACTGTACATAAGTAAAACCACAACGGGCATGACAAATTTGTTGACCGGGTTCCGATTACTGTGTGAAAGTTGTTCGGATGAAATTCTAATTCTGGTGGAATTGAAATCGATAACCGGTTCATATGGTGATTTAGGCTGCTTCAGTGATATTTGTGCCTACATTGATGCCTCAAGCAACGAATCAATGATGTGGATCACAAACTAATTAAATAAATTTTGAATACCAATCTGGACTGGGATTTGTGATTGGGGAGAAGTTTGTGTGCTCATGGGCATGACACAAGTCGGGAAAAGTACAACTTACAACGATCGTGTTCCAAATTAACGTAATTCAAATAGCAATTCCTTGGAATTTTTTAGTCCAGAGAATCTTGATCGAGTCTCAGTTCCATATTATTGCTAGTGGATGCGTTTTGTTCAAAGAGTCTTTTCCTTTTAGTAATTTTCCTTTTTAGGGAGTTTTCGACATTGAAATCTCACTAGTTGATAATGTTAAATGAGTTCTATAGTCCTAGTTTGCTACATTTTTTATATATAGTAGATGGTGATACTTCTTTAAGTAAAAACAACCCTACACTTAAGCGAAATCATAAATCGAAACACACATATATAGAATACAACTCATACATGGGTATCCTCAAATCTAACTTTAATTATCGATAATTTATTTTTTTCAACGACAAACGCACACACAAAGCATATACACGGATTTTCTCCTTTGTCAGTAACCATCCCGTTCTTAGATTTCTCAATATAGTCATCATAACCTACAATTTATATGATACAGTCTAACATGGCCCATGAGTACGTCAGGGTTAGGTTCTTCTATGACTTCTTAGTGTCCAATGGAAAGCATACATCAGATTTGTGCAGGTCAGGTTCTTCTATGACTTTCAAGAGTCTCAACTGATTCTGTAAATTACACCCTAGTTGGGTGATACTTTTACCACTTCTCACTGCAGGTGCGCTCTCTAATATCCATTTTGAATGTAATATTATAGATATTCAAAATGGATATTAGAGAGCGCACCTGCAGTGAGAAGTGATAAAAGTATCACCCAACAAGAGTGTAATTTACAGAATCAGTTGAGACTCTTGAAAGTCATAGAAGAACCTGACCTGCACAAATCTGATGCATGCTTTCCATTGGACACTAAGAAGTCTCTAAAGGGAAAATCCTATGTGAAATCCATCATTAGTTCATATCAGAAGATTGATGCTGAAACAGAGAACAAGGAATGCCATTTTCTTCTTCTTCTGCTACATTACTGTCTTCTCCTTCTTTTTCTGCCACATTACTGTCTTCTCCTTCTTATTATGTGCGCGTGCAAATTCAATGACTATATTGAGAATATGGATTAATAGTGGGTACGAAAAGTATTTCTCAAATGGCTTTTACGTCTAAAAACCATAAACTACTAAGTAATAGCATACATAATTTTTTTAGTATAAAGGTTGTTATTTTAAGTTTTCCTTTATAGAGATATGATCTAACTGCTTTTATAAACTATAAGTGTGCAGAAAATTATGATAAGAAACCATAAGAAAGGGTCGTAGCCATGCATAACCTTGAATCTACATACCAAATCATGCACAAGCATGCAATTATTGTCACCTTGCCGTGGAATATAAAATATCTTGGAAGACTATAAGCGAGGATTTAAATCTTGATAGCTTTTGACTTCAACATATATTTTTCTCAAGTACCATGAAATATACTTCCTCCGTATAAACCGTTTTCAGGAAGATGGATTAATAATGATAAATTATCCATTGTGGCTCACTAGGTTAGCATTTTCTCTTCTATTGACCATCTTACTAATCTGCTTGGTAAATTTATTCGGAACCGGCTGCGAATTATTAAAAGACATGCATAAGAAAGAAAGCTAAAATACAGATATATAGCATACCAATACATCGAAACTTCAAAGTTGCGATGACAATCCAGAGATATTTATTTCTACACACGTGGTGCGCCTGCGAATGCGTCAGGCATCATGGACAAATATTTCAGAACATGGAAAATATTATTAGTATAAAGTAATTAAAACTTTTAAACACCTTGGGTAGATATTTTCTTAGTTGATGCAATCATATCATGAGGACTAAATTTAAGCTATTATACATATGCATATGTATTTTTCTAACCTAATATATCACACACACACACAGAGAGAGAGAGAGAGAGAGAACACCAGTTTGGTAGAGAAATCAGGTAGCAGGATCCTGAAGAAATAGAGTCCATAGCATTGCTCATCATCATCATCCATGATCCCTTTGAAAAAATATTATCAAAGGGATCATGGATGATGATGATGAGCAATACTATGGACTCCATTTCTTCAGGATCCTGCTACTTGATTTCTCTATCAAACTGGTGTTCTCTCTCTCTCTCTCTGTGTGTGTGTATGTGATATATTAGGTTAGAAAAATACATATGCATATGTATAATAGCTTAAATTTAGTCCTCATGATATGATTGCATCAACTAAGAAAATATATACCCAAGGTGTTTAAAAGTTTTAATTACTTTATACTAATAATACTTTCCATGTTCTGAAATATTTGTCCATGATGCCTGACGCATTCGCAGGCGCACCACGTGTGTAGAAATAAATATCTCTGGATTGTCATCGCAACTTTGAAGTTTCGATGTATCAGTATGCTATATATCTGTATTTTAGCTTTCTTTCTTATGTATGTCTTTTAATGATTCGCAGCCGGTTCCGAATAAATTTACCAAGCAGATTAGTAAGATGGTCAATAGAAGAGAAAATGCTAACCTAGTGAGCCACAATGGATAATTTGTCATTATTAATCCATCTTCCTGAAAACGGTTTATACGGAGGAAGTATATTTCATGGTACTTGAGAAAAATATATGTTGAAGTCAAAAGCTATCAAGATTTAAATCCTCGCTTATAATCTTCCAAGATATTTTATATTCCACGGCAATGTGACAATAATTGCATGCTTGTGCATGATTTGGTATGTAGATTCAAGGTTATGCATGGCTACGACCCTTTCTTATGGTTTCTTATCATAATTTTCTGCACACTTATAGTTTATAAAGGCAGTTAGATCATATCTCTATAAAGGAAAACTTAAAATAACAACCTTTATACTAAAAAAATTATGTATGCTATTACTTAGTAGTTTATGGTTTTTAGACGCAAAAGCCATTTGAGAAATACTTTTCCTACCCACTATTAATCCATATTCTCAATATAGTTATTGAATTTGCACGCGCACATAATAAGAAGGAGAAGACAGTAATGTGGCAGAAAAAGAAGGAGAAGACGGTAATGTGGCAGAAGAAGAAGAAAATGGCATTCCTTGTTCTTTGTTTTAGCATCAATCTTCTGATATGAACTAATGATGGCTTTCACATAGGCTTTTCCCTTTAGAGACTTCTTAGTGTCCAATGGAAAGCATACATCAGATTTGTGCAGGTCAGGTTCTTCTATGACTTTCAAGAGTCTCAACTGATTCTGTAAATTACACTCTTATTGGGTGATACTTTTATCACTTCTCACTGCAGGTGCGCTCTCAAATATTCATTTTGAATGTAATATTATAGATATCCATGCCTGTTTATGTCAAAATTACTTATATTGTCAATGTTTGAATGTCTAGTTGTTGGTGATGCGTCCATATCAGGGACAGAGGCCACTCCCGTTCCTCCAGGTATGTTTATATATTATATAGGGCATGTATATTGATTTAGAATGCTATATCATAAATATACACACATTTCTTTTGCTCTTTGTCGTCCAACTCATTATCATGGGCTGCTTGATGAGATTAGATTTGCGCCTGATGATCTACAAGAGCTTGTTCACTCCCTGTCATATGTGTAAGCAGCGCTATATGCGAGTTTACCTTGTTAATATGTATGTACTGAAATTAATTAATATTATTCAAATTTTGATACATGTAGATACCAGAGGAGCACATCTTCTATCTCTGTAGGTAAGGCTTTGAATTTGTTGATTTTGGTATTTCTTGTCAATTTTATAGACCGGTATGTGCTAAATATAATGTTCTGACAGTTGCTAGGGGGAAGGCAGCATTCGAATCTGCTGACCCCAGTCCTGGACGCCGCACACGGACGACACCACGGAGGTTGGGAGAGAGGCCGAGGACTGGGCTCTAGCAGGGCCCATATGAGGTTATTTGGTTGTAGACTTATGTTTTATTAATCATACATGTACATATCTAATTAAAATAAACTACAGTTTTCCAAACTAGATATCCAAATGGGGTTTCGAAATAACTCGATAATGATAAGAATTCGAATAAAACAGAGTTCTTACACGCTTATTGCACACGTTAGGTCCAGACGCGACGGGGTAGGCGCAAGATTCTAGCGTTTATCAGAGGTGGAGCTGGACCGAGCTAGGCTAGCATTTTGATTCTTATTTTTTGAATCATGTATTTATTTATATGATACATATTGTACTACATTTTGAAACATTTTGGGCGATATTGATTTTGGTTTATATTTATATCATATTCAGTTTTTTGGTTTCTTTTGTATATTATATGCGTGAGATGTGAATATGAATACTGCGATATATGTTGTGTGATGATTAATTTTATATTTGATTGATGTATATATTATTGTGCACAGGGCGGGAAAAAATCAGGCAGCCCATTTTTAAAAAAAAAATACAGATAATGTGTACCTACGGATTAATCCGTAGGTACACATGTTGCCCCTACGGCTCAGCCCGTAGGTACACAATAACAGCAGTAACTGATATTTTCCACCCGATCGCAGTACCAGGGGTTGGGAGTGCCCCTACGGATACAACCGTAGGGCCAACTGCCTAGCCCCTACAGCGTTTTCCGTAGGGGCCATATATCAGGATTCCTGATATATGGCCCCTACGGATAGATACCTACGCCTATATCCGTAGGCGTTATATCCTGCCCCTACGGTTATGTCCGTAGGTACAGCCAATATATTAAAAAAAACCATAAATAATATAACTTTTTTTTACCCTACGCATTACTCCGTAGGGGCAACAGGACCTACACATATATCCGTAGGGGCAAGAATTTGCCCGTAGGGGCAAGTTCAGGGCTTCAACTTGCACCTGCGGCCATTGCACCTACGGGGCATTTTTTAGCCCCTACGCATATGCCCGTAGGGGCAGTGGGTTGCCCCTACGGATAAATCCATAGGGGCAACCCTTATTTGTAGTAGTGACATGTTGTTGTTAACATGCAACATAATCTATTTAGTTATTTTTGTAAGTTGTTATTAAAGATAATTAAATATTTTCATTTCTAATTACAACAACTATTTTATATAATAAAGTATATATATAAACAGGATATATATATATATGCATATTATTATATGCGATATAATAAGTTATGGTTGTGATGTGATCATATACCTGCAATATATATTTTTTTGTATGTGATGTGTGATGGTTAGATTAGTATATTGGAATGGAATTGGACAAACCCTTTGAGATTTATGTTGTAATTATTTATAGTGGTCTGCGAGTTACTTAGTAATGGTTTAACCAAATGGGGCATGCGTGCCTCGATTTATTTTACACACTAGTTTATTATTTATGAGGGCAAAGATTTAAGGCGAGAGCTAGGCGTGATTGAAGGAGTTCAATGGAGCGTTCAAGTGATTTAAGATCTTCATTTTTTATTTTTAGTTTATTTACATTTGATGCAAAACCCTAAAGTGAATTATCGTGTTTTAATTCTATCGCTCGAATCAAAACACGATATATCACACCCGTCCAATCCATTCCAGTATAAGCCCTTTTGTTTATGATGTACATGCCTGTAATACCTTAGAAATTGTTCTTATGAATTTGCATGCCTTTAATATTTTTAAAATTTGTTCTATTTTCATTACACGTTTTTAAAAAACAAGATTTTATTAAAATGAGTTTTTCTAAAACGATCATAAAAACGGTTTAAAAGGTTTTAACTTAGAAAAACGATGAGACGATTAATAATGTGATTATTAAGTACAACAAACCACTTAAAATTTAAAAACAATTCTTTTAAAATGAATAGGGGAGTTAATAATAACTCAAGAACATAGTTTTTCTAAAATCGTTTTTTAATTTAAATCAAATCAAAAACGTTAAGAGTATTTTTCAATACTATACATTACTCTTCACCATTTCAATCAAATAGAGTATCTGATATTCATCCTATGGTTGCCGGCGAGTTGTCAAGCCATAGCGTGTGGTATTTGGATAATATTTGATTGCTAATACATGTGATGTAGAGTAGGTGAATCAATAATGGAGCTTTATTGTTGGCAAGTTGACAAGGGTCATATTATTGATCTAGCTATTCAAGAAATGTGTAGGTATGACTTGACTAGATTATTATGAGTTATGGTTGGTTTATTGTCAAGCTTATAATAAGTTTAGAGGTAAAAACTATAATTGAAAATTATAAATGTTGTTGACAAAAGAGTTTTGTCCACCGTCTATGGTGTATGGTAACTTGTTGGCCAGTTGTCAATATCACTATACTATGATAGTTGGATTTCGATTCCCATTTTAACTTTTAGAAAGTTTACGATTTTTCAAATGTTATGGTTTTCATGAAAATACACTAAAATAGTGGGAGCCATCTAATAGATAAATTAAATATTTTTTCAATCTATTTTGATGTTAAGAATATTCACTAAAATATTTTTCTTAATCTACTCTCAGATTTATTGCAGTTAATCATGACTGGTTTGAAACGAATAAATGAAAAGGACAAACTGACGAGACATAATTATAAATACTGGGTACGCAAGATCAAAATCGCCATCACTTATGAAAAAGTGATTTACCATCACTGGTACACCACCTCCTCCTCTAGACAGGTGGATTGAGATGTCTACGATCAGTAGAAGCTCGATTGTAACCGGGATCATTTCCTCACTCTGGCTTCTATGAATGATGATTTGCAGAGGCAACATGAGGAAATGGATGTTCATACTATATTCACTCATCTCCAAGAGCTGTATGGAGAGCAGTCTCGAATAGCAAGATTCAAGATATCAAATGAATTTTTTGATCTAATGATAA
The DNA here is from genome assembly GCA_030015575.1 of Agapanthus africanus. Classification (NCBI taxonomy): domain Eukaryota; kingdom Viridiplantae; phylum Streptophyta; class Magnoliopsida; order Asparagales; family Amaryllidaceae; genus Agapanthus; species Agapanthus africanus. Next base: position 666,478,367 of record CM057342.1, on the reverse strand, counting down.
AACCCGGGACAATCGTTCAAGACCTGATTGTTAGGGATTCTGCGTGTTCAAGTTTAGTTAATTACCGCAATCAAGACGGTTTCGCTTGTAGCTAGCCGGTTGAGTACGGGTCGTCCGCAGGGAGATGGGAATCTTTTTCTAAGTGCTTTAACGAGTTAAGTCCGGTTTTTCAGATTTTGTTGTGATTAATTAAGTGTTAAAATGTTATGTAAAGAGAGCTTGTTAGGGTTAGGATTAGGTTAGTTTGAGTTAGGAGTCGCTCACCTCTTTCGTTGCCACTCTTAATATCGGTGTTACGGTAATCGGCAACAACGGGGATTAGCACGACTAGGAAGGAACTTGCGAGTATAAGCTAGGCTTTCCAACGCATAAGTTCTTCCTTTTGAAAACCTGAAAGATAACTCTCCTTTGAAGTTAACTATAGCTGATATACGTCTTTACATCACACTACACGTGTCGTGAGTTTTTGGGAATTAGATGACAAGTCTTTTATGTCGAAATTTTTTTAAATGGATCAATGATTTTCTGAGGATCAAATAGGTTTGTTCTGAAATAAGTAACATCAAGAATAGTTTATGAAGTGAGTGAATATGAAGGAATGTTATTGATGCCTTAATTGGAACTAAGTCTGAAAAATAACCCATCTGAAACTTGATTGGAATGATTACACACCGAACCCACTAAACACGTCTTTTATCCAAAAAAATAATTGAACTGCCGGTTATATCTCCGTTCGTATTAAATCATCTGATTTTCACGCCAAACTGTCTTTTGTTTTTGGACCTGGGTAACTTGAGTAATTAAGTCCGCCGGGGTGTTTTTACACCTAATGCCCTAAAGCCAACTGGTTTGGGTGCATTGGCCCAAAACTCGCTAAGAAGTCTAGAAAGTCCAGATTAAAACAAAATCAAGCAAGTGTTCTCTCCGAGTTAAAATTCCTAACGGTTCTTTGTGTGAGAATAATCTTGATAAAAGACAGGCTTTCATAAAAATTTTAGCGGAGATATGAAGGTTTTATTATATGATAAAGACTATTGCACGTTCACAGAGGTGTGTATGAAATGAAAACAAGAAAAATGTGGAGTGAAGAATAAGACCTAGTTTCCTGTTAAGGAAGATAGAAATTCTGAAGTTGAAACCTTACTGGAAAACGAAACTTGAAAAATGCTTAACTCTTTATAAAACTTATGTGATCCTTTCAAAATTCTTATCCGGGCTTTATTATGAGGACTTTATTCGACCTTTCTGGAACTTAACGATACTATTTGCACTGCACGTAAAGACATATAAAAGCTGTAGTTAAATAAGAAGCGGGGTGTGAAAAATAAAGGTTCGATAGTCTAGACTTAGGATAATAGAATTGTTATTTTCTGAAACCAAACTTTAGGGTTTAAGTCTTAGTTATTTTTCGCAAAACTAGCTTGACCGGATTTTGTGGGTAGTATCCGCTGAAAACCCTCAGGAGACAACACTCCTCCTACTGGGGACACCTAGAGGTTTAACGGCTTGTTGCACATGCTCAGTGCAATCGCGTTCCCTGCGAAAGTGAGGTTAGGAAATTTTTTGTGAATAAATTGGCTTTGCTCGGGACGAGCAAATGATAAGTTTGGGGGTATTTGTTCATATCAGATTTTTGCATTTTCATACCGCCCAATTTTTATCATATTGCATATCGGTAGGTACTCTTGAGCCGTGTTTGCTAGTCAATTATAGGATACAGGTTCTTGGCTCTGAACGGTGAAGTTCATGGAAAAAACACGACAAAAATCCAGGTTCCTGCCAACCACAGATAAAACACGGATCTCCGCTCCTTATCCTTCTGTTGCCACACACCAGTTTAAGAGACAAAATGGCAAATCAATGTCGTTTTCATGCACAAGGCTCAATGGCAGCACAAGATCCAAGAAATCTACACGGAGCTCGAGAAAATCATGACAAAAAGATACACATCAAATCACCTTTTGCTCAACAGAAATTCTGGAAAAATCGTGAAGACAATCTGAGAAAATACATATACCAGAATAAAGGGCACAAAATACCAGGAGATGCCACCAAGTTTGGTGACCCAATTCTCCAAGTAGGCCGCGGAACCGCGGCCGTACGGCCTCCGCAGAGCACCAAAATTGGGGGGTATTTGGGTCTTTTCATTTGTATTCTGATGGTTGTCCTAGATTTTCAGTTTCCTGCCTATAAATAGTCCAGAACTTGTGAAGCCAAAGGGGTGCATAATCTTGTATTTTTCTAGGTTTAGAATACTTGTTTCTTCTTCCTCTTTTCATCTCTTCTCCATTAAAACTTGTAGTGAGCTTTGTGAGTGAAGAATGATGAATAAAGAAGATTCTTTTACTTATCATGCTTGCCTTGTTCTTTTATAATTGCTTGTAATTTTAATTTGTTAACTTAGTTGTTGTTATTTCTTGTTGTTTCTTTCTTTTCTCTCTTCCTTTATCATTAAAACAACCATGATGCTTACGCTTGATCCTTGCCAAGGTGAGGTCGCAAATAGCTAGTTGTTATCTTCTAATCTCCTTCTTTCTATCTTCCTCTTTTGTTTTGTTTTCTTTTCATTATGATATGTGAGTAGTTTCATACTTGTTAGGGTAGGATAAGGGAAGTTTGAGAGAAGGAAATCTCTCTCACTCTTTCCTTGCCCAACATCTTAAAATCGACTCCCGTTAATTGAACCACAATCCGCTCCTTACGGCACCCTATCCTACATGATAGCGGTGATTCCGTAGTGAGACCGGTTGTGGTTGAATTAACCGGAGGTTATGGCTAAGAGCCAAGAACGGACGGACAAGCACCAAAAGGAAGAACTTATGCGTTGGAAAGCCTAGCTTATACTCGCAAGTTCCTTCCTAGTCGTGCTAATCCCCGTTGTTGCCGATTACCGTAACACCGATATTAAGAGTGGCAACGAAAGAGGTGAGCGACTCCTAACTCAAACTAACCTAATCCTAACCCTAACAAGCTCTCTTTACATAACATTTTAACACTTAATTAATCACAACAAAATCTGAAAAACCGGACTTAACTCGTTAAAGCACTTAGAAAAAGATTCTCATCTCCCTGCGGACGACCCGTACTCAACCGGCTAGCTACAAGCGAAACCGTCTTGATTGCGGTAATTAACTAAACTTGAACACGCAGAATCCCTAACAATCAAATGCCGCCGTTGCCGGGGAGACGGTAGTTTATTTCTTTGTGTAATTTCGGGTTAATTTGTGAATATAAAGCTAACCGAAAAACAAACAAAAAAAATATACTTTGTAAAAAAATCATCTTGTTATTTTTGATTAGTTTTTGTGCAAGTATGCAGGATAATACGGAGTTCAAGTTCAGTGCCAAAGACGTGGGAAGATAGACCCATATTTCGCAGCTACACCGCGACGGATCCAAACGAAGTAAACAGTCTACTGTAAAAATCTGGAGCATATACAGTAAGCAAGAAAAAATTCAGCACATCCAGAAAAGAAGAGGACACCCAACAGAGCATACCCAAGAAAAATGAAGGCCCAAGCCCATCATATTGCCGCGGATCCGCGGCATAAGCTAGCTTAGGCCGCGGTTCCACGGCCGTTTGGTGGCCTCAGGGTTCCAAAATCTCTGTAAGTCTCTCTCTTCTCTCTCCCACTCCTCTGGACTCCAATAAATTGTGTTTTCTGCAGAATTCTTTGCGCAAACTCTCTTCCCCCTTCCAATAAACTGTTCTTGTGCAGGTTTCTTTGCGCCGCGCTCAAAATAAAAATTGTTTGCAGTTGATTTGTTATCGCTTTGCATTCATTAATACGGACTTAAGGGGCTTGAAACTAATTCAGATTGGGTGGGGATTTCATCACCCTTCCCAGGACCCCAAAAATCACAAAAAGCATATGCATTGACCATTGTTAAAAATTAAAAAAATACTAGACTCAGCCCTAAGGACTTCGCGCTCAATAGGACAGAAGACTAGTTACAGGCATCGGCCGTTTATCCTATCTGACTTTTGCGGTGCCTAGGCAAGTGTGACGAAGGCAAGTGGTTATTTAATTAAGGAACTTCGCGAAAGCATTGGACAACCTCCCACTTACCTGGCACTTATCTGGCCGCATTAGATGGAGAAGAGGCGGTTTGAGGTCCTATTTCTAGCCCTCTGGAACAGTTAGGAGCAGGTCTAGTTGACCTAGATAACCCTAGATCTAGGTGCGATTGTGCATATCTTATTTGTGATTGCTTAAAGCCGTAAGTCCGTACATATTTCTGTAAAGCTCTTTCTAAAAAAAAAAGGAAAAAATCAAAAACTTTTATAAAAACTTGCCCTTTGTCGCCAAATCCATTTTTCACCCACCACCCATCGTATTTCTCCATTGACGTTTTCTTACCGTCACCTTCTCCGCTTTGACTATACTAAACTCGTTTAGTGTATGTCCGCTTGGACTCGGGACACTAGCGCCCGACTAGTCCGCGTTACGTTAGTCGCTACCGACTACGCGATCGACTCAGACGTCGAAACTCCGTCCACTCCTCTTTCACCCCTTCCTTTGCCGGCCAACTCCGACGTTGACCGGAATTCTGTTCATACATCTTCACCTTCACCTTCACCAACCTCTTCTTCCGCGATGTCAGGATTTAATCCGAACATCTCTTTGACTACCGCTGGATTGGCTCCACCTCCTACGGAGACCAATATCCCACCACCACCGCCTGTTGTAGCGCCGCAGCGAATCGCGCTCCAGGATCGTTTCTATCCCACCCGTTCTGCACTTCCCACCTGCCTTTCTCTTCCACCGGCCAATGGGGACAACTTTGAAATTAAGCCCCACTTCATCAACATGCTTCCACGATTTCATGGGCTTGAATCTGAAGATGCCTATATCTTCATCAATAAATTTCAAAACGTCTGTGCCATGATGAAAACCACCCAACTGTCGGACGATGCTATACGTCTACGGGTCATTCCGTTCACTTTATACGATCTTGCTGAAAAATGGCTGTATAGCACCGCTTCCCATTCCATAACCAGTTGGGACGAGTTTGTTAAAGCGTTTCTCAAAAAGTTCTATCCGAATCATAAAACCGCAAGGATTCGCAATGAAATCAACCAATTCTCTCAGCTTCCTTCTGAACCCTTCTGGAAGTGCTTTGACCGGTACAAAGACCTTCTTGTTCAGTGTCCTCACCACGGTATAGAGAAATGGCAACTTTGCCAAACCTTATACGAGGGCCTGAACCCAGCAACGAAGCAGTTGTTGGAAACCATCTGTCAGGGCCACTTCCTATCGAAATCTGACAAGGAAGCGTGGCAGTTCTTTGACGACCTTGCGGAGCAAACGCTACAATGGGAGAGCACCAGACCGACTTCTTCTTCTTCTACCTCCACTTCTACCGGTCAGTCTAGGGTAGGAATTCACCAACTTGATGTCTCTATTGCGATGAAAGCTGAAATGGCTGCAATAACAAGAAAGCTTGAAGCGATAGAGAGCGAATTTTCTTCTCCTGCTCCTGCCCCTGTTCTCCCCCTTCGTACCATCTGCGCTTGTTGTTCCGATCCTTCTCACTTGACCGAAGAGTGTCCTTACAATCCACCATCGCAAGGATAGGATCAGGTTAATGCTGCATTCCAGCAAAGACCGAGGAATGATCCATACTCTTCCACCTACAATCCCGGTTGAAGGAACCACCCCAATTTCGCCTGGAATCAGAATCAGAATCAATTCCAAGGCAACAATTTCCAAAGGGCCCCTCCGCCGCAACAACAAGCGCAACAACAAACTCAGTTTCAGCAGCCCTTCCAACCCCAACCTTTTCAAAATCAGACGAACAACTTTGCACCCAACAATTCTTTTCCACCAAACAACTTTGTTCCGTCAAACAACGATAAGGTTTCCTCGCTCGAACGAAGTCTGGAGGCGTTCGTTAAACAATCGACTCAGTCCACCGCCAATATCCAGTCTTCCATTCAGTCCTTAGTGCAACACACTGCCGCTCACGGGCAAAGCATCAAGACCATCGAGGCCCAGATTGCACAGCTGAATGCGGCCTTAAGCGAGCGAGAGAAGGGGAAGCTCCCGTCCCAGCCACTCCCAAATCCCGGTCACCCACATAATGCACATGTTGCTCTTGAACAACAGAACCATAATGTGAGTGCCGTGACCACACTGAGATTGGGAAGGATGCTGCAAAACAATATTGGCACACGAATCAATGATGACACCCCGGCCGCTTCTTCTTCTTCTTCTTCTTCTTCTTCTTCTTCTTCATCTTCGTCTTCTGAGCCTATTCTCCGTTCTTCACAAGGCTCTCCTTCCTCTTCTTCTGCTCTGAATGGACCCACTTCTCACTCTACGAAAACACCTGTTCTGGGATCCGTTCCAACTCCACAATCTCCTCCTCCAGCATTAGACTCAACCAATTTTCAAAATGTTCCATTTCCAAACCGGTTGAGGTCTAATAAACAAAATCCTCAAATGGAGAAGATTCTGGAGTTATTTAAGCAGGTTAACATTAACATTCCTCTTTTAGATGCTGTCCAACAAGTCCCGTCCTACGCGAAAATCTTAAAGGACTTGTGCACGAAAAAGAGGAAGTCTCAGGTACCCAAGAAAGTTTTCTTGGCTAGTGCTGTGAGTGATTCCCTTACCCAATCTTTACCACAAAAACGGAAGGACCCTGGCTGTCCTACGATTTCTATTACCATTGGGGATAAGAACATCAACCGCGCACTATTAGATCTTGGTGCCAGTGTTAACCTGCTTCCGTACTCAGTATACGAGCAATTAGGCGTCGGAGAGCTGAAACCCACGCACTGCACTCTCCAAATGGCCGACCGATCGATCACCCATCCTAGGGGTGAGCTAGAGGATGTGTTAATAAAAGTCGGGGACTTCATATTCCCCGTTGACTTCATTGTATTGGACACACAGCCTGTAGCTAACCCCCGGAATCAAATTCCGGTGATACTCGGTCGCCCATTTCTTGCAACCTCAAATGCTGTGATCAATTGTCGCAATGGTTCGATGAACCTCTCTTTTGGAAACATGACGATTGAACTCAATATTTTTAGGTTGGGGAATCAGCCCGCCGAACATAATGCTCATATACTGGACGTCTGCTCGATCCAGGAGATCACCCCTGAAGAGTGTGAATTCGAGGAGTTTCTGTTCAAACACGATAATCTTGACGCCACTAGTGCGTTCCTCCTCGAACCTGCTGCTGTTTCTGCGCCCGACAACGACTACGAGTGTTTCACATTCTCGAACGATCTTAGCCGTGCACAACCCGAGTTTGAATCTTTCGAATTTTCGGATGAGTTACCTGAACCATCCAACTCGGTCGCTTACACTCGTTTTGAACCTTTGCTGGAGTCCTTTGAGTTCGAGACCTCTGCACCAGTCTTGCCTTCCATCGTTTCACCTCCAACGCTCGAACTCAAGCCTTTGCCGTCTCACCTTAAGTACGCTTACTTAGGTGAGAACGAGACCCTCCCTGTCATCATTTCGGCTTCTCTAGCTCCCGAGCAAGAGAAAGCCCTTCTCGCAGTTTTGCACAGCAACAGGCAAGCTTTTGGCTGGTCCATGGCGGACATCAAGGGGATTAGTCCCCTGATCGTTGAGCATCACATTCATCTGATGGATGATGCCAAACCAGCCCGGGATCCACAAAGATGTCTCAATCCAGTCATGAAAGAGGCTGTGAAGAAGGAGATCGTAAAATGTCTAGATAGTGGTATCTTTACCCTATCTCTGATAGCCAATGGGTAAGCCCCATTCATGTTGTCCCCAAGAAGTCGGGCATCACGGTCATAACCAACGAGGCGAACGAGTTAATCCCTACTCGCACCCAAACTAGGTGGCGAGTATGCATCGATTACAGAAAACTCAACGCCGCAACGCGGAAGGACCACTTTCCGCTACCTTTCATTGACCAGATGCTTGAACGATTGGCCAGACACGAGTACTACTGCTTTCTTGATGGCTACTCCGGCTATAATCAGATTCCCATCGCCGAAAAAGACCAGGACAAGACCACTTTCACTTGTCCTTTCGGCACGTTCGCATATCGTCGCATGCCCTTTGGGTTATGCAATGCTCCCGCTACCTTCCAGCGGTGTATGATGGGAATCTTCTCAGACATGGTGGAAAAATTTCTGGAGATTTTCACGGATGATTTCTCCATCTTCGGCGATTCCTTCAACGAGTGTTTGCTGCATCTTGACGCTGTCCTTACCCGATGTAAGGACAAGAATCTCACTTTGAATTGGGAGAAGTGCCACTTCATGGTGCGCGAAGGTATTGTCTTAGGACATATCATCTCGCAAAATGGCATAGAGGTTTGCAAAGCAAAGATTGAGGTCATTTCCAATCTACCTCCTCCCCGATGCGTCAGAGATATCCGAGCCTTCCTTGACCATGCCGGTTTTTATAGACGGTTCATCAAGGACTTTAGCAAGATTGCTAGGCCCTTGACTCTTTTGCTGGCCAAGGATACGCCATTCGACTTCAACTCGAGCTGTGTGACTGCATTCGAGTCATTGAAACGCTCACTCACTTCTGCTCCCGTTCTTTCTTCACCTGACTGGACGCACCCATTTGAGATTATGTGCGATGCATCCGACTTTGCCATTGGTGCTGTCCTTGGACAACACATCAACAAGATGCCGCACGTAATCTATTATGCGAGCCGAACCCTGAACGACGCACAACTCAATTATTCAACAACTGAGAAGGAATTCTTAGCTGTTGTATTTGCTTTAGAAAAGTTCAGGCCCTACCTCATCGGCTCTCCAGTCATTGTCTACATAGACCATTCTGCTCTGCGCCATCTTTTTGCGAAGAAAGATGCAAAATCTCGGTTAATCCGTTGGATCCTCTTGCTTCAAGAGTTTGACCTTGTCATTAAGGACAAACGAGGATGTGAAAACGTAGTTGCCGACCATCTCTCACGACTTCCTTCTTCGCCTTCGCTTCCAATTCCGATCAACGACGTTTTCCCGGATGAACAGCTCTTGACAGTATCTTGCGAACCCTGGTTCGCAGATATTGTGAACTATTTGGCCACGGGATTACTACCGACTGAATGGTCAAGTCAGGACAGACTTCGCTTCTTATCCCAAGTAAAACACTTTTACTGAGACGAACCCTATCTGTTCAAGTACTGTCCCGACCAGATTATTCGTCGGTGTGTCCCTGACGAGGAATTCAAGAGTGTGCTGTCATTTTGCCACGATCAAGCATGTGGCGGGCATTTTGGCCCCAGAAAGACAGCTGAGAAGATCTTGCAATGTGGTTTCTACTGGCCACAACTCTTCAAAGACGCTCATGACTATTGCAAGACTTGCTCCCGGTGCTAACACTTGGGCCGGATATCCCGGAGGAACGAGATGCCGCTCCAACCGATCTTGGTTATGGAGATTTTCGATGTTTGGGGGATAGATTTCATGGGGCCGTTTCCCAGCTCTTTTGGGAACTTGTACATCCTTCTCGCTGTTGATTACGTCTCTAAATGGGTCGAGGCTGTGCCCAGCCGAACTAACGACAACAAGGTTGTCGTTAGGTTCCTTAAAGAAAACATTTTCTCCCGGTTTGGGCACCCCCGAGCGATCATTAGCGACAATGAAAGTCATTTCTGCAATAAGACTTTCGAGGCCTTGATGCGGAAATATTCCATTAATCATAAACTCTCTACGCCCTACCACCCCCAAACCTGCGGGCAGGCCGAAGTTTCAAATCGGCAAATCAAGCAGATACTGGAGAAGACGGTTTCCAAGAACCGTAAGGATTGGTCGCTGAAACTCACTGATGCCCTTTGGGCATTTCGAACAGCTTATAAGACCGACCTTGGCATGTCTCCCTATCGGCTTGTGTATGGAAAATCCTGCCACCTACCTATCGAAATAGAGCATCGCGCATTTTGGGCGATAAAGAAGCTGAATCTGTCTCTCGAAGATGCAGGCAGCCATCGGAAGCTGCAGTTGAACGAACTGAGCGAGCTTAGGGATGAGGCTTACGATAACGCGGTTGTCGTTAAGAATCGAACGAAGGTGTTTCACGATAAACACCTTTTGCGCAAAACCTTCGTACCTGGTCAGCAGGTACTGCTTTACGACACCCGACTTCACTTCCATCCAGGAAAGCTCAGATCTTGCTGGAAAGGGCCGTATTTTGTGCGGAATGTATATCCGCAGGGCGCTGTGGATTTGGAAAATCCGAAGGACGGTTCATTTTTCAAAGTGAACGGACACCGACTAAAACCGTACCTTAGCGCCGAACCAACAGAGGAGCTCCTGTTCTTACAGGAGCCGGTTTACCCTGCATAATCTTCTTCTGCCTACCTCCAAACTTCGGTTATCCAGCCTAGAACAGTGGACACTGTTCCAAATAAGTTTGGGGGTATGTATAAACCATTTTGTATATATTTGTGGATATTCTTTTTCTTTTTATTTTCTTTAAAAACAAAAAAAAATAAATTGTGTATCGCTAACCGACAATTTTGACCCTTCAAATGATCTCTTCATGCAATGACAGTGAGGACACTGTCCAGTTTAAGTTTGGGTGTACGCTCGATACGCATTTCTTACCTTCGCATTCATATGTATATTTTGCATCTGCATACTTAAATCCATAAAATCCATAAAAATCTGAAAATTTTCTAAAAACATAAAAACTTTTCTGTCAAGTTAGCTAGTGGGAGGACTCTGATTCAACATTTCGACGGTTTTGTTTGATAAAATAAGAATAACTAAATCTTATGTTTAGATTTTGAAAACCTGAAAGATAACTCTCCTTTGAAGTTAACTATAGCTGATATACGTCTTTACATCACACTACACGTGTCGTGAGTTTTTGGGAATTAGATGACAAGTCTTTTATGTCGAAAAACTTTTAAATGGATCAATGATTTTCTGAGGATCAAATAGGTTTGTTCTGAAATAAGTAACATCAAGAATAGTTTATGAAGTGAGTGAATATGAAGGAATGTTATTGATGCCTTAATTGGAACTAAGTCTGAAAAATAACCCATCTGAAACTTGATTGGAATGATTACACATCGAACCCACTAAACACGTCTTTTATCCAAAAAAATAATTGAACTGCCGGTTATATCTCCGTTCGTATTAAATCATCTGATTTTCACGCCAAACTGTCTTTTGTTTTTGGACCTGGGTAACTTGAGTAATTAAGTCCGCCGGGGTGTTTTTACACCTAATGCTCTAAAGCCAACTGGTTTGGGTGCATTGGCCCAAAGCTCGCTAAGAAGCCTAGAAAGTCCAGATTAAAACAAAATCAAGCAAGTGTTCTCTCCGAGTTAAAATTCGTAACGGTTCTTTGTGTGAGAATAATCTTGATAAAAGACAGGCTTTCATAAAAATTTTAGCGGAGATATGAAGGTTTTATTCTATGATAAAGACTATTGCACGTTCACAGAGGTGTGTATGAAATGAAAATAAGAAAAAGGTGGAGTGAAGAATAAGACCTAGTTTCCTGTTAAGGAAGATAGAAATTCTGAAGTTGAAACCTTACTGGAAAACGAAACTTGAAAAATGCTTAACTCTTTATAAAACTTATGTGATCCTTTCAAAATTCTTATCCGGGCTTTATTATGAGGACTTTATTCGACCTTTCTGGAACTTAACGATACTATTTGCACTGCACGTAAAGACATATAAAAGCTGTAGTTAAATAAGAAGCGAGGTGTGAAAAATAAAGGTTCGATAGTCTAGACTTAGGATAATAGAATTGTTATTTTCTGAAACAAAACTTTAGGGTTTGAGTCTTAGTTATTTTTCGCAAAACTAGCTTGACCGGATTTTGTGGGTAGTATCCGCTGAAAACCCTCAGGAGACAACACTCCTCCTACTGGGGACACCTAGAGGTTTAACGGCTTGTTGCACATGCTCAGTGCAATCGCGTTCCCTGCGAAAGTGAGGTTAGGAAATTTTTTGTGAATAAATTGGCTTTGCTCGGGACGAGCAAATGATAAGTTTGGGGGTATTTGTTCATATCAGATTTTTGCATTTTCATACCGCCCAATTTTTATCATATTGCATATCGGTAGGTACTCTTGAGCCGTGTTTGCTAGTCAATTGCAGAATACAGGTTCTCGGCTCTGAACGGTGAAGTTCATAGAAAAAACACGACAAAAATCCAGGTTCCTGCCAACCACAGATAAAACACGGATCTCCGCTCCTTATCCGTCTGTTGCCACACACCAATTTAAGAGACAAAATGGCAAATCAATGTCGTTTTCATGCACAAGGCTCAATGGAAGCACAAGATCCAAGAAATCTACACGGAGCTCGAGGAAATCATGACAAAAAGATACACATCAAATCACCTTTTGCTCAACAGAAATTCTGTAAAAATCGTGAGGAAAATCTGAGAAAATACATATACCAGAATAAAGGGCACAAAATACCAGGAGATGCCACCAAGTTTGGTGACCCAATTCTCCAAGTAGGCCGCGGAACCGCGGCCTAAGCATGCTTAGGCCGCGGAACCGCGGCCGTACGGCCTCCGCAGAGCACCAAAATTGGGGGGTATTTGGGTCTTTTCATTTGTATTCTGATGGTTGCCCTAGATTTTCAGTTTCCTGGCTATAAATAGTCCAGAACTTGTGAAGCCAAAGGGGTGCATAATCTTGTATTTTTCTAGGTTTAGAATACTTGTTTCTTCTTCCTCTTCTCATCTCTTCTCCATTAAAACTTGTAGTGAGCTTTGTGAGTGAAGAATGATGAATAAAGAAGATTCTTTTACTTATCATGCTTGCCTTGTTCTTTTATAATTGCTTGTAATTTTAATTTGTTAACTTAGTTGTTGTTATTTCTTGTTGTTTCTTTCTTTTCTCTTTTCCTTTATCATTAAAACAACCATGATGCTTACGCTTGATCCTTGCTAAGGTGAGGTCGCAAATAGCTAGTTGTTATCTTCTAATCTCCTTCTTTCTATCTTCCTCTTTTGTTTTGTTTTCTTTTCATTATGATGTGTGAGTAGTTTCATACTTGTTAGGGTAGGATAAGGGAAGTTTGAGAGAAGGAAATCTCTCTCACTCTTTCCTTGCCCAACATCTTAAAATCGACTCCCGTTAATTCAACCACAACCGGTCTCACTACGGAATCACCGCTATCATGTAGGATAGGGTGCCGTAAGGAGCGGATTGTGGTTCAATTAACGGGATTCCGTAGTGAGACCGGTTGTGGTACATGCTTTCTTTTGAAATAGCCATGGTTCTCAAATCCTGAAATATCATATCAAGAGAAACCGGCTTTTTAAAACAGTACATGCTTTCTTTTGAAATAGCCACGGTTCTCAAATCCTGAAATCTCATGAAAACAGCATATCTCAATTCGTAAAAGCGTAAAGCATGATGTATGCGACATATAACAGAAATGTAAGCATATCCGTATATCATGCAACATGGAACAGTAATATGCACATATCGAGGGAAAACCACTCTTTTAAATGAATCCAGTTTTGAAATATATCATGTGGTTCCCAAATCTCCAAAATCGAATGCAATATCGTATAAAGGTGCATATGTGTATATACGCAAGTATGCACGTACAAATGTGTATGTCCGCAAGTATGGTGTACAATATGTATGTGCGCAAGTAAGTTATACGAAGAGTCATATCATGATGCAGCAATCCTACTGTGTAGTGACATGGCAATTATCGACGATGAAGTGTGTGAGCCGGCAAATCTGTGTACGTGTAACATACTCATCATCGATAATGATGCAGGTGTACTAGCATAGGTATAAGTAATGCAATGCGAGTAACATGAATGCAGCATAAGATAAATCATATGCAAATGCTGATAGGTATACGCATCTATCATGACCGAGTCAATGAATCTATCAATCGGAATCCAGCCACACAACATCACGTACGGTATAGTCCTTCGTACGGCATCCTCTAGTCAAGAGTATAGATTAAAGCTCAAGTTAAACTCATCACGTACGGAAAATCATCGTACGGCGGCATTAAGCTATCAGGGATCCTATCATCCTATAAGACGAGGAGGGTACGGACCTAACGTCTCGTACGGCTATCACTCACGATTCACAATATATATAAATATCTCTATATACCTATGTCCAGGTCACAGCCGTAATAATCTCATATCAGGGGACCGGCAGGGTATAATTCATCTCAATCGACTCGCATCCGTATTCCAACATATCATCATATCACATGTCAAATCGTATTCTCTTTTCATCACATCTATATCTCACATAAGGTCAATTTACAATTACATTCTAACCTTACTATGAGCATACATATCTAATCTAACATACACACCCGAACCATACAATCAGTTTTTAAAAGGTGCGAATCGTAGTTTTGAAAGTAGGGGTTACGGTGTTTTTAAGGAAAAGATATCGTTTGAAAATCTGTAACGTCCCTCAAGGTATCTGTTGAAAAGATGCATACGATTCATCGGTTTGGAAATAAGTATGGTTCAGATGACACAATTACGTCGGCTATCTAGTCCTATAGTACCCTAAACGGCAATATCATCAAACATCATCCTCAAATTCCGTCATCACATACTAGTCGTATCATGTCACTTCTAACTATCCTTAGTTTATAATATGGTTTCACTAATTATATTTTAACTTTAACCCTAGTTTCCTAATCTAAGTTTCCTTAACCATATTCTATAAATCAGTTTCCACCAAAACTTTGCGGGGGTGCTATACGCCATCCACCCGATCTACTCACTTTGGTCTTCGCTTGCCGAAGTCGATGACGCCATGCTCCGTCGCCTCGGAATCCACGTGAAGGTACCTACAATAATAATACATATCGCAACGCTATAAAAAACATGTTCTGAAATCCAAAACGGCACACGGATCGCCTATAGGTTAGAACCTATAGCCCACGTATGCAAAACCAACAAATTACCCCTAGTCGTTGATGTACAAACATCCAACAACAAAATACAAATTCAAATATCAAAACTAAACATTTCAAAATACGGAAACATAGCCAAAAACCACACTAAAGTGCTCGCAGATTTTGACTCAGGCCAAAACAAGGTGCACAAACAAGTCCAGGGTGTTGTATATGATGTATATGACCTACTGGATCAACCCCGACACCAATTTCTTCCATGTGGCCGGCCACAAGGCCTAAAATTCCGGCCTCCTTGGGTCTCTAGGTTCCAATGGGGGCTCGTCTCGTCAAGGTAGTCTCCTAGTACCCTAATTTGGTCCCTGGAGTTGTTTGCTAAGCTCAGAAAATCCCCGGGTTACTCCAGATTTCCCTGCACACCCTATATCCTCACAAAACCGACATGAACTAAATCCTAAATCCATATTTTGGGTTACTACACTAAATATCAGGTCTTAAACAGCCACTCAATCATCACCAATCCACAATTTCACTCAAACCCTCACTAGGATCTTCTAATTTCCCCAAATCCCCACTAAACGAGTTCTAAGCTAAACTAAAAGCTAGGAATTCAAACTAAACTAACATGGAAGGAGATATACCTCATGGATGTCTCTCAAGCAAACCTTATAAGTTCCAAAGTTGTCAAAATCCCATTTTGCTTGGTTCAAAGTGATGAGCATGAAGAGGGGATCGTTTTTTGTGAAAGGGGTATATGGTTTGGATGGAGTTTTGGAGATGGATTTAGGATTTGAAGGTGGAGGGAGATGAGGGTAAGGAAGATGAAGAAGGAGAAGAAAATGAATAATGGTGGAAGGATATGTGGCTGCCCTCTCCTCTCTCTCTCTCAAATATTCTCACACTCTCTCTCCAAATCATCATTATGTCCCCTCTCTCTCTCCTCGAGTCATCATGACACCTTTTTCTTCTCTTTTCATTTCTCACCACAATAAAACCATAACACAACACAACACAAATGAAATAACATGTAACATGTCATGGTGCACTACCCATGAAAACTGTAGAAACACGGATTTGGCCTAATCGCGATTAGCGGTGCACTAATCGGGTTTTTATCAAAACTGCATATAATAAATTTTTAAAATGCCAATCCTTTAAATATATTATTAAATTAATAAATTATTTTAATTTCCATTTATTTCACAATTATTGGTATATATTTATACCCTTTTTCGAAAACCCCAATTTCGCAAATCGGGCAGTTTTTCGGGAAATATATTATTTTAATATTAAATTCCAAAAATAATATTTCATATTTTCTGAAATGTTACATAATAAGCGATAGGAGGGGATTTCGCCTCTCCCGGTATTGGGGGTTGATGTTGCGCTATGCTCGATTGGTCATAACAGGAAATCCCTGACCAGGGTTGCTGAGATCTATTTGTAAGTGTTATCAGTAGTTTCTCGAGACGTTATGGACCTTGAATCGGCATGACTTATTAGGCTATTGGGGTCTGACGTTATTTCACCCCCAGGCTGTGATATGCGACATATCTAACGAAGAGACCGGACTGTATGGTAGTATTACTGATTGGATTCACATGAGTATTAGCAGGCTTGCCTGTTGATCTTCTGATCGCTCAATACCCGGGTGGCCGTTACGTTTAGCAGACCGCTTGCGGCTTGTGGGTGTTTGATATGATCATCACCTATTGCCGGCGTATTGACGAGTCTTTAGAGTCCTACACAGAGGTTTCCTTGTTCATGCGAAACGGAGTAGGAGCACATATGTGATATGTGCGGGACCGAGATTAATGCGCGTATGTGATACCGCATTCTATTCTCGCGATTTGTGACATCGGTCGGTTATATGTGATATAGCCGGGTTATTGGATCAAGTGTTGATTCGATAAGTTGTTACATATGATATTAGTCGGTTATATGTGATATAGCCGGATTATTAAATCAAGTGTTGATTTAATAATTTAATGTATAATTATATATTTGATATATTAAGTTATATTAACTAATATTAGCTCACTTAACCATTTCTTTTTCTCACTTGTGTATACATGATATATATGTGATATATATTAATGTATCATGCTAGGTTATATATGCAACTTGTGTGTATGAGACTTACACCATGACCATGATAATGTTTAGGTTTTATTTATTTTGGTAATTCAAAATTGTGTGGAATTTAGTCATGGTTGGAAGCTTGGAGAAGCTCATCACAACCATTGACTTAGTCCACCAAATTTGTTTTACTTAAAGGTATTTATAAACCTAACCATAATCACTTAGCCATGGTTTATTCTCTATATGGGTTAATGTATGAAACTAACTCACCAAGGTTGCAATTCTAACCTCACTCTTATTCTCTTGTTCATTCTTCATCTCTTTTAAGCTCTCTAGGTTATGAGGAAGTGAAGAAATATTGTGAGAAAATTAAAAATAAAGTGAGCTCACTTCCTACTTCACCATCCTCTACTATATTAGCCATTTAGTTTAGGATGTTTGCTTTACTAATCTACCATTAATGAAGAGGTAGCATGAGCTTGAGTCTTCTCGACGTAGATTATCTTCGACCTTGAAGACTTCAGGCAAGCTTGTTCATTTCTTCATGTGAACCCTTACTTGAGTTCGGGAGTTCACTACTTGGAGCAAAGGGACTACCACACAGAGCTTTAGAAGTGAAGGACCGGTCTAGAAAGGTTGTATTACACATTCACTTTGTAATTGTTTGCATGTTGTTTTGTTTAAATCTCTAGTTAAGATTCTAGGGTTATGGTTCTTTAGAACGGCAAAAATTTGAAAAAGGCATGGACGATGCCTCCCGAAACCTCGCTGCCGTACTAAGTAACCCTACAATGGTATCAGAGCCAAGCTAGAGTTTTAAACGATATTTGTTAGAATTACGAAACCGAAACAACTCCGAAACACCCGATATGAAAATCTAGTTTCTTTCGAATTTTTAAAGGCCTCTAAAAATTATTTTAGCAACTGCAGAATGTTGTATGTGATATGACATGAACACAGAAGAAATTCGAAGCAATTTGGCAGGATTTGGGCCGGCCACATGTAGGGAAAATCCGGTGTTGATTGAATGATTTAGCGTGCTTGCGCTTTCTAAAAGATTAAAAGATAGATCAAAAGTATTTATAACCGTAATCAAGAACGGCGTCGCTTTGCAGCTAGCCGGTGAGTACGGGTCGGTCCACAGGGATGTTGTGAATTTCCGATTCGCGCTTACGAGTTAATTCCGAATGGTGTTCGGATTAATTATTAAATCTAAAAACCTAATTAACCTAGGGCAATTATCTAGATCTACCTTTGCTAGGGCTAGGTTTAGGGATGGTTTAGAAATGTAATTAAATCTCACCGCTTTCAATACCCGAATGAAGATCTGTGAGGAGTTATGGTAATTATCAATAAAGGGGATTAGATCCGTTCGGGAAGGTGTTCCTTCCTCTAGGTTCTTGTCCTTCCTTTAGAGATCCTTACCCTAACCTCCATGGAAAACATCACACCCGGGCCTTTATACTACGGTATCACCGCTACCTCGAGGGATAGAGTGCCGTAGGGAGCGGTATGTGCATGTATGCATGGAGTCCTATTGTAAATATTTGGTGGGTAAGAAAGGGGTGAGAGATCTCATCTTTCAAAATCCTTCCCCAAAGCTAAACCCTAAACAAGTTCCTAGGGCATGAAATTAAATCTACCTAAGGCAAGGAATTTAAATCTACACTAAGGCAAGAAATTAAATTACTTACAGATGCATCCCTCCAATCATCCATGCAGGGTTGTCAGATCTGAATTTCTGAATGGAGAAGAAACACCGATACTCTCCAAAAGATTTCTAAATTTTATTCATTAAAGGGAGACATAAAGTTTACAATGAATTAGAGTCCCTATTTATAGAAGATAGGAAACCCTAGGTTACATCTTGAACCGCATGTCTAAATTTACAAACATAGCCCTAGGTTGACTAGTCAGCGCCGCCCATGAGAATTGGTAAAAATTTCTGCCACTAAATGCTCTAGCCTGCCGCGGAACCGCGGCCCAAGGCCCTGTTTGGCCGCGGTTCCGCGGTCAACAAGGAGGATTGGACTTTGAGCTTTCTGCTATAGCTTCAGGATCTTTTGGGCTTCAATATTCAGTGGTTCTTTTCTCAATTGGGCTTCTACGTTGGTTCCAGATCTCCAGTGAACAAATTATAATGGATCTTTTAACCGTTTGCCTTATTATTTTGGACCTTGCCTTGCCTTGTTGATTGTGAACTGTTCTTTGATGTAGGCTTGATCAAGAGTCCTCTGTTTGTTGGTCAAAAATCCATATTTTCATTGTCTTTACATCGTTTTCACTGTTTTCTGTCCAAGAACCTGTAACCTGTAACATGTAGCAGACATGCGTCAAAAGTACCTGTTTATTTATAAAAAGAATAAGAATGGAGAATATAATAATGCAATATTATGGTGTGAACAAATACCCCCAAACTTATCTTTTCCTCGTCCTCGAGCAAACTTATTTTTATTCACTAAAATCCCAACCGCACTTTCGCAGGGAAACGCGATTGCACTGAGCACGTGCAACAAGCCGTTAAACCTCTAGGTGTCCCTAGTAGGAGGAGTGTTGTCTCCTGAGGGTTTTCAGCGGATTACACCCACAAAATCCTATCAACTCGGCCCATTGACTTTTGTTCTCCAATTAGGTTTTCTAACAAGGAATTCTATTATCTTTTGACTCGTAAATTATCCACCCATATTCTTCACACTTCCTCATCATTTAACTTAAGATTATATATGTTCTATAGAATTACTTAGCTTTCGGCATTTCTTAAGTTTTCCTTCTAGGGTTCCATCTCCACTTAGGAATTTCTATCAACTCTACTAAAGATACAAGTTCTATTCTTCATTCCTTTCTCTTATCTAAACTCTAATCACATATCCCCATGTGCGTGTAAATATCACCCCTACACTTGGAAATTCAAATCAAGCAATCATACTCTCGTCCATTGTCCAAAGCACTTATTAGTAGGTGAATTTTTAATTGAATTTTGCTTACACATCCTTCATGCGACCGTTTATACTTCTTGAGGTACCAACAACCGATTACAAGATATGTTTGCACTTTAAAGCGTAATTCCTAGTCTTGCAACACCCAAGGCTTTTAGCAGTGACTCCCAAACCAGTTGGTCTAAGGCACTAGGTGATGAAGCACCCTCGCTAAATATTTTTCTATTTTTGCAGCCTCAAGTAATTACAAAAACCAGTGTTCATTTTTTTCATTCTTTATTCACACTTGTATATTTTTTTCTTCGTACTGAGGACTTTAGACAAGAGCATTTCAAGGTCTCTTCTACTATTCCAAGTTTCAAGGTGTGTAGTTGTGCAAATTGTAGGGTATACGTTTTCAGAATCTAGATTTAAGCTAGGAACTATTTTTCAAACTTATACTCTAATAAAAGCATCAATACTTTTCCCTTGTTTTAACTTAGCCCAAGAAGTGAACCCAAAATTTGCTTATTTCTAAATAAACTACAAAGATATATACTTTCTACCGTTAAACTTTAAGGAAGGTTATTTTTAGGGTTTTTAATTCACTAAGTCTAAGATCTAGTTGTTCCTAGCCAGTTAACCTATTTGTCAAACTCAAATCAATTAGCCAAAATTGAATACAATTATTTTTATAATTTTTGAAATTTTTCAATTTTTATGGGTTTTTCAAATAAATATGCAAATGCAAAAATATGTACAAATGAATGCGAAGGAAGAAGACGTACCGAGCATACCCCCAAACTTGAACTTGACAGTGTCCTCACTGTCATACTAAACCAAGAGGGTCAAAAATACCGGTACTCCCCTGTTTATTTATTTATAAAAAAAAATTTATTTTTTTTAATGTTTTGAAATTTTTTTTTATTTTTTTATAGAAAAAGAAAACAAAAATATATATACATATATACAAAGGTTCCCCCCAAACTTAAGCTTGGCCTTGCACAAGCCAAAAGTTAGCACCAACCATTCAAAAATCTTATCGTGGAAATGGTATAGTTGGTGCAAGAAAATGAGAAGCACGCGAGACCGTGTGGAAAGAAGAATGGTAGAATATGGTCTCGGTGGAGGAGAAGAATGGCAAAAAGAAGAAGAAAGTGGAGTACGATCTTGAGGGTGTAAATTGAGTGAATAAATTAGCGCAATATATGATGACCGATATGTTATAAGCGATTGCGCTAACCTATCAACCCGTCGGGAAATGGGGTCAAATCCCTCAAGATTCGCAAGAAAACATGGGTACGCCGAACTTGGTATAGGAGATGAAAGCGTAACGGTCATTTGTTCGGTCGGAACAATGGGAAAGACGAAAGGGAGTGAATTAGGGATAGTATCTTTCTCACCGTAGTAAACTGTTTCGAACTTGAAAGATTCCATTAATGGTTCGAAACTACTGTAAGCAACCGAGTCTGAAGGTTCAACTAACTCATCTGAAAATGTAAAGGACTCAAACTCGGGCGGTGAGTCATCAATATCGTCCGAAAAAGTGAAACACTCGTAAGTGTTAACGTCTGTGAAAACTGTGTCGGATTCAAAAGAAAATTTTTCAAGCTCACAGTCTTCAAGCGGGGTCGGAACGATGGGAAGGAGGGAGGGTGATATAACAGTCAAAGGTTCAGGAGGATGAATAGGAAAATCAGACACATCAAACAAAAATGATTCAACCTCAATATTATCCTCAAGACTCTTCTCGATACTATCCTCAATATTCAACTCATCCATGCCATTATCATCAAAGTCTAGACGCATATGAGATTCGGGAGAAACATTTAATAACTCAGGATGATGATTTGAACATAAAATTTCAAGCAAATCGACAGGTTCATCATCCGAAATATTCCCGGCGTCTATATCCTCAATCAAGTGAAAATCAATTTCTTTAGACACTTCATCAAAAGCATGGATATCTATCGATTTAGGTTCTAAAGTGGAGGTGTAAAGATCGAAAGGATTAGGTGCGGTTTCACTCGAAAGGGGTTCCTCACAATTTGGCAAATCAATCACTACAAAATCACACAACTCATTTTTATTTTCAACAGGTGAACTATTTAGGGCAATCGATGGAAAACAGGAGTTGTGGGGTTCAACTGGGTATGGGTAGGTTTGATTTGGAAATGCTCTCACATTCTTACTCTGTCCAACCGCCTCCTTATATATTGAAAAATTTGAAGCTAGTGGGAAACTAGCTACCGGTTCAGCAGGTTGCATAAGGGCGGCCACGGACGCTTCCATATTCCTAACCATTTTGTTTGTTGCTGCGATATATGCATCCAACAACTCTTCCAAACTAGACTTAGATGGTAAGGGGGTTTCGGTAAAAGATTCAAAATTGTTTGGATATGTGAAACTCCCTAATGGCTGTGTCGAAACAGTGTCTAGTGAGGGTGGGAAGGTCGGGTAGGACTGGTAGGAAGTGGGTGATTGGACAGGGGTAGGGTCAACATATGGATAAAAAGATGAATAGTCGTGTGGATCCCTAGAACTAGATGAGTGGAGAGGGGTGAAAGATCGGCTGCGGGATTGAGCAATATGCTCAGCAATGGACATCGGCCTAGGAGTGACAGAAGGACTTGAAAAATTGGTGTCAACATATGGAGGTGGTGAAGGTTGTCTCGGTTGACACAAAGTGGGTTGAAAAGTCAAACTGTTTCTCCTAGACTCCTCTATGTGATCTTTCAACGATTTTTTAGGCATGGAAGGATCATCTTTAAATTGACCGAACACATTGACATATGACGCAAAATTAGGTTCGGGATACTAAAGTTCGGCTAATGATTTATTATGTGGGGTACCCATGTTAGAAGAAGAAAAGTGACAAGAAGGAAGGTTGGATGGTGCAAGGATTTATTTGGGGCTAAAAAATTTTGCAAGTTCTATAAAATATTTGTCCTTTTTATTTTCATTGATTTTTTTTCTTTATCTTTATTTGGAAAAATTTTTGTTGCAAAAATATTTTAGAGAATAGATATGCAACAGCAAAATATTTTATAGAAAAGATATGCAACAGCAAAATATTACTTGCAATTGGTTATTATTTGAAGCATATCACAAGAATCTTTATTTGGAAAAAATTGTTGCAAAAAGATATTCGAGAAAAGATATGCAACAAAAAAGATTACTTGCAATCAATTTCAATTTTGAGCGGGGCCCAAAAATCCTGCACAAGATCGTTATATAGAAGAGAATATATTTTTAAGGCACACAAAATCTTGCAGGCATTATTCAGAAAATATATTAAAATTTGCAGAGGAGAAATAATAGAGAGCTTACAATGCAAATTTCATAGGATGATCTCACCAAAAGAGCGCGGTTCCGCGGTATAAACGCGTTATTGCCGCGTTTTCGCGGCAGTCTAATCAGCACGAATCCCCAAAAAAAATTTGACGCTCTGATTCCACTAGAAGGCCGCGGTTCCGCGGCCTATGGTGGGTTTTGGCCGCGGAATCGCGGCGGATTGGGGGAATTGGGTCTCCAAAAAATTTTCACTGTTCTGTTATTTGATTCCCCTTCTGTTTCGATCTTCTGATTTCTGTTCCGCCTTCTGGAAATTTCCAGATCGTCTTTGTAAATCCTGCAAAATTAAAACAACAAAGTATCCCTTCCAAAAATAACAAAATATATATATTTTTATATTTTTTTGGATTTTTTTAGATTTTTATGAATTTTTTTTTTAAGATTAACCCGAAATTGCAAAAAGGAAAGTTCTACGCCATCCCCGGCAACGGCGCCATTTGATTGAATGATTTAGCGTGCTTGCGCTTTCTAAAAGATAGATCAAAAATATTTGTAACCGCAATCAAGAACGGCGTCGCTTTGCAGCTAGCCGGTGAGTACGGGTCGGTCCACAGGGATGTTGTGAATTTCCGATTCGCGCTTACGAGTTAATTCCGAATGGTGTTCGGATTAATTATTAAATCTAAAAACCTAATTAACCTAGGGCAATTATCTAGATCTACCTTTGCTAGGGCTAGGTTTAGGGATGGTTTAGAAATGTAATTAAATCTCACCGCTTTCAATACCCGAATGAAGATCTGTGAGGAGTTATGGTAATTATCAATAAAGGGGATTAGATCCGTTCGGGAAGGTGTTCCTTCCTCTAGGTTCTTGTCCTTCCTTTAGAGATCCTTACCCTAACCTCCATGGAAAACATCACACCCGGGCCTTTATACTACGGTATCACCGCTACCTCGAGGGATAGAGTGCCGTAGGGAGCGGTATGTGCATGTATGCATGGAGTCCTATTGTAAATATTTGGTGGGTAAAAAAGGGGTGAGAGATCTCATCTCTCAAAATCCTTCCCCAAAGCTAAACCCTAAACAAGTTCCTAGGGCATGAAATTAAATCTACCTAAGGCAAGGAATTTAAATCTACACTAAGGCAAGAAATTAAATTACTTACAGATGCATCCCTCCAATCATCCATGCAGGGTTGTCAGATCTGAATTTCTGAATGGAGAAGAAACACCGATACTCTCCAAAAGATTTCTAAATTTTATTCATTAAAGGGAGGCATAAAGTTTACAATGAATTAGAGTCCCTATTTATAGAAGATAGGAAACCCTAGGTTACATCTTGAACCGCATGTCTAAATTTACAAACATAGCCCTAGGTTGACTAGTCAGCGCCGCCCATGAGAATTGGTAAAAATTTCTGCCACTAAATGCTCTAGCCTGCCGCGGAACCGCGGCCCAAGGCCCTGTTTGGCCGCGGTTCCGCGGTCAACAAGGAGGATTGGACTTTGAGCTTTCTGCTATAGCTTCAGGATCTTTTGGGCTTCAATATTCAGTGGTTCTTTTCTCAATTGGGCTTCTACGTTGGTTCCAGATCTCCAGTGAACAAATTATAATGGATCTTTTAACCGTTTGCCTTATTATTTTGGACCTTGTCTTGCCTTGTTGATTGTGAACAGTTCTTTGATGTAGGCTTGATCAAGAGTCCTCTGTTTGTTGGTCAAAAATCCATATTTTCATTGTCTTTACATCGTTTTCACTGTTTTCTGTCCAAGAACCTGTAACCTGTAACATGTAGCAGACATGCGTCAAAAGTACCTGTTTATTTATAAAAAGAATAAGAATGGGGAATATAATAATACAATATTATGGTGTGAACAGGTGTGCTCAGTTTTTTCATAGGCTTTTGGCTTCAAATTTCTTCTGTGTTCCAGTCCCTGGGTTTTGGTGTTCAGGTGTTGCTAGTTTTTGCTAAATTTGCATGTGATATTAACTTTTTGCAAAGGCAATTTGGAGTGTTTCGTAGTCGTAATTCTAATATGTATTCGGGTTATTTAGACGACGTTAAAAAGTTCGAACGGATATCAATAACTCATATTTTCCCTCGCTGGAAATTTTCCAAGAGTTGGATTTTTTTCAAGTTTAAAATCTTCAGAAAATCATGCAAGCGATTCTGTGGATCCTCTAGAAGAACGATACCCAAACTCGACTTTTTAGATCGCGGAACCGCGGTCATACCCTAGTGTTTGCGGCAGTTCCATGGCGACATGAGTGAGGCATGGGTCGGCCCTTCTACGGATGGTTCATAGGAGCTGTGGTATGTTTTGGGTACTTTTTGAACTCCGCTCAAGTGTTGAGCTCTTTGGGAAAGTTTGGGTGTTTGTTTATTCGATCGAAAAGTTTAATATCGTCTAGCTATCTGTGATTATGATACAATATTTGGAATCCACAAATGTAATTATGTGATAACTAGTTTGAATTTTATAAATCTAGCAGTTTGGTCTCATTTGATCGGTTGCCACGGAATTTTGATGTGGATCAAAAGACCGTCGCAATTACGTAGTGTACGCGGATACTCGCCAGGTAACCTTAATAGATAGCCATGCCCCATAGCCCCGACCAAGTGACTGTAGGAGAACCCCGTCGCCAAAAGCATCCGTACGGGTGCTCACGGCCGCGGTGTTCCGCCTTAGTGCACTTCGTCGACGGCATCGGGGGTGCGGCCATCTACTAAAGTTTTTGATGAGCATTCGATCAGTTTATCGGGAATCTTGTCGAATTACCCGACAGGTTATTGGAAAGTGTTTTCAATATCGAGACTAAAATGCGGGGTTTATAATTGTTAGGCATGAAATGTCTAAGGAATTCATTTGGTTAGGCATGAAATCCAAAGTATGTGATACATTGGGTTTATGATGTCTAAGGTGGTTGCGGATTCCAATTGTTGTAGTTTTTCACTTTCTTTTCTGCGACCGTAAGTGTAATATGTGTTGTATCGCCAGTTTCATTGCTATACGACAACGACAATTGGGATACGCATATTTACTTACGTTAATGACATGTGATGTTATGTGTTGCTGTGATATGTTATATTGGAACGTCGTGTTTTGAATAGCCGTTTTCTATGTGAGATGAGAGTTTTTCATTTACATTCATGTAAAAGCTTGTATGTAATATTCTTTTATTGGGGCACTTCCGGGTTGAGGATGATGTCACCATTGATGTATATTATTTACTTTTCCGCATTAGGATAGACCCAAGGAAGAGAGCACAAGTAAGCGGGTTGTAGGGTCCAGTGGGAGACCATCTCGAGGAGTCGAGACCGGGTCTCCTAACTCTAGAATTGGTAGGGTTAATTGCCGCTCTCGTAGGGGTCTAGGGATGTGGGTTTGGCTATTCATCGCGACCGTGGAATCCGCGTTTTTTATTGTCTTAATTAAAACACGGAATTCCTAGTATATCCAATATTTCATATATGTTTTTCTGCTGCTGATATTTTGTGATGTGATCACTTTATTTGTTCTGAGACGAATGCATATATTATATATATGATATATAATAACTATTACTGCTTTCGTTTCTTATGTGATGCTTGGGAAGCATAATTGATGAGACTTCATTAATGAGATTAATGAAATAAAAGAAACCTAAAGATGTTGTAGAAACTTGTTTAAAAACTGGTAGCTCTAGTTCTTGCTTTGTATAGCGGTATTCCTTGTAGAAT
Source organism: Agapanthus africanus (assembly GCA_030015575.1). Lineage (NCBI taxonomy): Eukaryota > Viridiplantae > Streptophyta > Magnoliopsida > Asparagales > Amaryllidaceae > Agapanthus > Agapanthus africanus. The sequence continues at coordinate 666,451,524 of CM057342.1, read as the reverse complement.
ATCCAGCACCTTATTCGACAAGGAAAGAGCCAGATCCCTTCACCGGGAGTGACCTCTTTAGCAAAACTGGCAGATGCTACAGCCCACACGGTTTGTCTTTTGATTGCTTTTATAGTTTTTGCTTTGCATGGTGGTATTTATGAAATATCCTGCACCTTATTCGATAAGAAAAGAGCCGAGATCCCTTCACCGGGAGTGACCTCTTTAGCAAAACTAGTAAAAACCTAAAAACACTCCTTTTTTCAAAATCACTCGATTCTACAACGAGATCAAGTTCATTACGCTCATGGTTTTCTTAAAAACCTGCGTAGCCTTCCGTCATTTCAGATAAGTGCTATTTTAGTATTCGTGCTGCGGTAGTTTGGCCTGCGTCAAGGCATAGTGTACGGTAGCTGATTAGTACTTATCTGCAGCATGAGATGCGATTGGATTAGGGTATTCGTATGGCGTAGTTTGGCCTGCGTCAAGGGTCGTGCGGGTGGGTTTAATTCAATCAGGAAATGACGGGTTGAACATGACTAGCGCCCTATGGGTAGTTTGGCCTGCGTCAAGATCATAGGACGCTAGGGGCAAAAGTATTATCGGGGATTTCAAGTGTTGAAATTTGCAATGAGATTGCATACCTTCTATGAGATAGTTGGATCCCGATACCCACTGCGAGTAAGAGTTACTCCTGGGAGAGTTTTACACAATACAATTAGCCGATCAAGTAGGTGTCTAGAAAGGTGTTAACGGGGTTACGCCCCTGGAAAAACGAGGTTTATTTTAATTAGGTCTGTGCGAAAGCACGGGGAACCTCCCTCAAAGTATCGACACTGGCCTGGTCGAAAGATTGGCGAACTTGTAGGGTGTACTTAATCCCGGCTAGTCTTACCTTTTAGGGTTTGAAGGAAGATTTGATAAAAACAGTGGGAGCCATCCTGATTAGATAAAATAATAACCAATCTAATCTTGTAAAAGCGCACGCAGAGTGTTTTCTTCTCTCTCTCCTGGTAGCGACCATGTCACGCCTTAATCAAGATAATAATATGGATGCATTGACCGAACCTGCTTATTATACTGTGCTAGGAAACGTTGGTTCCGCTTTATCTTATAACTGTTATAAGTCCGAGCAGGAAATAGGGGAATATTCGTATTCCCATGCCACCCAATCAAGGAATGAGCATGTTGATGCAGATTCTTCAGGTGTGTTCATTACCAAGAACTGTTTATCAGTTTCCTTTACGTTCTAGGTATGTGATACCGGATCAGGATCCCGCATATGTAATATGTTACATGGGCTATTGAAAGGTAGAGAACTGAGAATGAGTGATATATCTCTAAGTGTTAGAGAATGGTGCAATTGTTGCAGCCAAGTCAGTTGGCAGATATCACCTTGTATTAATACATTGATTCTGAACGAATGTTATTACATACCGAACCTGATATACAACATTACATTGGTTTCTTTATTAAGTTAAAGAAGGATATAATTCTGTATTTGAGGATAATGTTGTGAACATTTTCCTGAATCAAGAGTTGATTGGATCAGGCACATTATATAATAGCATATACGTTCTAAATCAAACCACAGTTCAAAGTATACAGAACACACACAAGAGGAGTAGTTCAGAAATGAATGAATCCTTCTTGTGGCATTGTAGACTGGGTTATATCAATGCGACACGACCAGCTAAGTTACATAATGATGAATATGAGAATCTGTTCAAATTTTCATCTTATGACACTTGCCAGTCTTGTCTCAAAGGTAAAATGACAATTACTCCGTTTACTGGAAACAGAGAAAGAGTTACTGAACTCTTGGGACGGATACATGATGATGTATACGATCCTATGTCTACAAATGCCAATCTTGGTTCTTCCTACTTCATTATATTCACTAATCATCTCTCAGGATTCGGACATATGTTCCTGTTGAAACACAAGTCTGAAGCTTTTGAGAAATTCAAGGAATATAAGCTTGAAGTTAAATAATCAGACGGGTAGAAGTATTAAAGTCCTTCGATGAGATCCAGGAGGCAAATACTTGGGCATGGAGTTCCTGGATTTTCTAAAAGGAGAATGAGATTCCCTCTTAGCTTACTCCTTCGAATACACCACAGCACAACGATGTATCGGGGCAGAGGTATCGCACCCTATTAGATATGGTGCGCTCTATGATAAGTACTGCTGAGTTACCTGTTTCCTTTTGGTGTTATGCACTTGAGAAGCTGCATACCTGTTGAATGGGGTTCCATCCAAATCAGTGCCTACCACTCCATATGAGATATAGTATGGGAAGAGACCATCTCTTAAACGAGTTAAGATATGGGGTTGTCCGGGCTATGTTGAAAAGCAATATCCGGACAAGCTCGAGGCAATGTCAGTTCTGTATAAGTTTGTTAGGATATCCCAAACATTTGTGAGAGAATATCTTCTACCACTCTGAGGAGCAAAAGGTGTTTTGTTTCTCAGCATGCCACCTTTTTAGAAAATGAATTTCTTGTGAAGAAATTAGTGGACATAAGGTAGAACTGGAAGGAGTTCCAGCTAGACAAACTAACAGCTGATGATTTGGTGAAACCAAAGGATTCAATAGTCTCCAACGAACCTCAGCCTCTCCGCGAATCTGGTAGGGTTCCTCATCCACTTGAGAGATACTACGGTCTTCTCGGTGACAGTGGGAGCGAGGATTGCATCAGGTAGATGATGGCCCAACTAGGTTCATACAGGCCATCACAAGTGGAGACTTTATGAAATGGCTGGATGCTATGCGATCAAAGATGGAATCCATGTACACCAACAAAGTATGACTTTGAATGTTGCACCTGAAGGGGTAAAACCCATTAGGAGCAAGTGGATCTTGAGAAGATTCTTGGTATAAATGGAAAAGTTGAGACTTTCAAAGCTATGCTTAAGTCCATCAGGATCAAAACAAGCATCGCGAAGTTAGAACATCTGTTTTGATGTGGCAGTCAAAGAGTTTGACTTCATAAAAAAGGTAGATGAACCTTGTATATACAAGAAGGTTGTAGAGAGTAAGGTTGTCCTCTACGTATTGTACGTAGATGACATACTCTTGATAGGAAATGGTTTCCTATACTACAATCGGTCAAGCTCCTCTTATCACGAGGATTCTCCATGGAAGATCTGCATGATACCTACTACATCTTGTGGATTATGATCTATGATGATAGATCTAAGTGGATATTGGGAGTGTCCCAAATCCAGGTACATTAACACCATACTAAAGGGGTTTAGTATGGAAGATTCTAAGCGTGGTGGTTTGCCCACTTACTCAAGGAATCACTCTCTCCAAAAAGATGTCTTCCAAGACTGATTTGGAGAGAGCTCGCGTACAAGAGATACCCTATGCTTCGGCAGTAGGCTCTATCATGTATGCGATGTTATGTATCAGACCATATGTAGATGACTCACTAGGTGTAGTGATCAGGAATCAATCGGATCTTGGGAGAATCACTGGACAGCTGTGGAGGAAATTCTTAAGTACTTAAGAAGCACTAAAAGAAAGTTTTTGGTTCGAGCTTCCACAGTGATAAGGTTGACTAAAAGTCAGTCACAGGCATTGTATTTACCCTCAGTGGAGGGACGATATGTTGGAAGAGTTCCAAGCTAGATACCGTGACATACTAGACGATAAAGGCTGAATACATTGCTACCAACGATGGTGCCAAAGTGGCTGTCTGGGCATTTCATGTTCATAAGATGAACATGGTTCCTACCATTAAGCGTCCAATAACTGTTATTGGGACAACAATGGAGTTGTGGTTTTGGCCTAGGAACGCCGGTCCCATCAGCGTTCAAAACATTTGCCAGTCAAGTATCACCTGATCAGGGAGATGATTGATCTCCAAGGGATCGAGGTCAGGAGAGTAGACACGAAGGATAACACGGCGGATCCACTCACAAAGGCCTTTCGCTAGAGAGACTTCTATAGGATGTTGAGTATGAGATACTGTAACAAATGGCCTTAGTGCAAGTGGGAGATTGTTAGTTATATGTATGCCCTAGAGGCCATTACTGTACATGTGATGTATATTGTAGTGGATGCTTGGACATATAGAGAGAGGACTTTCTTGCTCGACATGATAGTATACTATCTGGTTGCACTTTATCTTAATATGTACACTTATTGTCTCTCTATTACATGTTGATAAAACCCTTATGATGAGTACTTGACTACCAGGACTATGATGCAGATCATACTAGTGGGGCAGAGGTAGTCGGTAAGTACATCCTTCAAATGTTTCTAGTCGTGGGAGTATCGAGACAGGGCATCGATACTCCAGAGTAGACTAGCGTATACGCTTCTCGACCCATATGATGGGCGATGGATGATCCCATATCCATTGGTGTTTGACATCAGAGAAGGTATACAGGTGCTCAGTGGAGACTGGGTATACTGGACGGACTCGCCAAGAACTCCTAGATGATATTATACCTATCGTCAGATAGCAGTTCTCTGGTGATACTGGTACAGGTTAGTCTGTCGACCCGAGATCATCATAGAGTCTTGTGTGATTCCTACTGTACTTTGATTTCCACCATACCACGGTCAAGAGATCGTGCAAAAAGGTGGTTTTTGGGTACAGTCCTGAGTCGCATGGAGGCAATGAGCAATAGGAGGGGATTTCATCTCTCCCGGTATTGGGGGTTGATGTTGCGCTATGCTCGATTGGCCATAACAGGAAATCCCTGACCATGGTTGCTGAGATCTACTTGTAAGTGTTATCAGTAGTTTCTCGAGACGTTATGGACCTTGAATTGGCATGACTTATCAGGCTATTGGGGTCTGACGTTATACCACCCCCAGGCTGTGATATGCGACATATCTAACGAAGAGACCGGAATGTATGGTAGTGTTACTAATTGGATTCGCAGGAGTATGAGCAGGCTTGCTTGTTGATCTTCTGATCGCTCAATACTCGGGTGGCCGTTACGTTTAGCAGACCGCTTACGGCTTGTTGGTGTTTGATATGATCATCACCTACTGCCGGCGTATTGATGAGTCTTTAGAGTCATACACAGAGGTTTCCTGGTTCATACGAAACGGAGTAGGAGCACATATGTGATATGTGCGGGACCGAGATTAATGCGCGTATGTGATACCGCATTTTATTATCGCGATTTGTTACATCGGTCGGTTATATGTGATATAGCCGGGTTATTGGATCAAGTGTTGATTTGATAAGTTGTTACATATGATATTAGTCGGTTATATGTGATATAGCCGAATTATTAAATCAAGTGTTGATTTAATAATTTAATGTATAAATATATATTTGATATATTAAATTACATTAACTAATATTAGCTCACTTAACCATTTCTTTTTCTCACTTGTGTATACATGATATATATGTGATATATATTAATGTATCATGCTAGGTTATATATGCAACTTGTGTGTATGAGACTTACACCATGACCATGATAATGTTCAGGGTTTTATTTATTTTGGTAATTCAAATTTGTATGGAATTTAGTCATGGTTGGAAGCTTGGAGAAGCTTATCACAACCATTGACTTAGTCCACCAAATTTGTTTTACTTAAAGATATTTATAAACCTAACCATAATCACATAGCCATGGTTTATTCTCTACATGGGTTAGTGTATGACACTAACTCACCAAGGTTGCAATTCTAACCTCACTCTCATTCTCTTGTTCATTCTTCATCTTCTTCTTCATCTCCCTCAAGCTCTCTAGGTTATGAGGAAGTGAAGAAATATTGTGAGAAAATTAAAAATAAAGTGAGCCCACTTCCTATTTCATCATCCTATACTATATTAGCCATTTAGTTTAGGGTGTTTGCTTCACTAATCTACCATTAGTTAAGAGATAGCATGAGCTTGAGTCTTCTCGACGTAGATCATCTTTGGCCTCGAAGACTTCGAGCAAGCTTGTTCATTTCTTCATGTGAACCCTTACTTGAGTTCGGGAGTTCACTACTTGGAGCGAAGGTACTACCACACGGAGCTTTAGAAGTGAAGGACCGGTCTACAAAGGTTGTATTCCTCATTCACTTTGTATGCAAAGTTGTTTGCATGCTGTTTTGTTTAAATCTCTAGTTAAGATTCTAGGGTTAGGGTTCTTTAGAACGGCAAAAATTTGAAAACGGCATGGACGATGCCTCCTGAAACCTCGCTGCCGCGCTAAGTAACCTTACAGTTGCAAATGGAGCAAATGTTGCAGCAGTTACAGTAGTAGATTATCATCTATCACTGCTATATGGAAAAACTTTAGTTTTAAATAACTGTTTTTTATATTCCTAGCATTTTATGCAACATTATTTCTGTTTCTGTCATGACCTACCCCCCAAACACAGACGGTATTGTCCGCTCTGGCCGAAACCGCACGGTTTTGTCCCTTGAAATGAACCGAACTCGAGAAAGGGCCACTTCCCAGGAGGTTACCCATTCCAGAATTTCCCTACCTCGACCACGCTTAACTACGGAGTTCTTCAAATTCCAGAGTTCCAGTTAACCCAAAAGGCGCCTCCGTATTATAGGAGTGGTATAATTCCATTTATAGTTCTGATCATGCCCCCTTTCGGAATGGAATTCGATACTCCCTATTGTGCTCCAGTGGGTCCCCGTGTGTATCCATATCGGTTACGTCTCTACCTCTATACCGGATAACACCTCACTTCTCACGGGGTAGATGGTATACATCCTCAACTCCACCTGGGGTATTACATCCCTCCATTTCAAACAATGGTTCGTCCTCGAACCGCATACCTGCTTTTGAGGGACCGGCTCTGATACCATATCTGTCACGACCCACCCCCAAACACAGATGGTATTGTCCACTCTGCTCGAAGCCTTACGGTTTTGTCCCTTGGAATGAACCAGACTCGAGAAGGGGCCACTTCTTAGGAGGCCACCCATCCCTGAATTTTCCTAGCTCGATCATGCTTACCTACGGAGTTCTTCAAATTCTCGAGTCCGGTTCATTCTAAGGGGGAAAACCGGGCGGTTTCGGCCAGAGCGGAAAATACCATCTGTGTTTGGGGATGGGTTGTGATAGTTTCTTTATTGGATAACGATGAATTTCTTTTGTTTGTTGGTGTTATGAACATTCATTGTAATAACGAATTAGTTGCTCTTGCGAATTTATTTAATGGTCATTATATATTAAATCTTGCTAATGTTTATAACATACACAATACCCATAAAAGAACAAGTTCAGAGATGAACGGAACTCTTTTATGGCACTATAGAGTTGGCCATATAAATGAGGTAAGGTTTAAGCAATTACATAAGAATGGTTACCTATATTCGTTTGATTTCGAGTTATATGATAATAGCAAGTCATGTTTTAAAGGTAAGATGGCTAAATTTTCATTTAGTGGATGCAGAGAAAGAGTTGATTAACTCTTGGGACTAATATATAGTGATTTATGTGGTCCAATATCTATTCAAGTTAGAGAAGGATACTCTTACTTCATTACTTTTATAGATGACTGCTCACGCTTCGGACACATATACTTGACGAAGTATAAGTCTAAAGCATTTGAGAAGTTCAAAGAGTATAAGAATCAAGTGTAAAACCAAACGGGAAAGAATATTAAGATTCTTCGATCGGATCGAGGAGGTGAATATTTGAGTACAGAATTCTTTGGTTACTTAAAAGAGAATGAGATTCTCTCTCAGATTACTCCACCTTACACGCCACAACATAATGGCGTATTAGAAATGAGGAATTGTACCCTATTGGATATGGTACGTTCCATGATAAGTAACACTGGGTTACCTCTTTTATTCTGGGGGTATGCACTAGAGACAGCTGCATATATACTGAACCAGGTTCCATCAAAGTCAGTGCTCTTGCCTCCATTTGAGTCATGGAAGGACAAGAAAACTAATCTTAAGTTTGTTAAGATATGGGGTTGACCTGCTTTCGTTAAAAAGTAGAATCCTGACAACTTAGAGGCACGATCCATAATTTTCAAGTTCATAGGATACTCAATGCATTTGTAAGGGTATAGATTCTACTGCCCAGAGGAACAATGTATTGTTATCTCTAGATATACCACCTTCTTAGAGAAGAAATTTCTTGAAAAAGAAATTAGTGGGAGCGCGGTAGAACCGGAAGAGGTTCCAGAAGAATAAGCAATTACGAAAGACCAAATAGAACCTGAGACTCCGGTATTACCTGATCTAGCGGAACCGCTCCGTCGATCTGGTAGGCAATCTAGAGCACCCGAAAGATATTATGGGTATTTTGTTGATGGTGATATCAAATATTGTGTCATAGAAGATGACGATCCTATCACTTATCGACAAGCCATAGAGAGTAAAGAATTTTAGAAATGGATAGATTTCATAAAGTCTGAAATTGACTTGATGCACTCCAACAAAGTGTGGACTTTGGAGGATGCTCCTGAAGGGGTAAAACCCATTGGGAGCAAATGGGTCTTAAAGAAGAAGATTGGTGAAGATGGGAAGGTGGAGACCTTCAAAGCTAGATTGGTGGCAAAAGGCTTTCGTCAAATATCAGGTGTGGATTTTGACGAAACCATTTCTCCAGTTGCGATACTTAAGTCAATCAGAATCATGCTTACAATCGCTGCTTATTATGACTACGAAATATGGCAGATGGATGTCAAGACAGTTTTTCTAAATGGTACTTTAGAAGAGAACATCTATATGACACACCCAAAAGGTTTCGAGGTCAGTAGGAGCAGCGATAAAGCATGCAAGTTGCTTAAGTCCATTTATGGACTAAAGCAAGCATCTAGGAGTTGGAACATCTATTTTGATGAAGTAATCAAAGAGTTTGATTTCATCAAAAATGATGATGAACTATTTCTTTATAAGAAGATTGTAGAAAGTAATGTCGTGTTCCTCATATTGTATGTGGACGACATACTTCTAATAGGCAATGATGTACCGACATTGCAGTCGGTAAAGATCTGGCTATCACAAAAGTTCTTAATGAAGGATTTGGGTGAAGCATCCTACATACTGGGTATAAAGATCTATAGAGATAGATCTAAGAGGATACTTGGATTATCCCAATCCAAGTACATAGATGATATAATGAAGAGGTTCGGTATGGAACATACCAAGATGACCAAGCGAGGTAATGTACCTGCTAAGCATGGAATATCTCTCTCCAAGGATATGTCTTCCAAGATAGATGAGCAGAGAAAACACATGGATAAGACACCACATGCTTCGGCAGTTGGGTTTATCATGTATACGATGTTATGTACTAGACCTGATGTGGCTTATGCACTTAGTGCAGTAAGTCGATATCATTCTAATTCTGGAGAACAACATTGAATTACTGTGAAGGCTATATTTAAGTATTTGAGGAATACTATGGAGATGTACCTAATATTCGGTAAAGGTGACCTCAAGGTTAAGGCGTTTACTGATTCCAATTTTCAGAGTGATATAGATGATTACAGATCTGTCTCTGATTATATTTTTACCATAAATAGTGGAGCTGTTAGTTGGAGGAATTCAAAACAGGATACTGTTGCGGACTCTACCATGGAGGTGGAGTATATAGCAGCGAATAAGGCTGCTAAGAGGCTGCTTGGATGAAGAAGTTTATCTCCGATTTAGGAGTGGTTCCGAGCATTGCTGACCCAGTATCCTTATACTGTGTCAACAATGCAGCTATTTCATTAGTTAAGGAACCAAGGTCTCATTGTAAATCCAACTACATACTTCGAAAGCACCATTTGATTCGAGAGATCCATAGACGGAAGGATGTCGATATATTGAGAGTAGATACAAAAGATAACATAGCGGATCCATTCACTAAGGCTCTTTCTCAACCGCAGTTCGAGAGACTCGTTGAGATGTTGGGTATGCGAAACCACAATAATTGGCCCTAAGTGCAATTGGGAGATTGTTAGATGTAGGTGCCCTTAGAGGCAATTAGTTGTAATTGCAACCTACATGTATAGAAATTTCTTGTTCGTAATAACAATATGCTATTTGGTTTTTTTATTGGTATATCTTTTATTTATAATACTCTTTTTATTATTGACTACTAATAAAGTCCGTAGAATAATACTAGACTACATTATTATGCCACGCCCCGCTTCCCAGAGTACGGGCAGATGACGCGACGAGGCCGCTACGTATTTACTATGAAGTAAATACGCTAAGCGTATCTAAACAATATAAAAATAAATGCACAAGAGACAAGATATAATAAAACAGCAACTTTATTTATTCACATTCTTTCTGTACAATGCATGGAAAAGTAAATACAACTGAATGAAAACAATGCCTAAACAATGGCATAACAGAAAAGGAAAAGTACTGAAATAAAAGTGTACAATGAACTAAAGCTCTGGGTCTTCAATGAAGTGGTCCAAATCTTCACTAATGGGCTCGATCTCCGGAGTGTCCAGATCACCTGACAACATTTAAAGAAGAAAGAAAGAGAATGTCATCAGCGAACAAATCGCTCGGTAAGTCCCAAAGATAAGGCAGAAATAGAATAGACAGAAAGAGAAGGTAGCTTTTAAAGTTGTATTATATGAGTGTTTGGTGTTAACGCTGTTGTTTGTAGCTTGGTACAGAAGGATGCCAGTGTATACGAGAGGAGTCTCTATATGCCAGAGACTAGAGGCAAGTGTAGTACAAGGAACCGTTTATGCCACGGTACAACAGCAACTGGATTCAGGTTAGATGTATTAAATCTTACTGTCTCATGCCACTTCTAACACCTTCCGTACCAATCTACCCCTTAAACCCCGAGATGTCTTGTTGTATAGTTGTATTGTATTGTCATGTATTGTAAACTGTATAGATTGTATAATTGGATGACTTACCGAAACCATGATATCAGTAAATGGACGTAACTCTAGAATCATGGATATAACTGGAGAATCATGTAAATGGAAGTATATCCATGGTTCGGTTCGGTCAATATAGATTGAATAATTTGGACAGATTGAATATATGAATTCATGTTGAATTGTAATATTGTAGATTGTAGATTGTAGATTGTACTTGAATCACATTCAAGTCAGATTATTAAGAAGAGACTCAGTCTGAGTCAAAACAATTAGAGAAGAAATTGAAGTTCTGATTGTTTTGATGTTATCGGTAACCGCTGCACATGGGCGGCAGGATTTGTGTTTTTTTCAAAGACGATTACCATATTGATAACACCGTTGTTAAGTTGTCTACCTTAGATAGGAAAGCACCCATATCTCCGGCTCCTTGAGGTTCAAGAGACTGGTCCCGCTTAAACCTATATTTACTAGGGTCCTTAGGGTAATTTATAGAACTTGAGGGGGTTTTATGTAAAAATACTTTTGTATAACTTTCAAAATACACCCCAAGTGTTTAATTATCGTCTTTAGAGTTGTAATAAATATAGATTTTATATATGTGATGTTTCTAGTGAAATTAACCTAATTTCATAATATAGGGTATTAAATTGTAATATTGTACTTTGTATGGAATTCATGGTATTTTAATGTAAAGTGACTCTTGTGATTTTAGAAAAAGTTGGAATATTTATATTATCACCAAATAGATATTTTAATTATACATATATATATATATATTTATATAAAAATAATTTTTAATATATATTATATTTCTAGAAATATCATTTTCTTAAGATTTTGTATTTTGTAAATCTTTCGAGACCGAATGCCCCTTGCGTGGGTCTGCATCTCGCACTACTAAGCCCGAGGATATGCGATAATCCGTACCATCCCGATCGGGTTCCCCAAATGGGTTTTAGCGGCGCTTTGCAAAGATTTGTTTAAAAATACTAAATCTTGTAAAAATGGTTTTATTAGTAAAGGGTATTTATATGTAAAGGTTCGTTTCCCATATTCTATGTTCCCAAAAAGTATTGTGCTATATTTCATATGAGTGTTGTGAGGAGGTAGGTCATTACCTCGTGATCTATTTAATGGTTTAGCAAGTCTATGATGTTTAAATGTTGAAATGGAACTACATGGTATTTTAGTGAAAAAGTACGGTAAAAGTTACAAAATGATATAGATTGTCATGAAACTTGTTCAACATATTTGTTAATGATTAATAGTCAACATGTAATGGTTTAATAGGGTTGTGTTTAAGAAAAGTAGTATTTTTAGAAAGAAACCGAATCGGAAATCGGTTTGATTCCGATTCCGTCGGGTTTTATTAAAAGATGTTTTTAGAGTAGCAAAGAAGAGAGGGAGGTGGAAATTACGGGTTTAGATTCAAGATAAGAGGGAGAGAAATCGGTAGAAGGTGTCGGTGTGTCGTTTCATCGCCGGGAGCTCCTAGGGTCGTCGTCGGAAGTTCGCCGGAGTTTCGCCCTTCGCTAACTCCACTTGTACACAAAAGTTCTATAGAGTTTTCTTGAGAGTTTGGACAGAATTGTGAGTGAGGGGTGTGTGTTTAGGGTGGTATTTATAGGGTAAAGCTAGGGTTTAGGGTAGGTGAAAGGGTGTAAAGAAAAATGTATTAAATTGTATTAAAAATATGGTTTAATGGGATTTTAAAGTGTTCTGTTCATGTGCAGGAAATTTAAACTATACCGGAGTAATGGGGAGACCAAAAGACACAACTTCTAAGAAGACAACTCGGCGATCCGGCTCAACTCGGCCGGCGGCGGCGGGCCGAGTCGACCGAGACGCCGGCCCGAGTCGGCCGAGTCAGGCCGGGGTTCGCTGCCACGTGTCCTATGTCGTACGGTGTAGCCCCTGGGACAGTTTGTTTTACTTGTAGTGGGGTTTTTGGGAGTTATGCACGTGTAAACCCTTGGACTTCTAAAAATTCAAAAGAAAACAATATTAAAAATAATGTGGGGTGTGGGATTTGAACTCTGGTGGCTTGGTTCAGCAGTGCAAAGTCTTACCAATGAGCTACAAGCTCATTCTTGCTATTCAAAAGCAAAACAAACTTATAACTTGTGCTCAGGCAAAAATACCCCTTTCTGTAATTTTGAAAAAAATTGTACAGAAAGTTGTACCGAAAGTTTGGGGTTGCTACAGATTATGATGTAGATCACAATGCGAGACCTGACTAGTTGATAAGTATATTCTTAAATGTTCATAGTTGTAGAAGTATCAAGACAGGACATCGATACTCCGGAAGACTAGTGTATACCATATTTACTCGTTGGAGAGTAATGACTGTTCTCATAATTATCTGGTGTGGTGACACCATAGTATCGTATGCAGGCGTTTATAGATGATAAGTATACCGAACGACTCACTTTGAATTTCTAGTTGGTAATTATACATAATTGTCAGATGAAAATTCATATAGTGACAACTGATACGACTTAGTCTCCAGACCTGAAACTTGCTATAGTATCTTACGTGTGCTAGAGATTACTTTAGTTACTACCCAACCAAAATTCTATTGATACTCTATATAACGGTAGTAGTTGGGTATGATCGAATACATGTGAAGGTTGTGAGGAGTTAACATGGAATTCGTCTCTCCGGTATAAGGAGAACAGTGTTCTGCAGTGTGCGATATATCAGTGACCTAAAATCTCTGGCCAGAGTACTAAAGATCAAATGATAAGTGGTTATCAGTTTGCTCTCAGGGTTACGTGATAATATCAATACAATAGTTATTTGAGTTATTAGGATTTGACAGTACTACTAAGCCCTGAACCAAATAAGGAACACAAGTAGACGAAGAGACCGGACCGTACGGTAGTTGCCACTGATAGGTATTGATTTGCTCGGATAGCATTTTCCTATTCCAATCCAGTCATCGATAGTTTACCCAGCTAGTCTAAATACGTAGTTATCGTCCCTATAGACCTGTGGATTTTACTGTTCACAGAATTAGTTCGAATTGTTCGAATTTATTGTCCACTGTTAAGTAAACGTCGAGCCTCCGGAGTCATACATAGGTGAACTCCTAGTTGTCAAACATTGAAGTATAAACTAAAGAAGAGATAGTATATATTTGATATACAAAAGGGATTAATTAAATAAGTATATTTGATATACTATTGATATTTAATTAAGGGTAAAATCGTCAAATAAGATTTGACGTACAACTCAAGATAATATATGATATTAAATGAATAAATAATACATGACTATATATATGTATTAATTATATTATATTATATATATATATATAAGTATTTATAAAATAATATTAATGCGCATTCGATGTATATGAAATATTATATGTGACATATACACATGTAGTGTATATGTATGGGCAAAAAATTACAGGAGCCCAACATGTATTAAGATATAATTAGTTAGTTTGTTTAAATTGTTAAATGAATTAATTAGTTATGAGGATTTAAATTAGAAAAACTATATGCCTATATATAGCCTTCTAATATGTAGAAAACCCTAACCCTAATTTCCTTCCCCCACCCTCTTTGATAGTTTCGGCCCACTTTCTTCTCTTGGCCAAAATTATTTTGGAAGAAATCAAATTAAAATTAAAATTAAAATTAAAATTAAAATTAAAATTAAAATTGTTTTAATTTATCTTCTTTAGGGCTTCTCTTTAATTAATTAGATTAGCTAATTAATTAATTAGAGTTCATAAATCTTGGAGATTTGTGTGAGGGCAAATAAGGAGATCATCAAGATGTAATAAAATCGTTTTGATTGGAGTAGGGATCGCTAGCGCATCGAACGAAACGCAAATTCGATTTTGCACAAAAGTATAATTCTCCTTAAATCAATTAAGTGTTAATTGATTTCATTATTAATTAACGTGGTTTATAAACCCTAATTAGCGTTGATGTAAAAAAAATTATTTAACTTCCGCTGTGTTTACACCAATTTAATCAACATATATGTATGTGCGTGTATGTAGGGGAGTGATCTATTGCAAACTGGTCCGCGTTTTTTAAAAATGGGAACTCTCGATACACGACATATTTGAACGATCCGAACTATTCAAGTTGATCACCCTACACTCAAATATATGTGTATGAAAAATCAAAGGATTTAAAAATATCTAACTCATGCATCGAATGAGTGTAAAATGAACATCTTTCAATATAGTAACATAAACTCTATCTAATACATTGGTTAAGAGGTTTTCAAATTCTTTGATTTTTCATACACATAGACTTGAAGGTAGGATGATCAACTTGAACGATTCAGATCGTTCAAATATGTTGTGGATCAAGAGTTTCTTTTAAAAAAAACGCGAACCGGTTTGCAATTGAGCGCTCTCATATATATATAAGAATAATGGAGGAAAAGTGCCATAGAAAGGAATTTTCTCCTATGGCGTCGAAAAAATACAACCTCCACGTTTTTTTGATGATCGGCACCCATCATTATCATCTTGATCATGTAAGTTTTATGTGATTCCATCACTTTTTCACCGTTGATTTAGTGGATGCAAAATTAACGGTTTACCGACAATAGTACTTTTTACATTGCTAATTCAATGGTGAAAATCACATGAAATTTGGTGTATCCACATCTTACATGATCAAGATGATGATGATGGAAGGCGATCGTCGAAAAAAATCATGGAAGGTATAGATTTTTTATGCCACCTAACAAAAACGTCCCCCCCTCTCTATATATGATCCTATGAGAAGTTACATAAGGTGAGAGCTATAAGAGAGAGTGATCGTAACCGTCAGATATTATTTAATTGTTAAGATTTAATAGTTTTTAAAGATAAATATATAAATGAAAACCAAATCTAAACAAATTCTTTACAAAATCTCACTAAACCTCTCTCTCACACTCTCTCACGTATTAATATATTTCTTCTCCATCTGCATTTCCTTTTTTTGGGGGAAAAATATAGAAGAATGAATGATAAATTAAATAAAAGAGTATACTTAAGAACACACTCAAATCTGATCTGAAGCATCCAAAATGCAATCTATTTGATATGGAGTGTTGAATCCCCAATTTAGCTTATTCCTCTTGATCTTCGTATAATGTCTTTATTAATTATATTTTTCTTGCTTACTTAATGTTCTTAATTTAATTAAGATTGAATAATGTTTAAAGCATGTTGTTTTATCTGTAAGAGAAAAAATGTTTCCAATTTGTTAATTTAGATAGATTTTATCTCGAATAGATTCTCTCTCAAAGAACGGAAAGATATTATACAAGATTTTGTAAGATTTATTTGTTGATTATGTTGTCGTTCCTATATTTATCTTTAAAAACAACTATTAAATCAGAGCCGTCAAATAATATCCGATGATTGCACTCACCGCCTCTCATAGCTCTCACCATATGTTACTTCTCATAAGACGATTCCTCTATATAGGAGCTGAGGTATACCTCAGCTAATTAGCTGAGATATACAGACCCAGTTTTGTGTAAGAGGGCCCACCTAAATTAACCTTAAAGGGTTTGGGCCTAGTGTTTTACACAGAGCTGTGTCTGTATATCTCAGCTAATTAGTTGAGATATATCTCAGACCCAGCAACCTCATATATATATATATATATATATATATAGAGAGAGAGAGAGAGAGAGGGAGGCCATAGGAGGGAATTTCCTCCTATGGCGTCGAAAAAATACGTCCTCCATCGTGTTTTCCGACGATCGGAATCCACCATATTCATGGTTATCATCTAAGATGTGGATACGCCAAATTTCATGTGATTCTATAACTTTTTCACCGTTGATTTAGCAATGTAAAAAATTCTATTGTCGGTAAACCGTTAATTTTAAACCCAATAAATCAACGGTGAGAAAGTTGTAGAATCACATGCAATTTGGCGTACCCACATCTTAGAAGATAACGATGATGATGATGGGTTCCGATCGTCGGAAAATACGATGGAGATTGTATTTTTTCGACGCCATACGAGGAAATTTCCTCCTATGGCATCTTTCCTCCATTATTCTCATATATATATATATACATATATATATATATATATATTGTACGGATCCTATGAGACGGGTTCGCGTTTTTAAAAACGCGAACCTAAACGAGAACCGTTGGATCTTATGTTTACTTTCAACGGTTAAGATTAATGTAGCTTAATAAATATGTTTATTCAAACTCTCATCATTTTTTTAAATTTATAATGATATATTAATTTCATTATTTATTTGACAGTATCATATTCATTTTTCTTAAATGCTACCTAATTATAAATGTTTAACCGGCAAATTTGATATTTAAGGTCGACGTAAAGAGAGAGATTTAGTAAAGAAAACAAAATATTAAATTAAAATGTGAATGATAAATAAATTCATTTAGCATTAAGAATTCATGATATCCTCTGTTTTGTAAACCCAAGCTGATGATGATGGGCGCTTTTGAATCAACATGATAAATTTACGGAGTAATTACAAATATGAAGAATTCCAAGGAGAGATGTATAAGAGTGTGCTTGGTAGGAGATAATTTACGTGTTAATCCTAAATTACCGTGAAAAATTACCACGCTTGTTTTGATATAAAAATTACTTTCGGGAATATAGAATTACCATGGTAATCAATGTTCCTATTTCATGGAATTCATATTCCTCCTAAAATTAGTGTTTATCATAAATTACCATGAAATATTCCCACCTAACACAAGATGTGCCACGACCGTCCGCCATCCGCTACCGGCCGGCCCTGTCGCCCACCCACCGCTGGCTGGCCCTTCCGCCTACCCACCGCCTGCTACCCATTGATTGTACGTCCGCCCTGCACATACATATATTACCAGAGATGCTTAAAATATACCTAGAACATAATTGCAAGATTAGTTAGCATTAGATTTCAGTTCATCACATTCTCCAGAATGTGAGTATTCTTAATAATCTTCAATTCCATATATCAAGAGCATCTTTAAAAAATCAATGGAGGACACCTGTGATGCAATCCACCTGTGATTAGCTAAAATTTAACCCTACACTTTTTCTTTTTTGACCGAGTGCACTCCGTTGATATTTTAAAATAGGTACCCTAAGTGCACCCTACACTTTTTATTTTTTGACCGATTGACACCCGTTGATATTTTAAAATAGGTACCGTGGGTCCACGGCGTATTAATTAGTACATATATAAGTACGGGTTTTTTTGACCGATTGACACCCGTTGATATTTTAAAATAGGTACCGTAAGTGCACGGCGTATTAATTAGTACGTATACAAGTACGAGATGATACACGGGAAAACCGCCTTAACTTTAATTATATCCAAATGAATTAGAGGGAAATATTTGCAGAAAGTGCTTAAAACTATTTATTTTAAAATAAATTAAATATAAACAAAACATAGAATATTGAATCCTCTAGATCTAGTCATGCAATAATAATGATGTCTTCTTTTTCTATTTCTCCTTCAACTTTCTAATAATTATGATATTGGTTCAGAAAATATAGACTATATGAAATCCAACTAGTTGGTCACTACATAATCTATCTAAACATACCAAATCATAACTCTTACAAAGTTGTTGTTTAGATTAATATAATTTCAATCGAATATTTACCTTTTCTAAGCATAAGCTATAAGCTTGTCATCACATCATAGCCTATCAGAGTTTATCAGCAAAATTGGAACTTGAACTTATATTAATCTTATTAATCTAAATTAATATAATATTACCCACGATCATTACTTTCCTTAAGCATGAACTATAAGATTTTATCACATCATAATCCATCAAAGTTTATGAATTGTCTACATTACATCCATCTAGATTCATTAAGCGCAAGAGAAAGAATTTATACATATTACAACTACATGTTTGCAACATAGATTCATCAATCCTCACTACTACAATGAGGGGTTGCCCCTACGGATTTAAGAATCTGTAGGGGTAACTTTTTATTGCCTTTACGGATTAATCCGTAGGGCCATCAGTTTGTCCATATGGTGCCCTACGGATTAATTAAAAAATATTAAAATGTAATTATTGATTTAGCCATACGGAACCGCAGAAGAAGGCCCGTAGGGGCATCAAAGGTTTATTTATAAAAAAAAAATAAAGTCTAGAAATTTCCTCATCGTTCTCAAAATTTCCCAACCACCCCCCGCGCGCGCCTTCTCGCTACCACACCCGCGTGCGCCTCCTCGTCGCCGGTACACCATCGTCAACTTCCTCAACGACACCACATCCCGTGAGCTCCAGCCTAATCACCGTCGACTTCCTCGTCTCGTCGACAATGGAATCTCTGGCCTCCTCCTCGTCGACAGTAGAATCTCCGGCAAAACTACTACTAAGGTGAGTTAATTTCAATTTTTAACTTATAATTATAATTTTATTTGTGTTATTGTTGATTTTAGAGTTACTACTAGGGCTTAGAGTCAGGGTTTAGTCTAGGGTTTGGGCTAGGGTTAGGGTTAATTAAGTAAGGTTAGGGTTAGGGTTCGGTATAGGGTTATGGTTCGGTTTAAGTTTAGGGTTAGGGTTAGGGTTAGGGTTAATTAAGTAGGGTTAGGGCTAGGGTTAGTTTGGGTTAATTAGGTAAAATAGGGTTGGTGATGATTAGGGCTAGGCTTTGGGTTAATTAGATTAATCAGGGTTAATTTTGGTTAGGGCTACAGTTAATTTGTGCTGGGGTTTGGGTGATGATTAGGGTTAGGTTAATTTGGGTTAGGGTTTAGGTTATGGTTAATTTGGGTTAATTAGGTAAAATAGAGTGTATTTGTGTTAGGGTGTTGATTAGGGTTAATTTTGGTTAATTTGGTTAATTAATGATAGTTTGAAGGGTTAGGGTATTTATTAGGGTTAATTAGGTTAATTTGGGTTAATTGGGTTAATTTTGGGTTAATTAGGGATAATTTGAGTTAGGGTGATGATTATGGATAATTTGGGTTAATTAGATTAATTTGGGCTAATTAGGATTAGGGTTTAGGGTGCACTGGTTCTTCCAGTAGGATACTCGATGATAACGTAAATGTACAATTTTACCGTAAACGCAAGAAAAATTTACCCTAAACTAAAAACTTCGAACCCTTAATAATGAAACGTAAACGTAAAACTTATTCATGTTAAATGTTCAAGTTAAAACCAATATATGATACTCGATGATAATATGAAACTTTCATATTCTCATCGATACTCATATGTGAAAATCAAAGCACGGCTTAGTCCCCGTCTATCGGTTAACATACGTTCGATGTTCGTCGTGACATAGAACTATACGAAGGTTGTTAAATATCGGACGGTATAGTTCGGTACTAACAACCGTCGTGTAGTCTATGTGACGAGAAGATTCAATCGTATGATAACCGATAGATTTGTCCAGTGTGGACAAGTTAGGAATGTATAAAGCAAACACCTGCATTCACTTGTGTTTTCATTCGTTTCGAGTTATTTCGTCGGTACATTTCTGCAGGTTCTCCGTGTACAAAGATAGATTAGATGTTCATTTCAACGTTGTTTCACAGTAATATTGAAATGATATCTATTCTATTGCATTGTACTCGAAGAACATCGGGAAGGTGCTGCCGAAATTTACTCGAAACGGATGAAAGTACAAGTGAATGGGTGTCTGCTCTATACATTCTTAATGGGATAGAAGCCTTACCCCCAACAGCCGAAACACACACATACAACACGAATATATAACAAACTCACACACAAAGCACATGAAAGTCTACCCTAGCACCACCAAAGGATCCAAGTAGCATCAAGCATGCCAAATTCAAATTTTTTATGGCGCTAAGATAGACTTAACAAGATCGTTAACTAGGTGATTAGGGTTATGGTTTGATATATACTAAACTATGAGAAGTGTAAGAAGGTTATACCCTTGTAGATCGAGTCCTTCTCTTCTCTAACTCTGGGTTGTGGTCCACGCGACTCTACTAGGCTCCTCTTCAAGATGAAAGAACCTCCTTCGTGATCTTCGCGCCAAAGACGATCCACCCGAAGTCCAATAGCTCAAGCTAACCCTTCACTAATCTCATTAGTAGAGGCAATACACTACATCAAATGGCTAATCTAATGTGAGATGATGAAGTAGTGGTTTGATTTGCTCATTAGGGTTCTCACAAGTTCAATGATTCACAACTTGGAGGTGAGGCGAAGAAAATGGTAGAGAGCAAGAGAGAGCAAGAGCTCAAAAATGGCTAAGGCATGAACTCAAGAGAGCAACTCTAGAAAATATCACAAGTGTGGAATGAAGTGAAGTGAATGGCTAGTCTTGACCCCTACTCATTCAAGCATGGAATTATTGCAATATAAAATTGCAACCATACTTGAATAGTGAGTCAAGATGACTAAACAAACAATAAAAGCCCATGCCTCACCATGCTACACAAAGTCTCCTCATTTTCCACCTCATTTCCATTTTTCACAAAAATAGAAATCATATGCCATGGTTCATATAATATATATATATATATATATATATCAAATATACATTAATAAAGCAATTAGTGAGCTAATGATATTAGTTAAGATATAATTATATCACATATAATATATATCATATTATTAAATCAACACTTGATCTAATAATCCGGTTATATCGCATATGACCGATTAATATCATTTATCTGTTTATCATATTATCAAATCAACACTTGATTCGATAATCTGGTTATATCATATATAGCCTAACCGATAACAGATAACAGCCAGATTACAATACGGTATCACATATTCGTATTTAATCAGGCCCACACACATATCACATATGTGTCCTACTTCGTTTCGCTTAAACCAGGAATCTTCTGTGTGGGACTCTAAAGACTCATCAATACGCCAGCAGTAGGTGATGATCACATCAGTCACCTACAAGCTGTTAGCGGTACTAGCTGGACGTAACGGCTACCCGAGTATTGAGCGATATGAAGATCAACAAGAAAGTTCGTCCATACTCTCCATGAAGCCTATCAGTAACACTATCGTACAGTCCGGTCTCTTCGTCTGATATGTCGCATATCATGTCTAGGGGTGATAAACGTCAGACCCCCATAACGTGATAAGTCATGCTGATGTTTGGCTCATAACAGTTTGAGAAACTACTGATAACTCTTATCAGTAAATCTCAGCAAACCTGGCCAGGGATTTCCAGTTATAGCCAATCGAGTATAGCGCAACATCAACTCCATATACCGGGAGAGACGAAGCCCCTCTTATCGCTCATTGCGTCCATGTGACTCGGGACTGTACCCAAAATTCACCTGTTTGCACGACTCCTTTGAGCCGTGGTAGGGAGGAAATCAAAGCACAGTGGGAGCCACACAAGACTCTATGACGATCTCGGGTCTACAGGCTAACCTGTACCAGTGTCACCAGAGGACTTCTATCTGACGATAGGTATATTACCAACTAGGAGTTCTCGGCGAGTCCTGTTCGGTGTACCCATTCTCCAATGAGCACCTGTGTACAATCTTTGATGTCACACACCAATGATTGTGGGATCAACCATCGCCCTCTTAGGGACAAGAAACGTACACACTAGTCTACTCTGGAATATCGATGCCCTAGTCTCGATATTCCTACGACTAGGAACTAATTAAAAGATGTACTTTTGGACCACCCTAGCCCCACTAGTATGATCTCATCATAATCCTGGTAGTCAAGATTGTTAGTTATGTATATGCCCTAGAGGCCATTGTTGTACATATGATGTATATTATAATGGATGCTTGGATATATATAGAGAGGACTTTCTTGCTCGTCATGATAGTATGCTATTTGGTTTCACTTTATCTTAACATGTTGACTTGTATTGGTTTACTGTTTTTCTCTGACATGTTGATATAGCCCTTAGGATCTGTACTCGACTACTGGGACTATGATAAGATCATACTAGTGGGGCCATGGTAGTCGATGAGTATATCCTATAACTGTTCCTAGTCGAGGGTATATCGAGACAGGGCATCGATACACCAGAGTAGACTAGCGTATACGCATCTTGACCCATATGATGGGCGATGGATGATCCCATATCCATCGGTGTTTGACATCAGAGATGGTGTACGGGTGCTCAGTGGAGACTGGGTACACTGGACGGACTCGCCGAGAACTCCCAGATGGTGATATACCACACGTCAGATGGCAGTTCTCCGGTGACACTGGTACAGGGTAGTCTGTAGACCCGAGATCGTCATAGAGTCTTGTGTGAATCCCACTGTGCTTTGATTTCCACCTTACCACGTCCAAGAGGGCGTGCAAAACGGTGGCTTTTGGGTGCAGTCCCGAATCACATGGAGGCAATGAGCGATAGGAGGGGATTCGTCTCTCCCGGTATAGGGAGTTGATGTTGTGCTGTGTTCGATTGGCTATAACTGGAAGTCCCTGGCCAGGGCTGATATAGAGATTTACTGGTAAGTGTTACCAGTAGTTTCTCGACCTGTTATGAGCCTCACATCGACACGACTTATCGGTTACTGGGGTCTGATGTATACCACCCCTAGACTTGATATGCGACATATCAGACGAACAGACCGGACTGTACGGGAGTGTTACTGGTTGGATTCACAGGAGAACGGACAGGCTAGCTTGTTGATTTTCTGATCGCTCAATACCTGGGTGGCTGTTACGTTTAGCTGACCGCTTGCAGCTTGTGGGTGTTTGATATGATCATCACCTGCTACCGGCGTATTGACGATTCTTTAGAGTCCCACACAGAGGTTTCTTGGCTCAGGCAAAACGGAGTAGAGGCACATATATGATATGTGCAGGACCGAGGATAATGCGATATGAGATAGCGTATTATATTCTCGCGATATTTAGTAATGAACCGGGACATCGGATCAAGTGTTGATTCGATGAATCGGTACATGATATATTAGTCGTTTATATTTGATATAGCCGGATCGTCGGATCAAGTGTTGATTCAATAAGTTAATGTATAATAATATATATGATATATTGTATTACATTATCTAATATTGGCGCGCTTTATTATTTCATTTTCTCACTGGATAATACATTGATATATATGTGATATATATTAAATGTATTATTTTCTTTTGTTACAAATATAATATATATGTGATATATATTATAGTAACATGATATGATTAATAATGAAACATGTTTAGTGATGATAAAAAGAGATTAGGGTTTGATTAGGGTTAGCTTCTTCTTGCACCTTCTAGAAGCATTCCTTTTGTCATGAAGAAGATATTATGATAGATATTTTCTTATGACTCATTTCTTAACCTAACCAAACCCTAGCCTTAGTTAACTCTCTACAAGGGTTATCCTTGTCATCATTAACCATGGTTGCATTATTATTAACATACTCTTTTCTTATTCATCACAAAAGAAAAAAAAAATCTCATTTTATTCATCATCTTCTTCTCTCTTTAGTTTTGAGAAAGCTTACTAGAAATTCCTTTTGTGATGATTTCATGTGAGATTATGATATAAAAAGAAAGCATAAATACTACTCCATCATTCTCATCTAATCTAGCCCATTTGATTAGGGTGTTCACCTCATTAGAGTGAGAGAGCTTGGGTTAAAGCAATTTCGACGTAGATCATCGGAGAAAAGGAATACCACAAGCTAGCATGGATCGTTCGAGTCGTGGAGTCTCTCTTGAGTCCGGGAGATCATGGATCGCGGCGAAGGGACTTCTACTCGGAGCTTATGAAGCGAAGAAGCGGACTACAAAGGTTGTAATCCCTCACACTTAGTAGTAAAGATGTTTACTTGCATGTTAAACCCTAATTATCTAGCAAAGATCCCGGCTTTGGGTTGTTCGGCACGTCTAATTTTTTATCCGGGCATGTTTGATACCTTATGAACCTTCACAAGAGTGCCTAGGAACCCTACAGTGGTATCAGAGCCTAGCTAGAGCATTAGGCGACGTGTATACGAAGTTAAAACTCCGATCGAACCTGATACGACGAAAATGAACCCCTCTCTGGATATTTTTCAAAAATGCGATTTTTTCTGAATTAAAAATACCTAAAAAAATCAGCAGGTAAATTCAAGAATTATGGTGAAAAACGATGACGTCATCCCTACAGAGAGCCGTGGAACCGCGGCCGTACCTTGCTTGGGCCGCGGATCCGCGGTACTACTGTTTGATTGGACGTTTCTGTTTTCACAGTAATTCCTTTTACTGCTTTTATACTTTCAGGGTATTTTTTATTCTGACTCAAGTGTTGATTATTCTGGGTTTATTTTGTAATCGTAGATTCGATCGGAATATTTAAATTCGTTATTATTTCCGGATATTTAGAAACTGGTAAAATGTTCGAACGGATATCATTGACTCACTTTTTCCTGGCACGAAAAACTTTCAAGTGTTGAATTTTTATCGGGTTTAAATCTTTCGGAAAAATGTGCAAGTAACACGGTGGACCCTCTAGAAGACAACAAACCTTAACTCGATTATGTGACCGTCTTGAACTGCCTCTAAACCTTAGGGTTTGGGGCAGTACGGCGTGCCACATGTGAGGTGTTGGCTTGACCCTTCTACGGCTGGATCATCGGTACTGTGACAGTTTCTGGGATTATTTGAACTCCGCTCAAGTGTTGAGCAATTCAGGAAATTTTGGGTATTTGATTATCTGTTCGGAAAGTTTAATACTGTCTATTTATCTGGAATGTGATACAATATGTGGAATTCATATAGTTAGGCATGAAATGCGAAGTATGTGATATTTCGGATTTACGATGTCTAAAGTGATTGTGGATTCCAAATATTATAGTTTTACAATTTCTTTTCTGTGACCGTAAGTGTAGTATGTAGTTGTATTGCCGGTCTTCGTTGCTATACATCAACGACGATCGGTGTATGCATACTTACCTACGTTGATGATGTGTGATATTATGTGTTGCTGTGATATGTTATATTGGATCGTCGTGTTCTGAATAGCCGGGGGTTTTATGTGAGATGAGAGTTTTTATTTTCATTCATGTAAAATTCATTTGTATGTAATATTCTTTTATTGGGGCACTTCCGGGATGAGGTTGATGTCACCATTGTATATTATTTACTTTTCCGCATTAGATAGATCCAAGGAGGGGAGTACAAGTAACCGGGTTCTAGGGTCCAGTGGGAGGCCATCTCGAGGAGTTGAGACCGGGTCTCCTAACCCTAGAATTGGCAGTGTTACTTGCCGCTCTCGTAGGGGTCTTGGGATGTGGGTTTGGCTATTCATCGCGACCGTGGAATCCGTGTTTTATACCGGCTCGTATTAAAAACACGGACATCCTAGTATATCCAATATTTCATATATGTTCTTCTGCTGCAATGTTCTGTGATGAGATCATATTACTGCCTGAGACGAATGCTTATACTAAATATATATATGCTAATATATAAATATTACTGCTTTCGTTTATTCTGTGATGCTTAGGAAGCATAAGCTGTGGGATTTTATTAATGAGATTAATAAAAGGAAAAGAAACCTAAAAAGATGTTGTAGAATCAAAACTTTATAAAAAGGGTAGCTACAGTCTTGCTTTGCATAGCGGTATATATGATATGACCTGCATCTTATTCGATGAGGAAAGAGCCGAGATCCCTTCACCGGGAGTGACCTCTTTAGCGAAACTGGAAGATGCTACAAACTCGCGGTTTAGTTTTTGACAACTTATATAGTTCTTGCTTTGCATAGCGGTATATATGATATATCCTGCACCTTATTCAATGGGGGAAAGAGCCGAGATCCCTTCACCGGGAGTGACCTCTTTAGCGAAACTAGAAGCCTAAAAAACACTCCTTTTTCAAAAACTACTCGATTCTACGACGATATCAAGTTCATTACGCAATAGGTTTTCAGAAAAACCTGTCGTAGCCCTCCGTCATTTCAGATAAGTCCTACTTAGTATTCGTGCTACGTTTGTTGGCCTGCGTCAAGGCGTAGTGTGCGGTAGCTAACTAGTATTTATCTGCTTATGCATATGATGTAGATTGGATTAGGGTAGTCATGCGACTTTGTTGGCCTACGTCAAGAGTCGTGCGGGTGGGTTTAATCAATCAAGAAATGACGGATTGAACTTGACTAGCGCACTATGGTTTGTTGGCCTGCGTCAAGGTCATGGGACGCTAGGGGCAAAATATTATCGGGAATTTCAAGTGTTGAAATTTGCAATGAGATTGCATACCTCCTATGAGATAGTTGGATCCCGATACCCACTGCGAGTAAGAGTTACTCCTGGGAGAGTTTTACACAGGACAATTAGCCGATCAAGTAGGTGTCTAGAAAAGTGTTAACGAGGTTATGCCTCTGGGAAAATGAGGTTTACTTTAATTAGGTCCGTGCGATAGCACGGGGAACCTCCCATAAGTACCGACACTGATCTGGCTGAAAGATTGACGAAATTGTAAGGTGTAATTAATCCCGGCTAATCTTACCTTTTAGGGTTTGAAGGAAGATTTGATAAAAATAGTGGGAGACATCCTGATTAGATAAGATAATAACCAATCTAATCTTGCAAGAGCATACGCTAAAGTGTTTTTCTTCTCTCTCTCTCCAGATAGCGACCATGTCAGGCCATAATCAAGATAATAATATGGATGTATTGACTGAACCCGCTTATTATACTGAGCAGGGGAACGTTGGACCCGTTCTTTCTTATAAGAGTTATAAGACTGAACAGGAAACAGGAGAATATCTGGATTCTCAAGCCGCCCAAAAGAACATGCATGCTGATGCATTTTCTTCAGGTGTGTTAGTTATTGAGAACTGTTTCTCAGTTCACCCTACGTCCTGGGTATTAGATACCGGATCAGGATCCCACATATGTAAATTGTTACATGGGCTACGGAAAGGTAGAGAACTAGGAAAGGTGATCATTCCGTTCAAGTAGGGAACGGTGCAAATGTTGCAGCCAAAGCAGTTGGCGAATATCACCTAGTATTGCCAAGTCGTAATACACTGATTCTGAATGAGTGCTATTATATACCGAACATGATGTGCAACATTATATCAGTTTCTTTATTAAGTAAAGAAGGATATAATTTTGTAGTACAGGATAATGTTATGAACATCTTCCTAAATCGAAAGTTGATTGCATCAGGCTCGTTACATAATGGCATATTCATTCTCAATCAAAAAACAGTCCTCAATATACAAAACACACATAAGAGGAAAAGTTCAGAAATGAACGAATCCTACTTGTGGCATTGTAGACTTGGTCATATCAATGCGGCACGACTGGCTAAGTTACATAAGGATGGATATTTGAATCCGTTCTAATTATCATCTTATGATACTTGCCATTCATGTCTCAAAGGAAAAATGACCAAAGCTCCGTTTAGTGGACACGGAGAAAGAGTTACGGAACTCTTAGGACTGGTACATAGTGATGTATGCGGTCCCATGTCTATGCATGCCAGGAATGGTTCTTCCTACTTCATTACATTCACTGACGATCTCTCTAGATACGGGCATGTGTTCCTGTTGAAACACAAGTCTGAAGCTTTTGAGAAATTCAGAGAATATAAGCACGAAGTAGAGAACCAAACGGGCAAAAGTATTAAGATTCTTCGATCTGATCGAGGAGGTGAATACTTAAGCAATGAGTTCCTAGATTATCTAAAAGAGAATGGGATTCTCTCTCAGCTTACTCCTCCTTATACACCACAGCACAACGGTGTATCGGAGCGGAGGAATCGCACCCTATTAGATATGGTGTGCTTTATGATGAGTACAGCTGAGTTACCTATTTCCATCTGGGGATATGCACTGGAGACAGCTGCAGACCTATTGAATATGGTTCCTACCAAATCTGTGCCAACCACTCCATATGAGATATGGAAAGGAAAGAGACCATATCTTAATTATGTTAGGATATGGGGTTGTCCGGCATATGTAAAAACACAAAATTCGGACAAACTCGGCGCAAGGTCTATTCTGTGCAAGTTTATTGGATATCCCAAACATTCGCGCGGGTATATCTTCTACCACACCGAAGAACAAAAGGTGTTTGTTTCTCGGCATGCCACCTTTTTAGAAAAGGAATTTCTTACAAAAGAAATTAGTGGCAATGAGGTAGAACTGGAAGAAGTTCCAGCAGAACAAACTACAACAGATGATTTAGTGGAACCAGAGGATTCAGTAGTACCCGACGAACCCCAGCCTCTCCGCCGATCTAGTAGGGTTTCTCATCCACCTGAGAGATACTACGGTTTTCTCATTGATGGTGGAAGCGAGGATTGCATCATGGATGCTGATGACCCGACTAGTTTTGAGCAGGCCATCACGAGTAGTAACTCTGTGAAATGGCTGGATGCAATGCGATCTGAGATGGAATCCATGTACACCAACAAAGTATGGACTTTGGAAAATGCTCCTGAAGGGGTAAAACCCATTGGGAGCAAGTGGATCTTTAAAAAGAAATTTGGTGTAGATGGAAAAGTTGAGACTTTCAAAGCTAGACTTGTAGCAAAGGGTTTTCGTCAACGACCAGGTGTGGATTATGACGAAACCTTTTCTCCAGTGGCTATGCTTAAGTCCATCTGGATTTTACTTGCCATTGCTGCATACCATGACTACGAAATCTGGCAAATGGATGTTAAGACCGCCTTTCTAAACGGTGATTTAGAAGAGTGCGTGTACATGACTCAGCCAGAGGGCTTCATAGATAGTGGGAGCAGCGGAAAGGTGTGCAAGCTGCTTAAATCCATTTATGGGTTGAAGCAAGCATCGCGGAGTTGGAACATCTGTTTTGATGTTGTACTCAAAGAGTTTGACTTCATCAAAAATATAGATGAACCTTGTTTCTATAAGAAGGTAGCAGAGGGTAAGGTTGTCTTCCTCGTATTGTACGTGGATGACATACTCTTGATAGGAAATGATATTCCTATGCTGCAATCAGTCAAGCTCTTCTTATCACATAGATTCTTAATGAAAGATCTAGGTGATGCCTCCTGCATATTGGGAATCATGATCTATAGAGATAGATCTAAACGGATACTGGGATTGTCCCAATCCAGGTACATTGACACCATACTAAAGAGGTTTAGTATGGAAGAATCCAAGCGTGGGAACCAACCCACGATCTCTGGACTCACTCTCTCCAAAGAGATGTCTCCCAAGACTGATTTGGAGAGAGCTCGCATGCAAGGGATACCCTATGCTTCGGTAGTAGGCTCTATCATGTATGCGATGCTATGTACCAGACCCGATGTAGCATACTCACTAAGTGTAGTGAGTCGGTATCAAGCAGATCCTGGAGAGAGTCACTGGACAGCTGTGAAGAGCATTCTCAAGTACTTGCGAAGGACTAAGGAGATGTTCTTGGTGTATGGTAACGGAGAACTCCAGATGGAGTCCTCTACCGATTCCAGCTTCCAAAGTGATAAGGACGACTCTAAGTCGCACTCGGGATTTGTTTTTACCCTCAATGGAGGGGCGGTATGTTGGAAGAGTTCCAAACAGGATACCGTTGCAGACTCGACGATGGAGGCTGAATACATCGCTGCCAATGATGCTGCCAAAGAGGCTGTCTGGATAAAGAAGTTCATTAGTGAACTTGGTGTGGTTCCATCCATTGAGCATCCAATACCTCTGTATTGCGATAACAATGGAGCTGTGGCTTTGGCCAAGGAACCCAGGTCCCATCAAAAGTCCAGACATATTCTGAGGCGGTATCACCTGATCAGGGAGATAGTTGATCGCCAGGAGATCGAGGTCAGGAGAGTAGATACGAAGGACAACACTGCGGATCCATACACGAAGGATATTCTCCAGATACAGTTTGAGAGATTATTCGGGATGCTAGGTATAAGATACTACAGCAGCTGGCCTTAGTGCAAGTGGGAGATTGTTAGTTATGTATATGCCCTAGAGGCCATTGTTGTACATATGATGTATATTATAATGTATGCTTGGATATATATAGAGAGGACTTTCTTACTCGTCATGATAGTATGCTATTTGGTTTCACTTTATCTTAACATGTTGACTTGTATTGGTTTACTGTTTTTCTCTCACATGTTGATATAGCCCTTAGGATCTGTACTCGACTACTGGGACTATGATGAGATCATACTAGTGGGGCCATGGTAGTTGATGAGTACATCCTATAACTGTTCCTAGTCGAGGGTATATCGAGACAGGGCATAGATACACCAGAGTAGACTAGCGTATACGCATCTTGACCCATATGATAGGCGATGGATGATCCCATATCCATCGGTGTTTGACATCAAAGATGGTGTACGAGTGCTCAGTGGAGACTGGGTACACTGGACGGACTCGTCGAGAACTCCCAGATGGTGATATACTACACGTCAGATGGCAGTTCTCCGGTGACACTGGTACAGGGTAGTCTGTAGACCCAAGATCGTCATAGAGTCTTGTGTGATTCCCACTGTGCTTTGATTTCCACCTTACCACGTCCAAGAGGGCGTGCAAAATGGTGGCTTTTGGGTGCAGAATCACATGGAGGAAATGAGCGATAGGAGGGGATTCGTCTCTCCCGGTATAGGGAGTTGATGTTGTGCTGTGTTCGATTGGCTATAACTGGAAGTCCTTGGCCAGGGCTGATATAGAGATTTACTGGTAAGTGTTACCAGTAGTTTCTCGACCTGTTATGAGCCTCACATCGACACGACTTATCGGTTACTGGGATCTGACGTATACCACCCCTAGACTTGATATGAGACATATCAGACGAACAGACCAGACTGTATGGGAGTGTTACTGGTTGGATTCACAGGAGAACGGACAGGCTAGCTTGTTGATCTTCTGATCGCTCAATACCTGGGTGGCTGTTACGTTTAGCTGACCGCTTTCAGCTTATGGGTGTTTGATATGATCATCACCTGCTACCGACGTATTGACGATTCTTTAGAGTCCTACACAGAGCTTTCTTGGCTCAGGCAAAACGGAGTAGAGGCACATATGTGATATGTGCAGGACCGACGATAATGCGATATGAGATAGCGTATTATATTCTCACGATATTTAGTAATGAACCGGGACATCGGATCAAGTGTTGATTCGATGAATCGGTACATGATATATTAGTCGGTTATATTTGATATAGCCGGATCGTCAGATCAAGTGTTGATTCAATGAGTTAATGTATAATAATATATATGATATATTGTATTACATTATCTAATATTGGCGCGCTTTATTATTTCATTTTCTCACTGGATAATACATTGATATATATGCGATATATATTAAATGTATTATTTTCTTTTGTTACAAATATAATATATATGTGATATATATTATAGTAACATGATATGATTAATAATGAAACATGTTTAGTGATGATAAAAAGAGATTAGGGTTTGATTAGGGTTAGCTTCTTCTTGCACCTTCTAGAAGCATTCCTTTTGTCATGAAGACGATATTATGATAGATATTTTCTTATGACTCATTTCTTAACCCAACCAAACCCTAACCTTAGTTAACTCTCTACAAGGGTTATCCTTGTCATCATTAACCATGGTTGCATTATTATTGATATACTCTTTTCTTATTCATCACAAAAGAAAAAAAAAATCTCATTTTATTCATCATCTTCTTCTCTCTTTAGCTTTGAGAAAGCTTACTAGAAATTCCTTTTGTGATGATTTCATGTGAGATTATGATATAAAAAGAAAGTATAAATACTACTCCATCATCCTCATCTAATCTAGCCCATTAGATTAGGGTGTTCACCTCATTAGAGTGAGAGAGCTTGGGTTATAGCAACTTCGACGTAGATCATCGGAGAAAAGGAATACCACAAGCTAGCATGGATCGTTCGAGTCGTGGAGCCTCTCTTGAGTCCGGGAGATCATGGATCGCGGCGAAGGGACTTCTACTCGGAGCTTATGAAGCGAAGGAGCGGACTACAAAGGTTGTAATCCCTCACACTTAGTAGTAAAGATGTTTACTTGCATGTTAAACCCCTAATTATCTAGCAAAGATCCCGGCTTTGGGTTGTTCGGCACGTCTAATTTTTTATCCGGACATGTTTGATGCCTTATGAACCTTCACAAGAGTGCCTAGGAACCCTATAAAGTACATATCCTAAGGGCTTTATCAATATGTGAGTGCAAGACAGTATAGAATACCAGTCAACATGTTATGACAAAGAGTAACCAAATAGTATACTATCATGTCGAGCAAGAAAGTCCTCTATATATATGTCCAAGCATCCACTATAATAGACATCACATGTACAATAATGGCCTATAGGGCATACATAATCCTAACAATCTCCCGCTGGCACTAAGGCCATGTGTTGTAGTATCTCATACCCAACATCACAAAAAGTCTTTCAAACTGTATTTAGCGGAGGGCTTTCATGAGTGGATCCGCTATGTTGTTCTTCGTGTCAACTCTCCTGACCTCGATCTCCCGATGATCTACTGTCTTCCTGATCAGGTGATACCGCTTCAGAATATGTCTGGATCTCTGATGAGACCTGGGTTCCTTGGCCAAAGCCACCGCTCCATTGTTATCACAATACACATGTATTGGATGCTCAATGAATGGAACTACACCAAGCTCAGCAATGAACTTCTTCATCCAGACAGCTTCTTTGGCAGCATCGTTAGCAGCGATGTATTCAGCCTCCATCGTCGAGTCTGCTATGGTGTCTTGCTTGGAACTCTTCCAACACACCGCCCCTCCGTTGAAGGAAAAGAAAAAACCGAGACTGACTTACTGTCGTCCTTATCACTCTGGAAGCTCGAATCGGTAAAGGACTCCACCTGGAGTTCACCGTTAACATACACCAAGAACATTTCTTTAGTCCTTCTCAAGTACTTAAGAATGTTCTTCACAGCTGTCCAGTGGTTTTCCCCAGGATCTGATTGATACCTGCTCACTACACCTAGTGAGTAAGCTACATCTGGTCTGGTACATAACATCACATACATGATAGAGCCTACTGCCGAAGTATAAGGTATCCCTTGCATGCGAGCCCTCTCCAAATCAGTCTTGAGAGACATCTCTTTGGAGAGAGTGATTCCTAAACAAGAGGGTATATTACCTCGTTTGGAATCTTCCATACTAAACCTCTTTAGTATGGTGTCTATGTACCTGGATTGGGACAATCCCAAAATCCGTTTAGATCTATCTCTATAGATCTTTATCCCCAGAATGTAGGAGGCATCACCAAGATCTTTCATGGAGAACTTGAGTGATAAGAAGAGCTTGACCGTGTGTAGTATAGGAACGTCATTTCCTATCAAGAGTATGTCATCCACGTACAATACGAGGAAGACCACCTTACTCTATACAGCCTTCTTATATATACAAGGTTCATCTACATTTTTGATGAAGTCAAACTCTTTGATAGCTTCATCAAAATAGATGTTCCAACTCCGCGATACTTGCTTTAACCCGTAGATGGATTTAAGCAACTTCACACCTTTCCGCTGCTCCCACTGTCTACAAAGCCCTCTGGCTGTGTTATGTACACGCTCTCTTCAAAATCACCATTTAGAAAAGAGGTCTCGACGTCCATCTGCCAGATTTCGTACTCATGGTATGCAGCAATGGCATGTAGGATCTTGATGGACTTAAGTATAGCGACAGGAGAAAAGGTTTCATCATAGTCAACGCCAGGTCGTTGACAAAAACCTTTTGCTACAAGTCTAGCTTTGAAAGTCTCAACTTTTCCATCTACACCTATCTTCTTTTTGAAGATCCACTTGCTCCCAATGGGTTTTACCCCTTCAGGAGCAACATCAAAAGTCCATACTTGGTTGGTGTACATGGATTCCATCTCGGATCTCATAGCATCCAGCCATTTCACAGAGTCTCCACTTGTGATGGCCTGCTCGAAACTAGTCGGGTCATCATCTTCCATGATGCACTCCTCGCTCCCACCGTCTATGAGAAAACCGTAGTATCTCTCAGGTGGATGAGGAACCTTACTAGATCTGCGGAGTGGCTGGGGTTCGTTAGGTACTATTGGATCCTCCGGTTCCACTAAATCGTCAGCTGTCGTCTGTGCTGCTGGAACTTCTTCCAGTTTTACCTAATTGCCTCTAATTTCTTTAACAAGAAATCCCTTTTCTAAAAAGGTGGCATGTCGAGAAACAAACACCTTTTGTTCCTCAGAGTGGTAGAAGATATACCCTCGCGAATGTTTGGGATATCCTATAAATTTGCACAGAACTGACCCTGCCTCGAGCTTGTCCGGATTTTGTGTTTTCACATAGGCTGGACAACCCCATATCTTAATAAAATTAAGATATGGCCTCTTCCCATTCCATATCTCAATGGTAGGCACAGATTTGGTCGGAACTCTATTCAATAGGTATGCAGCTGTCTCAAGCGCATAACCCCAAAAAAAGATAGGAAACTCAGCTGTACTCATCAAAGAGCGCACCATATCTAATAGGGTGCGATTCCTCCGCTCCGATACACCGTTGTGCTGTAGTGTATACGGAGGAGTAAGCTGATAGAGAATCCCATTCTCTTTTAGATAGTCTCGGAATTCCCCGCCCAAGTATTCTCCTCCCCGATTAGACCGTAGGATTTTAATACTTTTGCCCGTCTGGTTTTCAACTTCGCACTTATATTCCTTGAATTTCTCAAAAGCTTCAGACTCGTGTTTCAACAAGAACATATGTCCGAACCTTGAGAGATCATCGGTGAATGTAATAAAGTACGAGAAACCATTTCTGGCATGTGTAGACATAGGACCACATACATCACTATGTATGAGTCCCAAGAGTTCCAAAGCTCTTTCTCCGTGTCTAGTAAACGGAGTTTTGGTCATCTTGCCTTTGAGACATGACTGGCAAGTTTCATAAGATGAAAATTCGAACGGATTCAAATATCCATCTTTATGCAACTTAGCCAGTCTTGTCGCATTGATATGACCTAGTCTACAGTGCCACAAGAAGGCTTCGTTCATTTCTGAACTTTTCCTCTTATTTGTGTTCTGTATGTTAAGAACTGTACTTTGATTAAGAACGTATATACCGTTACATAACGTACCGGATCCAATCAACACTTGATTCTGGAAAATGTTCATAACATTATCCTTTAAAGTGAGATTATATCCTTCTTTAGTTAGCAAAGAAACCGATATAATGTTGCACATCATATTTGGTACGTAGTAACATTCGTTCAGAATCAATGTATTACCAGTTGGTAATACAAGGTGATAATCGCCAATTGCCTTGTCTGCAACAATTCTACCATTCCCTACTGTTAGGGATTTATCACCCTTTCCTAGTTCTCTACCTTTCTTTAGCCCATGTAACAAATTACATGCGTGGGATCCTGATCCGGTATCCAATACCCAGGACGTAGAACAAACTGAGAAACAATTCTCGGTAACGAATACACCCGAAAAAGATGCATCAACATGCTGTTTCTTCGTACGGGTGGCGCGGGAATCCTGATATTCCTCTATCCCTTGTTTAGACTTAGGACAGTCATAAGATGGAGCGGGACCAACATTCCCTAGCCCTGTATAAAAGGAGGGTTCGGTCAATACAT
The DNA here is from genome assembly GCA_030015575.1 of Agapanthus africanus. Lineage (NCBI taxonomy): Eukaryota > Viridiplantae > Streptophyta > Magnoliopsida > Asparagales > Amaryllidaceae > Agapanthus > Agapanthus africanus. The sequence continues at coordinate 666,415,288 of CM057342.1, read as the reverse complement.
CCATATTATTATCTTGATTAAGGCGTGACATTGGTTGCTGCCTGGAGAGAGAGAGAGCGAGAAGAAAACGCGTTAGCGTGCGCTCTTTGCAAGATTAGATTGGTTATTATCTTATCTAATCAGGATGGCTCCCACTGGTTTTATCAAGTCTTCCTTCAAACCCTAAAAGGTAAGATTAGTCGGGGTTAATTACACCCTACAGGTTCGCCAATCGTTCGGCCAGGCAGGTATTAGTACTCCGAGGGAGGTTCCCCGTGCTTTCGCACGGACTTAATTAAAATAAACCTCGTTTTCCTAGATGCATAACCCCGTTGACACCTTTCTAGACACCTACTGGATTAGCTAATTGTAAAGTGCAAAATTCTCCCAGGAGTAACTCTTACTCGCAGTGGGGATCGGGATCCAACTATGACATAGAAGGTATGCAATCTCATTGCAAATTTCAACACTTGAAATTCCCGATAACAGTTTTTACCCCTAGCGTCCTATGACCTTGACGGAGACCAAACAACCCATAGGCCGCTAGTCAAGTTCAACCCGTTCATTTCTTGATTGAATTAGACCCACCCGTACGACCCTTGACGGAGGCCAAACAACGCCGTACGACTACCCTAATTCTATCGCATCACATGCTATAGATAAGTACTAATCAGCTACCGCACACTACGCCTTGACGGAGGCCAAACAACTGTAGCTCGAATACTAAAATAACACTTATCTAAAATGATGGAGGGCTACGCAGGTCTTTAAGAAAACCATGAGCGTAATGAACTTGAAATCGTTGTAGAATCTAGTGATTTTGAAAAGGAATGTTTTTGAGGCTTTTGCTAGTTTCGCTAAAGAGGTCACTCCCGGTGAAGAGATCTCAGCTCTTTCCTTATCGAATGAGGTGCTGGATATTCATGAATACCACTATGCAAAGAAAGAACTAGAGAAGCAATCAAAAGATAAAACCGAGTGGGTTGTAGCATTTGCTAGTTTCGCTAAAGAGGTCACTCCCGGTGAAGGGATCTCGGCTCTTTCCTCATCGAATGAGGTGCTGGATATTCATCAAGGAATACCACTATGCAAAGCAAAAAACTAAAGCTACCCTTTTTAAAAATTTGATTCTACAACATATTTTGGTTTCTTTCTTTTCATTAATCTCATTAATGTAGTCCCATCAATTAATGTTTCCTAAACATTACAGAAAAATGAAACGAAAATAGAACGTATGCTTATGCCATCCGCATTCGCCACGGGGCCCCGTCATGCACCGTTAGGTTACTTAACTACCGGCAGAGCGGGGGCTGGAATAGCGCGGGTGCAAAACATAAAAAACGTTTATTATATATCATATATATAATATTACATTCGTCTCACGCAGTTATATGATCAACATCACAGAATCAAGCAGTAGAAGCAATATATGAAATATTGGATATACTAGGACGTCCGTGTTTTAAATTTAGCCAGTAATCTAAACCACGGATTCCACAGTCATGATGAATATCCAAACCCATATCCCTAGACCCCTATGAGAGCGGCAAGTAACCCTGCCAATTCTAGAGTTAGGAGACCCGGTCTCAACTTCTTGAGATGGTCTCCCACTGGACTCTAGAACCCGGTTACTTGTGCTCCCCGCCTTGGGTCTATCCTAATGCGGAAAAGTAAATAATATACAACAGTGGTGACATCATCCTCAACCCGGTCTCAACTCCTTGAGATGGTCTCCCACTGGACTCTAGAACCCGGTTACTTGTGCTCCCCGCCTTGGGTCTATCCTAATGCGGAAAAGTACATAATATACAACAGTGGTGACATCATCCTCAACCCGAAAGTGCTCCAATAAAAGAATATTACATACAAATTTTACATGAATGAAAAATAAAAACTCTCATCTCACATAAAACCCCCCGGCTATTCTTTCATGACGATCCAATAAATCATATCAACAGCAACACATGATATCATATATCATCAACGTAAGCAAATATGCGTATCCCTAAAACTTGTTGACATATAGAAACGAGATTGGGATACCCAACATATTACACTTACGGTCGCAGAAAAGAAAACATAAAACTACAATAATTAGAATCCGCAAAATCTTTAGACATCATAAACCCGGAATATCTCATATTCCAGATTTCACGCCTAACTTATAAAACTTGCATTTTAGTCTCAAATTGAAAACTCTTTTCAATAAACTGTCGGATAATTCAACAAGATTCCCGACTAAGTGATCGCGTATTATACGCAATTGCGACGGAGTTTTGATCCGAATCAAAATTCCGTGGCAATCGTTCAATGAGACTAAACGGCTAGATTTACAATATAACAACTAGTTTTCACAAAACTAATTATTCCGGATTCTAACAATTGTATCCATATCAAACTAAAACCCGAAACGATGCAATAATTATGATTAAGAAATACTCATTATTAGCCCCGATAGAACTGTTAACATCTCATGCAAACTGGGCTAATCAAACAATACCTGAAACCCCAAAATCAACAGACCAGAACACCCAAGAAAAATGAGGCAAAAATGACAATGGGGAACCGGCCGGGCCGGGATTTTCATGGGTTGTCATCGGGTCAAAACAGGTGGAACTGTCTTGAATTTGTCCAGTGTTCTTAGTTCATCGGATACAAGTTTCTGCAACTGCTTAAAAAATTTTTAGAGGAAGTTTTAAAATCGACAGAAACTGGATTCTTGGGTTTCGTTGTTTCGGAGTTTTTCGGTTTCGTGATTCTACTTACATTGTCTGATCTTCTAGCTTAGGCTCTCATACCATGAAAGTCTACCCTATCACCACCAAGGGGTCCAAGTGGTATCAAGCATGCCAAATTCAAATTTTTTTATGACGCTAAGCTAGACTTAACAAGATCGTTAGCTAGGTGATTAGGGTTATGGTTTGATATATACTAAACTATGAGAAGTGTAAGAAGGTTATACCCTTGTAGATCGAGTCCTTCTCTTCTCTAGCTCCGGGTTGTAGTCCACGCGACTCTACTAGGCTCCTCTTCAAGATGAAAGAACCTCCTTCGTGATCTTTGCACCAAAGACGATCCATCCGAAGTCCACTAGCTCAAGCTAACCCTTCACTAATCTCATTAGTGAAGGCAACACACCACATCAAATGGCTAATCTAATGTGAGATGATGAAGTACGGGTTTGATTTGCTCACTAGGGTTCTCACAAGTTCAATGATTCACATCACATGTGAGGGTTTGAACTTGGAGGTGAGGTGAAGAAAATGGTAGAGAGCAAGAGGGAGCAAGAGCTCAAAAATGGCTAAGGTATGAACTCAAGAGGGCAACTCTAGAAAATATCACAAGTGTGGAATGAAGTGAAGTGAATGGCTGGCCTTGACCCCCACTCATTCAAGCATGGAATTATTGCAATCTAAAATTGCAACCATGCTTGAATAGTGAGTCAATATGAATAAACAAACAATAAAAGCCCATGCTTCACCATGCTACACAAAGTCTCCTCATTTTCCACCTCATTTCCATTTTTCACAAAAATAGAAATCATATGCCATGCTTCATATCATATCATATCATATCATATATATATATATATCTCAAATATACATTAATATATGTATATACATTAATAAATCAATTAGTGAGCTAATGATATTAGTTAGGATATAATTATATCACATATAATATATATCACATTATTAAAGCAACACTTGATCTAATAATCCGGTTATATCACATATGACCGACTAAATCATTTATCTGTTTATTATATTATCAAATCAACACTTGATTCGATAATCTGGTTATATCACATATAACCTAACCGATAACAGATAACTGCCAGATTACAATACGGTATCACATACTCGTATTTAATCAGGTTCACACACATATCACATATGTGTCTTACTTCGTTTCGCTTGAACCAGGAAACTTCTGTATGGGACTCTAAGGACTCGTCAATACGCCAGCAGTAGGTGATGATCACATCAGTCACCTATAAGCCGTCAGCGGTACTAGCTGGACGTAATGGCTACCCGGGTATTGAGCGATATGAAGATCAACAAGCAAGCTCGTCCATACTCTCCATGAAGCCTATCAGTAACACTACCGTACAGTCCGGTCTCTTCGTCTGATATGTCGCATATCATGTCTAGGGGTGGTAAATGTCAGACCCCCGTAACGTGATAAGTCATGCCGATGTTTGGCTCATAACAGTTTGAGAAACTACTGATAACTCTTATCAGTAAATCTCAGCAACCATGGCCAGGGATTTCCAGTTATAGCCAATCGAGCATAGCGCAACATCAACTCCCTATACCGGGAGAGACGAAACCCCTCATATCGCTCATTGCCTCCATGTGACTCGGGACTGTACCCAAAATCCACCTGTTTGCACGACTCCTTTGAGCCGTGGTAGGGAGGAAATCAAAGCACAGTGGGAGCCACACAAGACTCTAAGACGATCTCGGGTCTACAGACTAACCTGTACCAGTGTCACCAGAGGACTGCTATCTTACGATAGGTATACTACCAACTAGGAGTCCTTGGCGAGTCCTGTTCGGTGTACCCATTCTCCAATGAGCACCTGTGTACATCTTTGATGTCACACACCAATGGTTGTGGGATCAATTATCGCCTTCTAAGGGACAAGAAACGTACACATTAGTTTACTTTGGAATATCGATGCCCTAGTCTCGATATTCCTATGACTAGGAACTGATTAAAGGATGTACTTTTAGACCATCCTGGCCCCACTAGTATGATCTCATCATAATCCTAGTAGTCAAGTACATATCCTAAGGGCTTTATCAACACATGAGAGCAAGACAGTATAGAATACCAGTCAACATGTTAAGACAAAGAGTAACCAAATAGCATACTATCATGTCGAGCAAGAAAGTCCTCTATATATATGTCCAAGCATCCACTATAATATACATCACATGTACAATAATAGCCTCTAGGGCATACATAATCCTAATAGTACACACACACTAACAACCCTACACTTAAGCGAAATCATAAATTGAAACACACATACACAGAATACAACTCATACTTGGGTATCTTCAAATTTAACTTTGTTTATCAATAATTTATTCTTTTCAACGACAAACTTGCATCTACGGATTTTCTTCTTTGTCAGTAACCATCCGTTCTTATATTTCTCAATATAGTCATCATAACCTACAATTTATATGTCTTACAGTCTAACATAGCCCATGAGTATATCAGAGTTAAGGACTGGATGTACGTGGATTGGCAACAACGTATGCAACCTAAGTTTGTCGCAAGAGTTGCTGCTTTCATTGAATTTGCACGCTCACATAATAAGATCGTGTTAGAGAAGATTCTCTACCTGTGCGATAGATGTAGGAATAAGTACTGGCAGAATTTAGAATTCGTAGAGCTTCACATTATTAAACATGGTTTTACTAGACTTTATACAACTTGTCTAAATGACAGGAAAGGAGAAGAATAAGACCGTAATGAGGCAGAAGAATAAGGAGAAGACGGTAATGCGGCAGAAGAAGAAGACGGTAACTTCTTTCCAGGAGAAGAAATGGAGGATATGGTAAAGGCCCCCCTAGGTGATAATATTCGTTCCGAAGATGACATTCCTTCCGGTCAAGGGCCGCATGCGGATAAGTATGAAAAGTTTATGAATGATGCTAGAAGACCAATTTATGAGAATGCAAAGTATTCCACCCTCTCATGGTTCGTCCAACTTTTCCAGATTAAGTGCCTAAATGGATGGAGCAACAAGTCATTCACGATACTTCTGAAGTTCTTGAAAGATTCTATGCCCCCGGGAAATAACATGCTCGACAGCTGGTATGGAGCCCAGAAGATGATGTCAGATTTGGGTCTGAAGTGTGAGAAGATTCAAGCATATCCCAAAAATTGCGTATTGTATCAGAAAGAGAATTCAGATTTGAAAAAGTGTCCAACATGCGGAGAGGTCAGGTATAAGCCGAAAGAATCCGATAAGAAGCCCGATATACCTGTCAAGATAGCACGATACTTTCCCATAACACAGAGGCTGCAGAGGCTATTCAGGTGCAAGAAAACAGCCGAGGCAATAATTCGGCATCACCGTGCTCCTCCAAGTGAAGATGGAAAAATGAGTCATCCAAGAGATTCACCGGCATGGAAGGATTTCTATAGGAGGCATGAAATATTCAGTAGTGATCCTCGCAATGTCAGGCTCGAACTCGCTAGTGATGGCTTCTGCCTATTCAACTATATGGCTGGAAGCCACAGCACATGGCCCGTTGTAATGATAGTTTATAATCTATCACCCAGGTTGGCTATGGATCAATCCTACTTTATGATGCCTCTTCTTATCGATGGACCAAACTCACCGGGAAACAATATCGACGTCTATCTCCGACCTCTGATCGATGAGTTAAAATCTTTATTCATTGATGGTGTATAGACTTACGATGCAAACACAGATACAACCTTCACACTGCGTGCGGATTTAATGTGGACAATTAATGACTTTCCTGCGTATGGAATTCTATCAGGTTGGTCCGTACATGGTCACAAAGCATGCCCTTATTGCCATCAATATACAACATCGAAATTCTTAAATTTTAGCAGGAAGGTTTGTTACTGCGGTCATCGGCGTTTCCTGCTTTTAGACCATCCCTACAGGTTAGACACTGCTCACTTTGATGGTCATCAAGAGCTTCTTGGGCCTCGAGCCTCATTGTCCGGAGAGGACGTGACTACTCAGTGGGATGGGTACAATAATGTGACCTTCGGGATAGATTCGGCAAAACAGGTCAAACCATCATACTGGAAAAAGTTAAGCATTTTCTACGAGCTTCCATACTGGTCAACAAATTTGGTGCGTCATTGTCTGGACGTCATGCACATAGAGAAAGGAATATACGAGCACGTACTCAACTTGGTTCTTTATAAAGACTGAAAATAGAAAGTCAACCTCCGTGCTCAGATGGATCTTCAGGACTGGAAAATTAGAAGTAAATTGTATTCTAAACCGATAGCGGGTAAATCAGGCAAGTTTGTACTTTCCAATGCCGCATATTATATGTCACAACCGGAGAAAAAAATGTTCCTGCAGGTGTTGCATGATTTGAAAGTTTCCACAGGTTTTTCAGGATCATTTAGCAAGAAGATAAAAATTGTGAAAAGCAAGATCGATGGGCTGAAAAGTCATGATCACCATGTTATTATGGAGCATCTTCTCCCATTAGACCTCAGGACTCCCCTTCCCGAATCGGTTGGTATAGTAATCAATGACCTTTGTTGCCTTTTTAGAGAATTGTGCGCTAAAATCCTGGATGTTGTGACGCTGGAGAATCTAGAAAATTCTATTTTATTGATACTTTGCAAGCTTGAGCGTATTTTCCCATCGACATTCTTCGATATCATAATACACCTGACGGTTCATCTTGCAACTGAGGGTAAGTTAGCCGGACCGGTACAATATCGATGGATGTATCCCATCGAAAGGTACGTGGAATTTTTCGTTTCACGCAATTTATAAAATTATTGTTGTCCTATATGCCCGTATTTATTTATTTAACATATTTTTCTTTAGGTACTCCCTACACTCTAAAAATGTATATACGCAATAGAAATCGATCAGAGGGTTCTATCATGCAAGGTTATCTTCTAGATGAAGCAACCACATTTTTTTCCCACTATCTGGACGAGAACATTGAGACGAAAGTTATCTGGCCTCGGAGAATTCAGGACGGGCCATATGGTAAAGCTGATTATAAGAGAGTAGACACTGTATTTATCAACAAGATATATCGGTTTATCCTCCTCAATAGCGAATGTCTTGAAGAAGTCAGAGTAAGTTTTTTTGGATTAATTGTTAAATTTGTGTTTTTGTGTGTATGAAATGATATAATATTAATGTCATAATTTATTGTTGAGAACAGAAATCATTTTAATGAGGTACGTGAGGGGCATCCTGATTGGAATGATGAACGATTAGAAAAATATCATCAGGATAATTTTTGTGATTGGGTTGCAGATCATGTAAGTTGTTCGAATAACATGCTATTGGTACCAGTCTTAATCTAAACTTATATCGTTATGTATTTGTCGTAAAATTTGTTTTGTCAGATCCACGATCCGAACTTTTCTGCATCATTAGAGAGTGATTCAAGATGTTTAGCTTAGTTTCCTAGTATGGAGGTTGCATATTATAAAGGATTCAGTGTTCTTGGATACAAATTTGAAGTTAAGAACATAGAAACATCTCAAACCACTCGGAATAGTGGGATTGCGACGGTAGGATCGGATGGTGTGATTTATTATGGATACTTAAATTGCATACTTGGTATCTAATATCCCGGACGATCAGAACCGTTTTATATATTTCAATGTACTTGGTACGATACACGAACCGATACGGATAAGTGGAGAACAATCTCGAGACTTGGAAAGATGAATATGGATTGACTAGTTTGAACACACTTCGATTTTACGGTCAGGACGATCTATTTATCTTTCTGAACCAAGCATTCTAAGTATACTATTCATAGTGCTTGAAGCATCCGTGATAGAGTGTCGTATGCGGTTGGAAACCCAGAGATGTTTACGATGTCCTAGAATTCGAGGATCGTATGGAGGACAGTGATGAGGACGAAGAAGAGAGAAGACTTAGAGTGCTCCGACCGTCTGTTTCAAAAAACGGTTTGTCTTCGGCTGATCGTGAAGTTACGTGGGTTAGAAATGATATCGATGATGAAATCCAAGTAGATATGTCTAATGCGTCCACGAAACGAAAAGGTTATCCGTAATGTTATATTATTATTTCACATTTTTACGATCTATACATATATAGAATGCATATGTAATGATTGTACTTTTATCTAGATTTGATGACGACGACCGGAGCAGCGAGGGGCGGAAGGAGAACCAGCCGCGGCACCGGCAGAGGCAGAGCGGATATAGCCGTAGGGACATAAAAATACCCCGTAGGAGCAACAATCAGGCCCTATGAATACATCCGTAGGGTCTAGTATTTTATTTTATAAACCAATAAATTAAAATATTTATTAGGACCTACGGAGTAATCCGTAGGTATATGTGTCCCTACGGATTAAGGCGTAGGGGCAATTATTACTCTGTAAGGGCATGTTCAGGGCGAAGACTTGCACCTGCGGCCTTTGCACCTACGGGGTATTTTTATGTCCCTACGGTTATATCCGTAGGGGCAGTGGTTTACGCTTACGGATAAATCCGTAAGGGCAACCACTTATTGTAGTAGTGCCTAGATATTTAAAATTTACCTTAGCATGCAAATAAAAGAGACACACATAAAAGAAAAGGAATTTATTGGAGAAAAATAAATAAAAACAGTAAACTTACAACCTAATTGCAGTGCTTTCAAGAAGGCAAATAAACCCTAATCGTGAAAAAAAGAAGAGAGAAAGAAACCCTTGGTCTCTGACTTTATTTATAGGTATCAAGCCGAGATAAAATTACACAAAATATTAATTAATCAAATAACACGCTCTGGAAAAATCTTTAAGAAATCTGCCATCATAGAGCGGCATAATTGTGGTTCGATTTGCTCCGTTAGGGTTGGATCTTCTTTAGTTGACTCTTTGCGTCATTTTAACCCGACTTGAATGTTGTTTGCGCTTAGATATTGTCCCGTTGCATCTGGTCTCTTGGTTAAGTTGATTTATAGTCTTTAACGCATGCGTTTCTTTCTTTTCTTCTCTTTTTACGTTTAAGTACTTAGAGCCTGCATTTATTCAAAACAAACCTCCAGTAGCATTATATATATATATATATATATATATATATATATATATATATATATATATATATATATAACGAGGATATAAAATATGCAATAAAATACACCGATCAACACCAACCATCTTCGCCCGTCGTCTGAGATGCAGATACATCTAATTTCATGTGAATCCAATATTTTTTATTCATGGATTTGGTGGAAGCAAAATAAATGGTTTTTTTATAAAATTTTTACTCGGTTGGATTCGTAAGACAGGCATCAATGATAATCGGTTGCCAGCGACAATCATTGACGTGTAATTAACTGCCAGCAATAACCGCAAATTTCATATACCTTTTGATGATGCTCAATATTGGGCGATCTCCATCAGTGACACGTAGCAGATGACGTGTCCCAGAACTCAGAAGAAAGGGCCCATAGGGGCCGACCAGGCCACCCCTGTGCCCGACCTGCAAGCGCAAGCTGGCTCTCCTTAGAGCCTCTGGAAATCGACCTCCTCGGCCTCTCAGCTCGCCTCGAGATGCCACAGGACCAAGACTCCTCGGCCCTCTCCCTCGTTCCTGAGCTCCCAGCCGAGACCATCTTCCTCGGTCCTCCGACCGACCAACTCCACCGCTCACAGACGTAACCGCCGCTCCGCAAATCTCTCCATGCGCCGATTCTCCGCCAAGCAACATCCCACGTTCTATGCCATCACGATTCCTATTAATGGGCGATCCGCTCTTTACGCGGGCGTGACGTCGGGAGCGTAACTGCCGGCGAGATCTTCGCGCCTGTTGCTGCGAGCTGCCGCCACTATATAAACCCCCATCATAGAGGGGTCAAGTAAGCCATTCTGATTCCACTTAGCCGTTACTCTGCTTGGATCTAGTACTAACTTGATCGTTGGAGGGTCCTCGGTGGTACCAAACCACCTCGGGACTTCTTTGTAGGTACTCGGCGCTGAACTCCTCGAATCACCAATCTCCTCAAACCCATTGAGACCCACACGCAATAAGAGATCACCTCCAAAGACCACCAGGAGATCGACGGAAGACAACATCTGACGGAGACCCGAAAAGGACCTCCATCAGTTGGCGCCGTCTGTGGGAAATCAAAAACTCCACAAAAAACAAAGTTGGCCTTCCGATCTCCGTCCAGATGGCAAGCGATCACCTTGAAGATCCAGATACCAGCCGCCGCCTCCCCCTCACCGGAGGCGCAGGTGAACCTCCTCCGGTGACCGTCATCAACGCCCTCGCCGGCCGAATAGACCGACTACAGTCCATCGTGGAGGCGCTCGTCCGCGTCCAAACAGCCGGGCCAGGGCCCCAGATCGCCGCTCCTCCTCCAGGAGACTCTGCCCTCGTCGGCACGGCTGGCCATCGGCAGGTTACTTCCCATGGCCACAGGTCTCACGGGCTGATACTCTCTGAGGCCCGCTGGGCGCCCCACAGTTCCACGCCAAGATCCCCCGCCAGGGTGTCTCGCCTCGAGCCTCTTCACGACCCTCACCCCCCTAAGGAGATTTCGGTCACCTCGCCTGTCCCCAGGCATGACCGACACCCCCTCCCTTGACGGGGTCGCACAGAAGGGGCTCGCCACGGCGGCTCGAGGGCCATCTCGCCCCGGGATCAAAGCCCTCGTCAAGAGGCAACCGCGCAGCTTCACTTCTCGGTTATCCTTAGCCGGCCTCCTACGGCTCCTCCAACGCTAAGGATCAAAGTCCTCCTTAGTGGCAGCCGAGCGGTTTCCCTACTTGGCTATCCCTGGCCGGTAGCTTCCCTACTCGCAACGCTAGGGATCAAAGCCCTCGCCAAGAGGCAACCGCGCAGCTTCACTGCCCGGTTATCCTTAGCCGGCCTCCTACGTCTCCTCCAACGCTAAGGATTAAAGTCCTTCTTAGAGGCAGCCGAGCGGCTTCCATGCTCGGCTATCCCTGGCCGGTAGCTTCCCTACTCACAACGCCAGGGATCAAAGCCCTCGCCAAGAGGCAACCGCACAGCTTCACTGCCCGGTTATCCTTAGCCGGCCTCCTACGGCTCCTCCAACGCTAAGGATCAAAGCCCTCTCAGAGGCATTCGAGCTCGAGGTTCCCTCTCTCGGCTATCCCCAGCGGGCAGCTTCCCTGCCGCAACGCCGGGATCAAAAAGCCCTCTCAGAGGCAGTCGAGCCCGAGGTTCACTCGCTCGGCTATCCCCAGCGGGCAGCTTCCCTGCCGCAACGCCAAGGATCAAAAATCCCTCTCAGAGGCAGTCGAACCCGAGCTTCCCTCTTTCGGCTATCTTTCAGGACAAAAGCCCTCGCCAAGAGGCACCGGGCGGTAACCCTACCCGGCCAAGGGTCCTTGGTAGGCTTCTTACAGCCTTATAGCTCTTCCCGTGCCAAGGACCAAAGTCCTCCCAGAGGCAGTCGGGTCCTTGCTCGGCTATCCCCGGCTGGTAGCTTCCTACCACAACTGACAGGAATCAAAGTCCTCTCCAAGAGGCACTGGGCAGTAACCCTGCTCGGTCCCCGTCCTGAAGGATCAAAAGCCCTCCCAGAGGCAGTCGATCCCGAGGATCCCTCGCTCGGCTATCCCTGGCGGGTAGCTTTCCTACCGCAACGCCAGGGATCAAAAAACCCTCGCCAAGAGGCACCGAGCAGCTACTCTGCTCGGCCATCCTTCGCAGGCCTCTCACGGCCCCTCCAGCGTCAAGGACCAAAGCCCTCGCCAAGAGGCACCGAGCAGCTACCCTGCTCGGCCATCCTTCGCAGGCCTCTCACGGCCCCTCCAGCGTCAAGGATCAATGCCCTCGCCCAGAGGCACTGAGCAGCTACCCTGCTCGGCCATCCTTCGCAGGCCTCTCACGGCCCCTCCAGCGTCAAGGATCAAAGCCCTCTCCAAGAGGCACCGAGCAGCTACCCTGCTCGGCCATCCTTTGCAGGCCTCTCAGGGCCCCTCCAGTGTCAAGGATCAACGCCCTCGCTAAGAGGCACCGAGCAGCTACCCTGCTCGGCCATCCTTCGCAGGTCTCTCATGGCCCCTCCAGTGTCGAGGATTTCAAGCCCTCATCGTGAGGCTGCCGAGTTCCTTCCTTCTCGGCGCATCCCCAGCGGGCATCCTCCTGCCCAACAGACGCCGCAGGTCTACACACGTCGCGTCGGCCAACCGATGCTTGACATGTAGACCGGCGCTTCAGTGACAGGATGCCCGAACTGGCGCACCTTCTTTAAATGCAGAGATTTCGCCCTGATCTGCTGGCAGAAAGGCAGCCGACAGCCCGGGGACGCGTCCCGACGAGAAATCTTAGGAGGGAGCTCTCCCCAGGCTGCCCGGCAGTCCACTCTTGACCCGACCCGCCAGTTGGTCGGGACAAGAGTGGGTGGCCCATGGGGATACCTCCTCGGAAGCGCTTGACATGCTCGTCGGCTAGTGATTGAAATCAACTCGACGGAAGATCGCCAGACAGATGGCCAACCCGACATAGAAACAAAATAGTACAAGCAAAGATATCCTACGAACATCCTTCACATATAGAAGATGAAATGCAAACCGACGAAACAAGGATTTCTTTTATTACCAAAAGCAAAGTTTTTACAAAGGGTATTCTGGGGCTCCCCAGCCCTACAAACTGCCCGGAGGCTTACTTCGGTCCCTTCATCGCTGGCATCACGGCCTTCCGGGGGCTCTACCACCGGAGATTTTGCCACCAGGGGCACGCCTTGCTCCCTTCGCCATCTCCCACTGGGGGCCTCGCCGCCGGAAGTGGAGCCCGAGCGTGGAGCTCACCATCGTCGAACTCAGGAAGCTGTTCCTTCACGGCGTCCAGGGCCTTGTTCCATGCGACGGCAGAATACTCCCCGAGCTCGGCGTAAAACTGGTCTGACGCCTTATAATCGGCCACAGCTTTCTTAGCCCGAGCCTCGGCAACCTGGGCCTCCAGAAGCGCCGCCTCAGCATCTCCCCTGCTGGTGTCCCTCTCTTTTTCCAGGGCCGCGAAGCGTTCGGCCAGATCTGCCAGCTTCCTATCGGTAACCCGGAGGGACGCATTCAGAAGACGAAGGGCACCCCGATTTGCTGAATTGGCAAGTTCCGCAGCCTCCGCCCGGCCAGCCAAGACGTCGGCCCTTGCTCTCTCCAGGCGCAGGTCACGTCGCAAAACCTCGACCTCTGAAGGGAACGCTTCCACTGGCCTCAGGGCGTGGAACGCCCCCTCGGCCTCCATACGAGTGGCAAGGGTGCAGTGTTGAAGAACCTGACAGAAAGCCAATGAGAAACCAGGAAGCCCCCGAGCCAGGGAAGGGTATACCAAGAGAAATACACGTAAAAGGGTTCGTACCTGGACTGCCCCCTGGGCCATGGCCTCCAATTGATCCCTCAGGGAGCCGTGCAGAAGCTTTCCCCCAGCCGACTCCTCTATTCTGGCGAGCAGGCCAGCGGAAACGGAAAGTCCAGACGGAACCATGAAGACGGCGCCCCCCTCCTTCACGGAAAATCCCTCAGGGACCCTCGACGACGACGCGCGAGAAACCATCCTCTTCCTCTTGAGAGGGGGCCTGCCCTCGCCCTTCCCTCTGCCCCCGTCTGGGGCTCGGGTAACTGTGGACACCTCTGGCCGCCGCCGGAGAAACCACCAGGTGCCGTCGACGAAGCAGACGGCCCTACCTCTGGCAGAGGATCCGGCGGAGGGCATGAGCTAGCCGGGGGCTCGGCCGTGCCACCAGCCTCCTTCTGGCGCGGGCAGCCCGAAGAGTGGGAGCGAACCATTTATCCAAAAGAAAGAAGAACGACCAGCGATAGGCATCCTCCTGCCCATCAGACGCTGAGGATCTCAAGTCCTCATCGCGAGGCCGCCGAGTTCCTTCCTGCTCGGCGCATCCCCAGCGGGCATCCTCCTGCCCGTTGGACGCTGATGGTCTGAAGCCCTCATCGTGAGGCCGCCGGGTTCCTTCCTGCTCGGCGCATCCCCAGCGGGCATCCTCCTGCCCATCAGATGCTGATGGTCTGAAGCCCTCATAGTGAGGGCATCCTCCCGCCCATCGGACGCTGATGGTCTGAAGCCCTCATCGTGAGGCCGCCAGGTTCCTTCCTGCTCGGCAGATCCCCAGCGGGCATCCTCCTGCCCATCAGACGCTGATGGTCTCAAGCCCTCATCGTGCTGCCGCCGAGTTCCTTCCTGCTCGGTGCATCCCCAGCGGGCATCCTCCTGCCCAACAGACGCTGAGCTCATCACATGCAGCGGATCCAAAGCCCCAACAAGAGACATCAGGTCTATCCAAGTCTGAGTAAATCCCCTCTCGACTTCGGAGCCATAGAGATTCCTCCTTCTCAGCAGTGCTTGGCACACTTGGCAAGTGATCGAAATCAACTCGACGACCGATCGCTCCGCTTGTCGTCCCCGCACTGGGCCGCATCCCATCGGACGCCGTAGGTCTGCACACGCCGCGTCGACCAACCAACGCTTGACACGCAGACCGTCGCTTCAGTGACAAGATGCACGAACCGGCGCACCTTCCTTAAATGCAGAGATTTCGCTCTGATTCGCTGACAGAAAAGACAGCCGACGGCCCGGGGATGCGTCCCGACGAAACCTTAGGAGGGAGCTCACCCCGGGCGGCCCGGCAGTCCACTCCTGACCCGACCTGCTAGCTGGTCGGGACAAGAGTGGGGGGCTAATGATGATGCTCAATATTGGGCGATCTCCATCAGTGACACATTGCAGATGACGTGTCCCAGAACTCAGAAGAAATGGCCCATTGGGGCCGACCAGGCCACCCCTGTGCCCGACCTACAAGCGCAAGCTGGCTCTCCTCAGAGCCCCTGGAAATCGGCCTCCTCGGCCTCTCAGCTCGCCCCGAGCTGCCACAGGACCAAGACTCCTCGGCCCTCTCGCTCGTTCCCGAGCTCCCAGCCGAGACCATCTTCCTCGGTCCTCCGACCGACCAACTCCACCGCTCACAGACTTAACCGCCGCTCCGCAAATCTTGCCCTACGCAGATTCTCCGCCAAGCAACATCCCACGTTCCATGCCATCACGATTCCCATTAATGGGCGATCCGCTCTTTACGCGAGCGTGACGTCGGGAGCGTAACTGCCGGCGAGATCTTCGCGCCTGTTGCTGCGAGCTGCCGCCACTATATAAACCCCCATCACAGAGGCGTCAAGTAAGCCATTCTGATTCCACTTAGCCGTTACTCTGCTCGGATCTAGTACTAACTTGATCGTCGGAGGGTCCTCGGTGGTACCAAACCACCCCAGGACTTCTTTGCAGGTACTCGACGCTGAACTCCTCGAATCACCAATCTCCTCAAACCCATTGAGACCCACACGCAATAGGAGATCACCTCCAAAGACCACCGGGAGATCGACGGAAGACAACATCTGACGGAGACCCGAAAAGGACCTCCATCACCTTTCTTTTAATTCCCCTCTCTTTTAGAAAACTTTTCTGTGAATCTAGTAGTAGGTATATATGAATATTCTTGTGATTAATATGCATGATTATCCATATTACCTACTAGTTACCTACTTACATCGCCATCTAATAGATTATGAGTTCGATTCCTGGTATTTGCAATATTTTGTTTAATTTTTTTTTTGATTTTTGGATGAAAAATCATGCAAAGAGATTGCTTAGATTTTTAAATGGTTAGCATAATTTTTAAATGAACAAAGGGATTTAAAAATGATTTTTAAATAATTTTCTAAGATTTATATGAAAAGGAATATTTATTAAAAGAATTATTTTTGAGAATATTGTTAAAAAATGATGAAATAAATAAATTAGAATTTTCTATGATTTTTCCATATTTATCTGGTTTTCAAATATATTTTAAATAATTTTTATAAAAAGAAAAATATATATTTAAATTAATTCCGAATTTAAAGAAAATAATATTTTAAATTCTTTCTAGAATTTCTTTTTCAATGTAAAATTATTTATTAATGTTTGAAGAAAAATATTTTTATTAGATCTTATATTATTTAAAAACTTGTTTAAACTATTCTTAAAACATATTTTATTTCTTTTTATTCTGTTTTGTTTTTAACAAATAAAGGAATAGATTTTATTTGTCTTAAATTTAAAACCTTTTTTTTATATTTATCTTCTTATAAGCCGTTAGATCAACTCTTGTGTTATCCTAGCCTTTCATATCTCAAAACCCTAATCTCTACTCCTATAAATAAACACTAGTCCCCAATACCCTCTTTTCTCATTCTCTCTTCTATTTATTTTTATATTTTATGTCTTCAAAACCCTTGCCTAAGGAACCCATCATCGAAGGAAGAAGGAGCCCTTCCATATGCCGTCGCCATCATCTTGATCAACTCGAGGCAATTTCGACTGACAAAAGAGATCTTGAATCTCTCCTAATTATAGGTTCCTCACTCACCTTTTATCTCCTGAACATGTGAAAACTTTAGAATTTAAGAAAAATGAACTATTTTTAATCAAACCCTAATTTTTTAAAATAAAAGGAGTTTCTTTTAAATAAAAAGAAATTAGTATGATATTTCATAATTGATTCGACATGTGTATATAGATTGTTTGAGATACATAAATTAGATGTTAATAATGTTCATGGTATTTTTCATATTTACTCTATGATTCTAGGTTGGTAGGAATTTCATGAACTCATCCAAGGCCAAGGTGGTATACTTTTATTAACATATATCGTGTCATCCATATAATAAATTATATCTTTCGTAAAATTTCCACTTAATCACATTCAAATTAATTATAGACTTTAGATATTTTTATGTGGTTAGTTATTCGTTTGACCTTACACAGTAATTATAAAGTTGGTCACTTTTGCTCTTATACACACCTTATCTATTATCAGTTTTTTGTGCATGTTTTATTATAAATCTTGAATATGATCTCTTGTGAAATTTCTGTATGTTGTATATATACTTTTGGTGCACCTTATGTCACGGATGTATCTTGCCATGAACTATGTTTTCGGTGCATTTCATGTCACGAATGCACCTTATAGACCTGTTTTAAATGTTTAGATGTGAATATATAAAATATTACCTTCTATGTCACGAGGGGTGATATTTAGATTTTGATACACTTAATGGTTTTTTTGCTCAAATTCATATTTCATAGCATCCACCTCATGTCATAGGTGTGATGATTTTATTATTATGTGTGGTGAATTTCTAACTTATTGTGTAAATCCTATAGGTTTATTATTAGGATAATTATATATATAAGTAATTATATATGTATATATATCATATATTTCCATATAGGGAAGACTTAACCATAATTATGATTTCGTAATGGCCCAGCGACCGCTATGCCATAGTAAACTAGCTTACGGTGCATGACGTCTCCTCTTGGTCAGTACGAAACTCATAGTTCAAGTTAAGTTAGATTTATATGTTGTTTTATCTTAAGGGTGAAATCTATTTTTCTTGTATGCTGAAAATTATTATACACCTGACTTCAACTAGACATAATTTCTAGTTTCGATGTCCAAATTGAGTTAACTCAAGTTCCTGGAGTATCTATAGAAAAATAGCTATAATTTTATTCTAGATTAATTTTACTGAAAACTGATGGAAATCATCTTAAAACGCGTTTTAAAAATATATGTCGAATCTGGACAGCAGTAGGAATTATATGCGCAGCTGTCATAAAACAATCATAACTCACTCTCTAGTTATTGTAACCCGGAGGTTTTTATGGTGAATCGTTCAAAACCCACAGATGCTTATTTGTTGTCTAATTTTGGAAACCATAAAGTGAACATAAACTTCCCGAAAATGCAAAATACCACCAGTACATGCATTCTGAAATTTGCACTGGCCTGCTCTGCGCAGCATTACGAAAACCCCCGTAACTCTCTCACTAGAAACTCAATCGAGGTAAACTCGGTCTTTTAATTTACACGACACTCTGAATTACAACTTATCCCTTATGTAAGATTTCCAAATTTCAAACCAAAACTGCTTTTTTCTGCATGCGAACATATGATTGATTTCTAACCTGAAACTTGTTTGTGAAGAATGTACATTTATGCTATGTTTATATATAAATGCTTGTATTATATTATGAAATTGACATGATTCTATGTATACATGTAACCATGGGCATGTATTGATCTATAAATAGTTTGACACCTTGAATACCTGACTCAATAATTGCTTGTATCTTGAACCTGTATTACATCTAGGCTTAGTTTTGACTAATATTTGCTGGGGGTGTTGGGATAGTTAAGGATGAGTAGTTCAGCTGCTTTGGAGTCCCCTACCTGTAATCCGGTACTCATGTACTCCTGTAATCATGTATAAATTCTCATGAAGTTGTTGAACAATATAGTTTAACTTACGTTAGAAATGGTCATGATCGATATTTACCTGGGGGTGTTGGGAGTTGAGGATGCATCGTCCAGTCGCTTCGGGATATCCGCATTCCTGTATTTTACCATCATATAAAAAACTCATGAATCGGTTGGACGCTATACTTTAACTTGCATTAGAATAGGAGACCTACACACTATTGACACCGCTATCTTTATATATTCCTGACACGTATCTTCAAACTTGTATATGAATTTCATGACCTATATTATCATTGTTTACGTGTACTGTTTATGATTGATTACCATGCTATTGTTATTCGTTGTGATCTGTCCTTTGCCTTACTCATATATTAAATCCCTGACACGTACCATCATGTCTATGTTAATATTATATTCTAAATTGCCATGCATTTATAGTAACATGTTTTGTTTTTATGTTGTTTTCTCTTGTATGCGTTGCGTACTTTTATGTCTTTTGTTATTAAAATTATGCATTGATAGTTTTCATGCACTTTGTTACCATCTTTTAAATAGTTTACTTATTATTTTTTCTTTTTCAAGTATAAATGTTTTATAATGAGGAACATACTGGACGCATGTTCGCTAACAGACATTCCTTTTTGTTGTTTTCTTTTTTCTTGAGGATGTCTGTCGGAGGTATAGTGATAAGTTTCAGTATATCATCGAGTCGAGTGTGAAGGAGTTCATTCAACTATATTCACAAGTAAATTCTTGGTCCTTTTCCAGTATACTTCGTTTCAAGAATCTTCATAGCCTTCAAGCCTTATCTCTAAAAAATCTTGTATTCGATTGGTCTAACTTTGTACTTGTACTAAGTGTTGTTGGATTGATTTATTTGTTTCAGTTTTTTTTATACTTTAAATTCTTTTGTTATTTTTCTATTACTTCTTATACATATGCTTAGTGTATTCATAACTAGAAGGTGTGTTTTTCGGTGAGAATACGTCGCGGGCTTTTCAGTTCTCGCTCCTCGTCTTTTGGGAAGCGGGGCATGATAAGTTTGATTGGTGGCCCACGCAGGTCAGTTCCATTCAGTTCTGCGTGACCATTGAAAACAGATAATATAAGACTTTAAAAATCCAACAACATTTATTACTATTCTCGAATCCTATTCTTTAAACTCATTTTTTCGTCCTTTGATTTCCTTGAGGATTACATTTCGACACCTGGAATCCTAAAACTCTTGTCCTTGGATATCAGTTTGATCCTTTCTTACTATTCCTTGAAGATCATATCTTGATTCCTTAGTTTTTTTTGTTAGTTCCTTTTTGCTTGCATCCCTTAGATCGTCTTTCCAGCAACTCTTCTTTTGAATGGAATATCGACAATCGGTAGCACGAAGATGATTGGCAATGACGGTATCTTTAGTTTCTTTGCTCTGTTATAGTATACTCCTTGAGAGAATTTCGAGGACGAAATTCTTCTAAGAAGGGTAGACTGTAAGAGCTGCATCATAGTTTCACTCTTAAATCCTTGTCTTTTGAATCTTTTCTTGATTTTCTTGACAATCATGTTTTGACGTGAAGGAAGACCGAAGTACAATCCCTTTGTCCCCGTCTTGGTCCTCCTTGCAACATATATTGACTTTTCTTGATTCTTTGAATCTCTATTTATAATGATCGCAATATGATCCCTTTCTCAAAACCTTTACCTTTAAATCTTTTCTTTCTCTCTAACGATCACGTGTCAACGAAAAGGGAACGAAAGTGCGAACTTTACATCTCTGTCTCGATCCTTCTCGAGAGCTACCTAATTTCTTAATGCCAAATCAGTAACCTCTTGTCTCTTTGACTCTCTTTTGTACGTGCTACTAAACCTTTCACTTTGACTTAGAAATTATTCTAGAAAATTTACACCAGTAGTTGAATCTCTTTGACTCATGACTATTGGTTATTCTAATCCCGTTTCAAACATGGTCTATGCTAACCATCATGATCTTACCTATTGGAGCACTAGTTGATGGAACATGTACGCGATAACGTTGTAAGTTACCTTGTCCATTGGCGATTATTTCCTACCAGAATCACTAGGGATGAACTCGCTGGATAATTCCTATGCTATCTTTTATGTCTGTTTGAGCACATCTTTAACCTTTATAATTCCTTTTTGTTTTCTTGAATCTTAATCACTGAATCCATTCATATAGACCTTTGTTAAATTTTCTTGAAGATCACATTTAGAATTCTTAAATTCCTAAAACTCCTTATAGAGCGTTTTTCGTCACCCTATTGAGATGGATGCGTTCGTGTGTGTCACGATCCGAAATAATAGCTCATGACCGGCACTTAAATCACGCAACATCTAAAGGCGTAACGTAATTCAAGTAAACCGAAACCCAGAAAATCTAAACCTTTTTGAAAAGAAAGGAGGTGAAGTTTCGAAATAAATGTGCAATGAAATCGATGTTTTCAATAAATGCATAAGTAAGAAACATGACAATGCATGTGGAAATTATTAGTTTGAAAACATGTTTGTCTTTTAAAAATTTGGGCAGCACCTCCTTTGTATATTTTGATCCAAAACCACAAATACAAGACAATAATAAAAGGCATTCCCAAGCGGGAGCTAGCTCTTCTCCAAACGGCGGATCACAACCACGCAACACAGTATAAATAAGTATATGACGCCCAACGGCGAAGTTCACCACAAAAGATAAAGAAATAAGCAAGACATCAAAACCACAAGTAGCGGAAAACCCCTCGCTCTAAGTCTCGCAACCATAATCTCACTAAGTCTCATTACTTATACAATTAACTAATTTTGATTGATGGAGTTACTAGATACAATATGAAAATGTAAATATAAGAGTGGGTACGATACAAGTGCTCCACCTACCAATGCAAAACAC
This sequence comes from Agapanthus africanus, assembly GCA_030015575.1. NCBI lineage: Eukaryota > Viridiplantae > Streptophyta > Magnoliopsida > Asparagales > Amaryllidaceae > Agapanthus > Agapanthus africanus. Next base: position 666,393,407 of record CM057342.1, on the reverse strand, counting down.
CCAAATGAAGCTATGTGCCAGCGATGCCGCTACTGATCCATGCGGTCAACCTGCAAGAACCGTGGCACAACGGGGGTGAGTTGCCAACACGTGAGTAGAAAAACATCTACAAGCAGAAATCGAATAAACAACGACTCCTAGGTCAACTATATCATAAAGGTAATACTATGATATTTAGGGTGACCGGGTCATCATATGTGCCAACAATGAAATCAATACCTATATGTATGCGGATAAAATCCAACAGTGTAACCAGTGTCTGTATGCATGTGGATCTCGTCCAACCAGATAATCAGTGTATGTATGCATGTGGATCTCATCCAACCATAATCAACATATGTATGCAGGTGGATCTCGTCCAACCATATAACCAATATATGTATGCATGTGGATCTCGTCCAACCATATAATCAATATATGCATGCATGTAAGTATGAGGATATAAATCAACGGTGTCCCTCGCGACACATCAAAAATCATGGAACCTGGGTGTCCAATATCGACACCCAAAAACATCATGAAACCCATGTCCAGCATCGACACGTAAATCCTCATATCTCGGGCTCCGTCAGTCCGGATCGGCCCACGGGCTCCGTCAGTCCGGATCGGCCCATACCATCTCTCGACTTCGGTCGGTATCCTCCGGATATCCGCCTGGCCCAACCAATCACCGGTTGGTAGTAGTCCCTCAGCCAAGCTCACCGTCTGTATACACAGCATCCCTTTCTTGCCCCGGGGTACCATACCGGGTCTACCATGTACCCGCAATCGGCCTCATCCAGCGCCTCGAATCGGGTTTCACATGTCATACGTCTCAGAACCGAGAAAACGCATGGTGGACGCACTGAAATATCATATCAAGAGAAACCAGGTTTTTAAAACAACACATAATCTCTTTTAAAATGTCCACGGTTCTCAAATCCAGAAATCTCATGAAAACAGCATATCTCAATGCGTAAAATCATAGAGCATGATGTATGCGACATATAATAGAAATGTAAGCATATCCGTATATCATGCAACATGGAACAATGATATGACATATTAAGAGAAAACTGCTCTTTTAAATGATTCCAGTTTTTTAAAATATAACATGCGGTTCCCAATTTCCCAATAAAACCAGTTATCTATGTAGGTACAATATGTATATGCGTAAGTATAGAGGTACCAATGTATGTGTGCACCAATATGGATATACAAATGTGTATATGCGCAAGTATGGATGTATCAATATATGTGTACACCAATATGGAGATACAATGTGTATGTGCGCAAAAATGGATGTATCAATGTATATGTGCACCAATATGGACTACAATGTGTATGTGCGCAAATATGGATGTATTAATGTATATGTGCACCAATATGGACATACAAATGTGTATATGTGCAAATATGGATGTATCAATGTATATGTGCACCAATATGGACATACAAATGTGTATATGATCAAATATGGATGTATCAATGTATATGTGCACCAATATGGACATACAATGTGTATGTACGCAAGCATGTTATGCGAAGAGTCATATCATGATGCAGCAGTCCTACTGTGTAGTGACATGGCAATTATCGATGATGAAGTGTGTGAGCCTACAATATGTGTACGTGTAACATACACATCATCGATAATGGTGCGGGTGTACTATCACAGGTATAAATAATGCAATGCGAATAACATGAATGCAGCATAAGGTAAATCATATGCAAATGCTGACGGGTATACGTGTCTAACATGACCGAGTCGGTGAATCTATCAATCGGCATCCAGCCTCACAGCATCCCGTACGGTATACTCCATCGTACGGTATCCTCTAGTCAAGGGTATGGATCAAACCTCAAACTCATCAAATACGGAAAATCATCGTACGGCGGCATTAATCTATCAGGGATCCTATCATCCTATAAGACGAGGAGGGTGCAGACCTAACGTCTCGTACGGCTAACACTCACGATTCACAACATATATAAATATCTCTATATACCTATGTCCCAGGTCACATCCGCAATAATCTCATATCAGGGGACCAACATGGTATAAATCATCTCAATCGACTCACATCCGTATACTAACATATCACCAAATCATCATATCGCGTCATATATCCTTTTCATCGCATTTATATCCCTTATCAAGTCAAGTTTACATAAACATTCTATCTCTACTATAAGTATAAGCATCTAATCTAACATACATACCCGAACCATTCAATTATATTTTTAAAGAAGCGAATCGTAGTTTTGAAAATAGGGGTTACGGTGTTTTAAGGAAAAGATATCATTTGAAATTCCGTAACGTCTCTCAAGGTATCTGTTTCAAAGATGCATACGATTCTTCAATTTAGAAATATGTATGGTTCGGATGACACATCTACGTCGACAATCTAGTCCTATAGTATCCTAAATGGCAATATCGACAAACGTCGTCCTCAAATTCCGTCATCCTATAATAGTCGTAACATATCACTTCTAACTATCTTCTAGTTTCTAATATGGTTTCATAGCTATCTTCATTCTAACCCTAATTTCCTAATCTAGATTTCCTTAACCATATTCTATAAATCAGTTTTCTATCAAAATTTTGCGGGGGTACTATACGCCATCCACCCGACTCCCCCGGTAGATATAGATCTACTCACCTTGATCTTGCTTGCCGATGTCGATGTCGCCATCCTCTTCTTCACCGTCTTCAAATCCTCGTGGGGTACCTACATATCATAACACATCGCAATTGCGTATTAAATTCAAGTCGGAAATCAAAACGGCACAAGTTTCGCTCATAGGTTAAAACTTATAGCCAAGCATGCAAAACACGACCAATAGCCCTGGTCGTTGACGTCCAAACGCCACACGACGGAAACACAAAACCAAATACCAAATACCAAATTCATTAAAAGCCGTAAAACAATTTCAGAAACTAAGTAAAACACTCCCAGATTTTCCCCAGGTGACAATTAGCCAATTTTGCATACATGAGGGGTCTAATTTATTGCAAAAGGAGCCATGGACCAAACCTGAGACCCTAATTCCCTGCTCTGGTCGCAAATTGAGGCCAAAATGGATATAATTGCGGCCTGGGATTGGGGGTTGGGGCTCGGGTCTTCAGGGTACACTCCAGGTTGCCTGCACGACTCCCAGTATTCGCTAAATAATTTTTAGTGCCTCCGGGTTACTCCAGATTCCCATATACCCTCACAATTCAACACAAAACCGCCATGGATCGATTCCTAAATCCGTATTTTGGTTTTCTATACTCAAGCCCAGGTCTTGGAACAGCCACAAGAGTTCACCAAAACCACTTTTTAAACCTAAACCCTCTCTAGGGATTTCAAAGTTCACACATCCATCACTAAACGACATCTAAACTTAAACAAAAAGCTAGGAAATCAAAATTACTCTAAATGAAAAGAGATATAACTCATGGTTACTCCCAAACAAAACCCTAGAAGTCTTAAAGTTGTCAAAATCCCATTTTGCTTGGTTCAATGTATAGAGGAAGAGATGGAGATTAATTTTTGTGAAGGAAGTATAAAGTTTGGATGGAGTTTTGGAGATGGATTTAGGGTTTGAAGGTGGAGAGAGATGAGGGTGAGGATGATGAAGAATGAGATGCAAAAATGATGGGGAAAAGGTATGAGGCAGCCCCTCTTTCTCTCCTCACTTATTCTCACCCACTCTTTTATCTATTTACCCTTTTACCCCTCTCTTTTCTCATTTCTTTTCTCATTTAAAAACCAAAACACATAATACCCATAACATAACACCAATGCAACAACATGTGAACAAAAATTAACAAGACATGGTGCACTGGCCACGAAAAACTGTAGAAACGCGGATTTGGCTTAATCGCGATTAGCAGTGCACCAATCGGGTTTTTATCAAAACTGCATAAAAAATAATTTTAAAAATGCCAAATCCTTTAAATATATTATTAAATGAATAAATCATTTTAATTTCTAATTATTTCACAATTATTGGTATATATTTATACCCTTTTTCGAAAACCCCAATTTCGCAAATCGGGCAGTTTTCGGGAAATATATTATTTTAATATTAAATTCCAAAAATAATATTTTATATTTTCTGAAATGTTACAATCTTCCCCCCTTAAAGAAATTCGGTCCCCGAATTTAAATTTGAACCCCCAAAATCTAAAACATTTCAATAATCAGCTCAAATTAACAGGGCTCCGAAATCACGGAAGATGCAGAAACAATACAGCGCGTCAAGTGCGCATGAAAACGAGTAAAAACTCAAAAACCGAACTCCGTCAAGCGTCCCGCAAATAATCGGATTTGCACGCATATCCTCGGAGTTACAATAGAGATACAGATCTCGAAATCCACTACTGAAATCCAGTATGCACTAACCAAATACTATAATACATATATAGTACGCATCCTTGAAAAATCTCCAAACTCTGAATAAAATACATGCAAAATCGTTTTTGAATCGCCGCGTGATGCGTAACTCACGGCATAAGTGACGGACGCTCATTTTGTAAAGTAGTAATGTATCTATACATGTCTTTGCTCAAATACGCGTTCCGCCTTTTATAAAATATTCCAAAATGTTTCCCTTTATAACGTTCGTGTCGCTCACGGACACATAGGAAATAGCGAGACTATAGCTCCTTTTTGAAAACCTCTTGTTAAATTTTTTTAAATGCATGCAAAGTACTCAGGTATTGTCCTCGGATCAGTCCTGTTTGGTTACTCCATAATATAGTGCCTATCATGAAAACAAGGTGCTCAAAAGCAAAATCAGCCTCAAAAGACGTATCCAACTATCACGTGCGTCTGGTGCGCACGGAAATCAAATCCAAATACACGTGCCACAACATGCACAAAACCAAAACTAAGTGGAACGGGTGTGCACGAAAACATCTGTCCAGTGCAACGGGTGTGCACGACAACAATATCAAGTGCATCTAGAGTGCATCCGGTGCAACTAACATGCATGAATGAAAATCCCAATTGAGTGCATCCGGTGTGAACAAAACCACATCTCATATAATGCGCCCAACATGAGCGAAAATCCAAATCAAGTGCATCCATCATGCACGAAAGAAATCTAAATCAAGAGCATCCAACATGCACGAGTAAAATCTCAGTCAAGTGCATCCGATGCGCACGAAATCCAAAATCAAGCGCCTAATACGCATAAAAATCCAACCAAGACGCGTCGGGTCCGTAAAAGCATATAGTGCAGTAGCATGCATGAAAACAAACGACAAGTGCCAACGCGCACGAAGATACAAATCTGGTAAAATGAATGCTCAAGGACATAAATCGGGTGCAACCAAGGTACGAAGTATAAATTCAGTGCGACAAACGCATAAATACCCGTCCGGTGCAACAAATGCAAGAAATGCAAATCTAGTGCGACTAATGTACGAAATACGAATCTGGTGTAGCAAATGCACAAAATATAAATATGGTGCGACAATCGCACGAAATGAACATCTAGTGCCACAAATGCACGAAAAGCAAATCTGGTGCATCCAGTGCACGAAATACGAATACAGTGCATCTGGTGCACGAAATACGAATACAGTGCATCTGGTGCACGAAATACAAATATAGTGCATCAATTGTACAGCGTAAAAACCTAGTGCGACAATTGCACAAAATATAAATCGGGTGCACCAAGTGCACGGAAACGCATTAATAACTAAAATGCGTAAAAAGCAACACCGAGTGTACCAAGGTGTATAAAATCATAAATGCGTGCAACTGCGTGCACAAAACACGTATCAATACACTGCAAGCACATATAAGCTATATCGAGTGCAAAATCAAATCGAGTGCGTACCACACGGACAAAATCAGCTTGACTGTATGAAGTCCATGAAATCATAAACATGTGCATCCAACGCACGAAATCAATATCAAGTGCACTAAATACGCACAAGTCGCAAACTAACACAACAGTGTATAAAATATATATCAAGTGCAACAACTATGCACAAAATGTAAATACCCAGTAGGTGCAGCCATGGTGCACGCAAACAATATCATGAAACTCAATCATCAAAACTCAAATCCTAGCGATATAAGCATGATACTCGGATCACAAATGCAAATCGCAATAAATGACATTGAGGTACACCTCCTACAGTGTCGAAAAAGTAAATCGGTGTGCCTAAAACCGGCAGGACAAGAACATCCGCTTGCCTCCAGCTCATGGTCTGGCGTCCTCGGTCTCTGAGTCCTTATCTTCTCCGCGGATTTACAAATCTCGCAATCCTTCGGCTCATCGGCCCAGTCAGGTGTGCTAACGGGGACGATTCCGTTTCTGGCACTTCTCTGGTCATCTCTCGGTCAATCACCACGACCACTCGTAAAGCAGCACGTCACTGGCGTCGGCCTCTGGCCCTCTAAATACTCGTGACACAACTGATCCTGGATGCAAATCTCATTGCAGCAGTGTCCTGGAAGGAATCCTGCTCAAGGTATCTTCCGATCTCTCCTATGCCGAACTGTACGGAGGCTGGTACTCTTACATAATCTGTTCTTGTTTTCTGGACATCTGCGTTCTCAGCACAACATTTCCTCGGGAATTGGCCGTATCCCAACGACTCTGTATGCATATCAGATCTCTAATCTCGACGGGGAGTAGTGACATCTTGTCAGCATCTCGCATGAACCTCTATCTCCACTCGTCTGTATCATCGTCCACTATGACGTCACGCCATGCTATCTGCGCACTACAACTGTTCTCGGCCACGGTCAATCCGAAGTCCTTCACACAGACTCGAAATCATGAACTCGGTATCTTCATCACTTTGTAGAAGATCTCTAGCCGAACATGACCTCGGGAACTCATTCCAACCATCGGAGGAATACTCAATACCCGTCCATTCTCGATCAACTCACAACGCATCTGGGTGAGGTCCTCTATCCGAAGCTGGTCAGCTTACTGGTCTTTTATCACATGATATCCGGACGATGTCAAACTTTTCGATCGAGTCATCAAGGTCCTAAAATTTCCCGAAGGCTCAACACCTGAGCTCATGTCATGTCCCGAAAGTACGGAATATGACCGACACTTAAACTACGAAACGTCTCGAGGCGTACGTAATCTAAGTAAGCCGAAAATCCAGAAATCCAAACCAAGGAAAGTAGTAGAGTGAAGGAAAACCAATTTACATCAAATAGTTTTAATAGCATAAGCCGAATTATGCGTTTTTAAAAACATCAAATATTTCCTGAAAATTTCGGCAGAGTCTCCTTTGAAAATACTGGCCCCCAAACGGGATACAACATGAATAGTATACGAAATCAATAAAAGGCATCCCCAAGCGGGAGCTAGCTCTTCGTCAATCGACGGTCACAACCACACAAGCAATATAATATACAACGCCAAGGGCGAGGATCAAAACTCAAAGGAAACTCAAAACAACAAGAAATCCATAGAAATACAACGCGCGACTCTAAGGTCGAAAGAATAAACATCACTGGTCTCTATCTCTGAAATAAATACATGTTTGGTTGATGAAATTTACTAGATACAACTGAATAATATTATACAAAGTATAATGATGGGTACTATACCAAAAAACCCACCTACTAGCAAAATCACCCGAAGGAAGCAGTGCCAGCAAAGCCGTAATGAAACCTGTACGGCAAAGCCTGCAAGAACTGTGGCACAACGGGGGTGAGTTGCCAACTCGTGAATAGAATACATCTACGAACTGGAATCGCATGTATGACGCAATCCTCGGTCATACGATCATAATATATCCTCAAATATATATAACACGCAGCCTATAACAATGGCTAGGGTAAATATCTAACCCGAGTGTAATCCCATGCGCCCGTGTCAGTGCCTCAGGTAGCAATATATCATATGGATGATGTATGAATGCATGAAACAGAATGCATGTACTGAAGAAAACTGCTTTCATAAATTAGTGAGATTTCTGTATCTTTTAAAAAAAACGAGGTATCATAAATGAAATCAGCATAAACAGTGCCTAGCATCGACACAAAACAAATATCCAAATATCTCGATATCTCTGTGTCGCAATCTCTGTACCTCAATATCTCAAATATCTCTGTATATCTCAATCTCACTATTTAGGGCGCCGTCAGTCCAGACCGGCCCCTACCATCAATCTCAAGACCACGACGGTATCCTCTGGATATCCGACGCGTCGGGTAATATCACCGGTACGTAGTGCTTCCCTGCCAGGCTCACATCATCATCATCACGCGCTTCTTGCCCCGGGGTACCTTACCGGGTCCACCATGTACCCGAAACGGTTCATCCAGCTCCTCGAATCGGGCTTCGAAATCCATCAGCAAACTCATGGTGGACGACTCATACATCATGGGAAAACCGCACTTTTCATTTAAAAGAGAGAGAAGAAGTTTATAAATGTTTTTGCGGTTTTCCCCCAAATCCAGGAAATCTCATGAAAATCCCAATCCAAATCCTCAATAGCATGTAAACAGTGAATATAGGCATGAGAATCCATGAATGCGGCATAACAGTGAGTAATAATATGCATGAAGTAGCAGGTAATAACTACAATATCTAAACTAGCATATAAGGCAAGTACACTAATATCATGTCTAAACTATTAGCTAACAAGCTATGTCAATGTAATAGTATTTTCTAAGTGTACGTGACATGGTAATTACCGATGAAGATGTGTGTGAGCCGGCAAGTAAGTGTACGTGGTACATACGCATCATCGGTAATGGTGCTGGTGTCCTAACAGCATGATATCAACAATGGAATATGAAATCACAAAATAAGTATGCGATGCGGAGCGAACAGCAATAATGTGCGGGAGCTGAATACTGGACACAACGATAACTAATCTGCATTTAATAAAATATGAGTTCTACGGTGGTGCCATTTGAATATAACCCGAATCGCGGTGTTTTGAAAATAAGGGCTACGGTGTTTTTAAGAAAAGATAAGTCCTTTGAAATGTCCGTAGAATCCCTTGACCTGTCTTTAAAAATACCCGCGATCCGTTAGTTTTTGAAATAGGTAGGAATCTAATCTAGTCTGACAACTACACTAAACTATACGGCTGAACTAACAAGCTGAATTAAGGGTAAGGAAACCGCCTAACATCTGAGTCGATATATATATATATATAAACATATATATTAGTCGGTGATCCCGCCTCGATAATATCACATCCGATATCATATCTATAATCAGATATTCCCAAGTCAAGAGTGCGGATCTATCATCAATATATAGCTCGTACGTAAATCCGTCGTACGGCATCCCCAAATCTGGGTACGGGTCAATATCATATTCATCACATTATTCATCTGGTATCTTCTTTATCAAAGATCCTAATTCGGGTACTGATCTCTGTCTAGTACAATACTGATACCACCAAGTATGCATGCACGTGTGTGAAAACTACATCAAAGGACCCGCTAAAACATCAGGTCGTATATCAAATACGAACCCTGTCATATCACCGATCTCACGGCCTCAAATCGAATCTCATCGACTCATCTCAAATCCCAAGTACTATCCTCAAATCCAGTATATGAACACATAGTCCCATACCTATGTGAACACATAAAAAAATATATTCCCATATACGCACATATGAAAGAAGAATGTATGTAAGTATGGGTGTTTGTGTGTGTGTATGTGTGGTGCAACCACTACTCTAGGGTTTCGCAACACTAAACCAATCCAAACACACCAAATATCCATCTTTAACATTAATAATCTCAAACAATATATAATCAATATATATGTGTGTATACGTATTCATATACATCACCACGAACTGCGGGGGTGCTATTCGCCATCCACCCGACTTCTCCCCGTAGATATAAATCTACTCACCTGGTCCTCGCTTGCCGGTGCCGACGTCGCCACGCACTTGCTTGTCGTCTCGAAGTCCACATGGGGTACCTACATATCATAACGCACCGTATCGCATTAAAATCCGACTCATGACCAAAACGACACACGAATCCCACATAGGTCAAAACCTATGGTTGCTTTCACAAATCAACCCAAAAACCCTCGACGTCGGCGTACAAACGCCAAACCATCGAGAAAAACCCAAACACACTCATTTACACAATCACAAGCACTAATTATAATATAAAATAGATTAAAATTCAAAAAACCTCAAACTCACTTTAAAAGCTATTTTTCCGAAATTAATTATTTTAATATTATTTTAAGCCGTCACTAATACATTTAATTAGGGAAAATTACAAATTGGAATGGGTTGATAAAAATTTTATAATTCATGACACACTAAACTGACTTGTAAAATATTGTTTTTAAAATGAAATGGTTTGCCAAAACGGTTTAGGAAATATCGAAGAAAAATGGCTTAATTAGTGAAATTAGTGTTAATGGGAATTGGGGTAATACATTTTTCTTTTTCCCTAACCCACACACCCACACCTCATCCTCTCTCCCTCTCCCCATGTGGCCGGCCCCCCTTTGACAGCTCCCCTCTCTCTCCAATCACCTTACTTTTGAAAAGAAAAGAAAAGAAAAGAAAAGAAAATGAAAGAAGTCAATGTGGACTTTGTCTTTTCTCCCCACCTTCTTCACCTCACTCTCTCTCCTCCCTCACCCCCACACCTGCCGAAAATTCTCAGCCCCAACAGCAGCCCCCCTTCCCTCTTCTCCTCTCATTTTCCATCAAAAAAATTCACCAATTTCCATCTAAAATCAAAACTAAAATTCAAATCAAAACCCTACCCATTTTCCCTTATCTCTTTTAGCATGGATCTTGGTGCAAGGATTTCAAATTGGAGGTTTAGATTTCAAGTTTGATCATGGATTGTGAGGTATAACTTTTGACCTATTGTTCAATAGTTGGTTTAAATTCTTTAATGTAGCTTATTAGGTGCTTAATTATGGTTTAATTGAAAATTTTGGGTTTTCAAGAGAAGGATTAGATTATAGTTAGGGTTTTTGTTGTGTGATTATGGTTGCAAAGTGGAATTCATTATTTTGTGAAATGTGAAACATAATCAAATTGTTAGTTTGCAAATTGTTAAGTTGGAATTGTAATATTTAAGCCATTTTGCTTACTAGATTTTTCGTATTAATATAAAGAGTGAGATTAAAATCTAGTTAATGATTGTGTGGCTTAGTTAATATGTTTTAATGAGAATTATGGCCACTAGAATTGTTAATATATTTAAAATTGATTAAAACACCAAGTTTTGAGCTAAAATGGAAATTTGAGCTAATTTTGTTAACTAGGTTTTGTAAATGTATATATTTTGTGGAGAATAAATTATTAGAATGGTTTATATGACTTGGTTATGATATTGAGTGGATATTGCGGCCGCTAGATTTGTTTAAACGTCGAGTTTTGTACTAAAACGGGTAATTTGGCTTGCTAGATTTTCGGAAAAATAGCTTTTAAAGTGAGTTTGAGGTTTTTGTGAATTTTAAGCTATTTTATATTATAATTAGTGCTTGTGATTGTGTAAATGAGTGTGTTGGTTTTTCTCGATGGTTTGGCATTTGTACGCCGACGTCGAGAGTTTTTGGGTTGATTTGTGAAAGCAACCATATGTTTTGACCTATGTGGGATTCGTGTGTCGTTTTGGTCATGAGTCGGATTTTAATGCGATACGGTGCGTTATGATATGTAGATACCCTATGTGGACTTCGAGACGACAAGCAAGCGTGTGGCGACGTCGGCACCGGCGAGCGAGGACCATGTGAGATTTATATCTACGGGGAGAAGTCGGGTGGATGGCGAATAGCACCCCCGCAGTTCGTGGTGATGTATATGAATACGTATACACACATATATATTGATTATATATTGTTTGAGATTATTAATGTTAAAGATGGATAATTGGTGTGTTTGGATTGGTTTAGTGTTGCGAAACCCTAGAGTAGTGGTTGCACCACACATACACACACACACACCCATACTTGTATACATTCTTCTTTCATATGTGCGTATATGGGAATATATTTTTTTATGTGTTCACATAGGTATGGGATTATGTATTCATATACTGGATTTGAGGATAGTACTTGAGATTTGAGATGAGTCGATGAGATTCGATTTGAGGCCGTGAGATCGGTGATATGACAGGGTTCGTATTTGATATACGACCTGATGTTTTAGCGGGTCCTTTGATGTAGTTTTCACACACGTGCATGCATACTTAGGTGGTATCAGTATTGTACTAGACAGAGATCAGTACCCGGATTAGGATCTTTGATAAAGAAGATACCAGATGAATAATGTGATGAATATGATATTGACCCGTACCCAGATTT